>OX465285.1:19209824-20683152 GCA_949987705.1 Thereva unica | reverse complement strand
GATAAATTAAAAAAACACAGAAACGACAAACGGACGTTGGGCTAGAGATGTTAGTACACAATGTCTGCTTTGAGTAGAAATAACAGACAACATCCGGAATGCCATTAATGCACGCCGAATGGCTGTAATTTATGTAAATTATCAAAAGAAACAAAAGAACCTTTCTTACCCGCATAACAAGCCCATTGACGGCGATTTGTCTTTATTAATCCGGGAGCGTTAACACGCCGTCGAAATCCCAAGTTATATATCTCCACTTAAATCACACAACCACCACCGCCAGATGACGTTGTCGTCGCTGTCGTGATGAAGATGAGCAAATAAATCCGTTTTTTTTAGCGTAAAACCAAAAAAAAATTCTTGTCGATGGATCAATCCGGAATCAATCAGAATAAAATTGTTAAATCACTTTTTTTAATAAAAAAAATATCACCAATTTGAACAAAATACGCCGTCAAATTGTAGGCGTGAAATTAGCCCGAATTTTGCAAAAATCAAAAAAATATTTTTGTGTGTATATCAATCAAACTTAACGCATTTTTTTTCACTTTGGTGGTCCGTCAGTATAATTACCGCAAAAACATAGGAAATCAGAATTTTGTAGCCCGCGGCGGCAGCAATAATAATAATGATGGCACGGACCTCACCTTCGGCCAATTTCCTTTTTTTTCTCATTCACTTTTCACTTGATTTTTTCCACTTTTCCATGTCACTTGATGTCTAGGCTGCGTTTGACATGCGAACAGCTGACAAATGACAGTTCCGCACTCTCCGCCTTGCCTTCCACTTCGCCGCACTGTTGCCCCCCGTGAGTCGAGTACAACGCCAGCCACAGCAGCAAAAGGGACGCTCCAGGGGAATCGATTTGCAGAGAGAGGGTTTACCCCGGTTTCATAAACAGATAACGGGACTTCAGACTCTCGATGATTTTTTGGTCTCCACGGTAATTATTTGTCAAAAAAAATATCGAAGGTGTGTTTCCCAACAAAAAAAAACTATCATAGACCGTTCTTCCAAAATGAAACGTCTAGACAACACAACGTTCGCGAGGAAGCTTATAAACAATAAAGCAATCCTGTCTGGAGTGCAGAGTTTTTTTGTATTTGTTTGTGTGTGTGAATGCCACAAAAGTTGAGAAAAAATAAACGCCCGGAACACCGCAGACCCCAACGCCTAAATGATCCAACTGCAACTGAAGCGCTAGACTCGAGATTGGAGAAGAGGATGCTCGACTCTTTTTCGGCTGGAATGACTGGAATATGGTCGCTGGCGCTTTGCTGACTTTCGTCGTCGATTCGATTTTTGTTTTCCAGTCAGCCAGACTGCGATTCTCTACGTTCTCTGCGGCTGAATGAGTGCTAGAAAGCAGCAGCGCATATACAGCAACAGAACATAGGGGAAATACAGCTGAGTTCATCGGAGTTGAAAACAATCATCCAGACAGACGAGAAAATTACTTTTAAATATAAACTAAAAAAAAAAGATTAACCATAAAACTAAAACTGACAAATACCGTTATAAAACTGACATTTATTGCTTTTAAATGTCAAAATTGCATTTACATCGACCGGCGAAGAGACTGGCTGAATTCCAGGAATTGAATGTGAGCATATGCAGTTTCCTCGTCTCTCTCGCTTTGCTGTGTGGCTGAGGGTAGAATTCATTTTGGGCGCTTTTTAAGAGAGAACACAGAAATTCTCCCAAGGACTCACATTTGAGATTTTGCATATGCATAATTCCTCTATTCATGGATTGCAGCATTTTAGGCACTTATAAAATTCATTCATTATTATAATGGCTTTTTATGCTGGTATTCATATTTCATATATTAAAAGATTTAATTGGTAAAAAATACTTGTGAAATTTTTAACATAATTTGATTACTATTTTGTAGAGTGGTAATAGTATGCGTAACCTTCTCAGGCAATCGTGTTTTTAGCAAAGCCTTGGATGAGAGACAACGACGGAAACAGTAACTGAAAGAATGCAGAAGTATCAAGTAACATAAGTTTGTAGAAAGTGTGAAGGATTAAAGGGAAATAAGAAGAAGATGTAAAAAGTAGCAGGGATTTAAGAGGGTGAAGTATTATTTACAGGTGATTAGGGGTCTGGGGTTTGGTTGTACCGTACAAACAAGACTCGAACTCGGCATAATCAGGGAGCCTTCACTGTAAGACAGCGGGGATGGCGCCTAACATAAGATGTCCCAAGTCCTATTCTATGTAGCGCCAATGTGGGCACCGATTTTGGACAGAACAAGCAATAAAAGGAAAATAAACTCTGCGTTTTGGATAAGTGCCTTTCGTGCATACCGTACTCTTTCCTACGAAGCAGCATGTCCCTTAAGTCAACTTCGAGTTGCCCCTGGGCGGCTGCGTGGACAGGTGGGATGTTATCAAGCTGCCCCTGCCTGGTCATGGTGCAGAATTCGGCGGATCTAGAGAGGACCTCACCGATGTATGGTACCTTGTCATGATGGTGAGATTTTCATGGCCCCGTTAGGGTTCCCTGACTAAGATAGATGCGCACAATCCTAAGGTGTAAACAATCGAGTTGAAGGGATGAATGGTACTGCGTGAACGTACTACTAACGCTCAACTCAGGATACCAGGCGACCTTCGGTTTAAATTATCCTTCCCATGATAATGGGCGACCGTGCTTTCGTGCAGCTCGTGGGATAAATATTGATGCTCTAAAAAACTAATGAGGATGGAGCACCTCTCAAGGCTCCAACCACATCTGGGGCTTTCATAGGCCGACCTACAAGCCTTGTTGAACATTTCCCAACCCATGACGTAGGGTGCAGATTTTAGGCCCACGCGAAGGGTAATTTTCAGAATCTCTCTTCAATGAGGGTAGTCTGAGACCGCAAACCGCCGCGGGGCCTTCAATGGAAGAAGATCTCCTTAGAGCCCCCCCTGTGGAAGCGGTGCTCCCGCTTCCGTTCAATTGGAAAGGCGACACGAAAAAGAATCTACTTCAAGAAAACGATTTAAGGCCGGGACACATCCGCACCGCATCCTCATCGTGTGTCGCAATGGCTGCTCCCCTACTAAGGTGTCCGCTTCACTTTGGGCCCATTTTGATGCCATTCTAGTGTTGGTACAAAATTCAGCCCATTTCAAGTTAGAGCGACAGAGGTCAGGAAAACCAGTGTTTTGCAGTTCGCTCAATCCATCAAGGAACGGTGAGTCGAGGAAGGTCCATTTTTTCTTCGCGAGGGCTGGACATGCACATCTTCGTAACCATAGCTTTTGCATAAGTGTTTGTGGGGCAGTTTCAATCTTTCGGTGTGCGCGCCAAAGCGCGCCAGTGACTCGTTTTTGTTCAACTAAACAAGGTATTTCGAACACTTTGCCTCCAAAGATGGCCATATTGAGTGAAGTTTGCGGCACACTGTTGCTATAGTCCATCTCAGTCCGGTTCGAACTAAGCTGATATTTCTCAGTTTATAGGTGGCTAAGGGCATTCCCATCTGGGTTAAGTGGGGTGTCCTTTCCACTTCGGTTCCCTATCTAGCATCTGCTATGCAGTTTCCTCTAATTTTCCTGTGTCCAGGAACCCAGCACAGAGTTATATCAAACTAAGTATCAGTCTCACAAAGAGACCTGCGGCAGTTCAGAACAGTTCTGTCTGATAGAATACATATATACTTATGAGATACATATATTATTTATCTTCAGCCATTCGAGAGCCTTCCAGATCGCAGTGACTTCCGCCTGAAAAACCCTGCAATGGTCGGGTAGACGAAGAGTGGTATCTATAATCAATGCCTCGGAGAAGATACCACAACCTACGTCGTTCCCAATTTTAGAACCATCTGTATAGATAGATACATAATGACCCCAATCGGGAAAACAACATCTGCCCAGTCATCTCTGGGTGGAATGATGGTATTGAAGCCCTTTTACAAGGTCTACGTGGGTGTAGTGTAATCCAGGTTGTCCGTAGCGGTGAACTTACTAAAAATGGATCAGTAGTCTACGCTTCCTTGTAAAGAGCGCTACTTCAGTCTTAAGCTTAGCGCCCAGTGATACCGTCAACGCCAACGACATCCGCCACCGTCAAAAATGTGAAAATAAATTCAAAGTAATCTCATACAACTTCGCCCAATGGCAACGTCACCATCTCGTGACGAAAAAATAGATTTGATTCTATTTTTGATGGTGGCGGCACAGGAATACTTCCAATTTTCCACTGTACGTTCCAATAATTGAATTTGACAACAGGAAAACTTCCAACTTTTTATTGAAATTTCCAACTATTTCATTTGTCAAAACTGTTTGCCAAAACAAAATTTTAAAAACCGACTTCAGAAAAAAAACCCGCGATGCACAAAAAAGGATGAAATAATTGTTTGTAATTCTTAACAACATCATTCCAATAAGAATGGATCTAGAAAGAAGAATCACTTTTGAAGACGGTGCTAACACATGTGGGTGATATATTAAGGGCATAAGCCTAACAAAGAAATGAAAACAATTGCCGAAGCAGGAGTTAGTGCAATCAAAGTCAACTACTACCTGGCACCGTCTTCAAAAGTGATTCTTCTTTCTAGATCCATTCTTATTGGATTGATGTTGTTAAGAATTACAAACAATTATTTCATCCTTTTTTGTGCATCGCGGGTTTTTTTTCTGAAGTCGGTTTTTAAAATTTTGTTTTATTTCGTGCTTTTTAGTCCATTCATTTTTTAATATTGCCTGTCATTGCAAGGAGCCTACGTTTTTACGACGCCACATAGCGAAGTGTATTCTACTTGTCACACCTTTTCATTTGATACCCATGTCTGGGGTTGGGGAGCGCAATTGCAAAATTTGATTGCAGATTGTATTGTCATGCGAACTATACTATGTGCAAAATTTGCAGTTGATCGGTTATATGGAACTGGGTCAAAATCAAGTTGCAAGATTTGTTTACACTATACACACATACAGATCAAGATAATATAAGGCATATAAAAAGTTAAGTTGCCATTGATATCGGGGAAATTAAATGTAAACAATAAAATTCTTTGATTCTTCATCCACGTCATGGTATATTTATTTATTCGATATAAACAATAGTTTTTTGAGCTGCAAATTTCGCCATAATTTCGTTCTTATCGGCTTTTGTTCTGGAAGCAAATTTACAGACGCATTCACGTCGAAAACTCGTTTAATATGGAACAAAGTTCCCCGAAGGAAATTAAAAAATAATTATTTTGTCGACATATAGAAAAAAAAGCACCGCTAGCCCTTGGGATCGAACTCGCACCCCACAGATCCCACAGACAAGAATACTTGTCTCTAGCTCTTTGCGCTATGTCAACGGACGCTGACCAATATGTTAATATGTAAATCATTTCAGAAAGAAGAAAAAGAGAAAAAGAAAAAAACCGGCTGCCCCGACCGGAATCGAACCTGCGAATGCTGAATCGAGGATCCGACGCTCTTTTTTTTTTTTTTTTATTTTTTTTATAAAAAGCATTTATTTCTCTTACTAACTATCTTGATATAAATTTAACTAAATGCTTAAAGTTAATTATTCTAACCTATTCTAGTCTATCTAACTTACTGGCCCTCAACAGGCACTCTAAATTAATCTATAGCTTATATTAACTTATGCCTTTCGGCTAAAACTTATCTATTTTTAATTATATTTTATTTAAAAACAAATCATGATTATTGTAAATCTAAGGAAAAATGTGAAAAAAACTTAGAGCTATGTTTATATTATATAAAAATCTTACGTCTACTTAATAATTAACTTACTTCTGGAACTATCTGGGCGGGGAGCAGCGGAGACTATAAAATCGTCTCAGGTGATCCCCGTCCAGGCGACGAGCTTCCACAGGCTCGAGTGATGCTAGAGCTCAAGCTCATGAAAGCTCGCACCACTTACTTACAAGCTAATTAACCTAAACACAGAACTATCCGGACGGGGTACAGCGGAGGACCTGCCTCGGATGTACTCCGTCCAGGCGACGAGCTTCCACGGGCTCGTGTTAGAAAAACTAACAAAACAAACAACAAACAAGGATCCGACGCTCTACCCACTCCGCCATCGGCCTGCTGCCAGATTTTCAACAATAAAGTAATTTGTTCGGTGCCCATGAAATGTTTAGGTTGAGCTTTAACAGGTTGAATTTTAACAGTTTTTTCTGCCTAACTTCGAACTCCGTTATCAGAATTTAGAAAAAATTTAACGGGACCACCGTGGGAAGCTCCCCCTTCAAATGAACCAAAAAACAAGCAAAAAAGTTATTGGGTTACAAAGTTATGCGTGAACAGGACCACAAAATACCTACACGTCGAATTGAGTAACCTCCTCTTTTTTTGAAGTCGGTTAAAAAGTGCAGGAAAATGGATGAGAAATTAATAGAACTTTTCTCAAGTTGGCGTTGCAAATTTCTACCGGCTGTGATGGATTCATTGGGCGAACATGTCCGTCATGACGTTACTGGAAAATTTTGATGGTGATGTTGACGGTATCATTGGGCGCTATGCTTTAGTTGAGTTAACGCCTAGACCCTTTGTGGTTGCCAATGAACAAGAGTGTCCAATACTCGTTGCATTATATCTCTTATTGTTGAGAGATACCGGCCGGTCACCACAAGCATAATATCATCAGCCTTCTTATGAATACTTTGTTGATTGTTAAATTCCAAAAGGAGCGGCGATAGGAGCCCACCCTGCGATGTGCCTCCTCCAACCCTGTCTGATTTCTTCCGAAAGCCCCAAGCCACACTTTATGAGCCTGTATTTCATCAACTAATCGACCTAAGGACCTGAAGCATCAACACCTAGACGCTGGAGTGCCCCGGCGACCTCAGAAGATTCAACATTGTTGAAAGCACCTTCGATATCTAAGAAAGCAGCAAGAGTGAGCTCCTTGAATTCAATGGATTTTCCAATGATCGAGGATCTTAAGGAGAAGTGATGTGAGACATATAGGTCTCAAGTCCTTTGGATTGTGGTACGAGATTTTACCCGCTTTTGGAATGAAAGCCACCTTCGCTACTCTCCAGGACGTTGGAATGTAACTTAGGCGAAGGGAACTCTTATAGATTGCAAATCAGTCCAGAATTAGGTCACTGACTTCTTGAATTTTAATAGGACAGATTCTGTCAGGTCCAGATGCTTTCTAAGGCTTGACGCTAGGAGCAATTCTCAGTCTGTCGATGGTACGTATATTATATTCACTGGTTGGGCTCCCAAATCCTGTTTCTGAGTATGCAGCCAGAGATGTCGAGCCTGGAAAGTGGGTATCGAGCAGGAGTTTCAATGACTGATGACTGTTTGTGGTCCATGTGCCATCTACTTTCTGTTGTCTCACACAAGGTCTTCCAGGATTCCCTGTTTGACTATGCAGTTCGTGCTTGAGCTGCCTTTGACGCCTTTTATAGTTTTCACAGTCCGAATCCATGTTAGACCGTTTTGCCTTATTGAAGACCTTTCTAATTTTAGACCTTGGTTTGGTTGGTACTGTTCCAACAAGGAGCCTCGAATCGAGCAAGGATTGTTAGGGCGCGTCGTTGCGCTTGTTTCTTCACTTTTGATGGTGGAGCACCTTTAGAGCCGGAAGCCATAGTGATTTTGTCAGCCTCTTTTGAAGCATTGGAGATCTACACGGGTGCAGTTGAGAGGCCTATTTCTGTCGAAGCAGCTGACAGAGAGAGCGATTGAGGGCGTCGGATTATAGTCTAAAGGTGCTGATAGACGATGAGAATATTCTCAACGTAAATTTTGGTATTCTCGTGAGAATATTCTCATGGCTGTTTACACGAGTGATAGTATTTGTTCTTGTGAGCGTAAATATCGTTCTCATGAGAATCGCTCTCATGAGAATATTTTCATGAGTTCTCATGTGTGTGTACACGATGAGAACAGAAGTTTGGTGATAATAATTTTTATTTTCGAAAACGTGACATTATATGGTATCCCGTAGTTAACATAGTGTGCGTAAACGATGAGAACAAAAGATTTGGCTGATATTTTAATTCTCGAGAGCATATATTGAAAGTTATTTCTGTTGTAATCGCCATGTCGGAAAGACGGAAGTTGAAGATTGGGTTTTGTGTGAGTTTCGGGATGCTGCTCCAAGAAGAAGAGGCTGAGGAGGCCGAAAGAAACAGAAGGAGGAGAAGTGTTTGGTCTAAAGAAATTTGGTTAGACCGAGACATCAAAAATGTGTTTGCCAATTTAATGGACCTGTTAAAGAACGAAGGCGAGGAGTTTTACAAAAAGTTTGTACGGCTCTCGTATTCAGAATTTGATTTTATTCACGCTCGTATTGAGAATAACATAAAAAAACAAGACACGGTAATGCGAAAAGCGATAGGATCAAGTGAAAGATTGGCAGTGACACTGTGGTATTTAGCACAGCGGAGCAGCCGAGAGTTTCTGCGATTTTTTTTTCTAGGTGTCCGTGGGGCTTGAAATAATTTTCATGGCTTTTCCTCCACAGGCATTCGTTCTCCTCGTATGCGGCAAACATTTTTTCCGTTTTTTCTTCCGGCCATGCCTGTATACATTAGTTAATTTAAATAAAATTGCTTATGTCCAAATAATATTTTTTTACTTACTTCCTTATTTCTCAACTGTATTTTTTCCTTTCTTTCCGCCATGACAATTAAAGGAATCCACAACAAAACACAACCGCCTACTAATAAAATTCACAAAACAATAATAAGAGACGACGTGAGAACAATCGTTCTTTCCAACATGTTGGAAAGAATGAATTCTCATGAAATCTTATTGGAATATTCCTATGGCATCTATTTACACGTATGAGAGAGAGATTCTCAAGAGAACGCTTATATTCCCATGAGAGGGATAACGTATTCTCATGTCTATTTACACGGCAATGAGAACGAATTTTTGTTCTCGCGAGAGCATTTACATGAGAATATTCTCATCGTCTATCAGCACCTTAAAGCTCCCTTTTTCCCTTTACCAACCTTACTGCCCTTAAACACAGCAACAGCAGCAGGAGTAGCGTGGAAAAGATAGTCCATCCTGCCAGAGCCGCTTACCAGGATAAGGCACTTGTACACTCCGACCTTGCCCAGATCTCGGAGGTAACCGTTTGCGACCAGCTCTTTAACAGCTGGCTGGCCACGCAGCCATCAGCATGGTCTCTTCGCAATTAGCCTGTTCGGCATGGGTGTCCGTACCGGTGTCTTGCTGGTTCCCCGGTACCGACAAGATGTAGATACCTGGTGATGTGGTCACCAGTTTCTAAAAAAGTATTATAACAGTGCGTCTGTGTACCAGACTTAGAAGAACAATGGTAGTCTAAAAGCAAGGGATGACAGCAAAGGCTCTATTCCAAAGGGTGCGACATAATTGTTTTGATTGGGGGCTTAAATGCACAGATTGGCCCCTGATTGGGCTTTGAACCCACAATTGGAAATAAAGGCCAAGTTATCAACAGTAATGGTGACCTTTTCGTTGACATCTGTAGTTCTCATCAATTCATTTTTTATGTGAGAAAATTAGGCTTAGGAGAAATCCTTTGTACTACCAGTTCGACATGTCGTCCAAGTCATGGTGCAATGTTCAGTAGATGAGAAGAATAGATGAGAATAGAATAGGTTAGAGGTCTGAGGGTGCTTGAGTGAATGTAGATGAGGCTCCGTTTGAACTGTGGGACGTCTCACTGGCAGTTTCGTTGTGGCCTCCTGGAACGAGCTGAGTTCCATGCACCGCCCGATAAAGATTTTACTCCGGCGTGGCTGGGCTGGAACAACGATAAGGGCATAAGGGAAAATCACTTAATTATAGAGTTCAACACATACAGCCCTCCTTCAACCATCAATTTAAGGAATCTTGAAAAACTGCGCTTGAACCACGATGATGAACTGCTGCAATGCAATTAAATCCTCAAAGCTACTCGCTCACTATCACCGCAGTAGCAGCTCAAACCCAAAGCAAACAAATAGAACCCGAACCGAAATCGATAATAAGACTCGTTTTAAAAATGTAAATTGATTTCTAATTTCAAAGCGACTGCCAACCACCACCACTCCGGGGCAGGGCACTGCAAGAGTCCTCGTACGTTTCCCTCATAAATCAATAAAAGGATTCCCAGAGTCAGACGCAGCTCGACCTCGTATCTGTAAGCCCGGCGAAAGTAAGCGCTGCAATATTGTTAAACTAGCCGAGATACAAGATTTTATTGATGCGATAAAATGGCAGAAATTTGAAAAGGTCGGAATTTCTCCACAAAAAAAGCAGAAGGAAAAGGGTTTTCTTTTATTTCCCTTTTCACGGCAGTCGCCAGGAAAACTGGGCGCTCCTGTGTGGGTGTCTAGACGCTGAGCAGTCCTGATAGCGCTGCTACTTGCACATGCTTTGAGGGATTTGTTTTGATGGAATGTTAAGGGTAATTTCTGCAGGCAGCCCACGGAGGGATGTTGCAATGAGATAAAGCACGTCCCTCCAGTTACAAATTGGGTGGGGAATAATGCAAATAACGCGGGTTGCACTGCATAACAACTCCTGCATTTTTACCTGAAGAAGTGTCTTTCAAGAAATGCCAGCGATTCCACCCCCGGACTGCTTCTGCTTGTGTCAGGATATTATGTAGCTGGCAAAATATTTGAAATGTGAAAAGGGGCTGCATTAACTGAGCGTATTGTGCTGCGCCATTCAGTGGATGACTGCAGACAGGAGTTTGTTAGGGCTATGCACATACCTTCAACTCCTTAAAACATTCGATATGCCACTCTTTTCCACGTGTGCAATCCACGTTAGCCGTAATCCCATTGTGCAGTGCCGGCAGTTCAAACAGCAGTCAACAAGGCTCGGGGACAAGATATGTAGAGGGAAATAATGATGTTCGGTTTGCTCTTGTCTGGCGGATCTCTACATAAACATTAAGTATTCAGTTTTAATCTGTGCAAAATTGTGTATTTAACGGAGATCCCGTTAATTACTGAGGCTGCTTTCCATGCACGTATTTTTTGGCCAATGCAGCCGCCTCTCTTTACTATTTAAACAGAAGTTTTACATATACTTATCAGAGAAGTGTATAATTTCATTCCTTTCTAACTAGGTTCATCTACCTATATAAAAGGATTCAGGATATAGAATTTGAAAGCCTCGATTGAGCAGGATGTGTGTTTCAAAAGTCCTATTCCAAACTTGGGTTGCTTTAGTTTTTTGAGTGAAATACAACTATGCCACTGAGCGCCCTAAAACCTCCAAACACAGCTGCTAAAGAACTATTTGGCATTTGCGAAAGCTAACTATCTGGGATTTATTAGCTTCTTTCAAGACAATGAGTGGATCATAATATGTTTCCGTAGCAGGAACTCGAACTCAGAAGCTCTTTGAGTCACCAAGATTATACAAGTCCATAACGTGTAGAATCGTGCCGAATTTAATGTCTCTAAAGCAAATGTACTGTCTTATCTCTATTAAATCCCGCAGCGACGACTCTCCGGTCTTATTGGCTAGGGTGAAACTAGTGCCTGACTTTTCTCTTAACGTTCTAGGCATTACACTAAGCGAGGATCTGCAACTGAATGACCCTATATTCTAAATCTCCAAACAAGCATCACCATGTCTGGGATTTATCAACAGATGCAAGTTCATCATTTAGCCAGTAGCCCGGGCTACATACAATCTACAAGTCCTACTTTAGGCTCCGCTTCGAGCGTGTATTTTGTAGGCTCTTTATGGTAGGTACGTATGAGCGGCAGCTCCATCGAAGACGGAGGCTGGGACACAATTGGCCTTGAGATGAGCCCTTTTGTAGCCGCCCTCGTGGAAACCTTTTGCATGTAAAGAGGCAGGAAACTAGGAAAGATTTAAGATCCATATTTGGATACTTGATCAAATCTACTTTTGCCAGCTTCGAAACCCCGCCAAAAGTTATTAAGAATACACGATATTGACCTTGATATTGGTCACAGCCGGACAGCCGCAAAGAAAATATTCGGTTGTCTCTCTGGCCTGTTCCTCTCCGCAGCTATGTCATTGGGTGTTATACGGAATTTTCAATCTGACTGCATGATGTCAAGTTGACAATTGTTCAGTAATAGCTGCGTTCCTTTTCTACTATTTAGTACTTGTGAGCAGGCAGCAAAGGAACGCAAAATTTTCTGATTTGAGTAAAATCTCACTTGAAATTTTTGACGTTACTTTAAACTTTACAAATAAAAAATTCTTAAAAGAAGAATTTGTGACACAATGGAGAAATTAATGCGATAATTTCTAAAGTAAAACGAAAGATAATAATTTTTGATAATTATACGACTGAAGTTTTATTTATGGACGTTTTTATATGAGTAAATCAGCTCGACACAAATAAAAGCCATCTAGCGGGTAATGGCGTAAGTGAAAATAATTCACAATAGACTCGAAATGGCCGCTTTCCCCCCTAGCGGATTTCAATTGCGTAATTGCAAGTGATATCTACTCGTTTATAAGAGCAAGTGTAGCTACTAGTACGCAAGTGTAAAAAATAGTAAAAATTACCAGAAAAGGAACGCAGCTAATTATCGACACAATCCTTGACAATCTGATTGTTATTACCAATCCAAGTCTTCCTAGCTTTGACTTATGATGATAGGTCCCTCCAACTGGAGCTAGCTTCAGCTACTAAGAGAAAGTACATGGAAATGTCTCTCTTTGGCACGTATAAGGGCTTCTGTATATTCTCCATAGGTGTGCCAATTAATTTGACGGTACCCACTGAAGAGTGGCCTTATACCTCTCGCCCAGAAAAGACAGCTTGTTTTGGAAGTTTTCGACCAGCTTTGAAGTTATACGAGTCGAGCCTGATTGTTTTATGGCCAATTGGCTATCTGATATCAGCATTATCCTGGTATTCGTCCTTGGATATGATTGTATTTCGAAACAGGCTTGAAATATTGCTAAAAGTTATGTGTGGAAAACACTGACAAAGTCAGGTAGGCGGTAGTATTTTGAAAATTAGGCCACGGGGAATACTCCAACAACGGGGACAACGTAATGGATAGGGACTTGGATATTGAGGTCTACGCTGAGATTTAATTTTGCGAGCATGTAATTAATATACCCTATTACCATTTGCTGCTAGTGAGTGAGTAAGCAGTATAAGGCTGTGCCCGTAGATCTTCTCGACCTGAGGGCTGTGTGCGCTGCGTGCTGCCTGAATCAGGTGGCAGCGAGTCGAAAATTGCCTTGACGGTTCCGTCGGGCTTCCACTCAAGACACCTATTCCAAGGCAAGCCATTCTTTGTACAAAATCTAGATTCATATGTCAGCACTGGGGTAATCACTGAAGGTTGCTTACAGGCATTTACGAGGGATAGATGAGAATCTTACTTTGGTCTTGCACCGGAGAATGGGTGCGACCGGAGACATGAGATGCACACCCAAACGGTAGTGCCAAATTCCTACTGACTAAACTTACCCATCCTTTTTTGCATGGCGTTCAAGTCCAGACCGGTACGACCCGTAAAGGCATTACTTCAGTCTGGCATCAACAGCAGGAAAAGTAATCCCTTAAAGGTGCTCACCAGAGCGGGAACAGTCTAGCCATCTAGCTACCTATCAGCTATCTGACCTTGCATTTCTTTGTCTTTCTCTGTTTCTTTGGGCTTCGTTATGCTTACGCTTCTAGTGGATGGCCTTTAACACCACTTCCCTAATTCTTCGACCTTATCATATACTCCAGGATGTTCTCAGGTGTTAGCTGGACTACAGCGGCTGTAAAGAGGACAAGTTCCGCATTCTAGGCAGAACGGTGAAACGCCCAACCTGAAGCGGTGAAGGTATGCCCTATAACCTTCATGAACCCTTAAGAACTGTGAGAGGTAGTAGCTCACCTCATGACAAAATTCGGCTGCAAAGGTAGGGTGTCTTCGAAAATGCATCACTGCGGTATTACTGCAATATTCAGCAATTAGAACTCTGTGGCTGAATATTGCAGTGATACCGCAGGGATGCATTTTCGAAGACACCCGTAGTTTTTGGAGAAGAGGGCGAGCGAGGGCGATGGATTGGACACAATTTTCATCGCCCTGTCCCACCCTCTTCTCCATAAACCACTTTTGCAGCCTTCTCTTGTCGTGTGGTGTGTAGGCTCGTGTTTTTCGGGTTTTCCAACTTCTTCTTCGCGGCTTCCATAAGTTCTTCCTCCCTTACCTCTAGACTGTCTGTTTCATCTACGTTTACTGCAGGCAGGCTGCCCGTGCTCCCGTTCTCTGGGAACCGGGGCTGTACGATGTTTTGCAGCATTACAGGGTAATCGTAAGGGACCGCTTAGCCTTGATCGACCACATCCCTTCCCTGTACGCATTCCCCATGGATTAATAAGAGCTTCATTGCATAGGTTCCTAAAATACTTTGCTTTACCGGAAAAAGAATAATGTAAAAAACAACAAATCTGGAAAAAATTATTTTGGATAACATATAAAATTTTTGAATAACCTATAAAAAATACAGCTTCCTCCAGGTCGCGCTCTTACCAATGGAACTTTTTGGATGCCATCGATGACATCGTTTAACCTCGTGATGACAGTGGAGGGGCCCTTCCATTTTCTTTGCAGTTTAGACAATTGGCCTTTTATTCGTCGAGGATTTTATAGGTAGACTCGATTGCCTTCCTTAAATCCAATTCCTCGTCCTTAGATCGTAGCGGGTCTTCTTCTATCTTTCAGCCTAATCTTACTATGATAGTATACCGTGACTTAATGGCATGACGTACTGGTAGCACAAAGAGTGTATCCTAAGCTTAGCTCTCACACAAGTAACTCCCATGGAGCAAAGATGAAAGATCTCTACATAACCGTGACCTCACGGAAGCGATGTTTTCTTTCCGTGTCAGTGGCTTCCGTGATGATTTTTTCACAAAGTCGCCAAAAAAAGGCTGCACTGAAACAGCTTAACTTTACCTAAATTTTTGTTGAATTCTTATAAAATTTCTCTTTGAATTTATGTACAAAACCATTTGTTTCACGTCCGGAATAAATTAAAAAATATCGGTGTAAACGTGTTTTTTTGTGTTTTTTACGGATGCCTGAAAAGTACTGAGAATGCCGGTGCCGCATTGCGACGGATGTCTGCGAACACCGATTCTTTCCCAAATTGTTTCAATAGAATTACATCGTGCGGATATTATTTTTCACTGATGCTCCCGGTACTGCACTGAAGTCGCCGTCACGTCACGGATATGTGCGGATCAACCTTAATCGGGTGAAAAAGTTGGTATTTTTAATCATTCATACAAGCAACAAGCTACTTTCTAGTGAGCATGGGTATCGATAATACGATTTATATTTAAATTCAGTATTTTTCTTAAAACTGAACTCAGCTGAATTGAATAATAAAAATTTAAAGATAACAACTTAAAGGAAAACACCCTGGAAAGAATTTCGCTCATGTAACTCCTTTCATCGTTACTTAGTTGAATCCACTCTTGCCTACCGAATAATGTATGTCAAAGGATTGCTGCAGGAGTCCTGAACAGGTAACAACCCAGCATGTGATAGAAGCTCGTGACGGACTGCTCTGGGTCAGGAATGCTTCATTCATGACTTTTGTGCATCCTGCCTGCTGCACAAAAGGAAAGGAAACTTTTATCTAAGTGGAAAACTACCTAAAGCACAAAGCTTGACCCTGTTTAGCTGAACACCTTTGGATAAGCGCGCATCCTTAAGTGTTTTTTCCGTTCCTTGTCTGTTAAACAGAATTTATGAAACAAACAAACAGGAAGACAATTATTTATTTTTATTTTGTGCATCAGGAGGAAATTTAGGGGAAGGTGGGATTGGGTTAACGGAAAGGAACTTGTGTTGTACGGAAGATCTAAAGTAATGTCTTTTGATTTGTTATTACCAGTCTAGATCAGTGATTCTCAACCAATGTGGCGCGGCACTTTTGGCAAATTCTTGAAGTGTGCCGCCAAATTTTAGAAATGCAAATAATAAAAATTATTTTATATGTATAAATTATTGGAACAAGAACGCGACGGGAAAAATATTTATGCCGCAATCATTACACCGCGTCCTCGGCATTACTGTTAT
This sequence comes from Thereva unica, assembly GCA_949987705.1. Classification (NCBI taxonomy): domain Eukaryota; kingdom Metazoa; phylum Arthropoda; class Insecta; order Diptera; family Therevidae; genus Thereva; species Thereva unica. The sequence goes on along the minus strand of OX465285.1, from coordinate 20,667,152 downwards.
GCCGACTCAATTATTCTGCTGAGCTGAATCAAACATACCGGTATAGCGATCTTTTTTCATAGATTTACTACACAAAAAGGGGACCAACTTATATGTTCCAACTACAGAGTGTAGAGATATTGTTTGTTTGAAAATTCGAATTTATAGTTTCTTTTATTTCACCATGTTGGTAGCATTTTTTTTTCTTTGGGCTTGCAACGCCATTTCTTTTCTCCTGTCAGTTTAGTTTAGTTTCGGGTTACGCGTTTTTGTGAACGGACGAAAATTAACAAGTTGTAATATTAAGTGATAAATAAATTATCTTAATAGTTAATTCCGTTTTCTTGTTATTATTTGGTCAACACCTCTAACACAGAGGAATTAAGTTACTGAATGTATCATATAAAATATTCTCGCATATCCTGTATACTCGCTTATTGCACCAGTATGAAAAAGCAATTGGAAATTATCAGTGCGGATTCAGGAAACAAAAGTCCACAACAGATCACATATTCAGTAATTGAAAAGTCGAAAGAATTTAATCTAGAGACCCACTTCTTTTTGATTGGCTTTAAGACAACATATGATCTTGCGCTACGTTCAAAAATCTACGAAACAGTGGACGAAATGAACTTTCCAGACCAATTAATTCAAATCACGAAAACCTCTTGAGTCGAATGATAAACAGAGTGAGAGTACAGAGCAATGTATCGGTGCGAACAGAGGCCTCAGTTTAAGGAGACTCTCTATCCTGCTTGTTATTTAACATTTTAATTGCACAAACGGTTCGGAGGAACGTATTGAAACTAGAGGAACAATTCTAAACAACTCTATTCAGCTAATGGCATATGCAGATGATATAGTCATCATAGGCAGGCCAATGACTGCAGCGAAGGAAGCATATGTAGCGTTAGAAAAAGCAGCATCAAAATCTGGACTTGTTATCAATGAAAATAAAACGAAATATATGCGGATCCCTTATAGAAAGAGAACTGTAGAACTGGACGAAATATAACAATCGGCAGATATAACGAGTTCACCTACTTAGGAACTCAAATTAACAAAGACAATAACATTACGGCGGAAATTAAAAGAAGAATACTTCTATCGAATAGGGGCGGCGGAGCATAATCATTGTGGGTGGGGAGCACGTGAATAGGTAACCGTTAGAATGTTATTCGGTCAATTGAATTACGAACTGGTTTTAAATTTTTTGATTATAGGGTTATATCCGACTAGAATTTTTGGAGGGGTGCAGATGGGGTCATTATGAGCCTAGCCCGATCGCCCCATGGTCATTGCCCTAGAAGGCCCACACAGAGGATCTAATCCTTTGCCCCATTCACACATCGTCATACGGATTTGGCCCCCCCGGAGAAAAAATTATTGCTCCTCGATTCCGAGTGGAAAATGGGTTCCGAAAAGTTTGAGAATTTCGGTGTGGATATGTGAAAAATAACTGCGTCTGTTATTTTTAAATGCGAGTATCGTTTTACCAATACGGTCTCCCAAATTAGTACAATTACGTCCCATACTGCTTAACCCCTGTAATCGAACCAGAACCGCTCTTTTGAGTAGGCTAAATGGTACCCTTGACGGTAACCAATATACTTGTCTGAAGCATGAAGCAATACAACAACAAAAACCTAGCTTCACCGACCTCAGTTCAATAATGTTCAGTTCAGTTCAGTTCAATCCACGTAAGTGGCTTCACCGGCTAAAGTCCAGTTCATGTTCAGTTTGTGATTGAAATTGTTGTTGCTTTTTCGCCAGAAGTCAGAAATGCAATAGCCCCCTGGGATGGCATTCCATTATTCTCGAGCGAGCTTTTACATTCAACTTCAGTTCGGGACCCGTTGTGCGAACTGAGGTTTGTTTGTCCTCAGTTGATAATCGCCCCTATTATGCAAGAAGGGGCTAACCTAGATTTTCATACATTTCCAATAAATGCTAAAAACCAGATTCTGCAGGCTTTGTAGTACTGTATAAATTTCAATTATGGAGGGATATATCTCACTAAATATGGGATACAGTTGTATTATTTTTACATATCACGCTCGACTACTAATACAACGCTCGACTACTAATAACTCATTTTTGCCTAAAATGATAGTTACCCCCTTCTTACATAATAGGGGCGATATGTGGAAATTATATGCGAACTGAACTGAGATTAGAAGTTCAGTTCGCCAATTTGCGGGAACTTGCGCAATTCAGCCGGTGAAGCCGGGGTATTTTTTTTAAGGCTTTCAAAACGTTTTCCGAATACGTAAGGCCCCACTTAATTTGAAATAAAGTTTGCTTACTCCTAGTAACTGATAATGCATACTTCACTTAAGTATCGCTGGTTTTTTGTGGTATTCATCAGGAAACTATGAAAAGCTGCAACTATGAATTCTGTTGTCTTTGTAGTCTTATTATTTTATTTTACATTGACAATTATTATCATAACAGTATATATGTAGAATTCTTTTAAATTTATTGTATTGTAGGTGTGCCGCCAAATTTTGAAATTGTTAAAAGTGTGCCGCAACAAAAAAAGGGTTGAGAATCACTGGTCTTCAAGTATAACTTCTGGTAGTTTAATAACTGTGGAATTAAAAGTGGCGAACATTGATGTAATGTCTGGTTTTGGTGTAAACTGAATGAGAATGACCATGTATGTCGCTATTGAAGCAAAAATCTAGAAATAAATTAAAAAATTGCTCAAACTTCATCTAGATTGATTAGAAAGTGCCAAACCTGGTGCAACAAATGAAAGTGCATTGTCAAGAATCCACCAACATTGAAACTGATCTCCTGGTTAAGGGCGAGCAGCGTGAAATTCTCCACAATAAGATTGAAACTCTCATCAACCGATTCGAGGTCAATTTCCTGGACGTAGAAGAGCACGTACCGAACTTTTCGTAAGCATTTTTCACAAGAAGTTAGAAGCGACACGAGGATAATTAGAGTCGACACAATCACTACTATTACTTCTGCAAAGAAATCCAAGGATCTCAAGTTTAATATTAAAGGACGAAACTAAATTTGCATATACCTGGAACCATCTGAGACTCGTCGTTTACCACAAGAGTATAAATCCAGTAAAAGTCGCAGGTGAGTTGCACAAAGTTATCCAAAAGGCAGAACAGCTGCGAAATGCCAAAGCAGGAGTTTAGGCGCAAGGACATCTCATAAAGGATGCTGTAGAGTTGCTTTAGTGTTAAAAGTCTGTCTATTATATACTGCTTGTCCGGCTGACTTTTTGGGTGTAGGCTTGCCAACATTTTCACTTCAATCTTCAGTTGCGAAAACCACTTAGTCAAGATGCTCGAGTACATAACGTGCTGCAGATACCTGATCCTTAGCGCCAGTGTAGACAGGATACTAACCGCCCAGATTTGTAGCTGAGTCTTATTGTCTCGGGTCGACAGGACGAAGTACACTTCAAACCCAATCGCTATAGTCAGGAAGATATAAAATTTATACAAAATCCACCGGAAAAATTCCGTGTTATTTGTAAGCTTCACTCCCAGGCAATTCTTTGCAGCCGAATTCAGGATCCATATTTCTTCCTGTTGTTTCCTTGTTACCCAAGATTCAACGACACAAAGGAAATGTGCAAGGACACAAGCTGAGAACTTTAAGATTTCGTTTGACAATTCAAGATCTCCAAAGGATTCTAAAACGTTAAGTTTGAGGCTGAAATATATTTCGAGGATGACAATAATTAAACCGATGACTGTGCACACTATGATGAAGTTGGAGGTTTTGGCTGGTGGCCGAGTGGCGAAGACAGTTTTTGTAGAAAAGGGGAGAAATCCACTTAAGTGTAGAATGATGAAAATTGACAGAAAACCTTTCATGGCTTGTGCTGTGCGATTACTAAAAGCTTACCCCCAACAGGTGGACGTCTTAATTATGAAGAACTTATCTAGATTCATTGAAAGTCTTATCGACGATCGTAATGGAGAAATTAAGTGCTTTAAGTGAAGCTTTATTAAATGTTTAAGGACACTATCATAATGCACTGATGTAAAAATAGTGACTTTTTAAATAAAACACAAACGGATTTAATTATTTTTCGAAATTTATTTCAACGAGCCGTTTTAGACGGTACGCTGCAGCGCATGTGTCTCACGATCGTTTTGGTGATGAGGGGTGAAGTGGGGATGATGAGAAGTACCACCACACCTTTATCAACAAAGTTTATCAAGAACGTCTAAAATGGCTCATATACTTCAAAGTAACCCCCTACCAGAAGTGAGTGATCACGACCTCCAAATATGAGTGACCAGCCAATCACGCGGGTTTACTCTGGGAAATGCGTTATTAGACGTTGTAGAGAGTCGTCCGCACAACCGTGATATCCTCTCCTTAATACAGTCCCTGCTGTCTATCCCCATTCGTACTCCCTAGTCTTTTTTTTGTGGGAAGAGGTAAAAAACACCCAAAAGCCTTAAATGACGGTACAAATAATGGAAAGAAACTCGGGGTAGGGATATATGCTCCAACGTCGGATAAGGCCGCAGACTCCGGCGTACTGCAATAAAATCGTCAGACACCAGTGGCAAAGCCTTCATCACGCCCAACAAAAGAAGAAAAAGAGGCAACGCTTAGAAGATCCGTGAAGGAGGCAAGGACGCCGTCCACTTAACCTGCGGAGGACTGTACCATGGAAAACCACGTTAGTCAACCTGAGCGAGCTAAAAAAGGTAAGTAGGGTAAATAATGCCCCAACTAGATCCAGTGGGAGGACGACGCTAAGGAAAAAGGAAGACGCTTTCCAGATGCTGTAACGAATCGTGATTCATTACTAATAATCCCTCCTCCAAAAAAGCTTTGGAATAGGTGATTCTCTTTTTAAAAGCTTCACTTCGTAGCTTTAAAGCTTCCTACGCTCACGAGCTTTCCAGCTATAAAAGAAACCGCTTCGCCAGGCCAAATTTAGTCTTTCACCAGACTCGTTCCAGAGAGGTCATCTACTCGGTTCCTATACCGTGTCGAGGTGTACAATTCACCACGGTCAGATCAAAACACATTCAGACCACATAACGACCAGTACAGAATACCCCAGGCCTTGTCGAAGTGTGCGATCCGACAGTGTTCCTTGCAAAATTTTCTAGACCAGTGACAAGGTAAGTCGAGACCAAGCGTCTGAGTTCAAGACCCAGCGGCACCGACAGCAGCGAAGACCTCCCGCTTGGGCTGCCAACTAACGGATCAAAGAAAAAGAAGAAGAAGTCAAGGTATGACCCGACCAAACACCGCATTATACACATATCCCCATAGACAGCAATAGTAATACCACTAACTAGCCATAACGCACATATAAAGAGAAGTAGTAAGTAGGTAGTTGCTTAGCTATACCCGTAAGAAACATGTATCCAGGGAAAATAAGTTGTTACCTATAATTTAAGAGATCAAAATTGTTAGTAAACAAGGGTTTTGAATGAATCAAGAGATATTATTTTTGTAAGAAGGTGTTTGTTCTCACAAAACCCTCTAGTCAACTAAAGAGCTCTCGGCAACCCTCCCTTAAAAAGGGAGGTTTAGAGAACCACCGAACGAAAAACTATTAAAAAGCGCGGAGTCCAAATAAAGGAGCTCATGACCTGAATGGACGGAATAACATCGCCCACACAATCTTGGTGATGGTTAGAAAGACAAGAGCAACTTATTTCAAGGCGCAGGAGAAAAGAGGAGTTGAAAGGAGGGCACAGAAATTGCTACACAAATATCGCCTACTAAGTATCCCGATAAGAAGATCCCTAGAAAGGACGTTGCGGTGACTGCAACATAGTCGAAAGAGGCCATAAGAAATCCGGCAAGCCTCCAATGAGGAGAAAGAAGTCGCCCCAAAGGACAGACGAAAATCGGCCAGAATGAAGGTGGAGCGGTGAGTTCGCCCAAGTATTCACCGGGTATCTGAGCAATGGAAGCGCCAAAAGCTTGCACTCATCCCGAAGACGGCTAAACCTGCATTCTAGACGTCTTCTGAACACTATGAGCAAGCTTTTCGAAAGAGTGACATAAAACAGACTACTCCTAAGCGCCGAGGAGGAAGATGGTATCTCGGAAAGGTAATTGTGTTTCAGCTAGGCTAAATTGACAACGGATGCTGACTATGGACACGATGGACGTGAATAAGAGTTGCGTTTTGACAACCCTCGTCGTGAAAAATGCTTTCAACAGTGCGAGGTGGAGCAAGATCGTCGAGGCGTTAATAAACCAAAGTACCTATAGCATTGTGATAGAATTCCTTGTAGCTGGGACACTACACTGCAAATCAGACGAGGGAGTAAGAGAGTAGAGGACAACATGCGGAGTCCCTCAATGCTTTGTCCTAGACCCTCTCCTGTGGATTATGATGAGGAAATACTAGCGCTAGGTCTACCGCAAGAAGTTTTCTCTATTGGGTGTGTCGATGACACCGGGGTCTCTGTGGTAGGAAAGCGACTCGTCGAAATGGAGATATTTGCGAACGATATGGGAGATAAAATGTGACTGGAGAACGATGTTCTAATGCTAGTTGAGCACGAATCTGAAGTATGCAGGGCTAATCAACAGGTGGAGAAGCGGTGAAGTAGATGACCAGGTCAAGCGCTCCCAGCCTGCACTTAGGTGTTCGGGAGTGATGATTGACCGAAGGCTCAGCTTTTCTATCACGCCCCAACAACTCCTTAGTTGCGTTAAGAGACGGCACTTAAATGAACCGCTTAGAGTTGGTCAATCCAAGCATGGACCTCCAGCGTTTGGTGTGTTCAAACAGGTCCTACCGACAAGATACTCCTTACTTACAGATTTAAGCTCAGGAGTCACCTTTTGTACTTCCAGTCCGTCATGTGGTTGGTCACGTATTGGTGGAACTGTCGTTGGCTTAGTACGAGCGATGGAATAGGTTTGAGGTTATGAGGAGCCGGAGGGATGTTGTAAGAGGTGGCGATGGACCCTGGGCTTGTGCGCTTAAATATTGTAAAAGTTCGGAAATACGAACTTTGAAAAATTGTTGTATACATTTGAGTTATTCCATTTATGAACAACTTCAATGGCACCCTCAATTCTCAAAGATTGCCACCCTGCAAGGACAGGCTTAAAGTATTAGATCTCCAAACACTGTCCTGTAGGGGAAAATATTTTATCTCATAAATAAAAGGCAAAGAAAAATTCAATGATGAAGTTCGACACATGAATCACGTGTAACCGTTTGAGAAGAACATCCACATCGCCTTGAGCACCATGAAATAGGGCTATTAAGTAGTTGGTTTATTTTCCCATGCCCAAGCTCCACAGTACCTACTTCTATAAACTGAACGGCAATATATATAATTTGATTTAAGGGTTTCAATATTACTGCGACAGAAAACTGACTTCAGTCATCGAATAGTAGACGGGTTCCTTGTTTATTACATATGCTTACAGGCGATGGCAGGAGAAAGGGCACATAAGTTGTGTAAATAGTGAAATCAAGTAAGAAGGAAAGTTGTGTGGAAAGGTTGTATAAAATGGAAAGATTTGTCATAGGGTGAGTTCGAACCACAAACCTCTGGAGTGGTAGTCGAGCGTTTAATCTTGTCTGTCTATCAATGCTGATCTTGGTTACAAATCAATACAAAAAATAATTAATATCCTTTTGCGACAGCCATCTTCCGGAATTTTGGCCACGAAATGGAGTACCTAAGATCTTGATAAAAGCAATTCCCCTCGTAATAGCATCCGCGAAGACTAACATTCAGCAAAAGTGAAAAATCCTTTGACTACGAGGCAACGAACTCAATTTTCAAACTAAGAAGCTGCTTAGAGACGTTTTCTTCTTCCTTAAACCTATTGTTACTGCGGTTAACGATAAAAGGCTATTGTCCTTAGAGGAAGAACGCTCTTTCTATACACTTCCCCGGTGCAACGCGGAGCACTGCAATCTCATATAATAGAAACTTGATGACAACTTATCACATCTGAAGCTGAGGAAAAGGACTTTTACTCCTTTTTCTTTTAAATTCAAAGACGCTTGAAGTGTCTGTCAACTCAGGGCTCTTTATTGATTGATTACCCCATAAGTAATAGGTGCTATTGGTCCTTACGATAAGAGCCTATCATCCTGCGATTGTCCTTTAAGAAGGACGAAAAATCAACAGAGAAACTTATGACCATATCTGGTGTGTGAAATAAAACGATTCCGAGCATATCGCGTTACCTAAGAGTTCGGTAATTGGGTTATTCAACGAATGCGCCCCGGAGGCACCATCAATCGCAATCCCGGACGATCCGTGTATATACGTGGGAGCATTTTCCCTGAATAACAGCCTCCGCATAAAACTTTATATCCACATTAGACAGTATCCATACTTAGGCGCCCTTTTTCGAAAGCTCAGTGTACGAAGGATGCCAGGAGGAGGGCTGCGTCTTATAGCTCTTTTTTATACTCGCTTTTTTATTCAAGAATTTAGCAGGATGTGTGCTTGCAAGGAAAAGAGTTCTGCTACGGAACTCAACACTTGCGAGCGTTTTGGTTTTGGTCTCGTGCGCACACAGAGCACTATAAAGATACAGGCAGTGCCCATAGCCCTTTATTACACCTTTATTCCCATTTAAGGTCTTAGTTTCGTCCTGTGTAGATATTTTTTTTCTTGTGTTTGGTTTCTTTCTGGGCCATGTTTCATGGGTAGGTTGTGTGATGTATCTGGAGAGCAATCTTGACTCCATCGGGCTAGTGAACCACACAGCAGTAAATGGGATATTCCTGTGCTTGCATAGGATATTAAGCATGTTTGCCCATTCACACTATAATAGGGATAGTCCGTCATTTGTATGACGGACGATGTGAAAACGACTGTGGGGACCAGTACCAGTACTTCTCCGGCTCATCCCTGCTCCTCTGATTTTAGTAGTGTGCTGAAAATGTGAACAATAAAATGCTTTTCTCTCTCGTATCTGGGCGAGAAATAATTAAGCTAGATTCCCGTACACAACTGACCCCATTAAAGGTGATTGGGTGTTATTTATTGCAACCGTGTATTAATTACTTAATTCTGTACAGAGCTGGCGAAAATGTATGTTCGCAATGTAGAGAGCATTAATTAGATTACTGAGGTGTAATCGAAGTGAACAACGCAAACAGTATCGAATGCGGTGCTGCACAAACATTTTAGACTAATTAAAACAATATTGCTCAATTTTGGGAGTGACGAAATTAGGCTTTAAGCGGCTCTACTGGAACTCAAGTAGTACTTTAAAACAGCAGCTACAGTTCGGTTCACATACATATGTAACTATCAAGATTTTGGTCACGATTTGCATGCATAGTCGCAATTTCCAGCCTTAATGGTTTCTTTCTTCATTCTTTCTTCACAGCGATACAGGGCTTGTAGGACTTGGGCCACTTGAACTCGTCTTTAGGTCTTTCCAATTGTATATCGTCCTATGCTTCTTTTTCCTGCTGGTCTACCATTGAATAGCCAGGTTAACATTTTTTCATACATAAGCGTGCCATTGTAGCGTACCTAGTTTTACATATGTGTGTCACGCTCTGCGTCCGCTATAATGTGCCATTGGGTTTTGTTAGATCACGGTTTTTTTATATGAAAGACTAGAGTCTCAGGAAAGGGCCTTTATACTGTGTCGACAATCTATTTCCTTCATATAGAGTGCAATGTGGAACAGCAGCTGTAATCGGGGAGGAAGGAACTGCCAAAACCTACCCGCGATATTTTGTTAGTCCACCTACTCAGAATCATTACTGTCGCGATTTTGACATCAGGGCATCGAGAAACAACTCGCTGGAGTGTTATGCCTCCTGAAACGAGTTAAATCTCATCAACCAACCGATGACATGCGGGGAAGGGCTAAGGAAGGCTATGTCAGGAGGAATCAGGAATGTAAAGAGGTAAGAAGAAAGAAGGAAAATTATGAAGGACCGTGGGGCTGCCGGAATTCGAACCCGGGACCTCTCTCCCTAAGCTACCTAGGCCCCCTTAGATAGAGTCCGACATAGGCTCACGGGCGTCAAGGCAGGTTTTGTGACGTGGTTTTCTTGCATTATCGAAAGCGTATGAGTAAAGCAGGCTACCGTAATCTTCGAACGGACAGAAAGCAGGGAATTTATGAAGATAAACTTACTAAGCTACACCAGGAATGTCTTTTTTTGATCCGTTACCTGGCGGTCAAAGCGGGACGTCCTCTACGCTACTCTCGCCGCCGCTGGATCTCGAACTCCATTCACGATTCGTTTGCGACGGTTCGAGCCTTGATAACTGATAATTGTCGATTCTTTTAATCGGCTTTGATATTCTTTAGCCAGGTTTTCTCCGGTGCCGATCACTGAATTCTCCAGTCTCCAGTCCATTCTCCGACAGCCTCGCCAGAAGAAGTTTACGGTTCTGTTGATCGCATCTAACTGTCACTTTCGAAGGCGATCGCGGAGTGAGACACCGAGAATCTCCCTCTAGCATCGAGTTGGATATTTGTTCGTTTCCACATGCACCTCTTGAACGAGGCGAATGTTTTTCTGTTGCTTGGCCTACTGAGAACGTCGGCCGTCGATGCCACTTTCTTTTCCTCAACCAATGATCCCAAGTATTTGAACATCGGAACCTGCTCGATTTGGGTTCCATCGAGGTGTACATTGATTCGTCCGTTGTGAGCACTTTGGTCTTTTCCGCATTTTCATTTTTGACCCGTATGACCGGGCGATGCGGGAAATGTCATATAAGATCCGTATCGGCGAAGATGGGGCTATCGTCGGCGAACATCAAGTCAGTTACGAAGTTGTTGTCGTCGTATCGAACTTCCATCGAATGCTACACGCATAATCGCATCGATCACAACATTGAAGACAAATGGCGAAGCGGCGTCTTCTTGTCGGACACGGAAGTTGGAATTGGAAGTTCCAACGATTTCAGGAGATATCAGCAACACTAATCAATGTAAAGCACTTGATCAAAAAGATAAAACTGGGATGAACCGCAATGTCCTAAAACTGTAGGACGTAGAAAACAATTCCTAGTCAAAAAAGTGCTTATCCAAGCTTTGAAAAATTCGTGATGTTTGTAAAGGATAACGTAATTTTTGCACGGGTTTTAAAGAGTGCTCGAATTTTAACAAGTGATGTCTTGTTGTAAAGCTATCGCTGTTTATTAGATAAAAGCAAAACTTATCAATTTAAGGTCTTTCTGCCACTGAGCCGCAGTTTTTTCATTTAAACAAAAAAATGCCCAACCGAATGTTATACAATTTTTTTCACAGCATTCTTCTTTCGACACCTCAAAAAAGTCGATATAGATTTTGGTTCGGCAGGTACAAAAATCCGAATGTCGCTTAAACAAAAAAAAAAATATGAGTGTGCTTAAGACCACACTTTAGAAGTAAAACTTTTGTGCCCAACGGCTAGTAATATGCAATAGATATAGTGGAAAGTCTGTCGGATCTATAGTACGCTTGAGAAAATTCAGGCCAACGACAGATACAGGAAGAATAGTGACGAATCTACTGACGGACTTGATACAAATACTATTTGAAAATATCAATATTTATGAATTCCTATTTACATTAAAACCTAAAAGTAACCGAGTAAAAATAATTTTTATTGGCTAATTTTCTTAAAACCATACACGCGGTGCACCTAGTACGTATAGCATATAAGTGCGCATCCCACACGGGTATGCACGCTTCCGCCACAGGCATGGATACTACCGCCACTGGCACGAAAATCTAAACATTCGCCTCATGGAAGTAAGCTGGTGACTGTATGCAAGCGTACATGCATTGCATTCAGAGGTTCATAAAATTGCATGGTTTTTTTCCGTCCCGGCTTTCACACATAGCCCGAAAATCTAAGTAACGAGTGCATGCAAGGTGCATGTGTTTGTTGTGCATACTTGGGTGTGCTATTTCGAATGCGGCATTACAGAAAAAGTTAAAAGTAGTCCGACCTTTGCGTGGCATGCATTCCATTCATGGAACATTCCGTCAGGTCGCATTTGAATACACACACTTCTATATTATTTATCAACGAATTGAACGCATGTACGCTTGGATATGTCACCAGTATGCATGCTCCGCTCCCGCTACATTCATGATCATTAATAATTGCATCCGCATCGGCATAGACTATTCCAAACCCAAGTATTGTTTTACCAAGCAGTCCGCCAACCACATCCAATGAAGCTTTACCTACGCGAACGAGAGCCAGTCTACTTGAGTATGGTATTGGCACCCTTTATGGCAATTACCTGATTTCTTCGTCCCATACAATCTTTTAGGGAGCCAATTAATTTTAAAGGGAGCAAAAAGAAATGCAAAAAACAATCAACCTTTTTTCAAATTCTTCTTTCTAGGCGTAGTTGAAAATAATTTATTTTAGCTGATTAAACCGAATTTGAAGCATAAAGTTGAAAAACCATTTTTTTCAAACCTTTATATTTTCAGACGATGTAGGGATAGTTTCAGCCCTTTACTATTATCCCTTATCATAAAATTTGCTTTGTTATAAATCAACCACTTTTGAATATAAATATTGCAAAAAATGTATTTTATTGGATTGTTTTTGATTATAATTAAAATTATCGCGAAAACCCTTAAAAAAGGGAGTTTTTAAGCATATTTAAAGGTGACATGTATATTTTAAGACTGTGGGACCCCGATTTTCGTAATCAGCGACCCAAAAAACATATCAGGAACGATTTTCACAACAGTGTAATGTTTTGACATAAACGATTCGTCGATTTGTGCAAGTTAAAAAAATTGTAATTTAAAAAGGGGAAAGGTCCAGCACATCTCGCCAAAGGGGAAGTGGGTGCCAATTTAAAACAACAGCACCTCACACATTTAATTCACCACTCCCTTTTGGTATTCTAAGCACCCAAACCACTGGACATACGGTTTTAATAGCTTCGGTTTTATCAATGGAAGCGTGAAAAAAGTATTTTATATTGGAGACAATAACAAAATAAACGTAAGAAAGATGTATTCTTCATTTCTCCTTTAATTTTTTTATATTTGTTTACATCGTTCGCTATTTTAAGAAAGTCTCAAGTGTTTATACCGTAACTTCCCGGCAGTGCTACATGTTTGGCCACGCCAAAAACCAGATCCACTTGCTTGGGCTGCGCCGAAAATTCTTGTCGTATATGCCGCTTCCAACATGTCAGTCAACTCCAAAGTGTCCGCGGCATAAGCCCGGCCAGTGACCAAACCACAAGAAAAATCTCAAATAATTCACCTCTACATAATGGTGAATTTGTATTCCTATAATGAGATAAAGCAAAGTCTGGGCGACAACGTAGCTAACATGCCAGAAAATTTATGCAGTAAGGCAGAGTGTATTTTAACTGTTGCACACACAGCCCCGAGTTTCTTCGTCCCTTGTACCCCGTCCGCCCCATTTCCCATCGTTATACGAAAGTTCTGACGATTTTTCATGTGTAAGAGCGTTACGCGAATGAAATTGATTCACTCCCAGCGGGAAATTTATCAAGCGCTGCCAAAAAAAGCAAGAAAGCAGCGCTTCCTATTCATATGTTATGGAAGCTCTTTGGAAGCACCCACTCTATACTCTCATTTTTTGCTTTGTTTTCCTCCAGTTCTTTTTTATTCTCCACAGTTGGTAAATTTGTGCTTTTATAATAATCGTATCTGTTATGAAATACTATTTTTGGTGAAAACAAAAGCTCCAGGAGCTTCTCAAAAGCTTCTATTTCCCTGCTTCGATTGCGCTTCTTCAACAATAAAATATAAGCGCTTCGCTCTGATGACATGCCTGTGTTAAAAGGAAGGGAATTGGGATATGAATAAGAAGCGCGTTGGCATTCTATTTCAGCGCTTCAGAATCTATTCCAGAGCGCTTCAATTCCCCGCTGGGACTCTCATGTAAATTTTTTTAAGCAAACGTCCCTAAAGAAGTTTTACTTCAAAAACGGTTGAAGCAAATTTTATGAAACTATTTTCAGATCATATTTCCGTTAACACGCTTCGAAAGGCACCTCAACAAATCTATATCTTTTTTGGTTCGTGCGATATCGTGCAGGAAAAAATGACCACATGCGTACAGACACACACACACACACAAACCTACCTATTCTCAAACTTATGCTTAAAATGCTATTCGCACCTTGAAAAATGAAAATACATTGAAAAATACGATTTCGATTTTCGAACCGATTACAATAAACTGGGAAAATAAAAATTCCCGTTTACATCCCAAACGCAAAGTGAAAACGCAAATTGGATGGAGCTCTTTATCGCATAGCAATTTATATTCTTTTCTCTCTGTTACATGAACGTATGTGTTCTACATTCATGAATAGAGAGCGAAGCATACAAACTTTTAGGCGCGATAAAACAATTCCAATTTGCGTTTCCACTTTGTGTTTAGAATGTAAACGGCCCTAAGCCAGTCCTGACTGGAATTTTACCGGAGAGTCCGTTTGGAATTTTACCGGAGAAGGCTCAACATCGATTTTAAAAGTAAAATCGTGTTGCCTTGAAAATCTTTGAGATTGAGTCTTCCTGCCATAACTACACCTGTAATAACTGACATAAATTGCTTCACGAGATTCAAGACTCGTCAAAATCTCACCATTGATTCTTGTCACACCTCTTGACACTAAAACTAATGAACAAGAATATTATGAACCCCTTCATTTGTTAAGACACGGCGCAGCTTTTCGATTTTGCTTTGATTTTATTCAATATTCCGCTATTAACTTGTAAAGGATAACGCTCGCCGCTAATGTAAGTTGACATTTTAATGGTTCTGTCTCTGCACTTAACGAAGCAAGGCCGCCGCGCGTCTTTTCTGCCTAAATTTTAACCAGCTTTCAGGTTGACCTTTTCGGAGAATATTATTGATTTACTTTTGGACTTTTTAGAGCGTTTTCCGTCAGAACGTTCTCTGCAGTATCTATACCTGGTTAAGTAGTACGACAGGTAAGGCATTTTAATATTACAAATCTGTTGATTTCGTTAAGTTGGGGGAAAAAGTGTTATTTCAGGATTTTTCTGTGGATAGAAAAAAGATTTTTTTTTATCAATTGATTTTGGAAGTTTTGAGGGACATTTAGGACAGAATAATTTTTAGGAATCCTTACTCAGAAGACTAAAATATAAAATGGAATAAAATCGGGAATAGCGAAAGTTAATTTTCAACAAAATTCTTAATTCTGCTGTTGTCAGCTCGAAAGTAGCAGGAGCTACATGTATTTGGATAAGGCTAAGGCTCGTTTCCATATCATAAAACTGAAGACAAATATTAACTAAACTTACATTTCGTTTATTGGCTGTTGATTCTAAAAAAGGATGCAATATATTTCTGTGTGAAAGAAAAAAAAAGCAAAAAAAACATCCTTTTCCAGGAGCCAGGACTCTGCGAATCAATTTGAAACCATGAGAAAAATTCAATAATCCTTCATTCTCAATATAGATTCCCAAGAAAGGAAACCACCAAAAGCTAAGGATCCTTCTTAATTCAGAGAGAACCACTAAAAATCTCTTTCATTTGCCCGAAAGAGCAATGGGAGACCTTGAATGAACAAATAGAAAGTCTCAAGAGGACAACAACCTCAGCATCCTTATTGCATTTTCATTTTAACACCACACCGCAGGTCAGCCGCATGCGCAGTACCGAAAGGCTGGCGGAAAGCTTTGCAACAAGAGGTTTTTCCACGTCTTAAGCACGGGCCACAGCAATAAAGAGACATGAGTCCTTCTTCGACTTTGTTGAATTAAAGCTTCCTTAAAGGATCTCTGCTGCGGAGCAGGCACCTCTCTACGTTTTCGGGGGTATCGTTACTTTGATTTATTTTTATTTGCGCGGTTAATTCAGAGGATTTCGAAAAAGGGACATAGGGTAAATATGTATACAGAATCCTTAATAGTACGGTTGTATGACTTTTCTTCCTTCCATTTTTTTTTCAGGCTAACTTGTGGAAGCAGATCCCGCTGCTGCAAAAAAAGGCGCAAATTAATGTCTGTGGTAATTTAAGTCCTTCTTCTCATTATCACACAGGGTTTACGGGGGTATAGTTTTACCATTGAATTTGAGTTTCAATTAAAAAGGACGAAATAAGGTTTCCATTATTTACACCTTTTTTTCTGTATTAGTTTTAAACGTTTACAATAGAAAAAACAATATTTTTCCGATTTTCATGTCACCACGAAATCACATTTTCCCAATCTTATCCTGGTGGAAAGAAAGTTCTTCTGGAGCTATAAATAAAGAAACAGCAATCTTGGAAGTAAAGTTCTTCCTGATTTTTTGATACACATTCCTTTCTGCAATTTATGGATATCCATATTGAAAAGTTTCGCTCTGAGGTTTCGGTCGATATTGGGTAATAAGGAAATGGGAGTTTAATTTCGTGGTTATAAGCCCGGAGATTGGCATTACATTAACCGCAGACAGTTTAGGGAACTTTACACAAGTGTTGGAGGATCGTAATTTCAAAAGGATATAAATGCATCATGACCAACTTTTCAGTATAATCAATATTGGATATTATAAATGAGTATTAATAGTAATAAAACGCTCAAACATGTATATCATTCAAAATTTAAATTCATTGTTCAGAAAACCAAGTGAAGTCTAGTAGTAAGCTAGAATAGAAAAGAGAAGGATAGATTAAAATAGTCTAGAGGCGCTCGCGCTCCAGCCGAGGGCAATAAACTTTATGTATGAACTCTAGGGTTTTGTACAGATTCGGAAAGACAAAATGTGGAAGTTTGTTCCACAGTGGAGTTGTTGTACAAGTTGTTGCTAGCAGCGTTGTCTCATTCCAACCGATATCCGAACGTTTCGCAGTTATAGCCATCGGTGGAATGATCAAGACCCATATCGTATCCATTTATGCGCCAACCGAGACCAGCAAACGGAGGCGAACAAAACCGAATTGTACGATCTGCTTCAATAGAATCTGGCTACGATACCTCGAACTGAATTGATCATACTGATCATGTTCATTCAGGTGCAGATCGAACCGGCTGGGAAGGAACGATGGGCAAATTCGGACACGGAGTAACTAACGGCAACGTTGGCATCAGGATCTTCCGTCATCTGCTCAAACACCAACTCAAACCCATACGTGCAATGCGTAGGCCCGATCGTGGGTCGGACCATTATCTTGTTCGATCGAAATCGCAGATGCTATTACAAAGAGCGAAGGAAACGATGTCACCATCAGCCAAAAAGAATTTGGCGTGCCTCCGAGACCTGGCCATCGGGCGAGAGTTTTGAACGGCATTACCCAACGAATTCGCGGCGCCCGCAATACTGGACGATATCGATGTAGAAGAAAGACAATTGTCGGAGTAAATTGTCGATGGAGTTGTGTTCGGACACAGTCATGGACCGCCCCCGGTTTCCGCCTACAAGGCCCCAGCTTAGGGGTCCAGCCAGCCTAGGGGCCCACCCACCTAGCTACGCCGACCACCTCTGACGGCAAGCGGAAATATGATTATAGAAAAAAATAGCCAGCAATATCTCGGGTGTATATTCCGGTCTTCCAGCGAGAATAAAACAAATGAATCCCTGTGAGTTTTCGTTCCCTGTTCGACTCACTTGCTGAATCTTGTTGGGTCATATGTGCCAGAGTCTTGTCAAGCTACTATGTCTTTCTTCGGTACTTTTCAGTCATTGTACATTTTTTTTCATTATCGACACACAGATGGGATATTTTCTGTTGTCGAAACTGAAGCCAAATACAACGGTCGTGAAGTCTTTCTCAGACAAGATGGTCTGCTCGAGCTGACGCCTGCCGAAGTCTATGTTTCTCCTGGGATGACATCATGGCAGCTCTTCAAATAATTGCCAATGACACTAGTGAAAAACCATCTACGCGATCTGAGGCTTCAGGTCATCTTAATTCAGAGTCCATGGCAACTTGCTTTATGACCCTTCTCAGGAATGACATCCTGGAAAGGCTCAACAAAGTGAGCAAGTCTCTGCAATTTGTAAAAATCGCCGAACTTGGTAACATATCTAGAAGGCTTCAGGAAATCCGTAGTACCTTTGATCATTACGAGTCGAAAGCTATTGAGAAATCTTATGGAAATAGCTATGCATAAGACATGCGGAGGGGAAAGGGAAGCGTAAAGTCCAGTTCGACGAAGTCAAGGAAAACGACACCGAACTTTCTGGCAGGGACAGATTCAGAGTTACGAATTTTAATGTTATTATAGACAGGCTGATTGCAGAACTACGGAGCTTATGAGGAGTTAAGTAAAAAGTTTAACTTTCTTACGAAACTACATCGTGCGGACTCTAAAGACATCCGTGAAGGAGCCAGAAACCTTACAGCTTTCTAGCCGGGGAGTTTGGATGAGACTTTGGAAAGTGAGTGTCTGCACCTGTGAGCTCATTTGTCGTCGGATGAGGTTATAGAGTTATCGTCACTGAACTTATACAAATACTTATTGGAAAAAGGCTTGGACATTTTCTATACTTAGGAATTGCGCTCCGAGTGCTGTTGTATACACCAGCGTTAAACTGCTCGGCAGATCCGTCATTTTCAGCGCTCAAGAGGGTAAAGAATTACTTAAAATGTACTATAGAAGAGAAGAAGATATAAGTAATTGGAGACTTCAACCAGGGGCCGACAGTTCTGGAGGAGGATGTTGCTAATAACAGGCTGTGATAGAAGAGAACCAGGCTAAATCAACTCTCTATAATGTACATAGAGTCAGAAATAATGCAGTCTACAGACTTTGATGACGTTATCCGTTCTTTTGCACAGAAGAAAGTTCGCCGTTTGATCCTATAAAGTTTATATTATTTTTGATTTTTATTTATAATAAATAGTCTGTTAAAATTATATTATATTTTCGGTACCTGTACTAGTGCATTTTATTTGCTAAATTTCCAAAATGGATTCAGGACAGCTTTCTGGACTTCGTCGATCAGCGGAAACGAATGACGTTTTCATCGCTTTCAATTGCATCGGTTGGAACAGTGGGCCCTATCTCTCGCCAGACTCTTCCGGAGAAAATTTGTAAATCTGAATGAAGAAAATCTAAATTCTATTTCGGGACTTGCAAACTCACAGGCAAAACTTTTCTATAATGTATAAGGGTGGTCCTTATTTATAAACCTAGTAATTTTTGACTACGCACCCCTTAGTTCTGTTCTGTTATATAAAAAACGAAAATGGTCCAAATTTGAAATCGATCGGTTAGGATTAACACGTGCCGCATTGAGGTTAACGCAAGAGCGGCGCGACTCTCAGCATAAAAACAGCGCGTTTAGAGATGTTTTTGTAATTAAAAACTACATAATCTTCAAAGTTTTGGCGAGAGCTTCCGGCAAAATCTTTAGGCTCGGGCAATGGCTTATTGCTAGACTCTGCGGGGTCAAAATTTTCTTCTTCTTCCTCAGAAAGAGGTGGAAGATCAACTAGGTTTGGGTCCTTTTTACTTCGGCTTCGCAGGGAGAGAAGAACAGTACCGAGTGTAGCAGGCTCTTTGCCTTTCTGTTTCTTACTCATGTATCCTTAGGGATACAGTTAGGGGCACAAATCGGTAAAACAAAATCAGTGATGGAGTTAGTGATGAAAGAGCAATCGACTCTAGTTGTATGTAGTAGTCGATGTTGTTCACAAGACAAATGGAAGAATGCTAGTTAAAAGTGATATTTAATTGAGTAACTAATCTTTTGGGTTTCTTTAAACATTTTAGATCAAAAGCAGTATTTCAAATCAATATTCAATGTAATTTTCTTAAAAATTGCCGATTCATAATGATAATTTATAGATAATAATCACTACGAATTAATTATTAATTATTTTATCGATAATAATTAATTACGAATTACGAAAACGTGGATTGCAAAATTTTTTTTGAAAGCTCCAACAAATAAAACTTTGGGAATTATATAATTATTATTAATTTTTAATTAATTTGAATAACAAATTTTTCCGAGTTCGGAGGTATGCGACACAATTACACCACTTTTCACCACATGTATATAAATTAAAAGAATATATTTTAAAAGCAGAAAAGAATATTTTTTTTTTGGCTACACTATCACACCAAATTCTAATTATATAAAATTGTATTTTAATTAAGCTACTTACAAAATTATTAACATTATGAGCCGATGTTGGATGACTCCTTGAAAAGTAGATGATTGCACAGCAGTGTTGGTGAGCACGATGTTTAAGGTGAAAAAACGTTGATTGATGCAAAGGTTTTCAAAGTAAGATGATCGTCAACGCATCAAACTGATGAACATAAATTCCAGGTATTGGATGATGTAGGATCACTAATTTATTAAAGATGTAGATTCCAAAAGTATTGGATGTTGTTGTATCACTAAATATGATAAGATGTAGATTCCAAAAGTATTGGATGTTGTTGTATCACTAAATATGATAAGATGTAGATTCCAAAAGTATTGGATGTTGTTGTATCACTAAATATGATTAAAGATGCACATGCACAGAATGAATTAAAAGTTGACTGGCTGGATAAAACGTTGACTGTGCTGATGCGTGTGTTGAAAGAGATGAGTAAAGATGAGTAAAGAATTTCGTATTGTGCAGCGAAATTTAGAAGAAATTTACTGGGTCCACCGCGTGGAATCCCAGCTTGCTGCCACCAAAAATGTTGAGCCCCGTTGGCCGGCAATCAGGAATGTGTAAAAATGTGTAAAATAAAAGACGAACTTCACTATTTTAATTTTATTAAACTTCATTCAAAAGACTTCTAGAAATTTTATTTAAACTTGATAGCAAAAGTACAATAGAAATACTTCCCGACTTAATTGGCGGCTCAACGAGAACTGATTCTTTTAAATCAGTTCGCAGTTTGTGTCACCTAAACCACGGCTCGCATGATCAGGAAAAAGTCGCCTAGTCAGCGCTTTTCATGTGAAAAGTAGATAAGAAAATATCGTTGCGATACATTGCATGAGAAATGTTTACGTTGCTCATGAAATGCATTGCATGAAAATGTTTATGTTTCAATTTTATTAATTGAATTTGTTTACGTTGCATATGAAAGGAAGTATTGTTTGAAAAAAAGATATTTGATACTTTCCTGATCATGGGGGCCGTTTACAATATATAATGCTACAATGTAGGGAATGTATGCTACAATGTAGGGAGGATACAACAGTCGCAATCATTATTACTCCTTTAAATAAAGGAGAAAGTAATAAAAAATGAACAACTATAAGAGATGGAGTTGTACTCTTCTTCAATATAATCGCAAATATTTTCATACATATGTATATCAGATTTGGCTGGCGATTTACGACTTCATAGAAAAAACGAGTAACGTCCCCCCCCCCCCCCCCCTCCCACCCCATCCAGTAGAATATGGTTCGAAGAATTTTAAAGGGAGGTATGATAGAATTGCATAAGAATTCTTGCAGTAGCTGAACTTTGTTTAGGTACATAGGTCTATGCTTCATGAAAATCTCTGGATTAACAAATTTCAACGAATCTTGTGTTGTTTGTTCCTTACGTTATCTGTAGTGTAAAGTGAATAATAGTGAAATAGTGAAATATAGTGAAAAATGCCGCGACGACATATTTTTCTTATTGGTACAATGAACAATCAAATTAGGGGTAGTAAATTACCATCAAAAGGAGACGTATTAAGAGTACTGTATTACAATATGCGAATGGTGAAGTTGACGTTGTCAGAAAGCATTTCCCTTGTCACGGACGAATGTTTTTTGTTTTGGAAAAAGGCGCGAATTCCTACCCGAGATCGCAGCCATTGTGTGAAAAAACTGAAAAAATTGTACGAAGAGCTAAGATTTCTGGAAAAGAGTAAGACCAGAAGTAGTGATTTATGCAGGAAACGAGAGCAGGAATTTAAAGAAAATTTAGTTAATTTGTTCGATATTGCACACACCAATGCCATGGATATGATGAAGATTGATGAAGACAAACATTTTTTGCAATTACAAAGGCAAAAAGGTCGCCCAGGAAGTATGATTGGCAAAGATTTCAAGTTGTCGATCATTGAAGAAAGAAAAGCCGCCCGTGAGAAGAAAGAAGTTAAAAGAACAGAAAAACGATTTTTTAAAACGCATTCAAAAGAAGGTATGTATGATAGAAGTTCTTCAAAACCATTTTTTTTCCATTAGAAAATAATGTTAACTTGTAAGCCTCTGTCGGCAGAGGAAAGCTTACAGATAAAAATCTGAGCCCTGTGATAATCTCTCCATACACAAAATAAGGAACTCAGTACTTTTAGTTTTGTAAACCAGTGCTACCAAAGTATGGTTTATAATAACTCTTTCAAGTTTCACCCAATCGTGTAACTTCTCGCTCAAAAAGAAGACGCATAATTGCCCAAAATGTAAAAGTTTATGGCCACCGGCCTATTACAAACCATGTTAATTCTTTGCTGAAATGAAGATTTTTTTCTCTGCAGCGCAAGTGACTGATACTTCTAGTTCGGAGCAGGTAGAAAATGAAGGGATAGAAAATGTAGCAATGGAAACAGAGGACCCAAATTTTGCGATCACAGAGCCATCAACAATTAAAAGAGCTAGAAAAGAAATAATAACACCCCGACTTTCAGCAGCTCTGGACAAATGTAAAATAAGCGACAGGGATGCTGTTCACTTGTTAACAGCGTTCATAGAGGCCATTTCTGTAAATCCTCAAGAATTCGTTGTAAATCGAACCTCTATCAGAAAAGCTCGACAAACATTTCGTAAAACAACGGCTTTAATATAAAATCAAAATTTGTTCAGTTAGATTTGGAATTTGCAGTAGTTCACTGGGACTCAAAATTACTTCCAGATATAACCGGTAAAAATAAAGTTGATCGCCTTCCTGTTATTGCAACGGCCCCCAATATTGAGCAAGTTCTTGGAGTACCTAAAATTTCAGCTGGAACGGGGTATGAGGTATCTTCCGCGGTATACGATGCCCTAGAAGATTGGTCCCTGTTACGGAAAGTTCAGGCTTTTGTTTTTGACACCACGGCGTCTAATACTGGACGATTAAATGAGGCGTGTGTGCTTTTAGAAAAGAAATTGGGTCGAAATATTTTGTTTTTACCATGCAGGCATCATATTTATGAGATACTTCTACAGGCAGTATTCACGGCAGCAAAGTTTCCTCCTTCATCAGGTCCGGAAATACAATTATTTAAAAGACTGAAAAATGAGTGGCTAAAGGTTGATCAAGCAAAAGTGTCAACGTGGACAACAGATCCGGACGTCCATACACTATTAAATGATTCGAGAGATCAAATATTACTTTTCGCAGAGAGTAAGTTACGGGACGACTTTCCTAGAGATGACTACAGAGAGTTTTTAGAACTCATCGTGATATTTTTAGGAGGAGTCCCTGCGGGAGGAATTAAGTTTCGACCGCCCGGTGAATACCATTGGGCTAGATGGATGGCAAAGGTAATTTATTATCTAAAAATATGGCTTTTTAGAAATCAATTTAATTTACATGCAAATGAACAAACAGCACTAAAAAAAATTTGCTGCTTCATCGTAAAGTGCTATTTCCAAGCATGGTTTTCCGCACCGAATGCAACCGAAGCTCCATTAAATGACGTTATGTTGTTAAAAAGACTGAACGCTTACAAAACACATGATAAGGAGATAGCTAATGCAGCATTAAAAAAGTTTATAAACCATTTGTGGTACTTGAACGACGAATGCGCAGCTTTTTCGCTTTTTGATGACCGAATGGACTTAGAGACAAAACGAAAAATGGCCAAAATAATTCTTCAAAGAAAACAAGAAAGTAACAAGGATGGAGAAACAGCAGAAGAAGGAGAAGAACTAAGAAAAAAAATACATTTAAAATTGGAAGATGTCCCAAGTTTCCTTTCTAAAGACCTCCCAGCTGAATTAGTTTCACCCAATTCATTAAAACTTTTTGAAAGGTTCGGCCTGTCCACTGAATTTCTTAAAATCGATGCTATTTACTGGAAGGACAATCTAGAATACAGAGAAGGGAAGAAAATAATAGAATCGCTTAAAGTGGTAAATGATACTGCAGAACGCGGAGTGAAACTTATAGAAGACTTCAACACCAAAATAACAAAAAACGAAGAACAGAAACAATTTTTACTACAAGTAAGTCAAGGATTTTTATCCTTAAATACCTTCGAGTACTTAGATAATAAAATGTGCTATATTTACTCAAACTCTTTTTCAGACAGTACAAGATTATCGCCGAAAGTATCCTGGGCACAGTCGAAAAAGTCTGAATAAATCTTATAATTAAAATTTATATATAAAAACTGCACTTTTACCAAAAAAAAACTCCCGTTGGGGCTATGTGATATAATTAATGAAGGTATGTTAATGAAATATAATTGTATTAGATGTAATACTCATCATTTAAAATTAATTTATTTGCTTGTACTATTTTATAAAAATATTTGAAAAAAAAACCTCAATATATTATGTTTTCAAACTTCGGGCCCCATGCGGCACGTGTTAATATTATCGGATTGATTTAAAATTTTGACCATTTTACTTTCTTAGCAAAAGGAACGAAACTGGAGGGTGCTGCAAAAGAAAAACCGATTTTTTTTTTCACCCTTTATAATAAGGACCACCCTTGTATACTATACTCACATTTTCGATTTCTAGGCTAGGTTTTTTATGAAAAAAGGCCAAATACCATGCTATTCCAAAAGATGCTAGATAATATAGCTACGACCACGATTAGTGAGGCTGCTGCTTAGGTATTGGTGCTGCGATGGCTAGTGGACCTACTAGCCTTACTATGTAAAGCTACTTGAACTATGTAAAGCCTCAATTATACTGGACGCAACGGAACGCAACGGACCGGATTGAAATGTCAAAATGAGTTTCATTGCAGAGAAATTGTATTGAAGTGGTTATAATGGACGCAACGCAACGGAACGGACCGGATTAAAGTTTCAAAACTTTGGAACTTGAAGGAACCGACGGATTGAAGTGTCAAAAGGAGCATTAAAAACAGCTGATTTTGTCATTTATTATTTAGCCCAAAATGTCATCAGAGAATTTTGAAAAATTAATAACCGAAGTGGAAGATAATGAAATTCTATATAATAAAAATTGCACAGATATAAAAATTTTAAGCACAAGTCCAGCATTTGGCAAAACATTGCCGAAAAAAGTGACATTCGCGTACGTTCGATTCTGTCAGTATAACCAGCAAAATTCCATTCCGTTGACTCTCCATTCCGTTGCGTTGCGTCCAGTATAATTGAGGCTTAAGGCTCTGCTAGTACTAAGCATTCAAGCGAAGGATTCTGTCTTTCAGACTTTTTTTTAAAAAATTGGTGAACTTAGACTCTTGAATTTCTTATGATGCCAAAGTTTTTATTATTAAAAGAATTCTATTAATTTATTAAATTCTAACAAGATTCGAGCGGCCAATCTACAGCTCGCTGGAACGTTTCGAGTTAATTCATAAATCATTGCAGAACTCTGTGCTGACTCGGTTATTGCATGTACACTAGTAGCATTTAAAACAATCTACCACAAGATTCCAAACGCAAGGTTAATTGTAATCATCTCTAGCATCCCTCAGACTCAACTAAATCTGTTCTGACACTTCCAAGCTAAGCTCACTGTTATACATTGTAGCATGTGTAATGGCTAGTACAAACCCAGGTAGTACAAAGCCAGGCGCGATTCCTGGGGTTAATCCTTCATTTTTATTACCATAATAATTCCTACTTCGGATGGCAACCATTAATTAAATTAGGGTAAAACTGCACTGCAACTTTTTAATCACATTACATGTGCGACGGTGTTTTTATTATTCCACGTCCTTGCGTTCGTTTATGACAATTCACAATTTGATTTCAAGCTTTTAAAGTAATTAAATGGACCTCAAGGACAATACAACTCCTGCAAGACACCCACAGTTCGCCTAGGATCTGCTATCAGTGTTCTTTCCAACATGCACAAGCTACTGTCATATCACATTCATTTCTTTCGGCTCCTTGGCTTCTCTCAAGTGTGGTTCAAGAACGGCAGACGGGAACTTGTGGAGACGATCCTTTTCTACTGGACCATTTTTCAAATAATTTCCTTCGCCAGTTGGTCTGGTTATGTCTTTTGGAATTTGGACAGGATTATGTACGTTGACGACAGTTTCGGGAAGTTCAATGACATTTTGAAATTTAGCACTGTTACTGTTGCTCATCAAGTGTCCTTGATTGAATGCTTAGTGAAAAAGGATATTGAGAGGAAATTTTGGAGTAAAATTAATCAAGTTTTAAGCCTAAAAAATCTAAGTGCTAAAGCAGAGCTGCAGGCTTATAGGAAACTCTTTTACAAATTCTACGGACTTGTTGTTTTCATATTGTTTTACGAAATATTCTTTTACCTGGAAGTCAAAGACACAGAACAATGGCTGCTGTACTGGATGTCAATTTCACCTGGTGTCATGATACTCATTCTGAGGCATGTGCAGCTGATATTTTACCTCGAATTAGTCACAGTTGAATTGAAGAATTTAACAGCAGAATTGGAGAGGTTTCATGCTGGCACAAAAACAATGGCGAACACAGACGAGGAGGCCTACGAGAATTACATGTGCCCAAGGATTCTGCATTTTCAGAAGGTTTATCAATTATTGTATTTTATTGTTGAGGATTTTAAGGAGACTTTTGGCTGGTCCTTGACGTCGAACTGTTTGAATAATTTCATTCGTGTGTTTTCGGATGTGTACTGGTCATACTGGCAGACTTACCATCGTGGGCTGCATATGTGTAAGGACGTTTTTTTTTTTTTTGTGGAAAATATATTTAATTTCTGATTTTTTTTATTCAAGCTCTGTTTTTGCCATTGCCAACGATTTTTACATTGCTGCTAGTGCTGATGACGGGTAGAGACTGTTTGCATTGCGTGAGTTTATTACTTAAATATGATAGTTTATTTGGAATTTAGATTTTAGCCAACTCAACTGGGAGCTAAAGGCTAAATTAAAAATATCTTACAGCTTATATAGGCTGGAAATATTCCTCAGCTACTTTAAGCAAGCAAGGAAATATTCTCAGCCTACTGCGACATCCGTTTTTGGAGACATCAGGTAGCTGGCGACATAGCCTATCTGGGTCGATACTCGCATTTTCCTCATCTTGCTCTACAAGTATTTTTTATAAAACAGGTCATGAGCATTTCGGTAGTCTACAATAAGCCTTTGCCATTTTTTCAGTATTTGTTTCATTGTGAAAATCTGGTCTGTCATCGATCTGACCTTTTAAATCGCACTTAATCTCCTACTTTGTTTCCTATATATGGTTTCTTGGTCTGTGAAAGTGAAAGAACTTTGTAAGGTGTGGTTTTTCCATATTCATCAATTTGTGGATTTGGTCAAATTCACCTCAGATATTATTCTTCCGTCATCTTTCCACTCCTCCATAGTTTGCAAATCAGATGTCATAGCTTGTCCCCAACATTTTCTTAGATTTCTCTGGGTATACCACTTGGACCTATACTTTTGAGTTACTGTTTGCTCTATTGTAGGCTCTGGAGCATCGTCAATCGCACTACAGTTCGCTGCTACTAAGATTACGCTTAGGCCTGCGTGGAAGCAGAAGAGAAGGAGGAGGAGGATGATTTTTTATGAGGGACTGATGAGAAGCCTACATGGGTTCAGCACCAGAGAATGTGTGCGACCGCCTGTTTAAAGCCATGCCTACGAGAGGAGACACCGCTAGGGATACGCACCCAGAAGGTAGTGTCAGACTCCTGCTCACTAAACTCACACACCCTTTTTGCTTGACATTCAAGTCCAGACCGATACGAGCCGTAAAGGCATTACAGCAGCCTGACGTAATCACAATGACCGTTCAAAAGGGATCCCTCAAAGAGCCGGTACAGTCTAGCTGTCTACCTACCTAGCTGCTATCTCTCCTTGCATTTCTTTACATGTCTGTTTCTTTGTACTTCCAAATGCTTAAGCTTCTGAAGCTGGTGACATATCCAAGCGTACATGCATTACATTCGTTGACAGATAATATAGAAGTGTGTGTATTCAAATGCGAGCTGACGGAATATTCCGTGAATGGAAGGCATGCCACGCAAAGGTCGGGCTACTTTCAACTTTTTCTGCATTGCCGCATTCGAGATAGCACACACAAGCATAAGCACACAAATACATGAACACGTTACTTAGATTTTCGGGCTATGTGTGAAAGCCGGCAAGGAACGCAACAATGTAATTATGTGTCGCCGGATATCATGGAGCCGCTGAATGCAATGCATGTACGCTTGTATATGTCACCAGCTTGACCTTTAACATCACTCCCATCATTTTTCACATATCCTCCGACCTTATTATATGGTCCTGGATATCCTCAGGTGTTAGCTGCACTTCAGCGACTGCTTCTAACCTGCCCTGTGCTCCGCAAACCTCGGACACTTAAAAAGGACATGTTCCGTGTCCTCTTTAAGGTCTGGGCATTCTGGGCAGAATGGTGAATGGCCCAACTTGAAGCGGTGAAGGTATGCCCTAGACTAGAGACTCCATACCCGCTCTGTGTGAGGTAGTAGCTCACCTCCCCATGTTCCCTTATAGCCCACCTTTCCATGGGTATAGTACTACCTACAAGTAGGTGGATGATGAAGTGGGTGAGGAGAAGGTCTGCCTGGTCTGTCGGATCAAGTCTGAGTTGTGTGTGTAAAACTATTATAAACAATTTCATTGGGTAGCTTCAAAATTCAGAACTACTTAAACCTATTACATAGCCATAAGCGCACAGGGCAACTCCCCTAAACCCATTGCATTCCAGACACCAAAAGTTTACCACACCTCGGACGTAAACCAACAATCCGTTTTTTTCCAGGGGGGGGGGGGGGGTATCTAAAGTACCCTCTAGATCAGTGGTTCCCAAACTTTATTTCGTACGGAACCTTTCTACAATGTATAAAATTTGGCGGAACCCAACGATGAAAAAATAAAATAATATATGATATATGTATGTATATATTTTTAAACGTTTTTTTAGCTCGCTTTTTTGCCTGTCTGTTTGTCCGGTACATATCTTGCAATCAATTTTTTGAATACATACTTCCGGTTACCCGATCACCCTGAAATTTTGCACACAACTCCGATGACAATGCAATATGGTATACTCATTATACCGTTAGATTCATGACGGCCGTCTCAAGAAGACGGATTACTGTTTTCTTCACGGAACAAATTTTTGCAATCAATTTTTCAAATATTTCCGGATATCCTAACATGCTGAAATTTTGCATAGAGCTTTAGCTACGATGACAATGCAATATGGTATACTAAATATACTTTTAGATCCATGGCGGCAGTCTCAGGAGGACGGATTGTAATATTCTTCACAACCCCTTCGACATGGGTATCAAATGAAAGGGTATGATAAGTAGAACACCATAAGCAATATAGTATACTCAATATATCGTTTGGCCCATGGCGGCCATCTCAAAAGGGCGGATTACCATTTTCTTCACAACCCCCTCGACATAAGAATATGGAATGGCTGCCAGAATGTTACGCGGCGTGACGCAAACCAAATTTCAAGGAAGAAGGACCACTCGCATTTTTTGATTAGCAGTGAGTCTGCGAATGTATTTTCGATTCGGCGCTGGTGACACGGAACCCTAAAATTTTTTCGTGGAACCGTAAGGTTCCGCGGAACCCACTTTGGGAATCACTGCTCTAGATCTATATCATGTTCTGACATTTCACGTTTAGAATTTTATATTGCAGTTCCTTAAATCTTTAGTTTTAGGACGTTGCACAGCGTTTTATCGTAAATTTTGACTATTCCGAGGCTGACTTCTCGATTCTATAATACAAATTGTTTTCCTTCGCATGTTCTTAACATGAAACAGGCACGGTACTCTTAAGTAAAAATTATCCTTTTCCAAATACAGACCGTTACAGGCACGCAACAATAAACGACACACGGAATAGTCCAAACGAAGCGCGGGACGCTCACATTATTTTGAACTAAAGAGAGAAAAATTCGGGCTTGAACGAATTGTTTAGAACGAAGAAAATTGACAATTATCTTGGTGATCATTAAGGGTGACATTAGCATAACCAGTAGACCAGTTCTCGTTCGATTGCAAAAGTCAAACAGCATCGGATGTAGTTAGTACTTAGTTGGGCAACCGCTTGGTGAAACGTGCATTCTTCTTTGTGACAAATATTTGGCAAAAAGGAGACGATCATTCAACTAACTATTTTGAAAAAATCTCACCAAAGTTGATCTAAATTTGAGCCTAGGTTCGGCGGAGCATATACTGCCTCGTTGGACCCCATGTGGACTACCCTAAAAGGTCCACACAGGGCATCTAATGCCTTGCAACATTTGACAAATTTAAAAATTTCGAGGTTAATATGTGAGTAACAGCTTTGTATGAGTGAAACCAAAGCTTAAGAGTGTTACTTTCTGAATACGTGAGGCAGATGCTGAGATTGCCCCTTTTCTTTTGTAATGAAGCTTGTCTCATGAGGCCTTTATGGGCATTCCTACACGAGAAGTATGACCGCACGCCTCCCTGGCGCAAAAAAGATCTTGCTTTAGAGCCATGGTCACTCGTGTAGGAATGACCTATGAGGAACTGATAAGACATGCCTCACTTAGGTATCGCTTTCTTCTATGTGGTTTTCAAGAGGAAACTAAGAGGAAATCCTTCTTTCGGCATACCCCATTTCTCGCATTGAATCCACACGTGCATTTCCATTTGTAAATGCTAGTCGGGTGGGGTTTAAAAAACTTAGGCTATCCAAAGCACGTATGCTGAATGAATTGAACTCAGGTTGAACCCAAATTCAACTACATGTAGACGCGAGTCGAGTTGAATTAGGGTCGACTGAGCTCGTCTCAGGGTTAAGTTGAAATTAGGCATATAGACGCGAGTTCAGTAGTTGTGAAGTTGAATTTAGTTAACAGTAGCATCTCTGTGTTTTATATAAGATTTTTTGTAAAGTGTAGTTATCTTCAACTCAACCTCAACGCTTTTTATTCTCAACTCAACTATTCAAGTCATCATGTATACGTACTAACAGTTATAAAATCTTAATACATAGCTCCAATATAATATATTTAGAAAAGCGGTGCCAAGCTCTTCGATCAGGTTGTTAATTCGTCACCAACGACCGACGAACCACCAACATCCTTGGTTATAATGTTAACATGAAATGGTGTAGATTTCATCACCCAAAGCGAAAGTCCGTGTGCACTTTTCCTTCCATCCCCACGCTCTTCGCCGCCCCTGTACGTCTAGTCAAAAACGCATGCCTCCGTTATTCTGCAGTATTCAGCAATTGAAAGTCTGTTGCTGAATACTGCGGATTGAAAGGAGGTCTCGCTAGGCACTTGGTACCGGCAGAGATCCGGCAGACCTGTGTTTTCTAGCATAAAAATGTTCAAACTTTAATTTGGTTATATATACTCAAACTCAATATGTCAACTGCGGTCCAAAAATTACCACAAAAAAGTGGTCTGCCAAGACATTAGCACCAGATTTGACCAGGCAGACCGCCATATTTTTTTACTCCGTAAGAACTACATTATAAGAGTAATGCAAAGCTCTTACTCGATAGGTCACGTTGCGGTCCCAAAAATTTTCCGGAAAAGTTGGGCATCACTTCCACCCAGGCAGACCAAGATTTTTGTTATGGCCGGTGTGAGTACTAACATTTCAAAAACATTTCAATATCTTACTTGATAGGTTTTTTGCAACCAGCGCTTTTACTAACTGGTCTTAGGACGTTCTTCGGTGTAAGTAGTCATTCGCCTATCACTTTCAACTCTGCCCAATGATCTAGGAATCTCGTACAATGTAAGAAGTCATGCTGTGCCTCCTCCTGAAAACCTGGGCATATTGGTGGAAACATTTTGTATGTGCTCCGTATCACTTAAGTTTGGGATTAGTTTGTGGCTCCACCGAGGTTTGCGGGATTAGACTCGCCCACTTCTTTTGCCATTCTATAAGAGGCTTGTAGAACGCGATCTGTCGGTGCACTGTTGTTGGCTCTGCTTAAGTTTGGATGGTACAGGCACAAGTTTTCTTTCGTCAGTATATTTATGGGATTCATCTCTCCTATCATGCACCCTGCATACTTAGACGTGGTCCTATATGGGCAGCACGCGCATCGGGAAGTCTAGTCTCTAGGTTTAGAGACTTTACTAGGGGTTGGTATATTAATTGTTTCCCTAAAACCCCCTCCTTTATCTGAGATCGTAATCGCCAAGATATCCTGGCAGACTTATCTCTGTGTACAATACGAAGTTAAAACCAATCATAATAACCAAACGACATCAAATAAGTAAATGTAAACTAACATCGAGATAGTTACTCAATTCCAAATGCAACGCCATTAGTGTTCCAATATGCAATTAGTGCTTTTAGTGTAATTACAATCAATAGAAATAGATGTAGCTCTGTTGTGACCTCAGTCGAAAAGTAGCAATGCATTCTTTAATAGCTTTTCACAAGAACATTTTCAGTTTCTTCGGTTTCTGTCCAGTTTGGGTGCAAGAGAAGAACAGATCTTCGTTCGAACGAATCTTGATATGTTGGTCCATCGTCCAAATTGTGCTATTTGAAATTTTCACACTATGGGTGTATCGCAATCGGAATATTATTCTATATATCGAGGATCTTTTCGGGAATACAATTGATTATATCAAAATAACTTCACTGCTAGTAGCACATCAAGTGTCGCTATATGAATGTTTGATTAAGAGAAATTACGAAAGAAAATTCTGGGAATGTTATGACAAATTGCAAAATATCAAGAATGAAAAACTCACTCTTTTGCAGCGATTGATTAAATTCAAGTGGCTTCTATTGAATTTCTACGGAACGGCAACGGTGGTTATTGTATTTGAAGTAGTATTCTATTTCACAATTCGATCCAAAACGAGACAGATCATAGATGGATGGTCGGCATTGATCACGGTATTTACTATCATGAGATTTCGCCATATGCAGTTCGGATTTTATACAAATTTAATTCGTTTTGAAATTGATGAAATAAGTAGAGAACTTGAGTTGTTCCGTAGTGATTTGCAATCATTAGATGAAAGTATATGGAGAAGTTCTCTACGACAGTTTGGTCTTGCAAGACTAAGTCGTTTACAGTATAAATATATGCTGACGTATGAAACGGTTGAGAATTTTAAGAATGCTATTGGATGGTCATTGATCAGTAATAGTTTGAAAAGTTTTCTTTTGATAATTTCGGATTTTTACTGGTCTTATTGGATGGTATACCATAATGGATTAACATACGGTATAAACAAAACTGTTTTTTAAAATGAAAAAAATACAAACATACCTTTTAGAAGTTCTACTTCCATTTCCTGCGTTTGTAACTTTTTTACAAATGTTAATGTCCGGCAGAGATTGTATGCTGGCTGTAAGTAATTATAGTCACTAGATATATTAGAAATAGTTATACTTATAAGTATCAAAGTTGCTCACCAATAATTTGATTTTACAATTCTATAATTTCCAGGCCGAGTTTATACCATTTTATGTGCACAAACTACGCCATAGTGTCAATGATAAACATCTGTCAATGCGAGTAAGTATAATTGTGAAAATAATAAATTATTGTGAATTGCTTTTCTCTGTCTCTTTTTTCTCTTCTCAGATTCAGAACTTCTCACTTCAGCTGTGCCATCAGAAAATTGTAATTGAAGCAAAAGGACTTTTCATTGTCAATTGTGAAATTGTTAAAAATGTAATTGTAGTTTCATTTTTGTGATTGTTGATTAGTTTAATTTATTTCACTTTTTTTATTCTTGAAGATGCTCGCTTCAATTGCTACATACATGGTGTTCTTTATACAGTTTATGCCGAAATATAGGAGCTCACCGAACTAATAAATTTCATAAAGGGAGTTGTGTTTTGAATTAATGTTATGCCAAGGTTATTGAAGGTTTGGCTCAGTGACATACCTAGAACAATCAAATGTTGGTTTTTATAAATTTATTAATAAATAAAAGTGTGTGTCTGTGTGTCTGCGTTTCTGTGTATCTGCTTGTACGTACCGTCACCCTTTATTTTTTTTTTTTGTAAATGCATGGATACCCCAGCAGGTGTAAGTAACTTGCCGTTTTTTTCGAAATTTTAATTAGTTTTTTTTTTAATTAATTAATTAGCACGATTATTCGCCATTTTTACCTTGTACGCCTTTTGCAACTCGATTTTGACCCCCTTTCAAGTAACCGATCAACCCCAAATTTTGCCCATATGCCCAGTTCGTGTGACAATTACCTAGTTTATAGCAGAAAAATTAAATCGATTTAACTCAAAGTTACATCCAAAGTTACATCGAGTTTGATTCTAGCATGCATTAAACTTAGTCGTGTTTTGCGAAGCTCCATTTTCCAGCGTTTATTTATTTCCAATTTAAGTTTATTTCCAATTTAAATTTGTTTGTAATTGCTTTCTCGATTTTAAATCGCCGTGAATATATTGTGTTAGTGCGCTCCGGTATTCTCTAAAATATTTTTATATAAAATGTCTGATTTGGGATGATCCATAATTCGAATTATTTTTGGAGTAGCTATAAACTAGGTAAATGGCATATTTGTAAAAAAATCAAGATGGCGGCCGAATTTTGCAATTGTGTTTCCCGCTCTCCGACATGGGTATGAAAAATATATATAACAATTAGCTATGAGGCGTCATTCCAAATTCAAAATGGTGGCCAAAATAAAATGGCGGATTACCTTTTTTAGAAGCCACTCAGTATGGGTATCAAATGAAGGGGTATGACAAGTAGAATACTATTATTCGTGCCACGTTATTCTAAATTCAAAATGGTGGCCAACACAAGATTGCGGATTACCGTTTTCTTTACAAGCCACTGTGGCGTTCTTTCTTTACAACGCGCTCAGTATTGGTATCAACCCGAGTGAAAATAAAAAATGGGCTTATGGCGGGCGAATTATGGCCGCCGGTCTTTTTAAGGGGGATAAGACGGCCGTAGAATTTTTACCAGTTTTACATACATTTACATGTTTTTGTTTTTGTCTTTGTTTTTGTTTTTGTTTTTGTTTTTGTTTTTGTTTTTGTTTTTGTTTTTGTTTTTGTTTCTGTTTCTGTTTCTGTTTCTGTTTCTGTTTTTGTTTTTGAAGTGAAACTTCCTTGCTCTCGTTCTGAGGATTTTGAATTAATTCGCTCAAATACGAGTGAATTCAGAAAACTGAAACGCAAACAAGGACAGGTGTACGAAACGGAAGTTGCCTTCTCACTCATTTACATAATCGGAAATTTAGTGATGACACACACCGCACCAGCAGGATAATATCTACAATTTATTTAAATTGGTCATAGATGGCTCAGGCATCGGTAAAGTAAAATGGGGAGTCGGTTATTAAAAAAATGAGATTGTGTATTAATTATTAAATATAAAATTTTTGTAAAAGCAGCGAAATATTTTTGATTTTTGAATTGATTCGAGCCAGTACGAGTGAATTCAGAAAACTGAAACGAAAACAAAGACAGTTGTACGAAACGGAAGTTGCCTTCTCACTCATTTACATTACATTACATTAAGTGATGCCATATAAACAAATTCTACCAAACCAGCAGGAAAATATTTACAATTTATTTAAATTTGTACATAGATGGCGCAGGCATCGGTAAAGTAAATCTGAGGAGTCGGTTATTTAAAAAATTAAGATTGTGTATGAACTATTAAAGATAAAGTTTTAGTAAAGCCAGTTAAATGTTTTTAATTTTTGTCAATTAATACTAAAAGTGTTTTTGGTAATATATATTTGAGTACATATGTAATAACTTGAGTATTGTCATCTCGTGGGCTCACAATTACATTAGGGAATAATAATTTCGAGCTGTCATATCGACAGCTAGTTAGCTACAAAGTGTTACAATTAAAGTGTGACATTAGAGATCATTTTTGAAAAATATTTTTAAAGTAAATTTTGAATATCACATTTAACTTGTAATTGAAGGTGATCCGCTGTCACATTTAGTGGTTTTCTTTGGCTTACAAACAGGATTGTTTTCTATTTAGACAAGTGATATTTGCTCAGTGATAATGGATCGCAAAATTCCTTACATCTATGTATTATCTCCGGTTATCATATGATAAATTTTGAATTGTCTTAAAACAATGTATATTGCCAGAATTGAGATTATGGCCGTGTTCCATAATAACAACCAGCATACTAACCACTGAAAAAGGGTAAATTTAAGTTGTTACGCTGCGAATAACAGCAGTGTACATGAAAGTGTTACAACTTGAAACTAGCTGAAGTTCCATTGGGCGATACGCATAAAACTTCAGCCAGAAATTCAAGCTTTAGCTACTTAAAAATAGATGGCTTTTTGCTTTTTATACACTGTACTGCACTGTACTGTACTATTCATTATATTATGATCTATCAATTGAGTTAAAATATTATGGTTTCATTCAAATTTTAGATTATAATGCAAGACACGAGCAAATGAAGAAAAAAAATACAATAATGAATAACATACAGACATAAGTATGTACGCGATGTTTCGCTTCTGCCTTGTGTTCTTTAATACACAATAATTTTTTTTTGTTTTTGTTTTTGTTTTTGTTTTTGTTTTCTTGTTTTTGTTTTTGTTTTTGTTTTTGTTTTTGTTTTTGTTTTTGTTTTTGTTTTTGTTTTTGTTTTTGTTTTTGTTTTTGTTTTTGTTTTTGTTTTTGTTTTTGTTTTTGTTTTTGTTTTTGTTTTTGTTTTTGTTTTTGTTTTTGTTTTTGTTTTTGTTTTTGTTTTTGTTTTTGTTTTTGTTTTTGTTTTTGTTTTTGTTTTTGTTTTTGTTTTTGTTTTTGTTTTTGTTTTTGTTTTTGTTTTTGTTTTTGTTTTTGTTTTTGTTTTTGTTTTTGTTTTTGTTTTTGTTTTTGTTTTTGTTTTTGTTTTTGTTTTTGTTTTTGTTTTTGTTTTTGTTTTTGTTTTTGTTTTTGTTTTTGTTTTTGTTTTTGTTTTTGTTTTTGTTTTTGTTTTTGTTTTTGTTTTTGTTTTTGTTTTTGTTTTTGTTTTTGTTTTTGTTTTTGTTTTTGTTTTTGTTTTTGTTTTTGTTTTTGTGTTTGTTTTTGTTTTTGTTTTTGTTTTTGTTTTTGTTTTTGTTTTTGTTTTTGTTTTTGTTTTTGTTTTTGTTTTTGTTTTTGTTTTTGTTTTTGTTTTTGTTTTTGTTTTTGTTTTTGTTTTTGTTTTTGTTTTTGTTTTTGTTTTTGTTTTTGTTTTTGTTTTTGTTTTTGTTTTTGTTTTTGATTTTGTTTTTGTTTTTGTTTTGACATGAATATGTCTTATCCCTGGGGTCTATTTAAAAGAATGTGCGGAACAAAAATCGTCACCATGACTCATTACTGAGTTTGGGGGATCTAGTTTAGGTATGTAAAGGAGGGCGTAGTGGGGATAGCAGTGGGCCTAACTAAGGCTGACACTAATGAGTCATTAAAGATGACTCAATCTATGGCATGATATTGGCTGCGCCTGGGCGGTAATTATGCGCAGATGTATGCACGTGGTCTCAAATCATCAGCATTTATTTATCATTCACTGCATTTTTAATAGTTTCATTGCGTAGCGGTTTCCACTTTTGAGCACGAATACTGTGTAAGTATTTTTTAAAAAAAGTTGTGTGATGTGGATTTGTTGATCGTTGTATGTTTGTATGTATATGTTTGTATGTATATGTATAGTGTATATAACAGATCGAAAAAAAAACATAAAACCATTTAAATCTTTCGTTTCATTTGTTATATAAGAGATATTCATGTCCACTGTGCTATCGAGAAGCCATGGCACTTTTTTTTTCTTGTAATTATTCCTTTTTCTTACCGCGGACTGTGCACACGTAAGCTCTTTTTTATTGAAAGGTGTTGCAACGCACGTGGTGTTAAAAAAATGTTAATTCTACTTTAATCAAGAGGTAGTTGTACGTTGTACCCCTTTAAATGTTGAAAATAATTGATTTTTGGCTGATAGTATTTTTTTTTTGCAAGGAGCAAATTTGCTGGGAAAGGGAGCCTCCCTGTCCAACTCCTCTTCCAAGCTTAAACGAACTGCCTTTTACGTCTGATGTGATGTTTGCTGAACTGTTATCGTATAATTTTTTTTAAAATTCTGATAACCAAGCTGAATTCCTTGGTTCTTTAAGCTATTCCAAATTGCCACATGTTCGATGGTATCGAATGTTTTGGAAAAATCAATGAAAAGAAGGTGCACGAATTTTTGATATTCTCTACACTTTTCTAAAATTTGGTTTATTGTTTGAAGATGATCAGTTGTAAATCCTGCTTGTTCTCTCAATTGAATTTCCTCAAAATTATTTCTCATTCAATTAAACACTTGGAGAAAAGCTGGTATAAAGTAAAAATCAAACTTATTGGACGATAATTGTTAATATTTTGATCTATCTCTTGAAGAGTAGTGTTGAGCAAAAAAGGTCTTGTTCTTGCAGTCTTGTCTTGTTCTTGCACATTTAGCAAGACCAAGAACAAGAACAAGACTTAGTTATGCTTGCAAGAACAAGAACAAGACTGAATGAACAAGAACAAGACAAGAACAAGACTAGATTAGTCTTGTCTTGTTCTTGCGTTTGCTCATCTCTATTGAAGAGTGTGATTGAATAATTAGGTCAAAGTTTACACCAATACTTCTTTTCCTAATTTTAGAATTTCTGCTTTGATTCCATCATTTTATTGACTGCTTGGAAAATAGTTACTACGTATACATGGTGAGTTGAATAGTTGAGATGAGGTTGAGTTGAATTTTAAACTAAACTAAACTGAATTCAACTACTCAACTACTGTACTCGCGTCTATTATCCCGTTTATGACTTGGTTGAACGCAGGTTAGACCTAGTTGTAAACGGGGGTCGAGTTGAAAATGGGCCCATTCAACTTTACGTAGTTCTCCTACCCGGATCGAGTTTATATTTCGTCTCATATATCGCTTAGTTATAATTGGGTGGAAGTGACATTTGTTTTGTTTGTTTACCATCCGTGAAGTCTGCTTTCGGCGTAGCTTGCACAGGAGTATGAAACTATTTCGTTCTGATTACCTTCCATGGTTTTAAAAAAAATTTACCTATTTATTAATGAGAATTTCACCTAAAATTTAAGGTTATATTTTGATGTTAGTTCAACTCTATTTCAACTCAAAGTGAACTCAACTCGACATCATATACGGTGGTCCAGAATTAAACTCAACCGCGACTCAACCTTACAACCTAGTCATAAACGGGGTATATACATATGCATAATTTCAACTCAACCCAGATAGCAGAGCTGAGTTGACTTCAGTTGACCCTAACTCAACTCGCCTTTTGTTACTCACGATAAAATCTATTTCGTTTTTAATAACATCATTTGGGTCGAGCCAAGTCCAAGTTGATTTCTTTTTGAAGATCGTATTTCCAACTGTGATCCTTTGCTGAATTAATAGGATTCCAGGGTTTAACTGTATAACCTGTATTTATTCAACAAGTT
The DNA here is from genome assembly GCA_949987705.1 of Thereva unica. NCBI lineage: Eukaryota > Metazoa > Arthropoda > Insecta > Diptera > Therevidae > Thereva > Thereva unica. The sequence continues at coordinate 20,627,781 of OX465285.1, read as the reverse complement.
ACACAAGATTTACATCTTTTAGAGTACAAAATTTAAATTGGATATAAAAAAATAGAGTTAACTTAAAAAGACAATTATAACTAAAATTAAGATTAATATTAAAACTATTCAGAATTCAAGAGAAAAAGATAGAAACAGAAAGTAGAATTAAAATTGAGATTGAAGTGGGGAGTGATAGAGGTAGCGAGAGAAATAGATAGCTAGTGAGAAGAAAAAGATAGAAAAAGAGGTGCATGTCTTCTGAATGTTGTGGCCGTGCTCATTCTCTGAATGTGGTTAGGAAGATTATTCCAGATTCTGAGAGTATGCACAGCCGGAAGCCAGATTGCAGTTTAGAAAGGAAATTATAAGAATCAAGATGTCGCAAGACTTGAGTAGATACAATTTTCTCAAAAACTTTAGCGAGAAAGGGTAGAATACTAATAGGGCGAAAGTCTGACAGGTTAACGGGGGAGGACTTTTTAGGAATGGGAGTCACTATGGCTTTTTTCCAGACTAAAGGTACTTGGCAGGTTGTCAGGCAATAATTAACAATATGCGTGATGGCATCAACGATTAAAGGACAGAGAATCTTAAGAAAGCGAGGAGAAATACCATCAAAACCAACGCTATTGGACGATATGGGAAGCAATATGCCGAGTACTTCAAGCGAGTCAACACCATAGAAATTAAAACAGTCAGATAATAGAGAGTTGGAAGAAGGGGAATCGGAAGTGAAAGACAGTGGGAAATTTGGAGGAGATTGAACGAAAGATGCATTGAGTGAGTTTACATCAACATCAAATGAGTTAACCTCAGGGGTATGAATGCCTAGAGACCGAAGGTTAGATCAAAGTTGCTTAGGGACAGAGCAGGATCAAGCTTACGAGAGTAAAATTCACGCTTGGCAGATTTGACTTTGCTATTGATTAAGTTTTTTGTACTTACTGAGGTAGCTCAGGATCCTAGTTGTGCGATAGCGTCTGTACAAGAACTCACGCTCAACAATCAATTTGCGGATTTCATAAGAAAACCAGGGACAAGTTGGAGATTTACAACTTCTTCTTGTAAATATAGGGACACATTGATTAAACAGGGATTGGATGAAAGAATTCAAGAGATCAACCTTAGTATCAACATTGGTCATTGGTTAGTAAGGTTATTGAGAGAAGGTTCGGCCACTGCAAGGTTTAACTATTTGGTCCCATTCATACTCTCTTAGTCAATGTAAATATTTTATCTAATATTCGTTATTATTTCGGATTCAACAATAGCTTGAGGGAAAAATAAAAAAGAAAATTCTTTTGTGAATTTTAAAGAGTTTCCCAAAAACCTTGAAACCCTTCAAGTGAATTTCATTTAAAATCTTGACACCGAACGGTGATTTTGTTGAATGTATATTTTTATTATTGAACAAATATTTTATCACATTATTAAAATACAAAAAAAAACCCGAAAATAAATAATTCCTTTGTATAAATTTATTGCTGATTCATATTACAAATCGTTTTTTTTTCTTTAAGGTATACTGAAAAGGATTTTCTCCTTGAAGTAATTTTCTATATTTTACCGCAATCTTCAGAAAAATAAGAGGAGAGAAGCATTTCTGCTTGAAGAAAAGCACCGCCAACAAAATCCACCTTCGGAGTAAACCGTTGGAGATTTCTACTTGAATGGAAGATATCTCAAGCACAATATTTGTGAATAATGCGATACTGGTGCCGTCTCCCTTCGGCCTGCACGCCCGCCCTCAAGTCAAGCCCATCAACATAAAAAGCCACTTACCCAGAAATAAAATTTTTGTATCCAAAAAATTTTATCTTGAAAAAGGAATACGTAGGCATACATGGCCCAGGCAACGCGCCGGGGTGGAGCTGAGGGATGCGAGGGTTGAAATCCTGAAGGGGAGACGAGAGAGAGCGAAAACTTTGCTGACATATTTTTTTTATACTTATCATCATCTCGTCCTGGCCGTGCTCGGTCCGACGAAGTGCAGAGCATGAAAATATTTGCAAATGTGTAGCTGGCATAATGCTGTCATCGCTGGCAGTTTAGGAAGATCGATAAGGACTTATTTGATTGCCCCTCCTAAAAAGGATGCTTCCTACAGGAGCAGCTAATAATGGCGATTTATTGTGTTGCAGCATTTACTGTCTGCTACTTTATCCTGGCTCAAATGGCTGGGATATTCTGTTTTTACAACAGATCCATTACAAGCAGTCCTTTTGATAAGTGGACCTGTAAGGACTCGCAAACAGGCTTAACCGACTGAAAGGGATTTATTTAATAAAACCCTTTAACGAAGACAATAGCTTATTTTAGTGGAGAAACAAGTACGAGGGATTAGGTAGGAGTAGCCAATTTTGTTAGTTGGGGTATTCAGAATATTCACAGGGTGGTTTGGTTTGACTGAGTGACTAATCCTTTAAGGAGCAATTCCTGGAAGTATTGAATATTATAGGTCGTTGTCAAAAGGTGCCGCGATAAAGCTGGCGAAGGTTCAAAGGGTTGCCTGTCTCGGTATCATGGGAGCTGAAGGCATAGGGATAGGAATTGATAAGAATCTTACATCGGTCCAGCACCGGGGAATGTGGGCGACCGTCTGTCTAAGGCCATGCCTCAAAGGTGCTTACCAGAGCAGCAGCAGTCTAGCCGTCTACATACCTAGCTGCTATCTTCCCTTGCATTTCTTTGCCTGTTTCTGTTTCTTTGGACTTCGAAACTACTACTATCACTACTACTTCCATCATTCACCACAAATCCTCAGACCTTATCATATGGTCCAAGATGCAGGGGCGGCACTTGAGTTTTTTGCGCCCGGTGCACTCTGCCATATTGCGCCCCCTTTAATTTTTGAACGCAGTGAAGGACAACGGCAAAAGATAAATAGAGAAATAAATAGTTTGCGCAAATTTAAGATTGCGCCATAATAATGCGCAAACATGCGTATTTTCAGAAATCCAAAAAATCTTCTGTCTTTCGGTACCACTATTTTTGTACGGCAGTATCTTCCAGGAGCTAATTTTTTTATAACATATCAATGTGAGAATTGCCGAACAAGAATGTGTGGTCCGAAAAGTACCTCTCCGGATGGAATACTCAATTTACCTCTGGGGTCACATGCACCGCGCAAAAGTGACGGCATAGTCCCTAAAGATTGCGTCTCTTTTAGGAGTATCGATCTGTATATATGAAATTCATGCTGTATCACATGACCTCCCAGAAATTCCAGCGGACCGCGGTCGTGATCTAGGAGCAGAAGCCTCTCACGAGATTGGGTATGTTTTTGCCATAAGAGATTTAAAGGAAAGGTCACCACAAAATGTCGCGAACCCTACCCATACTAGATAGCAGAAACGCGGGGAAACGGAAGGATCACAGGATTACAGAGGCAAAATTGGGTGGAAAAAGGTCCAAACGCCTCTTCATACGAGACGAGCTCACTGTCACCCACTACATTGAGACAATCCATTGATCTTCACAAAGCACACCATCAGATACCGATTGAACCAGGACAAACCCCAAAGACCGCAATCACGATACCCTTCGGTCTTTACGAGTTCAATTACATGACCTTCGCGCTTTGCAGCGCGCGACAAACTTTACAGCGTTTCATGCATGAGATCCTCAGGGGTCGTGAGTACGTGTTCTTTTACGTCGATGATGTCTGCGTAGCGTTTGTGAGTCTTGAAGAGCGTCGAGTAGATCTACGTGAAGTCTTTTCTATATTGCGAAAGCACGGCTTGGCTATAAACGTGTCCAAGCGCAAGTTAGGAAGAGAAGAGCTCAAATTTCTCGGCCACGCGGTTAAAAGGATGGTATTCGACCTTTAGAGGAGAAGATCACAGTCGTAAAAAACTTCGAGCGTCCGAAGTTAGAGCAAAAGACCTGAAGAGATTCCTAGCACTCTTCGCGTTCTACCAGAAGTTTATACCCAACGTGATCCTCCAAGTCATGATACAAGGATTTAACAAAAGTGACACCACAAATATAGGCTGGACACCAGAGACGATCACAGCTTTTGAAGGATGCAAAAAATACTTCACAGAAACGACACTGTTGGCACATCTATCACGGGACGCCGAGCTTTCCCTACACCGAAGCTTCCGAGGTCGCCCTGCACCAAACCGACAGAAAGGACTTCAAGCCAACAAATTTTTTTTAAATCTTAATTTCTGGAATTGCGACCCTGACAAATGGTGCAAGTGCACCATTCGCACCTATGAAAGCGCCGCCCCTGCCAAGATGTTCTCAGATGTTATCTGCTCTTCAGAGACATCTTCCATCACAGCCCTGTGCTCCGCAAACCTCGGATATTTAAAGAGGACATGCTCCGTGTCCTTTAATCGTTTGGGCATTTTGGCCAGAACAGTGAATCGTCCACCCTGAAGCGGTGAAGATATGCCTTATAACGTCCATCCACACTCAATACTGTGTGAGGTAGTAGCTCACTTCCCCATGAGTAAAAATTTCTCAAATGTATCACTAAAAACCGAAGATTCATAATTTATAATGAATTTATGCTTAATCGGTAGGTTATTATGCACACAATCATGCCACGAAAAAGTTTTGTAAAAAATAAAAAATTAACAAAGTTATAAACAAATTAATTTTGAGAGCATTTTTATTTTGAAAATTTTTTGCAACCAGCCGAATTAACATTTTATGGTCATCACAACGTCGTTACTTAGATGAGAGAATGAATTTTAGGTATAATTGAAAAAAGTATAAAAAAAGTGAAAATTTCATAATTGTTAATAACAAAATAAGATGTAAAATGGAAAAAAAAGGTGTTCTTCGCTAGGTAAAAATTCCAAAAAAATATGTTTCAATAGGAAATTAAATGCAGAATCATAATCCGTTGAAAAAACTCACGTGCCACTTTTCTCAACAAAGTTATAGCGATTTTTCATTGCAAGGAAAACGCCGGCCACCGCGCCCCGGGCACCGCGCTCCATGCAACGCGTTTTTGGCGCGGTGTGCAAACATGGAGTTGCATGGGGCGCGGTGCCTGGGGGGTGGTGGCCGGCGCGTGGTGCCCGGCGCGCGCGGTTTACCATGCAATGAAAAATCGCTATAACTTTGTTAAGAAAAGTGGCACGTGAGTTTTTTCAACGGATTATGATTCTGCATTTAATTTCCTATTGAAACATATTTTTTTGGAATTTTTACCTAGCGAAGAACACCTTTTTTTTTCATTTTACATCTTATTTTGTTATTAACAATTATGAAATTTTCACTTTTTTTATACTGTTTTCAATTATACCTAAAATTCAATCTCTCATCTAAGCAACGACGTTATGATGACCAAAAAATATTAATTCGGCTGGTTGCAAAAAATTTTCAAAATAAAAATGCTCTCAAAATTAATTTGTTTATAACTTTGTTAATTTTTTATTTTTTACAAAACTTTTTCGTGGCATGATTGTGTGCATAATAACCTACCGATTAAGGATAAATTCATTATAAATTATGAATCTTCGGTTTTTAGTGATACATTTGAGAAATTTTTACTCCCATGTTTCCGTATAACCCACTTCTCCACATTTGGTATGAGTCTAAGGGTCCATCGGCCCTTAGTGTACTCGTCTCACCTCCTCTGCCATAATCAGATGGACTGGATGCGCGCCAGAGTCCGCCGTACTTCCTTGGACTCCTCTTCTGCATATTCAGGATGGTACCACCTCTTCCCCTCCAATGCAAGAATATAAATGAGGATCATTTTTCATATGACATATGCTGCTTCATCGGACGTGGTGCGGTATGCACAGCATGCTCGAGGAGCACTTAACCGATAAGCAGAGCTTATTTTCCTATGTTGACCGTTCTATTCAAAGCCGCTGCCAACGCTGGCGCTGTATACAATAGGAGAGAGCTAATCACTTTCGTGGTAAGGAGACGTTGACTTGGCCTGGGTCCCCTATGTTCGGCAGTATCCTTTCAAGTGCTGCGCTGATGGTAGAGAATTTTGCGGCCGCGCCGCCAAGTGCACCCCGAAACTGAGTCTTCGGTCAATCTTCACTCCCAAGCAGCTAAGTGCGGGCTGCGAGCAGATGTCCCCGTGTCGGCGAAGACGGCGCTATCGTTGCCGAACATCAAGTTGGGTAGGAAGTTGTCGTCGTATCGAACTCCGGGTCGTTGCTGAAATGCTTCACGCGTCGATCACAACGGTGAAGTGGCGAAGCGACGTCTCCTTGTCGGATATATGTTTGAATCGGGAATTCATCGGATAAGTCGGTTCGAATACGAACGCTGCTGGTTGAGCCATCGTACGACGCTTGGAGAAGTTGGATGATTCTCAATGGCACGTGTTTGGTTTCCAAGGCTCTCCACAATCTATTCCAATCGATGCAATCGAAAGGAAATTTGAAATCGATGAAAACGACGATAGTTCGTTTGCCGCAACGAATTATTTCTTCCATTAGCTGATCAATGCATCCTTGATATGGTCTAAATCCAGCTTGTTCTTTCTGGCTCGTTTGCTCCCGATGCTTCTCTTCTGTTTGCCTCGATTGTATGATTTTCGTAAATACTTTGCCGACGATCGAAAGGGGGCCAAATATCGCGATAATTTTTGCATTCCCGACTGTCGCCTTTGTTCAACATTGGCACAACCATCGCTTTCTTCCACGCCTGGACACGATCCAAATGTCATATGTGTGTTATGAGTAAGTGGAGTTGTTGCGATAAGACATCACCTTCGGCTTTGATAATCTCGGCGGGTATCTACTTGATCTATTCCCGGCGCTTTTTCATTTTTCAGCGATTTTATTGTCGTCTTCACCTCGATAATTGCTGGACCGGTATCGAGAAACAGATTCGCTGGTTGTTCGATAATCGGCGGTTGGACGTCACGGAAGTTCCGTCCGATTTTTTGATGTTTTTTTGCCGCCTAACCGCCAAATTGTCTGGTATAGCGTCTGGTACTCGTCCCTCGACCACGATTCTTTCATGTCGGTCGCAACGTTATTCCAATACGCTTCTCGTATCGACTTCATTTTCTGCCGAACTTCTTTGTTCAAACGTCGCTATTGCATGAAATCGACGTATTTCATTCATTTCCGCTGATCGACGAGGTCTAGACAGCTATCCAGAATCCGCGGCTGCGTCCGTTTACGGATAGGTGGGCACAACTTCGTTGCACATCCCACAATGGACTCCGATAATTGCCTTTCCTCTACATCGATATCGTCTAGTATTTCGAGTGCTACGAACCTGTAGAAATGCCCACTTCTTTTTGGCTGGTGGTGGCCCTGCTTTCTTCGCTCTTTGTAATCGCATCTGTAATTTCGTTCGAACAAGATAATGGTCCGATCCGCAATCAGGCCCAAGCATCGCACATACGTCTTTGAGCGTCGATCGGAATCTTGCGTTGATCAAAATGTAGTCTAACATAATCGAGTCGTTGCCGGATGGATTTCGCCAGGTGAGTTGGTGTTTGAATGGATGGCAGAAAATTTTGTTGCCAACGATCAAATTGTTTGACTCTGCGAATGAAACGAGGCGTAAGCCGTTGTCGTTAATTTCTCCGTGTCCAAATTTGCCCATCGTTTCTTCCCAGTCGGTTTGATCTGCTCCTGAATGTGCATTAAAGTCTCTGCGAGTATGATTAATTCGGTTCGAGGTATCGTACCCAACGTCTGTTGAAGCTGATCGTAAAATTCGTTCTTGATCGTGTCTAGGCTGATATCGGCTGCGCATAAACGAATACGATATTCTCACCACCGGAATAGTAAAGCGTCATCGTTTCGTAGATTGTTGGCGGGGCCATTATCAATGTCCCGGACACGGTAAGTCGTACTTATGATATTACAGCAACTGATAATTTGCATTTCGATCATTCCATTGCTATGGTTTCCTTTTGACCGACGTAATGCCCTATTCGTTCATTCCATGCGGCAAATTCGAGTATATAGAAATTGTTGTTGTTTTGACATGGAGTAGTGTAATTTGAATGGATGGAGTGCTTGTGTATTGGGCCCTTAAGGCCATCCTTTCGATTTTAAGAAGCTTATCAGAAGTGCCGGGTTTAGGTATTTTGGCGTCATGTGCGAGCTATTTTTATGTGCTCCCAAGGCTGCAGAAGGTTAGGATGAGATGGTTTTTTCAAGCATCAGCTCTTTCTTCTTATGAACATCCAGCATTGTGCCTTGTATTCTTCTTCTTCTTTGATCCGTTAGCTGGCGGTCCGAGCGAGACGTCCACGCAACGAATACACTGCTGACGGTGCGGCTTTGAATGGGGTTTCTTGTTTAGTTTCTTCGGTTACCCGCTTCTGGTCAATTCGGCAGGTCGACCACCTTCCTCCTTTCACATCATGGACTTGGGACCAGACGTCGGTGGAGTTGTGCACTGGCGTGCACACGGGTATGGCAGGTATGGCAGTTGCCATACCAAACAAATCATCGGCGCCCCAACGCCTTCAAAAAATAAAAATTATTAAAAAAAAAATTCTTCTTTATTTTAATTTTTTCAACAATTTGTTTTTTAATTTGATATTTTCAAGCAGAATTTTCTGAAAAATGCACTGCGGCTGTATAGAGTGCGCAGTGCATTTTTAATTCTTATAAAATGAGGCCAAGTTGATGTTCATATATGTATGTACATATAAACGAATAAGGCTGGTCGTCCACTGGAAGCGTATTCGAGCGGCTACGCGCTTCGGCTTCATGGGCGGCTATAGGCGGCTACAAGCGGCTCTGAGATGCGCGGCTACACGCTACAGGGGTTGTCCACTGCAAGCTTTTCATGCTGCTCAGTTTGAAGTGAATTTGATATAATAATTTTGTGATTTGAAAATGTAATATAGTCCAGTGCAATTAGTCGAAAAAAGGGCATGAAATTGCATTTCATGATGTACGAATTTTTTTTTTTTTTTGGAATTTGTTTGGGTACATCTGACAATGTTAAAACCAAGTTTGTGGGGTCGCAATGTGTTGGGAAAAGCCGCCATCTTGAAGAAGAGGTAGAGGTCGTTTATACCAAATAACCAGTTTCCATGCAATGATAGCTGAAAATGATCAGTGGCAAGTTATTGTAAATCGGTCCGAAAATCGAAATTGAAAATTTCGACGTATTTTCATCTTTCAAGGTCCCAGGAGCAATTTAAGCAAAAAATTGGGAGGAAGTATGTGTGTGTGTGCGTACGTATGTGGTCATTTTTTCCTGCACGATATCGCTCGAACCAAAAAAGATAACGACTTCGTCGAGGTGTCGTTCTAAGCGTATTAACCGAAATATGATCTGAAAAGATTTTCATAAAATTCGGTCGAGCCGTTTTTTTGTTTAAGCGGCGTAAGTGATTTTTGTACCTGTACGATATAGCCCGAACCACGAAGGATATTGACTTACTTGAGGTGCCGTTCGAAGCGTATTAGCGACAGTATAATCTGAAAAGATTTTTATAATATTCGGTCGAGCGGTTTTTTGGTTTAAATGACATAAGTGATAATAAATGAAATATGATCTGAAAAGATTTTCATAAATTCGGTCGAACCGTTCTTTTTGTGTTTAAACGACGTTTATGATTTTTGTACCTGCACGATACCGCGCGAATAAAAACTATATCGACTTCATTGAGCTGCCGAAAAAAGAATATTAACGAAGAAATGATCTGAAAAAATTTCATAATATTCGATCGGGCCTTTTTTGTTTAAATAGAAAAACTTCGGCTAATTGTCAGAAGCATCTTAAATTGACAAGTTTTGCTAATATCTAATAAACTCGATAGAATGAGACCCGTTCTAAACGAAGTTATCCTTTTTGGGCTCTGCACACCATAGCCTTCGAACAAAATATCACTTGCCAAAATCCGACAACCTTTCAAAATCGTGCAAAAATTTCGTTACCCTTTACCCTGGATTAGCACTTTTTGACGGGGAATTGTTTTCTACGCGTGATACAGTTTCAGGAAATTGCGGTTTATCCCGGGATTTCCGTAGTTGCCGCAAAATTTGTTCTTTTTGGTCAAGTCTGACATGTACTTAACAGTTACTGTTTTTCTAATATCTCCGAAAAGCTTTGGAATTTCCAAATGAAGTCATTCGATTCTCAGTTTGTCAACGGCGCTTCAGCCCGCTCAATACGAATTTGAACAATCGCTTTAGTGTAGCGAACGAAATACGGAGGACATGTTTGTTTGCTAAGGTTCAGGAAAAAGAAATTCTCTAGAAAAGTCTTGTGGATTTACTACTATTATAGTTATTTGAACTAGCTTCTCTCGGGATTGCTTTGTCATCAGTTCTGATACTAGCCATTTTCCACTAGTGCTAAAAGTATAACTATTTTGTAAGAAGTCAGTTTATTCCATTTTCGTTCATCATACTGGGAAGTTAATCGTGTGGACCGAAGGGGTCAAACCCACATCCCAACTAGTTATTGTTATCGTTATTATTTAATGTGGCGCCCCAAAAAATTCTGCCATACCAAAGGGGAGCCCCTGTGCACGCCACTGGAGTTGTGTCTTGTATTATGGAGGCGTTATCGTTTAATAGTTAAATAAATTAACACATTACTGGATCTCCGCAGTAAGGGCCGGGCCTTAGGGCGGTCACCTAAGGTCGATCCCCTAGAGCCAGTATTACTTATGAGTGATCTGAACTGTAGAATGGAACTCTAGTACTTAACTATACCTATAGTTTGCCGTTTGGTTTTGGTTAGAGTGTGGGCATTTACACAGGAAGTAAACAAGTGCTTATCTCTCGTTCGTCACCCCCTAACTATAAAATGGAGTTTTTTATTCCATCTATCATCTTGATCTCCATTCCACGGAGAGGCAGCCCCTGCTTGGCTATAGGTAATCGAGAGAGGTAATCAACCCAGACTTTGTGCTTACTACCGAGTCTATCTAGCTCAGCTCTGCACGGTTCCACTAGCTTGGAGCGCATCATAACTGAATCCAGAGTTTTGTATACGCTTGGCTATCTATGAAAATTCCAATGCTACATCCTGGTGTATATTCTAACTCCCTTGTCTGGAAGGCTCTCAGGTTTGCCAGCACTTCCGCTTGAGATATACTAGCGTACACCACGGGGTGACAGCACAGCGCTGAACGGTTAGTGGTGTTTAAATAATCCCCTGTCCCTGTCCTAAACTGGAGAAGTGTTCAAAAGGCATGAATGAATAGTCAATAATATAAGATAATTTCCTAAAGCCAAATACCTTTAATAGTTTTGGGTACTAAAAAATTAAATATCAGAGCATAGCACCGAAATTTACCTGGAATTAAGTAATTAAAAAAATTGTTTACATAATGAACGTTTGTACATCAAAAAATATAAAAAAAAAAATTAGTTCCGCTTTTGCCCACTACCCACAGACTGATTCCCCGAAACAAGCTCTAATCTAAAGCTTATTAAGTCCGCAGTCGTCATGTAGTGTACTTCATCCCTTGGGGATTTAAGCCATAAGAACTACTGTAATACGGATTACCAACGCCATAACCTACTTTTACCAACATTATCGCAATAACTATTTCCGTATAAATGTACCCAGCAACAAACCCAGGAAAAGACTCTGTCTGCTTGAGAACATTCAACCCCTTCTGGCGGTGGATATTTAAAGGTAATCCCCAACCCTTTTCCTACAACTCAAACGGCAATGGTGTAAATTCAATTAATTTTTTATTTACTGCAAATATTTTCCCTTCCCTTTGGGGCTTTAATTGGGATTGAGTTATTTTAGCGAAGGTTCAATTACACCTGGCCTGTGTGTGTTACTACATGCATGAGGATGTCGGGTTAAACCTATCATGTTACCCCCATGTGTTCCCAGAATATCCGGACGAATTCTTGCAGAGGATTGCTGGGGAATTTTGCATATTTAATATGCGATAACTAGGTTATCTCTCTTATTCCGAAATTCACATGGACGTAAACGGGAATGCGCCTGCAGATTGAAGGAGAAATATTTGTCTTTCTTCCTGTCAACAAAGCTTTGTTTTATTTGTAAATTTTTGTAATCGATTACTTGTTATTGTCATGTCAGAGTAGAGTTAATCTAGGTGTTGAGTTAGTTAGGGGTCGTCCATTAATTACGTGAGGCGGAAGGGGGGGGGGATCGCGGCAAATATCACTTATTTTTTCCCTCAGGAACCAGTGTGAAATTGCTGCTAGAAAACTGGGTTAAATTAAGTAAAACATGTTTCTCCACTAAAGACACTTACAGGCCGCCGGCAGGCCAAGTCCGCAGGCACGGCCCGATGAAGGCAATACAATACTCAATTTGACTGGGGATGAGGACTTCAGGTATCTGTCTGAGGTGAGGTGCTGGTAACATCATAATTCCCTACAAACACACAGGCGAAGATGACAGTTTAGCATAGCAGGTTGTTAATACAACTGTATGCAGAGGCGGCCCTAGCCCTTGTTCAAAGTAGAGCAAGATTGTCTTTGGGCGCCCTTTCGTTAACGCTTTCATATCACATAAATTGTATTTCCGGTTGTCCAAAATAAACCATTTTTCGAGCGCTGCTACGGCAGCCCCGGTGTGATGGAGGTTCATTTCCTTAGGGGATTATGTCCCACCGTCTTTTGCGAGCAAGGGCTGGGATTGCCCTGATAAGGATTTAGGTGGTCATTTTAGGGCTAGGGTTGATGATGGCGAGAGCCCCTTACTCGTTACTGCAGGCTCCCGCTTTCACCAGCCTAAAAAATGCAGTGGCCACGATTCGAGAAACTTACATCTTCCATTCCCGGAGCAGACTCCTGTGAGTCTTCAGTTGGTAACCTCGGCTTTCTGCTTCTTTGGTGATCGTAGTGGAAATGGTTGCTTACGAGATTCTGGCGGTCGCTGAAGGGACAATGCAAATTTAGTTGGGAAGTGCCCGAACACACCAGGCTCGCTCCTTTACTCCACCACTCAGCCACTCAGTCGCCGAGGCCGAGTCTGTACAGATAAAATATATTCCGGGCGCGCAGTAACACCTAGAAACCCTGGCTGTTCTGAGCCCTGACCCAACCCGGCTATCGCCTCCAGAAGACTCCCTTGCATGGTAACTACATAGTTGTTCCGTGGTTAGGATAGTCTCCGGATAGTCAGTTGCAAGTTCTTTCTGACACTTTCTGCCATTTAGTAGAAGGTCGGCCTCGGAGCAGTTCCAGACTTCATTATGGGTGCGTCGGGCTTCGGAAGGCTTTTCAGTAGGCTTTTCAAAAGCGTTAGCCCAGTTATTGTGGCCTGGAGAGAATCCAGAGGATGTAACTCTCTTCTTTCAATTGGTATCCTTTCCTTTCCTTTAGGGCCACGCGGAAACTGCAGTAGCCAACTTCCAAAAATCGTCTAAAACGTTCTCTTAAAGCGAACGGTTTTTCGGTTTTTTTCCGATGGTGCAGAAGTTGCACGCAGTTCCGCAGGTGGGCCTCAAGGAGACCCCTTCTTCTAATGAATGAGTTTTCTCAGCGTACTCCACTGCGTTTTGCGAGATCAGACTGTCCTCATTGAAGAGTGATCCCGAAAATTCCCCTTCACTGTGCCAACATTCGGCACTCTGCTGCATGGGATCAGAAAGACTGACTGCTGGCGCTATGCAAGCTCCGAATTTTTTTGGAGCGTTAGGAGGTTATCCATTCTCAAAAGCTCTGTAAAGGTATCTATATTGATCCTTCAGTATGATTGTTTACACCTTGAGACTGCGAGTTTTATCGAGTTGGTTCTCTCCAAATCCGCCATATTGAGCCTGTTCCATTGACAGGCAGGGCGCCTCGGGTAGGTTGTAGTCAACGCTCCCTACTTGTGTCGTGTTCGAGTCACATTGATGAGCACATAAATTTGGCTGGCTGCCAAGGTGTCATCAAATTTTATTTGTCGTTCAAAATTGTTTTTCGCATTCATTTCCGCTCCACTCGCTCTACCCTAGGGCCGGCGCTGAGTGTATGACCTCAACGAAAACTTTAAAGACACAAACAGATTGAAGACTGGAAAAATCTTTAAAATACATAGACCCACATATTTGCTGACATAATGGACCGGCAGGCGACCGTTGTCACCGCCTTTACGCTAATATGTTGGTGCCTTACGGCGGCTCCACACTCACGCCGTGAACACCCGCGAATAAGCGCGAATGCGAGTGTTAATGGATTTCACGCCTAGTTCGCGTGTTGCTTTCAGGTCCGACTGGATACGGCGGGAGTTCATGCGGTAAATTTGCGGCTTGAGACTGAATAGAAGTTCTGGGGTGGTAGCAGTCGACCTCTTTATACAAGTGTTTCAAAAAATTTTGTATGATGTAGTCGATTGAAGCAACTTAACGTGCTACCACTGCTCGAAATGGCCATTAGAATATATAACTACAGGAGGGGCTCTCGCCGAATTTTCTTCTTCTTCTTCTTTAACGGCGTTACAACCGGGATCCGGTCCTGGCCTCTCGGCACTGTTCTCTACACCGGTCCCGATTCTGAGCCGATGTCATCCAGTTTGGCATCCCTAAGCTCTGAGCGTCCTGGTCTACGCCATCCTTCCAGCGAAGGTTGGGCCACCCTCTCTGTCGCACCCCATAGGTCTTACCGCAGAATAAGCGGAAAAAGCGAATGGAATAGAGGAGGGCAAGTAGGAGTTAGAATTATCAGTTATCTATAATTAAAGCTAGTGGTTACGCCCACAAATACTTATATTTATTGTTAAAAGATAGACATTTTCTGAAAAATCTCACGTTAGATTAGGGGAGGGGGAGGGGGTCGAGCCAAACCTCACGAAATCTCACCAAGGTCGAGGAGTGGTCGAAAAATCGCCAGAATCGCCTCACGTAGTTTATGGAAGACTACTTAATCTTACTTCTTACTAATATTATAAACGTGAATGTTTGTATGTATGTTTGTTACTCTTTCACGCAAAAACTACTGAATGGATTTTAATGAAACTTTACAATAATATAGCTCATATATCAGAATAACATATAGGCTATAATTCATAAAAAAATTCAACATGGCCGCCGAAAACTCAAAATGGCCACGCAAATTGTGTTCCGATTTCAATGAAAGTTGGTATATAGAGGTTTTTAAGGTCGCTAATAACGAATTTGTGGTCAAAACTTATAAATTCAAAATGGCCGTGCCAATATGGCCGACGAAATCGCCAATTGTGTTCCGATTCCAATGAAAATCGAAATCTGGCGGATTTTAAGGTTGCAAATAACGAATTTATGATCAAACTTATAAATTCAAAATGGCGGACGAATTTTTCCAATTGTATTCCGATTCCAATGAAAGTGAATATCTAGTGGTTTCTAAGGTTGCAAATAACGAATTTATGATCAAAACTTATAAATTCAAAATGGCCGCGCCAATATGGCCGACGAATTTTTCCAATTGTATTCCGATTGCAATGAAAATCGGTATCTGGGGGCTTTTAGGGCAAACAACGAATTTATGATCAAAGCTTATAAATTCAAAATTGCGGGTCCAATATGACGCACGAATTTTCCCAAGCCACATTCTGAAATGTAGTAAATTTCTAAAATTCCCTCTAACCAGTATAGAAACAGTAAAAACGGTAGAAAGAGTCGAAGTTTGCAAATTTGTGCGCCCCTACATTGTCATCACGAGGTTAAACGATGTCATCTATCGCTTCCAAAAAGTTCGATCGGAAAAAACGGGACCTGGAGGAAGCTGTGTTCGGGACGAATACTGAGTAAGAAGGGAGCAGTGTAACGGCTAACCGAAAAGAGAAAGTTAAAATTCCAATTCACCGAGAAGTTACATGTACATGCATCTACTTGAATACATAACGCTGTTCTAATTGAATCACCGATAAGATTGGGAAGAGGGAATTTTTTTCCTGATTTATTGTTTTTTTTTCCTACCGCGTACAACGCACACATAATTTTTTTTTTATTTAAAAGCCTTGCAACGCACACAGGTTTTTTGCTATAGGCTATCTTACTAATATTATAAACGCGAATGTTTGTATAGATGTTTGTTACTCTTTCAGCAAAAACTACTGAATAGATTTTAATGAAACTTTACAATAATATAGCTCATACTTCAGAATAACATATAGGCTATCTCGAAACCTTCGGGTAGCTGTAGTGTACTGATATAGAAAAATCCGAAACTTTTGTATGGGAGGTACTCTTCAAATTTCTGCTAAAGAAGTCAGATCCATTTTGTTTTGGTTTTTTTCCGAAAAAAATACGATTTCCAAAGTTTCAGATCGATCGGAGTTTATTTACGGATAGTTGCCGTACAATTTTGTTGAAAAAATCAGATTTATCGCAAAGGACGCGGTTCTCTGAACTTGGATTGAAGTAACTTCGGCTGCATGTGCCTGATTTTAGCAATGTATGGCTTAAATGAAAGGTCTCGAAACCAAAAAGACGACAAATTCAATAATCAGATGTACGTCGCTTTTTCTTTTTGAGCTATGGTACCTGGAAATTTGCATTGATTTCAAGGTGCTTGATTTTTCAACATACAATAATTTTGCATGGGACATATTTTTTTTTTCATATTTCTTACGGAAAAATTACTCTTTATCATGCCGTTAAATGTTTGAAAAGTTCGCCCAATGTTGCCAAACGTTGCTTATTGAACGTATTAACTGTCTCCATTCATAGTGTGAAGTGTGACATCATCGGGAATAGCATCAACGCTACTTGATGGTGGATGTTTAGTGTATTGAGCACCCAAGTTCCTATTGAATTTGAACCAGAGAGAAACACCTACATGTAACATCAGTAAAAACTCCCGTATTGCCACATCCGTGCAAAATTATTATTTTGGAGCGAATGCACCATGGCCTATAAAAAATAGGTCGAAGCGCATGACAGGGCTTTTCAAGATTTCCGAGGAAAACCTAATCCATAGTAGGCGCTCTGACACTACTTGCTCAACTTTGCCTGGTATACTTCGATCAAAGCCTGCAAATGAGCTGAACGGATGCATGCTTGAAAGCATCACATCTATGGAACAGTATTGAAAAAACCAACTTTTGGTCGTTTCGAATAGTGAAATTTCAATCGATAGCATCGATATTATTCGGAATCAAAAATACGAAAATGGCTCCTACTGTATATTAAAATTCTTATCACCTCAACTGCAAAATAAACGGAAGCTATAGCGCGTACCAAAAGAATTGGAAATATAAACACAGGCGGCGAACTGACAATTTCACACCCATTAAAATTTCGTGTATGGATAAAGTTCAAGCGGACGTGCATTGTAATTTCTTCTTCGAAATTCATTTACGGGCAAAAACACTCCCTCATAGCATCTGACCACGACAAGAGTGGCAGTGAGACCGCTGAATTGTGATTAGGGATATAAATGAGCAAGTGATTTGGGTTTTTAAACGAACGGAGTTACACTTTTCTTTACGAATGTACTTGCATCCCGGGATTTGAGACTCTCAGTGCCCATCGATTTTGACATTCCCAATTGTTTTGGCGCACGCCATACTATTGGCTTATTTGTGCAGCGAGGCGCACCGGGTTCCAGCTAGTTAATCCATAGTTTCAAGATTTATCACCACAATACAAATCCAAGATTTAAACCAGTATTGGGCAAATTGTAATCTAACTACTGATTACTAACTACGACTACATAAAGTAATTAGTAATCATAACTACAAACTACATAAAAAAATCGAAAAATGTAGTTAAAAATTTTGACTACTAACTACTAATTGTAGTTGCAATCACGATTACTTGATTACTTTTTATAACTACAGATTTAAAATGATGTTGAGTCATTAAAAAAGCAAACACGCGCGATAATCGTTCATGTAAGTTACTTCCTTTACACCGTTATCGTTAACACAAATTATTGACGACTGCAAAGTGAAGAGAAAAGGAAGTCTAGGAGAAGAAAATATTGGCTCAATCCTTTTTTGTTAAAGAAACATGGTTTTGATATTGAATTATTGAATAATAATAATAAGTAGAGGAATATCTCTAAACGCTAAATGAAAGATTTAGTTTATTTGTAGATCTTACAAACCACTTTTATAAGCACTCTTAAAAATGCACTACTAAAATTTGTTTAATTCTTTATTCTGATATAATTCTTGAAGTTACCAAAACAACACTATAAAACATACAGTTATATTTGCCATTTCAATCCTTTTTCAAACCCTTGAAACTCCCTTATATTACGCTTTATCTTTGTTACATTTGTTGTCTTGCTTTTTTTTATCATACTATCAACCCTTATATTACGCTTTTTACGCAGAATCTATCAATCTTGACTTCATGTAAGTACATGAACGACTATCGCGCGTGTTTCGACTTGTCGTTTGGTAGGTAGTTAGAGCATCGAGTTGTAGTCGCGTGTGTTAGAGCAAGAGCGCACTATAGCACATTCTGGCTTTCGCTCGCTGCATGTCGTTACAAGTCATTTTTTGGGCAGTGTATTCAATTGCGTGTAACAGTGTGTACGTCCGTTTAGTTTGCAACTATTGTAATTTGAAAACGCGCCACTTAGTTATTTTATCGTATTGCTAGTTAATTGTGCACTATGAACGAGTCAGATGGGTGTCTGCCACTGTGCAATGAAGCTTCTACTTCAACTTCAAGTTTTAACAGCTTGGTGGAAAATATTGACATAAACTTGCCACGTATTCTTGATGGCAAGTTTTTTAAATTTTGTAAAGAAGTGTCTATAGATCGCAAACGAGTTGGACTTTGTATGTTGTGCTTGCCAAAAAAAGTAACAATATCCGGAACGTTGCCTTCTACGTCTAACTTTTTCACGCACCTAAAAAGAAAACGTGGAGAAAGTGCACTCAATGACTATAAAACATATTTTGCCAGTAATAAAAAAACGAAGAAAACAACTCAGAACTTCAGTCACAATCAAAGGCTAAGAACGCCTCACAAGAAGAGTTTAATGGAAACGTTGTCAAATTTTTCATACATTCTATGATACCCCTGAGAGCAATTGAAGATCCGTACCTGAAAAAATCGTTGGAAAATGCAGGTATGTGTGAAAATGGCTTAACCTTAATGAGTGGACGATCTTTGGGACGAGTTATGCAAGATTATTATACGAAAGAAATACATGACATAAAAACTGTGCTTCGAGATTCTTTATATGTATGTACCACAGCAGACATATGGTCAGGAAAAAAAAAAGTTGCATAGGCGTCACGGCACATTTGATTACATCAGATTTACAAAGAAAATCTAAGACTCTGGCGTGTCGAAGATTCAAAGGAACGCATAGTACGATAGAATTGCTTTTCTTCTAGAAGATATCCACAGTGCATTTGGAATGGACTCACGAAAAGTGCTATGTACGATCACTGATAATGCAAGTAATTTTGTAAAGGCTTTTAAAGAGTTTGGTGTGGACATAGATTCTTGTGATTCGATTGAAGTAGTTGAATTTAACGATATAGACCCAGACGTTGAATACATTTTTAATGCTTCCGAAGATGTTCAGTCAGTAGTTAGTAGTACAACGTCGCATGACAAGTCTGAAACCGATCCCTTGCCTCTTGAAAATGATCGTGTGTCTTTTGAACTGCCCGCTCACCTAAGATGTTCTGCTCATAAACTTAACTTATGTGCAACCACTGATGCTGGAAAAGTGCTGCGAAATCAAAATACACTACTTTCCAAAACGCATGAGCGAGTAATAAATAAATGCAACAAACTATGGAATGCTGCAGGTCGGCCCAAATCAGCAGAAGTAATCCAAACAGTTTTAGGGCACACGCTATCAAGGCCAGGAGAAACTAGGTGAAATAGTACTTATGACGCACTAGGACAAATATATGCTGTAAAAAATAAAAGCATTTCGCTATATGAAGTTTTAAATATCAGTGGCAGTGGCCAGTTGTGGCAAAACCAATTAAGTTATATCGAAGAATATTTAAAATGTTCAAAACCAATAGCTGAGGCCCTTGACATTTTGCAAGGCGAAAAGGATATGTTCTACGGCTTGCTACTTCCATGCTTATTATCGCTAAGAAGAAAATTACAAAAATTGTGCACTGAAAACTTTGTCTACTGCAACGATCTGGCAAGAAAGCACTTGGAAAGCGTAAATAACCGATTTAATGACATTATTGATTTTTCTACTGCCAAAGCACAAAATGCAGCGATCGCTGCAATATATTTACCACGCTTTAAAACCAAATGGTTTACTTGCATTCCCATAGAAGAGCATCAAAGGTTGAAAACCTTTTTCAAAGCAGCTATTGCAAAAGAAGCTTCTGAAAATGCTGAATTCAGTTCAGCTATAAATAAACAAAACAAAGATGACTTTTTCAATTTGATAGCTCTTCTTCAGATAGTGAGGAAGATGTATGCCGAGTCCAGAGGTCAAAAGCAGATCTGATTGTTTCTTGTTATTTATCAGATATGGATCGAGAACTAAATTGTCTTCATAGATGTCCAGAAGTGAAAAAGTATTCATAAAATACAATACTCCATTACCTTCATCGGCTCGAGTAGAAAGACTGTTTTCATACGCAACTATGATAAACCATCCCAAATCCCACAGGCTATCGGATGAAATGTTCCAAAAACCGTGTAGTACTAAAAGCTAATTTAAATGATTAACCCTATCAACGTTTTTTGTTTATTTATTTGATTCGGAAATAATTTTAATTAAGTTGATGTTTGCTGAGTAATTTAATTTTTTTGATTACATGTCAATAAAAAGTAATTAAGATCTGAGAAGTATCGGTACATTTAATATCTACAACTTTAATCCTTGCATTTGATTATTCATGAAAATAAACATAGGTATGTTCAATAAACTTTTTTTTATGCAGCCATATTCCAAAACATTTATTACTACACATAGATGTTTATTTAATTGCAAAATATAAGTTCAGAAAACTTAAATAATCAGTAATTATAACTACTAGATTGCAGCAATCAAATTAATAACTACTTAATGTAGTTTGATTACTGTAGTTAAGTTACATGAAATCATAACTACATGTAGTTAACTACTTTTAATCGTAATTAGTAACCAGATTTCAAAATTGTAGTTAACTACGCCCTATACTGATTTAAACGAAAGAATATTGTTTTCTGGATGAAATATTCTGCAACTCCTTAATTTATCTCCTTTCCATATTTCTTGTAAAATATTCCCTCCCTCTCTCCTCACTTAAGTGTATGAAAACTCTCAAGTTTTCTGTTTCCGCCTTTTCATCAAAACTTTCTCCTACCTTTCCTTCCTTCG
Organism: Thereva unica; assembly: GCA_949987705.1. Classification (NCBI taxonomy): domain Eukaryota; kingdom Metazoa; phylum Arthropoda; class Insecta; order Diptera; family Therevidae; genus Thereva; species Thereva unica. The sequence continues at coordinate 20,606,671 of OX465285.1, read as the reverse complement.
GGTACTTCTGTTGTGAAAGCTATTCAAAAACTTGAAAATAGCAGACAGAAGATTTTCTTCTGGAGCCCCACTTGAGGACCAAAAATAGAGCTGTGACCAAAAACTTGATAGTTTTAAGAACAGAAAAGGCAAAATTTAAATAAATGCAAATTGAATGAAACTTGAACAAATTTAACACCATGAAAATTGTTTGTGAATAAAGAGAGTCCGCAGCACAAACTTCATTTTCCGTTGTGTGTGTGAATCGGAGCGAGAAAAATCTTCATATTCAATTTTGGATTTTAATACTTGAAAGGAGAATTTCGATCTAAGTTTTGTGTATAGGGATGTTTGCTGTAGGAGAGAGGTGACTGAAGTACATGCTTATTGAAAAGGCAATACTTACTTGGTGAAGTATTTGGGATATAGCCAAATAAGAATGTCGTATTCCCGGCTGGATACTTTACGGGGGGTCATTAACATATTCAATATATTGATTGAACAAGTTACGTATTGGTCAGAGCCTGGCTAACAAGGATCTGCGAAAACGGGTCCAGTAGGAGCCAGTCGTAAAGACCACAGTTATATAAATTAAACCACTTTAGATTATCCAGTGAAATCGAAGCTCTGAGCTCTGAAATCTGAGTATCGAACAATTAATACATTCGGTGAAGGCGGCACAGCGAATGATACTCCAGAGGTCCAAGCGAATTCTATGCCCATTGAAAGAATTAATTTTCGGTTCATATTTCTTCATATAAATAATAAAAAACGCCACTGACGGTCTAAAGATCGGATATCTACACTGCGGGAATCTCCGCCATACACTCACTCTTCTTTCTTCTTCTTCTTTGATCCCCTCAGCTAGAGGTCTGAGCGGGACGTGCTCGCAATGTATACGTTGCTGTCGGTGCCGCGCTGGGTCTCTAACTCTATTCACGATTCGTTTCCATTCTTGCCGGTTTTTGGCGACGTCTAGAGCCTCAGTAACTGATAATCGTTGATTCTTTAGGTCACCCCTGTTCGATTTGGTTTCCGTCGAGGTGAACACTAGCCCTCGATCCATCCGTTGTGAGCACTTTGGTCTTTTCTGCATTGATTTTTAACCCGTGTGACTGGGCGATGCGGGAAACGGCATCCGGGTAGGCAAAGACGGCGCTATCGTCGGCAAACATTAAGTCGGTTACGATGTTGTTGTCGTCGTATCGAACTCCGAGTCGTCCATCGAATGCTTCACGCATAATCGATCACAACATTGAAGGGAAGCGGCGAAGCGACGTCTCCCTGTCGGACACCCGTTTGAATCAGGAACTCCTCGGATAAGTCACTTCGAAAACGAGCGCTGCTGGTTGAGCCATCGTACGACGCTTGGAGAAGTTGGATGATTCTCAATGGCGCGATCTTACTCTTAGGCAAGGCACAAATTGAGACGCGTATAGCGCGTGTGAGCTGACATGACGCGACCAGCATGACACGCACGTTAGGGTGGAGTGAAAAAACTGTTTTTTTTACAACGGCTAGGGCATACCTGCAGAAAGTTGTCATTTTAGCTTACAAATGAAGACTAAAAACATTATTCACCTCATTGCATGTTAAGAGGTGCCCCAGATGGTATAAAGATTTAAAAAAAATTACAAAATCAGCCTTTTGCCCACCTCGAAGATTGGTTTTTTTATTTATGTTGTAGTCAAAAGTGCGGGAATGCGGGAATGCGGGAGTGCGGGAGTGCGGGAATGCGGGAGTGCGGGAATGCGGGAATGCGGGAATGCGGGAGTGCGGGAATGCGGGAGTGCGGGAATGCGGGAATGCGGGAGTGCGGGAATGCGGGAGTGCGGGAATGCGGGAATGCGGGAATGCGGGAGTGCGGGAGTGCGGGAATGCGGGAGTGCGGGAATGCGGGAATGCGGGAGTGCGGGAATGCGGGAATGCGGGAATGCGGGAATGCGGGAGTGCGGGAATGCGGGAGTGCGGGAATGCGGGAATGCGGGAGTGCGGGAATGCGGGAATGCGGGAGTGCGGGAATGCGGGAGTGCGGGAATGCGGGAATGCGGGAGTGCGGGAATGCGGGAGTGCGGGAATGCGGGAGTGCGGGAATGCGGGAGTGCGGGAATGCGGGAATGCGGGAATGCGGGAGTGCGGGAATGCGGGAGTGCGGGAATGCGGGAGTGCGGGAATGCGGGAGTGCGGGAATGCGGGAATGCGGGAGTGCGGGAATGCGGGAGTGCGGGAATGCGGGAGTGCGGGAATGCGGGAGTGCGGGAATGCGGGAGTGCGGGAATGCGGGAGTGCGGGAGTGCGGGAGTGCGGGAATGCGGGAGTGCGGGAATGCGGGAATGCGGGAATGCGGGAGTGCGGGAGTGCGGGAATGCGGGAGTGCGGGAATGCGGGAGTGCGGGAATGCGGGAGTGCGGGAATGCGGGAGTGCGGGAGTGCGGGAATGCGGGAGTGCGGGAATGCGGGAATGCGGGAGTGCGGGAATGCGGGAATGCGGGAGTGCGGGAATGCGGGAGTGCGGGAGTGCGGGAATGCGGGAGTGCGGGAATGCGGGAATGCGGGAGTGCGGGAATGCGGGAATGCGGGAGTGCGGGAATGCGGGAGTGCGGGAATGCGGGAGTGCGGGAATGCGGGAGTGCGGGAATGCGGGAGTGCGGGAATGCGGGAATGCGGGAATGCGGGAGTGCGGGAATGCGGGAGTGCGGGAATGCGGAGTGCGGGAATGCGGGAGTGCGGGAATGCGGGAGTGCGGGAATGCGGGAATGCGGGAGTGCGGGAATGCGGGAGTGCGGGAATGCGGGAGTGCGGGAATGCGGGAGTGCGGGAATGCGGGAATGCGGGAAAGCGGGAGTGCGGGAGTGCGGGAATGCGGGAGTGCGGGAATGCGGGAGTGCGGGAATGCGGGAATGCGGGAGTGCGGGAATGCGGGAATGCGGGAGTGCGGGAATGCGGGAGTGCGGGAATGCGGGAATGCGGGAGTGCGGGAGTGCGGGAATGCGGGAGTGCGGGAATGCGGGAATGCGGGAGTGCGGGAATGCGGGAGTGCGGGAATGCGGGAGTGCGGGAATGCGGGAATGCGGGAGTGCGGGAATGCGGGAGTGCGGGAATGCGGGAATGCGGGAGTGCGGGAGTGCGGGAATGCGGGAATGCGGGAGTGCGGGAATGCGGGAATGCGGGAGTGCGGGAATGCGGGAATGCGGGAATGCGGGAATGCGGGAGTGCGGGAATGCGGGAATGCGGGAGTGCGGGAGTATTTTAGGAAATAGGAGTTTGGAGAGGTACCGAAGGGGATACCAGCAATAAAAAAAAAAATTGTTTTTTGCCCAGGGCAATGTGCTGATTGGTGTTAATCTGTACAAACTGTTTTATGTAGTTAAGGGGCAATACCCCGTGTTTATAATACTTTTCGTTTATCTGTCACCAGAATTTCCGAAGAAAGGTGAAAAACGTGTATAGATGCGGAAGGCAACGGAGATTTGGTGGTCGAAGGAACAGGTTTGAAAGCAGAAGAACGAGGGGGTCTGGAGAACAGACCGAATTATATCCAAAATTACTCAAATCTGGTTTAAATAGAGGAAACAATTGGCGTAAAATTAGATGATATTTCTCATCCCTAGGGACCCTAGTATAAAGGGAGGAACTTCAGGTAATTAATCAATATCTATAGTGCATCCACCCCCCAGATGGGTCAGGGATAGCAAAAAAAATCTACCCGAACAACAAGACACAAAATAGAATTACAAAAAATTTGCCTTTTTTTTGCTTTAACTTAAAAAAAAAAAAAAAACCAAGAAATAATTTATTCTAAAATAATAATTTTAATAGTAGTTAGTATTACTTAGTATTACTTTTATATCTTTGATAAGTATTTGTGAATGTGTGTTGCTCCTTGTCGGATATAGTTTGTACTTTGGTGGTACCGGGAAATTTGTCGTTCTTATCAGGGATTCTGTTGATTGTGATCTCGTTTGTACAAAGCGAGGAGTATTGGCCAATACTGCGCGCTTTATTGTTGTCATTCCTACAATGTTCCCTAAAAGTAACGTACCACTTATGTTTGTAATTGGATCAGGTAATTGTTAATATTTGGCACGGGCAACTAATCCGTGACGTTGTTGTTAAGGTTCAAATATAACGTAAATTTGTCGTATTTACTCGTTGGATGGTTCAGTTAGGCCAGCTGCTGAAGTTAACATGCCTGCCATTCAAAAATGCATCGGTGACAAGGGAGCCAGGTCTAAAGGATTATCCGAAATATATCGAGCCCTTCCCGCCGTTTTATCGTAACCGACAAAAAGTAAATTTTACAGGAGAAGGTTTTTCTTACTTATTTTTGTATCTGTTATTTGTAATGGGCTGAAATTAGTTAGGCTAATTATTTTATTAGTTAGGCTAGTTTATTATCCGATTAATGTCAAAATTGGTGGTATGTTTCGAAGGTTAAATTAACGTCGTTTGCGGTAAAAAACGAATTTTCGAAAAAATGTCGCTTACGATAAAACGGCGGGAAGGGCTCGATATGTTAAAGGTCTTGAATTAATGATGCTTTCAGTTTCAGCTAGTAATGTGTTCAGTTCATCGTCGGTCAGTGTTAATTTTCTGATAACGACTTTCAGTGTATTTTTTACACTTCGCACCGGCCTCTCCCAGATTCCACCCCACCAGGGCGCTCTCTCGACGATAAATCAGCTTTAGATTCAGAGAGAGAGAGAAGACAAACGACTCCTATGCCAATATTTTTATTAGTTGCTGGAGGATTTCCACAATTTTTATTTGCAAGCTTGTTTTAAAGATTAGCTTACGACTTAAAAAGGATATACCTTTATTTTATACTTAAGTGATGCGAGCTTTCAACATGTCATAAGGTTGCCCGAACTAGTGTCCTAAGAAACCTGAGACGGACCGGTTTTCGTTAGTTAGCCAAAGTCAAGCAGCATTGGGCGCGATTAGTACTTAGTTGGGTGGCCGAATACCGCGGCCGATGCTGCTTGACTTTGGTGAGTTAACGAAAAATCGTGCACCATCCTCACCGCCTGATGGAATTGACTAAAAGATAACCACAGCAAGTGGTTCGATACGGTATTCTTCGTCAACAGTGATTTTTTATTGATCACTATGATATCAAACTTGTTCTTTTTTGCTACGATTTGAATTGCAATTAAGCTAAACTAAGATTAAACCAGAGTCAATGCACGTTCAACTTGATTCATATTCCTTCAAAAAAAATTAGTTCTTAAAAAGTTAACGCACTCCTTTTTCTATATTAGCTATCCTCATTGAAAAACTACAACTTTCCTACGATAACGAGCGCAACTCTTTTTCCCGTACTCAGCAAAGACGTGCGAAATTGGCAGAAATCTTACGTGGGAAAAAGTTCAATGCCACACATCAGACCGTACTTGAGAGCTACTCAATGCTCATTTAAAACTGCAAGGAAAGTTGGAGACTTTCTTGAGTGCAGTGCAAGCCATTCGGCAGCAGGAATGTGATTAATTCAAGGATCATAAAGTAAACATCCTGCGATATTGAATGAGTTGTAATAGTGTGTAGTGTATGGAGACTGTACCATAAGCAGGTACAGAAGGATAGTGAATAAAATAATCTCTGTCAGCATTTGACATCATGGACATTGTTTCCATGTTCTGGTGACAGTGTAGAGAATCACTTGTACTTCAACATTACTACACGACTGCAGGATTTCGACATGTTCTCGCTGCATACCAGTGAATTGCTGAACGTGTGTTCCATGTTGACAGAATTCACACAGGATTCACGGAATTTACTTTGTGTGTTGAAAGGTACTCGTCAGGAAAAAAAAAACCTTTAGGCTTTGTTATCCATCCAAAGTGAAGGAACTAATTGAAGTCAACCGTGACTCTCGTGATAAGGACCAGGAGATGAAAACTTGAAAGCATCTCCCTATTCACCCGAGTGTGTCGTTACTTTTGATGACAGTAGCTTTACAGCCAATCCCAGCTGATTACTTCTGCTCCAATTACTTTCGGCATAGTTTCCTACCAGTACAGGGGCACACAATGGCAGGCTCAACTCTTGTTTCTCGTGCGCCCATAATCATTTCGTGTAGAGATGTTCATTCGCTTTCAGTTAAGCGCGAAGGAACACCTTTACGCTAATAGCGTTATGTTTTAAGGACTTAAGGTCTGCTCTAACACTTGCAGGAGGCGACTTGAGAGAGGTGTGCTGCGATACTGACTGAAATGGCGTAAATTATCCTCCACCACTGCGAGAGAAATATGGCAGAAAATTATTCGGATAACATTCAAATGCATAAATAATAAAGATTTTTGACGCAAAACAGCAACAATGAAAATTGTAATGAATTCAAAAGCGTTATAGCTGGAAATGCTTGTTTTTGGTCCTTGCTGCTGTAATAGAACAGGAATGATGTTAGGCAGGTAATGGTTGTACAGGAAAATTAAGTCTTGAATATATTTATGTACCTGCGCCATTCAGATTTATGTAACGTTATAGTAGACTTGTTACGAGGAGTTTAAAACACATTTCTACAAGCATACATTTTGTATATTAACTTTTTCTTTTATATTTCTAGACAATTTGCAATTTCGTTACAAATTGGAATTTGAATTAGTCTAAACATTTAATTTCAAAAATATTATCTGCCCAATTTCACATTTGTGAAACCACTAGCAAAAATCCGCGTACGTTGCCACGCCTTTCAATAAAAAAATACTGACTGGCTTAGGACTTAAATACGATAAAGCTTTATTTTATACTATAGTGATTCGAGCTTCCACAAACTGGTGTTCCAAAAAAACTAACCTAGTCTGGTTTTCGTTAGTTAGCCGAGGTCAAACAGCATTGGGCGCGACTAGTACTTAGTTGGGTGACCAATACCGAATACTGCTGCCGATGCTGCTCGACTTCGCTGAATTAACCGCCATTTTGTGTTGGCTGCGGTCATGGGACCCCCGTCAGGCACAAAGTTCCTTACGATTTTTCTACAACTGCGAATGTAACTTCAAATAAAATCTGTATACATGCATATATGCAAGATTTGATGTTGATCGATTGTATTTTCCTCTTTTTAGTCTATTATATGTCTTCCGTCATTTTGTGTGGCGGCCAGTTTGAATTTGGAATGTCGGCACACAGCTAATTGTATTATACCTGTCATACTCTTTCATTTGATACCCATGTCTCGGGTGTTGTGAAAAAAAGTAATCCGCCCTCTTGAGGTGGCCACCATAGATCTAACGACATAGCTTATTGTAGTCTACGTATGATGGATCTATCGATAAATTGGGCTTACTGTGTTGCTTATAGTATTCTACTTGTCATACCCTTTCATTTGATACCCATGTCGAGTGGGCTGTGAAGAAATTGTTAATCCGCCCTCTTGAGACGGCCGCCGTGGATCTAAGGATATATTGAGTATACCATATTGCATTGTCAACGGATAACCGAAGCTATTAAAAAATCGATTGCAAAATTTGTAGTGGACAAACAGACAGACAAGCAAGCTAATAAAAACGTTTTAAAAAATACTGCATTCTGATTTCGTAAATTCGTAAATTGCCTACTGGGATCGATACTCGCACGCATACATACACATAATACAGCATTTTCTTCGGAACTTCGTTTTTAATTTTAAATGACGTCATACAGCCTACTTTCTTACTTACACTTTCCTTTGGTCGTACACTTTCATTTGATAACCATACTCAACTTGTTATATCCTTTCGTAAGACACCCATACTAATCGAGTGCCCTGTAAAGAAAAATAATGTGCCATTTTTAATATGGAGTGACGCCACACACGTAATAGTATTTTTCTTATTATACCCTTTCATTTGATACCTATATCGAGCGGCTTGTAAAGAAAAAAGTTATCCCCCGTTTTGTGTTGGCCGCCATTTTGTATTTGCCGCCATTTTGAATTTGGAATGACGCCATACATCTAATAGTATTCTACTTGTCATACCCTTTGATGAGTGCCGAGTGGCTTCAAAAGAAAAAGGTAATCCGCCATTTTGTTTTGGCCGCCATTTTGAATATGGAAGGACGCCACATCAGCTAATTTTATTCTATTTATCATACCCTGTCATTTGATACCCATGGAGGGGATTGGGAAACACAATTGCGAAATTCGGCCGCCATCTTGGAGCCACCATTTTGATTTTTTTTTGGAAGTGTTTAACGACACACAAAAACGCGACACTCGAAACGCGAAAAACTCGAAAAACGCGACACGCGACACTCGAAAGTGAAACTGGAAGTGCGACGTTGCCACTTTTTCATAAACACGCGAAAAACGCGATTCTTAAAGTAATCAAAAAGGTAAGTATTCAAAAGAATGCGGCAGTGCGGCAATGCGGCATACTTCAAGGAGGAGTGGTATGCCAATACAGAAACCGCCTATATCGATATGTACTGCAAAATCGATGAAGACTATCACGAAACGCTATCAGTCACAGCACCAGTCGCACGAACGGAGCAGTCATCAGCCGAACTAAACAACAGCTGCATTACGCAGCCCAACAACAATGTGAAACTCCCAAGGATCTCGATACCCACATTTGCAGGGGATTACGAGTCATGGCCATCATTCCTAGATTTATTTTCCAGTCTTGTGCGTAACAAAATATCGTTAACAGGAGCACAAAAACTCCAATATCTAAAGGCTCATCTTTCTGGAGAAGCTGCACGACTACTCAGCAACACGCTCATTAGTGACGCCAATTATGAACCAGCATGGCAACTTCTCGTCGATAACTACGACAACAAGAGAGCATTGTTGAAAACCCAGCTCGACATTCTGCTCAACCAACCAAAACTAACCCGAGAAACAGCTCAAGGCATCAAGGAGCTAAAAACGAGGACACACGAATGCCTCACTGCCATTGAGAATCTGGAGGTCTCAACAAAAAATTGGGATCCCATTCTCATCCACTTGCTGGTCCAAAAACTACCAAGCGAAACTCACGAACATTGGGAACAGTCGCAGAGCACCAAATCAAGGCAATCGATTCCAACATGGGTGGAACTACGCGAATTCTTGGAAACCAGGTTCAGAACCTTGGAAGCTGTCAGCAAACCAACAATCCACAAGAATGAACCTCACGAAAGCAAGTCCAGAGAGCACCCAAGAAGAAGAAGCCAAGCCTTCCACGTCGCAAATCAAAGCGTATGCATCCTGTGCAAAGGCGCACATGCCATAGGGAAATGCCCCAAATATGTGCAGTTCAGCATTGATGAGAAATATAAAACAATTAAATCAAAGCATCTATGCATCAATTGCCTGAGAGCAGGCCATCGCTCATCACAGTGTCCCAGTAAAGGTAGATGTTTCCAATGCGGAAAGACTCACCATACAACCTTACACAGAATCCAGTCAGCGAGTCAAACCAACAGCAGCGTTTCACCGCCCTCAAGTTCAAACGATGAATTACCATCCAACCAAACACAAACATACTTCGCTCAGGCAGCACCCTACGACTGCCGACAAGTACTATTAGCCACAGCCCTGGTCACCGTAGTATCTCCAACTGGACGAGAGCAGGTCTGCAGAGCACTCATTGATCCCGGATCTCAATCCTCATTCGTACGTGAGGCAGTGGTTCAAAGTCTACAACTCAAAAAGGAGCCAATACAAACAGCATTAAGCGCAATCGGTAACATGCCAGCCGGGAAAATCACAAAATGGGCCTCGCTGCAACTAAAGACACGAAACCAACAGGCGAAGAACATCCAGGTCCAGGCAATGGTAATTAACAAAATAACTAATCCATTACCAAATAGTGAATGTTCTAGCAAGGATTGGACGCACTTAGAGGGTCTCGAATTAGCGGATCCAACGTTCCACAAGCCGGGTCACATCGACATCCTTTTGGGAGCAGATGTATTCCCCATGATCATCTTGGCCGGCCTAAGGAAAGGCAACGAGGAAGCCCCAGTGGGACAAAACACGGTCTTTGGATGGATCATCTCTGGGAAGACCACTCCAGCTGCACAAACAATCACACAAATGGAAACATTCTTCACTAAGGTGACTCCTGACGACGAGTTGAAGAGATTCTGGGAACTAGAAGAACTTCCCGCAAGATCTAAGTGGACAAATGAAGAGACTCGCTGTGAGAACCATTTCAACAACTACGTCACCAGATGCAGCAACGGACGTTACCAAGTCCGGCTTCCATTTGCAGCCGATAAAATACAGCTTGGCGCTTCAAGACACATCGCCATTCGAACGTTGATGCAGATGGAGAAACGATTCCAACAAGATCCTGACTTGAAAGCAGACTACGTCAAATGCATACAGGAATATTTGACGTTAGGTCACATGGTGCCTGCCACCACCCCCGAATCAGCACTTCAAAACCAACTGCCTAACAGCACGACAACATATCGATGTTGTTACCTGCCTCACCATGCTGTCATCAAACCGAGTAGCACGACCACCAAATTGAGAGTAGTTTTCGACGCATCCCGTCCGACTGCCAACGGAAACTCACTCAATAGCGTATTATTGAATGGTCCAGTGATACAAGACTCTTCGATGTCCACACTCATGCGATGGAGAAAATACCGCATTGCTTACATGGCCGATATAGAAAAGATGTATCGCCAAATACGAGTTCATCCAGACGATGCCGATTATCAACGAATTGTTTGGAGGGAATCACCAGATCAGCCTATACGAGACTACAAACTCTTAACCATGACGTTCGGAACAAAGAGCGCTCCTTTCCTTGCCATCCGAACCATGCACCAATTGGCGAAAGATGAAGCAGAATCATTCCAAATCGGCTCTAACGCCGTACTTCACGATTTTTACGTTGACGAATTGATGACTGGCGCAGATAACATAGAAGAAGCAAGACAGAAACAAAGGCAATTAATTCAGCTTCTCCGAGCTGGAGGGCTAGAGCTCCGAAAATGGGCCGCGAATCACAACACCATCTTGAAAGAAGTTCCGGCAACCGATCGAGAGGTCTCATTTCCACTCACAGTGAATGCAGTAGAAGTCAAAGCTCTTGGTTTATTATGGAATCCTTCCAGCGATACACTATCTTACAAGGTCAGCATGGAGTCAGCACCAGAGACATATACAAAACGGAAAATATTGTCCGAAATAGCGAAGCTGTTCGACCCCATTGGCTGGCTAACCCCAGTAACAATTAATACCAAAATACTCATACAAAGTCTTTGGCTGACAAAACTCGACTGGGATGAAACGGTCCCGATCAACATCGATCAACAATGGCGAAGGTTCCAAGCAGCACTCCAAGTCATCCAAACTATTCAAATCCCGCGGTGGATTGAAGCTCACAACAAAATCCAGGACATCGAAATCCATGGATTTTGCGACGCATCCATCAAAGCACATGCAGCAGCCGTATACATCCGGACACAGGACGAAGACGGCAACTGCCATTGTCACTTAATCGCTGCCAAAAGCAAAGTGGCACCCATCAAGACCATCTCACTGCCAAAGCTAGAGTTATGCGGAGCACACTTGTTGGCCAAATTACTGGCGCAAGTAAAGGACGACATGAAGTTCGAGCAGGTAACTACACATGCTTGGATTGTACTCGCATGGTTAAGAAAACACCCATCATCATGGGAAACATTTGTGGCGAACAGAGTCTCACAAATACATCAACTGCTAGACCAAAGCAGCTGGAATCACGTCAGAACAAAGGACAACCCTGCCGACTGCGCCACAAGAGGGCTTTCACCGAGTGAACTGAAACTGCACAAGTTCTGGTGCTCAGGGACGCACTGGTTCCAACAGTCAAAGAAGCACTGGCCCAAACGGAAGGAAATCAAAGACATCACGATAGGATTACGAAAAACCATCACCAGTATGCAGGTCGAAGTAGATTCCTCTAATAACGACCAGATCAACAGATACTCTTCATTGACGAAATTGCAACGAGTGACAGCATATTGTCGACACTGGCTAAAGGCATCGAAATCAACGTCCTGCCATACCCAAACCAGCTACGTAGAGTCCTTAGAAATACAAGGAGCCCTAAAGTGGTGGAAATTAATAAAAGCACGAAACGCAGTAAGACGTCATAATCGAAAATGTATGCAGTGTTTTCACCAATCAGCAACGAACCCTAAAGAAAAAATATTACATTGGCGTTTCCGCCGGAAAACAAAACCTTCTTCATCGGCTTCCTCGAAACACTTCTTTGAAGCTTAACGCTTCAAGGCGGGGAGAATGTTCCGGCGACACTAAAATAAAATCGCACCTGAAAAAAAGCCAACAAACTCCTGAAAGGAAAACTAAAAAAAAAACCGAAAGGGAATTAAAAAATAAAACACCAATTTCACTATTATTTCCATTTTATTAAAACAACGAAGCAAAACTACATCGATGCACAATTACAAAAACACACAAGTTAAAGGACAGCACTACACAACAAAAAAAAACAACAAGAAATTCATACCTGGAAATAGAAAATAGTTAGTAAAGTACAAATATTAAACCTACAAATACTTACCTTTTTTAAAAAAAGTTGAAAATTAAAATCCAAGGCGATGAAAGATTCATTCAAAAAAACCCATCCAGAAAGATGCCGAAAAGCCGTCGGCAAATCACAATCTGTAAACGAAAATATTAATTAAAAATATACAACAGATTCCACAAAACCACTCACCTGTCAACCCCAATGGAATGAGCGCCGACTCCTCCTCTCCTCATCCCCCACTAGAAACCTAAAAATATAGAATAAAATTAGTAAATAAACTAAAATTAGAAGAAAATACTTACCAAGTGCAGAAAACTCCATTTGACAGCCGTAAGATAAACAAGAACAGCTGATCAGACATCTAGTACATAACCCGAAATTATGTACTTCGAGAACGAAGCCCCCTGCCAAAGGATAGCCGCAACTATTGTTTGAGTAGAAATAAATACCGACGCACAGACGGCGTTAAATCAGATTGCTTTTAATCTTTCTAGAGTCTTGAACTAGAAGATAAAATCTGTATTGAGGTTTTAGCAATAAAGCAATTTCAAAGCCTAAGTATCGAACTTAGCATTCTGGAAAGACAGAATTGAGGTCTTTTCCCAGTAAAGCCCGAATTAAAGACAGTTTTGAAGTCTTTAATACAGCAGTAACTTAATCACCAAAATTGATTTCAGCAGTTACTCTAACCAACCACAGAGGGACGAATTTGCGAAGAAACAAGGCAAAGCAGTCCAGCAAGCCACAATCAGGGCAGCAAGCAGCAACCAGGCAGCAAATCCCAAGCGATTCCCAAGAAACGAAACCAGAGTGCAGCAACACAAAGGTTATTCCTGGCTGTTCTAATTGCAGAACACATCAGGCGAAACATCGATCGTCATCTGACAGATAGGTGGCGTTATCAATTAAGCTATCAGAGCAAGCAATATTTTGGTAATTCTTATTTACAAACAAATAAAGAATAATTTACGAATTTTCAAGTACTAAATCACGAATTAAGAACGAATTTAAGATTGAATTGAAATATTTTGGCAATTTGTTGAATTTTTATTGAATTTATATTTAAGAAAATCTAATAATTAAGTGCGAATAAATAGTAATTTGGTTATTGGAAAAAGTTATCTTTTTATTGAATCGCACCCTTCCGGCACCTTTTTATTGAGTCAGAAATTAAATTGCTAATTCTGAACAGCCGCATTACCGCATTCCCGCTGTTCAAGTACGATAAAATATTGTACGCCGAAATTATGCCAAATGTCCAAGTCCGAAATAAATTTTGATTTTATATATTTCCTTTTTTTACAACCAAAAACGGTTTCCGCACATCCACTAAAAATCAGTATAATAGGAAATGATCGAACGAAATATTTAATAAAATTCAAAAAGAAAAAAAATCGATTTTTTATGTTTTTATAATTATTTATTCACTAATGCAACTTCTCGAGTTTATGGCCGAAAAACGAAAGACAATTTTTACGAAAAACGGTAAAAAAAAGCAAGTAGATATTCGAAAAACAATTGTCATGCATTGATCAATTTAACTACTGCTCCATCTACACTTGAGAACAATTAATTACTAAAAGCTATAAATTAGAGTTGCCAGTTCAATACATGTGTTTTAGAATGTAAAAGGTAAACAATGTCATAAAAGGAAAGTTAGTTAATAAATTAAATTTAATTCAAATTTCTTCCAGATCTCAGTCACCAGCCATTCAGCTTGCAGAATTCTTCAGATAAGTGATGTGCAAAGTGACCATAAATTCTTTGTTGAAATATTTTTTTTCTTTTTCAGAAGACGATCGTGAACATACTCCGGGGCCTTGAAACCCCAGGGTTTCAATGATTGTAGGCTGCTAGTTTGATCGACGACTTCATTTGAATGGGGCCAATTTTGGAATACTGTTCTAGCGAATCTAAAAAAAACTAAACATGGAATGATGAAATGGGTAGGACAGGAGAGTTTTTTTTTTTTTTTTTTTTAATTAAGGTTAGCTGCTGATGCTTCTGAGGTTTTTGTTATATAATTGTCATTAATGGGCAAGAGACATATTTTTGTAATTGCCCTCTTGCAGATTGTGTCCTTGGTCTTGAGTGTAACTACTCTTACTAAGCCCTCACGGCCAGGATGGATTTCAACTACCCTGCCTAATGGCCATTTGCATGGTGGAGTATTTGGTTCATGAATTAGTACTAAGTTACCGATTTCAATATTTTTGGTTTTAGTTGCCCACTTGGATCTCTGTTGTAAAGTATTTAAATACTCGTGGTGCCATCGTTTCCAAAAGGACTGCATAAGCTGTTGCATGTATTGCCATCTACTCAAACGGTGCTCACGTTGATCTAAATATGAGGGTTCTGGGACGGCGAGCAACGCGTTTCCGGTTAAAAAATGTCCAGGAGTGAGCGCTGCTAAATCTTCAGGATCGTCAGACATAGCGCAAAGAGGTCTGGAATTCAGACACGCTTCAATTTGGATTGTTGTTGTTGTTAATTCTTCGAAAGTGAGCTTGCTGTTTGACAAAATTCTTTTTAAATGATGTTTTGTAGATTTTACTCCTGCTTCCCAAAGGCCTCCGAAATGAGGGGAAGCAGGAGGTATAAAGTGCCAATTTATGTTCTCTTTGATTGCTGAATTAGCTATTTCCTTGTGCATATGTAACAGATATTGATTAAATTCTTCTTTTAGGATATTTTTGGCACCAACGAAATTAGTTGCATTATCTGAATATATGTCGGTGCAGAGGCCCCTTCTTCCAACGAATCTCTTCAAGGCGGCAAGAAAAGCTTGAGCGGTTAATTCGGAAACGGTTTCAATATGTATTGCCCTAGTGGCTAGGCACACAAATATAGCTAGGTAACATTTTTGAATTTTTGAATTCCTAAGTTTTGAACTTTTAATATCCAAAGGGCCACAGTAGTCAACACCTACATGTTGAAATGGATTTGACATTTGTACGCGGGGTGGTGGCAAACTGCCCATGCGCTGCTGCCGATACTCTTGTTTTTGCCTGAAACACCTCAAACATTTGTGAATGTGCCTTTTAATAACGTTTCTGGCATTGATTATCCAATATTTTCGACGTAAGGTACAAATCATAAGCTGAATTCCTCCATGTAATGTTGATTTGTGAGTCTCGTCAATTATTAATGTGGTTATTTCGTGGTGACTCGGCAATATAACTGGATGTTTTTCAGTCCATGGTATATTTGCTTGCTGCAAACGCCCGCCTACTCTTAATATTCCTATGCCATCTATAAAAGGATTTAATCCTTGCAAACGCCCGTTGATTTGGTTTCCTGATTCAAGTTCGCGTATTTCTATATGAAATGTCTCTTTTTGAGCTCTTTTTATCCAGAATTGCAAACTATTTTCAATCTCTTCCGTTGACAAGGTACTTGATTTTAAATGCTTTTTTCTACATAAATATACAAAACGAAAACAATATGCAGTTACCCGTAGAAGTATTCCTATTGTCGAGTACCTTTTTATAAGTAGGTCGAAATTTGACGGCTCCGATTTCGTTGCAAGATTGATGTTTATTTTTGAAACTCTTGCTTCTAAGTTGTCATCATTGCATTTGGGAAGTACTGGCCAATATTCGGAAGAATTCTTTAACCAATTCGGCCCATTCCACCAAAGAGTTGCGTTCGTTACTTCTTGTGGTAATAGACCTCTCGTCGCACAATCGGCAGGATTTTGATTTGTGGGAACATACCCCCAATCGTTTGCGCTGCAGACTTCTTGAATTTCTGCTACTCTGTTGGCAACAAAGGTTTTGTATTTCATTGGATGTCCACGAAGCCATGATAAGACAATTGTTGAGTCGGTCCACGCTCGAAATTTTATATCCTTGAACTCCATTGCCTTTTTTGTCACTGCATACAATCTCGCCAACAATAATGCTCCGCACAGTTCAATTCGTGGTAATGATATTTGCTTGATAGGGGTGACTTTCGATTTTGCAGTTAACAAGGTGATCTTGATGTTGTTACCATCCGTTGAACGCACATAGAGCACTGCAGCATACGCTTGTAACGAGCCGTCGCAAAAACCGTGAATTTCGACGGACCCAGAATTTGTAGATATCCATCTTGGGATTTCAATATTTTCAATAAACTTTATTTGCTCCAATGTTTTGTGCCAAATTTCCAAAATATCATTAGGGATTGTTTGATCCCATTCTGTTCCTCTAATCCATAGAACTTGCATTAAAATTTTCATTTTAATGATGAAAGGTGCTAAAAACCCGAGCGGATCGAACAATTTCGAAATTTCACTTAATAGTTTCCTTTTTGTGATTTTAGTGTCTTTTTCAAGGTTTATAGAGAGCTTATATTTAAACTTATCATTTTTGGGGTACCAATTGAGTCCTAAGGTTTTTACACTTTCACTAACATTAAATTCAAGAACACCACTGATTTCTCTGTCTTTTAATGGAATGTTATTTAATAATTCTATTTTGTTTGATGTCCACTTTCTTAGATTAAAACCGCCTGAATTTAATAACTGAATCAATTCCTTTTGTAAAGCTAAACAGTGATCAATAGAATCGGTTCCGGTTAGTAGATCATCTACGTAAAAGTCGGATTTTACTATATCGGATGCGAGGGGATAGTGTATGGACTCATCATCGGCTAACTGGTGCAAAGTGCGGACCGCTAAATATGGTGCCGCTGTAGTTCCAAAAGTCACAGTTTGTAATTTATAATCTTTGATTGGGTTGTCTGGAGAATTTCTCCATAGGATACGTTGAAAATCGGCGTCTTCTTCGTGAATACGTATTTGGCGGTACATCTTTTCGATGTCCGCCGTTATAGCGATGCGATGTTTTCTCCACCTTAACAATATCCACCATAAATCGTCCTGAATCTTAGGGCCAGGGATGAGGAGCTCATTCAGCGATGGACCACCATAAGTTTTATGTGACGCATCAAACACTACTCGGAGTTTTGTTGTAGTGCTCTCTTTTAGTACTGCATGGTGAGGGAGGTAATTTGTTTTGTAAGATATGAATCCATTTTCATTTTGAACCATATTTTCTATTTCAGGTGTGCTGACTGGAATCATGTGTCCTAAGTCCAAATATTCTTGCAAGCACTTTGAATATTCTTGTTGGAGTCCGTCAGATTTTGTAAATTGACCTTCAAGCTGTTTAAATCGAAACAAAGCTGCACTACGAGACCTGCCGAATAAAGGTCTCTGGTTTATATTCTTGAAGGGAAGACGAACGGTATACCGACCATCTGAGGAACGAACCACTGTTTTTTTGTAGTATTCTTCACACAATTTTTCTTCTTGACTTAGGATGCTTGTGGTGGGAATTTCTTCAACTTCCCAGAATTTTCGAAGTTGTTCGTTGAGTGACGTATAACAGCAAAATGATGATGATGCTGGTTCAGATCTTTTCTCAAGTATTTCTCCAGACAATATCCATCCTAATATTGTCTTTTGTGCGATGGGAGTTCCGCTTGGACCAATACGAAGACCTTTGCGTATTATCTTACAGTATACATCTACTCCTAGTAACATTTCTATTTTTCCAGGTTGATAATATTCTGGATCTGCTAATTGTAAGTGCTTTAGATGATTCCATGATGACATCGGTTTAATCTTTTTCGATGGAAGTATGCCGGTTAATTTATCAAGCACCGATGCCTCTACCATTACCTGTTCCTTATTATAGAGCGAAGCTATGATTAAAGATACACGGCTTTTTACTGTACCTACCCTCATATTGGTTATACCGAATATCTCAGTACGCGCTTGCGAAGTTGATAATTTCAAGCGTTGCACCAAAGAGCTCGCGATGAACGTTGATTGAGATCCTGGATCTATTAGTACTCGTGCTATAGTTTCAACGCCACTACCCGAAGATATCTTTACTAATGCTGTTGCTAAAAATGCCTCAGATACTTGGAGATTTGTTTCGGCATGAAATGCTGTATGAAAGGTGTTGGTAGATGCTTCCGGTTTCGCAGTTTTTATGTTTGTATTATTGTCACTTTGAAAATCATTTTTAAAATGTTTTGTTTTGTTTTCTATTGTTGTGTCGTCATGTAACAGGGTGTGGTGACGGTGTTTGCACTTAAAACAAGATGAACGACTTGTACAATCACTCGAAATATGACCTTTAGATAAACAATTGGAACACAAATGTTTTTGTATGACTGTATTTCGCCTACCGGCGTGATCTAAGCCGATGAATTGTGAGCATTGTCTAATTGAGTGGGGCCCAGAACAAAAGGCACAACTATATGGCTTGCTTATGTAAAAAGAGTGTTTTTGGTTAATAAATCTTTGATTCTTTTTCGTGCTGCCTACTGATTCCAGTGCTCTAAACTGACCTTCCAGGAACGTTTTCAAAGTTTCATAGGACGGGAACTCTTGATCAGCCCCAACCTCCTGCTCCCAAAGTTTTCTTGTTTCTGCCGGCAGCCTTTCGCTGACAATATAAGTAAAAATTATGTCCCATGCTTTAGTCTTAACTTGTAGATTTTTCAAAGACTGAATACACTCCTCTGTGGTGTCAAGGAGCCTTCTGATGTTCGCCGCAGTTTCTGAACTAGCACTTGGTTGTGAAAACAGAGTTTTTAGCTGGGTTTTTATTAGTAATCTTTTGTTATCGAATCGTCTAATGAGTGCATTCCAAGCTGGTTCGTAATTTGCTTCAGTGATGGTATAATGTTTGACGATTTGCGCTGCTTCACCTTGCAGACTACATTTTAAATAGTGTAATTTTCTTACACTAGATAGTCCCTTGTTATTGTGCACTAGTGTTGTATATAAATCATGGAATGAAAGCCAGTCTTTATATTCTCCTGAGAATTTAGGTATGTTTATTCTAGGAAGTTGCGTATCTTCCTTCTCCACGAACTTTTCTATTATTTTTTCGGTTTCCAAGGATTTCTCTTTCTGCATGGAGGTTTGTGGCGGTGGATTTAAAATCAGATTATCTTCTTCCATCTGAGTTTTAGTTTCAATGAAAAATTCTTCAGCCTCGCCATACACCCCTTCGCTGAAATATTCATGTGAATCTATTTTATTTTCTACCTTACATTTAATTATGTCCTTGTGATTTTTCTTGAACTCTGTCCAAGTGTTGCAAAGCACCTCTAGACGGTTATTGAAGTATACTGGTGTTTTTTTTACCTTACCATCCTTTTTATACTTCGCTAAATTTACTTTCATGGACTCATATAGCTCATATTGTTCTGCCACTAAAACATCCATTTCTTATTTATTATTTATAATATATATATGTATTATTGGTATATACGAATATGATGAGTTGGAACTTACTCACCGGTAATGGCTACCCCAATGTGTCTGCACGTGTATAACCTTTTAGTCCAAATTCACTGAAAATGATGTATAATCACCAACTCAATCGTTTTTATGAAACCTGCACTAATTTTCACTGATCCGGCTCGAAGGACCAAAATGTTCAAGTACGATAAAATATTGTACGCCGAAATTATGCCAAATGTCCAAGTCCGAAATAAATTTTGATTTTATATATTTCCTTTTTTTACAACCAAAAACGGTTTCCGCACATCCACTAAAAATCAGTATAATAGGAAATGATCGAACGAAATATTTAATAAAATTCAAAAAGAAAAAAAATCGATTTTTTATGTTTTTATAATTATTTATTCACTAATGCAACTTCTCGAGTTTATGGCCGAAAAACGAAAGACAATTTTTACGAAAAACGGTAAAAAAAAGCAAGTAGATATTCGAAAAACAATTGTCATGCATTGATCAATTTAACTACTGCTCCATCTACACTTGAGAACAATTAATTACTAAAAGCTATAAATTAGAGTTGCCAGTTCAATACATGTGTTTTAGAATGTAAAAGGTAAACAATGTCATAAAAGGAAAGTTAGTTAATAAATTAAATTTAATTCAAATTTCTTCCAGATCTCAGTCACCAGCCATTCAGCTTGCAGAATTCTTCAGATAAGTGATGTGCAAAGTGACCATAAATTCTTTGTTGAAATATTTTTTTTCTTTTTCAGAAGACGATCGTGAACACCCGCATTGCCGCATTCCCGCATTGCCGCATTCCCGCATTCCCGCATTGCCGCATTCCCGCATTGCCGCATTCCCGCATTGCCGAATTCCCGCATGGCCGCATTCCCGCATTGCCGCATTCCCGCATTGCCGCATTGCCGCATTCCCGCATTGCCGCATTCCCGCATTGCGCATTCCCGCATTGCCGCATTCCCGCATTGCCGCATTCCCGCATTGCCGCATTCCCGCATTGCCGCATTCCCGCATTGCCGCATTGCCGCTTTCCCGCATTCCCGCATTCCCGCATTCCCGCAATCCCGCATTCCCGCATTGCCGCATTCCCGCATTGCCGCATTCCCGCATTCCCGCATTGTCGCATTACCGCATTCCCGCATTCCCGCATTGCCGCATTGCCGCATTCCCGCATTGCCGCATTCCCGCATTACCGCATTCCCGCATTACCGCATTGCCGCATTGCCGCATTGCCGCATTCCCGCATTCCCGCATGGCCGCATTCCCGCATTGCCGCATTCCCGCATTGCCGCATTCCCGCATTCCCGCATTGCCGCATTCCCGCATTGCGCATTCCCGCATTGCCGCATTCCCGCATTGCCGCATTCCCGCATTGCCGCATTCCCGCATTGCCGCATTCCCGCATTGCCGCATTGCCGCTTTCCCGCATTCCCGCATTCCCGCATTCCCGCAATCCCGCATTGCCGCATTCCCGCATTGCCGCATTCCCGCATTGCCGCATTCCCGCATTCCCGCATTGTCGCATTACCGCATTCCCGCATTCCCGCATTGCCGCATTGCCGCATTCCCGCATTGCCGCATTCCCGCATTACCGCATTGCCGCATTGCCGCATTGCCGCATTCCCGCATTGCCGCATTCCCGCATTGCCGCATTCCCGCATTGCCGCATTCCCGCATTGCCGCATTCCCGCATTCCCGCATTCCCGCATGGCCGCATTCCCGCATTGCCGCATTCCCGCATTGCCGCATTCCCGCGTTGCCGCATTCCCGCATTGCCGCATTCCCGCATTGCCGCATTGCCGCATTCCCGCATTGCCGCATTCCCGCATTGCCGCATTCCCGCATTCCCGCATTGCCGCATTCCCGCATTCCCGCATTGCCGCATTGCCGCATTGCCGCACTGCCGCATTGCCGCACTGCCGCATTGCCGCATTCCCGCATTCCCGCATGGCCGCATTCCCGCATTGCCGCATTCCCGCGTTGCCGCATTCCCGCATTGCCGCATTCCCGCATTCCCGCATTGCCGCATTACCGCATTCCCGCATTGCCGCATTCCCGCATTGCCGCATTCCCGCATTGCCGCATTCCCGCATTGCCGCATTCCCGCATTGCCGCATTCCCGCATTCCCGCATTGCCGCATTGCCGCATTCCCGCATTCCCGCATTGCCGCATTCCCGCATTGCCACATTACCGCATTCCCGCATTGCCGCATTTCCGCATTGCCGCATTCCCGCATTCCCGCATTGCCGCATTGCCGCATTCCCGCATTGCCGCATTCCCGCATGGCCGCATTCCCGCATGGCCGCATTCCCGCATTCCCGCATTCCCGCATTGCCGCATTGCGCATTCCCGCATTGCCGCATTCCCGCACGGCAATGCGGGAATGCGGCAATGCGGCAATGCGGGAATGCGCAATGCGGCAATGCGGGAATGCGGCAATGCGGGAATGCGGGAATGCGGCAATGCGGGAATGCGGCAATGCGGGAATGCGGGAATGCGGCAATGCGGGAATGCGGCAATGCGGGAATGCGGGAATGCGGCAATGCGGCAATGCGGGAATGCGGGAATGCGGGAATGCGGCAATGCGGAAATGCGGCAATGCGGGAATGCGGCAATGTGGCAATGCGGGAATGCGGTAATGCGGGAATGCGGCAATGCGGGAATGCGGCAATGCGGCAATGCGGGAATGCCGGAATGCGGCAATGCGGGAATGCGGGAATGCGGCAATGCGGGAATGCGGCAATGCGGGAATGCGGCAACGCGGGAATGCGGCAATGCGGGAATGCGGTAATGCGGCAATGCGGGAATTGCACTGCCGCATTGCCGCATTGTCGCACTGCCGCACTGCCGCATTGCCGCACTGCCGCACTGCCGCACTGCCGCATTGCCGCACTGCCGCATTGCCGCAGTGCGGCAATGCGGATGTACATCTTTTGAATACTTACCTTTTTGATTACTTTAAGAATCGCGTTTTTCGCGTGTTTATGAAAAAGTGGCAACGTCGCACTTCCAGTTTCACTTTCGAGTGTCGCGTGTCGCGTTTTTCGAGTTTTTCGCGTTTCGATTACAAAAATGTCATATTGCATTGTCACGTGAACTACACATATGGGTTGATTGGTTACATGAAAGTGCACGTTTCACTTCTTTTTTTCTTTTGTGTCTCTTGGGCGCAGTGACGGATTAACACTACTTGATGCCCTAAGCAATCCACGCCTGTGGGCCCCCCTATCCGTATGTCAACTAGAAGCGGTCTTTAAACTTTTACCGCCTTTCTTTGTATATCTCCCTTTTTTTCGCATCTCTGCATTTAATTTATCAATGATGCTATAATAACACGTTATTTTGAATTGTTCTCTTGGACTGAAACTTACTTCAGGAGCTGAACCATCATTGGGCATTTTCTTTCTTCGTCTTTGACGGGTGTCTTTGTATTCCTAAGTAACTTGCAATTTTAACTTGTTTTTTTCTTTTCAGTTCATTAATTTTAAGCAGTCCGGTTTTTAAAACGTTTTTATTAGCTCGCTTTCTTGCTTGTCTGGTTGTCCGGTATTAATCTTGCAATCGATTTTTTGAATACTTCCGGTTACCCGATCACCCTGAAATTTTGAACACAGCTTCAGCTCCGATGACAATGCAATATGGTATACTCAATATACCTTTAGATCCATGGCGGCCGTCTTAGGAGGGTGGATTGAAATTTTCTTTACAACCCCTTCGACATGGGTATCAAAATGAAATTGTATGATAAGTAGAACACCATAAGCAATATAGTATACTCAATATATCGTTTGGCCCATGGCGGCCATCTCAAGAGGGCGGATTACCATTTTCTTCACAACCACTTCGACATGGGTATCAAATGAAAGAGTTGGCTGATCGCAATTCCGGTGCATTCGAATTGCCGAATGTACTAGCGGGGAGCGAGTGGGCAAGCGGGAGCGGGGTTATGACTCTAAGTTGAACGCTATGGGAACGTTTATGCCCAAGTTAATTTAACTGAGTTAGGCAAGTTAACATTGGCGTAAACAGCATTTTTTTAGCGCTGTTAGCTAACTTATATCTGCTTTTTGACTTAGTTAAAATGTAGCACAGCTCAATACTGTGCTGTGATGTGTACTTATAACTTTTTGTTGTAAGCAAATAATTTAGAAAACATTCTTTTTATTATTAATTTTTTAGCTTTTTGTTATTTGAAAAATGAGAAATGTTATTATTTTTGTTTGTTATTAGTTGTAAAATGTGAATTATCAAATGGCCTGCTAGAAACGGTGCTAAGTTAACAGTGCTAGTCTAACAGAGTTAAAGTAACTCGGGCGTAAATGCGGCCTATGTCAACTTAAAACGCGCGAATTTTCAAATTAGTCCTACAAACTTTTTTTGGTGTGGTTTTTGGGGACGTGAGAGTGAGACGAGCAGATTTTTTTGTGCTTCTTCTGGTGCCCCCCAGACGTGATGCCCTAGGCAATTGCTTAATTTGATTAAGGGTTAATCCGTCACTGCTTGGGCGCCATCTACCCGATCGCATTCGTACCATGCGGTTCACCCAGATTTAGTGAAAGTTTCAGCTCAATCTGCCGGCTAGTTTTTGAGTTTTAGTGTCGCATTACAAACAAGACATCCATTTTTATATAAATAGATTATTGCAGAGTAGCAATATCCATCAACGCTAATTGATAACGTTTTTCCCTTTCTACTCTTCCCCTCCCCTTTAATTTACACTCAGCAAATTTTCAGATTATTATACTTTTTGCCACTTTGCCCTACTTTTAAAGGATTTTTTTTTCTGTGTAATGAACACTGATTTGGCTTAGCACGAATGCTTCAAGAAAATTGGAGGCGCCCGCCCCATTAACGTTTGTTATTAAAATAGCATAAAAACTGGGTTGTTTGAAGCCTTCGCCAGCAGGGTGTTATCTGTTGGTGCTGAGGTGGAGCCGGAAGTAGGCATGGATCCAACATAAATAGCAACGAACAGTAATCACCTGTGATTTTATCTAGGGTTTAAATTCTCGTAAATAATACGTGTAGGCTTTGATGTGTAGGTGGAATTGGCTTTAAACAACAAAGACTGTGCATTTCTTGTGCTTTTGTAGATTCTTAAATATGAATTTGTCTGTGTTTGAAGCAAAGGCATGGCAGTAATGAATGATAAGGATTTCAACCTAGTCGTCCTTCGCTTTAAATAAAATGGAAAATATTGCCGAAGCAGAGATCAGAGATACGAATCTAGTGCGCCTACGACTCTTATTCCCAGAATGCGTTCCAGAAGGAGAAGTCCACTGAGACGGGCCTTCGCAATCTGCTCCTCAAACGGGAAGTAGCAGTGTTAAACGGAATAAAAGTGACGTTCTGAAACACATCCTTCAAGGATTCTAAAACGATGATTCTAGGCGGTACGAAATTGGATTCAATCTGTGTTGAGAAGTAGCAGGTGAAGGTCATTTTGATAGTTCTCTGGTGGACACCACAGAAAAATTATGTTCGTAAGAATAAGATATACATTACACTATTCAATCGGTTGATAGTATGACATATAGATGGCACCACTACGGATTTTTGATAACTCATTGCTTTTCAATGAGGAGAAATACCGTTCAAACAAATTCAAATCGTTGACAGGTGTTATTCGGACTCTGTCCCATCGAAAAAGCTCCTAGAGAAGTGGCTGACATCGATGTTGCTGAACGCTCTGGTTGCCAAAATTCGGCACTTGTTCCAGAAAACATAAAAAAGTTAACCAAGGCTACGCAGAGGATATTGTCATTCGTGGTATCCGTTGAAACAGGTAGAACAACGTCAAGGCGCCATACATTAAGCCATTCGATTTAGTATCAAGCTGATGCGCAAGTGCAGGATTCAGTGTCAAACCCAACAAACCGGCTTGGCCATTCAGCCAAAATGGACAATGTCAAAGTTGACTGATCGATCCATTATGGGCACAGCTTTATGCATCTAACAACAAAGCAAATGTTCATCTGGTAATCTGGCACAGCCGTCGACACAGCCTTTGTCGGCTTGTTGCGGGATTCAGTTGTTTCAGGTGGCACAACACTGTGGATAAAGCTGTCTCTCGCTAACCTCGATTTTCGCGTCTCTGGCTCAGCTGGATGCTATTGATTTTTTACACTTTTGCGAAATCAAAGCCCCGTTACAAAAATTTTTAGTTTTGATTTTTGTTACAATGGCTTGGTGCAATTTTTTTTCTATATTTTTCTTTGGTATAAACTCTTACAACATCCACGAACTCAAACGCACGGACAATCGCCTCCTCCTTCTTTTTGGCGAGGGATGGTGAGAATCCTACATCAGTCCATCAGTGTTCGACCCCCTGTCCCGCATGGTAAGAGACACCTCCGGTGTCATCCGGAACCGCCGCGTGGCACTACTTTCGGCGGGCGTCGCCAGCATGACCCTTTCGCGTCCCTGCAGTTTGGGCGAGATCCGGAGGCCGATTTGACTGATCAGGAGGGCTGTAATCACCTTCCTAGCGCGTTTGTCAGACCTCCATGGTGCTGGCCCTGACAACCCTCGCCGCCTCGCGTTTTCCCATCCTGCTCTGGGCTAACAGGTCGATCGGAATAGCTCCGGTGACCACGCGCTTGTACCTGGAACATGAAGTACTGGTGTTCGCTTAGCCTGTAGTCTTAGATCACCTTTCAGCCTACCAATCGCGCTGTCAGATGTTTGTTGGCTAGGGAGATGTCTGCGATTGTCCCCCTATGGCCCGACCTTCTGAAGCTTAGTGTGGAGCCGGTGTAGAGCACTACTAGCTCAAGCCGGGGCACCACGTCCATCACCCTCCTTCCATGGGAAGTAAGTGGGGCCTCCCCCAGCTCTGGCGTTAAAGTCCCCAGCGGCCTTCAAATCACCCTGCACTTCCCGAATCGCGTCCAGTTTTTCCTGGAAGTCGTCTATCTGGTCGCTTGGAGAGAGATACATACACCGTGGCGTTGTATTTCACCCAAACAAAACCGCACCCCGATCCCTCTCCCTCGATGCAAAAGTTTAGTGGGTTTAGGATCCCGAGGTTGTCGGAATGCCATCCCAACCTAGCTTTTTCCCGGCACTGTTAAGTATCAGTAGTATATCAGCGCCTTTCTCGGTGGAGAGCTGGGTTAAGAGGTCATGGGCCGTCCTACTCCTGTGGAGATTTGCCTGCAGTATACGGGTCATCGCGAAATTTTCAAACTAGAAAAAAAGTAAAAAAAAATTAATCGAAAATCGAGAATTTTGATTTGAAATTTCAACCAGTTATTGTTCACATTATAAAATACTAGCATAAAACCCGCGTGCCTTGCAACGCCTTTAAATAATATAGGGATGCACTGTCAAAATTTTAGCCCTTCAGCTTCAGACTTTTGGGTTAACCCCATTTCACGCCCTTAGGGTATGAATTTCGAGTAATCGCCTCTTAGTGGATGTCCACGTCATTATAGGGATGCACTGTCAAAATTGCAGCCCTATAGCTCCAGTAGTTTGGTAACCCCGTTTCACCCCGTTAGGGGATGAATTTCGAAAAATCGCTTTTTAGTGGATGTTCACGTCATTATAGGGATGCACTATCAAATTTCAGCCCTATAGCTCCAGCGGTTTGGGTAAACTCCATTTCACCCCCTTAGGGGATGAATTTCGAAAAATCGCTAGGGATGCACTGTCAAAATTTCAGCCCTTTAGGGGGCGAACGGCTAACAAAGACTTCGAAAAGTGGTGGCACTCGATTTGTCACTTCTGTCAAGACCCGAGAAAAGTCACTGCAGACGAACACCTAGCAGACCTGTTAGCAAGTCCTAATCCCACCTCCCCGCGGTGCCCCCTGGGGTATTTCTTCGGAAGGAGCTAACGGGAGACGGGCGAATGGCGAGCTCTCTGCGCCACAAAACAGAGCTTTAAGTCGGTTGGGCTGAGGGTTAGCAACCCGCTCCCATAAAAAATACCATTGCTACGAATCGGCAAACAATGCCTCGGAACCGGATGGACAACACGACGACGACCTTTGCTTTTCGAACAAGGACACGAATCGGATCATGGAATGTGAGAACACTGCTGGCTGAGGGACGCCTGGATGAAGTCCTCAACGAGATGAATCGATATAAAATCAAGATCATGGGACTTAGCGAGACCAGATGGCCCGATGCGGGGGAACATATCTGCCCAAACGGTGAGTCATTTTTATATTCTGGGAGAAACGAAACTGAAAGCCGTAGGAGTGGCGTTGGCGTAATACTCACCAAAGAAGCCAGGTCCAGCCTCATTAGCTGGTCACCAGTTTCTGAGAGGATTATTACCGTGCGCCTGCGTACCAGACTAAGAACTACTACGCTAGTCCAATGCTATGCTCCAACTGAAGACGCAGAAGATGACATCAAGGACGAGTTCTATATGCGACTGAATGAGGTTTTTCGCTCTATTCCAAGGGGAGACATCATTGTTTTAATGGGTGACTTAAACGCACAGATCGGCCGTGACAACACCGGCCTTGAACACACAATTGGAAACCAAGGCCTAAGCCAAGTTACCAATGACAATGGTGAGCTTTTCGTTGACTTTTGTAGTTCCAACCAACTCATGGTAGGTGGAACTTACTTTTGTCACAAGAAGATACACAAAGAGACCTGGGTATCGCCGATGGTAGAATGAGAAATCAGATAGATCACGTGGCCGTCAGCCGCAGATGGAGAACTATTCTTGAGGATGTCAGGAGTTTCAGGGGAGCGGATACTGGAAGCGACCACCATTTGGTTGTAGCAACCATTCGCCTTAAAATCGCCGCAATCAGAAACGTGCAACATGAGGCTAGAACCCGTAGACGGTTTAACGTAGACCTTCTGCGGGAAAGCGTTAAAAAGCGGGAATTTGCTGGAAATCTACAAGAATTATTAAACCAGCAAACCGTTTCTGACGACACAAATATTGAAGAGTTGTGGAGTACGACAAAGGGCGCGATATTGACGGCTGCGGAAACGAGCATCGGTTATGTCCAAAGAAACCAGCAACACTGGATCTCGGACATAACCTGGCATAAAATAGAACGTGGAAGGAAATGGCGACGGAAATGGAATTGGGTTGGCCACACCTTGCGACGCCAAAACGAAAATCTAGCCAAACAGGCCCTTGACTGGAATCCGCAAGGTTCCCGTCGAGTAGGAAGACCTAGAACAACGTGGAGGAGAACCCTACTAGAAGAAGCCGCAACAACTGGGAGATCCTGGTCGGAGCTAAGAGCTGTCGCGCAAAACAGAGTCCGCTGGAGGGCAACTGTTTCCGCCCTATGTCCCATGAGGGATTAAAGGAGTTTAAAGAAGAAGAAGCTCTAGCGGTTTATGTATGTTGTGCGTTGTCTGTCAGTCAGTTACTTTTTATACAATAGAAAAAAAAGTAAAGAAAAAAAATCCCCTTACAATTTATTGAACCCCATTTCACCCCCTTCAACCCTTTTTTCTCCAAAAAAAGTAGCCTATGTCCGTCTAAAAGGTCTAAACTATGCCTGTAGCAAATTTCATAAAAATCGGTCCAGTGGTTTAGGCGTGAAAGCGTAACAAACAGACAGACAGACAGAGTTACTTTCGCATTTATAATATTAGTAAGGTATTGAACTATTGAAAATTTCATCAAATTTTACTTAAAATATCCGAAGTTATCACTAAAAAACCCAAAATTGAGCAATTTCTTCAGTTTTTTTGAAGCTATCGCGTGGAGAGTGGAAGCAATTTCTTTTTCACCAAAATTTGATGCTTATTTATCAGTGCGACATACGGGCCAGCGATCTTCCGTCTCTGCTTCTTTTATGAGAAAGAGGGTTCGATGAAGCTTTATAATCGATTCACCAGTTCATAGCTACTTCAGAAGATGGTAGACATCATTCCACTCCTATCTATCGGTTCTATATCTATTGCTCCTGGCAGAACTTTGAATTGTCCAACCTTACTGCGGGTAGTAGCAGCCTGTTTCTTCATATTTGGTATTAGTCTATGAGTCCACCGGCCTAGATAGACTCGCCTCATTTCCTCTACCATGCTGCGATGGATTGGCCGCGCGATAGTAATACCACAGGATGTATTAGTATGATGTACAAATAGCTCCAAGATAGATACCGATATGAGTGCCCGTATCTGAAACAGAGGCCCAAGATTCATTGGAGCGTTGCTTTGGCACCCTGGAAAACTTAAAATGTCATGATGAATACACCCAAACTAGAGAGCTACACCTGGTACGATAAACTTCAAACGGTTTCACAACGCGGACAGACATCTGCAGAGATACCAAAAAAAGGAAGGATACTGGTTGGCTTAGTCACCGGATAATGCGCTCTTGATTATCACCTAGGGAGGATCGGAAAGACTGAGAGTTCTACCTGAAGACGGTATACAAGGTAGTGTAAAAGAAAAATTCCATTTTAGTGCTGACGTCACATGGTGACTGCTTTCCATGGTATTCGAAGCTATCAGTACATGGATGAGTTTTCACTTCATGTTCTCTGTCACTGGCCCGCTAAAGAGATTCTTTGTTCGGCGTGACTTTGCTTGAGCAAATAAGCCTGATTTAGAGTTCGCACCATAAAAAAGGAAAATGGGAGAATATAAAAGAGCGTTTTTAAACAAACAGAATCACTTTGCACACTTGTAAGGACTTGAGACTCTCACTGCGTATGAAAACAGCGATTTTGAGAGTCCCTTTTTTTATGGTGCAGCATATAGAAACCTTTAGGCAGACTTTCGAGCCTGTTCAAGCTGTATGGCTTAAAAATCTGAGGTAGAAGAGTCGCTGGGAGTACAATAGGTCCACATAGAGGCCACGGTACCTCTCATACCCCATAAAATACTGAAAGAACAAATCTAGAAACGGGAAGTGAAAACACATTTATCTTTCAGGTAACAGACCACGCAGTAAACTAACTTGTTCCGAAATTTGCAATTATAATAATTTTCTACAATATTAAAGAAATCCACATAAACCTCTTCGGGTATCGTCTCATTTTCAAATAATCTTCGGCCATAAATAATATAATAAGGAAAAACTTTTTGCGATATGACTCTACTATGGTAACGCAGTAACAGTAAATTCCATAGAATTGTTCCCTCATAAAGCTTACAGAGAAGGACGAGAGCAGAGTAGAGTGAGTATACACGAGTATGCGACAATGTTGAGAAAAATCAAAGTAGGAAACTGGGACAATAAATCCTGGATTTAATTTAGCGTAGTACGTAAATGGAAAAAAACCTTGCTTCGGACGTTTTATTTCTTGTAGCTCAGTTTTGTTTTTGTTATTGCCTATTTTGTTGGGCGCTCTGGTTGGGTCGTAATAGAGCACAGAAATGTAAGCAAAAATATTTGGCCTTTTCTTTCGGGGCAGCAGCCCCCACATTAAAATCAATAATATAAACACATACTTACAAGATATTTTTAGATTGGGTATATTTAAATTTCTATGGAAATGAAAGGAAAAAAAGGTAGAGAAATTATATAATCACATTATGCTGTAGTAGGCTAAGTTTTAGCATATGTTTCATAGAAAGAGATATAATAAACTTGGATGTAGCAGAAGATTTGTGAGTGGAGGAATATACGGAGAAAAAGGAGAAATTACTAGGACCAATGCCCAGCTTGTTAAAATTATTTTGAATAGTATTTTTGTAGTTCAAAATGCAGTATATACCCAGCGGGAAATTTATCAAGCGTTGCTAAAAGAAGCCAGAACGCAGCGCTTCCAATTTATATCTTATGGAAGCTCTTTGGAAACACTCACTCATTTTTGCTTTATTTTCCTCAAGTTATCTTTTATTCAAATGCAGTATATACCCAACGGGAAATTTACCAAGCACTGCTAAAAGAAGCCAGAATGCAGCGCTTCCAATTTATATCTTGTGGAAGCTCTTTGGAAGCACTCACTCATTTTTGATTTATTTTCCTCAAGTTCTCTTTTATTCAAATGCAGTATATACCTAGCGGGAAACTTATCAAGCGCTGCTAAAAGAAGCCAGAATGCAGTGCTTCCAATTTATATCTTGTGGAAGCTCTTTGGAAGCACTAACTCATTTTTGCTTTATTTTCCCCAAGTTCTCTTTTATTCAAATGCAGTATATAACTCAGCCGAAAATTATCAAGCGCTGCTAAAAGAAGCCAGAATGCAGCGCTTCCAATTTTTATCCTTTGGAAGCTCTTTGGAAGCACCCACTCTATACTCCCATTTTTACTTTCTTTTCCTCAAGTTCTCTTTTATTCCCCTTAGTTGGGAGATATATGTGGTGCCAGTTGTGATATCCTCTTTTTTTATGCGAATGACTAGAGTCTCAGGATAGGCCCTTTATACTGATGACAATCTATTTTCTACGTATAGAGTGCAATGCCAAACTCGCAGCTCTAGTCGGGGAGGAAGGAGGAGGATAGGTTGTGGAAGGAAGGAAGGCCACAACCTATCCGCGATATTTTTAGTCCACCTACTCCCAACCAGCGCTGTAGAGTAGATCGAACTCTTAGGGAGTAGATACCAATATCATTACATGTAAGAGAAAAAATTTCCCTTTACTTGTTCTTTGTGACGCTTTGAAAGTAACTCTTCATTATTTATATACACCTTAAATTCAAGTTTGACTGAACTCAGAATTTCGCAACGCTCTAGCCCAGCGGTCGGCAACCTATGGCACGCGTTGATGACACGTGAGAAGATCTATGATGACACGCCACACACGACCATCGCGTCGGCATGCACTTTAATATTTATGCGCGACTGTTAAAGAGGCATGTGCGCTTGCTAATTTCATCCGTATGTATGTTCACAGACGTACACACTGCATAAGGAATATACTTTACCGCCCACCGCGGACACGGTTCACTGAAACCTTGATATAAAAAGATTTCCCCTTCAGTCATTCACATACAGGCCGCCGGCAGGCCGTGGCCTGAAAGTTTCTCGCCTTAAGGCCTAATATCACCAAACATTCACCTGGATCCTGCAGTCCAGGAAAAGTTAAAAAATCTGTCTGTGTGTGGGTATTTATCGTCAGTCCGGGCCTGAAGATCTGAACTTCTATTGCGTCGGAAGTTTCCGTCGAGGCCATGAAGATGCTTTCACTTGAATTAACAAGCTGCCACGCTAAACTATCGTCTTAGCCTGTGTGTATGGGAATCATGAGGTCACCTATCCATCAGTCAGACTGAATAATGTGTGGCTTTGATCGGGCCGTGCCTGCCGACCTGGTCTGAAAGGTCACGGCTGCCGGCTGCCTGTATGTGAATAGGGATCTTAAAGCAGAGCTAAGGAGGGCTATGACAGGAGGAAAGAATATAAAGAGGAAAGAAGAAACAAGGACATTTATGTAGGTGGGAAATTAGAAAAGGCGAAGCACCGCGGGATGGTAGCCAGAAGCCTTACTCCCTAGGCTACCGAGGCCTTTTGGTGAAAACAAAAGTTCTAGAAGGTTCCCAAGAGCTTCAATTTCCCTGCTTTGATTGCGCTTCTTCAACAACAAAATATAAGCGTTTCGCTATATTGACATACCTGTGTAAAAAGGAAAGGAATTGGGATATGGATAAGAAGTGCGTTGGCATTCCTTTTCAGCGCTTCAGAATCTGTTCAAAAGCGCTTCAATCCCCCACTAATTTACAATGTTGAAATAGAAGAAGTGAAGGAGTAAACCATCTACGACTTGGATTCATCTTCAATTTGCAGGAAAGTCATTATCCCTTCATCTCCATCCTAAAAATAGCTCCTCACCTACATATATTAAAAGACTTTCATCGCACGATGAAAGTGATACCATTAAAATTAAGCTCCTTTACTGCAGAAAATAGACGCGTCTCGCCCAAGGAGGATTCCGCCTTACGATTACTAATGAAAGAATAAAATTATTCATACAGAATTTTTTTTTTTTGCTTCTAAGAAAATCGCATAAAGAAAAGCTTTTCCAGATGGAAATCGATTTTCTTTAAAAACACATTTAGAGCATTTTCACCGGAATGAAGTTCCGTGTCAACATACAAAGAAAAACTTGGGGAGGGGATGGATCAGTGGATATGGGGGGCTATATAGAGAAGCATATCATCGTGTACATTCGTGTAACAAAATAGGCTCATAAATTTCTATCCGCAAAGGCATTTAAGGATTTTTGCCCACTTTGAAAACGTTCAAGCAACACGTTAAAGACTTCTCTCCCTCCCCCTCTCTCTCTCTTTGGCTGTGTGGTGGCGACCGACGTTCATCATGAATTTTTAATGGTTCAAAAATCTAAAGTAGGTTAACGTGTACCCGATTTAAGTGCTGCCATACACAAACAACAGTCTCGAAAGTCACAATATTATTGGAAGGTGTGCTTCACCCAAAACAATCTTCCATATCGCCATCAATCCTTAATCGAATATGCAACAGTTTAAAATTTGTTTTATACGCCATAAATCCCCCTCCCCCACACCCCAAGCAACATCCTTACGGCTTATGAGTTGTTAGAACATGGAATCATGAATAAAACATAACAAAGGGCGTTCTTTTAGATTTACTTGCTTGATCATAAATTTACTTCTGTCCCTAGACGCAAGGTGGTTATGCATTCGTTGTTTAGTGGGTTTTTTATGGTAAAGACTAGAGGAGAGCAGCTCCGAGGCAAGTCCCTTTATACTGTCGACGGTTCTATCATTGAATGCCTTTCAGCAAGCCTTAGTCAGAAAGAGAGTAGAGAAAAGAGAAAAGAACTGTCAACGCCAACCCAGAGTTTTATTCAACTATCTCCAATCCAATACTTCAGCGACAGAACGCTGGCTTCGGTGAGCCAAAAGAAGAGGGTTTCGTCACTTGTCACATTAATATGCGATAGCAGAAAAGAGAGTAGGAAATTTATATGAAAAAGGAACTCAGGAAAGAACCAACCGTTACTAGGCGAAGCAAGTATAAAGGAAAGACCATGCCCCTGAATGGAATCGAACCCATGACCACAGGGATGGTAGTCGGGCGCCTTGATCGAGGCCAGTTTACCACATCTGTGTTTCACTTGATGTAAGTCTGATCATACATTGCTCGATTCAATTCGAGCTATCAATTGTTAATCGATAGACCAAGGGAGGGAACAGATTGAAGTTTTCGCGATCCCCTGGCTTATCACTTGACAATTGCCTTAGTCAATCCGAGTAAAAATAAGTTAGTTGGTTAATTTCCTTAAAAGCATATAACGAACAAATACGCATGTGACACGGGTGTGCACGTTCCCGCTGTAGGTATGAAAATCTATAAATGACCCACATCGGCATAGACCATTCCAAACGCGAGTGTAATTTTACCAAGCGGTCCCCCAACTAAATACTAACCACGTCCAATGCTGCTTGACCTATCCAATCGAACGAGAACCGGTCTACTGAGTATGCTAAAGGCACACTTTATGGTCACGAGGATTTTTTCTCGTTTTCATCATCCGTGCTTCGTTTATTTAGGAACCAGCCAGGAAATCAGGACAGTTCGGCAATCAAAATAGGAGGATAACGTAGTACAACCAAACACAGATCTGACATATAATGAGACATGGTCGAAACGTCTAATATTGTACACATAACGTACACAGAAATTAAACGCAACATGAAGTTTATTCAGGCCAATAGCGGCAGGTTAGGTTAGATATGGCTAAACTGCTGGTGCACAACCCAAACACTTAGGCCAAAGGGATAGGCCCATTGTGATATCATAATGATCCTACTTTAAACCGATGTTAAAGTGTCGTTTCTTTGCTAAATCACCTCGAGGAGGTAATGAATCTACTTAGTTGCGGGATCCCAATCTTCGAGATTTCCGCAAGTGTGCTTAAAGAGGGTTCACCAAAAGTGGTAAGTCTCCTTCTGCTTGGGTCTGGGCAGGGACAGAGAAGGTGTTTAACACTTTCCTCCTTGTCTAGATTCTTACAGCTTCTGCAGAAATCGTAGCACTCCCGCTATAACTGAGAGCAGGTTTTGTCTACCGAGGCTCAGCAGGGAAGTGGTCCGCCTGAGATCGTAGGAGGGCCAAGTCATTTTGGCCAAGGCGCATTTGTTAAAATCTCTCTAATACTTTTCTGCTAGTTGCATTGTGTGCTGTTTGTATCGGAGTTTAGAGATGACCCAACGCATACCAACCCTTTCCTTTACAGGATGGAGAGTGGTGGTCGTGCCTTTCCTAGCCAGTTCGTCAGCTTTACAGTTTCCCTTTATATTTTGGTGACCAGGCACCCATATGAGGAGGGTCGTGAACTGCTGAGGCATCTAGTTAAGAGATCTGCGGCATTCAGAGACAGTTCTGGAGTTGTTAGTGCAACAGCGCAGGGCTTTCAGAGCCGCCCGACTATCTGATAAGATGTAGGCAGTTCCGTTCCTGTCATCTTGCTAGTTGATTTGCAGAACAGCTTCATGTATGGCTAAAACCTCCATTTGGTATATACACTACTAGCAACGTCGTCCGCGTATGCCAGGACGTGATGCCCCTCTGCCTCCGTGTGTCGCAACAACTGGTTCACGACCCATAGGAGCGGGGAAAGTACTTCTCCTTGCGGAGTGCCTCTATTTACGGCCCTTCGGCCCGAGCTGTCGCCTAGGACCGAACTCATCATCCTGCCAGTAAGCATTTCGTGGATGGGAGACACCAACGATGCCTCCATTTTCTGTTCTGTCAAGGCCTAGGTGATGGAGTCCGGGAGTACGTTGTTAAACGCTCCCACTATGTCAAGGAATGCCACTAGTGTATAACCTGGAATAATTTTTCAATAGTTGAAACCAATGAGTGGAGAGCAGTATCAGTAGATTTGCTCTTTGTATAGGCGTGTTGTGCGCCAGAGAGTTCCGAGGTTAATAAGGCCTGCCTCAGATAAATTTCGATTAGCCTTTCTAGAGTTTTTAAAAGAAAGGATGATAGGCTAATTGGCCTGAAGTCCTTGGGTGTTGCGTGGGAGGCTTTTCCTGCCTTAGGTATACAAAGTACTCTGACTTCTTTCAAACTAGAGGGAATGCTATTATTCTGAAGACACCCAGGAAGCATGGTCTGCAGCCATGGCATTACGAGGTGTGACAATTAAGTGATGAGACCGATTATATTGCCGCTATTGTGGTAACCCTGCGACCTTGAAATTTCCTTTCCCTTCTCTCGGCATCCTTCCCCTCTCCATTGATATATTTGCCATCGCTCTAGCTTGTTTAGTTCGCCTGCTCTGTCGTGTTGAGTAAACGTGTGTTCGTGGTGCTCGTCACGGGCGCCTGGATGTCCTCAATTGACTCAAATGGGTTCCTTTGACCACCGATTTTGTTCTAGGGAACATAAAAAGTCACAGGGTGACATATCGGGCGAATAAGGCGGTTGTTGCAACACGGCGATCCCTTTAGAGGCCAAATACTGGGACACGCTGAGGGCGGTGTGGCACGGCGCGTTGTCGTGATGAAGGATCCAGTTACGAGCGATATCTGAGCGCACCCTGTTGACTCGTTTTCGCAATCTTTCGAGTACTTGGCGATAGTAGACTTGATTTACGGTTTGCCCCGGTGGATCTCCACGGATCAGGGCGCGCACACGCTGCGCGTTCGTGTCAGTCCGCACCTCCACTGGTCTCCCGCTCCGCGCCTCGTCTTCCACGCTTTCACGCCCCTCCTTAAACTCTTTATGCCATCGAAACACCTGGGCACGACTAAGAGCACTATCACCATGCACTTTTACAATTTTAGCGTACGTTTCCGAAGTTGTTTCGCCCAATTTGACGCAAAATTTTATCGCGACGCGATTTCGTTTTTCCATTTTCATGACGAGCACCACGAACACACGTTTACTCAACACGACAGAGCAGGCGAACTAAACAAGCTAGAGCGATGGCAAATATATCAATGGAGAGGGGAAGGATGCCAAGAGAAGGGAAAGGGAAATTCAAAGTCGCAGGGTTACCACAATCGCGGGAATATAATCAGTCTCATTACTTAATTGTCACACCTCGTATGTACCCAAGGGTGCGCTGCAGTTGTACCGGCACTATGCCGTCAGAGCCTGGTGATTTATAGGGCTGAAAGGTGTTTACAGCCCATTTAATTTTTGGTCTACTTATGATAGATTTGATCAGTTCTGGTGGGGCTGAAGGGTTTATCGTGATATTTGTCCCAAGACTAGTACTACTCGGGAAGTGGGTGTCCATAAGTAGGGTCAGGGATTCCCTGCTAAAGTCAGTCCAGTCGCCGTTTTCTTTGCATAAATCGCTAAGCATTGTTGGCGCTTTTACTTAATATTTTACGCATTCAAGGCTTCCGATGTGGACTCTATGTTGCTGCAAAAGCTAGCCCAGGAGGTATGTTTGGACTTCCTTATTACCATTTTGTATCTATTGAGCTTTGGCTTATAGCATCCCCAGGAGGTTGTGCTGTTGCTGCGTCTAGCTGAATTAAATTCCTTTCTGCACTCCTTACGGAGCGCTTCAAGTTCGCGAGACCACCACGGAGGTTTGGAAGCTTCTTTATGCGGTCTGTGTCCCATTGTGTGTGGTGTGCATTTGAATCACCTCCCACCACCAGGACCGCGTTGACATCGGTGTATCTTACCAAGTCCTGAAAAGCCATTAGAGGTAGAGGGCCCTCATTGTCGTGTGCTAGATAAAAAGATACCATCTTGAGTTTCTTCTGTTTTAACTCTAGGTCGACCACAGTAAGGCCTCCGTCACTTCACTGAATTGAGGGAGAAAAAAGGAGCTTATGTCACTTCTGACAGAATACCTGTTCTGAGTTTACCCTTACATTTGGTGTAGAAAAGATTAAACTTAGGCGTCCTTATGCCACAGATCCTTTCACCAGCTATCCATGACTCTTGGACTAGAGTAACATCGACTTCGTCTGATGCCAGGCGAAGCAGAAGCCCAGCGGACGCTACCTTACAGTGGTGCAGGTTAATCTAAATCACTTGCACCATTTTTCGTGGGTTTTACTTCGACAACACCAATTGAGAAGTTGGTGCTTTGTTGGATATTGTGGATGTTGTAGCAGCTCGGAAATACTTAGAGATGCTGTTGTTGGAAAATAACTATACTGCTATGCAAAAATATCAGTATCCATACTTGAGTGGGTATAGGGGCGGTTGAGTGTGAGAACTAGGTTATGATCTATTAACCTAAATTCAAGAAATTAACCTAAATTCAAGAACCCACATAACTGGATCTAAATCATGACCTAGAATCAATGAAAGTGAAAAATCGTCTTACGTGATAGGCTAACTGCAGCAAGTAGAACGGTGGATATTTAGAGATAGCTTGTAAGCTCGAAATTACTGTCAAGAAGAAGGCAGCTGAAGATCTTTAGAAGCAAAAT
Organism: Thereva unica; assembly: GCA_949987705.1. Lineage (NCBI taxonomy): Eukaryota > Metazoa > Arthropoda > Insecta > Diptera > Therevidae > Thereva > Thereva unica. The sequence goes on along the minus strand of OX465285.1, from coordinate 20,567,691 downwards.
TAGAGTAGTTCTCATACACGGACGTGAAATCTGGACTCTATACGGTTATGACTATACGGTAGTAACTAGCAGAGTTCGAAAGGAGAGGAGAAGGATATAGGGTCGAATAGTAAAGAACGATATATATAGATGTAGTTACTGCTTGAAAAACTGTTGAAGAAGCAAAGGTACACTAAGGACTGAAAGCTATGAAATTATAATTGTTCCAAGTAAAATAGTCACATGCAGAATTGCAAGTATTCAAATAGCGTTAATAGTAGTAGGAGCTTTTTCAAAGTCGTTTAGACTAGTTTTTGTGATTTACTTGGCTTAAGTGTATTCGAAGTCAGGGTGAGTTTACATGCATGTTTGTTTACTTGAAATGTTTGCTTACTTCAACAATACCTCAAGTAATGTAAACCTAATCTATGTATTTTGAGAGAAACTTGACGGTTTCGCAAAATTTGAAACACATGTCAATTCTATTTTAAGTTCGTTTACATAGGGAATTAAGTCAAAGTGTCTAAAGTCAAATAAACTTCTATCTATTCTACTATCAAGAACATGTCCCCCACTGTATGTTGCTCGACAACTTCAACACTATTTCCTATTCGAAAAAAAAAAAATCTTTTCACGTTACATATTACTTGGCTGTCGCGCGATATTGTGATATTAATCTATAGCTCCCTCCGAAAGCTGGGAGAATGACAAAAACTTCAATAGGCTGTGAACAATATCCGTTCATTATTTCATCCTAACGCCTAACAGGAATGGAGCCCCCATTTCGCGTGCTAAAATGCAAAGTTTTCAGTGAACGAGTTTTTAAATTACTCCGAGTTGCCATAAGGCCCCCCTTTTGGCAGGGTTCAGCCGCGCGCTAGAGAGCTTATCACAACGTGACAAGGAAATATGCGAATGCTTAGAATGTATAGCCTTAGATAAAAGGGCATGTGTCGTGTTAGTGCCTGCACACACATATACGTGGGATAACATAACATAATAAAACCTAGAATCGTCCTATGGAGCTCCAAGCCTCCATCAGTCCTTCGCCCCAAATTTCAAGAAAGTTTTTAACGTTGTGTGAAAAAAAACAGGAAACATTTCAAATGTATAAACAGCACCAACTTGTGTCATTTGAAGGAAGGGATTACACTCAAAGATTATCTTTAATATTACGACATCCTTGTTCCTTGTTTTTGTTGTTTTTAATAACCGCGTTTTTCTTGTGAGTTTTAAAACAAGCCAATTGCGGCGCATCCTTAATTAAAGGGATCGGGGGCAATAAATCAACCCAGATCGGTCGGGATAAAATATATATATCAGCATAAAGTTTGCTGACTAATAATTCCAACCTGACCATAAGTACCCGAAAAGGAGAGCGATCGATAGCAGTAACACTTTCCTTAATTGAATCCAGTCGAGAGGAAAATTTGTTAAAGGATATATAAGGAATCAGTTAATATGAGAGAGAGAGGGCCCGGTTTCAACGTTTCCAAATTAAGGCAACCGTGAACAACAATGGGCCATGGGCTTCGGAAAACTTTCGTAATAACTGGTATTGCACTGAACTGATGAATGCTGGGCGGCACAGGGAAAGGGATTATACATGATATATACTCATATACAAAGGGACTTTCGCCTTAGGACAATAATCTTCGAGAATATGTTAAGAAACAACGTTGAGAGAGTATCGACAAGCATTACGAGTAAATACTTTTGCTTGAGGGCTTTGGGGTCTTTAATATTCTTAAATTAACTTAAATATTGCATTTTCTGTTAAAAAATAAAAACTTCAAGGATCAATATATTAATAAACTTTTAAACAATATTTTGAATTGAAACAGGACATAAATTCGTCTACACCCATTCTTACGCTCAGTGCCGGAGGTTCGTGTTGAGCCCGGGTAGGTAGTCTGACAAACTGACTTCCCCTTCCCCTTCGAAATTGTTATTTGGCAACAACCTTTCTTAGAAGGCAACAACCTTTCTCATTGTGAGTCGGAAGATGGGCCCACGGTATGCAGAACAAAATGTGGGAGTTCTGTAGAGATGGCGCCAGATGGTGTTGGGCCAGGGTGGGTAGTCAGACAAACACAACCCTCCTCCGAAATTGTTATTTGGTAACGATTGATGCGCAAACAAAGCTATCTGAGGTATTAAAGCGTGGCCTGAAAGCGCTGGTCTGCCGTTTGCGCTAAGCACAAAGCTATAACTACGCTTATCAACAACCTGGCAAAACAAGTATCCGTAAGACTCAAGGTATGGGAACAGATCATTCACTAACAACGCGTCTTAAGGTACCTAGGAGTGATGATCGACCACTTAATTGAAACACAATTGGATGGCATGGCGAGCGGATCAAGCTTCCGCTATTTGTGGCGCATTTCGGAGAATGCTGCCCAACGTGGAGGCCCAAACCAATTCTTCGCCTCCTGGTGGCGAGGGTGGTTAGCTTAATCTAGCTTTACGCAGTACGCCAGTAAAGGCAGCAGTAAAAAAAGGGCTAACAGGAGAAAATGGAGGGCCGCATACAGAATAACGCTGGAAACAGATACGTGCGTGCGTACAGGGCCTGCGGTGTATGCGGCTAATTTTCGCTGACGGACAGTTGCATGCCTGGGTTCTGTCTAGGCTTTTACAAATAAATGGGCGCATCCAGCGCACTCAGCGGAAAAGCCGCTTAGCTGAACAGCACAGCGTAAAAACTAACTCAGCGATATGTTTCGGCTGGATGGGATAGCTGAGTTAAAATTTATTTTGACAGCTAAATTTTTGTTTCTATTTTAAAAAACATCAAGTCACTACCGCTGAGCTACTTAGCATAAAATTTTAACGCTGAGAAATTTGCCAGCCGCTGAGCTAAGCTGCTTAGTTCAGCTAGCCATCCAACGAGCTCAGCTGCTGAGTGCGCTGGATGCGCCCAATGACTATGGAAGGCTATGGTGAATGCGACAATGAGGAAAATTTGGAAGTAGACCAACTTTTGCTTTTGAATGTAGGCACTTCTATTATATCAATCACCGCACGCACCAACGTACACATGTATCTGTCTCCAACTAAAGCGTCCTTCGCGGGTGCTTCGAATTCAGGATCGTCCAACGATGGGCCAGCGTGATAGCGTGAATTATACCCATAGAGATACTGGCCAGAACAGAGGGGAGACAAAGTCAGTGCGACGTCAGATGATGCACTGCGTGCCTGTAACGTAATGGCAAGGCAAGTGAGACAACAGTGTTAAGAGTCGGTGGATCTATCTCAATCGTAGAAGGATGGGTTACGCAGGTCTTGCGGATCTAGAAAATACATTCATCATTTCGAACACGATAGCTCAGCTGGTAGATATGACTAGGAATCCAAGATAAATCAGAGCACCTTTTCTTTTATTGCGTGAGATTCTGTGAATGTGAACCGTGACCAGAGGCATTCTTCATGTGTCACGCTCATTTATTCTCAAATTCCGGGTGGGTATTTTACCCACCCAGAAGTTTCCGGGTGGGTATTGGTACCCACCATACACATATTATCCGCCGGCGATAATCCTGGGTCCCCTCCTGTGGATCACAATATATTTAGGCTACGCCTCCCAAAAGGAGCGTTTCGACCTGGTTCGCGGATGACATCGGGGTAGCGTTTGTAGGACGACGCCTCTATAATGCTGTAAACATGCTGTGCGATTTTCGTCGGAAAAGGCAAAAGTACCGACGAAATAAATTCGTTGTTTGCGCACACGATTCGTCGATCGCCATTAGCATGTTTAGTTATGCTGTAAACATGCTAAGGGCGACGGCGACGGTGCACACAAAGTAAAAAGCACACACAAGAATAATCATCTTCCACATACAAATGCTACACACGCGCACAGGAACATACGAGAATAGCAACACAATCCCATGTCACACCGCCCAGGCAACTTTGAGGGGCGACGGCTACGAAATAGAACTTGGATTGATTGAGTCGCCACTCTCGGCGACCTCGTCGTCGAGTGGTCTGCATATTGTGCTACACCCTTCATACGTGTGTTCTATTCGTTTTTGCCAGTCGCTGTGGAAACTATTTTCGCCCTTAGCATGTTTACAGCATTAACAGCATGAGATCGAACTATGCGCGAACGAAGCTATCTAAAGCCTATAAATTTCTATGAACGCCCTCCAACGTTGAACGCTTGATGGTAAGACGCGTTGGACGCTTGATGGTGTTCCCGATACTCAACCTAGGAGTGTCCAATGTCAAGCTTCCAATGTTCGTATTTGAACATGTTCGGGCTTTTGTCGATGCTGACTTAGTCGCTGGAAGCCAACATTCGAATGGAAATTTCATCGCATCGTGTAGAGCCCGAAAGCGACTAAAACGTGCCCCGATGTTCTCTCAATTGGTGAGCAGAAAACTGAAGCTTTGCTGATCAGCTAACTGCGAAAACAAGTGTCCTTAAGATTCAAGATAAGGGAACAGATCAGGTACCAGCAAATGATGATGGACAGGAGGGTTAATTTAAAGCACACTTCGAAGGCATTGCGGATAAGGCTTCCGCTATTTGTGCAGCATTTCCAAGAATGCTTTCCAACGTGAAGGCGCTAGAGCGAGCGAGCGTGTTTAGCTCATTCTTGCTTCAGGCGGCGCCAGTGTGGGCAGCACGATCCTAACAATACGGCGTGAGTAATATAGGGTACGCCAAAACAATTGGGAATCTTACAAGCAGGTGGGGAAATGGGGAAATGACAAAATACAACCGCTCGTGGGGAGATGGGTTAGGAAGAAGCATTTTGAACTGAGTTGCGATCTCAAGCAGTTCTTGATTGGGACCTCCATCTTTTCGGGCACGATAATTTACCGCTTTGCCCGGAATGTCTAAGTATCTAGGATTAGGAACACGTCTTCTTTTATTATGTGATATTCGGCGAATATAAGACTAATCTACAGCTAATAGTGGCTACCGAAAAAAATCGTAGAGGACATGATCAGAAAATAGGATGGGTGGGGGAAAGTGGAAGGTACGCTGAAAGCTGGGAAGTTGGGGCTGAAAGAAGCTGAAGAAAAGAGAGAAAGGCAAAGAAACCCCAGAAGCTAAATAAAAGCTGATCCATTGTCAAAACGCTATGCTAAAAAAGGCCGTCATGCGGGGAGAGTGGAAGACCAGGAGGTGTTTTAGTGGATTCGAATTCCGGCATATAGGAGCCTGTAGTTTGTCACCTTCCAACGAATGTTAATAAAAAAATTGATTGAACTCGAGGAGTTTTAATAAAACAACATTGAATAAAATCGAAAATGCGAAATTAAATCGGCATATGATTACAAATAAGGACTACTTACTCTCAAATTCCGGGTGGGTATTTTACCCACCATACCCACTTTATCTGCCGGCTATGCTTACGCTACATTCCTTGAATTTCACTTTCATGCACACACATGCACATTCTGGACAACCCCTATAATACCCCTAGAAGAAGGACTTACTTCCATGTTGTTTCGATACATAAAAGTATACTATCGTGTATATTCTCATAAAACTCGAAAAATCGACCGACAAAAAACATAGAGGAGAAAATGAAGAGAAACATAAGTTAATGCCCTTTTGCCTCAGCTCAACTGCATAAGAATTCACGAAGCCTGTGTGATACATGTACGAGTTACACAGTGTCTCGCCATATGGTGTTGAGGTGAAAAATCAATATCATATCGTTTGCCTAGTAAATGACTTTCTATTTGGCTTAACTCGAAAAATAAATGAAGTTTTTAATTTCATTCGGAATAGGGAAAAGGGAATTCGAATTAGGTAGATTTAATTTCGAAAAGGAATTTGTAATTAGTTAGTACTTCATAAGTATGTAGACTGTACTGTTTCCTAAATCAAAGATTCCTCTTATTCCATTCCCATTCCGTTATGATTCTATCAAGGATCGTCACTGGAGACGATAATTGCATCCTATATGGTTGAATAACTCGTTTTGAGACACCGAAACTAAAGTGTAACTAAAAGATTTTATTATAATAGCTGCGTTCCTTTTCTGCTATTTAGTACTTGTGAGCAGAGCAGAAAAGGAACGCAAAATTTTCTGATTTGAGTAAAAGCTCACTTGAAACTTTTGATGTTACTTTAAACTTTACAAATAAAAAATTCTTAAAAGAAGAATTTGTGACACAATGGGGAAATTAATGCGACAATTTCTAAAGTAAAACGAAAGATAATAATTTTTGATAATTATACGAGTGAAGTTTTATTTATGGACGTTTTTATATGAGCAAATCAGCTCGACACAAATAAAAGCCATCTAGCGGGTAATGGCGTAAGTGAAAATAATTCACAATAGACTCGAAATGGCCGCTTTCCCCCTAGCGGATTTCAATTGCGTAATTGCAAGAGCTTTCTACTCGTTTATAAGAGCAAGTGTAGTTGCTAGTACGCAAGTGTAAAAAATAGTAAAAATTAGCAGAAAAGGAACGCAGCTATTGTTAGTAGCTGTTGCAACTACAAACTCTCCACATCAATAGCCACAAACTTGAAAGCTGACTTTGCCCCTTTCTTTGGTTATGGGGTTATGCCGATTAGCATTTTGAAAGGGACTGCAGATAGGGCCCCTGTTAGCCTAGCCCGACCCTATATGTGGAACCCGTGTAGATTGCCCTATAAGACCCACATAAATAATCTACCGCCTTGCCTCATTCGCGCCTCCGCATTTGGCCCCTTAAGAAGAAATTATTCTTCCTAAATTCCGAATAGAAAAGAGAAGCCGACAAATTTCAGAATTTCGGCGTAGAAATGTGAGTAATAAATGCGATGGTGTCGAAAACTTAAATTATTATTTTTAAACGCAAGTGTCGTTTTACCAATTCGGTCTCCCAACTGAGTACTAATTACGTCCAATGCTGCTTAATCTCTGTAATCGAACCAGAACCGGTCTATTGAGCATGCCAAATGATACTCTTCACGGTCATCAACAAGGACGAATAAGTCATATGAGCGGCCAGTTATTTGCTCGCTCACGGGTGCGTTCTGGCCGAACGTTTTGATCGATCTCGATCACTCACTCATGCACCCTCCACCTTTGTTCTCGTGCTCTGCTACAACACCTATGCTAAACACTATTCCGGTTGATTTCTCTCTTTTGAGCGAGCTTTTACGTTCAACTTCAGTTCGATACCAATTGGGCGAACTGAGGTTTGTTTTTCCTCAGTTTAATATGTGGAAATTGTAGGCAAAGTTTTTTTAAAGTTAAGTTCGCCAATTGGCACGAACTTACGTAGTTCGGCCGGTGTAGCTGCGGTATTTTTTTTAAGCTTTTCGAATACGTAAGGCAGATATTGCCCCTTTTCATTTGAAATAAGGTTTGCCTATTAGAACTAGGGCCATTAAGAAAAATTAATAAGGAATATAAACATCTATCTATTAAATTAGTATTAATCAACCAAGAATTCGAGCCAGCGACAATGTTGAAGATACATACTTGGCATGTGTCAGAACAAGAAGTCCACAGAGAGAGAAGTCCGATTTAAATTTCCTGGAGAAACATAACTGGCCCTACGCTGAGTGCCACAAAAAAACCTAGGGCTGCTTTTAAAAACCCACTTTCCGTACCCTCGACCTTTTCAAATTTAGTTACTCCAAAGTATGTGAACTTCGACTAAGGTGCAAAAAATATATACATAGTTAAAAAAAAAAACTAAAAAATACGCTGATATTTTAATATGATCTAAAAACTAAAAAATAAATTTGAATGTAAAGTTTTATTTTTATGTTCTTTATTTTTATTTTTTTCACTCTTTTCCAACATGAATTGAGGAAACACAGCTAATTGTATTCTACTTATCATAACCGCTCATTTGATACCGCAAGAGTATCAAAGAGTGTAAGCACGATTCGCCAAAGCTTGTGACTTATGACTGGTGACAATTTTAAAATAAAGGGAGTAAGAATCATGACCATTATTTACACATCGCCCGCTATTCCCATTGTCACATCACTTTTTTTCTCACTTTACACTTTTTGTCACGTCACTTTTAAAGTGGTATTCTCATAGGCGAGTTATAAGGAAAAAGTTTGTGTCTTAAAATGTGACAAAATTAAAGGCGGTATTCTCGAAGTCATTTTTTGTAGCAAATGTCACTGAAAGATGTCCTTTTTTATCACTTGGAGTTTGTAGGTGACGCTACGATTTTTTTTAAATGGATAGTGACAAAGCGTAAGAAATATGTTTTATTTTAATATTTTTGATGTTTTAATGTTATTCTTATATCCTGTATATCCCCTCCCTCACCCATACGATTTTTTGTTCGTCTATCCAAGACCTATCCACAGCCAGACGTTTCGACATTTTCACTGATACACCCTGTATAGAAATACCGTCACTTTTTCGACATAAGGTGACTACGAGAATACGAAAATTGGTTTGTCACATTTTTCAACGGGTGATGTGACTATGGGAATAGGGGCCATCTTCTATGAATACTATATTTAATATAAGTTGAATATAATGAAACCTGAAATGAGCTATACAATAACTGTATATAATTTGGAAAAATAAAATTACTTATGGTTATGTACTTTAAAAAAAAAATATTTAATTAAGTTGACGAAGAATTGAAATTAGTTTAGCATTTTGTAGTTGAAACCACATCAGTTAAAATTGAATCAACATCCTAATATTTTCCTTCTGCCTGGTTCATGAAAACGAATACCACGATATAAGTTATAATCGAATAACATACCTGAAATGGTATAGACATTAAATAAAGTATTAAAAAAATTAAATAATATAATAATAAAAGTACATGTCTCAACATCGAACGATTAATGGTAAAAAAATTCTGAGCAGTTATTGAAAATTTGATGATTTTAATCTGTGCCGAAAATCGTCGTATCTGTAAATAAAATCTTTATTATTAACAAACAAACTGTAACAAATGTACTGTTTGTATTTTGTTACAATAAAGGTGATATCCTTTTGTAACGAATATACTGAGTGCAGAGCTGATGCCACATTTGTTGGCTGTAAAGTGTAAATGAATAACAGTTAAAACTAAATTTTCTAAACAATATAAATACTAGAGATGCGCCGAATACGGGTTCGACAGAATACGAATATTCGGTCAAAAATGTACCGAACCGAACATTCGGCCGAATAATTCGGTTCATTTTTGCGCAGTAAACAGGTTCATATACAGGGGTGGCGCTTTCATAGGTGCGAATGGTGCACTTGCACCGGGAGCAATTTGTCGAGGGCGCAATTTCAGAAATTAAAATTTAAAAAAAAATTAAAAAGCACTCTCACGGGTGCAAGAAATTTTACAATTTTACTTCTCCTTATGCAGGAAGTTTCCAGAGATTTTAGCTCATAAAATTTTACTAAAGAAATGTTACTCAAAAAGTGAAGGAACAGACCTTCGTCTTCGGGAGGGAATCAGAAGCATGAATTTGGGAAAAAAATCTTCCAAGTGGGAGAAAAATCTTATTTATTTATAATACTCTGGATCACTTTTTGAAAATTCTGTAAAACGCACTATATCCACTCGCACAAAGGAAAAATTGTTCCGATGGCTCCGTATTGTGTATTGATATAATCTTCAGAGCCGTGTTGCTGCACTTTTAAATTCTGTTCTAAGCATTGTTGAAAGAAGTAAATGAGGGCAATTCCATGGTAACTCGCGTTACATGCAGAAAATTTTATATACTTTCATGAAGCTTTTAATTTGCAGTGTTTACATTAATTAATCTAATTTTATTTTTTATGGACGTAGAGTAATGTCTACAACATGAGATAAATTAAAAAAATTAGTAGAAATATAATATTTATTTAATTTAATAATAAATTGTCTCAGTAACTCGCGTTACCGTTTTTGGACAGCCAGTTCAGAGGGTAAATTTATTTCGGAAATTTCTATGAAATTTGTGGGTAGATTACTTTACATGAGGTAAAAATAAAAGCAGAAATATACCAGTAAGGTGTTTTAATAGAAACAAAAGCTGTAACATTAGCCGCGTTCTTTTTACACCGTGATCCAGATCAGATCAGCCGAGCATAAAAGAACGGACTTGGATCATGGAATAAATTTAGGTTTTTACAGTTGTAGTTCTGATTTTTGATATGTTCTGTCCAATTTATATCAGTCTCTAAAACTTATTAAAAATATTTGTGATTTAAATAGAATTTATTAAAATGTTTAATTGACTTCCAAAATTAACAAAAGGTAACTTTCAATCATTTTTCCTAATAAATTTATGAAATTTTGCAGGGCTACCAACCCTTAAAATTAAAAAAAACCGGAACAAAATTATAAAAGCTCTGGATTTTCCAATGAGATGTGTCTTGGATATGGTTGTTACACAAGCTATTTTTGTATCACAGATTTTGATCCAAATCTTTTTTGGATCAAGTTGTTGTTGTTGGTTTGCTTGAAAGTTAATGATCTGAGTGGGATCACGGTGTAAAAAGAACGCAGCTATTATACTTATTAAAATAATCGATAAATTATATGGTAACTCGCGTTACAAAGAAAAGGTAACTCGCGTTACTATCGATTTTCATACTTAAATTAGGAGCCCTTTAGGGTTTTTACAAAAAATTAAAATGAATTCACAAAGTAATAATTATTTATATCCTCCTAACAAAATTCGCTTGCCAGTTATTGTGGTTTTAAATAGATAAATGTAAATTATTGTTACTACTAGAACTACTATCTGATGCATATATTTCTTGGTAATAAGAGCGTCTAACGTAATAAGCGTCTCTAATAACGAATTTTGATGTGAAATCTTGAATTTGACGTTTGATGGTAGTGTTGTCAACCTTATACATTATTTTAGACATACATAGTTAAAAGTATAAAAGTAATATCAAATTTTTCTTATATCATGTCCACATTTTCATGGAACTACCCATGAACGAAATGAGGAGAACGAAATTCCTTGTTGTGAGAATGCCTCTTTAATTGCTCTTTCTTGTTTGTTCCTTTACTGTCTAACGAATTAATATGGCCAGTTTCACACGGGCCAACTAAAAGACTGTATTTGAACCGTTGAGAATCATAGTGGCGTAAGTCAAAAATTTTCAAAAATTGAGTTAAAACTAAATTATACTATTTACGCATCACCCTGTTCAGCCCCATATTAAAACTAGCTATAAGTTACCGTTAGAACCCCAGACGGCAGTGTGTTGTTATCATTACGAACAAAACCGTCATATTGCTGAGGATGAAAGTGGTGGCCGAAAAATCGGTAGCAAAATTTGTCCCACACAGAAAACGAAGTTAATATTATGTATAAAGCTTGTAAAAGGGTTGTTTTGACTGAAAAAAACAAACTAAAGCTTATATTCTAAAATTTTGATAGTTTATAAAGTGGCATAAAAGAATTACATATTCGTATCTCTAGACGGGATTTTTTTTGAAGAACAACGCGGAGTTTCATTTTACTCCGAATTAATAAAACATGACTTACGCCACTATGACTCTCAACGGCTCATTTGTCCTTTCCCTTTCGAGATTCGATGAAAAGTCGCGTGGGTTTTCACAAGAGTCAACTTTTCCAACGAACTATACGTTAGACGTCCACCCCATCGACCTCTTCTCCGTGAACGACGTTTTCGACAGATTTTTGTTGGTTGGATGTTGACCCGTGCGAAACTTCCTATGTAATCATTTTTTACAAGCTTTTTATTTTATGTTATACGCATTATTATGGTGCAGTTTTAATTTTTGCGCAAACTATGATAATTATGGCTCCCATTCAGTGAGTGTTTGGATCTTTTTCAATTATCCTTCAACAACTTATGGGGCGCAGTAGGGCATAGTGCACCGGACGAAAAAAATTCAAGCGCCCGCCCTGTTCATATAGGTCGGCTAGGCGCTCTGCGACTGGCAGTATGGCCTACCCCTTCAGCACTTCGCGCTATCTCGGCTCGCTTACTCCAGGCGCCCCTCTTCTTTTATTGCAATTTCTCGCGTGATAAGAGCTATCGCAAACAAATAAGGGACTAGAGCACGATTGTGGGGAAATGACAATTCCATAAACATTAAGGCCCTCCGCACATGAGTCGACTGATTTGCAACCTCAGTTTCAAACTGCTTTCACAAAAATCACGCTCACAACCAGTTTGCAACCAAAATGAAACCTTTGTCCACACACAACCGCAACTGATTTTTGATCAATCGGTGTTATGTGCCAACAAATTTTTAGTCAGATATTGTTGAATAAACTTTGTCACGTGCAAATGCTACCTCGCAACTGAAGCTGGTGACATTTTCAAGTGTAAATGCGTTGCATTCGGTGACAGACAATATAGAAACGTGTATTCAAATGCGACTTGAAAGAATATTCCGTAATGAATGCATGCAAAGCAAATGTCGGTCAACTTTTTCTATATTGCCGTATTCGACATAGCACACACAAATATACATCACAAACACATGCCTCGTTACTTAGATGTGTAAAAGCCGAGACGGAATGTAACTGCGCAACTATGAGTCGGTGCAAGACCCTCTCCATTACAGGCCATGAAGTTTTCTCTTTAACTAATACAACCATAGCTGAAGCCGGTCCACAAATCTGACATTTGGTTAGAATAAACAGGCTCGGGATTTTTTTCGTTATATTTTTGTGGTAAAAAGTGGAAAATCATTGTAAGTTATTGCTTTAAACTATACATGGATTATCAGTGATTAGTTCTTTAGTGATTTAATAAGAAAAAATTAAAAAAAAATAGTGATTTAGTGAGTTTTAAGTGTGTTAATTGTTGAGGTGATCAATTTATTTTACTTCCGCGGTGTTTTTTTCGTGTTTATTAAGGAAAAATATGCTGATTATTTAATTAAAAGTGATTTTAAAGTCATTAAATAATTTATTATGCAATTATTATTAAACATATATATGCAGAAAAGTGTGAAATGAAAAGTGAATAAGAAAAGTGTTTTTCTACACCTATATTTTTAATAATAATTACATAATATATGTATTAATCACTGTAAAATCACTTGTAATCCCATAACTAAACAAAACATTAAATTTTCAACATTTTTTTCGTAAATTAACATGAAAAAACACCGTGAATGTAAAAACAGTTGTTCGCCTTAACAATTAAAACACTTAAAAGACACTTAATCACTAAATTATTTTTATTTTTTTTTAATTAAATCACTAATAAACTATTCACTGGTAAATCCAAGTGCAGTTAAAAGTGTTAAAATACAATATTTTACCACTTTTTACTGCAAAACTATAACCAAAACGTTCCCGAACTTATTCCGCGCCATGTTTATTCCGCTCACTCCGGTGAATTTATGGACCGAGTTGACGACCATGAAAAACTCTCCTTCGGGGCCTGTAGTTGAGAGGGTCTTGGTCGGTGAAAACTCACCGCATATCATGGGACCGCTGAATGCAACGCATATACGCGGTTCGTTGTGGCAGTTTCCTTCCGACTACAGCTGCTGATCGGCATTCCACTCTATATAAAAAATAGATTCGTCGACAGTTCAAATGGGCCTTCCCTGAGCCTCTAGTCTTTCACATAAAAAAAGTTACAAACTATACCTTTTCAACTTCAAATTGGCACTAAACAATTTCAAATTGGCACTAAACAAATTCAAATTGGAACTAAACAATTTCAGATTGGGAACAAACAATTTCGAATTGGGACCAAACAATTTGAAGTTAATAAATGAACTACTATCATTAAAGATTAAAGTATTAATTATTTTTATTAAGTTTGGTATAAATATGAACACAGATAAAAATATAAAAATATTATTTGAAAACGAGTATCCATCATATTTAATGCATCGGGTATGAACCTTTGAACGATAGGCGATATATTTTGTGCAGTTCACATCTGTTTGATTTCTTATATCATTAATTAAGATGGTTTGTAACCATTGTAAACGATATTTGGCTTGAGTCATATTAGTCCTGCCTTAACCGGTTAGAGTTTGTGGCACTTGAATTGCTAATTCTCTTTTAACGTTAGCCTGACCAAGCGTGCTCGATAGACTGTAGGGTTCAAGTCTAAGAAATCGATGACCAACAAATTCATCTTCCTGAAAAGGCATGACATGGCGCATTATCAATAACGAATACTAGATTTGTTTGATACATATATTGAGCATTTCTTAGAATGTGGCTAACAAAGTCCTTGGCCTCTGGCTTCTTAAAAGCACTCGTCCTAATTTCATGATGAACTAAACCCATAAGTCCCAATTTGAAATTGTTTATTCTCATTTTGAAATTGTTTAATCCCAATTTGAATTTGTTTAGTGCCAATTTGAAGTTGAAAAGGTATACTTAGTTTCAAATCAGTCTCGTTTCTGTCGAATCGTTCGTGGATTCTCAATTTTTTAAATTTTTGGTTTTGTGAATAATATGGTTACACAAAGTAGTGTTCATTTACAAATACTACCTATGTACGGTTCCAGAATAAAGCCTCTTTAACATATGAAAACCTTAAAATATTACTTTTTAAATATTAGGTAATTATTCGACAAACTAACCGAATTTTCGGCCGATTACGAACATTAAAAAATACGCCGAATATACCGAATACGAATATTCAGCCGAACATTCGGCGCAACACTAATAAATACCTCTGAACTGTATGTTTCACTTATGTTCGCAATTATTATCATCGTAGAAACTAAAGGAACAGTGCACATGACAGATTCTGCAAAATAAAAATCTTAGTAAAAAAATTGTTTTAATTTAATTTATTAAACCACTCACCAACAATTCCTTTGTGCACTCGAAAATATATCCTTATAGCCACATAGTAGAAGGACACAGTTGCACTTATAAAAAAATTAGCTATAGTTACTACAAGACCAGTTCCACATCTTTCTGATATTTTTATATGCAACAATATCATTGACTGATGAAATTTTCGCGTTAATTTTAATTTATATTTTAAAGTTAAATTCTTGTCATATCTGCAAAACTTTGACAATCTACTAATTTCACTTAGCTCATCTCTCAAACGTGTCAAATTATGCCGAACTACTAACAGGAGTAGTAGAAAGTACAGAACACTCCAACGAATTATCTGATTCGACCAAAATCGAATGTACCAACTATTCTTCCATGACGACGCATCACGATAAATTGCAGCAATGATAAAAATTTCAGGGATGAGTCCGAAAGTTAAAACAATTAAAAAAATTAGTGTAAAAGATTGCACTAAACTTTTGTTGGTGGATTTCGATGAGAACTGTTCTTTGTGTTCATTGATTTTTTTGATTATTTTCCAAATTTTCGTATCAACTTTTCGATTTTGGATATTTTCAAGTATGATTATGAAATGATTGAATAATGGAAGAAGGACTTGTATCATGTCCAATAACTTTCCAGTTAAGGATGATTTGTGATAAATTGAATCAGAATATATGTATTGGATATACATTAGTTCACATAAGATGGCCAAAGATAAAAGTGTATTTGCAAATATGTTGAAGTTATACTTGTCGCTTTTGGTGAAACCGAACAGTTTCGAGGTATTGATAAACCACGATAGATCTCCTTTAGAATCCATTTCTTAAATACATTATAGTAAATCGTTGAAATCCATGGTATTTAAAAGGAAATGAAATTGCAGAGTCATTTTCCAATGATTCTAGTCTTTTTAACTGTCAAGTGCTAATGGAAGAGGGCACTTAAGTAATTATTAATAAATTTATGAATTACCCTAGCTTAACAACAACATCATTGTGTTTCCATTATTCTTTTGCATTATAATAAATTTAGTTTTTTTTTTTCAAAATGTTTTTAAAACCAAAAAATATTCCCTTCGGGAAATTAATCAAGCGCTGACAAAAGAAGCAAGAATGTAGCGTTTCCAATTCATATCTTATGGAAGCTCTCTGGAAGCATGCACTCTAGACTCCCATTTTTTGCTTTATTTTTCTCAAATTTTCTCTTATTCCTCTTATTTGGAAAATTTGTGGTTTTTGTACAACCGCACCAGTTGTGAAATACTCTTCTATCTTTTAAATCAAGCTTATCACCAGACATTGCATCATGACCTGAATACATGATGGTAGCTATGAATAGCATTGGTAGTAAGAGTGATTCCAAATCTTGTTTTTTCAACGAAAAAAAAAAATAAAACGGATTTTTTATACTTCTACAAACTAATCTTAATCCAATATGTGTGCTCCGTCATTTTCTACAATGCTTTTCTATCAACGAGTTTGAACGCCCTTCCTCCTGCACCTAAAGTCATAGCCGGCGGACAATGTATTTTTTTATATGATAGTCTAAGCTTAGGTCCCAGCGGGAAAAATTGGGAGCAGTCCCAAAGGGAGGGAAGTTGGAGGGCTCTCAATGGACTCCCAAGGGAGCATTATTGGAGTTATTTAAGAAATTGAATAGGCCAAGCTCAAAACTTAAAATTGTATTGGTGCGATGACTCACTATTATACTGAAAACGTTATACTGAATACTGGTTATACTGAAAACGTAAAATTACTGAAAAATTCTTATGGTACTTTAATGTTGACCTCTACTGTAGATATTTAAAAAAGCTCTATAATGCTCCTTTTTGTCTCCAACTACATCGTTGCAGGAGTGCTCCTATGGGAGCTCAAATGGAGTGCTAGCCTAGGCGGACATCTAATGTTAAAAAATATATGGAGAGGGAGCGGAAAGGGAGCACTCCATGCTTCCATGGGAGTGCTCCTCCATTGTCCTTAGAGCACTCCATTTCCCACTGGGGTGTTACTCTTTGTACTACCAGTCCGTCATGTCGTACACGTCATGGTGCAATATAGAGAGAAAAATAGAATAGATAAGGGAGAATTCGGTGGGGTGTTGGAGGTGATGACGGTGAACTGTGCGTTTGAACTCTTGGGTTTTGTATGAGTTTGGGAATGCTTACTGTGGTAGGTTGTTCCACAGTCGAGTTGTTGTTACTAGGGTGGGTAGCAGTACTAATAATAACCGAGCTTGTGGCATGATCTTTTTATTCAAGGTTTATTCTATTGAAACACCTCGAGTTCAATCACTTTTTTTTATTTTCGTGCTTCGGGACGTAAAAAACTACACTTGACTCCCCAAACCAACTGAAAACACATCCTGGTTTTCCACTTCTTCCCCGCCTGGAGTTTCTTTGCCTTTCTCTCTTTTCTTTGGCTTCTTCCAGCCTCAATTTCCTGCGTATGGCTTTCAGAGTAGTTTCCACTTTCCTCCATATAGGCTGATGGTGTTCGTAACAATGGAGGTATTTCCTATATTCTCTTTTCCCTACAAAAGAACTGCGTGAGCTCGTAACTCACTTTCCGTGACTCCCATGTAAAATGCTGCACAAATAGTGAAAGCTTTATCCGCCATGACTTCCACGTGTGCTTTAAAATCAAACCTCTGGTCGATCATCAATCCCAGGTACCAGGGCGGACTGAGAGTGAATGATCTGTTCCCATACCTTGATCCTTACGAATACTGGTTTTCACTGTTTGCTGATCAGCTCAGCTTCAGTTTTGTGCTTTGCAAGCGGCAGGCCACGCTTTAATCTCTCATACAACCACTACCCCGATGACATCCGCCAGCCCGACCCAACTGCTCCTTTTGAGAGGCGCAGCAACACATCGTAATATGTATATTGTAATCAACAAGAGAAGTTCCGTTCCAGGACGAACCCCTGCGGAACTCCACACATTGTTCTGTACACCGTCGGTCTAGTTGCAGATTAGCAATAGTTACCTTCTTTCCTTTTTCGAAACCACATAAGAGTTTCAAAGGAGGGTAGGTGTTTGTCTGACTACCCATCCACTGCCTCAAGTACCATTCTAATTTGCTCTATTGAATCCTCAGTTTTTCTATCCACTTGATTTCGTAGACTGCGGGACAAGTGATAATCCGATGGCGGTGCAATGTTCGGTGAAGATGATGGGTGTGGCAACGTTTGCTATTCAATCTTGCCCGCTTTAGTAAAGTCTTCCTTGCTGCATGTGGAAGAGCATTGTCTGGATGAAGGAAGACTTTTCGACTTACAACCAAAGATAGTCGATGTTTTTCCCAGCGTTGACTTAGCAACTCAAGCTGCAGCAGACTACTTTGGTTGTCGTCTTGTTAGTAGGGTTTAAGAGCTCATAGTGGATCAAACCCTTCATATACCATCAAACATATAGCATACCCTTAAGTTGCTGACGACTTTATTTGTCCTGGGCTTTTTTTTCTTTTTTATGTGGAAGACTAGAAGCTCAGGAAAGGCCCTTTATACTGTCGACAATCTATTTATTTCGTATAGAGTGCAATGTTGAACAGCAGCTCTAGACGGGAAGGAAGGAATTGCCACAATCGATGACATGCGCTTTGATGGAGCGGGGAAGGGCTAAGGAAGGCTATGACAGGAATCAGGAATGTAAAGAGGAAAGAAGAAAGAAGGAAAGGTGGCAAAGTAGAAAAGGCTAAGGACCGTGGGGCTGGCCGGGATTCGAACCCAGGATTAAACTCATCTATGCCCCTTACCATAACTTTTGAGTCCAAACTGGCACTAGCCATAAAGGCATGACACCCTGATCCTTAAAAATAGGCCTTTCGAAGGTGGTCACCAGAGCTGTAACAGTGAGCCATACCAATGAGCCTGGGGTGCCACTTTAGTTTTGTCCAGAGGACCGAATGGATTTGATAAAACACAACGAGTGCTGGAAGCCACCAGGCTTGCTAGGCGGGTATTTCCTATGTTGTCAGTTAACGCGACCAAGAAATTGTTTGGGAGCAGTAGAAAGGATGCCAGAACACTTGTTGGCTTGATTTGGTTACCAGACTTTGCGCCTTGAATTACCACTCGTGGAGGATAAGTAGATCGGAGGATCCCACCTGCAGGCTTTGCCTTAAGGTGGATGAATCTGTGCTGTGAACCGTCAAACCTAAGCGACAAGCCAGTAGGTAGAATGCTGAATGATATGAGGTATAGGGCTGCAGTGCAATAGTCCAAGTCAAGTGGAAATTTTGCCTCACCAAATAAGAAGAAGAAGACAAGATGACCTAATATAAGGAGAAACCACTTAAGCATTTTCTAAAACGTGATATGTATCTTTAGAAAGCATCAGGTGATTTTATACCTGTAACTATAAATTCAATTTTTCCTTCAGAATTTTTAATATAAATAAAATCTCCTTTTTCAAGCCATATTTTCTCTCAATATATCCGAAAATATTCACATATACACATACATACACACATAAAAACAGATTTATCTCAAAGCGAAAATTTATCTATTTGCGCGCACATGTATGTGGCATGTCCATATGCATAAATCCTTAATATTCGCAGTCAAAAAGTGTACAAGGAGCAAACAACAAAAAAAACAATATAGCAAACAAAAAGGTTTCTTCACTGAAATCTGATTTATAGGGAAACTTTAACTACTATGAGACAGTGTGATGATGTTAATAACATCTACTTACTGGCGTCTAAGTAGCAATAAATCCTTGTGAATAGTCGCTGTCAATTGATAAAAAAGAACAATGAGCTCTAGACATGTAAACCAGTTGTGGAAACAGGACGAGAATCGAGCTGTAACAGGAAAACAAACATGCATATGTATGTGTATAGGTATGCATGCATATATTCAAGGTGTAAAGTTATTTATTACTTAAGTAAATATGCGGAAAAGTTAAAGGGCACAAAAGGATATGTGCTAAAGGAAAATAAAGTTTTGTGTGTCTACATTTGAAAATCTTTTGTGTTGCGTTGTGTTTTTTTTTCACACGCAGACAACGTTAGCATAAGAATTTCACTTTCATTCATTTTCGTCCTTTGCACTACTCTCAGAAAGGATTTTCTTCTCTCATTTCTTAAGGACTGGAATTCAGTTATGCGCATTTATTCAGCGGATCCTTGGACGTTCTTTGGTTATATTTAATTTTTTTTTTGGAATGCTGCTTTGGAAGCTTTATTGGAAGGGATGAAGTAAAAAGGATCTGAAGGAGGAATGAATTCATTCAAGTTTTGTTTCGTCCTTGTTTATTGCGTATACAGAGAAAGATAAGGCGTCTTAGGTTTCTATTTGGTAATTGTTTTAAGTTTTTTATGATATCAGGACGAATTTAAGGACATTTTGTATGTGCTCTTTCCAAAAGGATACCACTTCTCCTTTTAGCAAATCTCTCTGAGTTCAATGTTTTATCCTGTTTACAATTTTTCTCTCCTTTCTGTTAATAAATTCCATCAAACCGAATATCCTTAAACTCCATCAAAGATCCTTCTTCATTGCTCTGATTTACATCCCAAAATAAGAAAATTCTGTATCTAGAGCAATTTCCTGCCCAGAGATCCTTTGGAGCATTGAAATAAATTTAACGTCGTACAACGAGCTGAGAAGAACGTCCTTAAAACAATATAAGAGACCGAGGAGCCTTCATTCTCTTGTCTTACAACTTTGTTTTATTCTCATTGATTTTCTTGTCTAGACTTGATTGAAAAATTGAGCTGCATTTTTTCAAGTTCTTCTTCTCTCAGCTCGTGCCATGAATCCTTAAGTTTGTTGTTTTTTGGATCTCCCGTCTCCTTGCTAGATTCATATCAATAGTAGAGGGGGGCCAGAAAAGATGCTGCTGTCGCATGTTAAAAAGAATATGGCTTAGCAAATTTTGTAGAATTTTTTTGGGAAGAATAAAATCGCAGCGCGACTTCATTATCAATTTGTTTTAGACACAAACTTCTTCCTTTTTTCTGCCGTTTTATTTATGGTGAATGAAATGAAATTGACTTGAGGATAAATGGAGGGGATGGGAGGATTTTGTTATGTATCTGAAACACGATGGATAATTTTTAAGGTGTTTGTTGATACGAATTTCAATTGTTATGGTGGGTCCACACGATACAAAGTTTTGTTCAAACTTCTATAGCGAACGGCTAATAAAGTTCTCGGAAGGTGGTCGCAACCGACTTGTAACTTCTATCAAAACCCGAGGAAAATCACTGCAGATGAAAACCTAGCAGCTGAGGGTGAGAGAGGACGATGGAATTGACACAATTTCCAACGCCCTCTTTCACCCTCTTGTCCATAAAACACTTTTGTAGCCGAATTTTGTCGTGTCGTGTGTGCGCTCGTGTGGGATCAGGCTTTGCTACGAATGGATGATACAACGACGATCTTTGCTTTTCGAACCAGCACGCGAAATTGAACATTGATTGAAAGAATCTTGCTTTCTCTGATGGACGACAGCTGAATGAAGTCCTCAACGAAATATCAAGATCCCTGGAACGTGGCCAGATGGCACAAATGTGGGAAGCATATTTTTACCCAAACGGCAAGTCCTTCTGACATATATTCTGGCAGTGGCCTAACCGTAGAAGTGGCGTTGGCGAATATTTACCACGGAAGCCAGGGCCAGTTTCATTAGCTGGTTACCAGTTTCTACTAAGAAGAAGCACTATGAGACAGACTAGGTTTACTCCCTTAATCCAATCCTCTATCAAGGGCTTGGAGGTGGATCAAGAGATGCCACAGAAGGGTTCTGGGCCCTGGACCAATGTTTCAGACCCCTCCCAAGTCTTGCACAGGATGGAGGATGCCCCTTTCGCATGGTGCATGGTGCTCCAAGGAGCGTTTGACAAGCCCGGTCTTCTTGGCTTCCTAGGACTCTTTGTCCTACCGCCTTTACCCTTCGGGGTGCTGTTTTGCCCTGTGCTCCGACTCGAGGTTCGGCAGGAGTGTCCCTTCTCGCTGTTCGCCTTGCTACAGGTTCCCTGACGCCAGATGGCCCCGGACTCCCGGGTGCGAGCGCAGCTCCGTCGTCAAATAGCACTGTGGCCAAGGTAACGGCATTATTGCAGCGCTCGGTAACACCAAAAGCATTGGGAGGTGCCATTTCCGACCCTATGCCTTTGGGGCTGCTTCGTTGAAGGATCTTTATCCTTAAAAATTAGCCTGGTGTAAGAGACTCGATAGGCGACTAATATACTTACAAACGGAAGCAGTGTCCACTACCATGGCCAAGTGAAGGGTATTGTCATTAACCAGCCTCTGGACCACTGGAATCCACCAGAGCGATATGAAGAACACTAAAGGCTGAAGCAGAACCAATCCGTTCCGTCCGCTCCGCACGTTTTTCCTTTGTTCTTTTTGACATTCCGTCCGCTTGATTGTGGCTACCGTTCCGTTCGTCTCATGGAAAGTTTATAGAAATGTCAAATTTCCAACTTTTAAAAACGGACGGAACGAATTGGTTCTGCTTGAGCCTTAATGCTCTTAATGAAGGAGACGTTACTTTTCACTCATTCTGCTGTGACAGGGTTTGAGCGGACTAACAGCAGCCAGCCTCTTCTTTGGAAGCTCTCCTCGAAAGACGGCTTGACTTTGCTGCCTGCTTTTTCGATGACGACATCAATGATCGCCTCCTGCAACTGTGCCGTTTGCTTAGGTGTCAGGAGGTAGTTGACCATGTCAGTCGATATGAAACCAAGCTTAACACTGCTTACCACCTGGTTAAAGGTGCGACGAGTGGGCCCCTTGGCCCTCTTGTACCTGATCTGCTCCGAACGTTCCGGAGTTTCCTCCACTTTATTAAAGCTTTTCCAGGGCCAGATCCCTGGAGAAGCATTTTGCTAATGCTTCTTGAGAGCATTTTCTCTGGCGGCTGGAGAGTTTGACAAACCCAGGTTTGTCAAGCTCCATCTTCTCCAAGCCTCGGGCAATGGTTGTAGCTCCGAAAATTAATCGAACACTAACCGAGTCTGCGCTGCAGACGGATGCTGCGTCTAAAGACTCATCTTCAGTGATTGACGACCTGTCTGCAGAGCCAGTGTGCCCAGTGGTTCGACTGGTCGAAGCAGTTAATTTCCAATGTCTCCGCTAGTTGAAGCAGTTGCTATATGTATAGGGACTCAACAGGGACACTTGAGATGTGGCCATCGTCATAATTGACGAAGTTGATGCTGTCGGACCTGCATAAAGCTCATTTTTTTTTTAATGAAATTTCATGAATGGACCCACGAGTTTCGGGAAAGTAAGTCACCCACAGCGAGCCTGTATACTGTGCGAAGGCTAATTAAAACTGGAGGACGCCAGGTATCCAGAGTTCGGATATTAAATTACAAGCAGCCCCTTGGCCATGTGTCTATGGGCATATTCTGTTTCACCTTAGATTGGGGTGGTTTTTTCAAGAGTGTTCTTCTTTCTACTAACCAGCACTCCTGGTAGAGACATCACCATGCCAGGAGTCTGCTTCCAATCGCCCCACCCCTACGTACCGGTTGGCTGGCGACCAAAACAGGCATACGCTAATTTACTAATAATAGTGGTGAGCTTTTTCTTGACTTCTACAATTTGCACAACTTATGGTAAGTGGAACTTGCTTTTGACACAAAAATACAAAAGTATACTTGGGTGTCGCCGAATGGTATAACAAGAAATCAGATAGATCGGCCCTTGACCGCAAATGGAGAACTATTATGAAGGAAATCACGAGCTTGAGGAGTAGTATAGCGGAAGGGCCCCTGGCATAGTGAGGGATTGTGGGCTTGGGTGTGACCACTATTCGGGACAAGAGCCGGGATAGTGAGCTCTGGGTGCGAGTGCCACCTGTGTGAAACTATTTAAACTTCGTAGTAGTGCCTTGGGTGGGTTTTCATGCTGGGAGAATTTGATCCAGGTACCAATTCTTGAATGTGTTTTGGTTGACTTTCACGCTGGGTGAGCTTTCACATTGGGGGCGAATCTTTAGGTTTGAACTTCGCTTTGCCTTGTATTCCGATTCTAATGATAATGGCTATCTAAGGGTTTTTAAGTAGTGATACGGAATCGGTGGAGAATATTCGATGAGTAGCATCGAAGGAAAATTACTCAATGAGTAATTTTGAGTCGTTCAAAAGTACTCAATTCCAGGGGTTGGGATGTAAAAAGGCCTTAAACATTCCTAAACTGCCCTTAATTGAGACAGGAAAATTAATATATGTATGTCCAAAGCGTTTATACGAAAATTATTCACAACTGAGATAAAATTTCAATTTGTTTGAATTCGGCCTTGAATGCAAATTGTATTCGGTACTCGATTCCACCCCCCTATAAGTGTGATTGTGTGAAATGAGTAAAATTACTCGGTCAAAATTATCGAGTACTGATATGAGTAGAATCGAAAGCCAAATACTCATATGAGTAAAGAATCGGTTTTCGATTCCGTATCTTAAAAGCAAATAATGAATTTATGATCAAAACATATAAATTCAAAATGGTGGGGCCAATATTTTTTTTTTTTTTGTGATACGATGAAGCTTAGGAGTCACCCTTTGTACTACTAGTCCGTACCGGACGAATTTTGCCATTTGGGTACCGATTCCAATTAAATTGCCAAATTGCCTTATTTACACGAGAAACCCGTAATTTTTTAACTAATGGCCAAACTATAATCACATTTATATACACACACTAGATAGATCAAGCAGACCAGACATTAGCTATAGAGGAGGAGGACAGTTTCGATCAGGGAGACTATACAAGGAGATATAACTCCGTGTTGTCACTTTTCGTTTGATTAATGAGGGCGCCACAGTCACATGTACCCCAAAAAACATGGCGGATTATATTCATCCGGTTCATGGCCAAGTTCGTTAACTATTAAAATATTTTATGTTTACGCCTAACTTGAAAAATCAGCTTCTGCTTTTTCGTATTTAACCATTTTATGGATTTTCCAATGAATTTTTATTAATTCCCAATGATTTTTTTTTTGCATTTCGGCTGACAATTTTGAAGAAATCGTCGAAATGGGTAAAATTCAGCTAACTGTGGCCAAAAATGAACTAGAAGTTTAGTTTCTGCTACGCATCAATTTCCGGTTATTTTCCACATAAGAGTTATATCTCCTTGTATAGCCTCCATGGTTTCGATCCCTAGTAAGAAAGCTCACTTGGAGTGAAAGCTAATCCAAGGCACAAACCAAACGCAGGTTAGTGCAACCAAACTCCCCAGCGTAAAAGCTCACCCAAGACACAGCGAATTTCAACTAATATTGAAGAGACGGGCGCTCACTCACAACTAAGACTAGAGCTACACAAGAACCCACCACCCATGACGACATTGCCCCAGTACCCTCATAGCATTACTACTGCAAGAGGACCATAAAAATAACGTGAGCTCTACAAGTGACCCAGAAAAACATCATTTACTTGAACGGGAATACTCCCAATAACATCGCGAGGTAAAAAGAAGTGTTCGATGTGATAAAAGAGAGGAGATAAACGAGCTGCCAGAAAAAATGGAAAATGCAGCAAACATATGCAACAGTAAGGTGGTGAACCAAATTACTGAAAAGCACTCTACTAAAAAGGATCCCGTAGAGAGTGCGAATGGAGGGCTGCTGTGCAGCGACGAGGATCAACTTCAAACATGGGGAAATTATTTCTTTGCCGCCCTGAACGGTTCATTTTCGCAGGAAACTGAAGAAAATAGCAACAATGCATAGTTAATAAGAATCACCATTCCCTCTAAGTTAGAGATAGTAATCCCAATTAGAGCTGCTGGAAAAGATGGTATCTCGCAAGACTTCCCGAAAGCGAATTCAAACCTCATAGTAGATGCTCTACATCCAATTCTGGAAATAGCATGACACACCTGCACCTTTTCGGAGGTTTGGACGGAAGGTATCATAGTCAAAATACCAAACAAGTGGGACCTAACTTTACCCACAAACTATAAGTTCTCTAGAACTCCACTAATCAATTTAAAATTGCTTCATCATAAACGCTTTTTATTCAAATAGACAATTTAAATTTAGAATCTGTCTATAAACCACACTAATCTTTACATACACTACACGATCTCATCTACTCCCAACCAAGCACAGAGTCAACTAGTTAAAACAGGAATAAAAGAACCTTCTCTTCTCGTGACAAGGAATGCTATCTCCCATGCAAGGGAAGATAATTTTAGTACTTTCTGCTTATAATTCGTGACCCATATCTGGCGTCTAGTTGAGCGAAGGAAGTTGGTTGAGTAAGAATTTCTCTCTTTTGTTGGTATTTATCTAACATTTTCCCCATCAAGTGACGAGGGCTCAAGAGTCTCCAGGCAGCAGGATGAGAACGGTGTGTTTTTAGGGTTTGAAATTCAGAAAACGACGTATACACCACGCCCGTCAGCTAAGCATTCACACCGCCCCAGAAAACTAGGTAGGTAGGTATCCCTTATTTATTCAGAGTTTCCAAGTGCTTTTCTTTCTAAAACTTTATGAATTGAAGGCGATGCTAATGAACCCAAGGCAGCAGCCGAGCTGGAACCGTCTCCGTGTACAACGTTTTAAGTGTAAAATGTCATTCTAAGTAAAAGATAATCGAACTTTGCGTTTGTAATTAAGGTTAAAAGGAATGATAATGAATGATTTGCTTTAAAGTTTACTAAAAAAATGTAGTCGTATCTGCTGTTTATGCAATTAGGATGTTTGCAAAAGTCTTTAGGAGTATAAGTACTTCCTTAAACAGAGTGCATTATCACATGATTTGTTTATAGTTTTAATTACACTCTAATCTAGTTTGATCACACCATGACTAATTATGGATTAGTTAATTGTATACATTGCTTTTTAAAATTAGAGTAGAATATCAAAAAAATGGAAAGATTTCGAGAATTATCTCTGCTTTGACCTTTTTATTTCAAAAAAAAATCACAGATATTCTTTCCAATGCTGCTACAACCCAAATCGAGCCTTGGTCTCCTTTAGGGTATTTCTCGAAGTTTGACGATTACTTGAATGTCTCCAGCTTCGAATGTTGAGCATATTGATCACAAAGTTCTTACCCGTCTTTGCCTACCCTAGACTAATCTAGATCTTTTAAACCTCTTCCCGTCTCTTTTTCTTCAACGGCTTTTAAACTTTTGCATAGCTTTTTAACAAACAAAAAAAGAAAAAGTTAAACTCGGCGACTCTACTTCACCAATTCTTTACTTAACTCTGGAGTTCCTCAAGGTTCCATTCTTGGGCCACTTTTGTTTAGCGTTTTTATTAATGATCTTCCTCTAGTAGTAATAAAGCATTCTAAGGTTCATATTATATGCAGATGATGTGCAGCTTTATTTCTCGAAGCCAAAAGATCAAATCTATAATTGTGTGGAGAAGATTATGGCTGACTTGCATAGTGCCTCAAGCAATTACTACATCTAAATCCAGTCACATTGTATTTTCTTCTCATACTCTTCCTTCTCTCAAACTGACCTCCCAGTAATTTCCTTAAATGGAGTTTCACCAGTTCGCGTTTGCAGGATGCCATCCTGTGGCATTTAGGAAGCTTAACAGTTATTTGAACTCCAACCTGGAACTCTTTTTAGAGTCTTTCAAAACGTAACTTCCTAGAGTGCGCTGCTTGGCTTGAGCTAAAGTCGAGTATTTGCATAGTAAGTAAACAAGCCTCTCGTTCGTCTCCCCGCCGCTACGGCAAGAGACGTTGAACGGGATACCCAACTTGGCAGCGTGGTCTCCTATAGGCCAATGTCCCGTGATGATTGCCATGATTCTGGCAATATCTCGTCGGGGTCTGGTTAAGAAGCCCATTGTTTTTTCTTTGTTATAATTTGCCCAAGTCGCCCTAGAGATAGTGCAGGTCTCCAATGCACTTCACTTCTGGCTAGCTAGCAGCAGGTGGTAGTCAAAAATAGCGTTTTTGAATCGGCCTATTGGGCTGCCGACCATCTCGGTCTCCGGGCCTCGGAGAGACTCCCTGCTTGGTTAGGTAGTCGACTTTCTCGTTCCCCTCTATGTCCCTATGACCGGGAACCCACACGAGAGTCACATTGTGCTTACTATCAAGCATATCTAGCTCAGCTCTGCATCGCCCACTATCTTGGAGCGTATTCTTACTGAATCCAAAGCTTTTATAGAGGCTTGACTATCTATGAAAATTATAGTCTTACACCTTTGTGTAGGTTCTAAGTTCATTGTCTGGCATTCCTTCAGGATCACCAGCACTTCAGATTGAAAGATACTAGGGTACACCGAGAGGTGCCAAGAAAGATAACTGTTAGTGGTCTCTAGATAAATCCCTGCTCCGACACCCTCTGACGTCTTGGGGCCCGTCAGCAAATATTCGTACATTGAACTTTCCCAGGACCTCTCCGTTTCTCCACTCTCTTCTTGACGGTATTTCGACGGAGAAGTCCTTGCTGACGGTCAATCTGCCTATTAAACTCTCTATAGATTGGCTATACCCCAGAGCGCTGAGGCAATGGCTTTCTTGTACAATTTTAGGCAGTTTTTGTAAGTCTGCCAAAGGCCTGGTTTGTAAAGAGCTATTGAAGATCTCTCGTGTGACCTTCCTCAGTTTTGAGAGATCTTCTTTCCACCACGGTAGAAGTGTTTGTAGGCAATGGGCAGGTTATTTCATTCGCCAAGTGGATAGCGTTTTCGAAAGTGTTGACCCTAACTTCGATTTTCTCTGTAAGGTCTATTCTTTCCTGTGGTTACTCCCTAGAAAGTCTCGTTCTCAGGATCGAACTTCTTCCAGTCAGTCCTTCTTTTGGGGTTTTGTGCGGTTGAGGAGCTTCAACCTGCAAGTTTACCCTGAAGAGTATCCATCGGTGATCCGAGAAAGGCACTTAATCTGATACCCTCCAGTTTTCTACTTCAAATGTTTCTGTATCAGTAGACAGCGTGATGTTCAACACTTCCTCCCAACCTTGGAAATACTCCGTGTTTGGGAATACGAAGGTTGGAATGTTGTCCCTGTTACACAACGCTAGGTTTGAGTTATGATATAATCGAATAGTGACTCTAACGAGCCCAACCCTGGATGAGGTTAAAAAAGCCATAAATAAGCTCAAAAACAATAGAGCCCCATGGAGGAGACGAAATTGCTGCTGAGCTACTTAAATACTGCGATAACAAAATCGTAGAATGTCTACATAGGCTAATATGTAGAATATAGAATGAAAGATTGCTACCGCAAGTAGTAGAAGAAAGCAATTATATGCCCAGTGCGCAGGAGCGGCAACCGATTCTGTTGCAGAAACTGCAGGGGTATATCACTACTGAGCTCAGGTTATAAAATTTTCACCCGTATCCTGAAAAGATAGAATAGAACCTATTGCTGAGGAAATACTGAGTGAATACCAAGAAAATATCTACAACAGACCAACTAAAACTAAAACAGCTTTTAGAGAAGTGTTGGGAGAAAAATGTAAACGTATATCAGATTTTAGTAGATTTTAAACAGGAGTATGATTCAATACCTAGGGAAAGACTTATTGACAACCTTATAGACCTTAGAATACCAGCAAAATTAGTGAGTGAGGTTAGGGTTCAAAACTCGTGAACTGAAGACTTTCACGTCAAACAAGGACTCAAACAAGGAGATGGTCTAGCACCGATGTTATTCAACCTAGCCCTAGAAGCTGTCGTCAGAAAAACAGGCAGCATTAGACAGGAATGGAACACTAGTTAACAAGTCGGGGCAAATATTGGGTTACGCTGAGGATCTGAACATAGTAAGTAGATCAATATTAGGAGCAAAGGAATGCTATATAAGTCTAGACAACGCCGCTAAAATTATGGGCTTAACAATTAATGAAGACAAAACTAAACCAATGCTGCAGACTAGATCAGAAAGGACACAGCTAAGGACCAACTTCACGATAGATAGCTACAATATAGAGGTAGTGAAAAGCTTTAAATACCTCTGAGCAATAGTGTCGTCAACAAATGAAGAGCTGAAGGAAGTCAAAACAGAATACTACAGGGCAATAGAATTACCGTACGACGATAGTTTAATTTCGTCACATTCTAAATGTTGGACTGTTGGGCAGGTAGCTCAGGACTGTTGGGCATCACCTTTTTTTCTTTTCGTTGATGTTTAGGCCGCCTCCTTTAAATCGACATATGCATCTTTTGCTGCAAGTGGGATGCTATTGACGCACTTCTCTGGACTGACATTTTCCTTGTCAACCATTCTAAGACGAGGCTGTAAAGTATTGCCAGGCTAGACCATCTCCGTGTATAAGATCCTGTAGTACTTCAACCTCTTCTGTTACTGAATTTTGGATCGTTGCTTTCGCTAGTGAACTATCCGTTGAGCATTGAGTCGTACCAGCATTGAGGGGACTTATAATTTCGATAAAATCTTGTATACCTCTTCCTATTTGATAGAGTTATATGCCTGCTCGAAGTCTTCAATTATTTGGTATACATCTACATTCCTTTCCAGCGGATTGGACATAAAAAATTGCTTTTTTCCCTTCTTCTTGCGTGTTGAGTTGCTACCTAACATCAATTCAACTGTAACACCAACGACGCCTGACAAGCACCTTATCCAGTATAGATGGATTTATTGAAACTTTCATTATCTTGAGGAATAACAACTGTCTCCGTCACTCGTATGGGAATCGGATTCAAAAGTTTTTAAAATCTTCTTTTATGCTATGAAGATCAGCTAATAGATTGCCATGTATGTCTCTGCCCTCATCAAAGTCTTCCTGTATCTGCGGGATCCTCCTGTTTAGATATACTCGCTTCTTATTATTGCACAGCTTGTCTGCAGCTGTACCTGTTAGTTTGAAGACTTCTATCTTTGCTCTTGGGGGCCTTGAAAAACCTAAACACATGTTATAAGTAATTTGATTTTAATTTAATTCATTTTTATTGAATTTAATTTTTAAGAACTAAGAAAGCTTAAAATACACGTTCTTCTTTTTATTTCATCATAATGTAAGGCTAGTTTCTACCTATGCTAGATATAATGCTAGACAGGAATCATATTACAAATATCATCACAACAAAATTTCCCATTTGTTTTTGTTTTTTTTTTCATTGGTATGCTGCGTATGTTTTATCGGGGGGGGGGGACACATTAAAAACACGTGAATATACGAAACTGTGCCATAGCGAGTATAATAAAAAAAAATTATCCTTAAGTACAAAAAATGACAGAGTAATAATTGGGCCTAATAACGATTTTTATATCTTAAAATTATTTCCTTAAACAACAAGGAGTTTTTTTTTGGAATAACAATAAAAAAAATACTTTGTTTTTTCAGACTTGTAAAAGCGGAATGAAAAATTTCCTTATATTCTTTCATGGGGGTAGGGGGCAGAGAGTCTAGCTTAGGATTTAGCTGGTTCATTTCCGCATGAAGAATTAATAGAATTTTGTGTCTTTAAGTAATCGAAATACATACGACGTGCCTGATTAAGGACTCGCGTCACTTCATGCTTACGCACCATTTTATCAAAATGCATTGCCATCTCATTGTAGTCCATGCCGCTCTTCATTATTATATTTCTATGCTGCAGAAGAATTGTTAAGCATAAGAATATTAAAAATGGATTACCGCCACCAAATTCCTTTGGTGATGGCAGAACATTATTAGATTTCGAAAAGCTAATAACATTTGCCTCAGCTGCTTCTTCACCCAATTGTGGATTCGTCACCACTTCAGGCTCAGTAGGAAGATGATTTTGTTGTTGCTGTTGTTCGCTGCTACTACAATTCGATTCTATCACATCATTGATTGGTTTCTTGCTAACTGCTGGCAAAAATGGATTAAGATTTTCCATATTTTTCCAGCTATCTGTATTATCTGAATCGGAATCATCGCGTATTTTTGTGCTGCTATTTTTTGGTTGAACTAAGCGTAAAGGTGTCAATGATTTTTTTGTATCATCTCCCGAGCATTCTAAAATAATATCACCATCATACTCAAGATCTAGCTGCTCATCTGGTGTCATTGCGCTGCTAGTTTCATTCACTTCTGGCAGACCATTCGTTAGACTTCTGATAGCATATTCATCCTCATTACTTTCAATCATTTCATTGAAATTACATGACGACGCACCAGAGATTTGATGAAGCGGATTCTCCCAAACGAAAATGTCTGTATTAGCACTACAAGTACTAATCCGTTTCAATGGATCAAGAGTCTTTTTTTCTGCATTCCTTAATACTATCAGATCATTAACATCCGGACATGAAACAATCTCCTCCTCCTGCACCTCGACCAAATCCAGAGTATCCCTTCCTAATTTCTCATAACCAATCTCCGAATCACTTAAAAATTTGTTTCTCCTAATAATTCCTGCCTCGCCAAACACTTGCCTATCAAGATTCTCCAGCTCCAATCGCAATTCCCTTGTAATCGACGTCGTCATTGGATAATAGTCTTGACTATCATCGGGACTACTCCCATCTAAATTTTGCTGTGTTTGAGCAACAATATTCGTCAATTGCAACTGCAAAGGCTTTGGTAGACTAAGCTGCTGGTCTGTCGTTGTACCGCTAGTATCTAATGTTGATGAATCAGATTCGTCAAATGAGTTTTTTGTTAACTTAATAATCGGTCGATTTTGTTTTACGGTATCCTTTACGTCCTTCTTATCAAAGACTAATGTTGAATGTACTTTGGTATTTGTTACTAACTTATCAGAAATGCGACTTTTATTAATAGATGCGAAATTTAGAAATTCGTTGAAGTTCTTTACTACCCTTTGGCCACGCGTTCTTTTGCCGCTTTCATCGAACGATTGCTGCACTTGAATGGTTTGCGTTGGACTGGTGTCTGTGTACTCGATTTTGTCCAATGAAGCCAATATACCTGAAAATGCATAAATGAATTAGGATCTAGTATATACATAATAAAAGGAGATCTAGTCTATATCTATGTAATACGTAAAGACGGCTATTTACTTTTGGAGGACACTCCTTCAAAATCGTTACATATATAGAACACGATATAAAAAGTACATTGGTAGTAAAAATCAAGCATTTACAAAAAAACCCTGCAACTTGATTTTGGCCCTCTTCAATGTAACCGATCAAATTTTGCACATTTGTTTAGTTCGCGTGAAAATGCAACCTGACCATTTTGTAAAAAATCAAGATGGCGGTTCCAATATGGCGGCCGATTTTTGCATTTGAATACAGGGGGACACGCTACATTGCGTCCGTGCCGGAACTGCGCTACACTGCTGGAAGTGCGATTACACCCTCCGCGTGGGGCGACTGGAAACGAAATGCCAGGAGGGTTATGTACAGCTACCAGGAGAGCTGGCTAATGGTAGTCTTGTAGAGAGAAGAACACTCTTGAAAAAACCACCCCAACCTAAGGTGTAACAGGATATGCCGACAGACGCATGGCCAAGCATGGTGAGTGGTCTCTAATATGCGAACCTGGGTTTGCCAAACTCTCCAACTGCCAACAACCGTCAACAAGTACGGGCAAACGGCCTCTCCAGGGATATGGCTTTGGAAAAAGCTTTAATAAAGCCCTCCAAAAAAACCGAGCTGAAGAGGGTTCGCTCAGAAGAGGAATCTCCGGAACGTCCGGAACAGAACAGGCCCAAAACTTTATCCAAGGTGGTAAGTAGTGTTATGCTTGGCCTCATCTCGACTGACATGGTCAACTACCCTCTAACACAAACGGCACAGTTGCAGGAGGCGATCATTGATGCGTCATCGAAAAAGCAGGCGGCGAAGTCAAGCCGTCTTTCGACTTCCAAAGAGGCTGGTTGCTGTTCGTCTGCTCAAACCCTGACACAGCAGAATGGGTGAGGAGTAACGTCTCCGTCATGAAGAGCAAGAGTGCTCTTGATATCACTCTAGTGGAAGAGGGTAATTTTCCACAGACTCACGTTATACGAGGTTACTTTCTCACAAAACTCGGTTACCGCTGACAAGTGTAAAATGGTCCAAAGGCGGATTAATACCCTTCACTCGCCTACAAATTCTTCCGCACCAGGCTAATTCTTAAGGATAAAGATCCTCCAACGAAACAGCCACAAGGGCAGGGATCGTTGTGTGATGCTCAGACCATAGGGTCTAAAATGGCACTTCTCAATAGTTCTGGTGTTACCGAGGACTGCAGTAGTGCCGTTACCTTAGCCATAGGGCCATCTGACGAAGGAGCTGCACTCGCACTGAATCCGGGACCATTTGGCGTTGTTCCAGATCCGGCCCCCACATCTGTAGCAAGCGCCAGGGATCCTGAAGCAGAGGTAACAGCGGGGCGGAGAAAGAACACTCCTGCCGACCCTGGAGTCGGAGCATGGGGTAAATCAGCACTCCCCAAGGGCAAAGGCGGTAGGGCAAAGGATCATAGACAAGCCAAGAAGACCGGACTTTTCAACCGCTCGCGAAAAAATGAGCGCCATCAGGGCATTCCAAGCTAACTTGCACCATGCGAAAGGGAAAGGCAAGGCTTTCGTGGAGAGACATCTTTGGCTTGCTCTTATTCAACGAGGCGACGAGGCCTCCCTGTCGGATCATCTGCACATTTGATTCGTCATTGTGGGCCTCTTACATATCCGCGTCTCTTCTTTGGTTCCTAAGAAAAACAACTGGCCTAAGTTTGAGGGGCCTGTGGCCTCGAAATCAGACCTGCTTGCTATGAGCTCAGTGTGTGAACTGGAGAATGCGGCCACGCAACTTACTGATGTGGTGATCTCTTCCTACCATTACAGCAACACTCTCTCTTCCTTTCTGTAGTCGCGTAAAGTACCCTGGTAGAACGGCGTAAAGTACCCGGGCAAAACACACCGGGCATTGGGATGGATATAGGTTCACCCTAACAACCTACATCAAGGAGTTGAGACGGAGCCTTCAGACTCTACCAGAGGCGACTAGACTCCAAAAGCTACTTTCCAAAGACTCTTTCAATGGAGTGGGCCTTCTCAAAAGGGAGGATGGCTTCTACATCTCTAACTATGAAGAAACCTTGAGGTACCTGCTCAGCGAGGAAAGTGGTCAATCCTCCAGACCGCTTATCCATTGAATGCTGGGTGTAGTTATAGGACCATCCCAAACCATTATTCCCGGAATCTTTTTGGGAACATTTTCGACCGTGACAAGGTTAGGTATATGACCTTTTTTTCAACCTGTAAGTCCTCGGGAGGAGACGGATTGTTTCCGACACTCCAGAAGTGCCAAGATCTGATTCTCGACAACCTGATTTGTGTCTTTAGAGCCAGCTTCAACTGGGGATACATTCAAACCATCTGGAGAAAACTCGTGGGGTTTTTTATCCCCAAACATTGTACAGTGGCTGGTGGCGCAGGGCCGAACTACAAAGTTTCAATTACAATAGGAAAGTGGCCCACCGTCTTCCAGAAATGAATGACATTGCGACCTACGCTAGGCTCAACCTTGAGAAAGGTTTGAAAGACGCCAACATTAAAATCTTTTCTAACAGCCAAGCTGTCATCAAGGCACTCTCAACGAGGAATTTTCTTCTAAAATAGTTGCAGGCTGTTTTGGCGTACTCCAGAGCCTGACCGTGAAAAATTAGGTCTCGTTCTGCTGGGCCCCCGGACACTGGCATAATGAGGGAAATGAGGCTGCATACAGCCTCACGAGGGAAGGGTCTGAGACGTTGATCCAGGGCACAAAACCCTTCTGTGGCATCTCTTGGTCCACCTCCAAGTCCCTGGTAGAGGAGTGGATTAAGGGACTAAACCTAGCCTATTGGGAATCAGTCCCAGGTTTTAGACAGCAGACTCTGCAAAGGTTGCAAATTAAGGAGGGCAGGTCTCATACTGTATAGAAAACTAACGTGGAGGCCGAATCTATTAGAGACAGCCAATAATGCTAAAATAGCTCTCTTCCTATGCCAAAGAATGATTGGAGTCAAGTGGGGCCTTAAACCCTTGCTCTGAACTGCCGCAGGTCTCTGTGAGAGACTGCCACTCAGTTTGATATAACTCTGCGTTGAGTTCCTGGACACAGAGGCATTAGGGGAAGGTGCAGGGCAGATGAGCTTGCTAGACGGACACTTCCCCTAACCCAGATGGGAATGCCCTTAACCACCTAAACATAAACTGGCTGTGAGAAAAATCAGCTCAGCTCGACCCGGGCTGAGATAGACCAAAACAACAGTGTGTCGCACTTTTCACGAAATAGGGCCGACTTTCGATGCAAAGCGTTCTAAACCTCTTGTTCAGCTGAACAAGAAAGAGATAGTCTACGTAGTGAAGGTGCTGACTGGTCACTGTCTCTTTGGCCCGCACGCTGAAAAACTGGGACTGTCCCACAATGACTTATGTAGAGCTTGTGGCGATGAGGATGAGGACGAAACTGCTCGGCCCTAGCGAGAAGGCCTGCTTTGACTCACCTTTCCTTAACGAATTGGGTGAGCTGCAAAAGACCAATTTTCTTGACCTCTGCCGCTTTA
Source organism: Thereva unica (assembly GCA_949987705.1). Lineage (NCBI taxonomy): Eukaryota > Metazoa > Arthropoda > Insecta > Diptera > Therevidae > Thereva > Thereva unica. The sequence goes on along the minus strand of OX465285.1, from coordinate 20,531,656 downwards.
TTGAAAGCTCCAAATGACCTAAATTTTTGCTCAATCACTAGGTGGGATCCCTAGTAGTGGAGTCAGATGAGCATCAAATTTTAGTGAAAAGGGAATTGTCTCCAGAGTAAAAATTTTTTTTTTGAACATGTTAGTTACATCGAATACTATACGAAATGGACATTTTCTACCTCTAGCAGCCGCCGCTACGTAAGTTATCGGCCATTATGTCAAAAATTTACCATTTTGGTCGTTCTTTCTAAATATAAATGCGTATATCTCGGCATGTGTAGGTCCGAAAAAATTGAAAAAAATAGAGGTTGTTCGTTATGATATTGGCTACCAGCGGTTACAATATGAAATCCTTATCTGCTCACATAACCTCAAAAAAAATCAAAAACTAAAGAAACTACAGAATTTTGGTTTTTTGGTGATAACTTCGAATATTTTTAGTGAAATTTGATGAAATTTTCACAAGTTATACTTTATAATGGGAACAATAACTGGTTAAAATTTCAAGTCAAGATATCTAATACAAGGCTCAAATATTGACTTCAAATTTGAAAATTGATTGGCCTATCAGTTTTGTGCATCGCTTCGTACGAGGTTCTTACTTTTTTTAAAATGTAGCTTCGTTTATGCACTTTTGATGGTGAAAAAGAAAAAATTTTAAACTTGAAGAAAAGTGAAAAAAATCGAATCGAAAATCGACAATTTTTGCATTTTTTCGTCAATTTTTTAGGAAAATTTGACTTTTTTTGGCAAAGTTCAATTTCTATTAAATTATTAGTTCATTTTTGACATATGATGATCGAAAAATTGACTTTTATCAAAAAATGTGATTTTTTTCTAAAAAAAATTGACGAAAAAATGCAAAAATTGTCGATTTTCGATTCGATTTTTTTCACTTTTCTTCAAGTTTAAAATTTTTTCTTTTTCACCATCAAAAGTGCATAAACGAAGCTACATTTTAAAAAAAGTATGAACCTCGTACGAAGCGATGCACAAAACTGATAGGCCAATCAATTTTCAAATTTGAAGTCAATATTTGAGCCTTGTATTAGATATCTTGACTTGAAATTTTAACCAGTTATTGTTCCCATTATAAAGTACAACTTGTGAAAATTTCATCAAATTTCACTAAAAATATTCGAAGTTATCACCAAAAAACCAAAATTCTGTAGTTTCTTTAGTTTTTGATTTTTTTTGAGGTTATGTGAGCAGATAAGGATTTCATATTGTAACCGCTGGTAGCCAATATCATAACGAACAACCTCTATTTTTTTCAATTTTTTCGGACCTACACATGCCGAGATATACGCATTTATATTTAGAAAGAACGACCAAAATGGTAAATTTTTGACATAATGGCCGATAACTTACGTAGCGGCGGCTGCTAGAGGTAGAAAATGTCCATTTCGTATAGTATTCGATGTAACTAACATGTTCCAAAAAAAAAATTTTACTCTGGAGATAATTCCTTATGTTTTGCTCATCTGACTCCACTATAGTGGGAGAGCACCTATTTCAACCTAAGCTAACCTAATCTATGGGTTTATTTACTTTCTTTGCCTATTGACTATATTTTTTTAATTACAAGCACCTTTAAACGTTTGCTCACCTTTCTTACTAGCGACAATTTTCTCCTTCAGATCCTTAAAATGTCCACCTTTCTTGATACTGAGTTGCTTCGCTATTAAATTGCTCGCATTATAAGAAAAAATGGTTTTATTCGACTGCTGCTTCATGCAGCTCTTTTGTGCTTTACTGAAAATTTGCTTCTGCTCTCGTTTCGGGAATGTACTTTGACTGCCGCTGTTACTACTACTTATCATACTGCTATCATCAAAAACGTCCGGCTGACTATAATCCTCCATACTTAATTCTACCTGCTGTTCCTCTAAATTCTGTGCATCATCTAGAAAAGGATTTGTCGGATGAAATTGAATCTTCGTGTTGTTATCCACACTAACTTCAACAACTTCTTCTTCATCATCATCTTTTTTTATCACGGTATCATCCATTGCAATTTCCATATTCTCCAACAGCATAAGCATTTTCGTTTCATCTAAACTTTGGTGTGCTTTTATAACATTTTTTACTCTTGTCGGTAATCGTGAGATATTTTCATCTAAACTTTGATTAAGCCTTTTTGTAGCGTCTAGTTTGTTAATAGTGTGAAAACCCGATTGATTCGGGGAGTTTGACAAGAGTGATACAGACGAGCTTTGACGACGTAGCGCACACACTTTAGTATAGTGATTCTCGCGTGGAGTTCGGAGTATAACAGATGGACTTTTCGGTGGGGGAACATCTACAGGTGGTGGTTCGAACTCTTTTTCAAGTAAACCAAGCTCCGTTGATGGTGGTTCGTATCGAAGAGAACTCCATAGAACTTCTAGCATTCGTAACGAGTCCTCAAATGGAAATTCACGCTTCATTTCTAGCAAGAGCCAACGATAGCAAAATAATAAATCATCGGCTTGTTGCGATTTTAAATATTCATAAAATTCTGGATCGTAAAACTGCAGAGCTTCGGCTAAATGAGTAAATTTCTGTGTCATTGCAATTCCGTCAAGCATAAAATTCGATTTCAAACGTGACATTATCGCACAAAAGCATATATAAGCATGAGCCTCGTCCCCCATAGTCACTAGCAGAGGAGACGCAATATCAGACATGCCTTGACAGTAGCTGACTGACGGGTGATTAAGTGCGTACGTAGTTAAAATATTAAAAAGCGAGGCGATATTTTGATTATCATCACTGCCAGCGTAGAACGGATGCAGCCTATCAGTTCTCAACACGTCCTTTCGTACCATACTTGTAACGTAAGCCAGCTCGCCTATCACTGGGCCCTGTAGAACGGCTGTTCTCCAAACATCTCTCAATCTATAATAGTCAGCTGCTTTCTTCTTCATATAATCCATTCGTTCTCTTCCTGTCATTCCATTAGGATAAACGTTTAATATATGCTTCCATACAACTCGCCTTAGACTAGGATCTATACCACCAGCAAAAATCACCTTCCGCAGCTCATTCGGATGCAATATTTGTCCTACAGAGTCGCAAAACTTCCTAAACTCAGAATCACTTAACGGTGGACGTGGTGGCTGTGCGGGTACCTGGTCATCGGATAGATTCAAAGCTCTTTGAACTAGAGAAAACGTTTTTTCCATTTGATTTATAATCAACCCTGGCAGCTTGGTTTGCATAGTTTGCACATACTTCTGACCAGCACCGATAGATTGCTGAAAAGAAGACACTTCCTTGATTGCTGGCGAGTTGACTTCCCAATCGTTTGCTTCGGAAAATGCTTTGATATCTACACGTAAATTTAAACATGGTTCGCTTGCGGTTTGTATTGATAAGTTGTGAGCTCGTAAGAAAGCCGCGTCTAGTTCCCAATCTGATAAAACTCCTAGATATGTTTCTTGACCAGTTGGATCTATCGCTCGGTAACTAATGGAGAAATCGGACTTGATGTCAAATGCTTTCGCAAGGATGCTGTATAGTACTTCCAGGGATGTTATTTGCGGATCTACGCTGAATTTTCGCCATTCTGGTGGAGCATTCTGCTCGCATTTCTGGAATGAAAGGAAATCATGATAAGTTTCGGATAGAAATGGATAAGCAAAATTTAAAACAAAACACCTAAATCGAGCAAACAACGCCTAAAATTATTGACAATGACAAAGTTTGGCAATTTTGATTGGAGTCCCAAAAGGCTAATAAACAGAGTTCTAAATTGTCTTATCAGAAATCGTTTCCTTTTTAGAATCATTTCCAACAAGAAATATAACAATACAAAAGACTTCCAATTCTAAAAGAATAATCTGGTTATTAAAACCTTCTTCTCCGATGACCCAATTCGAACCTTGCCCTCCTTCAGCTTCTTTGTCTAGACGTCTTTCTGCTCTGCAGCTTGCCTGCAGTTTCTTGGGTTGAAGATTTTGCTGCATTAACCGTCTTCCCACATTGGTGGATGGTTTGCTAACTGCTCTTTTCCCATCTGGAAGTACATTTAGAGCCTTTTCGGCACCTTGAATCATCCAAGCTCAGGGCCGTCCTAAGATATTCGGCGCCCGTGGGTTACTAAAAATGGGCCCCTCTTTATAAGTTCACCGAATAGCTAACAACGCCTTATTTAAAATAGAAGCCGAACAGCGAATTCATTTAACGCATTAAAATAAATATTGGCAAAAGCGCCAATATTGAAGTTATTTGAACCAGAGCCACATTCGGAGATTAATGCCGATGGTAGCAAGGACGAATTCGGTGCTATTGTCTTGCAACGGGATAATGACAATCAACAGTTGCATGCAGATCATTTTTTCTTGACCGAAATTGACATTACGAGATTGAACGGAAAGTAGATTTGGCGTTCTCACTAACGTGATTATTATTGAGAAGTGATTATTTTAGTGTGGAATTTTTGAATTGTTTTAAATTAAAATCGTGACGAATTTGGTTTTTGAGAAAATTCCTTTTTTTATAGCGCGGAGGGAGGGGAAAAAAACTATATACGGATTTCTGTGTGCTCCTCTGCTCTTTTATTGTATTTTTTCCAGAATGGAAGAATACGAGGTGCAATTGTTTTCAGATCTTGTTGCACGAAGCACGCAAAAAAAAAACGAAGAAAGCAACACTGACAAAGAAAAAAAGGCAGAATTGAATCCTTCAGTACGGTGGAGTTGCAATTGTTGGCAAACGAAGTGAAAAAACATGAAGCGATTTGGGAGTTATCCCACAAAGATCACTGCAACTCCAACGTACTGCAAAGTGCATGGAGAAGTATTGCTGAAGTCTTCAATAGGCCAAGTAAGTTTATTCGTGACTTCTTAACGCAATTATTTTTACGTTTCAATTTCAGTAGAGGAGTGTAAGTCCGCATGGACCTATCTAAGAGAGGGCTACCGCTAAAAGTATTCCACATAGTGCACGAAGTAGATACGTTCTAGGAATGACTGAACTGATCTTCCAGGTTCGGCAGCAGTCTCACAACCTTCCATCGTAAAAATACGTCACGAATCCTCAAGGCCTCCGACATGACGGACTCAACGGCAACAACTCAGGCAACGGAATATGGAATCCGATCTTGGAATAAGGAACGTCAGAAGGCTCAACAGAACAGGGCGCTCTGCTTTTTTTATGTGGCATGGTCAAGCTCAGGAATCACCCTTTGTACCACTAGACCGTCATGTCGTTCAACTCATGGAGCAATGTCTAGTAGTAAGCTTGACCTGAAAATAGAAAATGAATAGGAAAGGTTAAGGGTAGCCTGGAGAAGGCAGTGAGCCTCGCGTTTGCACTACTGGGTGTTATATGAGTTCATCTATTTTTTATCAGCCGGGTGAGTCACAACCATCAGGGCTAGCCTCGAGAGTATTACAAAAATATAACAGAAACATCATAGTCCTCCAAGGAACCAAATGGTCCCATAGTGGTATAACGGAACTAGAAACCCACACGGTACTCTCCAGTGGGTAATCGAATGGAAGAAGAGAGTTTGCAGTAGCGTTTACCATAGAGAAGAAATGAAGTCTCTGATTCTGAACTTCAAGGCGGTAAGCAATAGAACAAACGCTGACAGTTTAATACCGTCAAATGATATTAAAATGGTGCTTGGAGATATAAATGCCAAAGTAGAAAAAGAAGAGGAGTTCCTAGGAGTCATAGGAAAGCATAGCCTACACAACGCTACCAATGACAATGGTAGTAGATTGATCGAATCCGCAAGCTCAAACTCAATGGTAGTAAGTTCAACAATGTTCCCGCACAAAAATATCCATAAGATGACGTGGCAGTCACGAGGTGGGGTAACTAATAATAAAATTGACCACGTCCTAATTAAGGAAAGAGGGGCCACGAGTATACTGGACGTAAGAACAATGACAGGAGGGTGCTGTGGCTCGGAGCACTATCTAGTCAAGGTGAAATTGAGAGCCCGGATAGCAACCAAAACGCATAGAGGGAAAACTCAACCAAAATACGATATGGATAAGCTAAAACTAAGAAGAGATGCCGGCGTACGAACGGGACAAACGGGAGAAAATTAAATGCAGCATGAAGGGGGCAGCAGAAGATGCACTAGGCTAGGCCCCCAGACAGACTAGAATTGACTGGTCAGCACTGTAGAGCGGCAATTGAAGAAAGAAACTAGACACCGGGAATACATCGAGTCCAACCTTGACATAAACTCTTCCACGTTCGCATTTATGGCTTCATTACGTCAAATCCTATTGCAGTTGAGCGACCTCTCAAAGTTGTTCCAAATTTCCACCACCTTCATTGCGTCCGTGATGTTTCCATTGGGCTAAGGGAATTGAAATGATGCCCGTCTTCCTGACCCCGGCGAGCCTAAAGACCTGCTTGAAAGCGTGTTGGCCCGGCTTTATTTTTAGCAGTTCTTGTTTGCACTATTAGTGTTCTCAAGGAATTAATGTGTTGAGGCACCTAATTCTGGAGGCAAATTCCTCGTAGCTACATGAGATTCTGTTCCCAGCCCTATGAAAGTGCCACTTTAGGGCTTGCATCCAGATTCTGCGTAGTTTGAACAGTTTGAGTGTGGGACCAGACAGGAATTTAAATTTTAACTTCTTCGTGGGTACAAGTGTCGTATGAGAGTCAGTGCATTCTAGAAGAGCTGAGGTGAAGTTTTTAATGTCGATCTCGATGTTGTCGTTGGGCAGGCTCCGATCCTTGGGTATATTCATCATTTTCTGGTATTCTTAAAAAAGGTAACGAATCTCTGTTCGGCTGTTCCAAAGTCGGGGACCAATTTCACCGTGAGGAAACGCCATGATAGTCCGAGGGGTAAGCAAACGTCGAGCAACCCTGCGTTTTGTAATTTTGCAGATATAATGAAAAATTCCAGGAACGAGGCGCTTCTAGGGAAGGTCGAAGTGTCACGAGCAACGATGTTCATCCTCATGAATGCAGTATCATTAAACCATTAATACAAAGCTCTCCCATTCGTGTTGGTCACGGTGATCCCACATTCGCTTATCGGGCGTTGAAGTCTGTACCGAAGATTTTTTCGTAGCTTGATAACAGGGCCTCCAGCTCTCACACATATTATTAAGGCAGCAAAAACTCCTTTTATGAAGATCTATGTATATATGGTTATGAAGCTAATTCTCTTATCAAATGAAACTTTTGCTTTGAAGTCGTATAATTGTTCTTTTAACTCTTCTTTTTTCTGTTCAAGCTTAGGAGCCAGGGTTTATACTATCAGTCGACTATGTCGTTAAGGTCATGGTGCAGTGTGTAGTAGAAAGCGTGGTTAGAAGAATTGCAAAGAATAGTAAAGGTTAGAGAAAGTCTGAGACTGTTCAAAGCAATGCAGCAAGTTTGACTTCTTTTCCTATAAAGCCGACATTAAGTTTTAACGTGTTCTAATGCATCCACTCTGTTTGCATGATTGAGATCACAGCCGAAAAGCATCAGCATGGAGTTGGTGGCTGACTTTCAATGCCAAGTCTGCAACAATTTTTATTAGAGACTCATCAGATTTCATATGAATTCCTCGAATGATGTTATCACATAGCGTTTGATTCCGCTGCATATCGTCCATTTGAATTGCATTATCCCATTTGAGATCCGATTATCTAAAAGTGGTCAGTGTGATCTGTTGATGCTCTTTTCTTATGAAGCTTAGGAATTCTTTTGAGAAGACCTATTAGAGGGGTGAGGATTTGTCAGTTCAGTTTATCATCAATTAAAAGTCCTAGGTAGACAACCTTAGTTGCCCTAACTATTTTATCTTCGTCGATCTTGATCGTAATTCTGAACCGAACTGCTTATTAGGGTTATGGACCTATTATTCATGCTAGCCGAGTCTCTTTTCAGAATAGGTATTACAATCGTATCCTTGAGAAAGCTAGGAAAAGTGTCACTACTCATTGCCTCATTTATAAGTGTGTAAAGAGGGGTTTCTTAATAATGTCTATAGCATACATTATTACATCAACTATGTCTTCAGAGGAGATTCCATCCTTTCCAGGAGCTGTTTAAATTCCGGACAACACGTTCTACCTCTTCCATGCTGGTAGGAATCATGAAGATTGAGTTAGTCGCCATTGGTGTATCTGCAGGTAGCCTGGTTGGTATATCCGCAACATTCGCTGGCTCGGCTTATGTGTTTACAGCTTCCCGTTTCCGTATAGAAATCTGTAAATATCCTCTTCATTTCTAGCCGTTTCCCTTAGGTATATCTGGGTTTTTTATGTCCGGACCTATCCTTTCTGCTAGGGTAGCCTGATATCTCTCCATATACAGTCTGTCCTTGGAGACCATAAACGTCGAATTGTTTCTTGCTTACTGCTTATTTAAATATTAAAACCTAAATAAATATAATCAAGAAAGAAAGGACAATAACAATAAATTCTGAAAACTCCTTTTGTCTCCTCTACTCCAGCTCTGGCATGTACGCATGAAACTTATCACATTTAAGTTTGTTTAACCCACGCCCGGGGGTTACGGCTGCAAGATAAGACTTTAAATTAATTCATAGATTAAATTTGATTAACTTAAACACAAAAGCACAAAGTAGAATTTGTTCACATGATCCCAAACGAGCCTTTGCACATGTGTCAATAATTTTTTTCAATAGAGTGAATTACGGCCACAATTGTTATTACTCATTCATGAAGAGTTGGAGAAAGTCAAGAATTGGGTTTAAGTGCTACAATTATCGTATTACTTGGATATGTTTAATATAAATAAAATAAGCGCTATTAATGTGAAACTTTCATTATTTTTAAACCAACAGTTCCTTTCAAAAACTTCTCAACCCTACCTTGACTTTCACTCTAACAGCTTCTCGACTATATCCGTACATCCCAGCCATGTCTAGTGGCAATTTTATTATTATAATATTAAATTACGACTTTCGTGCATCTTTTAATTTATTATTACTATTTTATAAACATGGTTTTTAAAGAAATTCTTTTATACATAAATATCGGCGAATAAAGAAAAACGCGACCTATTCCGTCAAGTAAAGAGACAAGTGACATTTGATGTATGTATGTGGGATTTGACATTTCCAGTGTGTGAACGAAACTAGACGAAAACCTTTTCCACGAAGACTTTTTCCATAATTTTGAAATTTTTGCTATAAAATTTAGGTCAGATAAGTTTATGATTTTTTTTATGGGTCGTGTAAGTGGAATTTATTCGAGGAATGACAAACGCGCCAACTGCTGCGGGTTAAATCGCCAGGACCGATGTGATGGAAGAGAAACGTACGTAATAACGAACAGTCTAATAAACGTCTTTAACTTGAAGAAAGTGACGTTTCAGTCGAATCGCGATTTTCAGTACAGGGTCCTAAACTCAGCATTAGCATTTCCACTCTAGGACCCGGAAAGCCGTATTTCGACTAAAACGTCACTTTCTTCGACTCAAACCGCTCGTCACGGAACACGACTCGACTATCAGCACAGGGGCCATAACGAAGTCGGCCTCTAATGTCATAGTGTAAGAACTATTACCGAGTTTCCATGGGAGTCGAGTTGAGTTGAGGTTGAGTTGAAATGACACTTCAACTCAACGACTCAACTCTATGCGTTTCCATGGCTGACTTTTCTGCCTGTGTACAGACAGCTGAATGTGTACTTGTATTAAGCAAGCAGCTGTTTTTAAATTTGATGTAATATTTTCGTTATTATAAAATAGTGATCATGGACCATAAAATTAATTTATTGTGTTCGTTGTAGAACAGAAATGTTATAAATAGGCGCGACATTTTGACTTTTTTAACATTTGACAATCCCGCTTGTAGTTGTGTGCGTGAGCTCTGTTCAATCTACCTATTTTCGTTGAGTTGAGCAGAGTTGAAAATCTTTAACGAAAACTCTTGACTGCGACTGTTTCCATGGAGTTCAACTCGGGTTCAACTCTGATTGAACTCTCATGGAAACTCAGTATATGTCAACAAGAAATGAAACTCTATACTTTTTTTCTTTAAATTAAAAAAAATTAGTCGAGGAACAATTCCTTTGAAATTTCAATATTAAGATTGGCATTGAATGATTAATAAAATAAAAAACAAAAACACAACTATACTAATAAAAAAACATTTATATGGCAGCACTTACCCTTCGATCAGTTTTCATTTCCCAAATAATTGTTGTTTGACAGATCGTTCCAGTTTGGAAACCATTTTTCTGCAGTTAGTACAGTAATCACTGAAAGCGGACAAAGTTTTTAATTTGCTAATCTCAAAATCGCAGTTTACCCCAAGAGCATTCGATTTCACTGTTTCCATCTGCCATTTAGGGGGACTAGAATTCATTTGGAAATTAACCAGAATCTCATTTTACTACCAGCGCGGGACTTTTTCTACAGAAGCGCAAGGAAACAAAATTGTGTAAGTAGAAAAATTTGCGTAAAGGCAGCCACTGCCTCCGAAAGAATCGCTGCGAGTCTCTTATTTACCACCCGAAGATTTTCTCTGGGCGAAAACAATGTAATGGGGGTTGGTGCGACGTAATTGATAATGCATCAAAAGTTGATTGTGTAACAAAAAGTAGAATAAATCCAATCGTTACTAGATTACGAGGTGCCTTCCCTGTTTTGTGTTCAAGCTGTTTATTTTTAATGGAAGTGCTCTTTTGGTGTTCGTACTGTTTTCGGCAGCCCATTTCCTTTTGTTGATTATTCACTCACAACAATTGCTGCGCTGGTTTCAGATTCGGAGTCGCACACTTTTCATATGTCTAAGAAGGCGCGCCGTCACTTCTTATTCTTTTGCAGATACACTACTGGACGACTGGAGGTAATCACCTAAAGAATTGTTTATTGAATAGCTTGGTAGGGTATACTAGATTTTTTTTGTTGAAACTGCAGAGCTCTATTATAAAAGTTGCTAGGGGCAATTTCTGATGGAGTCGCAAGCTGATAACCCTTATCGTTCCCTAGTAATGTACTGTGAAAAAGTGTGCATAATTAACTGTTCCAGGCAATTATTAACGTTTTGGGTCTCGTTCAGGTGTTAAAAAAACGAAAACAAGTTAGTTACACCGGAAGGCTTAAAGTAGTTAGTATGGATTTTTTCACTGAAATTCCGATTAATAAAGGTGATATTGTTCTGGAGAGCTGTAAGTTGGTGATGTTTCAATTGAGGTCGATGACAGTTATTTTGTCAGTGCTTACATTTACTTCGAAATAAGGTCGCTTCGGCGACATGCCCCAGCTCAACCTCGAGGGTGATAATACATTGCTCAATGCATTGTCTCAATTCGCCACGGACCTCACTCTGCTCCCCCCTTAGCCTATCAACGGCGGGGGAATTTAATAAATGCATTGAGTTGCTTATCATCACCCTTGGCCCCAATCAGATCTATAGTTTTGAAGCTTTAGTCTAAGAAACAAGAGCTGGGTTCTGAAATTGGAGTCAAGAACTGCCAGACATACGGATATGTCTTCCTATAATCTTTAACTACCAATAACACAAACTGCTTCTGTTCTTCGTTGTAGGTGTGTAGCTTACTGTAGTCATCCATAAGATTTACTCCTCGCTCATCGATGCTTTTGAGAACTCTCTTGTTGCGTATTCCACGTTTCAATTCGTTGGAGGCCTTGTCTTCGGGCCACCCTATCATATCCTTAGTCAAGACCTCCGAAGATATCCCGACAAATCCTGTGATATTGTAGAACCGGCTGGTATTTGAGCTAACGAAATCCTCCAATCAATTTGACTGGATATTAGCAATGTCCACAGTTTCTCGCTTTAAGAAATTCTCTACACTTTCAGCTTTTACAGCGCAAACCATCTTCCTTTTTGTTTCATTGGAGTTTCAATCATAGAAAAATCTAAAATCCTTGGAGCTCTAGCAGTAACTTCGGTGCATGAGCCATCTTGCACATGGAAGAGCCACATGAGCCTCGCATGAGTTGTTTGTCGATCACTGACCTAGTATATCCCCAAGTATTAGTTCTTTGGTATCCACGCTTTGGCCATGGTCATGGCTAGTGTAGACGCAGTGTTATAATGCCGAAATTACATCAACCATGGCAGACCACTAGGAAATTTGCTGAGAATAATATCACTATTGCCGCTAATGTCAACACACTCGAGTTTTCAGTTACTAGGCGCATCGATAGCAGCAGCAGCAAAGCAACTAGATGAACATAATGCAGCGCCTGATAACAGCCTTGAACTGTTGGACAAGCGGCTTCTAGTAAGTATGCTGTCGGCTGCCATCTTTAATCGAAGAGGTGCGGAGTTCTCTTAATACTGAATTGGGCAAATTAAAAGAAACCGTCCAGCATGATCTCCTGGAAGTCTCTAATGAGCTCGAGGATTTACGTCGTCAATCTAGGTTACAGGAAGTGGTCATTCAAGGTATTTCAGTTGGTGATAGCGAAGATCCGATTCGCAGTTTGGATTATATATGGATATCGCCTCCACTATTGGTCACAAGCTTTCACCTTATGTAAATGTGTTCCGGCCACGAATGCGAAGTCTGACTCAAGACAGCAATTATAAATGGCAGGAAGGTTAGCCCACTATTAATTGTTAAATTTCCTTCCGCTAATGAACAGCAAGAGGTCCTGTTGAAAACTCGCCAGCACGGTACTCTAACACTGAAGAAACTTAACTTGGGCTTTTCATCCAACAGCCTCATCACTAGTAAGGTTAGCTCCGCTAAACGCGAGTATTATTCCCGCACACTTGATCCTGCTTTAAAGTCTAAACAACTGTGGCATAATCTTTGTTCTTTGGGTATTCATGCTTCTGTACCTATACCCTTTAATATTGATGTAAACCATGTTAATGCATTTTCCATCCAACGACCTTCTGATCCTGCCTCCGCTACCCCTTCTAATTTTGTCTCCTTTGATTCTCTTAGTTCTGATGGCTTTAGCTTCCGATGTGTGGATTCATCGGAAGTTCTTAAAATATTGCTGTCCATCTCCTCCAACAGGCTTTGATGAAATTTCTCCTCATTTTATCAAGCTTCTCTCCCCCTAATTGCCTAAAAATTTCCCATGTTCCATTGCGGAAAAAGCCATAGTAATTCCATTACTTAAAAAATCCTCTCCCTTTGATTTATCCGTATTCAGTATTCTCCTCTTCCTTACCAAGGCTTTTGAGAAAGTCATCATTCTCCTAGTTCTTTGTTGTAATAATCATTGACTCTCTAAATTCCAATCGAGCTTCGGTAAACTTCACAGCTGTGGAACTGCTGTACTAAAGGTAACTACTGATTTACCTTCTATGCTCGAGCTTCTCAAACGTGATTCTGTCGTTCACTCGCTCCTAATTTCCAAGCTTAGCCAGCCCTACAACTTTTCCTTTTCTGAAACATGTCATTTTCTTCTCTCCTTTCTATTAAACTCCAGTGCATTCGCCATAATTATGCTGTATCGTCCTTCCTAGCTGCACCCTTGGGTATTCCACAAGGTTCAATCCTTGGCCCTCTCCTTTTCTCTTTGTATGTTAATGATCTCCCCTCTATTATCCATGGCTGCTCCTTTAATTTATATGCAGATGATCTACAGTTAGATACTTCTTTCCCTCCTAATTGGATTGAATCTCATTCCTGTACACTATTCCCTAATGGGTAGCCGTTCCTTCTTTATGCATTCGTTTAGACTTTGGAATAACCTTCCTAGCAGTATTCTACATACGCACCTAATATCCTTTAAGCGAATCTTATCTTTTAGGATAGATGTAAAAATCTTCGACTCTACAGGAAGCAACGAGATTCTTCTGTTATTTTTGTAGGATAATATGTCACCCTTCTAATGAATTGGATATATGACAGATTTCTTCCACTTGTCTGGTAGGGTCTCTTCTTTCAAACCTCGCATATAAGCCCGTGAAGTTGATGTAATAGTTCTTAGGCTCTGTCTCTCAATAGTCCGACGAACACCATTTATACCTGATGATTTATTGCTTTTCTGTCGCATCAGGGCAGCTTGTACTTCGAGCCGTGATGGTAGTTCTACAGTTACTTCATCCTCCAGTTTAATATGAGCTATTATTTTTCCTGATTTCTGGCTATTCTCTTCATCTTGATTTAATTTTTTCAGTTATGTCCTATGTTCGCACATATCTTTAAAGAGTTATTTTTCCATTTCAGTGTCAAGGATGTCGTCTGGACCGTATAACTATAACTACATTTTTAAGTATATCATAATTGGTGATATGGGTGTTGGCAAATCCTGCCTGCTACACCAATTCACTGAGAAAAAATGTGAGTAAATCTTTAGTAAATCTCTTGAATAATAAAAATAATAATATTTTGTTATAAACTAGTTATGGCAAATTGCCCTCACACAATTGGTGTTGAATTTGGTACACGAATTATTGAGGTAGCAGAAAAGAAAATTAAGTTACAAATTTGGGATACTGCTGGCCAGGAACGTTTTCGTGCCGTTACAAGATCTTATTACAGAGGTGCTGCTGGTGCTCTAATGGTATATGATATCACAAGACGGTACGATGTAATATTTATAAGGAAATATTTAATTTTTTAACACATTTCTATAAATTCTAGATCAACTTATAATCATCTAAGTAGCTGGCTATCTGACACTCGAAATTTAACAAATCCTAGTACTGTGATATTTTTAATCGGAAATAAATCTGATCTTGAAAGTACTCGTGAAGTAACATATGAAGAGGCTAAGAAGTTTGCTGATGAGAATGGATTAATGTTTGTTGAAGCTAGTGCAATGACGTAAGTAAATTTTTGTTAAAAAAATCATCTTTGCAGATATATCATCAACAATAGCTCCGTGGCCTGTTATTGGCCTTGGCTTCCATGGCAGGGCCTGGAAGAGATCTTACCAATCCTGTTACCATTATTCCGGGGCAGTTTTCCGCTGGCCCATATGCTGGACAGAGGCTTAGATGGTTTTTATTCCCTTTCGACACATCAGCCTCTCTTCTCCTGAACACGATGGAAAGGTTTTAGACAATCATATTAGGGTGGGTCTTACAATGAACTAACTCCACTGTTAGCAATGTATGCCATTCAGCAGCTTGCGAGAGATATCCAGAGGTCGCATTGGGTAATCTCTGCTTTCGAAGATATTCAGGGTGTATTTGACAACGTTACCATCGATGCGATTAATGTAGCCGCATCAAAAAAACGCATTGAACTCCCTACTGCCCGCCGTTTCTCAGGGAGTGGATTGATAACTGCTGAGATGAATGGCGAATCGATCACGGTAATAGTTACTAATGGCTGTCCTCATGGAGGCGTTCTCTCACCTCTTCAAAATAACCGGGCTTCAAAGAACATGCCTATGTAGATGACATTGTCATAACGATCAAAGGCGGTCACGTTGTCACTATCTGGTACCTCATGTAGGCCGCTCTTTGATGCCCATTAGGGTGGCCCTTTTTGGAAAAAATCAAAAATTGGTTTAACGAGTTTCAATTTGGCGCACGTCGGTTTTTGATGAGCTACGCCCAGGTGCCCCAAAAAGGGCTACCACGGAGGATAACGTGATAAAAATCCATGATCTCGTATTGTCAGACCGGCGAATGAAAATACGCGAGATAGCTGAAACAGTAGGCATCTCAAAAGACCGCGTGGGTCTGCATGCGCGATGTTTACCGCATTTGCTCACTCCGTACAATCATGATCAAATTGGTCGAATTATGCTACGAACTGCTGCCCCATCCACCGTATTCTCCAGATTCGGCTCCGTGTGACTTCGTTTTGTTTCCAAACTTAAGAAGTCACTCGCCGGGCAGAAATTTGAGTCAAATTAGAAGGTTATCGCCGCCACGGATGCCTGCTTTGCAAACTTCCAGAAAACGTATTTTTTCGGACGGGTTTTTTTTTTTTTTTATGTGGCAGTGCTAAACTCAGGAATCACCCTTTGTACTACTAGTCCGTCATGTCATTTGTCACGTCATGGTGCAATGTCTAACAGCAAGCTTAGTACGGGGGGGGAATAGGTTAAGGGTTATGAGGGAGTGGGGGGAATAGGTTAAGGGTTATGGGGGTGTGAAGGGGTATTGAAGAAGGTGGCGATGAACACCGCGTTTGAACTCTTGGATGTTGTAGGAGCTCGGAAATACTGACTGAGAGAGATTATTCCACAGTCGAGTTGTTCTATTAACAAACGAATTCATATCTTGTTGAGTGCGTGAAAGGGGGAGTTGTAGGTAAAGGGAATGAGACGAGTGGGCTAATCTGGTGTTGCGGTTATAAGATTGCCGTGGAGACAGGAGAGCGTTTATTTCGGAGGAACAGTCGCTATAATAGTAGCGATAAAATTTTGTTAGTGCTGCTACATTCCTACGGTGGCTCAAGGGGTCGATGGTGGAGCAGGCGGTGTCGTCATCAATTAATTTAAGGGCCTTTTTTTGGACCTTATCTAACCATGCCAAGATGGTTATCGACGCGCCGCCCCAGACGAGGGAGTTATATTCGAGAAGAGGCCGAATGTAGGATTTATAGATAACAGCGCGGGCCGATGGCTGGAGGAGGAACTTGCACCTCTTAAGAAAACCCAAGCACTGGGATGCTTGTTTGGCGATTTGGAATATGTGGTAATTCCATCGCAAGTCTTTGGCTAATGTCACGCCTAAGATGTGTAGGGATGGGTCGGATGGGGTTAAAGAAGTTGGAGCACCGCTGGGTCAAGTGTATCGAGCTAAATGGAGACTGAGAAATAAATCCTCACTTTTCCAAAATTTTCGTTTTCTTTTGTGGGCTAAGTACTTATCGGACCGCCCTCGTATGTCGTCATAATTTAATCTATAACTCGCTGTTACATCTAATTCTCCATATTCCTTCCCCACAAATTGGGCCTATAATACTTCTAAAAAACTGCATTTCAAAGGAATTTAGCATGCCTTCTATCCTTTGTGTGAGCGTCCATGTTTCACTCCCGTAGCATATCACAGGGCGAATAGTTTCTTATAGGGCCTGTTTAGACGCTTCGAGAAGTGGAATGGTATCTTTCTTCATCCCCACTTCGCCCTTCATCGTTAAAGTTCGCGAGAAACGTTCCTGGAAGGGAATCGTTTAAACAGGCCTATATATTGTAAACTTTGTCTTTCGATGTACACATCGCTCGAGATTTCAGCAATTTATGGTGTGCGAAAAAGGCTTTATTTCCGAGTAGACCTGATTTCCTGACTCCTACTGATTCCTACCACTTGGATCTTATTCGTCACGGTTGAACCTAAGTATGCGAAATGGGCCACTACTTCTAACTTATGTTCATCTATCATTATGTTGCTACCTATTGTTCCTGTATTTACTCGTGTCTGCAACATTACTTTGGTTTTATGCTCATTGATTCCAAAGCCTACTTTGGCTGCTTCTTTATTCTCTAAGTATCAATCCTTAACTGCTCTGGCTGACCTGCCTACTATTTTGATGTCCGGCATAGTGATCATCTGAGCGGATATATTTACCAGCGTGTAGTTTCGCTGCTTTGACGTCTTTCTGATGACTGCTTCCAAGGCTAGGTTGAATAGCATAGGCGCATCTTTAAGAGTGTTCTGAGCTCTTATTCGGTAACTTGTGTCGATGTGAGGTAATTGAAGCTAGTTTAGCTGCTACCCTAATTCGAGTAGGATTTGAAGTGTAGCTTCTTTCTCTGGATGGAATTGTATGCCTGCTTAAAGTCTGGAAAGATCTGGTATACGTTAAACTTCCTCTCCCAGCATTTTTCTAGGAGTTGTTTTAGTGTGAAGAGTTGGTAGTTGGTGACTACCTCCCCGGCAGCCGGCTTGATATTCGTCTAGTAAACTTTCTGAGATAAGTACTTAGTTTTTATGGAGGTTGTATTTTATATCCTATAGAAAGTAATGGATCTCTCTATAGCGCTCACAGCGTAGTTTATTCCCTTTCTTTTGGGTAGGGCAAATTATGGCTTCCTTCTAGTCGTTCGGTAAGTATTCCTCCATCTACATTTGATCAGTTCATTCAATTTTTCTACTTCTACTATGCGTCCCTTTTTCACGAGTATCGCGGCTACTCCATCGATTCCCGGGGCTTAGTTATTCTTTAACTAACATTATCACTATCACTAAAATCCCTCAGCTGGAACAAAAATGTAACGCTCATGTGGGTTCTAGGCTACGAAGGTCATATTGGTAATAAAAATGCCGATAGCCTGACAAGAGTAGAAGCGAACTCATCACTTGTTGGTCTGGAACCTTTCTGCAGCTTTGCTAGTTAAAGCTAAAGTGGGCAAGCTTCTAAATTTCAACAGGTTGGAGCTAAAATGAATAACAGAGCTCCCGACGGGCCACTGTTAGCCTAATTATTATTTGGGCAGGATAGAGCTGACAGTTGATTGCAGCTGATCACCTACTGTGCGATTGTGAGGAGAAGTATGGGGCGTGTTTCAAGTTCCACCACAATCAGCAATCAGAAACCAGTGATGGAAATTAACCTAATCATTGATGGACAATTGTTCGAATCTGACAAAAAATGATGGAATATGGGACATATATGATGTTGAAAAGATGGAATGATTGCAATCATTGATGGAACTTGAAACACACCCATGAATATCTTCCTCCTTCTCCAACATTCTTTTATTTATTTCGGCGACATAGTTACGAATACTACTTGAATAATATTTGAATCATAACTTCTTATTTCACAGAGGACAAAATGTGGAAGAGGCATTTTTAGAAACAGCTCGCAAAATCTATCAAAATATCCAGGAAGGACGCTTGGATTTGAATGCATCCGAATCTGGTGTTCAACATAAGCCATCACAGCCTGGACGAACATCACTTACTAACGATACACCAAATAACAAGGATCAATGCTCATGCTAACTTAGTAAAAAGGAAACTTATATATAAATATAACAAAAAAACTCCTGTTAAACGGAAAACTGTTGATATATAAGATGAAAGTGTAGACGTTCACGTATATTATATATATAAAAATATAATCGGTAACAATTTTTTAATGTAAACAAAAATTTCTTGATAACACAAGTTCGAAAGCAAACAAGAAAATTTACGGCGATATTCCTTTTAGAAACAAAAAAACAACTTCTATTTATCTTTATTTCTTTTTTTATTAAAATTTAAATATCGAAAGAGTTAAGTCGTTTACAAAAAGGCATTTTCCAAAATTATAAACAAACAAAAAAATTTTTAGATAAGAAAAGATGAGTAAAAAGTAAAAAACCAATTAAATGTGTAGAGATTATTTTCAAAAAAAACAAAACTCGAATTAGTATGAGCAGATTTAATATATAATAATATTAGGAAAAAGGGATTTTGCACCTGATTAGAGGAAATTTATTTAAAATATTAAACCCCCGTACATTATCAAAACTAAACTATAAAATAAATGACAAACAACAAACTTATTTTTTTAGTGTATCATGATGACTAGAATTTGTGTGTATATTTGTTTCTATCTAAATAAACAAATACATATGAAGTCTTAGTTCGAATATTTTACGTAAATTCCAAAATGAGAAAAAAACAAAACAAAAATAAAAACAAAACAAAAACAAAGAAAAACGGCTTGGTACAGGTTGTCAATCGATGATACAAGTCCAATCGCAATGATATTATAAGTAAATAAATAAAAAAATGTGCGTTTATTTGTATATAAGAAGAAAGTATTTTATATAAAATAAAATAATGGTATTTATAGTCTATAAGTAATAATTGATATGTATATTTTTCCTTTGTTTCAAAAATAAAAGATCATTTATGTTCTGTGTTTATTAGTTTTTTCGATTTTGCTTCATACGTGTATTTCTTAGGACTTAGATATTATATAAGATCTTCTCAAAAATTATAGAAGTCCTCACAATTGGGCGAGTTTTAGTAGCTTTTAAGGCTCTGCTCTGGGCAGCAGACACACCCAGTTGTATAATGCTTTATCCTGATATGAAGACTGTCGGAAAAGACGTTCCCTTTCCTACCATACTTATGGGCCAGTTACATTGAATTTGTCGATCAGGCCATTTGTTGGCTTCATTACCGGAGACTGTGCCCTGAATTCCACTTATGGAGGATAGAAAAGTCAGAGTCTGCCCTTCACCTTGCAGACACCTAACCTATCCTTTCTATTCTATTCTTCAGATGAAGCTTCGTACTATACATTGGCCCCTGTTCTGAAAGACGAGTCGTCGTGACGTTTCAGTCGAATCACAACTTTCAGCACAGGGGCCTAGAAAGGAAAGGCTAAATTGAGTTTAGGGCCCTATACTGAAATTCGTGATTCGACTGAAATGTCACTTTTTTCAACTTAAACGACTTGTCGTGTCGTGACGATTCAACTTTCAGCACAGAGACCATTGCATTATGACTTGAACGACATGATGGAATAGTAGTACAAAGGGTTACTCCTAAACTCCATCACCCATCTCCATCACAAAAAAAAATGTTTTCTGTGAAGGCACCGCGATAGTTTGAGCAGTCTAGTCTAAGCGACAAACCACTAGGCAGACTACTGAACGTATTCAAGCGGTCTGGCGTACAAATATGTGATAAATATGCTAATGCTGATATATTATGCTCCGAGGAAAAACTGCGCAAGTTAGGAAGATTTCCGAATCAAATACACTTCGTTTTCCACCTCACTACGAAAATCCTTAATTAACGCTTGCAGTGTGTAGGTTTTTAGAGGAATTCCGGAACTTTAGACTGTCATTTTTATGTGGCAGATCTAAGCTCAGGAATCAATCTTTGTACTACCAGTCCCTCATATCGTTGGTCCCATCATGGTTCTAAGTCCCTTGTGCTGAAAGTCGAGTCGTGTTTCGTGACAAGTCGTTCGAGTTGAAGAAAATGACGTTTCAGTCGAGTTACGGGTCTCTGTGCTGATAGTCGTATATGTTGTCATATGAAGTGAAGCTAATGCAGCGGTGTGCTGATAGTCGATTCTTATCCTGTAAATTCTGCTGACATAAACCACAGCTTATTTGGTGTGCTGACAGTCGTTTTTATTGTAGCTTTATTGTCACTTTTGGTCCGGATGTTTGCGTTAGTGACAAAGTAGAAAAATTTGGAAGAAAATACATATTTGTTATTTTGGAGGGATTTATTTAAGTTTTTAATAATTTCGGAATAAAAATTACAAATAGAAAACAATTCGAAACATAACTTCGAATTTTAGAAAACCATCCAGCTGTGGCAGAAATATGCTGACAAATTACACGAATGTTTGAAAAGAAATAATAACATAAAATTTTTAATTCTTCGCGTTTGCTATCTTCATCTTCTGAACTACTAAACCACAACAAGAATTTAACTAAAAATGTTTATTCCTCACGAAACACAAAAACTTAGCACATACACTCTCAGACCCCTGTGCTGACAGTCGTAATTTTACTGAAACGACAATTTCTTCAACTCAAACGACTTGTCACGTCACATCAAAGGAGGCTCAAAGATGTGGTCGTTTGAGGTATTTCTACTACCGACAACGACAAGCCGAGGGAGAATTTAGATTAGTTCGCCTCCACCATTGGACATGAACTGGCACCTTACGTTAATATTTGTTCACCGCTACAGCGTCGACGGCTTGAATCTCAGATTGGCAATGTAAGAAAGGCAAGCTCATTGCTGATTATTAAATTCCCGTCAGTCAATGAGCAGCTAGAATTCCTACGAAAAGTTCGGCAGCACGGACCTCTTGTTTTGAAAAATTTGAACTTGGGCTTTGTCTCTGATATCGTGATTCGTATAAATGAGCTGGACGACTAAAAACAGCGACATTCTCCAGACTGGACGTCAGCTCCTACGAAGGAATATTGTTTCCACTGCTTTAACTCGTTGGGGCCAAGTATATGTGCAGTTTGGAAAAATGAGCCGCAAGCATTTACATCAGCATTGGATCTGAACGACGCCGCCAGCCCAGCCTCCACTTCAGGAGCATGATAGGAAATTTGGAGCAACTAGCCGGCGCTGATGAGGTTTGCTAATTTAGTTTATTAATTTTTCTTTTATATTTCGATTTTAATTTTGTTTTACTTTTTCAGTTTTCTGTACTGTTGGGATATTACTGTAAGGCGTTAAATATAGAATTTATAATTATTTCATTTTGGACCCATTTTACTATTTCCTGTTGATGCCTTCGAAATCTTAAAAAGTGGTGGAGAGAAGTTATGCCAGGCCCTGCATAGTCTCATAGTCTGATCATAAAACTGTGGAGAAGCAGCAAAATGCTAGAAGAATGGCTTTTAGGCATAATGGTCCCAGTCCATAAGAAAGGTGAGTTGATGAGCTGCAAAAACTGCAGACCAATATATTTGTTGAACACAGCTTACAAAGTGCATTCATATATTCTATTAAATCTTCGTTGCTCCTAACCCTTGGGCAGCATAAGACAAGCAAGCGCGAGACCTTGTCTCTCAGACCGCGAGCTCATGTCCAACTCTCTTAACATGGACCGTAAGAATCGCGTCGAATTCAACCCATTGAAAACAAAGTACTGTCTATCTACACCAAAACCTGCACAAACCTTCGTCCTATTTCAGTGGGCAAAGATAATGTAACAGCTGACTCATATCATATCCACATCCTGGGCGTGACTTTATCTTCTGATCTGCGATGGAATAATCACGTATACCAAGTCGCCAAAAAAGTGTATCAATGCCTCGGATTCCTTAGGAGATGCAAGCTGCTCCTCCTGCCAGATGCACGGGCTACAGTCTAGATTCGGCCCCGCCTCGAACAAGGGAACAAACGAAGAATCTCGCATTAGAACAAACGAAGAACCTCGAGAAATGTATGACGAAATAAGTATAGTTATGATGTTACTACAAGAAAAAAAAAATTGCACAAGTAACTTCTGCAAGTGACTTCCGGAATTTTATTTATATACCGCCTTAAGGATAGATTTATAAACAAAAACTTCATGCCAAACACACACTAATGAATTTGTCACTTAGAAAATCCCCAAAGTAATTAAATACTTAAAAATAATTTCCAAGCTTGAGAGCAATAAATAAATTGCCCTAGAAAATTTGTTTAGTAAAGTTAAAATAAGTTACAATTGCTGTTAAGTAAATTCGACCGCATTGGAAATGTTTTTGTTGGTTTTAAATTGTTTTGGCCTGAGCTTGAGAGACACAAGTGTTACACGACCGACGACAGTGGTAAATCATTCGATGGAACTGAAATTTTGCTAAAACCTAAACAAAGACTTGCTGTTGTTGAAGTAAGAAAACTTCCACAAAATATTCACAACTATATATAGTAGCGTTGTTTTAAACTAACAAATTTTCAATAGTTTATTAAGGTATTAATAGTGTTAGGGTAAAGTTTTGTTCATAGAATATTGTTTTGTACCTGACGGGTAGGTGCCAGTACTACATAGCAGAACTTAAGGATTTGGTTTCATTTTCCTTCTAGTTAAGTACAAGTATTTTAAAGTGCAATGAGCAAACTTAGATTGATAAATTAATCGACTTTAAAAATTATTAAAGAGGAAACAGTTGAGTTTGTAAAAGAATTACGTAGTACAACGTTACGACTTTCGGCTTATACTAAAATGATCATAAATCTGTGATGAAATTTTGCCAATTAAAAATTGAGCGTTTTCGTCTCGACCAGTCTGCGAAGATCGGTACGTTTTTGCCAATGTGCGGCATCATCAGGAAATCGTATGATCTCTAGTTGTAGTCAGTCTTTCTAGTATTGGCGCATGCTGCGAAACCCCCCCCCCCCCACCTTGATCCTGCTTCAGAATGGAAGTGCATGGGGATTTCTCTCTTGTTACATGTCCACAATATTTCCTGCTAGTTTGGCTTCTCTTTGCGTTGGATATTCCTGTAATTTGGTACCCACTGAGAAGTGATCTTGTACCTTTTAATCAACGAAAATGCTCCTTTTGTTAGGCTTCCACCAGCTTGGATGTTATAAAGACCGCCCTTAGTGCTTTGCGATCACAGATTTATTTTGGACCGTGTCCTTGGGTTCGTCTGTATTGCTGGGTAGGTTCTGAAGATTGTCAACAGTTATACCTGGAAGACATTGGCAATATTAGACAAGCGTCTTTCACCCTGGCCTTTTTAGTGCAGAACAGTTTTCTGTTTACTCTTGATCTTCAGGTGATAACTAGCAGGAGCATATCCCTCCTAGGTTTTCCTCGAGCAAGGGTAGTGTATTTCTTGGTTCGTTTTATACGTGGTACATGCAAACCACTTTCTCCCCTTATCTGAAGAGTTTCTTTTATGTGCCTACTGCATGTCGCACAGAATGGCTCCGGACTTAGAAATCGGTTGCTGGCACTTATACGAACTACTCGCTTATTTTCAACGAATGCTTTGGGTCCTGTTGTGCACTTCTAGATAACGTGGCAAATGCGTTGTACAACTTCTAGACTGTTAGTAGATGCGAGAAAGTTTAAGGAATTGAGGGATCCTATTCACGAACTAAAGTCTGACATTAGTACGTATACATGATGAGTTGAACTCAGTTGAACCCGAGTCCAATTACATGTAGATGCGAGGCTCGAATGAAGTCGACTCAGCTCTGCTCTCTGGGTTGAGTTGAAAATATGCATATTGAGTTCAGCAATTGAGTAGTTGAATTCCGTTGACAGCAGCATCTCTGTGTTTTGTTTGTGATTTGCAACGAGTGTCGAAAATTCAACTCAACCTCAACTCAACTATTCAACTCAACATGTATACATAGTAATTATATAGACAGAAGTGCCGTTTGTCTTCATTTTAGGATCAAGGCGGATAGGCTCCTGCCAGCATGTAATTGGTTACATAATCACAAGCTGTTTTTGAATCTTTCTGTGTACCACAGCTGCGATCCTGTTTGCGTGTTAAATTCCTTCGAGTACCTTTGACGGTCGAGACCCTGAATTGGTTGATAATGGATTTTTTTTTCTAAGTGAAAATTTAAGCTCAGGAAGCACATATGTTTTCTTACAATTAATATCGCCCTACATGTATGATTTCGCTCGTTATAGCTATAGAAATGAAAATATTGTGCATCTTTTTCTCTAGGATCCCCTTTCCAATCCACCTCACATCTTGTACATAGTTCTTATAGATCACTCTGTTATATTTATGTAATTCGTCAAGTAGACTTTTTGTCTTCCAGGTTGATAGAATTCTTACATCCCATGGGTGAAAAACATTGTCCTTGAAAAATGCACCTCCATTCAATCGTTATGCAAATTTCAGGTGTTTCATAAATTCAGTTACAAACTTCCTTTAATGTTTTTTGCCAACCTTTGACACCAAAACCACCACACTCACGCTGATTTATTTATTTACACAACATGAAATGTTATGGCCAACTTTAAGCACGCGATTATGTGTTGCATTCGTGTGCATTGTAACCTTGACGTGCTGAAGCAATTCACTTAATTATAATGTTGAATAATAATTTTTTAAGCAATCAAATAAATTTAAAAAAAAAACAACAACAACAGAGAGGAGTGAAGACCGGTAATGGCTCGGCTAAAAATGCCCGGCTGATTACTTTTAATAAAATTAAAATCCGCAATTTGACAAATTACTTGAGCACTCTCATTTTTTTTTTGAGAAATATTTTTTTCATTTTCATTTTAAAGTGGAAATACGTAGTGAAAAGTTTTATTCGTTTATTCAGGAGAGGAGCAGCCATTAATGAAAATTACCTTTTCGATAAGTTAAAAAAAAAAGAGAAAACTACTTTCGAGTTGAGTTCATTTGAGTTTTGAGTGGCATCTTCAGGAAACTTCAGTATAGCTTTAATTAACGCAAATGTATGGCCTTTTGGGAATTTTAAATTTAGGTAATTATATGAAAAATAGTAAATGAGCAGCGAAAGGGCTTCAAACGTAGAATAATAATGTGTAAAAATAAGGATGGGGAGATCGTGAGTAACAAAGAATTGGTTCTAACTAAACGGTGCGACAAAACCTGGCAGAAAACGTTCAAGTAGGAGAATGCGGGAGACATGCCTACCTTAGAAAATGTACAGAGATAGGGTTCCCAAAGATTTCAGTCTATAGAATTCTGCAGAATTTTATCTTAAAACAATAGAAAGTTGCTGGAAAAGTCCCCAGAGACCAGGCTATTACCTCTCTTCTCTTACAGCTTCTTCCGGTAGATTCTACTTTTGTTGCCCATATTCTCTCGGGGTAATTCTAACCTGAAGCCAATCAAATCCATTGCGACTGGTAGCGAGTACATTTCGCCTAGGTTTCTAAAAATGATCATACCTCGTCTATTGCCTCACAACTCCGCCGTCGTCTGGTCCCAAGTCCAGGGAGTGAAATGAGGAGGGTGGTCGAACTGCCGAATTGACCAGAATCGGGAAACCGATGAAACTAGGCAAGACCTCGCATTTTTTAAAGCGGCACCGACAACAGCGTAACCGTTGCGGGGACGTCCCGCTCGGACCGCCAGCTAACGGATCAAAGAAGAATTGCCTCACATTCTAAATCCTGTCTCCCGGTATCAAAGTTTTCCCCGTTTTGGAAGTATGCTTTAATCATACCCATTCCCAAGTGCCCTTCTGCCGCTTTCTCTAATATCACATATTTGTACGTCCTGCTTCTGCGAAAACTGGCCTCACAAGCACATTTTTCTTCTTCTGCTCTTAAACGTTTGCAAAGTAAATTAGGTGGCTCTAGCTCATCAAGTGCCCAGTTTCTCTCACTCTACTACTGTTCCTAAAATGGTGGTACTGAATAACAGCATTGCCTGGGGCGCATTTAAAAACCTCACTATGGTAAACCTGTGGGTAAGCTGTGGTTTTGCTGCATCACCACGAAACTTTATGTTTAAGCTTGGAGGTTTTGAGTGCACATTTTTATGTGTATGTATTGACGACTATCTGACGCTGGTTGACCTTGGTCAATGCGTTCTCGATCGAACGCGTCGTCTTCCCTAACCTTATGCTCCTCTCCCTGCTTTTCACTCCCTGCTACCCATTCACAATCTCCAATCCTCTGGGTCGGATCAAGCTTGGCTGTGGACCTAGATTAAAAAATAGCTCAGTTGTGTACGGAGTGCTCCGGATACCTGACGATCTCCGGTTCTAACTAGCCTTACCCGGGTACTGCAGATCTCTGCCCGGGTGGACTTCATTTCTTCGCTACTCGTGGGAGTAAGTTATGAAAAAACTCCGAATAAAAACAAAAAAGCGGTCCCACCCCTAAACGAAAACCGGAAGGGACCACAAATCCAGCTAAAAACCGGGCTGCGGCACCCTCGAGCCGACTAAAACCAAGTGGACCCACAAACTCCACCCCTCAAAAGAAGGCTCCCAAGCGTCGACTAGAAAATCTGTTCCCCCTTGCGGCAATGTCGCTGCCCAGTGGACACCTGCGGGGATCGGTTTGCGGAAGGCCCACAAATCTAATAAGACCTGACTCAGCAAAGGCAGGTTATCAAAAAGCCTAAACCGACCAGGGAAAACCAAGTGTCGAAAGAGGACTACATCAAATTCCAGGATGACATTGTTTGGGCAAAGCAAGTCAACCCAAACTTCACGCTAGAGTGGTTTAGAGGTGTACCAGCCTTTAAACGCCAACGATCGGTGGAGAAAATAAACACCCACAACCCAGTTCCAAAAAAGTCTAAGCCGCATGAAACCAAAGCGATATCCTTCGCAGAATCAGCGAAAGGCTGAATAATAGGCGTCCTGGATGAGAACGACGAAAATGGGAAAATCCCCAAGCACCAATGGCGGTGGTTACAAGTCGCTCTAGCTAAAGTCGTTATGGAGGTACTGAGGGACAGCCCGGGACCTCCCCCTTCATCCGGCATCAAGTCAGTATAAAATTAACGGCCTGCGACAGCACAAGATCGGCAGAGCTATACCACACAGTTTTCAGGGTGCAACAAACTTCTTTACAGATGGCTCTAAACTCGAAGGTCGGGTTGGGGGAGAAGTCTTTTCCCCAGAGCTTGGAATTGAAATCTCATTCCGACTACTCGATCACTGTAGTGTATACCAAGCGGAAATTGTAACCATACATGAAGCTGTTCTACGAATCAACCACCAAGACGACAGGAATTGGACTGTCTACATCTTTTCAGATAATGTGGCGGCTCTGAAAGAGCCAGAAACAACTCTAGAGCTACCTCTGAATGTCGCAGATCTTTAACGAGATGGCTCTGCAGTTCCGGATCATCCTCGAATGGGTGCCCGGTCACCGAAATACAGAGGGAAATTGTAAAGCTGACGAGCTGGCTAGGCACGATCGCCGATTGGACCACTTTCAAACTCCGATGCAAACAGCACACAATGCAACAAGCGAAGAAGCATTGGATGGATCTTAATAAATGCGAATTAACCTGGCCCTTTTATGATCTCAGGCGGACCACTTCACTACTGGCCTCGAAAGACAAGACCTCTCAGCTATAGTGGGAGTGCTGACCGGACACTGTCTAATAGAGACGCCTGCGACCCGGTTAGCTCTTGAGACCTACGATTTTTGCAGAAGCTGTAAGAATCAGGACGAGGAGGAAAGTGTACTACATCTCACTTTATACTCACTGCCCTAAGCAGAAGGATATAGAACCGTTTTTGGTGAGCCCTTTCTAAGCACGTTTGCGGAAATTACTAAGATTAAGATCCCGCAATTTAGAAGATTCATTACTTCCTCGAGATGTTTTAGCGAAGAAACGACACTTTAACATCAGGTTTCTATGGCATCACAATGGGCCAACAGCTCAGCCAAATCTAACTTAACCTAACCATCATTTCGTTCATTACCCCCATACCCAAACCGGTTTTATAAGCAAAGGGTCTCAGGCCAGTGTGTGTTTTTTCTCGTTTTGGGTCAAAAAAATTGTCAAACTCACCCATCCATCACACTAACACCAATATAAAATCGTACTTAGGGGTCGGCAAAAACTTCCATGACAACTTCAGTTCTCGAAAACTCGAAAATCTCAAGAAGCCGAGCGCATATATGGCTCTGTCTACTTAAAGCGGAATATAAGCTGGAAATGAACTTGAATTCTTGGGGAACTGATTATAGTGCACATCTGGAGCCGCTCCACCCCCACAGTGAAAGACACAACAAAATGAAACTACAAAGCAAATTAATCTTCAATACCTTAAAATATGGAGCCACACCAATCCTACAATGAACGACACAAATGTGGCTCGTTCCGTAATAATTCTTCACTCACTCGGAAGTAATTAGCTTCACACCAACCTTACTTGGAAGGGACTAGCCCGATCATATTAGAGTATCCTCTCTCATAGGATAATTACCAGTGGCCACCGCTAGGAGGTTATGATCGCATGTTCATCAGTCCGAAATTGCGGCACGTGCCTGAATTGGTATTTTCCGATAAAAACCAAACCGACTCCTTGGCCCGACTAAGCCTTGATAGCAGATCACTTCGACCAGTGGATTGATAATTGGTATAAAAAGGAGTGTATTTTTGGTCTACATTATTACTGAAAGAATTGGTCCAGTCAAATACCAAGATGGTAGATATAGATAGGTAAAGGCGTTTGCCCCATCCAAGAACCCTAAATGCGAGACCTCTCCACTCAGCAGCCCGATACCCATTACGCTAAAATTTAGCATGAGTCCTTCCTGTAGCTCTATTTTCCAAGGAGAAGTACAATCATGAACTGTATAAAACTCCAAATATAATAAAATCTATAAATAAAAATGAACAGAATTCGATGGGTTCATGGTATAGGAATGATGACAGCTCAGCAAAAATTATTATTAACAAAAAACCAGACAGACAGAGGACGCCCAAAAAGACAGATGTACAGACAGTGTAGAAGAAGATCTACGAAATCTAGGAAGAAATTGGAGACTTCCCGTTGGCGACCGAGAGTTGTGGAAGAGGATGTTGCAGGAAGTCAAGACCAATAATAGACTGGGGAGCTATTGATGATGATGAATTATTTTTAGTGCCACAGGTGTTTAAAGAATATTTAAAAAAAGTCCTGTATAAAATTAGTTTTCCTTAAAGAAAATTCCAGAATAAATTGCATAAAGATGCATTCAAGTTGCATTTCATATTATACACAAATGTATATGTATTTTGTTTCAAGGATAATTTGATAAAAGTAAAAATGTTTCAGATTAAAATAAAGCTTTTCCTGGGGACGAAGAAATTTCCCATTTTTCAGGAAATTCTATGTTCCTGCGCCTGAATACAAGCTTCCGCATGCTTCTAAAAATTTTCCAAGATTTCCCCTTCAACCCCTGCGGAAAGCTTGTGTACAGTACTTAGTTTTTCCACCAGCTGATAATCTTCCAACGGCTAACGGAGAAGCAGATTTTTATCACACGTTGAATGGACACCTAATTTGCATTTTAATTGAGAACTTCCTTTTGTCAGTTGCACGAAAATCCTTTGATGTTGTTCGCACCAAACACACACACACACCCACAACGTGAACAAAAGTGTGGGAATAGAGTGTCAATTTTACCTTAAAGTTTTTTTTTATTTAAAAATAGAATTCGGTTTTGTTATGTTTTTCTTAATTTTGGATTCAGGATATAAAATTAAGGATGAGGATTTTTTTCGATTTGTTCTGTATAACCTTGTTAATTTTTGGACAATTTACAGCAGCGGTTTCCAAACTTGGGGGGGGGGGGGGGGGCTCGATCCTCAAGGGGGCCCTTTTAGCTCAAAGGGGGGGGGGGGGCATGGATGATTTTATCTTTTTGACTTTTGACTCACTTTTGTATTTTATTGCGTCGAATAGAGAGTGGTAATCGAGAGTGTTGTCGATAATCCAAATGTGCCGTGTTGACGCCGATTTCAGGAGTTAGATGTGAGGGGAACGACTCTAAGGAGGATAACGAAGCGAAAGCGACATCTTGATCTCGGGGCAAGGATTTTTTATGTAACAGGGGGCCGCAGTATCATAAAGCATGGAAACCACTGATTTACAGGGAAGAAGGATATTTATGATATCACTCTACTCTTAGGACTTAATGTCCGACCTTGGAAAATACAATTTGCTGCATATTTATCTGCGAAACATCCCTGAAACTGTAGTTTTTTATTAATGCCTCAAGAAACTTTTTAAATTGTTTTCGCATCATCCATGTTTCTTGAATATAATAAAAAGAACATCCATTAACCTTCAAAACTTTAGTTATGCTCCTTTATCCTAGTTTTGGCACATATTTTTCGAGGTATATACATACATAAAACTAAGAAATTCCTGCAAATGCTCCATTACGAAATTCAAAACCTCATTTGACAACAAGTTCTGAAGTAAACTCCTTAATGCAACCGTTGGTAGCAAAAACTTTTGGTCCTTGGTATCGTACACCAAGAAGAATTTTACTACATCCACAACCCCTTTCTTTATTTACAGGGGGAAGATGATAACAGACAGAAAATTCAAGGCCGTTTTATTAGCATCTGTACATGCCTCAAGTTCTTCTTAGTCTGCCACTAATATGCCACCCTTTGCACCCAAGTCCTCCGCACGCTTAATGGACAGGGTCTGCGTCAGAGCTTGTGAGGGGTATAGGTGCCTCAAAGAGTTCAATGCCATCATATCCACTGGAGTCGACAATATACTCCTCTTCTTAAAGATTCATCCAGACTCTTGGAAACTAGCACATGTTCAGTCCATACCGAAAAAATGCGACTTTAACAACCGCCCAATAGTAATTACTTCTACATATATTCTCCAAAAACTAACCTCAACCAAATTTTGCATCCCTTTGGTGAGTCCGGTCTGGCTGGTCCAGATATCTCCAGAGCTTCCGATAGAGTTTGACAAGCTTAACCCAAAGTTATTGGTGATGATTCATTTCTACAGAACTGGATTGAAAGTGTCTTTTCCGGCAGTTCATTCAAGGTAATTCTGTATGACGTCAAATCCAAGCGCCACCTCTTCTATACCGGAGTTCCACAACGGTCTATTTTGGCTCCTGCTCTATTTCCTATCTTCACCTACATACTCTCATTACCTTCAAACCCACTTCACAGCTTCGCTGACCAGGTTGATCTGCGATATTCGTACTGCTGGCGCCAGTTCGTTGGCGGACTGACGGAGTTCGTTTTAAACTCTGACTATGATTAACCACGGGAGTTGTTAAACGTCAAAAATTTATGCTAGTGGTTAAGTAACAGCACGGAGTTTTTGAACGACAAAATTTTACCATAGCTCCATAATAAGGTTTTTGAACGCGCTCCGTGTCGTTTTTAGTCGACGTCGAATTCAGGTTTCAGATCCTTTATTAACGATCGCGGACTTACGTTTGACTCAATATCAACAAGGATATTGATGTTATTTACGGATTTGGGGCGCAAGAATCGTGTCGAATTCAATGTTTCCAAATCGTAAAACTATCGTATTTCTAATAAAACTTGTACTGTCTTTCGATCCGCGTCAGTGGGTTTGCCAAAAACCTGGGATGAAATGGCCACGTATTCCAAATCGCCAAACCAGCACCCCAGTGTTTGGGAATTCTTCTTTAACCGCTCTAATATTGTGTTTTTAAGAGCCGGAGTAGAGTTTTTGTTGAGTTCACAGAAAGCTTCTTCTCTCAAGTTCATTCGATGGTGCTTCCATGCAGTGGTGTTGTGCTAATTTTTCTTTTACCGGAACGCGTATATATAGTTATATAGACAGGGCCGATCCTGGGTAGGCGGCCGCTCTGTGCGGTCTCATGTCCCAAATTTACTCACATACATACTCAAATTCTTACACTATGGGTGGGAAATGTAAAAACTACAAAGATGGGAATTTCAACTACCAATACAGAAAAAAAACGTTCCGGACTCCGGTTCACGGTTCGTTCCGGTTTTTGTTTCGGTTCGGGTTTGGTTCAAACCCTTGTTTATAATAATACCATAGACAAATAAAAGGAAAGATGTTCCATTTCATATAAGAAAAGTGTGCACTATCCTGATGAAAGAGCTTTCCTATTTCCTCCATTTAAGCTTCCTCCAAACGAAACCTGCCCCCGCTAAATCATTATTTTCGGAGGCACTGTCAAGAGACTTGAGTAAAGTTTCATATTTGGAGAGAGTGAAACTAAATGAAAAGAAAAATGTTAGGGATGGATGGGAGCATGGGAGAATGGTCGAGTTGTTTGCGTTTGCGCTTTTTTTACAGGTTTTCTTATTTGGGTAATTCTTTTACAAACCGAACACTTTCTGACCGACCCCTCTTCGATTTGTCTGAAACTTTTTTTACGGGTTCTATATCGAAAAATAAGATATACGTGTCCGAGGATTTTCCCATTTTTTATTTTTATTTTTTTTTTACGGGGAGTGGAAAATTCGAGATTTTCGTGATTTTTGGATTGAAGACCTATTTTCAAAAATTCATAACTCCGGTTCTATTTGAGCTAGAAAAAACATTTTTTTTTTAAATTAAAGGTAAAAGAGTGAATTTAAGGAAAAAAATATTTCAAGAAAATTTATGACAATTTTTCCATTGTTATTAGCAATTGAAATGTTAAAATCGATATTTAACAATGTTCCCCACCTCGTAGCACTTTTTAAATATAACCATTGTATTCTACGTTAAATTTTACATTGAAAATGCTTTTTTAAAAAATGGAGAAAAGATGGTTTCTATTGGAGAAAACCCAAATAAACAAGCGCGACATGTTTGTTAATACAAGATGTGCAGTCAGAATACAAGGAGAATTGACGGAATCCTTCCCAGGCAAGCAAGGCTTAAAGCAGGGCGATGGGCTGGCACCCATGCTATTTAATCTCTGCCTAGAAGGGGTAATTCGCAAGGTTAACATTGATGCGAACGCAACCCTGCTTAACAAATCCAAACAGTTGGCAGGATATGCCGACGATATAAACTGCCTTGCAAGATCATTGTCATATCTTAGAGAAATATTTACAGAATTAGAAGATGGAGCAAAACATATAGGGCTGCAAATAAACTCAGAGAAGAGTAAGATTCTAATTCAGTCAAGGGTGGAAAGAAGAAGAAGAAACCACAATACCACCTGGGGGGAATATAACTTCGAACGGGTAAACCAATTTAACTACCTGGGGTCAACAGTCAGCGAAGACAACGATGAAACGATAGACGTACAAAGAAGAATAAACGCCGCGAACAGAACATACTTCTCACTACTGCCAGTAATGAAATCCAGAGACATCCACAGAAAAACTAAAATAAGAATCTACAAAACCATCATACGTACAGTAGCTACGTATGGATGTGAAGCTTGGAGTATCTCCCAGAAATCCGCAGACAAGCTGGATATATTTGAGAGGAAGGTTCTCCGAAGGATATACGGCCCAATCAATGAAGACAGTGCATGGAGAATACGCTACAATCACGAATTGTACGACTTATACAAAGAATGTAAACTTTCGACCCATGCCAAACTACTACGTTTACGTTGGGCCGGCCATGTCCAAAGAATGGATGACTCAAGAATACCAAAAAAAGCCCTGTATCTACTACCAGATGGCAAAAGACCAGTTGGGAAACCACGGTTAAGGTGGGAAGATAATGTTAAGGTCGATGCAGCAAAACTGCTCAACACAAGAAACTGGAGACAAGCTGCGGAGCAGAGAGACGTCTGGAGAAAGAAGCTGATGGAGGCCAAGGCTCGAATTGGGCTGTAGAGCCATCGAAGAAGAAGAAGAAGAAGTGACAACATTCTATCCGTCTCAACCTATAGAGTTATGGAGCAAATACACGGAGGACATGTCTGAAGATATATTCTATGGTGTACAAAAATTTGTAAATAACAATGTGTGATGAAATATACGACAAAGGACTGATTTTCATTGAGGATATGTGCATTACGATAGCAAATAAACTATTAATTCAGGTTGGCATAGATGTGCGAATCGACCCATGCACGATGCGTTCGATCAAAAACTGAACCAAGAGCATCATCATCGATCGAAATGCGCTGCAAGAAGCGATCCAATCTACTGTACCATTGCTGAATGATCAACAAAGAAATGCTTACGAAACATTGAATTGGACGTGAGCAACCGCACTGGTCGGATCTCTTTCCTGGATGGGTGGAACAGGAAAAACATTCGGTATTTCGCTGATTCGGACCATAATTCAATCGCGAGCTGACGTTGCACTAGCTTTCGCATCATCCAGAGTAGCAGGGACGATATTAGACGGAGGACGTACTGCACATTCCGCACTCAAATTGCCATTGAATTTGAACACAACGGAAACAACAAGGTGCAACAGCCCCTGGAACAGTGCTATAGGAAAATTGTTGATTGGGACAAATGTTTGGGATTGTTTGGGACAAATGTACAATAGCGCACAAGAAATCAATTGAAGCACTAAAGTTCTCATTGCCAAGCTTCAATCGTATGTTAAATTTGCGACCTTCGAGGTCCGTTTGAACTCACTCGAGACTCGCTGCTCGCTCACTATTCAAAAAAAGTTGTTAAAATTTTCAAGTGAAATATATAATACACCTAATCCTTCATGAAGCCTTATTCACTAATAAATAACATAATTTTCTTACAAATATATTAACTGCTGATAATATAATAGAAGAAAAATAGTATGAGGCGGCAAAAATGTGGCTTCTAGGTATTGCAACCAGCACGCAAACATGTCGCGCTTGTTTATTTGGGTTTTCTCCAATAGAAACCATCTTTTCTCCATTTTTTAAAAAAGCATTTTCAATGTAAAATTTAACGTAGAATACAATGGTTATATTTAAAAAGTGCTACGAGGTGGGGAACATTGTTAAATATCGATTTTAACCTTTAAATTGCTAATAACAATGGAAAAATTGTCATAAATTTTCTTGAAATATTTTTTTCCTTAAAATTCACTCTTTTACCTTTAATTTAAAAAAAAAATGTTTTTTCTAGCTCAAATAGAACCGGAGTTATGAATTTTTGAAAATAGGTCTTCAATCCAAAAATCACGAAAATCTCGAATTTTCCACCCCCCGTAAAAAAAAATAAAAATAAAAAATGGGAAAATCCTCGGACACGTATATCTTATTTTTCGATATAGAACCCGTAAAAAAAGTTTCAGACAAATCGAAGAGGGGTCGGTCAGAAAGTGTTCGGTTTGTAAAAGAATTACCCATTTATGAAATATCGGCATACGTACATAATATAAGAATGTTTATATTTTTTTCTAGGAAAATTTTATTAAGGGGATAAAATTGTGGGCGGGAATCTATTTGAATTAGAAAACAGCTGTTTGATTTTTGTTTGAATGACAAAAATAAATTGCACATTTGGAGGCAGTTACAATTTTGTTTTTTCAGGTCAGACTTTTCGGTTTTTACTACTTTGCAAAAGTAAGTAAAATCGTTTGTTTTGTGCGAATTTTGATTTCGTGTTGATTTACAAAAAACATTTCCGCAATATGTTTTTATGTTTCAGATTGGGAAATGTTTAATTTTCGTAAAGAAAATTATTGCGTTTTGCAAGATTTCAAGAGTAACAAATTTAAAAATATGAAGTGGAAATTATACTTTATGGTTATTAATGGATATTCTTAATTAATAGTGCAGCTCTCTCAGCAATAGGAAAGCTCTTTCATCAGGACTTGCACACTTTTCTTATTTGAAATGGAACATCTTTCCTTTTATTTGTCTATGATAATACATATAAAAATTCGTCAAAAATTAGAAAAAAAAATCAGCAATTCTTTTTAATTTTTTTTCAATACGTCAGCCAATTCCCGTTATCAGTAATCATCTTTAGTTCCGGAACGCGTTCCGGTCCAAAAAGGAAGTACCGGAACGACGTTCCGGAGCGTTCCGGCTCGACAACACCACTGCTTCCATGGTATCTGGGTTGAAGTTATACAGATTGAAAATTTTACGTTAGGTCACCGTTGATATAGGAGGGTAGTCTGAAAAGTTTCCGGCCTTAACGTGAAGATGACAGCACTCGTCAATAAGAGCTAGTGAATGTAGTTGTGTCTCTTTTGACAGTTACTCACGAAAATTTCAGCCATTTTGGACCCGCAATTGTTATTTGACAGCCGTTTGAGTGAGTCGATGTGATTGTGAATGTGACTTTTTGTGAACATCAGTAGTTGCAGTTTTTGGACCTCCCGAACTTTCATCCTTTCCCAAGCTTTCACGGCCACATTTAAATTCAGCTACCCAAAATTTCACTGTGGTAAATGATAGCGCAGAGTCCCCGTACCCAGAGTCCAACTCATAATTTCATCACTCACTCACTCATCATTTTCTAATGGAGCTGACAGCTGGAGAGGAAGTAGGGGAGGATCTGAAGCAAAAGATTAAGGTGTCAAACGGTGAGGTGGCAGAGGTTAGGGCAGATATTAATCGTGTGTTAATCGAGTGCAGGGGTCCAGACGAGGTTCCTCTACCAAGCTGGAGGTCTGCGATGCGCTGCGGGGGCAGCTGCAAATGACCTAGGTGCAGGAAGAAGACGTATAGTCAGTAGGACATAAGGTGGTACACAGATAGCCACAAAAAAGCCTTCCCGTCGGTAGCGCTAAGAGGGCTCTCGCGGTAGACAAGATCCGCACTGCCTGCGTTACGGGAACCTGCATAGCGGCGTCTGGATAGCTGATAGCAGCGCATGTCAGCGATATAGACGTGTGAAAGCCGAGCCCTGGAAGATACCATGAGAAGCCCAGTGAATGGCTTCACGCGAACAGAAGTAGGCAGAATGCACGTCTACAGTTGCTATGTGGCGCCAAGTCTGACACAAGACGGGTACGAGTCGATGTTGGAGAAGTTAGCCGTCGACGCAAGTCGCCGTTGCCCGAGAATAATAGGGGGCGATTTCAATGCTTGGAGAGGTAAACACCTTCCGAAGGGGGGGGGGGGGGGGGGTGGGCAAACACCTGCAATCGACATCACCTACGTGGACGATTCAGTGACGAATGACTTGCAGTGGCGGATGAGCGATGTGTACACGCATAGCGCCCACCAAGCCATCATCTTTGAGGTGGGTCAGGGTATAGCAGCGAGGAACCCTAGGTGCGAAACGGCTAGAGGATGGGTCGTTAACAAACACGATACGGAGGTGTTCGAGGAAGTATTCCTTCATGATGCGAGGTCGGCAGATGCAATTTTCTCCTTCAGCCGTTGCCCAGGGCCAGTGGCGTAGCGTGGATTTGTGCCACCCGGGGCGAACCATAAATTTGCTGCCCCCTACTTTCGAATTGATTCTTTTAATCAATGAATCAAAACCCAACTTGAATTTCAAGTAATTTTCAATCCAAGAATTCAAGGCATCATGTAAACGCAATAAATTATATGTAACTAATGAATGTTCAGTATAGTGCGCGCCAAAATAAATGGGAATTTTACGCGCAGGTGAGGAAATGACAACTCCACATACATTAACATCCCGCGTATGGATAAAATTCAAGCGCACATACATTTTAATTTCCCTTTTGAAACTCGTTTACCGGGAACAACACTCCACTATAGCATCTGACCAGGACAAGAGTCGCGTAGTGAGACGGATTGAATTGTGATTGAAAATATAAATGAGCGGGTGATTTGGGGCTTTAAACGAACGGAATGACGAGGTGCACTTTTCTTTTCGAATCTACTTTCGTGGTGAGGATTTGAGACTTTCACTGCGCATTAAAAAATCGATTTTGAGATTTCCAATTGTTTTGGCGCAGGCTATATCCGTGCTTCAAGGTTGGCCTAAATTATAAACTTTAAAAAACCCAGAGAGCTGGAATCAGTAATTTCTCTCTGTAATTTATTTCAGTCTGTCTTTAGATAGAAAGCCTCGTAGACGCGCGAGCTTAAGCTTAAACTCTTCTCTGTTCCAATATCTGGAGGTTTCATTTCCCATCATCGTAGCACAATACTATTACAGGCGATTTTAACGACAAATGCGGCAGCTGTTGGAGCCCTTCTCAAACTTCAGCATTTACAGCCCGCGTCATAAAAGAAGGGAATCTTAATATCGCTGTTTCCATGCACATTGAGAGTCTCATACAAGAGAGCAACGTCACTCTGTTTGTATAAAAACGAACGAACGAACTTACAAAACTACAATTCAACTGAAAATAAACAATTGAATCAATTTTTCACCACAATCTAACCGACTGATTTATTCACAATTTGGCAATCCGCTGTCAGCTGCCAATGCACACCTATCGTGTTTCATATGCGCTAGTCCAGAAATAAGGTTCATATTTATAGTCCGGAAATAAGACCAAACCCAAATGAAAAGTAACGCAGAAGTAAAGTAGACGTAACTTCCACTGAAGCAGATGTAACATCCACTTACTTCCAAATTGGTCACTCTCATACAGGGCCGGCGTTTGGCTTTTTTGCGCCCGGTGCAGCATGCCATATACATATTGCGCCCCCTTCATTGTTGTTCATTTTTTTGATGGCAGTAAAGGAAAATGAAAGACGACACAAACACTCATTGAGAATGAAGGCACGGAATTTTTCTTTCACTTTTTTTGAAATTGCGCCCTGTCCAATTGCGCCCAGTGCAAATACACCAGTTGCACATATGAAAGCGCGCCCTTGCCTTTGTCCAATCAGGATTTGCTTCGCGATCTTGCTTTTGTGCTGAGTTTACTTACGCTTTAAGTTCACAAAACTCTCCCGCTAATGCTGAGTAATGCTGTCCGATGATTTTCATTATGAGCTGCACTTCCTTAACTATTTCCAGCACTAATAATACTACATATAAACTCGAATCTCCATAACGGAGGTCTCTATGTCGTTCTCCAATCCTTTATATTTCGAAGGATAATAGATGGTCACTGCACTGCATGTATTGGTTTCTACGGTAGAGTCTTACATAACAAAGCAGTCCACTTAACAGCCTTACTAGACATAGAAGCCGCTTTCAAAAACTTCAGAACAGAGGCGATCCAGGTATTTCTCGCCGAAGTAGTGATCTATAATTGTACGACTAATTTGAATTACAAATCATGACCTATGGCACCGTGACCAGCCAAGAAAGGATAGACGACAAAATCAGGCGAACTAAATGAAATTGCATTGGTCACACCTTGCAGAGGACAATGGTAAAACGCACAGAAGATGCATTCCGTGTAATATATGACAATGGGATCACTTTTTCAATTTTTTCAATTTTTTTTTTAAATCTTAATTTCTGAAATTGCGCCCGGTGCAAGTGCACCATTTTCACCTATGAAAGCCCCGCCCTTGCTCTCATAAATTTATATGGAATGGTACCTAACTTCACCTTCCTTCACTTCCCTTCCCATTTGGGTTTGGCCTGTAGACACCATCAGCCAGGACATCGTGCTGGATGTGGCAATGGTTAGGGCTTCATGTTGTCGGCAAGATCTCTAGCTCTGTCCAGTTTGGCCGCCGCCCCCAACAACTACGCCGCCCGGGGCAATGGCCCCCTCGGCACCCCCGACGCTACGCCACTGCCCAGGGCTATAATCTACAAATCCTACACTCGGACTCGCCTCAAATTCAACTAGTATATCTGGGTAGGGACCCCGAGTACCACCTTAGAGTGGCTGGATAACCGCGCCCTCCAACTCATTGACGACGGCGTTATTTGTTCTACAATTGATTCATTAAGCCACCGTAGTAATTTAGTGGCTCTGGTGAAATTCTTCCGCATTTCCTGTTCCACCAAAATATCTAACCTCCTGCCTCCACGGCAATGTTTTTCCCCGAAACACAAGACTAGCCCTTTCAGCTCATACTCGTTCGCATTAAAACCAACCGTCATACGTCGGGTCTTCCTTCCTTCTGGAGTGTGGGTGCTATCTTCCTTCTTTGGGGTATGTGGTTATGACCGCATGCACGTCTTTCCTCCTTCTTTCTCTGATATCGGGTCTTCCTTCAAAGATATGGATATGGGTCTTCCATCCTTCGGTTGCAGGCCTCCCTCTATAGTCACGGTAGTTTCAGATCAGAGCAGAGCCAGGGTCCTACTTCTCGGAAACCATCGGGGTCCTCCTCAGATATCGTCGGGGTCCTCCTTCTGGGATATCGTCGGGTCCTCCCTCTCGGGTATCGTCGGATTCCTCCTTCTTGGATATCTTCGGGGTCTTCCTTCTCGGAAAGCGTGGCGATCCTCCTTCTCGGATCACGTCGGGGTCCTCCTTCTCGGAAAACGTCGCTGTGGTTTGTGTACAGTAGTTTCCGGATATATGTATCTGTGCAGTGTTATGATATGTCTTTATGTTTGAAGTGTAGATGTCGTTGTGAACGTATCGTAATCGCCACATGGAATTTCCAAGTGACGCCATCTATGTGTCATCCTATGAACTAATTGATTGATTTAATATATTCGTTCCAAAGAGAATTCTTTTAAATAAACTTAAACACAACTTTGCTCAATTTTGTATAAAGTTTGCGCAAGCTTTGTTACGGACTTCAAATACTTCCCAATTTCCCGATTGACCTCAAGGAAAATGTTAAATGAAACTTTCTTCTATCTACGAAACATTTCCAAACAATCTCTATCAACATACACGATACACAACACAAACCGCTTCTTCAGCTTCTGGCAACAAACAAAAATATTTTGTGAAAGTGTATCTTTTTTAAAAAAAAATCCCAAAAAGGAAAAAAGGAAAAGAAATAAAAACAATAAAAAAATAACACCTAAAAAGAAAAGAACGATTTCAAATTATATAGCTTTCACCCTAACCCTAACAAACAGCAACCCCCGGTCCGACAGAAGTGGGGGTCGTCGCAGTATAGTTGACAAATTGTGATTGGAGATTTGACGAAATTGTTTTGCTTTTGCGGACCGATTTATCTTTTATAGCTCCATAATTCTATGGTCCAAGGCTTAACTTTGGGCCAAATAATATTTTTCGTTATAGCTGAATATTCTCTCCTCTGGCAGCTCTATGGGTAAAACATTTAGAAGGATAGAACGAGGAGCGGTGGACAGGACATTGTGTCTCTGTCATCGGTGGTGGTGATATTATCCAGAGCAAAACCAACTAGGACATAAAAGTATGCCCTAAAATAACTAAAAGATTATCTTTACCCAATTTCTCTTTTTATTATGGTTTATAGCTGCC
Source organism: Thereva unica (assembly GCA_949987705.1). Classification (NCBI taxonomy): domain Eukaryota; kingdom Metazoa; phylum Arthropoda; class Insecta; order Diptera; family Therevidae; genus Thereva; species Thereva unica. The sequence continues at coordinate 20,489,835 of OX465285.1, read as the reverse complement.
ATTGTCGTCTTCTCGAATGCATGTGTGTATGTGTGTATGGCTGGCTGCCTTAGGATTACCGCCGCCATCCCCTTATACCCTTATCAAGTGGTTTATTTATTTTTATCGTTTCATAAGATGATTCTCTTTTTACGAATAAAACTGCATAAATCTGAGGTCTAGGGTAGTAGTTTGTAGTTAGCTAATGAAAAGTAATATATTAGTGTGTGTGATTTTCCTTTTGCTCTTATGGTGGATAATGTGGAGAACGATTTATTTATCGTTGTATTATGGATATGAGTATCCTTCGAGTTAAGCTAAGACAGGATAGTCATGTCTGGGCAAGAAGGGTTATTCCTCAGCTCAGGAATCACCCTTTGCACTAGCAGTCCTTTATGTGGTTTGTCATGTCATGGTGCAATGTCTAGTAGTAAGCTTAATTCGGACGGCAGAATTGGTAGGTTGGGGATTCTGAGGGGTCAGGAGGGTGTTGAAGGAGATGGCGATGAAGCTTCCGTTTGAGCTTTTGGATTCTGTATGACTTCAGAACTACAAGCTGGGTAGGGTCGTTCCACAATCGGGTTGATCTCTTTAGAAACCAATTCCTAGTTTAAAGGATGCGTAAAAGAGGGGAAGGGGGAGTTTAAGGAAGAAACCATCACGCTACCCGATCCCTGTTATATACTGTGTTTCCATGTGTAGAGTTTACTCTAGGTTACCCCAGAGTTAGGTTAGGTTTCGGAAGAAGTCAGACAGGTTAGAAGAGGCCACCACAAGGTGGGGTCTTATCGCCGAAAACTCTAAGGGAGTCTGGGTGACTTCAGAAATACAAGCTGGGTAGGGGGGTTCCACAATCGGGTTGATCTCTTTAGAAACGAATTCCTAGTTTAAAGGACACGTAAAAGCGGGGAGAGTTTAAGGTCTGTCTGGTGCATTTGGATCGCTCACCATAACCAGGACCGTGGTAGCATCGGTCTATCTTACTAGGTCCTGGAAGGTCATCGGGGGTAACAGGCCTTCATATTCGTGGGTTAGGTAAAAAGAGGCCAACCTAAGTTCTTTCTGTTTTAGCTCAAGTTCGACTAACGTAAAGTGTCTGAAGAAGAAACGTGTTAATATAGTTTTTGACTAGAATACCTGTTATGGGTGTTTTCCCTTGCTTTGGTTATAAAATAGATTAAATTTGGGCGTCCTTAAGCCACAGATCTTGTCACCAGCGATCCATGGCTCTTAGACTAAGGCCTTCGCCTGATACCAGACTAACGGTACAATATTCTGCTTCTCATACATCTTTAGTTTTTGTCAGGGTTTCGAACCTGAGCCGAACTCGAACTCTGAACCTGCTCTGGTGCATGATTTTTATTCAATTTTGTGAACCTGAATCCGAACTGGAACCCAATAAAAAATTCGGATAGATTTCACCTGAACCTGAAACCGAACCTGAACCTAAACCCGGATGAATCTCTATCGGCGGAATATCTCCTTCCGAGTCACCAGTAAAAGTCGAAGGCAATGTGGTATAGCTGGAGATTCAAACCGATGGCTCGGAAGATGATGTTGTTCGAGTAGTAGGGGTTAAGATTTGAAGGAACTCGGAAGGGGACAATTGCCTTCGGGCAGGTTTCCGCTCTTCAAAGCTGCCCTTCCGGAGGTATACCAATGACTGTCGGTCTCCCGGTGGAATAAAACTAAATTTCCTTTAGTTTCATTTAAGTTTTTGACAAAATTTCCTTCAGAGCCATTTCCATTCTCTCCTGATAGTTCTATAATTTCCCGGTTAGCTCAGCAGCTCGAGCATGAGACTCTTAACCTCAGGGTCATGGGTCGAGCCACACGTTCAGGGGATACATCAGTAACCCTTATTCAGTTTTGGGGAAAATAGTTTCTAGCTGTAAACGAAAAGAAAAGGAAATACAAATAAGTGTAAGCCCTAACTCATTACTTGAAAGCATTTGGTTACGGTTATAAAATAGGATCCCGCAAGACCTGATATCAGGTATTGTTAATTTATTTATAAAACGTATTGTGATTGTTTTGCGTACATTTGAAATTAACAAAATTTTACTGATGCATCTTAATATTGAGCCAATGCACTAAATTCAAGCTAGTTTCATCTTCCATTTAACATTTTTTTATGTGGTGCTAAACTCAGGAATTACCCTTTGTACTATCAATCCGTTATGTCGTTTGTCACGTTATGGTTCAATGTCTAGCAGTAAGCTTAGTTCGGGGAATAGGTTAAGGCTTATGAGGGTTCGAACGAATCTTGAAGAAGGTGGTGATGAACCCTGCATTTGAACTTTTGGATGTTGTCGGAGTAAACACTATATTGGGACAAGCCTGCTCCACCCGCCGTATTCTTTAGACGTGGAACCTTCCGACTATCACCTGTTGGGAGCGAGGAGTATAGCCTGGCTGAGCAGAACTCAGCCTCAAATTTTGGAAAAAAGGCTACCGAGGCCCCCCTTTGTTAACATTATTCTTTTCAAACCTCTCAAACCGCCCTATTCGTGTGTTAATCTTTCACCTTTTCTAATTTTGTGTGCCTATTAAACCGCTGGCAAACAAAGCACACCCAAAAAAGTGTACGCTATCGTGATGTTTTCTGTGCATTGTGTATAAACGTGACAAATTACCCTCTGCTTTATACCTAGCATTGTGCTCGTACTAAATTAAAACATAATTCACAACTCAATAACATGCCAACATAATAAAGCTTCAAGCTGTGACTATTTGTCTGTCTCTGGTTTTGTAGGTAAATTCAAATTACCATCAAATATCCCCGGAGAGGAAAGAAAATAAAAGCAGCACCGTTCTGGTTTTAGCTTTATAGTCGAGTCCTGGTAAAATAATCAAAGTAATCTTATTAAAAGGATCAAAATCCCTATCTTAAGTATTTATCTGTGACAAGCAGCCGTTGGAAATGGTGTTTTACAACCCTCGAGCGGGGAATTTTTTAAGCGTCGTCGTTGCTGCTTTCGTTCTTTTTTTTATATAAGCGAATTCATGAGAAAGTCATTTCGATGTCAAAGCTCCGTGCCAGGATATAATCTTACATCTCTCTGCACAGCGCAAAGCTCAACTATAACAAGGGAAAATTTGTGAAAGTCATAAAACGTTTTTTTTTACCCCCTAATAGGGGAAAAATTCAGATCTCGGTCATAACCGCATGAATCGTTTGCATTAACACGGAACCACGACAGTCCATAGCCTCACAGCTCACAGAGTCAGTCCATATATAGCTCGTTCAGTCCATAGCCCACAGTCCAAGCTTAGCAACTATAGCAGGTCTTTAACTGTTTGCCCCCTCTCTCCGCGGGCGCGGCGCCCACGTCCAGCCATAAAAGGAAAACTGCATAAAATACGGGAAACGAAAGGATTTGCCGAGTTATATGAACTTTTCTTAGAGTGCAACATAAAAGCTCATAAATCTGAATTTCGCATCGTGCAAAGTGCAATTCCGGCAAATATGAAAGCGGGTGTATTCATAAATGGCAGCGTTATTTTTTTTTGCCTCGACTTTTTATTAGTATACTATAGTGGCAAGGTCTGAATGAACGAGAGATGCATGCGAGAGAGAGTCTAGTCATAACATACTATACCTGCATGTATGCAACCGGAGGAGGGAAAGTAAAGGGATTCTTCTGTTGCGAATAACATGCATTTGGCAGCTGCCCTATGGTTCGTGCTATGCTACATAGTATATATGTGCATGGACTTATTGTACTTGGGCATGCATGCAACCTGCAGCTCTATGGGAGTCTTCCATTCCTTACGGTCTATTGTAAGAGTGTGAAAATCTTTTATATTAGTACTAAAGGTGAAATTATGCTTATGAGTGGAGGCCCAAAGACCCTTTCTGCACATTTGGCGTTTAGGCAGAGTGTGCAATATTTAAAATGCCCTTGTGCACTTTAGTTGGTCATGGTCTTCCACAAGGTTGTACATGACAAATAAAAATAATAAGCGATTAAAAATGCCTGTGCCCTCACGACGACGTCAACACATGCTATTCGAAGCGAACGTATAGCTTTAGCTTTTGTATACATATGTAACCCTTCACGCTTCACAGCTGCGCTTGTTACCTTTGGATTTTCAAATAGTGACTAGTGACACTTCGGATGAAACGACAACTGTATGGCATCCGATAAGAACCCCATATGGACACATGAAGATCCTTGATGATGTCAAAGGATCAGGGAGCTTATAATGCCTGTCGAAGGAAAACGTGTCCAAAAAATAAAGAAGTATGCCACAGAAGGGTTCTGGGCCCCGGAACAACGTCTCAGACTCCTTCCTCGCGGGGCTGTTTGCTCATTTCCCTCGGCACCCCAGTGTCCGGGGACCCAGCAGAGCGAGACCTCATTTCTTCTGGTCAGGCTCTGGAGTACGTCAAAACACCCTACTACTATTTTGGAAGAAAACTTCCACGATGAGAGTGCCCTGACGGCAGCTTGGCTGTCAGAAAAGATTTTAATGTTGGCGCCTTTCAAACCTTTCTCAAGGTTGAGCCTAGCGCAGGTCGCAATGGCATGTATTTCAGTCTGGAAAACAGAGGGCCACTTACCCATTGCAATCGTTGGGTCCTGCGACACCAGCCCTGTGCCATGTTCCATCTTTGACCGGTCAGTAAACCAGTGGAGATGTTTTGGATCCCCAGGAAGAATAAGTTCCTCCCGCTCAGAACGATCCGGGATAATCGCTCTGAATTTCCTTTGGAACCGCAGTTGACTAACAAATTGAAATGTTTGGGATATTTTTAAGGATATCCATGTGTCCTTTGACCGTATAGGGCCAGTTGGATGAGATCTGAAGTCTCAAGGCACTTATGGCGGCGGATTTCTATATGAAGAGATGCAAAGGGGTCAAGCCAATGATTGCCTCTTTTGCAGCTGTGGGACAGGTCCGCATAGCTCCGGTAATGAAGAGGCAAGCAAGCCGTTGCAGTTTGCTGCACTTGAGGATCGACGTAACCTGTTTAGTCTTGGGCCACCAAACTATAGCAGCATAAGTGACTACAGGTTTAACGATCGTCTTGTACATCCAGTACATCATTTGTGGTGTAAGACCCAACGTCTTACACAGAAGCCTTTTGCAGGCCCATATGGCCCTTGTGGAGTTGAGAGCGTTTCAGTTCAGTCTCTTGTCTAAAACTCCCAAATATTTGACTGAGTCTGAGTACTCAACTGTGGTACCCTGGATACAGATAGGACCTAAGTCCACTTTGTAGCGTTTGGAGAAAGGTACCAGGACTCTTTCGACTTCACTCTCATGACCTCTGTAATGGTCAAGTCAAACTTCCCAGAGACAATGATGGCAAGATCACCTGCATAACCGATGACATCGAAACCAGATTCAGATACATAGTTTGATGAAAAGTTCATCCACAACTAGTGACCAGAGTAACGGGGATAAGACTCCATCTTGAGGGCAACCCTTAATAGCCTTAACACTAATGGCGGAGACACCTAAGGTAGAAGAGATGTCACGATCAGAGGATCCAGATTTCTGAGAGCCAGTGCTCTAGAGATAGAATCATAGCCAGTGTTATCGAGTTAGTTTAGTGTTGCCAGTAGTGTTGGGTAGGACACGATAATAAAATGAGTTTGTAAGAGGAGCCTCTTTTTCCTTTTGAACCAGTACAATGTCTCACTTCAAATGAGGCGAGGTGCCATTGTATTGCTAGCACGTCATGTAGTGAATGGCTCAAATGTTGCGATGCGGGTAGATCTATTGCGTTTGCGAAAGAGAGGATACGATAAATGATGAATGCATGAATGGAAATATTAATTATCGTGCTTATGAATGTTGATTACAAAAATATTCGTTAAAATTTTTGTTAACTGTATAAAGAAAAACATATTTACAAATTTAAAATGAAACTCCCTAAAATTGAAAATAACACGAAAATATTTTATTTGTTACAGATAGAGATTAAAAAATAAAAATGAAATTTTACCTCCCTCGAAAAATGTAAGAAATATCTCTCCAACTTCACTCCCTCAAAAAATGTAAGAATTGTCTCTTCAGTACAAAATTCACCTCCCTCGAAAAATGTAAGAATTGTTACCTCCCTCGAAAAATGTAAGAATTATCTCTTCAGTACAAAATTTGCCTCCCTCGGAAAATGTAAGAATTGTTAGAGGTCCCGCCAAAAGAGTTGATGCCGGAGGCGCAGCTAGGGAAATTAAAGCTGCACACAAATAAAAATGGCGCACATGTTGATAAGAAATGCGCTTATGTATTTTCAAATTTCCCCTTCGAAATTTGTTGCGACTAGGGTAAGGGACGGGAACGGCATGCGGGGATTCTACTGCGCATGGAAAACGCGACTTTCTCGGCATCAACTCTTTTGGCGCGACCTCTACCTCCCTCGAAAAATGTAAGAATTGTCTCTTCAGTACAAAATTCACCTCCCTCGAAAAATGTAAGAATTGTTACCTCCCTCGAAAAATGTAAGAATTATCTCTTCAGTACAAAATTCACCTCCCTCGAAAAATGTAAGAATTGTTAGAGGTCCCGCCAAAAGAGTTGATGCCGGAGCGCGCAGCTGGGGAAATTAAAGCTGCACACAAATAAAAATGGCGCACATGTTGATAAGAAATGCGCTTATGTATTTTCAAATTTCCCCTTCGAAATTTGTTGCGACTAGGGTAAGGGACGGGAACGGCATGCGGGGATTCTACTGCGCATGGAAAACGCGACTTTCTCGGCATCAACTCTTTTGGCCCGACCTCTACCTCCCTCGAAAAATGTAAGAAATATCCCTCGAGCAACAAACTTCACTCCCTCAAAAAATGTAAGAATTGTCTCTTTAGTATAAAATTTCACTCCTTCAAAAATGTAAGAGATTTCTCTCCAGTTCGTATTTACAATCTCACCACGGCTCGGTTTAAATTGGATATTTGACTGCGGCAAAAACAGTAAGAAAATATCTATGCAGTTCGTGTTTACAATCTCACCTCGCCGCAGTTCAGGGGCCAGGAGCGCGTTCAAAAACCTTACTATAGTAAACCACGAGGTAAGCTGTGGTTATGCTACATCACTTCACTTAACCACGAAAGTTTATGTTTAACCATGGAGGTTTTTGAACGCACCGTGGTTAACTACGTGGTAAAGAAAATTTAAAAAATTTCCATAAAATAGTGTCGGCTATTTGCCTCAATTATTTCCAATAATTATATTTATTTAAAATAATCTCACAAATCCCACTTTGATTTGTTCATTATTAACATTAAAACAAATGTCAAAAAATTGTTTTTATTCTTCTTCTTCTTAACTATCGCTAACCATGCTCCCGAGCATGGTTAAAATTTAACTACACCATGGTTAACCACGGGAGTTTTTGAACGCCAAAAAGTTATGCTCGTGGTTATGTTGTAGTTAACCACGGAGTTTTTGAACGACAAAAGTTTACCATAGTTAAACATTGTTAACCATAGTAAGGTTTTTGAATGCGGTTCGTGTATGTCGAAAACGAAAAATTTTTTTCGTCTCGGGTTCGCGTAAGTCGAAAAAATTGAAAATTTTCGACTGAAGCCGACGAAAGGCACTCGAAAGGTCTTGGGTTATCGAGTTTTTACATTAGGACACGTACAATTTTCTTTCGACTAATGGGCCGTCCACACTACGCGGACTTAGATCCCACGCGCTTTTTACCGCACGGCCTCAGAAAAAAGCGCGCATGAGCATTTAATTTTATGAATCGTGAGTAAATTGAGAAAACCGTCAAGAAGCCCGTGTTGTGTGGACGTACAATGTACCTTTTTAAGCACAGCCTTATGTCCGCGCAGTTTGGCCGTACTGCCTTTGCCATTAAAAATATTGCAAAAAAAGCCATTAAACTCTATATGAAAAAAAGAGGCAAAAGCGCGTATGACAAAAGTCCGCGTAGTGTGGATGCACCATTACGCGAACGCTAAAATTTTCGTCGCCAAAATTTTTCGACTTAAATTTTTTTTTCGTTCGACTATCGTCGTTCGCCATACACGAACCCGCCCCAGATTGAATATTTTGCTGCTGCAAAAGAAGTAAGAAATGTCTCTCCACTTCGTAATTTACAAACGCACGATACACGCTCATATCTCAGTAGTACATTATTTTTGAACCGGGACATTTAAAAAAGTTGAGGCCTCAGTACAATTTACTATCGTGTACGGGACAAATGAACTGCCTCTTGTAAGTCCGGCTCAACTCTAGTTGCCAGGTAGGTATTTTTATCGAAAGTGTTTTACTTTTTGTTGATTATTTTTGTTTTCATTTTTTAGGTTCGTCCGAGGACGAGACAGTAGGCAATAATATAATTTTTTATGTGCAGGGGAGCATAAATTGATAAATTATGTAATCGGCTTTGAGTTTATGGATTTATTAGGTAGTCTAACACTATTATCACTCCACTCAACTACTCCACTATTTTAACTCCACTCACTATTTTTGTGTTTCTCAAACATAACGACCAAGGACAAAGTCACAAAAATTACCTAAAATTCCATAAGGTCTAGGTACCCAGTAGGAATTCTAGGAAGGCCTTACCGATGGAGCACTGAAATAAGTACTCATCTGGTAAGGGGTACCCCTTATTTTCTTGGTGCTAGATGAGCCCTTACAAACCCCATTACAAAAGAAAGCAGATGGTAAGGTGTAGTCCAGAATTATACCCAAACAAGTGAGTCTGCCCGATGACTCAAGGGAGCTTTCCTGGAGCTTTCATAAATTTTATAGAAAAAAAGAAAACGGGCAATTATATTCGTCGACATAAAATGCGACTTTAGCATACTCAATAGCCCGGCTCTCATTCGATACGGAGGACAAGCAGCTTTGGAGAAGTGGAGAATTTAGTTGGGGGACTGCTTAGGTAAAGCCACTTTCGGGCTTGGAAAAAAAGGCATTTGTAAAAGATGAAAAAAATAAAAGCGTTTCGACACCCGATCACATATCCATAGGCGCCCATGAACATCTCTTTTTGCAATGTTCCATTTGCTGCCTTACTATACCCCTTACAGATGAGCAGTTCTATAAGTACTCTAAGGTAAGTACTAAAGTAAGGCCTTACCTCCTATGACATCGTGTGTAAAAGTAAGCACTTCTGTAAAAGGATGTGGTAAGGCCTACCCCTTACCAGTAAGTGCTGATTTCAGTACTTCTGTAAGCTTACCGGTCCTACTGGGTATGAGAACATCTACTATCTGGACTAGACAGCAGGCCCTCTTATTACACTATAAAACATTCACACTATTTTAAACCCGTAATACGTCGAACATTACCCGGTTCTCTTCAATGACAGAGACAGGTTCCTATAATTAGGCGGAATATAAATATTTAATCTCCTTACTTTTTAACAACACAATTGAAGCCCCACCACCACCACCACTGGGCGAATATTTGACTGACCTACATCTTTTCACGGCGCCCCGACTGAAATGCCTGTCGTCTAATTAGCCCCACGTAATTAATTATTTGCCAACCGGACTACACTCACGGGCTTAGTACAACTCCGGCTCTAGCCCGCCGCCGAGTAGTGTAATGGTGGCTCACTAATAATTCAAAGCTCAACGTTCTCTAGGTTAATGACCATCTCCGAAAAAAAGACTTTAAACTTGAAACCGCCGTGAAACTCTGACTCCTCTGCTCTATACATGCTGGGGATGAAGTTGAAGCTCCTTACCACCATCGCCGTCATTCCTCTACACGTGAACAGCTGAACCAGGGGGAGCATTAAGGGAGCCACCCCACTGGGACTGACCATACATACAGCCAGAGCAGCCCGGGAGCTGGGGCCTCTCGGATTGTGTGTGGCGAATAGTTAGTGAATAGGGTAAGGATATAATTACTGTTCGGCTCATGAATTTTCGCATCGGTCATTTGTTATGCGCCGCAAGGGAGTTTTTAACTTCCTGCAGGATTGTGCTCGTTCGCAAGCATTTTAATGCCAAGGAGCAAGTGCACTTGTGTATGGAGTAATCCAGTGAGTTCCGTGAGGACTCTTGCATTTAATTATTTCATTTGTTCCATTCAAATACTCCTTGGGGCGAAATTGAAGGGATTTTGGGTTTATTTACTAACCAAAATAGAGGAGTTGAAAATCCTTGGAAAAAAAGAGACAATATCGCAACAATGGAGGGCTTTGCACGGTATTTTTTTGACATTTGTTTGAACTAAGCCAACATTAAAAAAGTTTTCTGTTTTTTATGTGTGGAAAAACGAAGCTTTGGAAACACCCTGTGTAATCCAAGTCCGTGCTGTTCGGGTCATGGTGCAATGTCTAGTAGTAACCTTAGTTTGTGGGATAGAAGCGAATAGGATAGAAGGAGGTCTGGCTGCAAGAGGCGACTCTCGACTCTTACCCAAAGAGTTGGAATCAATGATGAAGCACTTTCTAAGTGGTCGTAGAGGGTGAGAGAGCTACCAGTCCAATGATAGTGATTTATTGACATTTGAGGCACCTATATTCATCGCAAGTCCTGAAAGAAACTTCATCAATTGAGTGAGTCGGTTGTTCGTAGCCGAGGGCGGCATAGCATAGCAGACTGAATTGTCGTTCATATTACGAAAACACAAGTCCCAGTCATCGGCTTTTGTAAGAAGCGATTAACCTTAATCAGTTGGCTTCGTAAAATGCCAAACAGTTTTTTTAGGAGCTGAGTATTTTGAAGCAGAACCTGGATATGATAAATAAGCGCCCGAGCTGCCAAGAGTTGAATCCACAGATGATCGCGTTGGATGGGAGTTAAGTAATGCGTCAAGGATGTATGCTTCTTGGCCTGTAACATCAGAAACTCTCGTAGGATGATTGTCAATTTGATGTAGATTAGAGCTATGCATCTTTCCCAGTAACACTGGTGCCATTTGAGTAGCTCAGCCTATTTATTGACCAATTATTTCTGGGTGGCATGAGAAGAATCTGTAGATCTGTTCGGCAGAAGATCATGATGTGATATTTTTATCCAGACATGATTAAAATCTGGTTATATGCTATTCCACGCCTTAATTCCCGTCATTTCTACTAAAAATGATAATTCCGGTATGTAAACACATGGTGTGCTGTAAGGTATATCCAGACACCTGATTCGACCCTGATTTCCTGATAAGAGGTGAATCTTGTAAACCGATGGATGAAACCAATGATACTTGTGCGACGCGAAAGTAAGGGAAGCTTACTTACTTTCTGTTAAGGTGCCCATTAATTTACAGGCCGCCGACAGGCCGTGGCTATATCACCAGGCACGGCGCGAGGCCATATATTACTCAGTCTGAAGCCGTGGTTACACAGTGCGAGTTAGCATGCGAGCTGTCCTAGTCAGTTACTCCAGTGCAGCTGCTGTTACCGTGTGAACGCATCATACGAGTTTCTGTCATATGCGTGTCGGCCAGTACCACGCATCTAGAATCTCCTCCTGGATGGGCGATTGCGGACTTGAACTTTCAGCTCACAAAACGGAGATCGTGTTACTCACGATAAAGCGCATCAACACTGTGCCCAATTTCGGGGTGGGAGACGCGACAATCGAATCAGCGAGGGCCGTAAAGTACCTCGGAGTAATGTTTGATAACAAGCTATCCTTTGAGGTGCATGTACTGCGAGCGGCGGTGGTAGCGTCGCTTAGCAGGATCTTGGTGGTCTACGGAGCAGAAGTGTATGCGTACAAGCTGCGGTATGAAAAATATCTCCTGATCGGCCAGCTGAAGTTCTGGGTAGACCGGGAGTTTGGCGAGGTTGATTACTACCTTACCCAATTTTTGACAGGGCAAGGCCTTTTCCGGGAGTACCTGAAGAAAATGGGTAAGGTGGCGGATGCCGCGTGACCTACGTGGACTCCGCTTTGGACTCGCTCACCATACATTCTTCGAATGCATTAGCGAAGCGCGCTGGAGCAGGAGCTCGGAAGCATGACCCCCGACACAATTGTTGGGATAATACTTCGAGGCCCCGAGGAATGGTCGAGGGTGGCGCGGTTTTTCCGGGCTATCCTGAAAACGAAGAAGAAAACGGAGAGGAGGGTCACTGATCTGTTTCCATGGAGCCCTGACATCCTCTCGCCCAAGCTGGAGGGACACAAAAAGGGTAATTTTGGTGAGGCCCGCCCGAAGTAATGCCTGGCAGTGGTGTTGGGTGGGGTAAGCGTCGCCGAAAGGGGTGGTGAGTTTAGTCAGTAAGAATCTGACACTACCGTCTGAGTGCGGATCCTCAGCGGTGTCTGTCGACAGGCGGTCAAGCATTGATCGACCCATGTAAGATGCACGAGTTCGCATGCGACTCGGACATCAATTTGAACAGTATTGCGAAATGACAGTAGCTCGTAGTATGCGAGTACACAAATGCAGTAGCTGTCCACTGTCCAACCAGTAACTCGCAATTGTGCTACTAGGTGAGGCGAGTCGGGCTACTGTCGTGTAAGTACATACGTGCAGTCCACTATAAGGTCAGCAATTCGTATTGTGTATCCACGCCTTGTCTGAGGATGAGGTCTTGAGGCATCTGCCAGACAGGCCTTGGACTGCAGACGACCTCATGACTCCCGGCAGAAACATAAGTGTGTGTGCGACAGTTTGTAACGGTCAGTTTTGCCTAAATATCTACCTGACTAAAAATTACTGTGGGGAAGAAAATCGAGTAGTTGGTTGGGAACAAAAAGGTAGGCGGGGAGAAATGAAAAAAAACAGAAAATGGGGAGTTCGAATTTTGACGTAGGAATTTTTGGTCCGGAAAAAGTTTTCGGAAAATTGAAATTTAACTAAGAAATAAAAAATCAGTTTGAACACATACGACTGGCTGGGAGACGAAAAATAAATTTGGAAGTGAAAGGACAGTTCGAGTAAGAGTTCCTGTTTCTGGAGAACAAGAAAAGTTTTGTTGTGAGATAGATTGGGGATCGCCGGAAGTTTTTCTGCAGTCCATTTAATAAATACTCACGGGGATTTGATGCAGATGTAATACGTGGGGCTGTTATTACATAAAAGAAAGTAGGAACAGATTTTGTTTGAAGAAGCAAAATACAAGAAGGGAAGAAGACCAGGCATATATAACGCTTTTTTTTGTTGGGAAGGAGCCACTATTCGCAGGAACACGAACGGCAACCTCAGCGGCGATAAGAAAGGTCAGGTATTTTACAACCCAAAATTCTCATACCCTTTTAGGCGGTTCGTGGTGGAGAAAAACCAATGATCTCCAGTGAAGTGTGCATACAAAGTGCCGTGGCGCATCTGGTCAACACATAGGCGCACTAGGCGTGTGTGTACGAGTATGAGGATTGCGGCCTCTGGAAGTGGTGGTTGTTTATCTTTTTAACTTTGTGGCAAAGAAGGGCAGTCTATTCGAAGGAAATTTTCCCAAAAGCTGTCTCGGTCGTTGAAGTTACCTAAATATAATTTTGCAAAAAGCCTGCAGCAGGGCTGTGGAAGAAATCGTTCTGACGTACGGCTGTGCATTTGTAGACAAAGGCGAGAAAATTAAGTCGCAGTTCTGCTACAAGAGAAAAAAAAAACACACAAAAACTACACAAAATAAAATAACACAAAGTTTTGCTTTCATTTATTAAATTTAAATTTATTACTAAAATAATAATTTTAATGGTAGTAGTAGTAACGTTATAATCTTATTTATAATTATTTGTGAATTTGTTTTGCTCCTTGTCGGAACTAGTTTATTCTTTGTTGTTTTCTGTTCTCCATGTAAGAGAACCTGTTGTTTGTGATAACGGTTGTAAAAAAACGACGAGTACTGGCGCCAATACCACGCGTTTTTCTTTTTCTTCAGTTCTTCTTACAGATATACCCATGATAATTTAATTGTATATTAACTTTTTTTAATTTGAGCGTTGGAATTCGAGATCTGACAAGGCCGCGATTGTTGTCTTGAAATAGTGACGTGTCAGTTATCCATTGTATTGTTTGGTTGTGTTAACTGTTTTCCTGCAATAAACAGGCATATTAAATGATTGTAACGAAAATGTCTGTGTATTAGATTTTTTCTTTGCGGAATGGTTGGGGCGGATTTCTTTTCTTTTTCAGGGTTCTTAAATAGTGCATTCTCCTGAAGCTGATAGTATTCTATACTAATAGCTGTCAGGGGAACGAACTGCCATGACGAGGCACAGGCGATGACCGGAGAATGATGGAGGCGGGATTCAAAGTTGCCTAGGCACAGGTAAGTGGTGAACCAACCGCGGTAAGCCCCGGCCACACACCCCACGACCCCTCCGGCGAGCTAGACAACTCCGTGTGGCCGGCGTAGGAGTTCCGGATTTTCTTTTTATTTCTTATGTATGGTGTTGGCTCCTTGGCCATGCTCTTCCGGGCTTGTGGCTAAGGGGGTAACACCTCGCATAAGTGGCGCCCACTATTTTCTCGCGCCATTATGCGGTTACATAAATGGCGCCCAACGCAGCTTTTAAAGCCCGTTGACTGTCCTACACGGACCTTGAAGTTTAAATTTTTTTTGGTTTAGTACCACTTGTGCCTTCACGGACAACATTTGATTTTGTAGTTTATGGTTCACCACTTTTACCAAGCGCTCGCTGTGGGCTAAGGTAGTACCGCGAGGCCTTAGCCTTTGTCTGTTTTGCCGAAATTTTTTTTTTCAGCGATTGTCCAAATTCTATGTGAATTTTTATTTGTCTTCGCTTTTAGGCCTGTCCGTTCACTTACGTGGTAACTTCTTCGTTTTTGGAGTAGCTTCGAACCATGCTGACCTGCACGGCTTGCTAACAAGCGGTGTTCGCTTGGCTATGCGTGCAGGTGTAGTAGGGGTTCATCCCTGTCCTGTTTCTAGGGGCGGCGACTCTGGTATCAGGCGTGATACCGCCTGCCACTGCGTCGGTCTTTGAACAGGATCTTCTTTAATTTTCCTGGTGGAAGTTGAAGTTGGTACAAGGGCTTAACCGTCTTTGGTAACAGGCGTGTTAACGCCTGCCACTGCGCCCCTTGTTCCTTCGGAAGGTCCATCCAGCTTTTTTAAATTCTATTTTTTTTGTTTTGTCCTGAATCGTTTTTTTTCGTCTGTTCCTCCCAACTGATTGATTTTCCGAAAGGTAGCTCAGTTGTGGTTGAACAGCG
The DNA here is from genome assembly GCA_949987705.1 of Thereva unica. Classification (NCBI taxonomy): domain Eukaryota; kingdom Metazoa; phylum Arthropoda; class Insecta; order Diptera; family Therevidae; genus Thereva; species Thereva unica. Next base: position 20,474,805 of record OX465285.1, on the reverse strand, counting down.
GATCCCCCAAATTTTTTTTATTTTTGAAGAAGTTTCCTTTCCTTTCGTGGCGATGCGATTTTGGATTTTTTCTGTCCTTCTTTTGAGTGCGGACCTGAAGCTGTGACGGCGATGTGGATGGCACTTGGGGATGACTGTGAGTCATAGTCTTCGCCAACTGACATCGACATGCCGGAGCCCGGAAAGTGAATGTAGTCCCGCGCTCAACCATTCCGAAATTAAAATTGAATTAAAGCATATAATTACGCATCTACACGAACATATATATATATAACTACACTTTTATTATTTTATCGCTACACAACACTTGCTTTTATAAGACGCTTACACGCGCGATCATTTTTTAATACGTTAATTTAGAGAAAAATTAAATATAACAGATCTACACATATATGTGTTTTTAAGACGGTTATTTGGTAAAGTTTAATAAGGAAATATAATTTTACAAATTAAAATGCAACGAATTTGTAGTATTAACGATTTTATCATCAGGATATTAGTGGTCTAAACATAACCAAATTCTTTTACAATATTTATCAGTCAAAATCAGTTGTGCGGAACGCTGCTTAAATTGTCAGTGGTCGTCGAGAAAATTTTTTTTATTTGTTTGTAAGGTTATTTTTAAAGCCGGAAAATTTATTTCCATCTCAACTCGGAACTTGCGAAGCAAAAATTGAACACAAATAAAGTGGACAGTATCCAGATATGGATGACGTACATATTTAACACTAAGCCCACTAGAGCTTGCCGCAGCAGCCGCCAACTTTTCTTCATCTTGATGTCAGTTTCCTCTGGATTCCTGATTTTCTCGTATTTCCCGCAATTGAAATATAATTAACGGTTCCGTAATACGAAATTATTGAAAGTGTTTGCGTGACTGATATTCGGTAATGGGGTTCATACTGTTCTTGGTAGCTCTGGCTCATCTATTCTATGCACCCTTCACAAATGTGGAGGAGAGCTTTAATATACAAGCAATGCATGATATACTCTATCTACGGCACAATTTCACTCAGTATGATTATCATGAATTTCCTGGTGTAGTGCCACGAACTTTTATTGGGCCTTTTATTTGTATCAATATTATCGTCACCCGCTGTTATCTTCTTCCAGAATTTGGGAATTCACAATTTTGGAGTCAATATGTAGTTAGACTAGTGCTAGCCGGAATTGTAGCCGCAGCATGGAAAATTTAAGAAAAGTAATAGAAAAAATTCGGCCTTACTATATCGATATGGTATGTTAGTAACGATATCACAATTCCACTTTATGTTCTACATGAGTCGTCCTTTATCAAATGTCATGGCGCTTCCAGTCGTACTTGATGCAGTTAGTTTTTGGCAACAAGAGAAGCATAATCTCTTTGTATGGTTTTCTGGAACTGCAATAATAAAATTCAGATCGGAATTAGTGATTCTTCTAGGAATATTGGTACTTAACGATCTTTATATACCAGAAAAATCTCAGTGGATAATCTATTAAAGGTAGGAGTACCAGCAGGTATCAAAATTTTAACAACTACGGTAATTGTTGATACAATTTTTTTGGGGAAGACCATTATGGCCTGAATGACAAGTTTTATGGTATAATACGGTTTTGAATAAGAACTCAAAATGGGGTGTTTCACCGTTACTATGGTATTTCTACTCCGCAATCCCACGAGCAATGGGGACATCAAAATTTTTCTCCCTCTAGGTTTTGTTTTGGAACCAAGATGCTGACCAATTGGAGTAGCTGCAATCAATTCGTATTCCTATACTCATTTTTACCGCATAAAGACCTACGTCGTTGATTTCCTCAAGGTTCCATCTTCATTTGTTTTTATTTTCGGTCAGTCTGAAGAAGGTCTCTCGGCGAACTGGGTGTCTGTCGTTTCACCGGGATGAGTCGAAGGCAATATGGCATTGCTGGAGGTTGTGCCGATGAAGCGAAAGCACCCTGGGTTTGTGTGAGAATGGTTGAAGACGTATAGATATCAGTAGGGGGACAATGTGGTATTGTCTTCCGCCTGATATTTGTACCTTCAGATATTCCTCCGAGAGGTTTTTCAGGCTGATCATCCCGAAAATACGGTTGGGACCGTACGTCCAACTTTTCCTTTTTCACTCCGTATGGAGACGGCTCTGGTGAGAACCTGAACAGCCCGGCATCTCAGTCTGGAGAGCTCTTAATCTCAGGGGATGAGTCGAGACCCACGTTGATCTTACCCGAAGCTCACTACAGAAGAAAAAACCGTCCGTTATTTTCGGCTCCTCACTGCCTCGCGAGTCGGCCTCGTGGACCCGAGGGTATGTAACGGTCAGTTTTGCCTAAATATCTACCTGACTAAAAATTACTGTGGGGAAGAAAATCGAGTAGTTGGTTGGGAACAAAAAGGTAGGCGGGGAGAAATGAAAAAAAACAGAAAATGGGGAGTTCGAATTTTGACGTAGGAATTTTTGGTCCGGAAAAAGTTTTCGGAAAATTGAAATTTAACTAAGAAATAAAAAATCAGTTTGAACACATACGACTGGCTGGGAGACGAAAAATAAATTTGGAAGTGAAAGGACAGTTCGAGTAAGAGTTCCTGTTTCTGGAGAACAAGAAAAGTTTTGTTGTGAGATAGATTGGGGATCGCCGGAAGTTTTTCTGCAGTCCATTTAATAAATACTCACGGGGATTTGATGCAGATGTAATACGTGGGGCTGTTATTACATAAAAGAAAGTAGGAACAGATTTTGTTTGAAGAAGCAAAATACAAGAAGGGAAGAAGACCAGGCATATATAACGCTTTTTTTTGTTGGGAAGGAGCCACTATTCGCAGGAACACGAACGGCAACCTCAGCGGCGATAAGAAAGGTCAGGTATTTTACAACCCAAAATTCTCATACCCTTTTAGGCGGTTCGTGGTGGAGAAAAACCAATGATCTCCAGTGAAGTGTGCATACAAAGTGCCGTGGCGCATCTGGTCAACACATAGGCGCACTAGGCGTGTGTGTACGAGTATGAGGATTGCGGCCTCTGGAAGTGGTGGTTGTTTATCTTTTTAACTTTGTGGCAAAGAAGGGCAGTCTATTCGAAGGAAATTTTCCCAAAAGCTGTCTCGGTCGTTGAAGTTACCTAAATATAATTTTGCAAAAAGCCTGCAGCAGGGCTGTGGAAGAAATCGTTCTGACGTACGGCTGTGCATTTGTAGACAAAGGCGAGAAAATTAAGTCGCAGTTCTGCTACAAGAGAAAAAAAAAACACACAAAAACTACACAAAATAAAATAACACAAAGTTTTGCTTTCATTTATTAAATTTAAATTTATTACTAAAATAATAATTTTAATGGTAGTAGTAGTAACGTTATAATCTTATTTATAATTATTTGTGAATTTGTTTTGCTCCTTGTCGGAACTAGTTTATTCTTTGTTGTTTTCTGTTCTCCATGTAAGAGAACCTGTTGTTTGTGATAACGGTTGTAAAAAAACGACGAGTACTGGCGCCAATACCACGCGTTTTTCTTTTTCTTCAGTTCTTCTTACAGATATACCCATGATAATTTAATTGTATATTAACTTTTTTTAATTTGAGCGTTGGAATTCGAGATCTGACAAGGCCGCGATTGTTGTCTTGAAATAGTGACGTGTCAGTTATCCATTGTATTGTTTGGTTGTGTTAACTGTTTTCCTGCAATAAACAGGCATATTAAATGATTGTAACGAAAATGTCTGTGTATTAGATTTTTTCTTTGCGGAATGGTTGGGGCGGATTTCTTTTCTTTTTCAGGGTTCTTAAATAGTGCATTCTCCTGAAGCTGATAGTATTCTATACTAATAGCTGTCAGGGGAACGAACTGCCATGACGAGGCACAGGCGATGACCGGAGAATGATGGAGGCGGGATTCAAAGTTGCCTAGGCACAGGTAAGTGGTGAACCAACCGCGGTAAGCCCCGGCCACACACCCCACGACCCCTCCGGCGAGCTAGACAACTCCGTGTGGCCGGCGTAGGAGTTCCGGATTTTCTTTTTATTTCTTATGTATGGTGTTGGCTCCTTGGCCATGCTCTTCCGGGCTTGTGGCTAAGGGGGTAACACCTCGCATAAGTGGCGCCCACTATTTTCTCGCGCCATTATGCGGTTACAAGTTTAACGTAGCAGGTTGAAAATTCAAGTGCAATAATGTTCACTGCCTCAACGAAATCTCTTCAGTATCAAGTTTGAACAGTGTGAACATTTTTCAAATTCAAATATTTGGGCAACTGACGATAAATGCCCTCACACATAAAGAATTTTGTCCGTGCTCTTGGGCTGCAGGCCTCATTTAGTTGGATGCCGGTGAGTGTGGGGTGATACTTGGCCTCAAGGCGAGAAACCTTCAGGCTTCGGCCTGCCGGCGGATTATGTGTGAATGAGGGTCTTTATTTTTATAAAGGTGCATATGATCTTCATCTACAATCTTCATCTACATCAAATCAGCAAGAAAGTAATGTAACCATAACAACAGTTTTTTAAGCAATGGAGTAGATTGCTCGTGGCTCTATCATGAGTGGGCCTTAAGAGCAATGGCGACAGCTAACGCTCGCACTCTATACTGGCCAGGTCCTGACTTAGTTGCTTAGTGGTTCAGGTTTCGTCAACTTACATCCAAGTAACTAATGCCTTTTTAAATATTAAAACTGCAAAAGGAAAACCGTCATTTTCCAATAGATGGCGCCACTGGTTAACCCGTAAGGTTTATCGCCACCTGCTTCAGTTCCGCCCAGATCCCCTTGAGTTATGCTATTCTATGGCATTTCTAAAACTAAGCTTAAGACAGTGCGACATGGCCTGAACAAGACGAAAGATTGGTATAGGGTGACACCTAAGCTCTATATGAAAAAAAGTTGGTAAAACATACTTGTAAACAATTAAAACCCCCTAACGTTTCCCCAGAAATTAAACAGCCCTACACCTCCAGCCAATACTTAAGTGGGGGACTCAAGTGGTGGTTAAAGTCTCCAATTAAATCGATTAGCTTGTGTGAATTGCGAAAAAGGGCAGAACAACAGTAAAACCACACCGATCACAGCCCGTATAAAGGTTGCTCGCCCATTCGTTAAGTCATAAAGCGCTAATTAATGGCCGCCCATAAAACTTTTCCAGCTGGTGTGGAGTGCTCCATCAATGTTCTCGGCTGGTGCGACTACTATTGACTTCATTTGAAATGCGGGATGCTTACCCTGTGTACCTTGCTCACATGCACCTTACTTTAATGCACGCGCTTCACAGAGAAGTACTTCAATCCTCGTCTGTTTGCATATGAAAAGGAGATTTTGAAAAGGGCTTTGGGATGGCTGGCATCCCACTATTTTCTGAAGAGCTATATGTTATATGTAGTACATAAACGATGTCCAACACCGAATCGGATGCTAATGTTTACATAGTATTTTCCAGATGCCTGGGTCAATCGCGTTTCAGATAGAAGTTGGATGTGCGTGTTTGGTTAGCCTTAGCTGGTGCCGGGGGGTTTTTTATTCTATAAAACATAAATGCAACAACTATGCGCCGCCCTATGGGGGCTTGTGATGGCGAGTCAAACTGTTATGAGTTCTTTGTTTAGTGCCAATTCCTGGATGCAGCGTTAGCTTGTGTTTACATACACAATACACGTGAGTATGCACAAGGTTTACGCTGATGTAAAGCTGGAAGAGCTTTGTTTCGCTCAATTGCAGAAATTTCAATATTGGATTGCAATAATCAGATTTGTCCGTAGGTTGGCGCGACTTTTCATAGAAAGGCTTGTTTATTGCAGTTTTGTGTAAATAATTTTGGGTTTGGATTTTTCGGATTGAAGAGGGTTCTTTATTTTTGAAAAAATGAATTGACTGCAATTATAATTTAGTTCCTTGTGTAACGCTGACAGGTAATCGATAACCGAGATGTGGGGGTGTAGATTTGGCCATGTCCAATACTACCTTAATGAAACGGCCAGAAAGAAAACTCTCGATCCAGTTTTTCAGAGCTAGGTCAATATCAATAAGTTTGGGTGTGATTTAATGTCTGGCAATAACTTTACTTCGCGGTTTACTTATTTGGGGTCTCCCTTACCGAACCCCGTCCCACCTAAATTCCAAGACCCCCACATTTAATCCTAGATGTGAAGGTACCGTGCCAAGGTCTGAATGGCCAACGAGTGGATATAAACAGGCTAGTCTCAAAAGGCCCCCGCCGATACTAGGAATCATCTGTCATCATGCCAGGAGTCACCAACCACAATGACAATGGCACATATGAGAAACAGAGATTACGATCACGATCACAATCATCCGCAAGAGAAAGGTACAATCTTCGTTCTTCGTTCTCGGCAAAATTTGCAGAGAATGAGGCCGTTGGTACCATCTCGCAGAAGGACAGGACCAAAAAAACAAAATTTTAAGATGCCTGTAAGGATTGGAAAGCGTTCCAGAACGCAAGGACAGCAGGAGCGGAGAGTTTCCGGGAAGATAGCTCAGCGCCTTCAAATAATGAAAGGAAAAAGGTCTTAAGACCAACCATAGTCCTGGAAGCTTCTACTTCAGGAGCCCAGAAATCAGGCTAAACGGGTAACAGGCCAATGAGCGAAGTGATGAAGGACCACCAGAGGCACTAGCCAAGGCCAATTCCAGTTTCGGCAGACTCCCGTACTTTCTCTGGGCCGAGATCGAGGCCAAAGTATCAGAGCTCTCTCGCAGGTAATCAGAAGGTAGCGAGTAATTAGGTGTGAGGTTACTTCTCGAAGGAGTTCCTGGTAAAATGCGTTGTTCGTCTACGCGACGCCAAGGAAGTAGTCTGCTTGGATCTTATTCCGGCGAGAGATATTTCGAAAAGGCCAAGGGTGAGGATCTGGCTCCTAAAAACGCAAGCAGAGCTAGACAAATTGCTCGACTATCTTCGGCGCCACAACAGGGGCATCTCTATGGACAACTGGAAGGCACTCAAAGCAGAGAAACCCCAGGGTAATAGTAGAACACTGGTACTGCCAATCAACGACGAGTGTCTAGAGGCGTTCGAGTAAGTTGATTATAGACTCCATTTTGTACTAAAGCAGGCATGGATAAAGGGTTTTAAAACAGCGTCATCTAACGAACAGGCTAAAGAGTTCAGTAAGGGCTTGGATGAATTAACAGTCATCAAGGATGAGAGGAAGCTAGCATCTACAAGCTCAGATGCAGCACAATGCAGTCGGAAGACTGTCCTCTACCTGAGCAGCAGTAGCAGGAACAGCCGCCAAGCGGGTGTGGAGGCGGTGGTGGCAGAAACTAAACTACCAAGGACATCCAAGGTCCAGCATCAGTGGCACCACCAGCAGTAGGTACGAAAATGTCGAAGTGCTTGCAAATCAATCTTGAGCACGGCCGCTGTGCCTCGGATAATCTGCAGGTCTTCCTCTGAAGTGAAAGGAAGTTGCTTCAGCTTACCTAGCACACGACAAGCAAATACCACCAATGGAAGTTAGGGATCTGGTGGAAAGTACAATAATCAGGAGAAAGGACCTCTTGCTGGGCTGTGATGACAACGCGAGGCACGTCGTATGGGGCAGCAAAGAAAGCAACGAAAGAGGGGAGTCAATTTTCAATTACATAATTAATATTAAATTAGAGGTATGCAATGTTGGCAATTCTCCCACTTTCGCATTTCCAAGTACAGATAGTTTCAGGGGTTGGGAAGAAGTAATCGACATTACCCTATCTCTAAGTAATAATTTCGTCTGGATGAGTCGGCCAGGTGTGGCGAATTTCTCTCTTAGCAACCCTGTCAACCATACTATATCAAACGGGGAGTCGGCACATGAACACAGTCCTCAGATGAAGCCCTGGTGTTTCTCCTAAAAACTCCCTTTCCCGGCTGTCTAGAAGTCGCCCCCAACAGGAGCACAGAGTCTCTAGTGGAAGCGGCAGTGCCGCGGGAGAAAACCTGCCAATCTGTCACCCTGGAAACGGTGCGATGGCTGGTGCATAGTTTCTCCCCCGTACTAGTCTACATACATGGACAATATAATGGCTTGTCTTAATCTACAGGTATTATTTACATTACAGGTAGATGCCCCACTTCTGGAGGAGGGTCAAAGTGATTTTCATCACGAAGATCGACAGACGCGGGGACGAAGCGGCTGAAGACTACAGGCCAATAAGCTTATCATATTTTGTCCTAAAGACCCTAGAACGCATACTATACATATACCTCCGTGAGTGCATAAAAGAGGTCCCGATGTCTATATCTCAGCATGCTTATTGTAAAGGCAGATCGGTGGACACTTCTCTTCACGAAGTAGGTTAGGTTAGATATGGCTGAGTTGTTGGTTTAAGCTTATACACTTAGGCCAGAAGGATAGGCCCATTGTGATGCCATAGTGATCCCACTTTAAACCTGACGTTAAAATGTCGTTTCTTCGCTAAAAGCATCTCAAGGAAGTAATGAATCTTCTAAGTTTCGGGATCCCAATCTTCGAGATTTCCGCAAGGGTCCTTAGAAAGACCAAATGAGGTTAACCTTATTCTGCTTAGGGGCGGGCAATGACAGAGGAGATGTAATACACTTTCTGCGTCGTCCAGATTCTTACAGCTTCGGCAGAAATCGTAGGTCTCAAAACCTAAGCGGGTCGCATGCGTCCCTATGTGACAGTGTCCGGTCAGCACTCCCACTATAACTGAGGTCTTGTCTCCCGAGGCTCAGTAGTGAGGTGGTTCACGAAATAACGCGCACCGTGAAATTCTCCGTAGAATACAAACAGCTTACCCTGGCAGCCTTCCTAGATATAGAAGGCGCTTTTGACAACATCAGCACCGAGGCCAGCCGGGAATCCCTGGCGATAACCGGAATCCACACTGAAATTAGTCAATGGATCCTTCGCATGCTGGCAACTCGAACCATCTACAGCAGATCGGCTGCGAAAGAGTGTGAGAAAGGACGATGAGTAGGGCACACAATTTGAGCGGGTATTTTCAGCCGAATTTTGATCGAGCACTTTGACAGCTCTTACATTGTTGGTTTGTTTTTCTGATATTCCCTTTTGCTCGCAAACTGAATGTCTACAACAACAACAAAGCCAGTATGATTTGTTGCCTGCAAGTTATTCCCTCGTGTAGAAGTTTATACTATTTTTCGCCGAACACCAAAAGATAATTGCCAATCGCCGACGACAAAATTTTAGGGCCCGATTCCGCATCCTTTTTCTGTCTTACGGAATACGGGCGACACGGATTATGTTGAATTTTATTTGATCAACCATAATATATGAAATGCACATATTCACAAAGTTAATTATACTTGAAAGAGATGTGGAGGGGGCATTATATTAGTAGTATAGCTATACCACTACCGTGCCACTTATTTCACCATAAAGCACAATCAAACTTTTTGGTTTGTGTCTTTGGTAGAAGCTTGTTTTCGGTTTGTATCTTGGGTTAAAAAGGTGCGCCACCTGTGAGAAATTAGTTGAACTTTGCTGTGTGGTGGATGATTTGTGTGGCTTGGGTGGACTTTTATGCTAGCGATCTTGGGTGGGATCTTGTGCAGGTTTGAAGGACTCGCAATAAGATTTCAATAATAATAAGAATTGTATTTCATTTACCCGGAACCCTGGTGGGGAGAATTGGTCTGGGCTTTAATTTTTAATGTAGTTTGCACATTAGTTTTGTGGAAGCATATTTTTAGGGAGTTCGAGCTTTCGTAGCAAGTGGCCATAGTCAAAATCGCAATGATTTTACCATTCCCTACAAGTTGATATAGTTCATCAACAAAATGCACCAATAAATCCACTAAATTAAACCCGCAATGGCAATATCAAAAACTTTGAATATATACTTATATTAATTGAAAATATTCCGTTTTTGGTTTAATTATGATTAATTTGAACCTTTTAGACTTCGCTCTCTCCATTCACAGACTTAATCCTGTTTGCGAGAATTCAAATGAAATTGTCGCTTAGAGGGAAACGACGGTGGAAGCTTTATGCAATAATTACAAATGATCGAAGGCAGACGACAATGCGAAAATGGGGCAGGGGCAGGCAAAAAGGACACTACCGGATACTACCACCATAAACTCCTTATTCACTGATGATAACAAACGTTGGCATTGGGTATGGAAGCTGCTGACAGGGAAGACCGCGATATTGCCTTTATCGTATCGATTTAATCCCTTTAAAAGTTCGCCTCCCATCTAATTGACACTTATTGGACAGTTAAAGAGACTTATTTAAATCGACGGTTGGTTTATTAAAAATCCGGTAGGGAAGTAGGAACGTTAGTGCTAGCCCGACTGTTCATGCTGATCTCAAAAAATATTTTTTGAGCCATTACATCGCGTTCGTTGAGAATCATTTTCTCTGTAATAAACCCCCCCCCCCCAAAAAAGATCATTCTTTAAGTTTTAATTCGTCAGAGTTGTTATCCTGGTTCAATTTCTGAAAGTGCTGAAGATAAACCATTTTAAATCAATTCAGATTCCGGTCCTTTTGATGTAGTTTTGGAGCGCTATCGGTCGAATGTCACACAGCCCTGCTCTAAACCAGCCTGGTACCAGGACGTTACACAAAGGACATGAAGCTTTAAACAAAAAAGCAAAAAAAAAAAAACTGAAAATTTTAGCGAAAAATGTCTGGAAAAATTAATAATAACGAACGGTGGCACTGTTAAATCGCTGCCGCCTTCAGGAGCGAATACTGAAACGCAATGGGGGACAAAGTGGAGAGAAAGCTTTTAGAAATTTACTACCATTGTTCAAAAGTTGCCCGGTGCTCCTTTATGTGAGAATTTGAAGGAGCTGGCGTCTTTGTGCAAGAAATTGATTTCGCCCTCGTTCCTTTTAAGATAGAGAGTGTATTAAGTGCATCCTTTATCGAGCTGCATAGTGTGAACGGGGGTGGGCGCTGCAGAACATGCAATCAAGCAGTCGAGAAAGTTGGGTTGAATTACCTTTACTTTGAAAGCAGCAGTTTGACCCCTTACTCCCGATACTATGAAACATGGGCGGCGGGCGGGGGGTGAATTTCTAAGAAAATAATAATTAATATCTTTTAGGTAACTGGAAACATCTACTATATAAATTTCTAATTCACACACCCTTATACCACAAGCGAATCGCACCCGAATTACTTAGGAAAATTTCACATTTTAATTACATACACCCCCCAACAAAGGGGTTAACCCCGTATGAAGAGCGCACACACATGTGCAAAGGCTTCGCGCGATAATAATTAAAGTGAATTATGCTTCCCGTGTGTGCATTATACACATTGACACAAGTCCCTGGAGGAGAGGTACCCACTAAAAGCTGCGCACCCTTTAATCAAGGCTAATCAATTAAGAATCCCACCTCTTGGCTGTAATTGAATTGCACACTTCATGCCTGCCTTGGCGAAATTTAAAGTTCATCATTAGACGACTTTGCCTCTTGCCATCTTTGGAGAATACCGCTTCTCGTTTTAATTAGTCGCGCTTGTATCTTTTACTCTGAAAGGTGCCCAAAAAGCAATTTAACAAGGTTTCGTGGTCGCAAAATAATTGCATTAATGAGAGAATTAGTCAAAAGTCTTCAACTACCTTTAGTACAGGTGGAGAGAAGTACGTGGATCATAAGAAATATTAAAATGCAACAAGGAAGTTAGTTAAAAAAGTTATGGGGGAGAATGTTATTTGTTCTCAAGGCTCATTCACGATTGAGTGCAAGGAATTTACTTTTCAAAAGAACATTTGCTGTTTTTTCAAAGGTAGTTGAGGGCCATGTAAGTAGTACCAAATACAATCCAAAAAATCGTTTCCACGACAAAGACAAATCAGGGGGTTTTTCTAACCTATTCCACCTACTTCACCATATTGCGCAATCGAGCATTTAGGTTTGTGTCTTTGGTAAAAGCTTGGTTTCGATTTGTGTCTTGCATTGAAGGGGGTGTGCCATGGCACAATAATTACAAGGTAAGCTCATAAAGATCTCGTGACGTCATTCAGATCTTAGCTCACAAGGGGGAAAAAGCTCTTCCGTGACGTTACTCAGATCTTTTCTAAAGTGAAAAGCACAAAAGCTTTTCAAGGTGGAAACAGAGCTTGTCGTTGTGAGCTTCCCTTGTATTATTGTATCACCAGTGTGAAATTAGTTGAACTTCTTTTCTAACGTCCATCTTTATTTTTAGAGTGCATTCGATAATTGAGCTAGCTGAGCTGAATAAGTAAACGGGGTGTATTTGGCCCAGGAACATCGCCCCGAACAAGATCCTGCTGTTCATACTGCCTGCTGTGGAGTGCTCCTCCGGTTTATATAAGGAATGAGGGGCAACCCGTATGGTGAACACTGCGGCCAAGTTAGGCCTATTGTGTACTAAACCCTCCGGTTTGGCTTGGGGGTAATTTTAGGCGCAGTGTTCAACTACCAAAAACGGCGAAATGGAGAACATCAGCCAGACATCGAGACGACTGGAGGAGAAAAATAGAGGAAGCTAACCGTTGAGTGTGGTTGCAGCGCTATCGGAAGAAAAAAAGAAGAAAACAGTTCGGTGACCAAGTGAACTAGTGTCCTGACATACTTTCTGCTGTACCCCAGTAATTTCCTGGCAGCTTTGTCTTCCGGCACAAGAAAAACCGCTTAGTGTTCATCAGAATAGGTGATATATGTGTGGACCTCTACTATTCGATGCACTTTTTATTAATTAATTCCTAACCATTTCCAGCTGTTATATTTATCACAACAAAGAGACACAGAGTCTCCGTTGTTTGAGTCACTTTCACCGTCTCTACTACCGCGGCCATGATATAGTTCCCATTCCCAAGTGTCGCGATACCTACTTCGGTGCCCAAATAGCCGATTATGGTCCGGTGAAAGTAGTACCAGTAGTACCGTTATAAAAATTAATCGACTAACACTAATCGTATCGGCTAAGTAATCATGATGGAGGACAGCCGTACTTAAGAAAAGCTCATGGTAACAGAAATTGCAGGAAATAGACCAGAAGGCAGACCCTGAAGGAGATTGCTAGACTTTGTGACGCCTTTGTGAGAGACAATGTTCAACATCCGGAACTGGAATCATACTGAAAGGTACGGTCAAACTTGAAGAAATACTCTAGAGGAGACTAAAGCTCACAATTTGGGCTATAGCATCATTGGATGAATGAATAATAGGGCAGAGCTATGTCCGGCCATTTCTGGTAGATAGGTTAAGTTCTGCTAAAGGCCCTTCTTAAGTTTTCATAGTTATATGCCAATAATAATAACAATTTCTGCTTAAAAGACAGTAGCTAAGGTGTCCAAACTGAACTCTCTAATAAATCTGGAAATTTGGCCCCAAAATCCAAGCATCCACAACTGTTTCTATCTTGTAGCCTTTCGTTTTCCATAGAAGTCCACCCTGTGGTACCAAATTGAGTAGATTCTCTTGAGTAGACACTCAGATCTATAGTTGCATACCAGCTGAAGGCAAATTCAAGTGTTCTAATTGCCTGTAAAGAAGGTTTGGGCCAACCAACATAAAGCAACTTAGAATTCATGGAAATGACTCTGTAGGTCAATCTTGGCGTGATTGAGTTCAATAAACAATTCACAGCTGCAACGAGAAAAGTTGGTGATAGTAATTTCTCTAGGCTTACTGGTAATAATTCTGGTATATTTAGTTTTCGCAACGTGGACTACGAAGAAGTCCGTAAAGCCTTCTATGATGCTATTCGTGTCGGGGCGTGTCCTGATTCGAAAAGCAGAGGTCTTCATCGTATTGTCCATCCAGTTCCGAGGCATTGTTTGCCGATTCGTAGCGATGGTGTTTTTTTATAGGAGTGGGTTGCCCACGCTCCGTTCAACAGACTTAAAACACTGTTTTGTGGCGCAGAGAGCTCGTCTTTCGCCCGTCACCCGCTAACTCCTTCTGATAAAGTATTCTAGAGGGCACCACGTGGAGGTGGGATTACGACTTGCTAACAGATCTGCTAGGTTCTCGTCTGCAGTGACTCTTCTCGGGTTTTGATAGAAGCAACAAATCGGGTGTTACTACCTTCCGAGGTCTTGGTTAATCGTTCGCCCATCAAAACTACTTTCGTCAAACTGTCTAACAAAACTGCTCTCCAATGTTCTGTGTAACGCAGTTTTTTCCCGTGCTGCCCTGCTCTACGCTTACTGGGTGACACAACAGATCAACGCGCTTTTGCTAAAGACTGCTGTTTAACATACTCAATAGCCCGCTTCTCGTTCGACCACGGAGATCAAGCAGGATTGGACGTAATTAATGCTTAATAAAGGTACTATAGTACAGTAGCTACATATGGATGAGAAGCATGGAGTATCTCCCAGAAATCCGCTGACAAGATGGACATATTTGAGAAGAAGATTCTCCGAAGGATATACGGCTCAATCAATGAAGACAATGGATGGCAAATACTTTACAATCACGAATTGCACGATCTATAGAGAGAGTGTAAACTCTCGACATATGCCAAGCTACTGCGTTTACGTTGGGTTGGTGATGTATAAAGAATGGATGACTCAAAGATACCAAAGAAAGCCCTGTACCTACTACCAGATGGCAGAAGAACAGTTGGCAAAACAAGTTCAAGGTGGGAAGACAATGCTAAGGCCGATGCAGCAAAACTGCTCAACACAAGAAACTGGAGATAAGCTGAGGAGCAGAGAGACGTCTGGAGGAAGAACCTGGTATTCTGGTTTCTAATAATTTAGTGCCAACCTAAGTATAAATAAAATATGGCCTTTCAACGGGCGAAAACTGACCGTGATTGAAACATAGTACTCGGCCATGTGACGAGCTTCAAAAGGTAGGTCTGTACGATCGTACATCACACACGCACGCATACCAATCGATTATCTATAATACACAACAATAATGATCAAGTTTCCTCAAAACATATTCAACAATACATTTGGTGCAGATACTTTTTTGGGTCAAATTTGCCATCGTATGCCCGTTTGTACGGCTCAGTACTTGGCCATTAAATTCTTTTGGTCAAGTTTGGCCATCGTATGTGTTTCCATGTGTTTCCAGCACATGCGTCTCCCATTAAAAATAGTTAAAAACTCTACGGCCATAATATGCCCGCTAAAAAGCCAAGCGGCCGATGTTCGCCCGTTGTAAGGCCATTTTTTATTTTTAATCTGAATTTGAGATACTTTCCAGCCTAACATATACAAAATGTTATCTGCCTTGCCAGTTTTGAAAGCAGCTTTCAGATTGCAGCGCTGCCATAGCTGTGCTGTTAGTGAATGGACCCATAACCTTGATTATCTTGCCGCATTCAGGATGAATACGTTATCAACGCATTACTTGTTGAGGTTATTCATTTCAATTACATAATTGCGAGAACAATGTGCTCATATCTCCTGGGTCCAAATTCGTCTGCAGCAGACCTGTTCTTTTAATCATACAGCTCTTCAAATATGCGACCACCCAACCAACCCTGGCCTGAACTAAAATTCACTGCAAATGTCGAGCATATCTCAATTAATGCCGCTGCTATAATTTGCAAAAAGAGAGAATTTCGCACATTGTTAAGCTGATTGCAATTTTCTACCCAATTAGATAATTTTTTTTCATGATTACATTGTTGTAACACGATCCCCACATCTTCGCCTTAACAATGGCGAGAGAAATAACCTTAAAAAAATTTCACTTGGGGAGAAAAATGGTGAAAATAGTGTGCGAAAAAAAAATGAAAAAATGTGAAAAATTTCACCAAGACCTCGGCTGAAAAACATCTCCAGAGGCAATGAAATGGCGAAAGTTGATGTCATGTTAGCTGGGAATTACATCGGATCAATTGGTCGTGTAATTCCATGCCATGGGAAACCTACCCCTAGTGATGTGGGGCTCCGCTACAATATGAGCGAATCCACCTCGGCGCTCGTCGGTGTGTGGCTGGTTGCCAAATTGCGAAAATATGTTTTGCGGTCGTATATTGCCGCCGCTGCTGCTGCTGCTTTGGAAAATATCGCCCTGCATCCATTGGGATCAGGCTTTGTGCTGTCTGTTACCTAGCAGCTACGAAAATTCATTTCAATAACACTTTTCCGTAATTATAGGTTATTGCGGCAATTTAGTAATGCACGTAACAAATTAATGGAAAAATATTGTTGTTGCTGTTTATATAAGGTTTTATATATGTATGTATGTAAGTTGGTATTGCCATGGACAATCTCTCTCTGCTAAAGACTCTCAAAACGAGGAAATCATAATCAGGATTCAACATCATCTCTTAAGGCGTACACGTCTAGTATCTAGATTTATATGAAGGTAGCTCAATGCTGTGTGTGCCTTGTATACACGAGGCTGTTAGATAAGTATGCTTCAATGATCCCTCTCCTCTCCACCCCCGCCATCAACGTTTTATCGCAATTCATTATAGCGTGAAATTTAAGCTACTGCTTATGGAAAATGAAAATGTTGCAATAAACCTGCAGCTTTAGTGAACAAAACTGGCATGAAATCAAGAAATTTACCCCAAACACAATTTTCACAAAATTCATCAGAAACTGTACCCAAGGGGTAAGCCGCTCCTCGGCCGCCCCTACGGAGCCAGCCACACACAACAGCGTAGCAGAAATATGGTGTGTTCCTTCAACAACATCACCTTCTAGTGGGAGCCTTCGGGCTGACATGAATGCAATCATCCCTTGATAAAGTCGGCTTTGGCTTCCAGCTTCTTGTTTTTAGTGAATCCGTCCATTCCCACTCCGTCCCCGTCCGCCCCCGCAGCCACCCCCCCCCGTACCATATCCCCGGTTTCGTTCCGGTTAATGCAAATGGTTTCGGGGGATTACCTTTAATGTCGCTCCGAGAACAAAAGATATCTATCTTTCCAGGATGTAATTTTAAGCCAAAAAACAAGATTTCCCTTTATTCTCACCAAGATCCGCTTTGCGCGTATTCGCAGATTTTCTATGGGGGATGAAAAGAATCAAATCTGCAAACGGGGGGTTGGCACACAGCTCCTGTAGCAAAAGGGGAGCTGCTCGTAGCACTGTGTTAGCTTGAATCTTCATTAATGTCCTTTGATTTTTTATACAATTTTTTTTCGTACAGAGAGAGATTCGACTGCTTTAATCGAACACTACATACACCTACATGTATGTATTGGTCTATGACGAAAACTTTCGTCTCTTTACCATTTCAGCTCAGCTCCTTATATTTACTATCCAAGATATACCAGAGACGAACTGATGACGAATACACCTTGCAAAAGGGCGGCAATAGCGTGTAAATGTTAAAGAAATTGCTTGTCAGAAACACGTGCATTACACAAAATGGTGTTCACTGTGCTAGAAGCACTTGACGGCTGCTATGACAGATTTTCCTATGAAAATAAGAATCCTACAGCAGCTATATGGGTGTGTTGTGTAGTCACTGTGTGCTCTCTCTGTCGTATATTTCGGCAAACTACAGGCGCTTAGTCGATTTCGTACAAACGCAAGTTCAGAAAATCAATTTTTCAAATATTTAAATTTGTCTGACGTTCTCTGCAGACAATTTGGATTAAAGGATTTATTTTAAAAAAAAGTATTCGACTAAAAGGTTTAGTGCAGAGGGAGAGAGGAGGAGGGACAAGGTAGTGATTGTCAGGTATGCGCCAAGTAGAATAATAGTTCTAAGCTCAGGAATTACTCTTTGTAATATTCATGGTATATCGAAACAAGCTAATGTAAAAGAGACTGACAGCTTCGAATACCGTGAAAAATGGTCGCCAAGTGACGTCAACACTAATGCAGAAACAACAACAACAACTTTGATTTTGTATGGAAAGCTGGCACCAAGTGACGTCAGCACAAAAATGACATTTCTCTTTTACATTGCCTTGTTTCTGTATACTGTACTAATATGTATCAGTCTTAAACGATAGGCCTAACTTGGCCGCAGTATTCACCATGTGGGTTGCTTCCTCAGTCTGTCAAGTCGTTGGTCACGTTACGGCGAAATGTCTAGTAGTAAGCTTAGTTCAACGGATAGAACAAGTTTGAGGTTATGTGGGGTCTGGAGGATACTGAAGGAAATGGCGGCAACCTGATAACAGATCCTCGGATATGATGCCCTCGATCTCTCATTTCCAATGTCCTACTTTGACCTTCATTCATGTGGTAACGCTGTTAACTCTAAAGGGATGGTGGACAACCCCTAGGGGAAAGGAGGAAAACGAATGAAATAAGTGAGAGGGAGTACACTATTCAAAGCCTACCAAGCCAAGATGTAAAGTTTTCGTGTCGATTGCCGCATGCCAGTGTGTAGTTTTTGCACTGTCGTTTAACGATCTCTTCTGGGCATCGGGTACACCCAGTTGTAAGTATAATGACTTATCCTAGGAGTCAAGCAACACGTTATCAAACATTATGTTAGAGTCCAATATAGCATTGAACTTATAGAGCTTATGAACGGACTCATAAGCTAGAAACAGATACATGCGCGCTTGCGGTGCGGGCATTGATTGAAAGTATAGAAGTGCGTCTATTTAAACCTGAGCTAACAAATTGTCGGCTGAGCGCCTACGAACACAACGCGAAAGTATGGTTACTTTCAAATTTCCCTGTTACAGCCATAGTCAGTGGATAATCTGGTTATGGTGGGTAGCAATACCCACCTGGAAAATTCTGGATGGGTAAAATACTCATGTTACTGATAAGCTACTGCTCGACTGGCTTTCATCTTTTGTTTAACTTTTAATACTCCTGTCGGTTCTTTGCTTTTTGCCGCATTTTCATTAGCAGAATTAGTGGAAGAGTAAACTGGGCGATTGCTAACTACTCTGTGAACTCGTCTAATGAAACATAAATGGTAGAGTAGACTACTTGGTTATAGTAGAGTAGAGTGGTTTAGCAGCACCATGATAAAGTTCCTCTACTCTATTTCTCTGCTTCGGCTTCTTCTAGCCTTAGCTTAGTGTATGGTTTTCAGCGTCGCTTCAACCACCCACGGTCTTTATCATGAGTCCTAAGATGTTTTTCGGTGTTAGGGTCGCCTCGGCTATTGCCTCTTGTTCCACCCTTATCTCACACAACAAAAGTGCTCTGTATGCAAGGCATGTATCCATCCTGTAGATCTGGAAGTTGAGGACCTGCTCGGCTTAAACCTGGAGTTGGATACAATTGAGGAGACGGAAGCTATAACAGTTTCGGTAAAACCCCTTACGCCATCCGGGTTCTGGTTAAATGATTAGGCAGCTTGAATTTGCCAAATTGAAGTACAATTTATCTTGGTCAGCATAAGGGCAAATTCAACAAAACTGCTGCATGCCATTCAAGTATTGCCAAAAGATGCAGCTCTATCAATCAGCCACATTCTAAGCCAAGGCAAGGAGGTAAAATGGGACGAGGTGAAAATATACCTCCTGGACAAATATAGCCTAGCCTAGGAGACAGAGACAGCAAACCATCTGATTTCCTTCGATCCCTGGAAGCACTGGATACGGCTCTCCATTTTCTGCTGTTAGCAATCTTGTTCGTTGCGCTACGTAAAGGCTGAGCTAACCACCCTCACCATCAGGAAATGACAGGGTCCCCACGTTGGGCAACCTTATTGCAACGGTGCACAAATAGCGGTCGTTTATCCGTCATGCCATCCAAGTGTGCTTTAAATTAAGCTTCCAGTCGATGTTCATCGCAAGCTATGAGTGAATAATCTGTTCCTATTACTATAGCTTGATTCTTACGAACGCTCAGGTTATCCGCATAGCCACGCTTCAACCTTTTCGATAGCTTCGTTGGCGCACAATTTGATCTAGACGAGTCGTCTTCCTGCTGGATTCAGAAGAAATAGGTCAACAATGGATCAATTTTTCTAAATAAGGCAAATCCTTCGAAAATGCTGGGAATACAACATCGACGTGTATCAACTTTTCATCGACTTTAAACAAGCATACGACAGCATCGACAGGGAGTAAATGTATGCAACAATGCTGGACCTAAACATCCCCTTAAAGATAATAAAATTAACAAAAATGACAATGGAAGATACAAGATGTGCAGTCAGAATACAAGGAGAATTGACGGAATCCCAGTCAAGCAAGGCTTAAAGCAGGGCGATGGGCTGGCACCCATGCTATTTAATCTCTGCCTAGAAGAAGTAATGCGCAAGGTTAACATTGATGCGAACGCAACCCTGCTTAACAAATCCAAACAGTTGGCAGGATATGCCGACGATATAAACTGCCTTGCAAGATCACTGTCATATCTTAGAGAAGCATTCACAGAATTAGAAGATGGAGCAAAAACAAATAGGGCTGCAAATAAACGCAGAGAAGAGCAAGAAGGATGAGGCAAGCGTTGATGCATAATTGTGGCTCAATTTAATTAATGCGACGAATTATTTCGTCCTTTGAATGCTTTGTTGGTTTATTCCATTTCGGAAAAAATGCGACCATCGAACTTTTGCCGAATAAAGTCATTGTTTCGTTGGCTGTGTTTGAAGTGGTATCATTCTATTGGATCCACATATTGTTCACATCCATAAGGCCAAACCTAAATAGGAAGGGAAGTGAAGTAAAGTTAGGTGGCATTGCATATGAATGTATGAGAGTGGCCAAAATGGAAGTAAGTGGAAGTTACATTTATATCAGTGAAAGTAACGTCTACTTCACTTCTGCGTTACTTTTCATTTAGGTTTGGCCCATAGCCACTAGTTGTGGCCATGAAAACATCATCATGGTGCGGTAGCGAATAGCATTCATATAGCTTGGTCGGATTCGTTTTCGAAGAAGTACGACCTGATAACTCCGCTGTTGCAAAAAACCCGATCAAAAAGTAACTTTTTGTGGATGCATAGCATTCTGAACAATAATTCGGAGTTTCTCATAAGCCCAGATGCCACAATTCTGCTTGTTGATAAATTCATCGAAGTGTAAGTGAGTCACCTCACCTCAGCCCCATCGCTGAAGATAATTTTACGCGTAAGGTTGGTCGTCCACTGGAAGCGTATTCGAGCGGCTACGAGCTTCGGCTACATGAGCGGCTACAGGCCGCTACAAGCGGCTCTGAGATACGCGGCTACACGCTACAGGGGTCGTCCACTGCAAGCTTTTCATGCTTCTCAGTTGGAAGTGAACTTTAACGTAATAGAGGTTCCGCCAAAAGAGTTGATGCCGGAGCGCGCAGCTGGGGAAATTAAAGCTGCACACAAATAAAAATTGCGCGCATATTGATAAGAAATGCGCTTATGTATTTTCAAATTTCCCCTTCGAAATTTGTTGCGACTAGGCTAAGGGACGGGAACGGCATGCGGGGATTCTACTGCGCATGGAAAACGCGACTTTCTCGGCATCAACTCTTTTGGCGGGACCTCTAATATGGTAATGGAAGAAGAGGATAAATATTTTTTGAAAATTCTACCTGGATGAGGCGTAGAATCAATAAAAAAGACGAACATATTGGGTTAGCCATATTTTAGAAAAGAGGATGTGCCTGGGGGAGTTCCATCATCTACACGGCGAATTGGAGGAAAATCCCCTCAAATTCATCGACTATTATCATATGAACCTCAACACATTCCAATATATTTTGGATGCCATAGCAGGGATTTTAACTTCATACAGACTATTCCTCCTGCGGAACGTCTCAGTGTAACTCTACTAAAAGTTTATTCAAAAAAATCTAAAAGGGCCATACAATTGAAGAATGTGCACGCACTTTATCTTTATGGCACTGAATTGACTTGCTATTTCTTTTTTGAAGTAAAGTTTCCTTTAAATATATTCCTATTAACTAAACTAGCTGAAACATTCATATCTCAGAAGATGTTCCGTTCACTAAAAATAACCATTCAAAAGATCCGTTCATTCGGTTCATTTGGTTCATTGGCCTAAAATATGGTTAAAACGTCAAAAAATGGACTGCCCGTAAATACAACTACAAATAAACACCTGAATTTCAATTAAATACTAAACACAATTTTTGCTACTAATAAGAATCAATGAATTTACTACAATAAAATCAAACTTCCAGTTCGATCTAATTGGCTTACATTAAGATATCTTATATTGTATTCAAATAAATTTAAAACAATCCTTTGTCCGTTAAATTCCCTTTTCGTTAAATTTTCTATAATCCTCCTACACTTTATACAGGGTGTTCCGTTACTCATGGTACAAAGGAAAATGGCAAATAGTACATAAAAAATTATCGCAAAAAAAGTAAAAGTGCCGGGGTTCTACTCTTCTTCTCCAGGGAGGAGGGTTTTAATACTTTTGGTCATCAAAGTTTCAAGCTCCCTTCATTTGATCCTAATTGATAGGCAAAAGGGTTCAAGTACTTTGATACCTTGTTGAGTGTATTAATCTGTGTTTGACATAAAAGCGACTTGAGGACTATCAAGGTTGGAAATGTAAACGTGAAAATCCTTGATGAGAGGGAGTTTCGAATACAGCACAAGCATTTAGCCGAACATAAACACAAACCACTTTTAAGGGCTGAGATACTTAACCTGTAAAATCGCTAAGGAAAATTAGAAAAAGGGACTTTTAGATAGGATAGTAACACTAACTTATATATTTATGTGGGCTTCAAAGCCGAGTCGGCAATGGTGGAAAGGATACTAATATCGTTAACTGATGGCAGATCTGCTGATGACGCTGATGGCAGATCTGCGATGCTTAAAGTTTTATTCATTCTAAATTTCTGTGTATAACTCCGAAAAACCTTAAATAATGAAGAATAAATAATGCATATAATTCTCTTGTGTATAGAACATTTTTATCTAGAAACCTGGCAGTACTCTTGAGGAAACGTCAAAAAATATTTGTTACAAAGTGACGTCAAGTGCGCAGTGTTTTAAAGAGATTTAAGAATATTCCCGCGAGTCGCGCAAATTCTTTTAGTTAATATATTTAAATTGTATATTATACATTAAGTATTCACATACCTGGAAATCTTCTAAAGGTGAAACGGTCAATGCTATATGCAGATCATGTAGAGATCAGTGCAAGGTAGAGCTCCAGCAAAGTAGATGCTAAAACGTGCCACTGCCCTCAAAGAACAAAAAAAGGTAGAATATGTTGCAGAGCTACATCGAAGGTTCAGTGCATCGCTTAACGAAGGAATGGATTGAGATAAGGACCATATACCCCGTTTATGACTAGGTCGAAAAGTTGAGTCGAGGTTGAGTTCAAATTTCGATCACCGTATATGATGTTGAGTTGAGTTCACTTTGGGTTGAAATAGAGTTGAATTGGTATCAAAACATAACCTCAAATTTTTGTGTGAAATTCTCATTTATAGATACGTAAAAATGCAGAACGAAACACCAGAAAAAACATCAAACACAAAACTAACGTCGAATGTGGACTTCGCGGATGGTAAACAAACTAGGCAAATGTCACCTCAACCCAATTTCAACTCAACCTGCGTATATGAGGTGAAATATCGATTCGATCCAGGTAGGAGAGCTGAGTTGGAGAGAGGAGAGTTGAGTGGACCCAGTTTCAATTCGACATCCGTTTATTACCGAGTTTCCATGGGAGTCGAGTTGAGTTGAGGTTGAGTTGAAATGACACTTCAACTCAACGACTCAACTCGATGCGTTTCCATGGCTGACTTTTCTGCCAGTGTACAGACAGCTGAATGTGTACTTGTATTAAGCAAGCAGCTGTTTTTAAATTTGATTATAAAATAGCGATCATGGACCATAAAATTAATTTATTGTGTTCGTTGTACAACAGAAATGTTATAAACAGGCGCGACATTTTGACTTTTTTAACATTTGACAATCCCGTTTGTAGTTGTGTGCGTGAACTCTGTTCAATCTACCTATTTTCGTTGAGTTGAGCAGAGTTGAAAATCTTTAACGAAAACTCTTGACTGCGACTGTTTCCATGGAGTTCAACTCGGGTTCAACTCTGGTTGAACTCTCATGGAAACTCAGTATATGACTGCTTTGAACCCGGGTTGAACCTGGGTTGAACCTAGTCATAAACGGGGTAATAATCAAGGAAGCTACAGCGAACAAACTAGTATATGAAAGACAAGTTTAGCCTCGACACACGGTAATCAAAATAAAGCGAAAGTTTGTAGTTTATGAAGAACGCCTTTAGGGGGTGAAACACGTTAAAAATTGTCATTATATTTTTATAAGAAGTGGTAGTGTAGTGAAAAATGTCAGTGAACGTTAAAACATTGATTTCCTTGGTAAGTTTATTTATTTATTTATTGCCAAACAGGGCATTATTGAAGTTATTAATTACAAAAAGTATACCTAGTATGTAATCTTCTATATAAATATAATTGGAGTGTCTGTCTGTGATTCCAAAATAATTGTGTTTTTCTAAGTTCATTTGGTTATTTACACATGATATTAAAACAAAACACGCATTTTCAAAATGTTTGTCTGTATGTATGTCTGTCTGTTTGTCTGGGCTAATTTCGGAAATGGCTAATCCGATTGGGATGGGACTTTCATGGGCATGTTCTAGGATATTTACATATACTATATATTAGCTCCATCATTATGTATGTATGGATGTATGTATGTAGACAAACTTGAAACTTGATTTTGACCCACTTCCATATAACCGATCAACTACAAATTTTGCACATACTTATAGTTCGCATGACAATACAATCTGACTATTTTGTAAAAAAATCAAGATGGCGGTTCCAAGATGGCAGTCGAATTTTGCAATTGAGCTCCCTGACCGCCAACATGGGTATCAAATGAAAGGATGGGACAAGTAGAATAAACTTGGCTATGTCGCGTCATTCAAAATCCAAAATGGCGGCCAACACAAAATGGCGGATTACCTTTATCTGTACAACGCCCTCGGTATGGGTATCAAATGAAACTGTATGACGAGTATAGTACAGTAAGCTTCGTGACGTAATTTTCAATCATATTTAATCACAATACGACAGCGAGAAGTAATTTAATATAAATAAAATAAAAAGTTAAAGACACAATTAATAGCTCGCCTGCTATGCATACCAGTATAGCAAGTCTCTACCGCTATATCGTCCCCAAACGTGTACTTATATCCGAGCGAAGTACACTATACGCACTATTTTGTAGACAAATTTCACCATTTTATTGTTTTTGATTATTGTTGCTTGTCTGAGAAAATTTGCTTCTATTCTGGGCCATCGGCGAGGGATCCGTCAAAGCTGGTTGGCAGAGCTAGGGTAGTGGGGCTTACGGATCAGCGATCTATTGTCTATTTTTTCTTTGTCGAGAAGTCCCTACCTCTTGGTTCTGTGGGTATCTAGTTCAGCCTAACAAATGAACCACATCTTTCTAATCTCTCCTTCTGCCCACTTTACCGCCTTACACAATTGCGTCAAGGAACTATCTGACTTGGGTAACGTGTAGTAGTAAGCTTAGTTTGAAGGACAAAGGAATGTGGAGCTAACGCTATGATAGTAGCAACCAGCCTAGACCAAAACGAATGTTTTTGTTGAAGTGTTCAGTAAGAGTCACCATAATGTTACCAGCATATCTTTTTGGTTCAAAGCCATACTACCTTTTGTGTAAAATTTGCTTAGATTCAAGGTTGGCATGTGATTTAGATTCGACATCATCTAAAATAACCTTGGTTGAATGGTTAGAACGTAAACTCTCAATCCAAGTTTATAGAACTGAGTCTATATAAATAGTTTGGGTTTTAGTCAGTCGAACAGGATGGTATACTCTGTCAAAAGCTGAAGATATCTGCAGCAACCAAACTTGGCTCACAAAACAATGGATGAACGCAGTGGTTAAGGTGCTCTGTCAGACAGTAAAGGGAGTCCTGTCAAGCTCGCGCTGGGTGTTTTTGCGCCCGGTGCAGAATGTCATCTTGAGCTCTATTAGGTGTTCATTTTTTGATCGCAGTGGGGGAAAATGGAAAATGGCAGAAAAAAGAAACATTTTTTCATATTATTTTTCAAAGATTTAAATTTTAATTTCTGAAACTGCGCCCGGTGAAAGTGCACTATTTGCACCTATGAAAGTGCCAACCCTGGATCCCTTGTAGACCTTTCTGGTCTAAATCGGTACAGCCTGTCGTATAGAATTTGCTTAGATTGCCTTAAGCTCTATTGATTAGTGTTTCCCTGAGGTAGAATAGAACTAATTGCTATTGGGTGGTAGTTTGGTAGTTGGATTTACCCTTTTCAGTATGGGCTGACTATGAGCTAGTTTCCAAGAGTCTGGATAAACTCCGAAGAAGTATTGTTGATGAATTTCTTCAAAGGACCAGAAATGTTTAGTGCTAATAGTGCACTTGAAGGAATTTCACGATTTAATGTGCTTTTGGGAAGGTGACTCGTTCGGAGAAGGTTTATAGCCGGTTTCTCCTTCTTTGACTGGGTCCAGACATTCCCCATTAAACCATTTCTTCGGTCTAAGCCTTTTCACCTAAGTAGAATGAGAGTTGAACAAAAGCATTCATAGTTAGATTACTAAGAGACTGACAGAGTTGGAGTTCTTGCTGCAAAAGCACAAATCCCAGTCAGTAGATTTCAGGTATCGAATGAAATAAATGTTATGCCTGACGTAGATCTTTGAATGCAGCGTAATAGGACGATATAAAATATACATGAAACGTTTGGTGCATGTGCATATTTGATCATTTGATTGAGTCAATGTACTAAGCCGCTTATCATCACCCTTGTGCTCCAGGTGAAGTCATACAGTTTTATTTGTATTAAAGCACAATACCAGTCCATGTTTAAACAAAGTCAGAAATTGAAAAAAATGAGGCATTAAAGTCACATTTGTGTTAAAGTCATATTTTTGGTGCCTATATGTCTATGTGGAGCACATGTGACAAACCCCAAACAAGACTTTAAGGCTCAAACATAGTTTGCTTTATGTGAAAGAAGTAATAATGTGAAAAAAACTTGTGAAGAAAAAAAAATGTCATTTAAATCCATTTCATGTCTGTGGCTCCATGTAAAAAACCATCATCACCTTGAATAATGATACACAAAAGGGTTGCAAGGATCTCGCTCAGCCCAGGAGTTTGCAGACATCAGGAGCCTGGCGTCCCTTTCATACGCTCGAGCTGGCACTTATTGTGCTGCTCTTCAAGAATTCATAACATTTGAATTCCTGGCAGTGCTCCCAGAGTGCCATTTAATATTTATCTTAAATCCTATAGGAGAACGTTTCCGGATATGGCTTTGGCAAATAGATAAAAAGAGGGACGCTCTGGCAACTAATGTACTACACAACGTCGAATCTTAACGATATCAGTGGCGACATTGAGGGCTTACCCGAACGCTGCGACGGATACCAGGACTATATATACTACGGTGGTGTTCAGAAAGCCGTGTTAGTGCTATGCACGTTGGCGTATAATATCAAGGATTCGGTTGAGCGGGGGGGGCCTGGAGAGGGGGACTAAGGGGGAGTTGAGCCGGTCGCCAGAGCGTCTGGAACATAGAAAAATGTGTTTTTCTCTCGATGAATTATTTAAGGCGAAATAGTAGCTAACTGGGACAAATGGAAGCCATCTCTCAGCTCCTTTAATGTTTCAAGTTGTGCTCTAGCTGCTTCCTGTGGAAAAGTTGCTTCAGTTTCTGTGCTGGGCTTAGATCCTTCATATCTCTCTGGCTATAGTGGCCCATGGCCCCCGTCCTAATAGTATACGCCATTTCGTCTCTTCTTTGTTCTGGACAAACATTACTTTTGTTGCTCTTTATGTTTGCACAATCCTTTCATGAAATTATCCTTTTCCATCAGTTGTTCGTTATGTCTGCAGTTCTTGTAAAAGGATGGCAAACATTACCGTTGACTTTTTTCTTTTACCCCTCCCCTTGCCCCCTCCATCCGCCCGTCGTCTTCCATAACTTGCATGGCTTCGTGGTGAATATTACGACTGCCGTTTGGACACAATGTGACGCTGTAGGTATTGATTAAAAATTCATAACTCCACTACTACTACTACTACACACAACCTGGTCGGACTAATTTAGATTTCCATCTAGGGATAAGGCTTAGCATAGGGAATATAATTGTTAGACAAATAAGAATTAAAGTACAAGACAAGGGCATGGGTTTAACAACCATATCAGTGAATTATTAATCGGTTGAGTTGAAGTTAATTAAGGAACAACTGTTGACTTTTATTTTGAATGGAATGAAGGTTTTGTTGGTATATGAGAATGGTTTAGTGTAAAAAAAAGCATTTGCATTTGATTGATGCCGTTCACAAATGTCTTATTAATAATTCCATTTAACGTGAAATTCTCTTTTTCTATATGAAAAAATACATGCCTAGGAATGACCCCGTTGTACTACCAGTCTGACATGTGGTTCAACTCATAGTGTAATGTATAGTAGTAGGCTTAGTTTGAAGGATAAATAGAAGAGGATATGTTAGTTTATGTACAATTCTTGGAAAATTACTTAGAAAGTCTTGTTATCACCAGAGGTAATAAAGAGGTAATAAAACAAATCATGATAAAAATCCACTTGTTAAACACGTGAAGAGGTTGAATTTGTGTTTAATATCATGAAAATAAATAAATATGAGGAAGTGGTATTTCTCATAATCTCATTTTCTATATGCAGAGAGGACACCAGCCAAATGAAACCGGGCATGTTTTATTGAAAGCTTGACAAGAAAAGCCCCAATTAAACGTACTAACGAAAAGAACACTCTTTCTAGCTTCCTTTTTACCTTTCCAAGCTGTTTAGCAAATACAGTGCAATGTACAGTACATTACCTGCAAAGCGTTGTTATTACCAAAGGTAATAAAGGGGTAATAAAACAAAGCATGATAAAAACCCACTTAATAGGCACGTGAAGAGGTTTATGTGTTTAATATCTTGAAAAATAAGGAATATGATGGCGTGGTATAGAATAGTTGCTCGTAATCTTATTTTCAATGTGAAGTGAAGATGGTGTTCAAATGATCCCGGGAGTTGCTGCATTGAAAATTCGGGAAGAAAAGGTCCAATTATGCCTCTTTAGCACTTTATTTTATCTCCATGTAACTAACATGGCAAACGTAGTGCAACCTAAGGCTTATGTAGTTTATGTACAAAGCTTTGTTATTATGTATTACACAGGTAATAAAGGGGTAATAAAATAAAAATATGATAAAAATCGAGTTGTAGGTGTAATATTTATTATTTCTTTTTGGTTTAATAAACTGTAATAATACTGACCGACAGCTCCCGATAGCTTCAGCGTATGTAAGGTACTATATAGTAATTCTGCTGGGGTTGTTTTGAGTCTAAGTAGAGCAATTGGGATCTTCTCAGTCCATTGTTGACAGCTGTGATACTTTAGGACTGCTTTCAGCGTTCTGTGAAATTGTTCTATCATGACATAGCCTGGGGATGATAGGGCGTTGTCCGATTCCTTTTAATGCTAAGGAGTTTTGCTAATTCGTTGAATAAGATTGACTCGAACTGACTTCCTTGATCGGTAATAATTTCCTTAGGGACACCGAATCTAGAAATCCAGCCGGATAAGAAGTCTTCCCGTACTGTTTCAGCGGTGATGTAACTTATGGGGATTACTTCCGGCCGTCTTGTGATACGGTCTATGCATGTTAGTACATTGGTGAAATCACTGGAAAAAGGTTGGGGTCCTACAATGTGCAAGTAATGTTGACTTTTCACTATTCGAAAGCGGTAAGAGATCCGTTGCCTATGATATTGGTATTCTATCGTTCTTTTTGCTGCTAGTACAACAAGCGTGAAGCGGTGTTTGAATTTCTGCGGCTTTGAGTATAAATCGTCTGTAAACGTTGACCATACCCAGAAATCTGCGGAGCTCACATATGGTTACTGGCCTCTTGTAAGCGTTGATAGCTTCTAGTTTATTGGAAGCGATTGCCTCTTGAGACTTCATGGTAATGTTTTTTTTTTTTTTTTTTTTTTTTTATGTGAAAGACTAGAGTCTCAGGAAAGCCCTTTATACTGTTGACAATCTATTTTCTTCGTACAGAGTGCAATGTCGAACAGCAGCTCTAGTCGGGGAGGAAGGAGCCGCCACAACCTTCCCGCGATATTTTTCAGTTCACCTACTCCCAACCATTACTATCGCGACTCTGACATCGGGGCATTGAGAAACAACTCGCTGGAGTGTTATGCCTCCTGAAACGAGTTGAGTCTCGTCAACCAACCGATGACATGCGCTTTTGGTGGAGCGGGGAAGGGCTAAGGAAGGCTATGACACGAGGAATCAGGAATGTAAAGAGAGAAAGAAGAAAGAAGGAAAGTTATGTAGGTGGGAAAGTGGAAAAGGCGAAGGACCGTGGGGCTGGCCGGGATTCGAACCCGGGACCTCTGGGATAGCAGTCAGGTGCCTTACCCCTAGACTACCGAGGCTCCCTTTGCGTGGCGTTGAACAAACCGAAAGTCATATTTGGGAATTCAAAGAGTTCAAATGGGTGGGAATGGCTGTTTTATGGGTGGGTTCTACTGAGATCTTATGGTAAGCGCGTATTAGATATAAGGTGCTGAAAATTTTCTTTCCTTCTAGCTGCTATGCGGAATCCTGTATGCGTAATCTTCTGTAGTCTCCCCATGGTCTCCATTCCCCGTTTTTTTTTCTTGACTATGTGGAGGGAACTCGACCAACTGCTACTTTATGGTCTATAAATGCTTTGGTTAAGCATATACCGGAACTCCTGCCTAACAATTTTTAATTACTCTGGTGACAGTCGCCTGGGCTTATCGAATAAAGGAGGTCCCTTCGCTTGAATATGATGCGTTACTTTGTGCTTAACGATTGTAGTTATACCGGGTCTTGTGATGTCTATAAATTTCTTTGGTAAGCACTATTGAGAAGAGCTTGGGTTGATAGGGCTTATGCTATACAAGTTATATGTAGTTGTACCATTTGTGTGCGATGTAGTTCTGTTGCCGATTAATCGATTGCGATTTATGTACCAGGAAATCGGAACCAATTATAGGTTTATTGGCCCGGGCGATGATAAATAGCCAGGTAAATGTTCTGCGTAGGCCCAACCTACGCCCAGCCCTAGTGTCGGGTTGTGGTCCACCGGTTAGTTTTCCTGGTAACTGCATGGCTGTTGACAATGCTTGGCTGATTTGCCCGACTTCCTGTGATAGCAGCACATTGTGTTCCGGAATGTCCTGCATCTGCTTCTAAGTTGACCAAGGCTGCGTCGTCTTGAGGGGTTGCAGTCGTGAAGTTTCAGCTGGTTCATCTCTTTTTCCTGGACAGATATCTGTTATCTGAGTTCTATGGCCGCGAATATCGGTGGCGATGATGAATTTGATTATGTTTCAGGGCTGGGAACCTCTGCACTTATGTCAGCCATTTCCCTAGAGCTTTGTCTTCTTAGTTGGAACTGCTGGCTGAAATGGGTTGGACTTGTGAAGGTAGTCGCTCCATCCAAAGAGTTCGGAGGATGTCATCCGATACGCAGCATTTTGCAAGTTACCTCATTTGGTTGAGAAGTTGTGTTGGTTTTCTGGATGATAATCTTACATTTGAACTCTAGGGTGGCTTAAGGGATTTATAGAGGCGCTAAAAGTGCATCCCCAGTGAGTTTGAACTTGATCATCTGGCAATGCCTTAACTGTCTGAACGCTTTACGGGCTGCTACGTAATCTTTTATTGCATTTATAAATTCTTCAAACCATCAATTCGCCCTAGGCTTTATAGACTTTCCTCCTAGAAACCCATTTCTGCCCCTGCACCTGTTACAAATTTGGCGTTAGCACTACGAAAACACAAATCCCAGTCAGTGGTATGTTTGAAAATCAAAGTTTTTGCCTATATTATAAAAACTCAAATAATTTTTTTTAGCTAGAAAATATCCACACTCTTACAAAATTTATAAAATGGGAATTGGTTAAGTGTGGGTTTTATTTCATTTTGGACTACTATCGGGCTTGCCATAAGTTTCTTTCTCTGTGTATAGTGTTTAATAAGTTCCGTGGCAGCTCTTGCAAAGGACTAACTAATTTTCACTAACTACTTCAACAGTTAAAATTGCATACAGAATTACAAAATTTTGCTCCTCAAAGCATCATCTTCAATGCGCATCCATAATAATTATTACGAAACTATTCCGAATAGCGTAAATATTTCCTTTGTAATTTCGAATATCTCCATAAAATTAAAGGAAAGTTCCTCATTTTCCCGTATTTTTCCAAGCTAGAATTTTGTTGTCCTTTTGAAATTTCCCCTTTCCATATTAAAACAAACCGAAATTTCATCATAGTTGTAATTAACTCCCGGCACAGAAAAGGAGAGAGAGAGATGGAACCCTGAAAAAGAGTATTCAATTTTAAAATACTTCAATAACTCCACAGAACGTTGTTATTGTTTTGAAAAGAAGTATTTTTGTTGGTATGAAAGGTGTGTTCTGTATAGACACACAAACACAACAACAACAAAAGGGAGTCCTGGCTGCTCCTCAAGAACCTTTCGACATTTCGTTTTTGGACTATGAGCGTTGCAACTTGGTACCGAATATCCTCAACAAAGGTACAAAAGAGGGGGTAAACATTACTTTCTCCTCTTCTGGGGGCGTCAATTTATTAAGCTGTAAACCCTTGAAAATTCCGTGAATAAGAAAATAGAAAAAAATCTATATGTATGTGTATCTATAGAGGAGATATAAAAGACGGCCAACCTCAGCTCATGGGGGTTTTGTGAAAAGTGTAAGATGTAAAAGAACAGGAGAAACCTATAGAATTAAGTATGCAAAGTGATGAATTCATTTGGCGTAATTAAAAGTTCACCCAAACTCTCTCGCTCTGTTCGGGGGCACTCAATGCTTAATGAACTTTTCTCCGTGGCTCCGCAGAGTCCTGCCACTCCGTTACAGTACGTGCCGATCCAAACCAGTCACCAATATTTGTTTGAGAGAATTGTAAATTACTTTTGATTGAGGGTCTTCTATTAGGATGAAGTATTTCGGCCAAATATATTGAGTTCGACGGGAATTTATGCTTGGTGCCAACAAGAAAAAAGAAAGGGATTGACTAAGGAGTAAGGAGTGAGTGTCGTTCAAGGGGGAATATGAAATTTGTCATCGCCGTTTCTTCTAATCAAGCTTATAAGGAAAGACTGAAATGAAAACGCGTTAGCTATAGTTCAGGGTAGAGCAAGATTATCTTTCGACACCTTTTGGTCGACGCATCCCATAGATTATATTTCCCTTTGTCGAGCATTGCCGAGGCAGCCTTGGCGATGGAGGTTTATCTGGACAAGCTTTACATTGGAATCGGATTAAGTGGCCCCTCTTTTGCGAGCTCCTTTGCGATAGAGATTGCCCCTGTAAGGATTTAAGTGTTTGTTTTAGGGTCAAGGTTAGTGATGTTGTGGTTAGAGGATGCTCCCTACTACCAGCCCGCCAAATGCAATGGTCCCCATCCTGACACTCGAACAACTTACGTCTTCCATTCCTAAAGCAGACTGCTGCGATGCTTCTTCTTATTCTTTGATCCGTTAGTTGGCGGTCCGAGCGGGACGTCCCCGCAACGGATACACGGCTGTGGATGGCGCTGGGTCTCGAACTCTATTCACGATTCGTTTCCATTCTTGCCGGTTTTTGGCGACGTCTCGAGCCTCGGTTACTGATAACCGTTGATTCTTTAGGTCACCTTCGATATTCTTTAGCCAGGTTTTCTTCGGTGCCGATCGCTGCGGGACGGTCTCGCCAGAGAAGTTTACGCTAGAGAAGTTTACGTGACAAGCAGTCATCATTCATTCGGCAAAAATTTCGAAACCACCGTAGTCGACATTTTTGCATTTCTTCTTCGATCAGTGTCTGCTGAATGCATCTTTGTCTGACTGTCTCGTTTCTAGGCGATCGGGTAGTGAGACACCGAAGATCTGCCTCAAGAATCACATTTGGAAGACCTCGAGCTTCTTAACGTCCAGTTTGAGCAGTGTTCACGTTTCAGATCCATAAAGAAGAATCAGAAGGATCAACGTTCGGTAAAGGCGTGCTTTTGTTTTGATGGAAATATCTGTTCGTTACCATATGCACCATTTGAGCGAGGCGAATATTGCTGTTGCCTATCCGATGTGGCTGTGAACGTCAGACGTCGATGTTACTTTCATTTCCTCAACCAATGATCCCAAATATTTGAACCTCGGAACCTGTTCGATTTGGGTTCCACTGAGGTGAACACTGGCCCTCGATCCGTCCGTTGTAAGCACTTTGGTCTTTTCCGCATTGATTTTTAACCCATATGACTGGGCGAAGCAGGAAATGTCGTATAAGATGTCCGTTGCTTCGTCATCCGTGTCGACGAAGACGGCGCTATCGTCGGCGAATATAAAGTCGGCTACGAAGCTGTTGTCGTCGTATCGAACTTCGAGTCGTTTATCGAATGCTTCATGCATAATCGCATCGATCACAACATTGAAGAGAAGTGTCGAAGCGACGTCTCCCTGTCGAACACCCGTTTGAATCGGGAACTCCTCGGATATGTCACTTCGAATAAGAACGCTGCTGATTGAGCCATCGTATCGGCTGTTCAGGTGCTGGACCTTGCGGCGGATCGTGGTTGTACAGCTGGTGGAAGAATTCTCTCCACCGCTGGAGGCGTTCATTGGGAGAAGTCACAAAAGTTCCAACCGATTTTTTGATGTTGTAATTTGTTGATGCTGTCTTGCCACCTAACCGGGGCGGTTTGTCTGGTACCGTGTCCGGTACTCGTGCCTCGACGCCACTTCTTCCGTACGCTTCGCGTTCCGATTTCATTTTCTATCTAACTGCTTTGTTCAATCGTCGGTATTGCTCAAAGTCGACGTGTTTCATTCACTTCCTATAATAGACAAGTTCCAGACAGCTGCGAGCCTTGGTAACTTTGGAGGAGTTCCTGCTTCCCTGGTGATTGGAGCCAAAATGGTCGTGGTTGCTCACGAGGTGCTCTGATCCTAAGCTGTGCCCTACAAAACTTGTAGCCAGTTTGGCCTCCCGTCTGTTTCACCTCATCAATAGACCTTTTAGTCCACAGAGAACGTCATCTCTGTGAGTGGTGGGCGGTGGACTTTATGGAGTACTCTCCACTCCTGCATCCTATGGACCTGTTTAAGACCCCTCTCCTTTTATTTAATGTCAATGGGGTTTTCTGTTATACGACCATTCCGACCCGGCTTGCCATTTAGCTTTCGTTCTAAGCTTTATTATGAGTGCGTCGGACTCCTTTTCTGAAGGCTTTTCACCTTGCTTTTGAAACCGTATGACTGGAGCCTTCATCTTTTCGCAGAGCTATTGTGGCCTGGAGGCCTGGCCTGTTCCAGAGGTTCGAATCCTCTTCTTATTAAGAACATTGGCATTGAAAGAGTCAGCTTCCAAAAATAGTCTAAAACGTTTTTGGGCTGCGTCACCCGTCTTCTCAAAGCGGCCTCTAAGGAAATCTTCTTCTAATGAAGAAGTGATCGCTCAGCGCGCTTAACCGCGGCTTGCCGACTACCCTCATTGAAGAGTGATACCGAAAATTCCCCTTCACTGGGGCTACATTCGGCACCCTGCTGCATGGATTCGGCACCCTGATGTGATGCATGGTATGTCCAACTATTCTCGTAGGTCGTCTTGTTGGGACTGCGGGAGCCCTAGAAGTGTTTAGAGGTGCTCCATCCTGCAACACTATTGTTCATGCCTTGAGATTGTGAGTTTTATCGAGATTTTTGCCTCTAGATCCGCCGTGTTCAGTCTGCTTCATGAACAGGCAGGGGCACCTCCGGTAGGATGTGGCGTCAGGCCATGTACAGACGGTCTTGGAGTAAGCATTCCCTGTTTGTGGCGTGTTCGAGTCCTATTGATGAGAACATACACTTGGCTGGGTACAAATAAAGCAAGTGTAATCCGCCGCCTGCCCACCCTACCGCGCCCTCAAAGAGGCCATGAAAATTGTATGTTTTTCACTCTAAATTGTTCTTGGAATTCATTTTGGCGCCCCTTGCTAGAACCAGGAACGGCGCTTTCATAGGCGCGTATGGTGCACTTGCACCGGGCGCGATCGTACGGGGCACAATTTAAGATTTTTAAGAAAAAAAAAATTTAAATTCATTCTCGGACTTGTGGAATTGCGATCATAACCTCCTCGTGGTGGCAACTGGAAGCTGTCTTGAAAAGCATGGGCCAATACGATCTGGCCTACCAAGCCAAAATGTAAAGTTATCCTGACGAAAGGCTGCATGTCAATGGGTAGGTTTTGTACTGTCGTTTAAGGATTTCCTCTGACTACTGTACGTATCGAGTTGTATAATGCCTTATTCTCATATGGAGGCTCTGTCAGGATGAATGATCTCGTGAATTCCTTCTTTACAGACCAAAGGCTCTGCCCAACATTTCTTGACCTGCCGGGAAACTGGCAGCACCAGCTCCCATGCAATATAGGTGGAACATTCCCATCAACCAGAATATCAGAGACCCCAGAACAAGAAAAAAAAAGGATGGAATCGCAATTACCTTCCAACTGGGAGAAGGAGATCCAGACCGACGCCGTTCTGCCCTTACCTCACTAAAAGAAAAGGAGTGCCGGAATGGAATTGGCGAGCCCACGGAGCATACCCGAGAACACTTCCGTCCGAAGGCAGGACTGCGGTCGCGAGATCGGGAAGCTTTAACAGTCAAGTGTAAGCAACAAACCACTATGCAAGCTGCTGCACTTTTCCATGAGGTGTAGGCTTGTAGTACAATAGGACGGCCGCGGTACTTTTTAACCCAATATCTCACCATAAAAAAATATTCCCCATAAAGTGACCTTCGTCTTCGAGAAGTAAAAATTAACTGAAAAATTCCTCTAAGTGAAAGGAAAATCTATCATTCATTTATACTGCTATGAGGCACTTTTTGAAAATTCTTATAAAGGGGCAATTCAACTCTTTGAGCGCTGTTGGAGCACTTTTAAATCTTGTTCCAACAGTTACTATAAAAGGGCCAAATGAATGAGGTACGGAGAAGAAACCCCCAAAGTGTAAGGCAATGAAAAAATGTGAACTAGTTAATAGATCTTGCTTGATTTATTAAATTTCAAAAAATTTCTTTTGGTTTGTTGTTTACTGCCTCTTTCCATTGTCCATCAAAATGTTGGGGCGCAATATGGCTTTATGCACCGGGCGCAAAAAATCGATGCACCGGCTCTGCCTAGAACGACCGCTCCTCTTACTCTACCCCATGGCCGGCTCTGTATAGTTACTTATAAACGTACCCAAAAAAATCGTTACTAAAACTTCTTAAAATCTCCGCACAATTTTCAGCTTAGTTAGTACTACTCAGATCTTCTTGCCACTCAGCAAAAAAGCCTCCAAACGAGCTTGAAACTGAATATTTTCTACCTTCGTCCCCCGCGTCACTGCCGCCATGCTACGTAAAATTGAGTGATTTCCTGGATAAAATATAACCGAAACGAAGGATTTAGTTTCTTATCTTTAAAGTAAAAAATAAGGCCAGAATATACCATCATAAAGCCCCCGCTTCATCCCTTAAAAAACTTTTTAATATGCGTGTGCGATCCATACATCTCTACACTAGTACAATCCACCTACGTATGTATATATATGCATATAATATATACATATACATATATATAAATAAGAAGATATATTGTGCCATAAGATAATAAAAACTCCTTCCCTGGAATCCGCCGGCAACTGGCAACTATAGAGGTAAGGATACGCCTGACAAAAGCAAATTAACCTAGTTTTCCTTCGCATATCAATCGGAAGGATAATTCTCGTAGACTCTTGGATGTAAACATACTACAGCAAATCCTGATAAATTGCGAGTGTCAGGATATAACAAATGCTACCCCGGGAGTGTATGTCGTCTTACACGAGGATTTACGTAATGATGGCAAACGAAAGTACATGAAAGTATGAACGAGAGATTTTCGTTGAAAACAACATCGTCGTCGTCAACATGTAGTTGAATCGCGAATGTCGAACAACATCAATACGTGCAGCCTCCATTATTCTTTCCCCCCTACCAACCATTCCCACTCCTTCTCCCCCTATTTCCCTATCTTCTCCACACCCAGTCTCCTACTCCCACTCCACTAGCTGGCACAAACAATTACTAGGAAAAATCTCTCCATCGCAGTAAACTTCCTTATATATATATTTTTTTTTGTTCAAGGAAGGACGACAAATATCGATTGATACAAACATTGTTGGACACTGCAAAATTATTTCGTAACTTCCTTGTGTCATGTAAAGGAAGGAGTGGTCCCACCCTCCCTCCCTCGCGCCACCTATATAGAGTCGGTAGTAACTTCCTTTCAGTAAGCAGTTGCGCTGCTTAAAGACTCCTTGTACATGTCTTAAAGAGTTTTATATGAACTAGAAGTTTTTATGTTATGTCCCGAATATCGGTGTGCTGTTATAGTTTTCGATAAAACTTTGCTGAGAGAGATCTGTTTACTGATTTCATGTGGAAATAAGTAAAGGGAGACGGCCCTATTTCGTAGCGTTTATTGATAAGTAATTTATTCCATCAAGGTGATGGTGGTAGTGACTTGATTCACATCTTTTTGGTGGCTTTTATATTTACTTTGCATGACATCTTTAAGGATATTTTCTGGCCCTTGATATTTAATGGCCGTGTAAAAGTCTAGGGCAATTTTCAATTTCAATTTCATGGCCTGGTTTCATGTCCTAGAAAAGTAGTTTGTGTAGAATCATGTTTCTAATACATATATGTATGTAGCTTCTGCATTCTTCTTCTTCTTTGGGTGAGGCATTAGGTCCGAAATTCCCCCCGCCACTTCGCTTGGTCTGTAGTACTTTAACAATTTCAGCAGTATGAGTAGGTAATGGGACGGTTGAGCCTGGGAACAAAGTCATTACTTCGAGCGGTGAAGGCATCGTTCATTGATGAGTGGGGGCGGAGTAATAGGTGAAAATTATATGCTATTATCACCTATTACTCACCTACAACTCCTTCACTGCACAAGGTTTTGACCTTGTTCCCAGGGTAAACCGCCCTATTACCTACTACTTACCTTCTACTACGCCCCAATACCTACTACTACGCCTGAGGGTTTATCATTTAGACTTGTTTGTTCTAGCAAGGCCGACCCGAATAATAGTACTTTGGTCCTTGCTATCGCAGCGCAATAACAGGGTGGGCTTGTCCAGCTCGAGGCTCACTTTGCAGATACGATGGTCCGTACTTATGATCCTGCATAAGTGGTAATTTAGCGTGTAATGCCCAGTGGCCAAACCAATTAGCCATAGAAAAGTTATTTTGTAGAATCATGTTTCTCATACATTTATGTGTATTTGGTTGTGAAAAGCTAGCACAATAACTTGGTTATCTAGGGCTCGAGGCCACTAAACCTACCGCGTGGTATTTCACTTTCATCATATGACGAGTTTTGCAGCAACCTTGCCAACTATTTACTTTACAGTATATGATTTGCAGTGTCATTTTCACTATTCTCCATATATGTGGTTTACGATACTTGAGCTCTTGTATTCTTATGTTAGCTATGCATTCGTTATCGCTTTCAGCTCGACCCTTTGTTCGACGAATCTCAAAAAATGCAAGGAGACATCCTCTGCGCCCTCTCCCACATTTGACATGCTGGACTCGAAACAATGGGGATATTATCTATAGCTTTCGTGCTTAATTTGGAGCTATATCTGGTTATAGGTACCCTTGTCAAGTAAACCAGCTAAACGGAACTCGAAGTAGGTGGGTCTATGAACTCTAAGAAGGCTCGTCCTACCTCCTTTGCCACTACCCTTAGGATTCATCACTTTCATTCGTGAAGGCGTATGCTTTCCTACCCCAATATACCTGTGAGGGTGATCGTCGCTATTACATATACGGCATCGTAAAAAGTGGTACTGCACGCGCTTTGGGCATTTAACCTATGTCCGGACCTCCATTTCCTAATTTCATCTCCTCTGTCCCAATTATCTGCTCAAATAATAGGATCGAAGTAACGACGACTTATTCTGGATCTTTGGGCAGCATTCCCGCGGGTGCTACAGAGCGTTGGGTCAGTTATTTCCAATCACGCGTTGGGTCAGTTATTTCCAATCACGTTCTACCTCCCAAATCGCGCATATTTCTTACGTTTATGAATTCAACCCCCGTCCAATAATTCCGTTCGCATATGCTCCTTTTGGGAGGAGTAGCTTCCAAACATCATTATTCAGTGTGATCAACAGAATTTCGAATTGCTGCCGAGCTCCGAAGTTACAGTGACATACCCAAAAAGTAGTCGTTCTTTGGGGATACTGCGAACTTAGGTATATCTAGTTTGGTCTAAGCCTCTCGCCAAACTAAAAGTGCACACAAACCGGTTTTTCTTTGCCAAGCTGGCCATCATTTCAGAAGCCAAATTGTTTGTTATACGACCTTCTTTTCGACGTTAGGGAATTATCTTTTACCAAACCCAAGCGAATAGTATATTTACCCACTCCAAAAGTATGTTGACAAGTTTGAAGAGGATGCTCAAAGTAGTAGAAGCATGTAACATTCCGTCACGTCCGAGGATCAGAGTAGGGTTTTCAGTGACTCCATCGTAGCCAAAGGAAATGCTAGCGATGCTAAAAACCTTCAACCCCCTGCTTAAAACCGATAACTGGAAGGTTATTAAATCGGGGCAGACAAACTTTTTTACCCGTAGACTTAAAACTCCTTCCCGTTGTCCGTGGTTTTCACGAGAGATTCGGGATTTGATAATCCAGCGCGAGTATATGTACCGGCGTTACCGTAGAACTAAAATTCGCAGCTACCTAATTGAGTACAAAGTGCTTCGCAATCGCATCAACCTCAAAGTTAAAGCTGCCAAACGTGTGTTCTATGCTCGCAAGCTTAATCCTAACCTAGATTCGAAACGACTTTGGTCTAACCTTCGCTCGCTTGGTGTTCATTCTTCTGCATCTGACCCTTTTGATGTTGATGTTGAGCTCATAAACTCATCATTTATCCTCTCTCCCCCGAGATATGATGGTATCTCTTTCACTAATTCCTCCTCCTCTG
Organism: Thereva unica; assembly: GCA_949987705.1. NCBI lineage: Eukaryota > Metazoa > Arthropoda > Insecta > Diptera > Therevidae > Thereva > Thereva unica. The sequence goes on along the minus strand of OX465285.1, from coordinate 20,433,996 downwards.
ACTCACTCAGTCCTGGTAGCTTTTACTTCCGCTGTGTTGATTCTTTAGAAGTTCTTGAATCTCTACTGTCTATCTCCTCGAACAGTATCGGCTTTGATGGAATCTCTCCACGCTTTCTCAAAATCCTTTCTCCCCTAATTGCTGATCCTATCACTCATGTTTTCAACTATTGTCTTACTGCATCTGAATTCCCTTCGCTCTGGAAAAAGGCCATTGTGATTCCTTTACCCAAAAGACCGTCTCCATCTGATATATCTGATTTTCGTCCTATTAGCATCCTTCCCTTTCTTGCTAAAGCTTTTGAAAAAATTATTTTTACTCAAGTGATTAGCCATCTTGAACGTAACAATTTTCTTTCTATCTTTCAATCTGGCTTTCGTAAATCGCACAGTTGTGAGACTGCTATGTTAAGGGTTACAACTGATCTAAGGGCTACCATTGATCAGGGTAATATTGCATTTCTAGCTCTGCTCGACTTTTCTAAGGCTTTTGACTCGGTGGTCCATCCGCTCCTGTTGTCCAAACTTAATCAACTCTATCAGTTCTCTTCCTCTGCCACGCGTCTTTTCTCCTCTCTTCTTTCTGATAGATTTCAATGTGTTCGGCACAACGGCAGAATATCATCTCTTCTGCCGGTGCGTCTGGGTGTCCCTCAAGGCTCGATACTGGGTCCTCTTCTTTTCTCCCTGTATATTAATGATCTTCCCTCTGTCATTGACGGCTGTTCTTTTCATATGTATGCTGATGATCTTCAGCTGTACAATTCTTTTCCTCCTAGTGATATTGTTTCCGGTACAGCAGTTATGAATAATATTTTATATCGTATCAGTGAATGGAGCTCTAATAATTTCCTCAAACTTAATCCAATTAAATCCCAAGTACTGCTTATCAGCCAGCGTCCTATGTCCTCCGAATATACTCCTAATTTATTTGTAGGTGGTGTTCCTATTCCTGTCGTTGATTGTGTCAAGAGCCTTGGGATATTTATTAATTGGAAGCTTTCCTGTTGCAATCATGTTTCCTTCATGCTGTCTAAGATATATGGTACCCTGCGAAGACTGTGGCTGTTCGCGGATCTGCTATCACCCTCTATCCGTGTCAAGCTTGTGAAATCCCTAATTCTGCCGCATTTTCTCTATGGCGCCCTTGTGTATATATCTCTTGATTCGTCCTGTCATCAACGACTCAGGGTCGCATTCAATGATTGTTTGAGATTTGTTTTTCACCTTCGTAGATCCGATCATATCTCGGGCGTGCAAAATTCACTACTTGGATGTGGGCTCTTTCATTTTCTCAATGTCATGGCACTAACCCTCCTATATAAAATATTTTACTCTAAGCGTCCTTGCTACCTCTCTGATTTCCTTGTCCCGATGCAGTCCTTGAGATCACTTAAGTTGCTTATCCCTTTTCATCGTTCCATGGTTGGCAGTCGTTCTTTCTTTGTGCATGCGATTAGACTTTGGAATAGACTTCCTATATCCATCCAAAAAATTAGCACAGCCACAATGTTCAAAAAGCAGGCTTCTATATTTCTAAGCTCTCTTCCAGCTTCGCAGTAGTACTACTACTCTACTGTTCTTAGCGTACCTAGCTCTATCGTATTTTCTTAATCTCTTACTTCTTTCAAATTCTTCACTTCTCTATATTAAGCTAGTTGTAAGAATTTAGGATTATTTACCGTTTGCTTTTGTTCTCTAAAAGATTGTAATCTTGTGTACTTTATCCAATAAATAATAAATAAATAAATAAAATAAAAAATAAAAATAAACACGGTCACTATGCAGGTTATTCTGCTCCATACAGGGTCGGTGCTTGGTTTTGTTGCGCCCGGTGCGGTACGCCATATTGCGCCCCCATCAGCTAAATTTATTTTTTAAGTCTTAATTTCTGAAATTGCGCCCGGTGCAAATGGATCATTTCCACTTATGAAGGCGCTGTCCCTGCTTGTGTCCAATCAGAATTTACTTCGCGATCTTGCTTTTGTGCCGGGTTTGCTTGTGCATTATCTTTACAAAATTCTCCCGCTAATGCTGTTTCTTTAATCTTCGTACCGCTTAAGATTTTGGTAGATGGCCTTCAGCGCCACTGCCACCATTTTTCACACATCTACAAGGATGTGTTTCATCAAGTTCCATCAATTATTGCAATCACTCCATATTGTTAACATTACACATATCCCATATTCCATCATTTGTTGACGGATTCGAACAATTGTCCATCAATGATTAGGGTTAATTTCCACCAATGATTTCTGAATACTGATTGTGGTGGATCTTGAAACACACCCATTCTGCTCCAGGATGTTTCTCGGTGTACATCACTAGCTGTTTCCAGCACAATCTTGGGCTCCGAAAATCTATAGACCTATATACACTGGAATCTCCATAATAGAGGTCCCTATGTCATTCTTCAAGCCTTCATATTTCGAGGGATTATCGGTGGTCACTGAACTGCAAAGAATAAAAACAGTCCACATAAAACATAGAAGGCATTTTCAACAACATCAGAACAGAGGCGATCTAGGTGTCTCTCGCTCAATTTTGGATTTGGGATAATAGTACGACTAGTACGAATAATTACAAATCAAGAACTTAGGAAAGGATAGACGATGAAATCAGTGAAACGAAATAGAACTGGATTGGCTACACCTTGCGAAGGACAAAAGAAAAATACACAAACCCTCTTTGCAGTTCCTTTTATAAATGAAAATAGGGGCACAATCTTAATTTTTGAAATTGCGCCCGGTGCAAGTGCACCATTTGCACCTATGAAAGCGCCGCCCCTGGCTCCATAACAAAGACTGCCTAGAGCATCTAACGAAAGAAAACCGCACCGCGATATATGGCTTCCAGAAGCTAGAGCTGAAGGTCTATAAAACAGACACAGAGGCCATACTAAATCAGACGGCCTGCACCAAGGCCTCAGGCGAGGAGGCCGAAGACTTAGAGACCGATGGCGAAGCCGAAGCTCGGATTGAAGCTGGACAGAGCCATGAGTAGCACGCACCCACTTCTTTGCTCGGACATCAACGAGGACATCTCCAGCGACGAAGCAGCGGAATTTCCTCAAGTCCTCTGTGATTTCATGGAGGCGGCGTTACTAACTCTTTCAAACTGGGCTCGCGGACTCACGTTTTATCGACGTAAAGAATTAGTCCTCTTCACGATGAGGTATAAATCCCACCCCTAGCTCCTGCTCGGCTTAAAAATGCTAGGCTGAAATTTAGCAACAGTACCAAATATCTGGGAGTAACCCTGGACAAGAAGCTCCTCTGGAATAAAAACACATTAGAGCGCATTAGGAAAACGAACATAGCGCTTTTCGCCTGCAAAAAATCAATAGGGAAAACATGGGGCTTCTTATCTAACATAGTACTCTGGATCTATACAGCGATTGTCCGTCGAATACTGTACGGGGTCTTAGTATGATGGCCAACCTTGAATAAATTCACTATGCTAAAAATGCCGCAGAAAGTACAACGACGTGCGGAGTTATGCATAATAGGCGCACTTCGCTTCACACCAGGAGATGCCCTAAATGATATGTTATACCTCCCTCTTCTGCACCTTGCGGCAAAGGAAAACGCGACAGTCGCAGCCCTTAGAATAAAAGAATTTGGACCTTTATCTCTAGAGCGTAGGCCCTCTATGACACTAACAACTCCAGAACTATCTCTGAATGTCACAGATCTCTTAACGAGATGGCTAAACAGTTCAGGACCCTCTGCATAGGAGTGCCCGATTGCCGAAATATAAATTGTAGAGCTGACGAACTGGGTAGGAAATGCACGACCGCCGCTCTCCTTCCTGAAAAGGGAAGGGTTGGTATGCCTTGGACCACCGTTAAACTCCGATGCAAACAGCACATAAATGCAACTAGCAGATAAGCATTGGAGAAATTTTAGCAAATGCACCTTGATCAAAATGACTTGGCCCTGCTACGATGTCAGGCAAACCACTGCTGAGCCTCGGTAGGCAAGACCTCTCAGTTAAAGTGGGAGTGCTGATCGGACACTGTCTGACAGACTGTCTGTGGCCAGCTTAGGTCTTGAAACCTACCATTTCCGTAGAAGCTGTAAGAATCTAGACGAGAGGAGAGTGTATAATTCCGGACGATTTTTTTAAAGGTTTATCGGGTCGAAAGTATTGTTGGGTTGGCGAGAAAAGGATCAAAAAGAAACATTGTGTTGTACTAGCAAATTCGGCGTCGAGTTTTATGGTTTTGTGGTGCCGCAGTTGGTTCGTGTTGGAGAGTTGGTGTGGCGCTGCGATTTGCAAATGCAAATGCGATCATGGTACCAGGGCGGTTTTATTTTCGTTCGTTCTTCTATTGAGTTGTATAACGTTGAGAGACACTGTTCATTTTCCATATCTGTAAGTTCAGGGTAATGTTAGTGTTGACATAACACAAGTTTTGGTGGTTGTATGAAAAAATATTGTAATTAAATAATCGATCCATCCATCCAATGACGCTACAGCCCAAATCGAGCCTTGGGCATTTCTCCAAGTTTGACGGTTCCGGATAAATAATCCACTTTAAAGAACAATTTCGGCCTAAGGGGGTCGCTTTAGATTCAGGTAGGTGGTGATGCAAAGGTGTTACGCCCAGGTCTCCTCACGTCACGACCCCCGACGAAGAGCCCTTCTAGAGGCATGTAGCAACACCGGATAGAGTTTAGCCCAGCCTAGTTTTTTAATTTTGGATCAGCTACTGTCTAAATTTGTAGTTTGTTGTGTTGGAGTCTGAGGTTGCCCTATTAACGACCCAAACCTAAGGCACCCGGCACAAGAGTTTGGGCTATGCACCAGCAGCTCAGCCATATCTAACCTAACCTAATGTAACCTTAACTTGTAATTATTATTACCTATTACTCCATCCCCAACTCATCAAAGAGTGACCCCTTCACTGATCAAGGTCATGACCTAGTTCCCAGGTTAAATCGTCCCATTACCTACTCATACTGCTGAATGTGTATAAGTAGAGTGCAGTACAATAGGCGAAGCAAAGTAGTTGAGGTTCTTTTAGACCCAATACCCAATCCAAAGAAGAAGAAGAAGTGCACATAACACCGACCTCAGCGAAGTTTTGTAATGGGTTATTGGGAATTGAAGCGAGACGAACTGGTTTTGCAACATACTTCATACCTTTTTTGTTTTTAGAAGAAGATATCAATTGGTGAGTGCGTGGATAGAGAAAATACAAAGAGTAGGAAGAAGCACATTTAGATTATGTGTTAGTTTTCTTTTCTACTCCACTCTCCTAAAAAACCGGATCCAGAACAGTTGAAGGAGTGGAGTTACTCCTCAATGTTTTGAATAGACGCCCATTGAATGAAAACTAAATCAATTTATTTACTGGGCGAATTCCTACTATTTTTCATAATAAAAAATTGTTCTCCCCACTCTTTTTTGTTGTTGTTGTTGTTGTATATTTCTCTCAGCATTTAATTACTTAATGGAGCTCAAAAGAAGAGCAGTTCTCATGAATGGCCGTTTAAGAAAAACATTTCCAGGAACGTTTCCCCGTTTTCCAAGTGCACTTTAAGGGAGTCTAATTAACTCAGGCAGGCAGAACCCCGTTAGAGGGACTCAACAAGCCCTGCAGGATACACCCAGGAGCAAAACCTTCTGTTCTTTGGCTACAAGCTTAAGGCAGATAATTGTTAGAACATGTACCAGCCCACATCCTCAAGTTGTATTCTGCAATCCTTTTGCTGTTTGGGAAAATACCCTTAAGGGCGCGCAAGATGCTGTACTGCTGCTGCTGCTGCTGGCTGCACTCTGGTACTGCAAGAATGCAGCTGTATGCATCGAAATTAAGTCGATGTAACTGTTTTTCTCCGAAAAAGTAAATTAGGTTTACATTTTGTTGCTTGTTAAGGTGGGAGAAGGAGCGGTACTTGAGGAAATTCGCGCGCAGTGCTCTGGGTAACTGGGTTGCTAAATTACGGCTATAAACTAAGGATACAAATTGCATTAAATAAGAACAAAACGATGGCAGAAGGATTGCCATAATTATTATAACCTGTCTTGCCATTTCCGACAACTGTCGACTAAGATTGGGGCTGTGGGGGGTATGGGCTTTTTATAAAGTCGTTTCCGCTCGCTTACGAATTCCAGTCAGACAGAATTAAAAACAATCAAAACTAGCCCCCAAAAATCCTTTCAGGACAATTTGGAATTCATTAGGCGCCCGAGACGGCACTAATGTCTTTCGCAGCGAATGTTATCAAATAATCACTCACTTCTGGGTGTTTTCTGCCTCATTAACATACATTTCCCAATAAACGAAGCGTAAATAATGGAACGCCAGCTTAAGAATAAACTAAGGCGAGATTCCATCCGAGCTCTAGACACTTATCAAAGGACGAAGACTGCAAGGAGCTAGCGAGTACCCAATGACTGAGGGGCCCGTTCGAGACCAGCCAACATCCCCCACTCGCCCCACTACTTTCCAGTTTTTAGCAGAATCTCCTTCTTCTTCTTTAAGGAAATTCTCCTCGGGTATTTGATAGTACGTGCTGCCATTTCTAGGCGAGCTGCTTTTATTCTTAGTACGTGACGTCAGGTTAACGCCGTTAAATTTCAATAACTTTTGGGTATAACAACGGGTTGGATACTTTGTTGTGCTTGAGAGAAGTTGTCGAGTTCGTTTACGTGCTAAAGGTTATTCGGTTTACACTTCCTGCAGAGACAATGAGAATGCGGTAATTTCTACGTACAGCATGTGCAGAAATAAACATTTCCCTAGATACGCGACAGCGACACAAAAACTTTCCCTCTTTCACTTTTCTTTCTTAACAGCAGCAACAACAAAAAAAATTGTATATAAGAAAAGTCCTAAGTACCTGTTAAAAGATAACTTAAACTCCCCCAATCCTCCGCCCTCCACGCAATCATTTTAAAACTGAAGCAATTTCCAAAGGATATGTGGGGAGGTATACCTACGGCACATAACCTATTAGCTTGAATAACATGGCGGAGAATAGCTGAATTTCTCGCATAGGGGGTGTTTGTTTGGATATTTATATTAATTTGCACCTTTGGAAACGACTCGTAAAATATTTTTGCAGGATTTGTTCGGGACTAGAGTAATTCGACAACAATATAGGGCCATTTATAAAGCTTAAAACAACGGATATAACTTGATCCATGTATTTGGGCTGGTAGAAGGCTCTCCCAAAACCTGCAATGGCCAAACCATTATCATCGAAGTGGGACAGACCAGAAGGATATAACTTCCTTGGAGCAAAACTGCCAGACGATGAAGCGAAAATAAACTTGGCGCAGAAGTGCTTAGGAAGTAATCCTGGAAGACGTGAGGTGGGGAGTTATTAGCAAGGGGGTCGCGCAGATTACCGAAAAGGTCCAATAGGTATGAGACGCCTTCTTATCATAGCGCGCCAGCATTTAGAAACACCCTCCATTTTTCTGGTGAGATCTACATATTTTTAGTGAAATACTTAGCTACGGAATCACCCTGTACAATACAGTCCGTCATGTCATCCTTGTGCGAAGGATATGGAAGGTTAAAAGGAGTCTTGTAGTTTGGACTTTGACCTATGACCTTTGACCTGTCGAACTTTGACCTCTTACCAATTTCAGAAAGATCGATCGAATTTCGCAGGTACTTTGACCTTTGCATGATAAGAGGTTTTTGAGGTGGTAGGTAATGGAACGGTTTAGCCTGTGAACTAGGTCACGACCTTGAGAGTTGAAGACGACGTTCGATGATGAAATAACGAAATGTATCATTAAATATCATATATCACCTTTCACATCGGCTGCAACTCATCAAAGAGTAATGCGTTCACCGATCAACGTCGTGACCTAGTTCCCTGTCTCAACCGTCCCATTACCAACTGACGAACACGTTTAAGCTGAGTGAAATGCAATAGGCCGTGCGAACTGGCAGGGGTACTTTTGGGCCGAATACCTGAGAAGAACCCATTGTATCGTCATCAGCCAAACTATGAGGAGCTAATACACCCTGCGCTCGAATTTTTGGATGTTGCAAACGTTCAGGAATACTGACTGTGCAAGATTGTTCATAGTTAAGCTATTATGCTTATGAAAGACTTCCTAGCCCAAAATATGCTCGAAAATAAGGGCTGTTTGGCTGCTCCGCGAGGCTTAGTCTTGTGTTGCCAGAAAAATATAGCTGTGTAGACAGAAGATTGTTTCTGACTTTACATCGATTGACCCCTGGATACTTTTTTCTATATAAAAATAAATAGACGGAGGAGGGTGAAGGACGAGTGTTTCGCATCTCAAAACAAAGCAAATACCGGATTGGTCTTTCTAAAGAGGCGCTGGGCGAAAGTTTAACAATCTCTCCTTGGAACACAATTCTTGTTTTGGAATCGAGGGGAAGTCAGCCTCAGCCCACAGCTAGGATTTTTGACAAAGAACGATGGAAGGAGAAATGAGCAGCCCCCAGTGAATTCGAATACATTATGGCTTCGATTGATTCCTTAATAAATAATAGTAGGCGAAGGAAGGGCTGAATGAGGTCGTCACTGGGAGCAACTCGGAGCACTTGAAACAGTTATTTAAGAAAACAGAATTGGACCCTGGGGATGGAATATAACCAACGATGTATTCAGACTTCACCCTGCAAGTGGATCTTGAGACAGTTTCTGAAGTAATCGAGGAAGAAGTTCTAGAGGCTGGAAGAAAGGTATCTGTTAATAAGCTTGCTAGTATGGACGGCATGCTCAACAAAGTGGTAGCAACAAACAGGTCACTGGAGCTTACAAAACGTGCCTAAAGGAGTGGATTTTCACAAAGCACAGGAAACAGCAGAAACTCCTATTCCTTTCAAAGCCACATAAGTCCTTAGGAGTCGTGAACTGGGGTAAACCTCCCGATTCTAGGTACAGCAGATTTTTACAGCTCTGCGGATCTAGTGTTGTTGCAGGCTGTCAGCTTAATACTGCCTTGATACGATGCGGCATCAAGGTATGAAGGGGGAGGTCCTCGGTTATCCTTCAGGACGTCCATGGCAACTTTAGCGAAGGCGACTTACACCCACCGCCATTGATGCTTAGGAATCTTCCCGTTCTCGTCATTTTCGTCTAGGACGCCTATTATTTTGCGATCCTTTGCAACTTCTGCGAAGAATATCGCTTTAGTTCCGTGTGTCTTGGACTTTTTTGGAACTGGAATGTGGGTGCTTGGTTCCTCCACAGATCGCTACCGTTTAGAGGCTTGTTTACCCCTGGACAGCCCTACAAGTTAATATCACCTATTACTCCCCCACAACTCCTTCTCCGCTAAACGTTGTGATCTTGTTCCCATGCTAAACTGCCCTATTACCTACTACCTACTTTCTAATACGCCCCAACACCTACTAGTATGCTTGAACATTTGTCACTTAGGCTTGTTTGGTCGAGCAAGGTCCAACCGAATAATAAGAATTTGCTCCTCGCTACCGTGGTACAGTGGTAGGGTAGATTCGTCCTCTTGAAAGCTCAGTTTGCATATAGGATCCTCCACACTTCCTTTAATTAGTGCCCTAAGATCATTTTGCCTTGCCTTGCGAGCCGGATCAGTTTACCAAAGCAGTTGTGGACCTTCAGGGTTCGGTGTAATTCACCAGTTACCAATCATCTAGCGAAGTTCTGACGACTCCTATTTGAACGTGCAGAGATTATAAAAATATACTTTTACCCGGCCCCAAACACATACACGCACGCACACATATAGAAAAAAAGGCAAACGAAGTGAAACAAAATGTGGATAATATTTTACATTTTATTGCCTTTATAGTTTTATGGCCGGCTACATGGAGGAAGGTTGATCAGTTTCAGTACTAACACATCTAACAATCAAAATTGTGTAAATTGTGTTCGATTCAATAAGGGTATTTGCTATAGGAGGACATCTTTGTGATTTTGAAAGGTCCAAGAGAGAATTAATTTCATACTCTCCTCGACATTGATGTTTGCTGAACTTTTTCAAGTGGTCTGGCTTAAATTTTGGAGGTATAAGGGTTTCTGGGTTTAAAATAGGTACATGTTCTAGCTGAAGGTCTAAGGCCCTCTTGACCAAAGTGGATGAAAACAGAGCCCTATTTAGGCAAAGCTTCCGTTTTTTCATTGAGCACAAAAGCCTTGATGATCCTGGACCCACAAAGAGACGACTCGATAAATAACAGTAGTTAACATGCGCGAACGTTGGGGGGGCGAACGGCTAACAAAGACCTTGGAAGGTGGTGACACCCGATTTGTCACTACTGTAAAAATCCGAGAAGATCCACTGCATACAAACACCTAGCAGACCTGTTAGCAAGTCCTAATCCCACCTCCCCGCGGTGCCCCCTGGGGTACTTCTTCGGAAGGAGCTAACGGGAGACGGGCGAATGGCGAGCTCTCTGCGCCACAAAACAGAGTTTTAAGTCGGTTGGGCTGAGGGTTAGCAACCCGCTCCCATAAAAAACACCATTGCTACGAATCGGCAAACAATGCCTCGGAACCGGATGGACAACACGACGACGACCTTTGCTTTTCGAACAAGGACACGAATCGGATCATGGAATGTGAGAACAATGCTTGCTGAGGGACGGCTGGATGAAGTCCTCAACGAGATGAATCGATATAAAATCAAGATCATGGGACTTAGCGAGACCAGATGGCCCGATGCGGGGGAACATATCTGCCCAAATGGTGAGTCCTTCTTATATTCTGGGAGAAATGAAACTGAAAGCCGTAGGAGTGGCGTTGGCGTAATACTCACCAAAGAAGCCAGGTCCAGCCTCATTAGCTGGTCACCAGTTTCTGAGAGGATTATTACCGTGCGCCTGCGTACCAGGCTAAGAAGTACTACGGTAGTCCAATGCTATGCTCCAACTGAAGACGCAGAAGATGACATCAAAGACGAGTTCTATATGCGACTGAATGAGGTTTTTCGCTCTATTCCAAGGGGAGACATCATTGTATTAATGGGTGACTTAAACGCACAAATCGGCCGCGACAACACCGGTCTTGAACAAACAATTGGAAAACAAGGCCTAAGCCAAGTTACCAATAACAATGGTGAGCTTTTCGTTGACTTTTGTAGTTCCCATCAACTAATGGTAGGTGGAACTTACTTTTGCCACAAGAAGATACACAAAGAGACCTGGGTATCACCCGATGGTAGAACGAGAAATCAGATAGATCACGTGGCCGTCAGCCGCAGATGGAGAACCATTCTGGAGGATGTCAGGAGCTTCAGGGGAGCGGACACTGGAAGCGACCACCATTTGGTAGTAGCAACTATTCGCCTTAGAATCGCTGCAATCAGAAACGTTCAACGCGATGTTATAAACCGTAGACGGTTTAACGTTGACCTTCTGCAGGAGACCGCTAAAAAGCGAGAATTTGCTGGAAACCTGCAGCAAATATTAAACCAGCAAACCGTTTCTGACGACACAAATATTGAAGAGCTGTGGAGTAGAACAAAGGGCGCTATATTGACGGCTGCGGAAACGAGCGTCGGTTATGTCCAGAGAAACATGCAACATTGGATCTCGGACACTACCTGGCAAAAAATAGAACGCAGGAGGGCGCAGGAGCGATCGCTTTTAGACGACGGAATGGTGCAGCCAGAAAATGTTTTACACGATTTCTGGAAGCTGGGAGCTCCCATGAAGAAGCTGCTGGGCTCTGCCGAGAAGAATGCCGATTTACTTAATAAGAAGATAGTTAGATCTTCTAGATCTTCTGCAGACCACAATAACTCGACGAAAAGGCGAAGGCTACGGCCTTACGGTTTGAAAATCCGACTGAAAATCTTTCAGAAAAGAAGTTCGAGCAAATGGCAGAAAGTGTCAGAATGTTCTTGCGATGTGTATATCCGGAGAATCTTCTGACCACAAAACAACTAGTTGCCGTGCAAGGGAGTAGGAGCAAGCTCTGTCGCTGTATACGAGGGAAAGCTGCCGCGAAGCTATGTTGTGGTCCGTTGCTTCCCTGTGGATACATTTTGTTGAAAATGTTGGAGATCCAAAAAAATGACTCTAAAGGTGTAGGAGTGGAGAGTTATCTGTGGACCAAAGGCCTATTGACGAGCTGAGGCGGCAGGTGGCCATATTGGCGACAATTTTGGTTGGGTACAGCTTAGTAATTCATGTCCAAAACTGCTCCCAGCCAAACTTTCAATTTCCCCTCATCGACCGCCAGCACCGGGCAAGCAACCACCATCATTTCCGCTTAGATCACCAAGGAAGCAGACACCCCGAGGGAACCAACTGAAGGCTTGTAGGGGTCTGCACCACACAAATAACTACATACCCGCCAGAGAGGCAGGCGTAGCTGGAGAAACACCGTGGAAGCAACTTTGGGAAGATATACTTGCTCTAAATTTTTATTTATTGAAAGGCTCTACAACCGGTATCCAGTGCAGTACAGTGCAGCTCCACACTAGAGGTTGACCCCCTTTGGTGTCACATTCCGTCACACCGCCCGCTATAAAGCCAAAGCGACTCCAGATATTGTACTCCTGGAGCCGCTCCACTCTAACAGCGAAAGATATGGAAACTGCGACTCCAAGGCAAATCAACCTCCAATACCCTAAAATACGGAGCCACACAACTCCTGCATTGAACCACATAATGTTTCCGATCATATTATCCTATCCTCTATTATAGGATAGTTGCCAGTGGCCACCGCTTGGAGGTTATGATCGCACTTCCATCAGTCCAAAATAGTTGTGGCACGTTATGTTAAATGTTATTCCCCCTATTCCGCTGATGACTGACCAACCACCACTGACCCTAAAACCTCCGCTTAAATCCTTAGGAGGACAGCCCCAGCCCGAAAAGGCCTGCACAGGGGGGGGGGGGCACAATCTTTTAAGGAAATGAAGACTCCTTCCAATATAAAGCTTGTCCACATAAAACACCATCACGCCACGGCCGCTTCGGCAGGCCTCGGAAAAAGGTTTATCTAAGATAACCCGAAACACAATTTATGTGAAAGCGTCGACCAAAAGGCGCCGAAAGACAGTCCCGCTCCACCCTGAACAAAAGCTCGGGCCGGCGCTGACCACACAGGGCTTAGTCCTACAGGACCTTATCGATGGGGCTGCCGCTTAACTATCGCTGTACTACACCTGGGGTTTTCGCACCGAATCCCACTACTGACGCCTGCTTGTGTCTTGAAATCATCCGTGTATCATATGAGCCCACCTTGTGGTATCTTAGCGAAGTAGGTACAGGAATAGTTCGGCCTGAGAGTAAGGTCAGTATGGCGGACAGTGAGCGTAGCTGTGAGCGTAGCTGTGAGTGGAGTTATAGGCGGATTATCACCAATTACTCTGCCCACTGTTGTAATAGCATAATGGCGCGATAAATCGTTGGGCGCCATTTATGTAATAGCATAATGGCGCGATAGAATATTGGGCGCCACTTATGCGAGGTATTACCCCCTTAGCCATAAGCCCGGAAAAGCATGACCAAGGAGTCAATACCATACATAAGAAATGAAAAAAAATTCCGGAACTCCTACGCCGGCCACACGGAGTTATCTAGCTCGCCGGAGGGGTCGTGGGGTGTGTGGCCGGGCCTTAGCGCGGTTGGTTCACCACCTTACCTGTGACTAGGCAAATTCCTCTTCAGTTCCAATCATCCCTCGGGCCTCGCCGGAGCCGTGTCATTGCAATCCGTTTCCCTGACAGCTCATAGTATTGAAGAATATCAGCTTCAGGAAAAGGCACTATTTACGAACCCTGAAAAGAAATGACACCCGCCCCAACCATTCCACAAAAAAAATCTAACATACGGACATTATATTTATAACCATTTAATAATTCTGTCCATCACAGGAACAATAATTATGACAAACAACACAATGAATAATCATCAACCACGACAATAATTATAGATCCTTGTCAGATAGTAATTTAAACGATCAAGTTCAACTAAATTAATATATCATTATTATAGGTACATAGGTATGAAGCTCAAGATAAAAAAAACGCGCAGTAGTGGCACCAATACTCCTCGTTTTGTACAAACGATATTACAAACGACCGTGTAAACTAACGGAAGAACAATTTCCCGGAACCAACACAAGAAATAAACAACACAAGAATGAAGAAAATAGTTCTAACAAGGAGCAAAATAATTTCATAAATACGATTAACGTTAATACTAACTACATTCAAAATTGTTATTTGATAATAAATAAAATCGTGAACTAATTTTTTGTTTTTTCATTTTATTTTGTATATTTTTATGTGTGTGTGTGCTTTTTTTCTTCTTTGTATTTAGTGTATATTTTTGTTGTTTTTTCTAAATTTGTGGCGTACTCACGAATAAAAGAGAATAATGTAACCAAAAAAACCTTACTAAGTGTTCTCTGCTTCGGCTCCTTGGTTATATAGCATCACATCAAGAGCCTCTCCTGCCTTATGTCGCAACGTTTCTTCTGATGCTAAAATTAATAAGAAAACTGTGCAGGCGGTAATTCCAGCAGCATTGGATAAAGTCACTCCCCAAGATGTTGAAAATGAATGGACAAAGGATCATCTATACTAGAATTAACAGGCGCTCCATCGGGCGAAGCCACTACTCCAGATGATGATGACGATGACTCCCTGCCACTAGAACCTCTATTCCTTAATACACTAGAGAAGGAACCGCAGTATTTATTAGATCCTACTTGAGCGGATCCGAGATTCGGCAACCTCTCAGCAGCCAAAAATGCTTCGCTATCGATGTATAAAAACCTCTTGCAACTCCCGAACCTTCACCTTGATTGCCAAATTGGGTGTTCAGCTCTTCAAATGTCTGCACAAGCACACTGGCTCGACTTCGTTCAATTTTTCCAATGTAAAATCTCGCTCTTGGCCCTCTCGTAATTTTTCCAGGTGTCGTCCAAAGTGTGTTCACTCTACCGGGAAACCGCGTAACTCGGAAACGATCGAGCCCAGTTCTAGACCAACATCTTCCAGAAAAACTCTACCAAACAAGTCTAACAATAGTTTCCACCTTCCTTTGGGGTCGTCCATAAATTACGTGAGGCGTTCAGGGGAGGGAGGGGGTCGAGTCAAATCTCACCAAATCTCACGTGGGGGAGAGGGGGGTCTCGGCAAATATCACGTAATTTTTTTTTTAAGAAACAGTGTAAAATGCCGAGAAAACTGGGTTAAATTAAGTAAAACATGTTTCTTCACTAAAGGCCTCCATTCACTTACAGGCCACCGGTAGGCAGTGGCCTGTCAGACCAGGTCGACCAGCACGACTAAGCTTGACTCAGTCTAACTGAGGGATGATACTTCAGGTACCCGCCAGACAGGCCGTGGCATGCAGATGAAATCATGATTCTCTACAGACACACAGGTGAAAACGACTGCTTAGCATAGCAGGTTATTAATTCAACCGCAAAAATGTTCATGGCCTCAACGAAAGCTTCAAGGTGTCTCCAGCCTCACGCCGCGCTGTGAACACCCGCAAACAAGCGCGAACGCCAGTGTGGATAGTTTTCACGCTCAGCTCGCCCCTTGCTTTCTGTTACGAATGGATACAGCGTGAATTCTTCCCGTCAATTCACGGCTCGAGAGTGAATAGAAGCTCAGATCTTCAGGCCCGAACTGACGATAAATTCGATTTTTGTCAGCTTTCTTGAGCTGTAGGCATTCTTGAACTTCAGGCCATAAAGTTGGCGGCCGGTGAGTGTATGGTAATACTTGGCCTCAAGGCTAAAACTTTCAGGCCACGGCCTGCCGGCGAACTGTGTGTAAATTGGACCCTTAAGATGTGGGTAAGTCCTACACACAAAAATTACTCGATTGTTTCGCGCGACTCGTCGAATGCCACAGAGCACGACCCAAGTAACACTGAACCGCGAAAAGGCCATTAGAATTTAGTGCTACAAGAAAGTACATGCCGAATTTTAGCGTAATGAAATATTGGGTGAGTACTCACGTTTTGGTAGTTGTGTGTCCACCACAAGCGGAAAAGCGAGGAAGGCAAGCAGTCCGAATTATCAGTTATCTCAAATAAAATCTTGCACCCAAACCCCCCTCCATTCACACAGATGAACTTTTGACACACCTTTCACTAGATTTCACTACGGTTACGTACACGGATTTTATACGCGAGGGCCTTTCCTACAGTTCTACATTCAAACTCTGTGGTTACGACCGTAATTTTGTAATTTTAATGTTTTGCTATGGATTTTATAAAATTTGAAAAATCTCACGTGTGACTAGGGGGGGAGGGAGGGGGTCGAGACAAATCTCATGATATCTCACCAAGGGGGGAGGGGGGGGGTCGAAAAATCACAAAAATCACCTCACGTAATTTATGGACGACCCCTTTTTTTCAAGAACCAAAAATCGTCTCTCTCAAAATATTTTTTTTTCGTTTTTTTCCCAAATTTTCTCGCATCCCCAGTTGTAATTTTCCCAATACCTCCAAAGTGATTTCAAAATAAATTTCCCATTACCTACAAGGTGATTTCAAAATAAATTTCCCCTTACCAAAATAAATGTTACCACCGACCGTTACACTGTCCCGCCCTCTGCCCCAACCCACTGACCTGATTCCCAGGCCCAAGTATCGCAATACCTACTTAAGGAAAATCCAGAATAGACTCTCTTTTATACACACAGAAACAGATCTACGGGTCCTCCTTTTTCTCCAAGCATTGATACCAATGGAGTTTGACAACTAATGTCACCCTTAACTATTTGGCTTGTTGTGAGAGGCCTAAAACTTAGACTAGGGCAATCAATGTTATCATTATTCGTGTTCTGGTAAATGATACCAGAGTCGTTTCGTCGGGATTAACACTGAGTCCTACACTAGTGCACCAGCTGGAAACCGAGTTTGCTTGGCATGCTTCGTTGAGGGGGTCACCTTCTACATTCGTTCTCCTATTTTCCGCTGACCTTGACCAACTGGTCGGAGCTAAGAGCTGTCGCGCAAAACAGAGTCCGCTGGAGGGCAACTGTTTCCACCCTATGTCCTTAAGGGATTGAAGGAGTTTAGATAGATAGATAGATTGACCAACCATGCATTAACTATCAATGCAATTTACTTACATCCCGTAAACGAAAGCCCTTGCATGGTGCTGCTAACAAAGCGACACATCATCAATTCAGCGATTCGAGGTCGATATACGAATCAATCTTATCAAAAAAAAAAACGTCTGAGGACACAGAAAAAAAAAAAAAAAACAATGGCCAAACATTTGCAGCAGGACGAAATCTCCTGTCAGAAACAACAGGAAGTCGCCGGGCATTTTTTATTTACATCAACTTCCAATTAAATAAATGCTCGGCCATTAAAGAAAACCGACACACAAGCGAGAGATGGCCACCATCCATTCTCCCCGGATGCTGTGATTTTGTCTACAAAGAACGCCCAGTGTCCATTAGCAATATTGGCATGTCAGAGGTCATTCGGCCTCTCCGATTCACCTGCCCCAGCTCCTGGCATCACAAGGTGGGATATAACCGACCGTAGACCGAGTGGCAGGAAGGGTCTAGGGGGCACCCTGAGTGCTGAGAGTCATTAATTATTTGCAGCATAAACAATCGACGGAGGGCGCACAAAAGTGAAGAAACGCCGCATAAAAACATGAAAGAGGACCAGATGCTGCTGGGAAAATTGTCCATTTGTGTTGTGTTAAATACATTAATTAATTATTGATGGCAACGCCAATCTCGGCGTAACGTCTTAACCCGAAATTCTGGCTCGGCTAATGGAACTTTTTACAGCGAACAGATCTTTCTCTCCTCTCGCTCAAGGTTCAGAAACGGGAGCCCAAGGTGCCGGATCATGGGGCCCTAAAGGGAAGGGCAGCACGGTGCTCTTTCTCTCTGTGTAAGGTCGTCAGTGGATGCTAGATATGCAAAATTCACGGCTGCTATGCTCGGGTAAATATTTTGATAATCAATGAAGGTAGATGTCGGTAATGAATCATTGGTTCTTGCGTTGTTTGCACGAATCGAATTATTTATGAACGCCATTTTCATAGAAAGCAACCGTTAATTAATCTTTTCCTGAGCAAATTTTCATTTTGAATATTGAAACCCAGACCCGAACGAACGAACGTACGTCGATAGTAGCTGCTGGTGGTAAGCCTCGGGTTATATCGTCACTATGGAAACTTGAGGAGGAACTGTACCCAGGATTGTTGGGGTTTTTCTAAAGATAGTTTCAAAAATTTTCAAAGAAGGTACTAAAAGGGTTGAAAAGGTTGCGTTTCAGAGGAAAGTGCTTTAAATATGAAATAAGGGAGAGGAAATAGCGAAAAAGGGGAGAATAAAACCCTCAAATCGAAATAAGAAGAATTTTTAACTAGCACATGTATAACGAAGGCTCTGCTGAAATAATTTTTGCGCGAAATTTCAACGTTCACAATGTAAATTACCTGAGTTAATTTATTAATTTGGGATTTAATCCTTCCCATAAAGAAATACATCTAAAAATCATTGCCGCCCAGATCATGTGATTCGACACCGTTTGGACTTTTCTTTTGGGGAAATTTGAAAGAGAAGGTATACGTCAATAAGCTTAATCTTCCCTGCTTATGAAAAACGGGCTTTTGAGCGAATCTTCTTCAACAAGCCCATTTTTATTCTCTATTTTTCATGATATTAAACAAAAACTCAACACGCGACTATAAATTTGATTTTTACGATTTTTTATTTAATTACCCCTGTTAAAGGAGGGATTCGTTTATCCCTACTGATTGTGGTCAGGGCGATGCGCCGTGACCTGATGTTAAATAGTAGATATCAACCGGCACTTAAACCGAGATATCTTCGAAGAGAGTGTAGAGGAGTTGCGGGGATGTGATATCAAACGGCACTTGAACCGAGATATCTTCGACGATAATTAAATAAAACACCTTTCTTGGTGGTTCAATTTCAACTCCGATGATTTATTGATTTAAATCGATTTATATACAATTTTTAATTTAACAACAACAAAAAACAAAAAGAATAATTCAAAAGTGAAAACAAAAAGTCCACTCAGCAAACCCGGCCATTGACATTACCGGTGAACGAATTATTATAAAAATGCAAGCTTAGCATTTCACAATTAACTTGGATAGAATTGCATTACAAATAATAATGCAATGACCTCAGATTTGCAGAGTGGATTTTTAACATTATGATTAACCTAATTATGTTAAACTTTGACTGTGGCAAATTCCACAGCGGACGTTAACATCCTCCCCCCGTTGCATATTAATGCAAAATCAAAATAAACATAATCTTATAAAAATAACAAGTGACTTAAACTTATTAAACGTGGACCGTGAAATCCGGACTGGAGTGTTGTCTGGGACGAGGCACCGGTTTCTTCTTGCATCTAGTGTGATAATGTCGTCGCCACACAGCATAGGCAATTATTGTGACGCCAAGAATTAATGATAGATAACCAACTGCAAATTGGTGCACTGTATGACCCTCAGATCCTTTTGGCAGCTCCTTGAGTTTTTGTTCATTGATGAGTTCTTGTAGGGCTATCAACTCTTGTAGTTGCGGTTTATACTCATCGTCTTCCTTGAGAATTGGTGATAACGTTTCTGGTGACAATATTTCCGGGAACTGGCCAAAACTCGAATACGATGTCGAAAAATTGCTCCAATAAAGGTTATGTCCTTTAAGCGTGACGAGATCATGCTTTATCATACAATTTGGCTCCAACTTTAGTAATCCTGAGCCTTCTAATGTTAGTGGCAATATTTCCCTGTTGCAAATGGTGTTAACTTTTGTCGGCGCATTCACAGCATATATCCACTGGTTCGGGTGATGAAGCTGAATCCATATGTGGCTGGTTTTTAATTTCGTTAGTTCGCAGGCTCCTTGTGTAGAATTATTAAGCAAGTTGAGTTCACATGAGCAAAGCTCGGAATCCTTATGATATATGGGCTGGGAGGATGGGCACAGGTCCCTTGTTTAGTTGTTTTGCAGGCTATTAAATGATTTTCTGTCATTGGAGAGTAGTGATCCCGGTGTAAATTAATTGCCAAATAGGGTGTGCATGGACTTATTGCCAAAAGTGTGCCATTTACCGACGCGGGAATCGGAATGATCCTATAGAGTTCAAATTGGTCCTGGCCTATCAGCGGTATGCTAATTTTAAACACGACGTGATTGTTACTAATGCCACCTTCCGCTGACATTAATTTGTGTAGCTGCATAAGATCGTTTTGGCTGACTGGTAGGTAAATCGATGTCGGCAAGTGTTCCTTGACCTTCGTCAGCTCCTGCTTTAGTTGGGTTGGAGATAGTAGTAATGGGTGGAGTTGGCCATGATGTATGTCTGTTAGTGCGTCAATTATTGACGCTTGTATCCGATGAAGATTGAAAGCCATAATTGTCATTTGAAGTGCTAGTGACGTTAGCAGTTGGAATATTCTCATTTGTTGACCTTTTTCTCCGTCGTCATTTATTCTGTTGATGATTTGGGTTATTTGATTCGAAAGTGCTCCAAATGTTTTCTGCGTTCTCAGCTGATCTCGTTTCATTATGTTCGCTGTCGAGTCGATTATTGACGTTTGGTTTTTGAGAAGGGCTAGTAGATGATCTTCGTTTTCCTTTGTTGCACTAATGGTGCGAGACATTTTTTCAGCGTATTCTGAATCCAGTACTCCGAATAGTGCATTAGCTACGTTTCCTACTACGTTGAAGGCTCCCCTCTTGGTCCTTTTGACAAACATACTGTTTCCTAGTCGTAATTCTTCTTCCGTATGTTCGAACATATTGATGATGTGATTGCACGGGCTCTTTTGTTGTAGTTGCTGGCATAAGTGCCGCAATGCTAAAGTGCCGTTACTGAAAGTAGCTAGCTCCATCCAATACGGCTCGAGGTTGTAGTATATTATAAAGTTCCACTCAGTGGATATTAGGTTGACTGCTCCTATGCTCTCGAAATGGATACCAGGATGCGGTTGAAACTTTTGAACAGTAACAGGAGCAGTGAGTGATGTTGGCAGCATAAGGCACGCTATGAGAACTGTTGTTATGAAGGCTCCTCCTGACATCTTTATTTTCTTGCGTGGTTGGCCGCTGCTTCTGGAGGTGGATGCTCCGTTTGAACCTTGATCAATCCCTTGTTTTTGCTCACGGTGGTGTTCTGTGGATTCCCTGTCGCCTTCTGTTAATGTTCTTATTTCGTTTTCAATCGGTAGGGGTGCTAAGCGGTGAATTGCTCGTCGCATAACACCTTTTGCTGTCCTTACATCTGCAACACGGATTAAGCCATCGTCCCCTTTGTACGTTTGGACGATTCGACCAAGTGGCCATTTCATTACTGGTAAGTTATCGTCCTTTATGATAACCATGGTGTCCGGTTTCACATTTTTGCATTGTTCTCTCCACTTATGTCTATACTGAAGCTCATTCAAATATTCTCGAGACCACCGATTCCAAAATTCTTGTTTGAGTTGTGTCACCTGCTTCCAATGCCTTAGTAAATTGTCTTTCATTGGTTGTGCTTGTTGATCCACTTGGGCTGTTAGCGGTTCTCCTATCAAAAAGTGGCCCGGAGTGAGTGCTGTAAAGTCAGCAGGATCTTCGGACATTGGTGTGAGAGGCCTTGAGTTTAGAATTGCCTCAATTTCAATTACTGCTGTTTCCAACTCTTCGTATGTGAGTGAGGCTGTCGAGACGCTTTTGAGTAACAGATGTTTTGCGGATTTTACCGCTGCTTCCCATAGACCACCAAAGTGAGGGGCTCTCGGAGGGATCATATGAAAGGTGATTCCCTTTTCGCTGCAGACCTTGGTTACTTTTCCTTGAGCCTGATCAGAGTAGATTGCTTCCTTAAGTTCCTCTAGCTGATTACGGGCGCCTACAAAGTTTGTGGCATTATCGCTGTATAGATTTTGGCAAGGCCCTCTTCTGCCTATAAAGCGCTTTAAGGCCCCAATGAAGGCTTCGGTAGTTAAGTCGCTCACCACTTCTATATGAACAGCCTTAGTTGTGAAACAGCAAAACATGGCAATGTATGCCTTTTGTGGGCGTTTGCCTTTTATTTTATAGTGGATCCAGATGGGGCCACAGAAGTCCACTCCAGCGTTGCTGAAGGGTCTCGCTGGTTGCACTCTGGTAGCAGGCAGGTTCCCCATTTGAGAGAGTAATTTTGGCTTCGCCTTGGCGCAAACTACACAGTGTTGAACAATTGATCTTGTCAAAGATTTGCCCTTCAGCGGCCAGAAACGTTGCCTTACATGGGCTAATGTCGTTTGCGCTCCACAATGTAGATACTCAATGTGCAGGGACATTATTATGACCTTGGTTAACGGATCTGCAGACGGAAGAAGCATTTGGTGCTTTGCGTCATATGTAAGGTTTGATGCTTGTACACGACCCCCAACTCGAATGATTCCCCTTTCATCTAGGAATGGGGAAAGATTGCTGATAGTGCTGCCCTTCTGAACCTCACCGTGTTTTCTTAAGCGATCAATGTCGTCCTTGAAGTCTGAGGCTTGCATTGTGCGGACAATGATGTACAAAGCTTCATTCAATTCCGTGAGCGTGACTATTAATTGCGATGGTCGAGGAATTTTTGGTGGTCTTGCGTGATTGATGAATCTTCTTACGTAAGCCATAATGCGTAGAAGTCTTTTTAGGCTGTTTGCATGGTTTATTTTATAGATAATGTCCTCTGGCTCCGCTGATGTAACTTCTGTGATTTGTAAAGCTGTCCTTGGGCTTTCCCTAGATTGTTCTTCAGGATTCAATTTTTTCGAATATGGTGCTGGCCATAGTGAGTCTCTTCCATGAAGGAATAGGGGTCCATAAAACCACAGATTACAGTTGGAGAGTTTTTCAGGGGTCAATCCACGCGATAGTATGTCTACAGTAAAAAGCCAGAAGTGCTTAAGTGCAAATTTGACGATTTTGAGTTTTTTACATTTTTGTATTCAGTATTTTATACTTAATCATTGCTATAATTCTTATCTTAAACTGAGCTGTGGTTCCTGAGTTATTGGACCGTCAAAAGTGATTTTGTGCACAATTCTATATCTAAAAAAATCTTCGAGGGCGATTTTCTCGAAACGCATATTTTGCACTTAAGCACTTCTGGCTGTGTACTGTAGATGTCTGCTGGATTTTCCTTTGAGGCTACATGACGCCATTGCTGCGCCAATGTTAGTTCCTGAATTTTAGCCACCCTGTTGGCAACAAATGTTTGGAGCGAAGAAGACGTAGAGTTGATCCATGCTAACACAATTTCTGAATCAGACCACAGAAATGTTGCGAGTTCTTCAAAGTTCAAATCTCTTTTCACTCTGTCGACTAATTGAGATGCTAGCACTGCCGCACAAAGTTCCAAGCGGGGTAATGTTTGTCGTTGCAGCGGAGCCACTCTCGACTTAGCGCAAAGTAGTCGTACGCTAATTCTGCCATCCTTGTTAGTGGAGCGTAGGTAGATGGCTGCGCCGTATGCTTTTTCGGATGCATCTGCGAACGCATGAATCTGAATTGTTTTCGGGATTTCATGCACAAATATATGTCGTGGAAATTGTATATTATCAAGAGACCTTAGGCTGTTGCGAAACATGATCCACCTAGTGTGTAATTCCATGGGAAGCGTCTCATCCCAATGTAGCTTAAGCTGCCAGAGTTGTTGTGAGAAGATTTTAGCTGTGACAACTACTGGTGCCATGATTCCTAACGGATCGAAAAGTCTAGCTAAGTCTGAGCTGACTATACGTTTGGTGACTCGCTGGTTGTCACTTACGTTTACCTTGACTCTAAATTGGTCTGTTTTGGGCAGCCATGTTAATCCCAACGTTTTAATTTTATCCTCAGTCTGCTTCTCAAAGTCTAGCTCTGTTTCCTGATCCTCTGGTGGAATGCCTTCTAACAACATTGGGTGGTTTGCACCCCATTTTCGTAGCTTAAAGCCAGCTCCTTGTACAATGATATTTAGCTGTCGCTGCATTTCTTTAGTAGTGGCAAGACTATCAGACCCAGCCATTTCGTCATCTACGTAGAATTGATTTCGCAGGACTTGGGCTCCCAGCGGATATTTATTGCGATTTTCCTGTGCCAATCTTTGCAAACACTTCGTAGCTAAATAAGGTGCCGACCTGGTTCCATATGTAACTGTTGACAATTGGTAGCATTGAAGGTGATCTTGGGGGCTGTCTCTCCACAGGATAAGTTGATAATTCTGATCGTCAGGCTGCATCATTATCTGTCTGTACATTTTCTCAATATCTGTGGTGAACACAAATCTTGGTAGACGAAAACGAAGCAAGATAGAAAATAGTTCGCTCTGTACAGTAGGTCCAGCATGCAGTATATCATTAAGCGAATACCCTGTCGAAGTTTTGCTCGATGCATCGAAAACCACTCTCAATTTAGTGGTGCTGCTATCAGGTTTTAGAACGCAGTGGTGAGGTAGGAAATAGTGTTGTGATGGAATGGTTGCTAAATTTACTTCCTTCATGTGGCCAAGCTTCAAATATTCGTGCATAAAGTCAGTGTACTGAATCCTCAAATTGGGATCCCTTGAGAGTCTTCTCTCAATGGCAAAAAACCTGTTGGTAGCTATCTGTTTTGAGTCGCCTAGACATGCGGGATTTTCTGCAAATGGCAATGAGACTATAAATCGACCATTGTCATGTCGTTGGACAGTTTCATTAAAAAGGGCCTCACATCGTTTTTCTGACACTGTCAGATTTGGTTCCATGTTACCAATATCTTCCAACTTCCAAAATTTTTCTATCAGCCTACTTGTGGTTTCCTCATCTTCGGTATAGGCAATATTGCACGTGGCGGTTTCTAGTGCAGCCTCTCCAATCTTTCCTGTGACGATCCATCCGAAAACTGTGTTTTGTAATGTGGGTAGATTGTCAGCTAAGCTTATTTGTCCAACTGCCATGAATTCAGTAAAAAATTCGGCTCCTAATAATACATCAATTCTCCCTGGGGTATTGAAGTTAGGATCAGCCAGTGTAATATTTTTTGGTATTGCCCAGTTGTCAATATTAAAGTGTTGGGCTGGTTGTGGAGAAACGATCTCGGGCAGAACGAACGCCTCTAGCCGTGTAGAATATCCATTTACCTTAGATAGTAGCCTTACATTGATTCGTCGATTGGATTTTTGTTTCACTTGATTAATGCCCCGAATGGTCATTTTATCTGAGTTGGTTGCCGCCTTCAGCCGATTGATCATCCTCTCAGTGATTACATTCACCTGGGATCCATTGTCTAAGATTGCCCGGCACTCTATTTCGTTGCCTTCGTTCGTCACTATTTTTACCATGGCTGTGCTCAAAAATACGTATTTCCGAGCTTTACACTCGTCTAATGCTGCTAGTGTAACTGGATTAGCATCAGCACTGGTGTTGCTACCTTCGTTCGTGACACCTCTTGAAGAGCCTGGATTTACTGCTGCGTCAGTCTTGCGTCCTTCTGTTTTTTCCTTTGCGCCTGATGTGAAGTGTAGCAATGTATTGTGTTTTTGATTACATTTAAAACAGGACCGGGATGAGCAATTAGATGCATTGTGTCCAGATTTGAGACAATTGATGCATAAACCATATTTTTTAACGAGATTCAGTCGTTCCTTGGAATCTAGGTTTTTAAATACCTTGCAGAAGTACAGGGGATGCTTGTACTTGCATAAAATACAGCTGGCTTGTTGCTCTGTTGAGAGAGCCAAGGTCAATGATTTAGTCATGCCTGGCTTTTTTATAAGGTCACTCTTGGAGCCTAATGCTTCCAGCGATTGAAAGCGTGTTTCTAGAAAATCTAGTAGTTGTTTGACAGATGGCACTTCCTTCGGGTTCTTTAGAGATTGCTCAAACAGCATGTGTGATTCACGATCCATCTTCTTTATTAGTATGGGCAACAGTAACGGGTCCCAGCCTTCAACTTTTACTTTCAGGTTTTGTAGTCCCAGGAGACATTCCTTGGTGGTGTCATGGAATGCCTTAAGGTTGGTCGCTGAAGGATGATTGTGGCTTGGTTGTGCCAGCAGCTTGTTCACTAAGGCTGAAACCAATAGTCTGTTGTTGTTGTATCTGTCTTGTAGGATTTGCCAAGCAGTATTATAATTTTCTTCGGAGACAGTGAAATGTCTCAATAATCTTTCTGCCTCCCCGGCTAGATTTGTCTTGAGGTACCACATTTTCTTGCAACTGGACATATCTTGACAATGCACCAATTGTAGGAAGAGATCGTAGAATTGTCGCCATTTGGCGTAGTCTCCGTCAAATTTAGGCAAGGTTATTTTTGGCAAGCTTGGAACTACACTAGTTGTGTTCAATGGAGTGATTTGGTTCGAGGTCTCCGATGAATAACCTTCAAGCCTTGATGAAAGTAGTACTATCAAGTGCTGAGTTTTTTGTTCAAGATCCAGGAAGCTCTGATTGTTGTAGCCCCACTCTGTTGGATTTTCACAAAGTTCCCAAATTGTTTTTTCGTATTCTTCTACTTGATACCACTGTTGATTAATGACCTTAAGCTGATAGCGGTAGTATGTTTTTCCTTGGTTCTCTGTTGAGGTGGCTTCCATAATCCTATTGAGCACTTCAATGGTACGTTTTTGACCTCTTATGGCCTTAAGTAACGTGTCCTCATCGATTTTCATCATTTGTCTTGAATCTTGTGGTGGACTATCCTGTGGTGTCTTGGATGATGATGCTGTGCCTGGTAAGTTTTCATCACATTGCTCGTGTAAATGCGCTGCTTCGGAATCTGTATTTCGTTTCTCAATAGCTAATAATTCATCAATCCTTTGGGAAAAGTATCCAAAATATTGATCAACTACTGCCTTGATTTTGTTGTAATAATCGTCCGTGAAGTATTTGTGGCTTACACCCTCCTGTGGCAGAGTTTTCATTTCCACGTCGTTTGCTGCAAAAGGAACCCAAGCTTCTTGAAGGCGGCGAATCCGTTCCTCATAGTAAGCGACCGTCTTTCTGGCTGTAGCATCCTTCCTGTAATTCTTGACGATTTTCTGGATGTCTTCTCCGAGCTTCGATTGATGATGGGCGAGTTCCTCCAGGCGGGTCATTTTAGAAGTCATCTTGTCGTGCTCCTTTCAGGTAGGCTCCAGGTATTTGTAAACGTTGATTGATGTAGGTTGGTGATCGAGTGTTGCACCCGATCACGTCGGGGTCACCAAAATGTTAAAGGAGGGATTCGTTTATCCCTACTGATTGTGGTCAGGGCGATGCGCCGTGACCTGATGTTAAATAGTAGATATCAACCGGCACTTAAACCGAGATATCTTCGTAGAGAGTGTAGAGGAGTTGCGGGGATGTGATATCAAACGGCACTTGAACCGAGATATCTTCGACGATAATTAAATAAAACACCTTTCTTGGTGGTTCAATTTCAACTCCGATGATTTATTGATTTAAATCGATTTATATACAATTTTTAATTTAACAACAACAAAAAACAAAAAGAATAATTCAAAAGTGAAAACAAAAAGTCCACTCAGCAAACCCGGCCATTGACATTACCGGTGAACGAATTATTATAAAAATGCAAGCTTAGCATTTCACAATTAACTTGGATAGAATTGCATTACAAATAATAATGCAATGACCTCAGATTTGCAGAGTGGATTTTTAACATTATAATTAACCTAATTATGTTAAACTTTGACTGTGGCAAATTCCACAGCGGACGTTAACAACCCCTTTATTACCTCTGGTAATAATCATGCTCTGCAGGAAATTTTATTACGTTATCCAAGAATTTCGCAGCGTATGAAAAACGCAAAATCGTTGTTCTTTTTGAAGAAGAGCGTAGGTTTCATATGAACTACTCGTTCTAGGGCTTTCAATGCAGTAAGCAGTTTCATTTGGCCTGCACATTGAAAATGGGATTATGACCGATTCTTTTACGCCATGTCCTCATATTTCTTAGTTTTAAAGATATTACACATAAATTGTGTAAAAAGTGCATTTCAAGTCGATTTTTACCAATCCTTGTTTTATTACCCTTTTATTACCTGTAATGGCGGGCCTATCCTCTGATACAAAATTCACCTTGTATTAGCCACTATAGAATTTGATTAGGAATTTTGGAGAAATTGGAAAGGGGTAGGCGAGAAAAAACGAGGAGAGAAAAATTTGTAGTCAATCTGTTCGATTTTTTTTTTCAAATATTTAAGTCTGGGTTCTGTTTCAGTTCGGGTTTTTTGAAAAATAGTAAGGTGATAGGTAAATTCCCATTTTTGTTCCAAGGAACACCCGAGAGTTCAAAACAAAACCAACAAACAATTAAGAAAACCGAAAGGAAAACAAGGGACAATCTCTGGCATGAATTTTGGAAAGGGAGAATTACGAGCAAACAGGCTCATCAGAAAACTACCAGCGTCAAGCTGGTCAAGCAGTACCAAGAGTCTTGAACAAGCATTCTAAAAGCTTCCTGGGGAAAACTTACAAGTGGCAGAAAGAGTTTTTGGCAGAGTTTTTGGAGAAAAGGATTAAGATCTGGACCAGGCGAAATAGGTTGCAGGAACCAGCTCGAGCTCCCCAACAGACGGAGATTCCGGCTTGGGAGTGGAAAGAAGACTAGGACGACACCGGGACGCCATCTCTGCCGAGTCAGATTTCAGCCGCCAGAACGTCACCAAGCTGGTTCCCCGTGCCTCACAAGAAAAGTGGGTTCGCCGGGGGTCGTGGGTTGTCGAGGTATCACCTAGAACTAGTGCATCACCACTTACTTGCAGGTCAGAGCCCCGTCTGGGACTATGCGCCGCAATTAATGGGCCGTGGAGAATACCAGAAATAAGACTCCCGGTACGAGATACGTCGCCCGCTGCATGAATATGTTATGGGTTTAGCTCCTCACCATTGCGGGAACATGACCGTCTTATAACTTCAGTCACTCAGCTGGCTGCGCGAGGCTAGTCCTCCTACTAGATCTGTCTACCAAAGTAAGTGTTTCTTGTCGCTTGCGTCTTCAGACGGGGCTTCCGGGATTATTAGACCTGGCCGTACTTATTCTATTCAAATAACCCTACCTCAATTTACGTGTCCACTCCCTGTAGCTGCCTAGGTTGCATGTTGTCCAAGGTCCCCCAGCCGTCCCCCTATTCTTAACCTTCACGAGTCCTTCCACGTCGTTCCAACCACGAGGACGTCTATAACCACCTCCCAAAAATAGATAACCGGCCTCCTTTGCCCGCTGTACGTAACTGCTCACGCTGGACTTCTGTCTGCTACCCACCTGGGTCTCCCCTTTCTTGGGACGGCCGCTTTACTTCACAGGCTCCTCGCAGTATCAGGTTATCGCCAATCGCTCTTATATGTTTGACATTTTTGCTTGGTTTACCAACAACTTTTTCTCTACGCTTCAACTAAATTCAGTATCTGTTTTTTTTTAATTTTTTTTATTCCGGACAAAACACAACTAGCTTCCTTTTGCTACCAAAAAAAATGTTTTCCTCTTTTCACCCTAAAAATCAGTATCCTTTTTTCTACACCTTCTTCCCTTCAAAATTTCCCAAAACAATTATTTCACAGTGTTGCAAGTAGGATCTCGAAAAAATCCTTGTCTCGCCGTTACAAATTTTATTAAATTTTATTTTATTTTATTACCTCTTTATTACCTCTGGTAATAACAATGCTTTGTAAGAGATTTTATTACATTATCCAAGCATTTCGCAGCGCGTGAAAAACGTCAAATCGCTGTTATTTTCGAAAAAGAGATTTTCTGTTGCCGTTAGGCTTCATAGGACCTTCCTGTTCTGACCATGAAAATGCAGCAAGTGCCACTTTCATTTGGTTTTTGTCCGCCACTACACACGAAAAAAGGAGTTATCATAATCATATCCTCATGTTTCTTAGTTTTCGAGATATTAAACATAAAGCCAAAGTGCCTTTCAAGTCAATTTTTACCATGCCCTGTTTTATTACCTCTTTATTACCTCTGGTAATAAAAACGCTTTTTAAATGTTTTTATTACATTTTTCAAGAATTCTCATACATATAAAAAAATTACAAACCTACAAAAATCGAAGCCGCACTGCATGTGCCGCAGTATTTTTTAAACAGAGCGAAGGTGCTTGTTGGTGGTAGCTTTCATTGAGCCTTTTGTTATCTACCGTACACCCATTTATATTCTCGATTTTTCCAGATTTTAAATGCAAATTCAACCTTTTTACAAGCATATCAAGGGATTATTTTTTATCATGCTTTGTTTTATTACCCTTTTATTACCCTTAACCATGCGTTATAAGAAATTTTATTGAATTTTCTAGAAATAATGTAAAAATAGAAAGAAAAATATCCTAGAATTGAAAATAAAAATACTTTTAATCATTAAACACGCACACCAGCTAAACTGAACGTGGTATTCAACTGAGAGTGCAATTAGTAATCAGCAAGGACTTTTTTAATTGTTCAATTCGTCTGCCATAATGCAGGATATGTTAATGCGTTAATGCATCATATAGAAGGCATTTCTAAATGATTTCATCAAACAGGATTAAAACTTCGAAACTTACATACATAAATACAGAATTATTCGCTATTTAGTTCCCTTTTGCAAGTCGGCATGAGAATAACTAAGAGGAAATGTGTTTAACCATCAGCAAGAACTTAACCAAGGCTAAGCGATACTCACATTTCTGGACTTATTCCTTTCATATCCATTTATTAACGATCGAAAAATGCTTTCAGGACATTTCTGAATCCTTCAAGTTAAGTAAAACTGATTTCCTTAATGTACACAGAATTCCATGGAAATCACCATTAGTCCACCGTTGAATTTGTGGCAATAATCTAACAAACTTCGTTCTGTAGAGGCGATTAGGTGCAACAGCTGAAACAGAAAAAAATAAACTAATACTAATCTGGGGGCTGACATAACCGAAAGAACGACCATTGGAGTACAGCACACTTCATCAGTCTTGCCAAGGTCTTGCCTAAGGGAGAGAGAGAGCAAAAATAAGGGTAACAAAAAAAGGTAAAAATTGTTCCGGTATAGCTCTCCACAAAAGCATAATTCCTCCTTCCATATGAGAATTTCCCAAGGATATTTCATCCCTTCCCTGGCACAATAAAGCTCACTTATATATGTTTGTATACTCCGTACTGTACACCGTGCATTTGGAGCACAACGGGGCCACCAAGTATGGCGGCTCTTTACCGGGGGGAGGGCCACCCCAGCGTTTAAAGTGCACATCTCAAAACTAATTCCGCTGGGGCTATGGCTGGCTGGCTGCTATCTTTAAGAACCGTGCGCACCTTTCGGAATTTACTGCCTTAAGTGTTGTCATTTATAATTGTTTAAAGGCGCTGGAGGGGGGATAATCTTGAAAAACTATGACGCTATGGATTGTGTGAAAAGTTTTATTTCTATTGGGAAAGATAGGGGTAGACACGGGACCAACTTTTTTCATGGTAGAGCTCATTTTAAATTTGAGTTTCTCTTTTTTTTTGTTTTAAAGGGGCTGTGGTAGCACGAAAGCAAATCCAAGGCTGATTTACTTGTTTGCTTATTCGTGTCGAATTACGCTTTACCTGGCACTGCACCCCACCCAAAAGCCTAGTATGCCATCAGCATATTGGACGGACTTATCTTTAGAACTCTCGAATTG
This sequence comes from Thereva unica, assembly GCA_949987705.1. Lineage (NCBI taxonomy): Eukaryota > Metazoa > Arthropoda > Insecta > Diptera > Therevidae > Thereva > Thereva unica. Next base: position 20,402,466 of record OX465285.1, on the reverse strand, counting down.
TTTAGGTGCCTCAAAGAGGTTGATTTCAATAGCTCCAGCGGGCCTGATAAAATATCTCCGATCTTCCTTTATAAATGTGCCTTTTGGTTAGGCCTAAATTTTCGCGCCAAGTTTTTCCTGTCATACTACTTTCTATACCACAGCAATACAGCTTTAAACCAAAAATATCTGCTGATACGACCATCCCTTGACTACGTAGGTTCGTGTGGCATTGCTGGATGATGTTGCATTCCTTCTGGTGACAAAATTTCAGGTTGAGGCGGGGCCATACTGTTGCTGCATGTCCCTGGTTGCAATGGCATCCCGAGAAAAAATAAAAAATTGGCTCACAACGGGCGAATAAAGGCCACTTGATTTTTAAGAGGCATATGATGGCCATAGAATTGTTAACCATTTTTAATGGGCCTCACGAAGGCCTAAATTGACCAAAAATTTAAATGGCCAAGAACTGAAATCAAAAGGACAAACGACAGCAAATTTGGCCAAAAAAAGAATCTGTTGCATTGTTAAGTGTTTTATGGGAACTTGATCATTTGCTTTATGTACAATAGTCCTTTCGATTTATCCTTGTAACAAGAAGTTTGGGTTGGTTGCTGGCCAACCTCGGATTCTCACCTGAAAAAAGAAAAAAAATTAAACAAAAAAAAAATTCAAAGACGCAGAACGTCTACAAGGCAGTACCTAGCCTCGGCAATTTTTTCAGATACCTTACATTCTCTCCTAGGTACTCCACGTCCGGCCTGATGGAGGCCCTCTCGAGCAGATTGGTGGCGATGCAAGAGTGTAGGTGGTCACTTCAGAGTCTCACCCCCTCACGACCCCCCCCCTGCGAGCCTTCCCTACCTTCGAGGCCTGGGGTTCTGCCTTATAGAAATTTGGTCGAGGACTATGATTTACTCGCGGTCGGTGTTCCCCCGTTGTAAGGCCATATGTTATTTTTACTCGGGATCTCTGATTTGATGCCTTGTATCAGCCCCCGCTATATGGGCGAGCAATCCGGAAATTTGTCCGTGGCGCTAAAATCTGAGGGCAGCAATTTGCCTGGAAGGGCGAACATATATTGATCTGTTACCCGTATATAGGTATAGAAAATTCTATCGAATACGGATAACGGTCAATCCTCACATATCCGTTAGGGCACGGCACTGATGCTTTCCGTTTCTATAATAGTGGTTAATCTAAAATATTTTTCTAGAGAATTTGTCTTTCTCGATCGTTATGGCTGGATGGCTCTTGGAGCACTCCTTTTCCCGCTGGGGAATGAGAGCCGGGCTATTGAGTATGCTAATGTCACATTTTATGGGAATGAAGATAATTGCCCGTTTTCTTTTTTTTATATAAAATCTATGAAAACTCCAGGAAAGCTCTCTTGGGAGTGCTCCAAGTGCACTCCCCTGTGCATCGCTCCCAATTTTTCCCATTGGGTTAAAATGCTATTGGGACCTTGAAAAATGAAAATACGTTGAAAATTTCGATTTCGATTTTTGGACCGATTACAATAACTTCCCTATACTGGGAAGTTAAAAATATCGGTGGCAACGCCTTTTTTGTGGGTTTTCACGGACGCCTGAAGAATGGTTCTTTTGTAAGATGAAAAATATTACACAATAAATTATTATTTTTTTTTTTGTAAAGTACCTCCAAACAAATCACCCAATATATGTATATTCTAGGGGCGGAAACTTGCCCTTTTGTCTTGCCAAGCTTACTTTAAATAAACAAGATAATTTTCCAAACCTACTGCTACACTGGTTTGTGGGTAAAGCACATATCTGCCAACACAAAGCGGAAATTAATCACAAGGTTTGGATATGGTTGGTATGGTTGCTGTAGATATCTCCAACCTTTTTAACATAATACGGCACCCGCTTTTTTCCTAATATACAAAGCTTCGCTGATACAGTTCTCTAAGTTGTGACTTGTGACTGTTTTTAACCGACTTCAAAAAAGAGGAGGTTATCAATTCGAATGTATGTTTTTTTTTTTTTTCTATGTATGTTACGCGATTACTCCGCCAATTATGAATCGATTTTGATGATTCTTTTTTTGTTTGGTACGTTATACCTCAGAGGTGGTCCCATATAAATTTTGTAAAAAAATGGCGGTCGGTTCCAAGATGGCGGCCGAATTTTGCAATTTTGTTTCCCGACCCCCTTCATGGATATCAAATGAAAGGGTATGACGAGTAGAATACAATTTTGTAAACAAACTTAAACTAAAAAGTAAAACTTAAACTAAAAAGTAAAAAATAAAAAATTAAAAAAAAAAAAAAAACCGACTTCAAAACTACATATACCTATGCATGCATATGTACAAACTTAAACTAAAAAGTAAAAAATAATATTTTAATTACCTCAAAGCAAGAGCCTTAAAGGACAGTTAAAAAAATTATTGATATTTATATATGTATGTATCTATTTAATATTTTTAAAAAGTTCATTTTGGAGTCGGTGCCAGCCAAAGAACAATTACGTTTATACATACCCTGAAAGCTTGGGTGCAAAAGAAAACTTACGTTAATACATACCTTTGGCTGGCACCGACTCCAAAATGAACTTTTTAAAAATATTAAAAAGATACATACATATGTATATAAATATCAATAATTTTTTTAACTGTCCTTTAAGGCTCTTGCTTTGAGGTAATTAAAATATTATTTTTTACTTTTTAGTTTAAGTTTGTACATATGCATGCATAGGTATATGTAGTTTTGAAGTCGGTTTTTTTTTTTTTTTTAATTTTTTTTAGAATACAGGTGGTTTAGGTTTTTCTCGCTACGTTTCATGTCGTTTGATGAAATAGCCGATATCTTATATATTTTGGTCAGCACCCCCTCCCCCTCTCCTTCTGTTTAAAACAGAGATTTCAAGCTTCATAGCCATTTTTCGTCAAATGAAACAGTAATATTCCGGATTATGTTGGAAATCAGGGTGTTTTCTTAGTAAAGCTTTGAGTCATCGGTCGCCCCACTACTCTCAAACTTGCTCCTTTATCCGTCTCACATCAAATATTGTGATTTAAATCATGAGTTCATGTCGAACTCTGTCAGCAGGATTCCGCCCTTGTCCCATCAGGGATTAAAGGAGCATAAGAAGAAGTCTATTAGCAGGAATATCAAACTTATTATTAATTTCGGATGTAAGAGCTATGTCGAATGCAATATCTCCTAAACTAAGTATGGTCTCTTCTCTAAATTGCCCTACGGAACGTTGTGTAAATTCAATGACCAGCTCTTTACATCATCTTCAAAACTGAGTCAGTTGCAACAGGCTACTTCGTGGCAACTGGGTTGTGAGCCCCACCTTCTGCCCTTGCCCAAACCAATTGTGTGGATGGTAGGTTGTCGAGTCACTATTGTATCTATAGATATCACTCTAAGCGAGGGTTCCTTCGAAGCTCCTCTGAACGGAGGAAGAGTGGTCATGTCTGATTTGGGCTTCGTTGACGCTATCAAAAATGTCGAGTACCGATGTTTGTTCAGGTTCTCTTTATGTGCAAGCGTATAGTATAGAGCCAGAAAAAGCTTCTTGTCGGCCTTTTCAATATCCTCTGATGATGCGATCTGTGAATATTGCTGAGATTTCATGGGTGAGGCTAGGATTTACTGTAAACAGCTAGCCATTCCCTTTGCTCTTTCCATGTATCGACCAGGTGGTGTCGCATCCGGAGAAGCTATGAAGAGGGAGGATCGTCTTGGCAAATGGAAGCTCTCCACCTCCACCTTCCTGAAGTACATGTTGATAGTGCCAATCCAATGAGAAGAACTATCAGAACCACATCCTCCCCAACTATTGGTATTGTTGGATCTACGTCGCGTCGGCTTTATCCAGATCGTACCTCACAATAGTGCTATTAGCATCCCTGTACCAACAGTTATCCCTGCTACTGTCATTTTCTCGGTGAGTAAGTAGATCAGTCCGGTTGTTTCCTGTCATTAGCAAGCAATTGCTCTTGTCGAACTGTGGTCATCGTGCTTTTATTAAAGTTAAGTTGTCGCTTTCCACTTGCAAAAACTACTCGGCGTACTCCACCCTTTAGGCTGGTCGTCCACTGGAAGCGTATTCGAGCGGCTTCGCGCTACGGCCATACATATGAGCGGCTACAAGCGGCTCATTTGTATGGCCGAAGCGCGAAGCCGCTCGAATACGCTTCCAGTGGACGACCAGCCTTATGTGCAGAAGGCGCACAGTGGGATAGAATTGGAAAAAACGGCCAAAAATCCGATAATTAAGAAACTAAGATAGATAGCACCTTCAAAATTGGCGGATATCATGTTTATCGTCCTAGAAGTATTGTTTTGTAATTTCTAGCAATATTAATTTGTTTATAACAAATTTTGTTTAAACAATTACAACAACAAAATTGTTTTCAAATAACTTGATAACGCCATTCAATTGTACGGAAAAAAATACTACAGAAAATTGTTCGAAACCATCTTTGAGGTTTTTTTAACATTAGTTATTAAACAAATGAAATTGGAAAAAAGCTAAATCCCTCAGATTTAGAAACTGATAGATACATTCCCTCCAGAATTTGAACATGTATCATTAAACTTTCTTGAAGTATTAAGCAACGTTTTTTTAGCCAAAAAAAATTGTTTATTTCAATTTTTGTTTAAACAATTAAAAAAAACTTTCATTAAGATCTTATTCTGCTGATTTGTTGAACAAAAAAAAAACTCTTAAAATTTGATTGTTATGATTCCAAGGACTGGGGAAAAAAATTGAGACAAAAATTTCTTCACGAAGCAGCTGAATAAACAAAAAAAAATTTCTCAGAAATAATTTGTATACGGTTTGCATGTCAATCAGTGCAGATTTCTAAGCCGGACGCGATCATCTTAGAGATAAGGAGACTTTGGAAAATGTGCTACAGGTGCGACAAACCTCGTAATTAATCATCTAGTTGATGTGAGCATCAGATTTGTCTCTTTAAAAATCAAAACCAGATACGAAATATCTCTGAAAGAAAGAATTTTTTTTTAATCAGATGGAATGGTTTTTTTGTTTTCAAAAATGTTTGCCGTTGCTTGAAATGTCACGTTTTACCGGAAATTTGTTTAAACAAATTGATCATGCAACAGATTTTGCATAATGAGTCAGTAAGTATTACATTTGTGATGAAAGGACACAATATTCGCTAGATTTGTAAGTGTGTCTCTGTCTACCTATATGAAACAAATTAGTTTATTAAAAACAAATTAAAACAAATTAATTGTTTATATTGAATTGATAGAATATATAAAAAGTTTTTACTTGGATCAGAACATGAATGCCAAAAAAATCTTTATTAATACTTGACTAATTATTCTTATGAAGTCATTTTTATTGTTAAAAACATTGAATTTCTCTAGATATTTGTTTAAAAAAATTACACCATTACAATGAGTATCAAGTTTTGTATTGCGTTATACATTTTAAATTATATTTACAAAATATTTGCCATATCTACAACGAATATCTTTACAGTTTTCAAACAAGTTATCATCGGCCATCCTACGAGCCCACATCATTCTATGCAGATAACATAATATGAACAATATGTTATAACTTTTGAATAGGCAAGTCTTGGCAGCTAAAAATTTTTTTGTTGCCTTCGGAAATAGTGTTAGAACAAATTGTCGAAGATTTAGTGTGTAAGCTCGTGTAAGTCTTTTTTTATACGGTTGTTAATAATAAAATTTTCGAGAGCATGAAGTCTTTTTTAGACGATATAATTGAAAATATATAAAAACTGATTGAAATTCATATAGGGCACATAAAAAGATGTTCTTATATCTGTAGTACATTGAGAAAGTTGAAAAAAAATTAATATGACGTATTTTGTATGTTGAAGTACAATTACAATCAAAAATATTGTATGGATGTCAACGAAACACAAAACTTGGACAAAAGTTATTGTACTTTTTGTTCTACGTCGAACCAAAACCTAAAACTTTGTAAATATCTCGTTCTGATAGTGAAAAAAAAAATTCAATCGAAAAATTCACCAAATTTAATAGTTCGAAAATTTCAATTTTTGGCCACGCATATCCCACTGTGAGGCGGTGATATTCATTTCGCTTGAGTAGGAGGTAGTCATAAACTTAATGAGTTTAGGTCAAAGGGAAATTGCCCTATTTATACCTGAACTGTTTCCATGCAACTTGGTTTTTAACAAACGAAAATAATTTTTTTTTTAAAATGTACCACACCACACAATTTGTTTAGTATCCATTGAGTTTTCGTAAGAGGGCGTAGTTTTCGAGTTATTAACTAAAAACTGAAAACAGACTTTTAAAGCTCCCCTCTCCGCTGCTCCACCCCAACCCTCTATATTTTTAGTATGTTGTTTAGAACACCTTCCTCCACAACTATGCCAAAATTGGTTTAGATATGTATTTTTCCTCTATTGCGCTTTTTTTGTCTTCGTTGCTTGGACTAATAACTTGAACTGAGCATCTGTGATGGTACGATCACCTCCATTCTGGGATTTCTTATGAGATGCAAGTTCCTCCTTCAGCCAGGGGTCTCAGGTATAATCTACAAGTCCTGGTCTTCGCCCCATCTCGAATATAAATCGTTTATCCATCCATCTGTGATGGTAACTTTTGCTCCTCCTTTTGAATAGCTTTAGCACGTATCGACGTGGCATCCGTTTTCCCGTATTACAAGACCGTATCATTATGGTCGCTAAGCCCTTTTAGAAATAGAACAATTCGGTTGTGGAGCAATCTCTCGCAGTCAGTATTTCCGAACTCGTACAATATCTAAGAGTTCAAACGCAGGGTTCATCGTAGTCTCCATCGTAACTTCTAGACCAGTGATTCTCAACCAATGTGCCGCGGCACTTTTGTGTGCCGCCAAATTCCTGAACTGTGCCGCCAAATTTTAGAAATGCAAACAATACAAATTATTTTGTATGGATAAATTATTGAAACAAGAACGCGACGGGAAGAATATTTTTGCCGCCATCATTACAGCGTATCCTCGGCATTATTGTTATGCCAACTCCATTATTCTGCCGAGCTGAATCTAACATAGCACTATACTAGCGATAATTTTTCTTAGATTTATTACACAAAAAAGGACACCAACTTGTTTGTTCCAACTAGTGATGAGCAAAAATGGTCTTGTTCTTGCAGTCTTCTCTTGTTCTTGCACATTTTGCAAGACCAAGAACAAGAAAAAGACTTAGTTTTGCTTGCAAGAACAAGAACACGACAGACTGAACAGGAACTAGACTAGATTAGTCTCGTCTTGTTCTTGCGTTTGCTCATCACTAGTTCCAACTACAGAGGAATTATGCTACTGAATGTAGCATATAAAATATTCTTGAATATCCTCTATATTCGCTTATTGCACTATAGTATGAAAAAGCAATTGAGAATAACTAGTGCGGATTCAGAAAACAAAAGTCCACAACCGATCACATATTCGCATTAAGACCGGCACCTAATTGAAAAGACGAAATGGTTTAATATAGAGTTCCACCTCTTTTTCATTGAGTTTAAGACAGTATATGATCTTGAGCTACGTTCAAAAATCAACGAATCAATGGTGGAACTGAACTTTCCAGACCAATTAATTCAAATCACTAAAACCTCATTGAGTCGAATGATAAACGGAGTAAGAATACGGGGCAATTTTTCGGTGCGAACAGAGGCCTCAGGTAAGGAGACTATCCTGCTTACTGTTTACCATCTTATTAGCAAAATGGCCCGGTAGGAACGTATTGAAACTAGAAGGACAATTCTAAACAAGTATGTTTAGCTCATGGCATATGCAGATGGTATAGTCGTATGCAGGTCAATGACTGCAGCGAAGGAAGCATACATATATAGCGTTAGAAAAAGCAGCATCAAAGAGCAGCAAAGACAACAACATTACGGCGGAAATTAAAAGAAGAATACTGCTAGCGAATAGGGGCGGCGGAGCATAATCATTATTGGTGGGGAGCACGCGAATAAGTAACTGTTAAAATATTATTCGGTCAATTGAACTACGAGCTGGCTTTAAATTCTTTGGTTATGGGGTTATGTCCGACTAGCATTTTGGGAGGGGCCCTTATGAGCCTAGCCCGACCACCCCATGTGGACCCCGAGTAGATTGCCGTATAAGACTCACACCGAGTATCTTATCCCTTCCCACAAGGAAAAGGAAACATACAATCATGAATGCAGGAAACCTTCCGAAGAAGTTTAGAAGCATTCTCTTCCGTGCTCTAGTTCATATTCTTTTTATCCATCCATGTCATTGGATGGAACACTTCCTTTTATCTTCTATTGAAGTTGTTACGAAGTCTTCTGTTTTTATTCTGCAGAAGTGATATGAAAACATTCTTTGCAAATTATTTCGAATTTTATAAGAAAACTTCATTTGACTTTTGATGCATGCATGCACTTTGCATTCTGGAAGAATAATAAATCACAAACATGATTTTTAATTACAAATGCTACTTTATACAGGGTGTTCCGTTACTCATGTACAAACGAAAATGGCAAATAGTACATAAAAAAATATCGCAAAAAAAGTAAAAGCGGGGGGGGGGGTACCTCTTTTCGTTTTCGAGATATGGCGTTTTGAAGTTTTTTTGGTAGAGGTTTACATATTACCCTGTATTTTTGTCACCTTTTTAGATATTTTAATGAATAAGACATCAATCTACGCAGAATACTCCCACCTATCTAAATCTGTAAAAGTCAAGGGGTCAACCTACCAACATCCCGAGTTATGAGTCATCAAAAACAAAATTTTGTTTTTTTTTTCACTAAAATTTCCACTTCAACCACCTTTTCCTCCAAAAAATACGTAATAAACCAATATTTTGTTTTACAAAATTGGAAAGCTTGGACAATTTCCTATGGATAATGTCTAACAACTATTATGATACGACCTTTACTTTTGAAGTTATTAGCAATTTTAATAGTGAAATTGGCTCTATTTCGTCCTTTTTTAGTACTTTTTCACCTGAGTTTTGTCGAAAAGTACCAAATAAGCACCAAATAAGGCCAACTTTTGCGTTAGAATTGCTAATAACTTCAAAAGTAAAGGTCGTAGCATAATAGTTGTTAAACATTATTCATAGGAAATTGTCCAAGCTTTCCAATTTTGTAAAACAAAATATTGGTTTATTACGTATTTTTTGGAGAAAAAGGTGGTTGAAGTGGAAATTTTAGTGAAAAAAAAACAAAATTTTGTCTTTGATGACTCATAACTCTGGATGTTGGTAGGTTGACCCCTTGACTTTTACAGATTTAGATAGGTGGGAGTATTCTGCGTAGATTGATGTCTTATTCATTAAAATATCTAAAAAGGTGACAAAAATACAGGGTAATATGTAAACCTCTACCAAAAAAACTTCAAAACGCCATATCTCGAAAACGAAAAGAGGTACCCCCCCCCCCCACTTTTTCTTTTTTTGCGATAATTTTTTATTTACTATTTGCCATTTTCCTTTGTACCATGAGTAACGGAACACCCTGTATATCTGTGGATTTGTTCGATAGCCGCATAAATGTACTTTTTTCGGGACAAGTCCAAACAAGAAATTTTCATTTCAACCGAATTCTAAGAATGAAGTTTTTGCGGAAATAAAATTCAAAAAATTCTCTATACCTTCTCTGGGCAACGAACAGGAAGGCTTCCTTATTCCTACCAAGAGAAAGCATTCTCAATTTTCCTTGTGGGTTGCCTCATTCGCGCCTCGTCATACGGAATGCCTCATTTCCCCCCCCCCCCCCCGGAGAAAAAAATCATTGCTCCTCGATTCCGAGTGGAAAAGGATTCCGAAAAGTTTGAGAAGTTTGGCGTGGATATTGTGAATAAATAACTGCGCCTCTGTCGAAAATTTTTATATTTTTAAACGCAAGTATCGTTTTACCAAAACGGGCTCCCAACTGAGTACTAATTACGTCCAATGCTGCTTAGCCCCTGTAATCGAACCAAAACCGGTCTATTGAGTATGCTAAATGATACCCTTCACGGTCACCAACATAATTGCCTGAAACATGAAGCAATACATCAACAAAAACTAAAGCTTTGTATGAGTTAATGGCCCGGCTTCACTGACCTCAGTTCAATAATGTTCAGATCAATCCACGTAAGAGGCTTCACCGGCTAAAGTCCAGTTCATGTTCAGTTCGTGCAAATTGTTGCTTTTTCGCCAGAAGTCAGAAATGCGAATGTCCACTGGAATGGTGTTTCACTATTCTAGCTGATTACTATCTTTTGAGCGAGCTTTTACATTCAACTTCAGTTCGGGACCCATTGTGCGAACTGAGGTTTGTTTTTCCTCAGTTGAATATGTTTAAACTGAGGTTAGAAGTTCAGTTCGACAATTGCTTGTGCAGCCGGGGTATTTTTTTGAAGGTTTTCAAAACGTCTTCTGAATATGTAAGGCAGATATCGCCCCCACTTAATTTGAAATAAGGTTTGCCTACTAGGGCCATTATAAAAAACTGATAATGCATACCTCACTTCAGTATCGCTGGTCTTGTTTTGAGTGGTATTTTTGAAGGAACTCTTCGGAATGCCCCTCATTTACTACATCGGGTTCTCATTAAAGTGCCGCTCCTAGCGAAGTTTACTACCAGATTTTTGAACGGAAACTGGCTCCCGAAATGTGAAGGCTAAATCTGTCACTAGCTGACGGTCTACAAGTAAAATTCTTCTAAATTTTTTGCATTCTTAGTGTGCCGCCAAATGTTGAAATTGTTAAAAGTGTGCCGCAACAGAAAAAAGGTTGAAAATCACTGTTCTAGACATTGTGCCACGACCTGAACAACATGTTAGACTAGTGCAGCAAGAAGGCGATACCTAAGCTTTGGGTCCCCCCCCATGAATAAAATATGTTTCTTGCAAATCGAATATGTCACCAAAATTTTGCATAGCCCATCAACTCCATAAAACATTTGCAACAGAATCTATTTAAGTACCATTAAACTTGGAGAGCACTGATAATATACTGCACTTCAAAGAATTCTATTAAAACGAAATTTAATACTCGTACACTCCATAAGATGCAGAATGAACCAACCTCCGCCGCGAGCTGCACTGGGGCATCAATCTTGCACGCGATATGTCATCACTTCTTCATCGCATATAAAGCGGAGCAGGGCAGGTTCCTAATTAATGGCCAGTCGTTACTTCTTCCACGCTATAAATTTGGCTTGCTTAACAGAATTTAGTGTAAAATTAGAAACTTCAGCATCTTCCACAACAGCTAGATAGATAGAGATAGTGTGTGTATGTTTTTACTAGAGCAGATTATGTTTAAGAATTTAGCTACAAGTGCTAGGCGAAGGATAGGGATGCAACGGCTCCACCCTAATGAGCAGGAGGAGAGTGATTCAGGGGCAAAATTTACACCGAAGACAAAATGCTGCTGTTTGTTTGTTGTCGTCGTCTGTCGTCGTCGTCGTTGGACGCGTGGGCGGCAATTATTTCAAGTCTACAATAAATATAGTGTTGAAGAGATTTTCCACGAATTTTTTCCCCCCGAAACTTTTTGTGAAATTGAATTGTTTCGGGGAAGAGCTTGTCAACGGTCCTTTCTAAAATTCATGAGCATGTTGTCTTTTGTTCAATAATATAATATGCAACAAGTCGCTAAGTGACACGAAGACGAAAGTTGCTGGCTTCTTTATTTTGTTTGTTTTCAAAGTGTGTCAAGGCCCAAGCCTAAAAGAAAAACTTTTCTCTTTTATATGTGAACTATATTTGTAAAAAAGTTTGTTGCAAATGGTCCTTACACATATACACGAACATTGCCATATGTTTGAAAGTTTTATTTCGATTATAAATAAAAAATTATTTGTCAAATATTGAATGTTCAGGATCAATAGAAAGATTGGGGGGAATGTTCGTCTGAAAGGTGAAACGGTCAAATGGCCATTGTCTACATCACACAGAGTTTGTCTATAATAACTTTTTTATGTGGCAGTACTCTTTCCTGTCTGTAATGTCGTTGGCTACGTCATGGTGCAATGTGTAGTAGGATGTATGTGTGGTATTTGCAGGCATTGCCACCTATTTGGTCTATTGTTCCCAGGGGCGGATGGGCCATACGACGAACCGGGAAATTTCCCGGTGGGCCGGCTGTTCAGAGGCCCGCAGGGCCGGTGGCTGAAAGTACGTCTAAGTCAAGGGTGGGCAATCCTTTTATAACATGCGCAAAAATAAACTTTACGTTTTTTCCGCGGGCCGTAATAGTTAATTGGCATCTTGTTATGACCTGTAATTTTTTAATCTGCATTTGAAGTGACAGATCTTTAATGTGGTAAATTACACTATCCATCACTGGGTCCTAAACTCAAAAACGTTATAAAAACTGTATAGTTTGGATAGCCACGCACCGCCCAGGCTTTTTACAACAGTGTGTATCCGGCCTGTGTGCGTCTTGAGATTCGAAGTCATGACAAAATGGCCAAGTGAAAGGAAACGTATCGTTGCAGCTGCGGCCTTACTGGTATTATTTAGAATTAAGAAATTAAGGAAGAAATTAAAAATAAGCTCGCTCGTTCACTCTATTGTTCATGCTCGTCTGTTTTTATACGGACGATCGCCCAGCCCTACGCCCCGCTACAGATATACCAACGCTTCTACAAAAGGCACTCGTCACATGGTGCTCCGTACGCGTCTGTTTCTAATATCACGCGCCGTGGAAGTCAGCTTGAGAATTAAATTCACTACGAAGAGGTTTAGAGCGACATACTCGCGTGAGCAAAACGAGGGCACGAAGGGGGAAGACCGACGATAGTGGAAATGGCAAGGACTTTTAAGATTCCAAAAGAGAACCAATTTTTTTGCCAATTTCAGGAGAAATGAGTGAAGAAAATGTCAAGTGGCACTTCGAAATCCTGAGATTCAGAAAGACGCAATGGATGCCAGTTCAAAATTAGTACTAAATTATGAACATATGTACATACGTGCTGTTATGTGCGTTTAATTCTCAATTTAAACTAGACAATTTACATAAAACAATTAAAATTTAGTTATAATTTCTTCAAAAGTTCTCGCGGGCTGGATAAAAACTTTTGCGGACCGTTGGTCTCAGTGATCTACCAACCTATCTTCATAAACATTTACTTACTGAAAATAAAGAATCGGAATGAACTTTTCATTTTCTTAACAAATTTTTGAAGAATTTTTGTACATTTTTTCTGTATTTACAAGATTATTTGCCTATATAACTAAGCAGCAAAAAATGGAGTTTTTATATAACTCCTTCCGACTGCAAATAAATAACTCTCAAACTTTTATGTTTTGTTTATTTTGTGGTATAGATGTTTTCAAACTCCGTGACATTTGGCGCATGCTGGAGAACAAAGCTCTTAAAAATGCTAAAAATCTTGACAAAAGCTTCATTTAGCTCCTCCTATCAAATCACTTATTTTCATTTAATCAGCCACGGCTGCGTATTGCTAGATCGAGGTGTATTTTTCTGGCGCTTTAATGATTATTTAAAAAATTTAAAAATTCTGAGTGAAAAACGTCGTAACACCCTGTAAATGTATACTTTAGCCATATCCGGAAATTAAAAAAAGGGCCGACAAATATTATTTCCCGGGCCGCTAAGATGTTGCCCATCCGCCCCTGATTGTTCCAACCCCTTCATTTAAAAACCTTGCTCGAAGTTACCGCTTTTGATATAAGTAGCTTAAAACAGTGGTTTCTAAACTTTGTGATACTGCGGCCTTCCTGTACATTTGGATTATTGGCAACACTTCTATTACCGCTTCAACAACCTTCACTGGAGCGTCGCAGACGTGGTCGAATAGAACGTTGATGAGTAATTACAGACAGGTATCTAGCTATTTGCGGAGTTGCTTCGCAGAATCGACAGCTACAGCTTATTGACTCGTGTATAGTTTAAAACATTAGTTTCTATTTGAACCCCTAGGTTTTGTCTTAGCAGTTGCTCTATCAATCAGGAGTTTCCAAGAGAGCTTTTGACGCAGGATTATGCCTAGATATTTAGGGTCGCATACATCAACGAAGTTAATCCTTAACTTTTATTTGGTCGTCCTGGTTCATTCTCCTAGAATGCAGGATTGGGGGTAATTTTGTAACTTTATATTGGATTTGCCATGTTCAAAAACTGGAAATCTGAATGCAAAGACAGTGGATACTTCTCTTTGAAATAATTGTCATCCTATTCTGTTTTTGTTCCCCCTCGTAAAATTAAACTTCGGAGGGTTACGAGGTATTAGTATTTCACCGTAATTTTTTTTCTTTCCTCTGGTTCTGTACGTGGCTCTGAAAGCTTTCATTTTGCATACAGAGAAACGTTTAAAATATTGGAGTGAGCTTTATACTGAGATTGGGCTTTACCCAGTGGCTGACAAAGCCCGTCAGAGGCCCGAGACGGCAAAGGTGGACCTCAGTCTAAGAAGTTATAATATAAGTGATTTCGTAATGAAATTTAAAGGATTTTAAAAGAAAGCTAGCTAGCAATCATTCTTTGTACTAGGTCATAAAGAAAACAGTTAAAGGCACTTGAACCGTGATCATCGACGCTTGGTGGGTATTAGGCTGGTCGTCCACTAGAAGCGTATTCGAGCGGCTTCGCGCTTCGGCCATACAAATGAGTCGCTTGTAGCCGCTCATATGTATGGCCGTAGCGCGAAGCCGCTCGAATACGCTTCCAGTGGACGACCAGCCTTAGTGGTGAAACACGCGTACCGCAGCGATGAAAGTGGTACTAAATTTGCATTTGCGTTTTGAAATAGTGAAGATTACGTCAGCCTCTGGATTTTGGATGAAAAGGTATGTTGTATCCCTTCCGACGATAGCCGAATATGGCCACTTTAAAATTCGGGATAACATCAAATGCGATCAGGAAGCACACGATGGTTCTAGAAGTGATTCTGAAAATGAGTATGATTAGGAGGTATCGTAGAGCCCCTATTGGTCGTCCATTAATTACGTGAGGCGTTTAGGGGGGGGAGGGGGTCGAGCCGAATCTCACCAAATCTCACCTGGGGGAGAGGGGGGTCTCGGCAAATCTCACGTATTTTTTTTTTAAAACACACAGTGTAAAATTGCGCGAAAATTGGGTTAAATTAAGTAAAAAGTGTTTCTCCACTAATGATCCCCATTGACTTACAGGCCGGCCGGCAGAACTAAGCTTGACTCAGTCTAACTGAGGGATGAGTCTGACAGGCCGTGGCATGTAGGTAAAGTCCTGATTCCCTACACACACAGGCGAAAACGACTGCTTAGCATAGCAGGTTATTAATTCAAGTGCAAAAATGCTCATGGCCCCAACGAAAGCTTCAAGCCTCACGCCGTGAACACAAAAGAGCAAAAAAGCGCAAACGCGATGGTGGATGGTTTTCACGACTAGCTCGCGCCTGGCTTTCCGTTCCGAGTGCATACGGTGTGAATTCTTAGTGAATAGAAGTTCAGATCTTCAGGCCCGAACTGACGATAAATGCGTGTTTCGTCAGCTTTCTTGAACTGTGTAGCAGCATAATGGCGCGACCATTTATTGGGCGCCACTTATGCGAGGGGTCACCCCCTTAGCCATAAGCCCTGAAGAGAATGGCCAAGGAGCCAACACCGTACACAAGAAATACAAAGAAAATCCGGAACTCCTACGCCGGCCACACGGAGTTCGCTAGCTCGCCGGAGGGGTCGTGGGGTGTGTGGCCGGGATTTACCGAGGCTGGTTCACCACTTACCTGTATCGGTGCCACTTTGACTTTCATCCATAATTCTCCGATCGTCGCCTGAGCCGCGTCAAACCCTGAAAAGAAATGATCCCCCCCTCAACCATTCCTATTTTATTCCTCTAACCAAAAAAAACCCAACCACACAAAATTCAATTAAATTTTTTTTTTTTTTTTTATTTTAGACGTCCTCAGCCGCTTTTAAAGTTTTTCCTTTTTTTTCTTTTTTTTTGTAATTTGCGATCTGCGACCGAATTATAGACAAAAATCCTCAGTTTTTATTGAAATAATTCTTCTCCGCTGAATATTATCGATATCAAAGAAAAATAACTAAATATAAATTTTCTTTTATATACCGAGTTTTGTGTTTCAATAGCAAAACAAAATGTACGTGAAACTTTCCTCCCGTGTGCGTTTTTTAATCCTTCTGGTTTTTTTTTTTTGTTTTTCTTCTTTTTTTTTATTTTATTAATTTTTTTCTTTTTTTGTGTTTTAATTAACCCACGAAAGCTACATATATTTTTGATGTATGAAATTTTTACTTACTGCTGCACGGAATTTAAAAGGATTTTTATTGAATTCCGATGTAACATAAACTCTGGCTTTACGTCATCTTTTGTGGCTTCTTTTTTTCTCCCCCCCGTTGGTTGTGGTGTGTTGGTGGTGTAGAGCAGCCGTACGTCGTCGTCGTCTTCTTTCCTTTCTGATCTTCTCTCGTCCCGTTTTTTTGGTTGTTTTTGATGATGATGATTTATTATTTAGTCGTACCCTTTTTTATTTTTTTTTCTTTTTATTTAATTCTTACGAATATAGAACCGCGTCAGTATACTTTTAATCAACGTGTTAATATCATTATTTTATAACACGATAATATGATATTGTAGTTATGTGTAATTTTTAAGGACTGCTTAATGAAAATTCTGTCCCACGAACTAGATAGAACTCTTTCCTTTTTTCCAAAAAAACTCCCTTCATTATTCATTTTTTCCCTCGCCTATCCTTTTTAAATTTTCCTTTTCCTCCCCAGTAATTTTACAGTAAATTTCCCCTTGCCTACAGGGTGATTTCCAAACTAAATTCCCCCGTCAAAATAAATTTTCCAACCGACCGTTACAACTGCAGGCCCCATACTAGTGATGAGCAAGACTTGTCTTGCACATTTAGCAAGACCAAGAAATACCAAGACAAGACAAGGATAAGTCAAGACTGCAAGATCAGGATAGCAAGGCTTTTTGCTCATCACTAAGGGGCAAAAGTTTTCCAGTAATGAGCAAAACGTCTTGTCTTGCAGGACAAAGACAATTCAGCAGGACAAAGACAAGACTGCAAGACTTTTTGCAAGACTTTTAGCAAGACTTTTTCGAAGGCTTTTTGCTCACCACTGCAAGACTTTAGGCATTTAGTGATGAGCAATGTAGTCTTATTTTGTCCTGTCTTGTCTTGTTCCTGCTTTGGTCTTGCTTAATGTACAATAAAAGGAAGAATTGCAAGAAAAGTCTTGCTCATCACTACCCCATACAGTTGGCGGCCAGTGAGTGTTTAGGGATACTTGGCCTCAAGGCGAAAACTTTCAGGCCACGGCCTGCTGGCGACCTGTGTGTAAATTGGGGCCTTAAGATAGGGGTAAATCCTACACAAAAATTGGTTGTCGATTGTCAAACGTGTGTCTCGTCAAATGCTGCAGAGTACGAGCCAAGTAACACTGACCCGCAAAAAGGCCCTTAGAATTTAGAACTACTTGTGTGTCCACTACAAACGGAAAAGTGAGTGGAATAGAGGAGGGCAAGGCGTCCAAATTATCAGTTATCTCAAATAAAATCTTGCTCCCAACACCCCCTTCCGTTCAGATGAACTTTTTACACGCCTTTCACTCCGAATTTTAATCGGATTTCACTACGGTTACGAACAAGGATTTTAAATTCGAGGGCCTTTCCTGCAGTTCTATATTCTAAGAAAAGGCCCACTTTGCTGTGGTTACGACCGTAAATACGTATTTTTAGTGTAAATTCTAGATTTTTTTAAAATTTGAAAAATCTCACGTGAGATTAGGGGGGAGGGAGGGGGTCGAGCCAAATCTCACGAAATCTCACCAAGGGGGGAGGGGGGGTCGAAAAATCCCAAAAATCACCTCACGTAATTTATGGATGACCCCTAATGGAACGCTAAATCCACTTATTCAGTTTACTTATTCGACGTGTAATGTAGGCGAACGAGATTTGGGCCTCATACATACATCCAGGGATACAAAGACGGGAATTCCCGAGTATTGGCCGCATTCAGCATAAAAGTATATTAGTACCATGTAAAAAGTCTCGATGGCTGTAAAATTTTGATCTAGATGAAACTAGTCTAGATAGTCTAGGGTTAAGGCGCCTGGCTACCATCCCAGAGGTCCCAGGTTCGAATCCCTCCAAAACCATGGTCCCTCGCTTTTCCCACTTTCCTCACCTACATAACTTTCCTTCTTTCTTCTTCCTTTTTTACAATCATGATTCCTCCTGTCAGAACCTTCGCTAGCCCTTCCCCGCACCACCAAGCGCATGCCATCGGTTGGTTGATGAGACTCAACTCGCTTCAGGAGGCATTACACTCTAGCGAGTTGTTTCTCGATGCCCGATGTCAAAGTCGCGATAGTAATGGCTTCGTTGTGCCGGTTCCTTCCTTTACTTCTCTCTCTTCACTATCTTCTAACTAGAGCTGCTGTTCGACATTGCACTCTATAGATTGTCAACAGTACCTCAAGATTGTCCCGGAGCCTCAAATCTTTCACATAAGAAAAATGTTACTGAGGTACTCCTTATAGAGGGCTTCGGAGAAAGCGTGGAATTGATATTGCATAGAAACATGCAGAGTCTTTCCACTTCAGGTAGGTTCTCCAGAGTTTATTCTTCAGGCTTTTGGTATGTCTTAACTCATTGTTGTACCAGGGTAGGGATGATTTGGACGACTTAAAAGGCTCAATATACAGAATGCGGAGGCTTCATACAGGACGGAG
Organism: Thereva unica; assembly: GCA_949987705.1. Taxonomy (NCBI): domain Eukaryota; kingdom Metazoa; phylum Arthropoda; class Insecta; order Diptera; family Therevidae; genus Thereva; species Thereva unica. Next base: position 20,383,819 of record OX465285.1, on the reverse strand, counting down.
TAATATGTTGCTACATCGTCATCCAAATCATTAGAAGAAAGTAACCCATTGAAATCGGCCGAAGTGAGCTTGGATGACCATGACAGTACTTCAAGGCTGGTTCTAATACTCCTCATGTTTTGGTAATAGCGGGAGGTTTTTTGAGACCTGTAGAGCGTCAGGAATACGATGCACACGTGTGGGGGGATAAAACCCTTTGAAGAGGCACTAGGAGGCCAGAGCGTGGGGCACAAAAGCTTTTCAGCGGTATTGGGCGGTGCAGTCAGAACAAAAGACGCAACCGGTTTTGAAATATTGCTGATCTTCCTACAAGAGACTGTCGCAGGATTAATAGCACTTTCCCTTAGGTATTATTTAATAGCCTTAGACGTAGTTTCAGGGAAGAAACGCTAAATGAAAATATTTCGCGGTCTGGGTACCGTTATCAAATTGCCGCAGGTTATCGAAGACTCAGTATCTCCAGTGACCGAGGGTCCAACGATACTATCAGAAGAGATCGATGCCGCATCCGGTTCTGGCATATTGTTGGAGCCCATTGGGAGTGAGGGGGTAGGGAAAGACGAACTAGTTGAGGGGTTTGCAGTGACAGCATCAGTAATTGTGACTTTACGGCTGCTTCTGCGTTTGCCATGCTTTATACGTGATGAGCAGAAATGGTTTTGGTCTTGAAGTCTTGAACAATACCAAGACTTAGCTATGCTCGCAAGACCCAGACCAAGACAATATCAGTCTTGTCTTGTTCTTGCGTTTGCTCATCACTACGGGTGGCCAGGAGTCAGCCTAGAGGCAACCTTCAGCGAAAGGCTCTCTTCAAGTATTATGGCCCAGTCATTCAAGGCAATTTTGAGTAATGGTATCATTCTCCGTAAGGGAAACAACTGTGGAGCAGCGTGCAGACGCTTTCGAATTTTAGCGATAGAGAATGGATGTGATTTTGCACCACTGGTATTTGCAGCGATTCAATATCAGCACGAACACGCTTCGAACTCCTTTTAAAGTCGAAAATGGTATGAGGACAGTTTTTATAGGTTAATTTCTTTTCTTATAACTACGTAAGTTTGTTCCATTGTAGGGTTGCTCTATCTATGAACAAACTGCTTGTCTGTAGCCTCAGCGAAAAGAGGATCTGTTTACAGAGGGAATGAACTCGAACCAGCTAATCTAGTGCTTCAGGTAAATGAACTATTTAAAAACTCTGTAAACTAGAGCTAAGTTAACTAAAATATTATGCTAATGCTGGTCGATAAAAAAATACACTTAGGCTTACCTATTTTCAAAAGTGTATGCAAATTATGTTGCTTTGCGGTGGCTAGGGTTTTCGTAACCACTCCGAGGGTCTGAAAATTGGTTGTGGACGACAAATCTTGTGAAATTCTGCTTACAATCATATTTTGGCCGAGAAAGGTCGAGCTGAGAACAAAAGGAGCAAAATGTCTTTGGGTATACTGTGCCCACCCAATCAGGCCCTAGAACACATCAAACATAATTACGGTAAATTCACAATTCGCGCCTCGAGGTAAATAACGTCTAGACGATAGCTCTAACGTGAAAATGTGTTTAGAGAGGTCCTTTTGCTTATACATATTTCTTATACAACCTAGGGCTAAGCAAGCAGCATCTCTCTCTGTGATGATGATGTTGTTTGGGGCCAACAGCAAAGCAAACAAACCGTCGTCGTCGTCGGAAGACGTCGAGAGAGAGATGCTTCCAGGGGTAATGGCGAAAGCCCTTTTTCACTTGCCTTCTTTCTGCCTAAGAAGGGACAAGGATTCTGTGGTTTATTTATGTTAACAATCGTGTAAATATTTATTGAATAATAAACGAAACCTCTCGGAGCCTGGGCGGAAACCGCCAGCCGACATTGCTATGATTTTCCCCAGATGCTTTTTATTCGATGTTCGCCTCTAAGTTGCACGATTTTTTGTCTCCCAGTTTTTTTCCCCGGCTCCTTTGAATGGAGAAGGATGAAAAACAAATTCGGCCTAAGTTTAAACTGTAAACACAAGTTTCCAGATAAATATGGAAAAAAAAGTTTTCCCTGGTTTTTTCCTCCCTTTTTGCTGCTCCTAGGACTCGAGATCTGAAGTTAAGTATCGATTTTGTGCCCCTCTAATGGTGCGAGTCGTTCTGTTGTTTGGCAAACGAATGAATAATCTACATGTAATTTGGTTAATTTTACAATAAAGTCAACACACGCCGAATAAATGTGTATGTGGACAAGTTCAATCGCATTATTAGGAAGAAAGTTACTCCTCCTGCGCGACTATGTTGTTGTTGAGGACTATCCTCTTTAAGCTAACCTAATTGATTGACACAATTTTTCTAGAGTCTATTTCACGTAAAATTCCGGACCAATGAATTCGACCTACTTGCAAAATTTTTAAAATTGTCAAAACTACGCTCCTTTAGTTTGTTAGCAGGAGATTAGGAGAAACAGTCTCAAAGAGGATCGTCTACTCACAGCAGTTAAACATGATTTTGAGCTGCATTTTTTGTTTTTGTGGTAAGATAAAGCTTAGGAGTTACCCTTTGTACTACTAGTCTGTCGTGTCGCTCAAGGCATGGCGCAATGTATAGTAGTAAGCTTGATCTGAAGGATAGATGAGAAAGGATAGGTCAGGAGTCTGGAGGGTGCATGAGTAGATGTTGATGAACCTTACGATTGAACTCTGAGATGTTATCTGAGCTCGGAAACACCAACTGCAGTAGACAGTTCCACAATCGAGTAGTTCTAATTATAAACGAACTGCTAAACCGTAATCTACGTGAACGGGAGGGCTGCAGGGTAAAGGGGTGAGTCTTGTGTTGGGGGGAAAATATTGCCGTGTAGACAGGAGGTTTTTGATTTCAGTGGAGCTATGGTAATAGCGGTAAAACTTGCTGAGCGCTGCTACATTCCTACGATGGCATAAACGATCGATGGAGGAGCAGCTTGAGCTGCCAAAGCAGTGTTGTCAACTAGGGTTAGTTGTCAACAAGTTGCTCGTCTGTAGGCGTGTTTATGATTGAAAACAACCGTTGATAAATGGTTGAAGCAACAGCTTTTTAGTTTTTTTGGTAGGCGCTTGGCAACCAGTTTGTGCGTCTGTAGTGACGTTGACAACTATAGTGGGCAACATCATATTAAATCGTGAGGTTGAGTAGTGAACATCCGCACGCTTTGCAATCAAAAACTGAAAATTAAATGAAGTTTGCAAGATGGTTGACAACAAGTTGAAGGGTAGGTACGCTTTCTGTTGCCAACAGGTTTACAACCCAAGGTTATCGTTTTTTAGGCCGCTTTAAAGGTACGCAAACCTGGTAATGTAATAGGCCCATTTTACACGATGAAACACAAAACATAAAGTTTCCAGCAAGCTTAGGCTAGGGGTGAGAGAGGGCTTGAGGGGACGTGAAATTTTGCCAACAAACTTTTGGAAGCAACTTTGCGGAAACAGTTTGACAGCTTCAGGTTTGTTGTTGTTTTTTCTCTGATTTCTTTGTAAAAAAGAGAAATGAGAAGTTTACTCATGTAGGCACCGATGAAGTTTTTGAGGAAACTCCAAAAGGGAATTAGCGATTGCAGGCAACTTTGTTTCGTTTCGTGTTTCATCGTGTAAAATGAGCCATAGAGTCCGAGATTCTTCAAAATTATATTGAAAACCGAAATTTTTTTCGCGCGGCGTGGTTTATATAAACGATTAGTGAAGAGTGTCAATACCATCCTAAGGGCAACTATTCGCTGCGGGACCTTAAGTTGAGCAACTTGAAACATTTTTAACGGAAGCAGAACGAACGAACTATAAACGTTCGCCCTTTACATACATACATCTCGGATGCCCCTTGGATTTGTCACCTTTAATTCCAGCTCATTTTCTGACGGGTTGCCTTCCATCAACTCTTCCTTAAAGCTTTTCGCGCACCTCTACAGATATTCAGTCTTGGTGGAAATTTTGTTTTCAAAGTATTTGCAAGTTCTGAAAATTTTTTACAGTGAATATCTCTAACAGCTTAGATCAGCACACAACATGATTCAACATCCTTCAGTAGTAGAAGATATAGTTACTGTTTACGGAAACACAACGCCGATATTATTTTGGAAAATGGCTATTGTCGAGACGGTGAATCCAGGACGTGATGGCAAGGTATGGGCTTGTGAAATACCTTTTCAAAACGTATCCCGACTGCGCAAACCAGTTCAGCGTGTGTACCACTTCGAAGTTAAGTAAGCCGAATCAATGACGATTGTGTTCCTATTCTCTAAGCCGTTCCCGGTTTAATATTCTCCCAGCGACTAGCTTTAAACGAAGTTTAAATGAATGTAGTGCCTTGAAACTCAGGGGTCGAGTTTGGGTGTGTGATAATCCAGGTTTACACGCTCATACTAAGAGTAGTAGGACATTATTTATGAAGTTGGACATTTAAAATAATTGAGGCCTCAGTACAATTAATCGTCGTGTAAGGGACAAATGTACTGCCACGCATAAGTCCTGATCAACTCTTACCGTAATGTGTTAAAGTGTTAATCAAATAGCTAACACTTATAAAATAAGTTTGTAAGAAGGGTTTTTTTTCTTTTAAGCCAGTACAATGTCTTACTTCAAATTAACCGAGGTGCCATTGTAATGAAAAAATAAGTCGATTAAAGAAAAGAGGGTCTCCCCCTCTTTTTCTTCAAGAAACAGTGTAAAATTACTAGAAAACTGGGTTAAATTAATTACAAAATGTTTCTCCATTAAAGACCCCCATTCACTTACAGGCCGCCGGTAGGCCAGGACAGAAAACACGGCCCAATGAAGGCCACACACTACTCAGACTAACTGAGTGATGAGGACTTCAGATATCCATCTGACAGGTTGTGACATGCAGGTGTCGTCATGATTCCCTACAGACACACAGGCGAAGATGACAGTTTAGCATAGCAAGTTGTTAGCTCAAGTGCAAAAATGTCCATGGCCTCAATGAAAACTTTAAAGCCACAAACATTGAAAACTTTAAAGGAAAAATCTTTAAAATACACGGACCACCATATTTGCTTACACAATGCAGAGAAATTAAATATATTGCCTCCGCACCAACATGTTTGTGCCTTAAGGCGGCTCCAGACTCCATGAAGGTTCGCGCGAATACCAGTGTGGATGGTTTTCGCGCCTAGTTCGCGCCTTACTTTCAGGTCTGACTGGATACGGTGTGAACTGGTGCCGTAAATTCACGGCTTGAGACAGAATAGAAGTTCTGGGGTGCAAGTACGTAAGTTATTTCAGTCGACCTCTTCATACCAATATTCAAGTGTTACAAAAATGTTTGTATGAAGAGGTCGATTGAAACAACTTACTAGCTACAACCCGAGATCTTCAGGCACAAACTGACGACAAATGCCCACACATAAAATTTTATCAGTTTTCTTGGACTACAGGCCCCATCCGGTTGGTGGCTGGAGAAGAATGTGGTGATACTTGGCTTCAAGGGGAAAACTTTCAGGCCACGGCCTGTCGTCGACCTGTGTGTGAAAGAGGGCCTTAAGATATGGCTAAATCCTACACCAAAATTTGAATTATCCGTCAGGTTGTGGCTACCCCCGTAAGTACGTATTTTTAGTGTTAAATACTTAAGATTTTTTTAAATTTGCAATACCACCTCACATAATTTTAAGTTGGAAATTGTTCTGCTGCAAAACAAATAAGAAATGTCTCTCCAATACATATTTACAATCACACTTCACCTCATTAATTACGATACACGCTCATATACAAGTAGGATATTACTTTTGAATTGAGACGTTGCAAAAAATGCAGGTTCCAGTACAATTTACCATCGTGTAAAGGAAAAATGTACTGCTTCGTACGCGTCCGGCTCAACTCTAGTTGAAAGCATTCCTAGCTCAATTATCACTAGTTCGATTGCGTATGATACTGCCTTAAGTCTGCTTATGTCTAGCTTTTGTAATATCGTTACGTGGTGTACCTTTATTGAAGTGTCTTGGTTTCCAAATCCCTTGGGTTATTCTCGAGCTCAACACAGCTCCAGCACATGGGAAAGAAGGCTGTCAGGGTACACTGCTTGAAATGTAGGGTCCTTTCGGTAGTTCAAACCATTTCGCTCATATCTGTATCAGTGGATCTACTTTTGAGATAGGCATGTTGAGCTGGGCACAGCAAAGTGGCATCTAGCTATATAAATATAAACTAAACAAGGTAAGGCTGTAAGCCAGATTGAGCGTACCACAATTCCTGATGTGTTTGAGTTCACTGGGCTAGTAGTGGTCAGGCAGTGAAGGTGTGTATATGTAAGTAAATACGTAAATTTTAAAATTCCTGGCATAAACTCCCCGGATATTAACTTAGCACGCCACCATTCATTCAAGAAGCTACCCTGCTTTTGGTGGGATGTAAACAAAGCAATTATGCAATTTGTGTCCCTCTTCCACACTATTCTTCTTCTTCTTTAACGGCTCTACAACCGGGATCCGGTCCTGGCCTCGCGCAACTGTTCTCTCCCCTTATCCCGATTCTGAGCCGATGTCATCCAGTTTGGCATCCCTAAACTCTGAGCGTCCTGGTCCACGCCATCCTTCCAGCGAAGGCTGGGCCTCCCTTGCTGTCGCACCCCATAGGTCTTACCGCAGATAACTTTCCGAGCAGGCTCATCTTCACTCATACGAGCTAGATGCCCTGCCCACCGGAGCCTACCGAGCTTTATTTTCTTCACAACATCTATGTCGCGATAGCGCTCGTAGATCTCGTCATTGTAGAGTCTCCGGAATCGTCCTTCCTCACATACGGGGCCAACAATCCTCCGAAGTATTTTCCTCTCAAACACGCCCAAGAGGATTGAGTGCTTTTTGCTAAGCACCCACGTTTCGGATGCATATGGGTCATTCTTTTACAAACCGAACGGATTTTGCTAAAAATTAATCGTCACCTCTCCGATTGGGCTGAAAATTTTTTTCCAGTTTCTATATTGAAAAATAAGAGATACGTGTCCGAGGAATTTTTTTTTTATAGCCTATTTTCGATTTTATAAGTTATAGCAAATTTCATAATAGTGGTTGGTGACTCATTTTAAACAATGTATAGCTCCAAATCCTTAAGAGCTACAAAATTTTCACCAATGGCACTTTTGTAGCTAAAGAGTTGAACTTTAAGAAAAAAAATTGAGAAAAAAAAATTATCAACAAATTAATATTGTTATTAACAATTTAACTGTTTTAATCGATTTTTAACAATTACCCCCAAAATGAATCGAGTTTTTATTATTACCATCGTATTCTGCGTCAAATTTTACGTAAAAATCATGTTTCTAAAATATGGGGACTTTTCAATTGTTATTGTTAAAATATTAATTTATGTAGCGCGTAATGGTAAAAAAAACTGTTTTTTGAGTATAAAATAATATCTGTACCTCGTATCAAAAAAAGTTAAACGTAAAAGTTGTAGATAATTGAAAGATCTACAACTTTTGTATTTACCATTTGTCAGTATAACCTCAAAATTTTGGAATATCATGCAAAAAAGCGAGAAATCACCATTTTATCATTTATTTAGAGTAATTTTTTACTTGTAAAATGGAGATGAGCAATAATAACTGAAGAAATTATATTTTATTGAATTAATAAAAATGTGTAATAAAAAACCAAGTAAACATTATGATTGCTTAATATTTATTTATAGATGTAACAAAATTTTTATGTACAAGTAAAACTTTTTTTACAGTTTCATAACAAAATTATGTCACTTGAAAATTTTCACAATATTTGTTTTTTCGTGCAAAGAAAACAGCCTCGCTTCTTAGGTTAGGTATGTCTGAACTCAATATAATAATCAAAATATTGTACGTACCAATTCTGGAAGTTCATTTTCACTCTCTTTTGTATCTTCTTTTTTCAACCTTGATAACTTTAAGCTTCAAGAAGAACAAATTTTTTGTTGTAATGCATCTGACGAAATTGCCAAGTCCAGTTTCAAAAGTTGGGTTTCATTTACTGTCCTCAAATCGGAAGTGTTTGTTGTTGGATGTTTGAGATTAAAAGGATTAAAACATCTGTCTGATCGATAACTAGTATTTTGCATTTTACGTGCCTCTTTCCGTGGCATTGTTACAAAGTAAAAATTATTCAACTTTAAATTACAACGAGTGAGAATATGTCTTGGTAGCGGACCAAAATAAACGCACAGCTGATCCAAAAGCCAACGAACTTGTAGTACGGGGAATGTACGCGAGTAGCGTGTGTAACACTTTGAATCATAGATCGTACAGTAGGCAGGCTTCCCCGCGAAATTTTAAAATTCCAAAAAATCAGAGAGAGGAAGAATCTATTTTTTATATAAAAGCAGACAATTAATAAAACAATAAAAAACAAAGTAGCAATAAAAAAATTTGAAGAACAAAAAACAGTTTACGTGTTGATGTTACGTCGAGCATTGTTATTATTATTTTTTTGTCTAGTGGTTAATAATCTTTTTTTTTTCTTTAATAAAAATTCGTTTTTCATCATTCAGGAGATTAGATTGGAAAACAAATCACTCATGATTTAATTTTAATGAAAATTTATACTAAATTAATGATAAAATGGTGATTTCTCGCTTTTTTGCATGATATTCCAAAATTTTGAGGTTATACTGACAAATGGTAAATACAAAAGTTGTAGATCTTTCAATTATCTACAACTTTTACGTTTAACTTTTTTTGATACGAGGTACAGATATTATTTTATACTCAAAAAACAGTTTTTTTTACCATTACGCGCTACATAAATTAATATTTTAACAATAACAATTGAAAAGTCCCCATATTTTAGAAACATGATTTTTACGTAAAATTTGACGCAGAATACGATGGTAATAATAAAAACTCGATTCATTTTGGGGGTAATTGTTAAAAATCGATTAAAACAGTTAAATTGTTAATAACAATATTAATTTGTTGATAATTTTTTTTTCTCAATTTTTTTTCTTAAAGTTCAACTCTTTAGCTACAAAAGTGCCATTGGTGAAAATTTTGTAGCTCTTAAGGATTTGGAGCTATACATTGTTTAAAATGAGTCACCAACCACTATTATGAAACTTATAAAATCGAAAATAGGCTATAAAAAAAAAATTCCTCGGACACGTATCTCTTATTTTTCAATATAGAAACTGGAAAAAAATTTTCAGCCCAATCAGAGAGGTGAAGGTCAAAACCCGTTCGGTTTGTAAAAGAATTACCCATATGTGAGAACGAGTAAGACCATCGTCTTATATAGTAAAAGTTTAGACGTTATGGTTAGATATTTGGATTTGAAGAGCCTTGACAGACTATAGTAGGCTTTGTTGGCTTTTAGCAGTCGTGCGCGTATTTCCGGTTCCATGCTATTGTCGGCTGCTACTATTGACCCAAGGTAGGTAAATGATTTTACCACGTCAAACTCGTGTTCCGCTACCTTGATTGTGGGACCAATGTTAGGTGTTCTTCCAGACGAGGCCACCATGTACTTTGTTTTGCTTTCGTTAATGTGCAGTCCCAGATTTCCTGCCGCTTGCTCAATCTGAGTGAAAGCTTCTTGTACAGCTGTTGTTGTTCTTCCAATGATGGCAATGTCGTCTGCGTAAGCCAGTAATTGGGTGGACTTGTGGAGGATTGTACCCCTTGATGTCACGCCCGAATGTCGGATCACTTTCTCCAACACCAGGCTGAAAAGGAAGCAGGCCAGACCGTCCCCTTGTCGGAGTCCATTATAGATGTTGATTGGTCTGAACAGTGTTGCGGATACCTTTACTTGGCTTGACACATTGATCATGGTCAACCTACATAGTCTTGTCAGTTTGTTGGGGATGCCGAATTCTCTCATGGCTTTGTAGAGTTCTACTCTGCCTATGCTATCATAGCCGGCTTTAAAGTCTATGAAGAGGTGTTGAATTGAGTTTTGAAACTCTAGACATTTTTCCATAGCCTGCCTCAAGGTGAAAATCTGATCAGTCGTTGATTTGCCTGGGCTGAAGCCACACTGGTAATGGCCTATGATGTTTCTGGCGTATGGGGCCATCCTGTTTTGTAGGATAGCGGAGAATATCTTATACACGGTACTCAACAACGTTATACCGCGATAATTAGTGCACGCTGTGATATCTCCTTTTTTGTGTACCGGACAGAGGATGCCTTTTCTCAAGTCTTCTGGCATCACTTCCTGCTCCCATACTTGCACAATTAATTCATGAATCGCTTGGTGTAATGTAGGCCCTCCATATTTAACCAGCTCCGCTGCGATGCTGTCTGCACCCGAGGCCTTGTTGTTTTTGAGCCGGCAGATGGCTCTGCTAACTTCTTCTATGCTTGATGGCGGCAGCATAGCATTGTCATCAGATATTGGTGGAGCCTCCGAATCCTCAGTTAGCTCGCCATTTAGCAATTCATGAAAGTGCTCTTCCCATCGCTCCAAGATGCCTTTAGGATCGGTGATCAGATTCCCTTCTTTGTCCTTGCAGTATGTGCAACGTGGCGTGAATTGCGTCATACTGCGGACTCTTTGGTAGAACTCCCGCGCCTGGTGCGGCCGTCGTTCTCTGTACTGTTCTAGCTCACAGACGAGATTTTTTTCCCAGGCTTCCTTTTTTCGTCTGTGAATTCTCTTTTCTTCTTTTCTGAGCTCTTTGTAGTTCTCTTCGCGTGCCCGTGTTCTCTGAGATTGCTGCATGGCTCGGTACGCAGCATTCTTACGTTCAGTTGCCAGCTTGCATTCATTATCGAACCAGTCGTTCCGATCTTCCACACTATTACTGTATTTTAAAACAAGCTATCTGTGGTCGCTCATGTACAGGGTTTTTACACCACACAGCCATTCCGTGCTAGTTTATATTTCTATGCATCTAGCGATTGGCGGATGTGAGAGCACCTGACCCATTCCAGTGTCTTGAGCTCGAAGGATGTCAGGCTAAACGGCCTATAGACATTCCCTAACTCGTGGCCTCTTCTTCCTCGCTTTGGGATGAAGCCCTACTCTTGCCCGTCTCCAACTGCGTTGAAAAGCCATGGTATTCCTGTAAAGATAGTGTCAATCCACAATTTGTAAAACGATTTGAAAACTTGCTCTCGAATTGCCTCCAATCAATTTCTTGATGTCCTTTTTTTAGGGGATGGTATCCCATCGATTGTTATAACTGGAAACTTTACTGCATTGTAATCTCGTAATGCCTTCCCTTAATAAAGCCGCCCAGACCCAGTCACATCGGAATTATTCGCCTTCGGCATTTCTTAACAACTTAACGAAGGCATTAACGTATTATGCCGAAAAAAGGGCAAGGAACGCGATATCCAGAGAAGAAGTGGGCGCTACGCGACGAAAGTAAGCAAATACATGGAAATCGAATTAAAAAGCTTTGCGAGAAACTTTTCAATTATAGAAAAGCTTTCAAGGGAAATAAAATGAACTTTTCTAATTAATCAGTCAATAAGTCGGCAAACAACTAAAAGAAAAGAAAAGAAAGTGGGGGTAGGGAGGGGGTGGGCAGAGGGAGAGCGAGAGAGCAGGCAGGGCTGGAACTTGAAGGGACTATCCATTAACGTTTATTTAGAATGCTCTTTGCCCTGAAATCTATCTGACACCCGCCCTTTCAAGTCCGATTCGGTCTGATTCAGTCCCTTAGCGAACGGTTTTAAGACAGTTAAATTTTTGTTTTATTGATGACCGAAGTTTGGATTTGTTGCCCTTTCTAACCCCCTTGACATTGTTGTACCACGACCTCTATTCGGGATATATAGGAAAGCCGAGAGAATATTCAGTGCTGGCAGCAGTCAGGAAACCCTTTTATTTTTTTTATTTATTTATTTTTTTTTTTAGAGCACACAGGAGAACGGCTTGTTTTGTGTGGGGAAAAATCGTTTTCGATACATTTTCCCTATTGCCTTTGAGGATGAACCGCAAGGCGTGAGACACCCTCAACAAATACACTTTGATATCATCCTAATCCGCTTGGGTTCAACTTTTGTTTTCTTTCGCACTTAAGAAGAGAGAAGCCTTAAGGATTGATGTATAGACGGCATGAATAATTCAGCTACAAATCGTGTCATTACTCATTATTGACAGAGACATGTGTAACGAACGAAAACCTCGAAATGGAGTAATCATCTCCCGGGATTGAAGATTGGAGCTATCTCTCGTTTGTGTGCTGTGCTGCTGCTTCTATTCTTGTGATGGATTCTTTGAATTCAGGTTTGTATGTACAATCAATTTATCTGTCATTGAAAGAACTCGGTTCTGTCGAATGATTGATACTTCGCGGATGGATTCAATCCAAAAGCAGAGTTTTCGTCACACACCTTATACTGGATGCGAGCTTCTGCCTTGTGAAAGCCTGGAATTCTGATTAATAATACTTCGTACACTTCGGAAAGTATTTTGATCTAAAAAAAAAATTGTTTTTTTTTTTTTTTTAATTTTAAGATTTGCAATTTTTGAAATATTTTTTATTACTTAAAGCCATGATCCCAATGCCCGCACCGCCCGCATCGTTTCGATCCGCTAAGCTGTCAAAGTTAAAAATCGAAGTTTGCTGGTGGAACGGTGGTTCCAATGGTACTTACGGATAGGAGCGGGATGGAAAAGTTGTTTAACTTTCAACCTTTTCGGAATGCTACACTCACTCACTTTCAAACAAGATTGTCAAATCTTGGAAGCATTGGAAGCAGCACTCCCAACGGAACGGTGTGTAAAAGACGGATCGTGCGGATGGATTGGGATCCCTACTTTAATCATATTTCGTAAGTCGAATACTTTTAAAACTGGGTGAATGCTATAGAAAGATTCTTTCTAAGAAACTCTGCCAACCATCTTACATCAGACAGGAAGAAAGTTCGTAGACAGAATTCCGTAGAGAAGTTCTGTTTTTTCTCGTGAATACCGATTTCTAGGGATGCGAAGAAGTGATTCCAGACAGGTAACTTCAGTTACTGGCAGGGATAGCAGCGGCATGGGAAGAAGTCTGTTAAATATCCAAACTGTTTATCGTTGTAACAGCCACCAGGTATGGATAACGTAATGCCAGCTATGCTAGAGAAGATTTGAAGCAGATTCGGACCCCACGTTGATTCGAAATATAGTTTACATCTCGTTTCCATAGAACGTCCATATCGGAGATCTACTTTACTCCATTGGTGGACCATTGGCGGTGCCTGTGGTGGCGAAGGATAGCCACCAATTGCTGAAGTCGTCTTCACAGAGTGTCCGCGTGAAGGAGTTTTCTTATACCTATGGAAACAACAGAAACTCGTGCTCTTATCAAAACCGAAGAAGCCATTAGGGGCCCATCATCCGGTAAGCAGTTTTGTCTTCCTAGTTGCATAAGTAAATTTTTCGAGTGGGTGATATATAACAGAACACTACCTAGCGTCAAAACGCAAGATCAACGATCAAACTATGTATACCAAAGAACCTGGTGCGGGTAGTAATCGACGGACGCCGAGGTAGGTCGATTTATTGTCTGTTTTCGATTTACTGAATCCGGCGATGTACTGAAGGTGTACAGGACATGTGACTTCTGAAGGATTCTGAGCTGATCTGTAGATCACAATGTACAACGATGTATTCAGGCTACGCCTCCCAAAAGGAGCAGTTTGGATCGGGTTCTCGGATGAGATCTGGGTAGTGATCTTAGAATAACGCCTCGATGAGATCGAATTGTGCGAGAATGAAGCGATCTGGAATATAGAAGCGTGGCTAGATAGCGCTGATCTGACACTTACTGAGCACAAAATAGAATCTGTGCTGATCTGAAATCGCGTCCGTAAGGATCGAGGTAGGGCAACAGATAGCTCACTCACAGCCCGCCTTAAACCAACTAGGATTTGAGGGATGCAGATAAGGCACCTATGAGCCTAGCCCCACTGCCTCATGTGAACCCCATGCAGATTGTCCTATAAGGTCCACAAGGGGCATTTAATGCCTTGCCTCATTCCTAGTGGAAGATAGAGGCTAGACTTGAGAATTTCGGTATTGATATACGAGTAATAACTGCGGCGGTTTCGAAAGCATTATATTTTTAAGCGTTAGTATCGTTTTTCCAAGTGGTGCCCCAACTAAGTACTAATCACTTGCATTGCTGCTTGACCTCCGCAATCGAACGAGAACCTGAAATGTGAAGCAAGACAAACAACAAAAACTAAAGCTTTGTATGAGGAAAAATATAACTTAAGCTTAAAGCTTTCTAAAAAGCCTTTTGAATACGTTAGGCAGACGTTAGGATTTCCCCATTTCATTCCCAGCGGTAAATGGGGTGCTGCAATAGTTATGTTTGAGCACTCCTTAAAATGCTTACAGCCCTTCTATTCCCATACCACTTCCATATGCTTTTTAACATTGCATGTCATTGCAAACCTTTTTATGCTCCTTCAAAAGCGTTATAAAAAAGCTTTTTAATAAAGACGTCTGTGAATATCTGAATAAGATCCAGGTGTCTAAAAGCTTTTATTTTGTTTAATTTTTGCAATTGCCTTTTCCTTTCCAAGCGCGAGTGTGGTTTTACCAAAACGGTCCCTCAACGAAGTACTAACCACGTCCAAAGCTGCTTGTCCTCCGATTTGAACGAGAATGGGTCTATTGAGTATGCTAAAGTCACCCTTTATGGCCACCAAAATAAAATTTCTGAAAACTCCAGTAATGGTCCCTCGGATGTTTTGCAGCGCTCTAAATCGGTTCCCCTGAGAAGCACTCCTATTTTTTCCGCTGGGTTTGTAATGAGTTTTGCCTCATAGGGCCCTTATGAAAAACTGATAGGGCATACCTCGCTTCAGTATAACAGATTTTTCTTTGTGTGGTGCTCATGAGGGATATAAGGGGAAATCTCTCTTTCGGTATGCCCTCTTGGAGGCCATACGGAGGCCACACTCTGCATGCTCCCTTTAAGTGCTAGTCGGGGAGGTACCTGAGAGTAGTGCTCGACCGGGGACTAAATTTTAAAACAGATTTGCAGGGCGAGGCGCACTAAGCTTCCGCTATTGATGCAGTATTACTAAGAATGCTGCCCAACGTTCTGCTTAACTATCGGTCCAAGCGGATACGCTGTTGTCAGTACCGCTGGTTCTCGTACTCCAATCACGATTCGTTTCCATTATTGATGATTTTTGGGGACGTCTCCAGCCTCGATAAATGATAAACGTTGATTCTTTAAGTCGCCTTCGATAGTCTTTAGCCAGGGTTTCGGGGCGGTCTCCTCAGAGAAGTTTATATGGCAAGCGGTTATGATTCATTCGGCAAACCTGTCCAAACCACCGTAGTCGACGCTTTCGTATTTCTTCTTCAATCAATGTCTGTGGATCGCATCTTTGTCTAACTGTCTCGTTTCGAAGGCGATCGCGTAGTGAGACACCAAGAATCTGCTTCAAGCATCGCATTTGGAACCCCTCGAGCTTGTCGACGTCCGACTGAAGCAGTGTTCACGTTTTCGACCCATAAAGAAGAATCGGAAGGATCAACGTTCGATAAAGACGTACGGCTTGGATGGCTCATCGAAATCCGAAGTTGAGGTCCTAAAGCTGGGAACAAATACCTGCAGACGGGCGGTGCGTGCGACCGCTCCGCTATATGCGGCAAGTTTTCGCTGTAAATTAATTGCGCTCTTTCCTTCTGTCTAGTCTTTTACATATAACCAAAAACTATAAGCGACGAGTGCATTTGTTTGTTGTATATACATACTTGTGTTTTTGGGCATTAGAGGCTATATACGTATTTAACGCGGCACTGCGGAAAAAGTTGAAAGTAGACTTAACTTTTGTGATGGGTGCGTTCCGTTCACGCAACTACATGTCAGGCCGCATTTTTATAATATTTATCGCCGCACGCACCGCACGCAAGCATGTATCCGTCTTTAGCTTAATGCCTCACCAAAAAAAAAAGAAGAGAAAGGTCTCATCGCCATTCGGTTTTACAACTCCAGACTCGCCCTGACTTATAATATTCTTTTTCATGCATCAAACTATTGTCCCATAGCCTGAACGACATGACAGACTGGTCATACAAAGGGTGATTCTTAAGTCTGAATTTTCTACACAAAATATCTACCCATATACAAGTATACGAAGCCTGAATCGAAGTCTAAAGTTGGTTTATTCAAGAAAATAAAAAGAGACCATTCTCATCTTGCTCTAGCTCGAACTGATTCATTCACCTCGGCCAAAAGCATGAAAATTGATTATATTAAGTTTCCTCCTTATCTAGCTAATAAATTTACATTAGCTCATCCTACCGCGGCACAGAATATGAAAATTACGCTTTTAAATACCTTCTCTAGAGCTGCAAACTACAACCAATTTTCTGCAAGGATATCGATCGTTGAAACTTGAAGGATGTTTCGTTTTTTTTTTGTTCAATTTTATAATATTTCGCGGTTATTTAAATTTATTCAGCGTAGTATAGTGGCAGCGCAGCGCGCGGTTGAGCACAAAAACTACCCCCGAATGCAATAGAATGTAAAAATAGAAAAGTTCATTAGCTTTAGAGCATAAAAAGAACGGGGTGGGTCTGGTATTATTCGTTACTGAATGGCCTGGACTAATTTTTCATCATCTTTCTTCTATGAATACACATTTCCAGCGGGACTCTCTCTCTCTCTCGGTCCCTGTAGCCCAGGTGCATTCATATTACGGTGCGGAAGGAAAATATACATAAAAACCTTAAAATTGAATAAAAAAAAAGCGAAGAGAACAGATAAAAATATTCTTTTCTACCAACCCTGCCTTATCTCCTACACCACAACCACCCCTCCACCCCCCGGGATACTCCAAACTGAGAAAAACCGAAAATCGCAATGGTTTGGGGGCTTTTGGTTTTGTATTTTAGCCACCCACAATTTGTTTATTCTGTTTTCCTTTCTTCCGTGGATAAAGGGAGGCGTGGGGGTACCAGGGCGGGTTTTTCGTCTAATAGAAAACGAGATAGGATATTTTCTATACCTACGGATGATGAAAGGCAGAAATTGTAAAAAAATCGGCAGAAAGAAGAATCGCTCCACAAAAATCCTAACAATGCAAGATGAAAATGTAAGTTTCCTGCTTGAAAAGGAATAATGTACTCTTGGCGGTTCAAATTAATGATGGCAGTAGGATACCGAGATGCCGAGATGGGCTTTTCTGGAAGCGGACTAGATTTCTTGTGCTATTCGTAAAGAAAATTTATATTGTGAACGGCTTAATTTCGTCTCTATCCTTTAATTTAATTAAAAATCCGTGCTCAAGTGCACTTAATCCACTTAAACCGACCAAGTCTTTCCGGGTGTGGCATTTCATTTGCATAGCATACCAAAAAGGATCAGATTTTATGTTAATTCCAAAAAATAAAAAAACAAAAGGATAAGTAAAACCACCCCTCTACACACTAATACTACTTACCGCGCCAGCATTGCCAGAAATATCAGGGCTTGATAGTGTAATCTACATTTCATATCACAAGCCCTGAGAGTTCATATAAAAATTCGAAGGTAGATCGATCGGGGCTGCAACGTGATCGAAATTGACTATTTCCTTACATCGGAAGTCGCCTGGCCAACAGTCAGAAAGGCAATAATCAGGAGCGAAGGAGCCAGCACCAGCAGCAGCCATGCCCAGGACAAGCGCAGCAAGAGTTTAATTCAATTTCAGGAATTGTGTTTCGTGTCTCAGGCATTATTGAATTTGATATCGAAATTATTCTGCAGGTAGGTGGAGCGTACGTGTGGATGCAGACACTGAAAACCGGGCGCAGAGAGAGAGACTACAGGTTGCACACAGGTACACCATCCAGCCAGCAACAAGGCACAGGTAAGTTATTGGTGCGGAATGTATTGCTCAGAATTGGTTTTTACCTTTGCCGTGAACGTGCACTAAATACAGACTAAACTGCGTGCAGTTTACCCATGGATAAGCTTGAAATGTTTAACGTGAGAGATATATCCTCTTCGTCTTCATCCATGGTGCCTTGGTGATATTTATCTAGATCATGGAAAGGATTTTCATTTTCATCCATCCCACGACTCAGCATTCATCCCACATCCATCCACCACATCAGCGTCCCTTTCCAGCGTGAGGTACAATTATTAAATTATTAATTCCAAGTTGACACATTTCCTGATTGTTAATTAATGTGGTTGCGGATTTGTATACCTGTAAGCCGTTTAGCAGGAGTTCGCACGTGTTTCAATTCTGAGGTATTCAAGCGACGGAAAATTAATTCGTTGCCGTAATTTAAATGCAAAAGCACCAAGGGTGATATTTTCACACGCAACGGAAAATCTATGGGCTTAATTGCGATGCAATTGCACAATATTTCAGCTTGTAGCCTGGTAGCGCTTTTGGGTTGGTATTGGAGGTTGCGTATTTTTCATTTATTAATTGATATTTCTGGTGTTGCAGTGGCGGGTTTTGGAAAAGTTAGTATTTTTTTGTGAAAACTTTCTACACCTTCTGCATGGAGGTAGTAATTGAACTTGCAAGAGTCTCACACTGGTAGCGGTGCACTAGGATAATATATGAGTTATAACAAATAAAATAAGGCACATACCATTTACTACGTTTATAAGCGGAGTTTCACTCCCGGATCTTCAATCCAAAGTAAAACTCCCGATGCGTTTATAAGCAATGGGAGTGTAAATCCAAAATACTTTCTGGTTTGAGATGACAGCTCCAAGCTCAAATTCAAAATCATAGCAAAGACAAATATAAACCCAATGTTTAATTTAATGTATTTAAAAATATCAATAAACAAAGAAAAAAATCTATTGTTGCAAAATAAAACACCCAGCTTCTTCTTTACAAAGTTTCCCCCCTTTGGAAAAAATTCTCACTCCCAGTCAGCGTTTATAAGCACAACATAAACCGGGATCGAAGTTTCACTCCAGCTTTTTCTTCGGGAGCGAAAATCCAAGTTCTGGATTTTCACTCCTGGTTTATAAGCGGTGTTTCACTCCGGATCGAAACTTCCATCCGGAGGGAAACTCCGCTTGTAAACGTAGTAATTGTTACTTTATCCTTTTAATCATTTCGGTGAAGTATCGGCTCCAATAATACAGAGGCCAATGATTGGCGTATTGTACTATGCCCTTATATCTCGTACTTTTGGACTAGACCGCTTGGAAGATTCAGAAGTAGCATGTCGGTTAGACTTAACTGTTCGAGCAAGGCCTCGTTAAACAACAAGCATCCTATTTCTGATGGGCCATTAAAAGTCTCCCAATCACGGTAGGAAAAGAAATATCCATCCTGACAGAGCAGGTATATCAGGAAAAAGCACAGCTTTGTGCGCTGGTGCCCAGAGCTTAGCTTAATCCTTAGTGACGTCTCGAACGACTCCACACGCCAAGTCCATACCCAATTTTTGAAATCCGGACGAGATCCCCCACAAAATCTCACCCAAGACCCTCGGTATGAAAGCTCACCGAAGACCACCACCGTGAAAGCTCACCAAAGACAAAAGTAAAAGTACCAAAGCTTTTAGCTAAGACATACCAAAGCCAAACTAAGATCACATCCACACCGGAGGCGGCAACCAATTACGCTAAAGTGCTCGTACTGGCTTAGCTATACTATATTATAACCGAGATTCATCAAAGCTGAAAATACATACCAGTGTTGTTGGTCTTGTATCTAATAGAATTAGGTATTGTATTAAACAACTCGTACCGAGCGTATTGTGGTGGCTTCATCGTCTAGGTCACACTCAAAAGCAGGTTTCAGTTTGTCAATAGCTATCGACTTGTTTAAACTGTTTAGCTCGACGACGAAGTGATTACCATGAATGGGCCTTCATATGGTGGTTCGAAAGGCCGCCGAATATGATCAGTACGAATGAAAACGTAGTTCGCGTTCTCTAAGTTGTTCGGCACATACACATCTTTCTGTATCAACTGTCTGTGCTGGGTTGCCGATAAACCTTCCAGGTGTGTATGAAGCCGTGTAAGAAATTCGGAATGCTCGATAGGGTTCTCATCCGTCGGGATGGAAATTGAATTGGGGAGCCTCAAATTCTGTCCATAGACAAGCTCTGCTGGTGAGTATTGCGCCATATATTGTAGTATAGTATCGGTTTTAATTGCCGAGCGAATACTGAATAACACAAAGGGCAAATCTTCACTCGAATGAGCAGTGTTGTCCCTTGTCATTAAGGCCGATTTCAATTGTTATGGAATCGCTCTACCATTCTATTTGCTTGCGGATGGTAGGCGGTAGTTCGTATTCTATGAGTACCTAGAAGTCTAATAACCTTGAATAATTTAAATTCAGATTGCGACCCTTGACTGTTGTAAGTTAAAGTGGTGCGCCAAATCTTGGAACATATTCGGTGGCAAATGTTTGGCCATCGTAGAAGTTGAGATATCCCTAATGGGGTATGCTTCTGGCCATCTCGTAAATCGGTCTATGATTGTTAGATGGTCAGTCTAGACCACAAAATTTCTTCCTTTAACAAAGTACCGGAAATGTTTTATTGCTGCATAGATTGCGAGTAGTTCGCCATAAAATGCAGAATAATTTCGCTCAGCTAATGAGAACTTTTTAGAATAGAAAGCTAATGTTTGCCACCTTTGACTGTTATACTGTTCCAGCACAGCGCCGATAGCAAAATCGGAAACATCAGTTGTGACGCTAATCTTGGCCGACTGTATGCCCCAAAAACATTATCTCACTGACACCAAAACGCATATCTATTGATAAATTTATGGTTAACCTAAAGTTATCAAGCCGTTTAAACAGTGAGTGAGATGCTCATCTTCGGATTTACTAGCGACAAGTATATCATCTAAGTCCCGTGTCACTTCATTCATAAATCTCTGAAATATCTGGGCTGCATTTCTTAGACCAAAAGGCATGCGAATGAAATCAAACAATCCAAATGGTTGGTGTAGTTAAGGCAGTCTTATGCACGTCTTCGAAAAAATTATGCATCCGTGAAGGTTCACAGAAAAGTTGTGAATGTCCGGGATAGGATATCTATCCGGCACTGTGGCTACATTAAGGTGACGATAGTCGCTGCACGGCCTCCAATCATTTGTATCTCGTTAGGGACCAGATGAAATGGAGACGCTGCAGGAAATGAAGAAGGTCGACAAATCCCTAGTTGAACCATATGTTCAAACTCCAATTTCGTCACCTTGAGCTTCTCAGAATGAAGTCTACGAGCGGTAACGAAAGGTAATTGCCCATTCGGAACAATGTAATGTTACACATTGTGTTTAACCGGTAGGTTAAAATTAGGAGGTTTGGCTAACGAAGCGTAATTCATTAACAGTTCTTAATATCGGCCGAGATGTTGGCATTCAAAGCTCTCGACTTTATACTCAACAGTTGCATAGACGGCAGTAAACAGACTGAACTAATCAACTAACTCTCGACTCAACTAATTCTCGTTTTTTGAAATCGAGTATGAGCTCGAACTTTGCTAGAAAGTCCGTGCCGAGTATGGGTTTGTTTGTGTTAGCTATGATGAAGTTGTGAATGAATCGCCGTCTATCGCTGAGGTTCAGTTCCAGCAACTTCGTGCCAAATGTGTGGATCGTTGATCTATTTGTAGTGCGCAGAAGTTAATTAGGGCATGTGGTTTGTACCCTAAAAGTGTTAGCTGGAACTAACGATATGACAGCACCAGACTCGATTAAAAGATCGATTTGGCTATGCATATCGCGGACATATAACCTGCACAAGCGCTTCTGCAGAGAAACGCCTGTGAATGTGGCGATCTCCCGCCAACTTAATTTTTTGGTTGCGGTCCCTTTATCCTCCGGTTCTTTTTAGGTGGGGTTCTTTTAGGACCCTTAAATGCGCAAGGTGGGGTGCACTACTCTGCCGCACTACTACATCAGTAGTGGTAGTAGCAGAGTGTCCCCGCGGCGCCGCGGTGGATGATGATTTATACCGGAGACACACTTGTGGTATAGTAATTACAATATGAGCAATATTGCAATATACTTCAGGTGTGTCTCTATATACTGAGAAAAAATCTCGGTATACACTCAGTATACTCAACATTGAAACTCAATATCCCAATTGAGAAAAACTTCGTGGTATAGCTCAGTATACCCTAGATTTAAACCGAAGAATAGTCTGGGCATAACCCAAAATGATAATTTCGAACAGAATTTTAATTCTTCAATTTTGGCAGCACTACCTATAAAAGATTTTTATGTCAGTTGAAGGAGTTAAGTTGTTTATCCTTTTCTATTTCACTTTTATTTTTAATATAAATTAATAATAATTTCACAATATTTCTATTCATATTTAACTTCAATTTAACTGCAGCACAATAATTTTTTTCGATTTGCAAATCTGACAGATAAATGACAACCAAATAACTCAGTATACTAATGCAAGTGTGTCTTCACATTTTTATATTGCAATATGGCAATATTGCAATATCCCGATCTCAATTGCTATACCACAAGTCTGTCTC
Source organism: Thereva unica (assembly GCA_949987705.1). Classification (NCBI taxonomy): domain Eukaryota; kingdom Metazoa; phylum Arthropoda; class Insecta; order Diptera; family Therevidae; genus Thereva; species Thereva unica. The sequence goes on along the minus strand of OX465285.1, from coordinate 20,361,462 downwards.
CGGTATTAGCCACGGTTCCTTGTCGGGAGAGTCTACTGGTCCCCGCCGAGGAAGCCTTCGGTTGTCGAACTGGTGAGCGCCTCCATTGGCGTGGACTACCAGATCCTCTTGTCGCCGCCTGCCGCTGACTCTCAATTATTGTACCTCCCGTTGGAGAGACTGCAAGCTCCGCTCCAGGGAGGACGACGATTGCACCTCTGACACCTGCGATAGGAAAAGACACGAGTACAAGATCAAGATTACAAGACTTTTTGCTCATCTCTAAGTGCCAAAAGCTTGGCAGTGATGAGGAAAAAGTCTTATCTTGCACATTTGCAAGGCTAAAACAAAACTGCAAGACTTTTTGCAAAACTTTTTGCTCATCACTGCAAAACTCTTTTGGCACTTAGTGATGAGCACAAAGCCTTGCAATCTTGATCTTGCACTCTTGTCTTGCCCTGTCTTGTATTGGTCTTGCTTTGGTCTTGCTAAATGTGCAAGAAAAGGCAAGACTGCAACACCAGTTCACTACAGATAGATCTTTTTGCACTAAAGCTATACTTCTTATCATGTAGAATTTGGTTTGGATTCAAGGTTTTGGTTAAGACGAGACACTAAGGTGATATATGTCAGAACCACTGTCTTTGAGACACATGAGAAGAACATTTTATCGCTTTTTTTTAGTATTATGTACGCTTATTAATAAAACCAAGCTAGACCAATCTACTTTCATCAAAGTATTATGCTTCATTTACCGAATTGTCGCAATTAAATTTCCTTACCCCATTTTGTATTTAAATCAACCATCTTTAAACCACTATTCAAAATAAAAATCGTGCTTAGAGCACTTAATAATGATTTCAAGTGGAATTTCCCGTTCGGGTCCGCTCTTTGCAAATTCTACTATAATAAAATATAAAATTAATAATCTTAAACAACTTTTAACTCGTTATCAAACATTATAATTCTTATCATTTAAAGTGCAAGGGGAAAGTTTAAATCTTCAACTCTAATTTCTCATAAAGCAAATTTCGCGGTACAAGCAGTTCCACCATCCCGCCCCCGCCCCGTCCCCGCCGCTCTGCCATAAATCACAAAACTATATTTCCCCGGCACAGCAGTAGTCGTCGTTCGACAAGAAGTCAGCAAATATTTGAGCAAATTATTAAATTCTCTCTCGCACATAAGTAGCAGGCATAACTCCGAAAAGCCGAGGAGGCAGTCGAAGGATTTTATGTAAGAGTCTTAAAGGAGAATCTCCATCGAGATCTACCTACATTTGCCCAGTACTCCCACTAATGTTAAATGCAAAGTTTGCACTTCACTAGCTTTTGCCAAAAGATTACAAAAAAAAAACGAAGTAGCAGAAAACGACTACGACGACGACTACGAGGACTACGATGGCGATGAAGGCTCTAGATCCGGAGCTCCTGGACGAAAATTCTCGGAACTTGTGTTTGTTGAAATGTCTAGAGTACGGGGATAAGGATGTCATTAGGGAATCATAGACCAGGGCTGCTGCTGAGGACGAACTTGTCTCTCGCTCTGGCGATATCCTTTCCAACTGAACTCGACGTCGACGGCAGAGTGAGAATGGAATTTTCTTTTCTAGCACTTTTCTGGTGGGCATCGTGCGAATATTTTTTCTTATTATAATTTATTAACGAACGGAATAAGGCTTTCCTGTGGCGATGGACTTGTTGATTGAGAGAAATCTGCATTTTGTGCCCCTTTAAATTCATACACTCTTTTGATTTGTATGTTGAGAGTATAGCAGGTGATGGTCACTTCCAGAATTACGATGAAATGTCCCAGACAGGTGCATAAGGTTCCTAGCGGAGATAGCAGTACAATGAAAAGTTTCTCACCGCAAAAATCACTAGACCTATATACAGAGATTACTTTTGCGCCCGGTGCCGTATGGCCATATTGCGCCCTTTCAGATGTTCATTTTTTGAGTGCAGTGAAGCACAATGAAAAAGACAGAAAAAAGAAAAACACTTTAAAATTGAAAGTTTTCAAAGATTTAAATTGTTTTAAGAATGTTAATTTTGGAATTTGCACCCCCATCCAATTGCGCCTGGTGCAAGTGCACCAATCGCACCTATAAAAACCACACCACTGCATGGATGCGCTCATGCTTCAATAGACGAAAGGCATTATTGATCTATGACTTCTGTCACTCTATAAGAGTTACTTCCAATCCCACTGCATGCTCGACAACAAAAGTGATCTTCATTCAGAAGGTAGATAGGTGTGGGCACGAAACCATAAAGATAAGTTTGGCATTATTTTTTCCTGAAAACCCTAGAACGCAAGTTTAACCTATGCCTTCGAAATTCCATAGCAGAGGTTAAGTGGTGATTGTAGATTTTAAAAATTTCTGAATCTGGGAGATTATGGAGATGGTGTAACCTCTGTGGACTAATGCCGAATAGACAGACCTCGTTATTTTCACCAATAGAATAAAAATCTCCGATTTAAGTCTACCTGAGAGAGCACTAAGGCCATGCAGATCAGCTAAGTCCTTGAAGCTTATTTTGGACCCAAACTCAACCCCCCACTCTCGAGAATACCACCCACTCAATGGACGGGGTTCACTTCAGGACTCGCGAGGTATTTTGGTGTCTCAAAGAACTCGTTGTCAATAAATCCACTAGCCCCGACAAAATCCTCCCTTTGGTACTTAAAAAATGTGCCTCACCTTCAGCTAAACCCCTGGGCAAACTTTTTGCCCTGTCTTACTTCTCCGGAGCGTATCCCGACTCTTGGAAACTAGCTCATATTCAGCCAATCCCAAAAAACGGTGAAGCCAGCGTAAGGGGTCGCTAACTACCGCCCAATAGCAACTTCTGTTCTCTCCAAAATCATGGAGACAATAATCAATAAAAAGCTGATGAAATATCTAGAATCCAACCAAATTATACACGACAGGCCATACGGCTTCCGCTTCAGACCAAAACGGTCTACTGACGATCTGCTTGTGTATTTAACCGGACGTATCGAGCCTAGCATTCACTGGTCTGGCTGCTCTAGATATATCAAAGGCTTTTGACAGAATATGGCACCCTGCTCTGTTGAATACACACTTCAAGCTATTGGTATACACTTAGTTCTAAGGAACTGGATTTATAGTAGTTATAGTAGACCAACTTTTGCTCTGCGTGCGTTCCGTTCCGTTCAAGCGGCTATATTTCAGGTTGTATTTAAAGGCACACATTACTATAATATCTGTCACCGCACGCAACGCACACAGGGGCATAAATTTGTCCTCAGCTTAGTGCGCTATTCGTCTGTTGCGGGTGAACGCGGTTTTGCACTTTGTTTAGGCCGTCTAAGGTAGTCTTTTCGGCCTAAATATTCAAGGCAGAGACGAATGTGTGGGTCAGCACCGGCGCTAGCTCTTGTTGAGAGTGGAGCGAGATTGTCTTTCGGCGCCCTTTGTTCGAAAACTGTATTTCCAGTTGTCCTAGATAAAACTTTTTTCGAGTACTGCCGGCCTGCCATTTCCTTACGGGATTATATCTCCCCTTTTGCAAGCCTTTATGGGCTGGGGGCCCCATAAGGATTTCGATGGTGGTTTTATGTTTACAGTTCCACCTGTAGCGGCAATAGAGGAAGTATGTTTTCTCCGAGTTGCTTTTCCGATGTTTCGCCAACAGCATCACCATCTTTCGAGGCTATTTGGTTGTTTGTGTTGCATGGTCGGGCATTAGGGCTTGCCCTAGCCAGTAAGGTTGAGGTGGTGGAGAGAGTCACCTTCTTGTTAAAATAGGGTTCTCCTGCCATCAGCCTAAAATTGCAGTGTTCACCATCCTGTCATCTCTGTGAATTTTATGCGGTGCACTTTGTGGAGTATTCTCCACTCCTACACCCTTATGGTCTTCTTTTGAACCCCTATCCTTTCAAAATGCCAGTGGGGTCCTGTGTTGCTGCCGATTACAAAAAGGCCGTGCGGCAGTTTGTTCCCGTCTACAGCAACATGGCATGCTCCTTCCAAGGCTTAAGGCGGCCTATCATAGAGGGCGCACCGACCCCTACTCACCTGGTCTGTTCTGAGCCCTGAGCCAATTCGGCTAACGCCTTTAGAAGACTTCTTTGCACGGTAACTAGTTGCTTCGTGGTCAGAAGAGTTTTCGGATTGTTAGTCGCAACCACTCATATTCTGACACTTTCCGCTATTTGGCAAAAGGTTGGCTTTGGAGTCGTTCTAGACTTCATTATGGGTGCGTCCGACTTTTCTGAAGGGTTTTCAAACCGTGTGGCTAAAGCCTTCGCCCTTTTCGAGGATCTAGCCCTCTTCTTATTAAGAAAATTGGTATCCCTTTCTTCCTCGGGGCCAAGCAGACCTTACCAGCCTCTACACGGGAGTAGCCAGCTTTCCAGATACCGCATAAAACGTTTTCGGGCTGCGCCACTTCGTTTTCTGAAAGCGGTCGTTTTTGCAAGTCGCCTCTCCGATTAGGTGCCCTTACTTCCGCAGGAGATCTAAGGAGATCTCCCAATGAAGGAGTGATCTCAACGTACTCCATCCCTGGGAATCCCCAAGACTTTCCTTCACTGGGACCATTCGACACCTTGAAGCATGGATCCAAAGATATCTAACTGGCCTTGTAGGTCGTTCTTTTGGGAGCTGTGGGAGCTCCAGAAATGTTTTGAGCGCAAAGAAGTGCTCCATCTTCAAAAGTTTTTTAATTGATACCACCAGCTCGGCAAGAAAGGACGGTCGCCCATGGCAGAGCTCCGTTTCACCAATGGAAGGCTAATTCAAACCGAAGTTCGCCTGGCATCCGCAGTCCATCGTTAGTAGTACATTCACGCAGTACCATTCATAAGCTCAGCACGATTGTTGACACATTAGGATTGCGGTTTTAGACTTGGCTAGCTACAAACAACGCACGGCTCGCCTGAACTCAGTCTCACCCAAAAGTTCTGTCACTTCTGATTTTATTGCGGCAACACTTAAATTAAACTTTCAGAAACTCAAAAAAACTAACAAGAAAAAAAAATGTCGAGCTATTTTCGATTGCGAGCGTTTGTTCGAAAAAGAAAAGAAACCCATTAATTCTCTTGTTTATTTCTTTGTTTTATGAAGAACGCAATTCTTTGTTATATATTTGAAATTTGTTTAGTATGTATTTACACTTCATAAGTTAATGCAAGCTTAAAATTTTTGTTCATATTGCTTAATATTTGCTAAGGGGTCGTACATTAATTACATGAGGCGTTTTGGGCTAGGGGGTCGAGCCGAATCTCACTCAATCTCACGTAATTCAAGTGCAAAAATATTCATGGCCTCAACGAAAACTTCAAGGAGCTCCAGACTCACGCCGTGAACACACGCGAAAAAGCGCGAGCGCGTATGCGGATGGTTTTCTCGCCTAGCACGCGCCTTGCTTTCCTTTTCAAGGGGATATGGCGTGAATTTGTGCCGTGAATTCACGGCTTGAGAGTGAATAGAAGTATAGATCTTCAGGCACGAACTGACGATAAATGCCCAAACACACAAAGATTTTTGTCAGTTTTCTTGGACTGCAGGCCCCATACAGTTGGCGGCCGGTGCACGTGTGGTAATATTTGGCCTCAAGGCGAAAAACTTCAGGCCATGGCCTGCCGGCGACCTATGTGTAAATGGAAGCCTTAAGATATGACTAAATCCTACACAAACTCCAGAAAGTAGCATAGTAGTTGGTTGCTAAGCCGCCAACGGCCAGCTAAACGCGCGACTCCGCGAGTACTGCAGTGTACGAACCAAGTAGCACTGAATCACGAAAAGGCCTTTAGAATATAGAAATACAGGAAGGCATACGCCAAATTTTAGCGTAATGAAATTCTTGTCGAGTGAGTGATGACGTTCTGGTAGTTGTGTGTCCATTACAAGCGGAAAAGACGGTGGAACAGAGGATAGGTAAGAAGGAGTTAGTCAGGAGTAGTAAGACCTATGGGGTGCGCCAGCGAGGGAGACCCAACCTTCGCTGGAAGGATGGTGTAAACCAGGACGCTCAGAGCTTAGGGATGTCAAACTGGTTGACCTCGGCGCAGAATCGGGGCCGGTGCAGAGAACAGTTGCGAGACGCCAGGACCGGATCCCGGCTGTAGAGCCGTTAAAGAAAGACGAAAAAGACGAAGAAGTCTAAATTATCAGTTATCTCAAATAAAATCTTGCACACGACCAGCCCGATTTCCTGTGATTATGTAAATACTAGAGATTTTTTAAAATTTGAAAAACCTCACTAGTGATTAGATGGGGGAGGGAGTCGAGCCAAATCTCACGACACCTCACCAGGGGGGAGGGGGGATGCTGTCGATAAATTGCAAAAATCACCTAAAGTTTTTTTTTGCGAAAATACGCTCGCAATCTAAAATAGCTCGACACATGTTTTTCTTTTTAGTTTTTTTGAGTTTCTGAAAGTTTAATCTAAGTGTTGCCGCAATAAAATCAGAAGTGCCAGAACTTTTGGGTGAGACTGAGTTCAGGCGAGCCGTGAACGCCCTCAAAAAGTGCCATCAAAATTTTATTTTTTGCTCGAAATTGGTGTTCGCATTTATTTTGGCGCCCCTTACCACCTGGCGCCTAGAGCGACCGCTCCACTCGCTCCACCTTAGAGCCGGCGCTGGTGTGAATCTTGTAGATTATGGCCCCAGCCGAGGCCTAAGCTTGTAAAAAATTTTATTAAAATAGTTTGAAGTTTTCAGGTTAATTAAATTAAAACATACCAATACTGTACCCAAAATAATAAGTCTGGAACACAGGCACAACAATGTTCAGTATCTAAAGTCTCCACTCTCCATGCCTTTATTTTTTGATCAAGAATTATCCCCCGAAAAATTGCAATTTTCATCCCATTTAAACTCGGAACACTTTCAAGGACCAATAAAGCAATGCATGACTACAGAAGAGTAATAAAAATCTCCTCCGAAGCCGTTCTACACCAATAAAATCCAATGAATTTATTGCACCATTATTTCCGATGGCGCCTACTTAATTAAAGGAAGCCTTGACCTTCTTCCTCGACTGCCCAAGACAAGTGACCAGATAAAAGAAGACCAGCATAGATCTCGAGAGCCCCACCATTCAAGAGGAGCCCCACCGACGAAGACATTGAGCCACAAGGAGTTCTCGGCTCTGTCCGGACTTTTGTACTCGTAAGTGAGTAAGTGATAAAATTAAATTACTGATATATAACTTCCACCAGAGCCGGGCACACGGTATCGATTCAGTAATGCCGTATTTAATGAGGAGCACACGAAAACATCGGCCAGAGACACCGGGCGCAGGGACTTCTTCAGAAGGAGTGACTTTGTAACCCATTTACCTTCGAACTACCTTAAAAATCTTTTGAATACCAGGTAATAAAAGCGGTAATTAAGTTTAATTTTACGAAGGTTAGTGAACGTGCATGGCATGACGGTGGCCGGCATGATTTTTCGAAAAACGTAATTACACCAGCGGCAAAGTGGCAACTATCGATAATATGTCGTTACCGATAATTATAACCGATTTTAAGTATCGTGAGTGGAGTGGAAGTTTTTAGCTCAAGTTTTTGATTAAATGATTTCAAAGGGTTATCGGCTCATTAGAATCTATATTTAATTTCAAACCAGTCGGCACTAGAAGGAGTGATTTGTAGTCTGTGACATTATTACAGAGGCGGAAGTCTTGTATAGACACCGGCGATGGGAATAGTCAATTGGTGCCGAAAGGACACCATTTTGTAACTACATTCGTGAAAAAATCTATGGCTGATAACATGTAGACTATTTATGTGGTAGCATAGAATCAAGTTTAATAGCCTTGCTTCAGAATTATACAAGATTCAAAGAGTGACCGACCGGCAACACTGGAAGCTCTCCTCAATTTCAAGCTCCATCTTTGAATACTTAATTGCTGTAAATGCTGCATTGACGCTGGGATCGAATATAACCTGGGCGATGATATTCAAAGAGGAAATACGTCAGCCTATTAGAAGAGATCTCTTCTGTGTATAACTCTAAGATAGCAGCTGGTGCCACGATTTGGGCACAGGCTCCAGTACAGTACAGTAAGTGTTTAGTCTTGACTACTGACTTCCATGCAGAACTGTACGCCATAACCTGTGAAAACTTGAAAAGAGAGACCTATGCTGACCACCAACCATATCTTTCTTCTATCTGACAGCCAAGCAACAATTAAAGCGATAAAGTCAAGTATGACCTAGTCCAAATTAGTTTGACCGTCTCTACTGTGAGATGAACCTGCCCTGGCGAGGATGCTGCCTATAATAGGGGACCCAGGCCAAGCCGATGGGGGGCAAAATCGTACCGTCACCTCCTCGCTGGTGCCTCCTGGATAACCAACTAACGACGGACGTACCCAGTGCCTGGGGGTATAGCTGGGCCACCCTATCCGTTGGGGTATAATTCACGGATCCGGCCCTCCAGGTCGGGGGTTGGGCGAAAGGTTGACAACCTCTCCTCAGAAAACAACTCTTGTTATGGAATCGAGAAATCAGCCTCGGAACAGTCAGGATTTACGGCAAAGACCTCAGCAACGTCCCAGGACTAATGATTTTAGGAAAAACGATATTAAGTTTGCAACATGGAATGTAAGAACATTATGTAGACCCGGAGCAATGGCAGAAATGATAGATGAGCTAAGACGATATAGAATACTCATCGCAGGACTACAAGAACTAAGGTGGACTGGTAGAGGAGTCCTAGAACGAAAAGACGCTACGATATTCTATAGTGGTAATAATGACTCCAGAAGAAACTTTGGGGTAGGTTTCTGTGTACTTAAACCTCTAATCAACAACGTAATAGACTTCAACCCGCTTAACGATCGGATCGCAACCTTAAGAATCAAATCCAGATTTCATAATATAACATTCATCACCGTGCACGCGCCTACAGAAGAAAAACCAGAACAAGAAAAAGATGACTTCTATGAAACTCTTAGGGTGACCTATGACCAAATCCCTTCTTACGACATGAAAATCGTATTAGGGGACTTTAATGCTAAAATAGGTAAGGAACCATATTATTACCCTTACGCTGGTAAGTTCTCGTTGCACGAGGATTCAAGCGATAACGGGAACAGAATGGCCGAATTTGCTATCGCAAGAAGTTTGTCAATAGCTAGCACCTGGTTTAACCATAAGAATATACACAAAAGGACATGGACATCACCAGATGGCAGGCACCATAACCAAATTGACCATGTTCTAGTTGACACTAGGCATGGAAGCAGCATACTGGATGTAAGAAGTTTCCGAGGAGCGAATGTAGACACCGATCACTATCTAGTTGTTGGGAAAATGAGGACGAAAAAACTAGCGACAATAAATAGAAGAAACAATGATAGACAAATAAAGTGGAATATAGAAAAATTAAGAAATGTAGAATCAAAACAACAGTATGAAATTATGTTAACAGAAAAGCTTGAGCAAATAACAAGGAGTCTGGAAATCGGAACTGATCTGAACCTGATGTGGAACTCTATAAAAGAAAAAATTATAGAAACAAACAACTGTGTATTAGGCACACAAAACCACGAAAGAAGGAGACATTGGTTTGATAATCAATGCAAGAGCAGCATTGAAATAAAAAACCATGCAAGACAGGTGTACCTAACAAGAATGACTAGAGGAAACCATGAGAAATATGTAGCAGCACGAAGAGACACGAATAAGTTATTAAGGAAGAAAAAACGTGATTACTTCAGAATTAGAATAAGTGCGATCAAGCAAAGCTACAGTAACAAAGACACTAGAAGTTTCTACAAAGAAGTCAACATGATTAAGAAAGGATACAAACCCACCTGCACCATGGTAAGAAGAGAAGATGGTACTATAGCTAGTAGTATCGATGACATACTCGAGTTGTGGGAGAAATACTTTAGAGACTTCTTCAAAGAGAATATAAGCCTAACACAGGGAGCAGCGGAAAACCTTAATACAGATGACCCAGAAAACGATACGCCAGATCCTACAATGGAGGAAGTTGAAAATGCCATAGCGAAACTGAAAAATCACAAAGCTCCAGGTTCAGATGGCATACCCACGGAAATCTTAAAAAATGGAAAAAATGGTGGGGAGAAGTTATGCCTGGCCTTACATAGTCTAATCATGAAACTATGGAGAAGCAGCAAGATGCCAGAAGAATGGCTTTTAGGCACAATAGTCCCAGTCCATAAAAAAGGTGAATTGATGAGCTGCAAAAACTACAGGCCAATATCTCTTCTGAACACAGCTTACAAAGTGTTTTCACATATTTTATTTAATAGACTGAAACCACATTTGGAAGATAAAGTAGGTGATTACCAAGCAGGATTTAGAACGAACAGATCGACAACAGACCAGATTTTCATAATGAGACAAATACTTGAAAAATGCTAGGAAGAAAACATTGATATACATCTTCTTTTTATAGACTATAGAAATGCTTACGATCTGCTAAAGAAAAGAGAGTTGTGGAATAAGATGAGTGAAATGGGTTTCCCCAGAAAATTAATAGATCTCTGCAGGATGACGACCAAAAATTGTGAAACACAAGTGAGAATACGAGGTTGTAACTCAACCAATTTTCCTCAAGAATCGGGTCTGCGACAAGGAGATGCAATCTCACCAATACTTTTTAACATTGCTCTCGAAGCAATAATGAGAGAAACACAGCTTAATGGAGCAAATAGCATCTTGACAAGGAACATCCAGATACTAGCCTTCGCAGATGATATAGTCATAATTGGACGCAAAGCACAAGAGGTAAAGGAAACCTTTTTCATTATTGTGGAAAGCTCAGCAAAGTTCAATCTACGAGTAAATGTCACAAAAACAAAATATATGATCGTATCAAAACAAGGACATCGGCTAGGACGAAGTATCAGCCTTGGCGATCATATTGTGGAAATTGTAGAAAACTTTATCTACTTAGGGACAATGCTTACTGCACAAAACCATATAAAGGACGACATCCATAGACGCATCGTAGCCGCAAATAAAACCTATTTCGCACTAGTCCCGGTCTTTAAAAACAAAGAAATTTCAAGACAATGCAAAATCAGACTATACAAAACGTTAATCCGTTCTATGCTATGGGTCTGAGGCTTGGACATTGACCCAACAAACAGAAAACCAGCTTAAAATCTTCGAAAGGAAGATCTTAAGAAGAATATTTGGTGCTGTAAGGGTTAACTAAAACGAATGGCGCATTAGGACAAATGAGGAACTTCAACAAATGTATGACGAAATAAACATATCTACATACCTACATAAGATTGAACAGGCTGCGATGGCTTGGACACGTTCTACGGGCTCCAGAAGAAAGAATGCTAGCCAGGATTTTTAATGGAAGACCATCTGGAAGAAGAAGAGTAGGACGACCAAGAAATAGGTGGATGGATGACGTGCTAGAAGATATACGAAAACTTCGTATATCAAACTGGAGAGAGCTAGCAAGACGTAGAGAAGACTGGAAAAGGAGACTTCAAGAGGCCCGAGTCCTGCAAGGTTATTGAGTCGTCCCAGGTTATTGAGAACAACACCTTCTTCTGGGGCGTGAGATGTGAAGCCTTACCCATGCTCTGGCCGGAGAAGCTGTAATGTAAGTTTAATGGTTTATATTGATACCCGAATTGGGAGGAGGAAGAGTGGTTTAACCTATACATCGACATGGTTCGGGAAACTCTCTCGGGTCTACTCCTCGAAAGATCAGTTCCTTTAGACCGGAGAAGAAGACTTCTTCGAAACGAGTCCGGAAAAGAACTGCCCTCGGATGATGAACGAGCTTCTTTTATAGCTGGGCAGGAAAGCTTTTCTTCAAAGAGCTTTCGTGGTGGGAAGCTTTTAGCTTTTAAAAATAGAAAGCAAAACCTTTTTTAGGACTCGTGCTTGAATATTTGCTACATGAGGGTTTGGGGAAGGATTCCAATAATAACCAATTGTGGTTCGTTATAGGGTTGGCGAGTTTACCGAGTTTGGCCAGTTGAATCCAGTTTTGTCTCCTGTCTTAGGCATTGAAGTCTTAGATAGGGGGTCGCACACATTCCCTGCTGCTAGACCGATGTAAGACTCTCAGCACTATCTCGTATAAACGTAGGTTGAAGTGGAATTGGGGAGATCCACAGAGAACACCCGATTCCGAGCTTTTGTGAGCTCCTTCCTTACAGACTGAAGGCAGGACGGCAGTTAAGAGCCCGAAAGCCCCAGTTGGTCGAAATCACCAGGGCAATGGTACGTTATTCAAGTCAAGTCTAAGCAACAAGCTACTAGGCAGACTGCTTACCTTTTCAAAGGTTTCTGACTTACAACCTTGAGGTATAAGAGTGTGAGTGTAAGAGAGTAGTACTTTTGGACCCAATATCTCACCAAAAGAAGAATAAGATGAGTTTACAAAAGTTGACCGTGATGTTCCTATAAAAAGCAATCCTAGACTCTCTGACCATGGAAGTGAGATTTCAACAAACATTCTTTTTTTGGTAGATGTCGACTAGGTTGGACGTTCCACTTCATGCGCCTTACGTCGCTTGGTTATCTGAATACAGCAGTTCCGCCTGGAAAACCCTGGCAGAATTAGGCAATGGGTAGTATTTTTGAAATTTTGGGGATGATGTAAAAAAAACTCCAAGGACTCATGTATGGATACCATAAGTCTATTTTAATCCAAACCCAACCAATTCATTCTAATTAAGCTAAAAGCAATAATTCATTATAAATGCAACTGTCAAATAATAGGAAACTTATTAACATTGTAATAAACCATGAACAGAAATATGCAATTTTCGTGTCCTTAGAGCTGCTCTCCATTCGCCAACAATTCTATCTACATCGGGGCATCGTGGGGTAGCAGCAGCAGCAGGGGGATGAAAAACCATTTATATGAAAATTATGGCGCCTGCCATCCAAAAATTTACATTCAACATCCCCCCATGAGACTTTTAGGGCTTGAATGCATGCCAATTTCTTGATTGTCTCAACTTGGCAAAAGATTTCGAATGAATTTTCAAGTTTTGTGGAAAATTTCATGATTTGTTGAGTTTTTGCTCATCCCTGGTCAAAATGGCGCCAGCATTCCTATATCCCAATTCGATTTTTCTTTACAACAAAAGTCTCCTCTCTCCGCACGACGACGAGGACGAAAAAATAAAAAACTGTCGTCATTTTTCCCCAATTCAAATAATTTTGGCAAAAACACAATGAATTTTCTCGAAGGTTTTTTTTTCGGTTTATTTTACTGCATTTGGAAGGATTTTTTGATACAATCCGATTTTTTTTTTAATTTTTTTTGTTGATGAATATTTTGTGGTGGTCCTTAAATTATGGATAATCACATTTGTAGAGATATTGACAGAACCTTTCACTGCGATTTAAATCGCGCACGGCCGGAATCTGTTAACTCAATTTCAAAATTAATTTGTGTATCGAAATTTAAGAGGATTAAAAAGGGCTGAAAACAATTTCATTTTGGTTCATCGTCAGTCCAGGCAGGGGTGGGTGGAAAAAACGCTGTTTTCTCATATACATATGTAGGTATGGGCACAGGACTTGGGTATGTTCTGGTGCAGCCTTAATAGGTTTAATGTGCTCATGACGTGGAATCATCCAAAATGAATGATCTCCTTCAATACTTGGTTATTTTATAATAATTTTGGTATTTTCCGTACCGTATAAAAGTAACCCTTGGGTGTGTGCGTAAAGTCAGTGCCGGCCCTATGGTAGAGCGAGTGGAGCGGTCGCTCTAGGCGCCAGGTGGCAAGGGGCGCCAAAATGAGCGTTAAAAGCAATTTCGAGCGCCTTTTGGAATAAGGAAATTTTTTGATTTAGGCAATTTTGATTTTTGAAAAATTTGGTTTTCATTATTTATTTAACACGGCACGTGGCTCCGTTTGGAAAATATTTAGGTTCTAAATCGATAAAAAATTTGAATACTACTTTTGAAGTCATAAGGCATTTTGATGCTTTTTCAGTATGTTTCCAACCGAGCTCAGTCGAAAAGTACCAACTAAATCCTTCATAGCCGTCAAAAAACTTGGGCAAACTTAAATACATATTTAGATAGAGTTCTTTGAGACCTACAATTAGAATGATAAGAATAGTTTTCACTCTATCAGGCTCTCCTTCAATTATCGGGCTGAACCACTAGTAGTGAGGAAAAGCCAAAACTGCAGATGAGCAAAAAGTCTTGCAGAAAGTCTTGCAAAAACTCTTGCAGTCTTGTCTTGATCTTGTTAAATGTGAAAGACAACACTTTGTGCTTATCACTGAAAGACTTTTGGCACTTAGTGGTGAGCATAAATTCTTGCTATCTTGCTCTTGCAGTCTTGTCTTGTCCTTGTCCTGTTTTGTCTTGGTCTTGCTTTAGTCTTGCTAAATGTGCAAGATCAGTCTTGCTCATCACTACTCACTAGACCGATCAGAGTGAAAAAGGAGCTTAAGCATTGGTGGGTCAGTCACCAGCAGGATAGGGGGAGCAGCATGTAGTAACTATCTCGACCTGGTACAAGTGCGATCGTAACCTCCTCGTGGTGGCCACTGGAATCTGTCCTGAAAGAGATGGGCTAACTAGATCGGGCCTACCAAGCCAAGATGTAATATGTTGTCGTGTCGAGGGCTGCATGGCAGTGGGTAGGTTTTGAACTCTCGTTTAACGATCGCCTTTGGAGATCTCCTTCGGGTAGCCAAAAAAATTGGTAGCATCAGTTCCAATATAATCTAGGGGGAACATTCCCATCATCTAGGGTAACAGGAACCCAGAAATAAAAAAATACTAAAAGGTCAAGGCAAGAAGGGCTGGAGTGGAATTTAGGGAGCTCATGGACCATACCATAGCCCCCTTTCATGAACTCTTTGCCGATGGCAGGACTGCGGTTGAGAGCCAGGAAAGCTTGAGTGTAAGCAAGACACTTGTTCCAGCGATCTGGCCCACAAATACATATGAGCTATAGGGGTGTAGTACAATAGGCCGTGGAAAGGTAACTCAAAAAAAACCCAAAGGGATTAGCGGCTTTAAAACCTGATTAACGGCACGCGAGCGTTGAGGTCTATAGTTAGAATGGTAAAAAGTTTCCCCTTGCTTTCTTACGTTGATCAGGTAAAATTTTCGGTCTGAGCCGGAATACCATATCCGGACCTGATAGCCGGATCGGAGCAAAAAAGTAACTTAAAACATACACCCAATACTACTGAATCTTCCCGTGAAAGTCCCGTCACAATCGGATTAGCCGTTTCAGAGATTAGCCTGGACAGACAAGCAAAAATTAAAAAAAAAAAAAAAAAAAAAAAAAACTAGAAAGTTTTAATAACATGTACATAACCATATGGGATAAGAAAATGACAATTATTTGTCAATGTGTATGCGAAACCGTTGACAAAACGGCGCCGAAAGACTCTACCCTCAGGGTAGTCAAGGGCTGGGACCGGCGCTGCTTAAGGTTTTGCTAAACTTAGGGCAGCCATCGCCTAAAATGCCGAGGCCGGACAAAAACTACAAAAAACCCGGACATTTGGGTGAAAATGAGTTTTTTCCCCGGACACCATTTTTTTTTAAAAGAATTTAACGAATACGTTTTTATTGGCCAGTTAAAATCCAACCGCCGCCATATCGAATCGATAGCCAACTATATATTCGGCTACCAGCGAAGGGCTAACAACCTTTTCTAGCATTAAGTTGTTGCTATGAAACCTACGACACAACCTCGGACAGGACAGAAACTCGGGAAACTTAAAGCAATTATATATAAAATTACCCCATTTATGACTAGGTTGAAAAGTTGAGTCGAGGTTGAGTTGAAATTTCCACCACCTTGAAATAGAGTTGACCGGAAATCCAAACATAACCTCAAATTTTTGTTTGAAATTCTCAGAACGAAATTTTATTTTTATTCTTGTGCAAACAAAAACACCGAAGACAAAACTAACGCCAAAGGCCGACTTCACGGATGGTATACAAAAAAATCACTTAAAACCCAATTACAACCCAACCAGCGCGTATATGAGGCGAAAAATCTACTCGACCCAGGTAGGAGAGAAGAAACAGAGATGGATAATAAATGTGACAGAAGTAAAAAAAAAGAGCAAATTAGGGGTGAATATGAGAACCTACTGGATCTAAAGACTGCACTGCATAACTCGCTAGGTTGCTTCGGCGAAGTACGACTCGAAGTTAATCGAAGCACGGTATACAAAAACAAGGCAATGTAAAAGAGAAATGTCATTTTAGTGATGGAGTCCCTTGGCGATTACATTCCTTTGTTTCTGTATACCGTGGTACGAAAAACTTGACTACACACTCATGCAACCTCGCGAGGAGCACAGTTACCCGGCACACCACACACCTCGAGTCCTTTGATTCAGACGCAAAAACCGCTAAAGATACAAAGTCGCCCGAGGCGAAGTCAAGTTACATAAAGTGAATGGAAGTGTCTCTCTACATTTTCGACTTCCACCAACTTCGTGAGTAGAGAAGTGCAGGCTTAAAAATAAATAAACGTAACAGTGCGAACATAAGAAAAATCGTGGTCTGCCTGGGCGGAAGTAGTGCCCAAATTTAGTATGTCCGTTTTCCGGAAAATTTGGGGACCGCAACGTGACCTATCGGTTAAGAGCTTGGAATTACCACCTTTAAAATTTAGTACTTACGGAGTAAAAAAAATGTTGGTCTGCCTGGTAAAATCTGGCGCTAATGTCTTGGCACTTTTTGTTGTTGTTGTTTTGGGACCGCAACTATCGAGAAAGATTTTCGACTGTGGTATAATCTCTCGCAGTCAGTATTTCCGAGCTCATTCCACGTCCAAGAGTTCAACCGCAGGGTTCATTACCCCCTTCTTCAATACCCCGTACCTTCATATGGGGGCGTCCATAAATTACGTGTGGCGTTTAGGGGGGGGGGGGGTTCGAATCGAATCTCACACAATCTCACGTGGGAGAGAGGGGGGGGGGGGTCTCGCCAAATATCACGTAATTTTTTTTCCTCAATAAACAGTGTAAAATTGGTAGAAAACTGAATGAAATTATGTAAAATATGTTTCTCCACTAAAGACCGCCTTTTAATTGTAGGCCGCAGGCCAGGTCGGTAGGTACTGCCCAATGAAGGCCACACCATACTCAGTCTGAGGGATGAGGACTTCAGGTATCCGCCGACAGGCCGTGGCATGCAGGTAACTTCATGATTCCTTATAGACACATATCCGAAGACAACAGTTTAGCATAGAAGGCTGTTAATTCAAGTGCAAAGATGTTCATGGCCTCAACGAAAACTTTAAACGCACAAACTGATTGGTGACTGGAAAAACCTTTAAAATACACAGACCACCATATTTGCAGGGGCAGCAGGCGCGGAGAAATTGAATGTATGGGAAATTCTCTCACAGATGGCCGCCGTATCCGCTTTCGTGCCAATAGGTTTGTGCCTTAAGGCGGCTCCAGACTCAAGCCGTGAACACCCGCGAACAAGCGCGAATGCGAGTGTGGGTGGTTTTCGCGCCTTTCTTTCAAAATCTCACGAAATCTCACCAAGGTTGAAGGGGTGGAAGGCGTTGAAAAATCCCAAAAATCGCCTCAGCTGCCGTTTTCTGCTGCCACTTTGGTGAAACAGAGACAGAACCATACTATCTTCTATGCGATAAAGGAGTTCAGATTTGCGTTTCCACTTTGAGGCTGGGATATAAACTGGCCTTAAGTCCTCTTTTCGTTTCGTATCGGTGTACGTTTGATAATTAAATTGTCACTGGAACATTCAAATAAAACGAAAGCATTTTCGCCATGCCGAAGTTTGCTTGGATGCGGATTAAGTCAATTTTTAACTAAGACTTGATTTAATTTATTGAGTATGTATCCTTCAATTGATCGGGTCACCCCTGACACAAAAAGTGTACACTTTTCAAAACCCCGCCCGGACGGCCCCCGGACGCCCTCCGAACTAGGACAAATCCGGGAAAACCCGAACGGATGGCAGCCCTAGCTAAACTAAACTTCTATTTACTAAAACTAACTAAAACTGCGTGTATTCTTGGAACGTACAAGAGTATCTGGCAAGAACCATTTTAATTATTCACCACTTTACTGATAGTATAAGAGAATTTTTATAAATATGTAAATATTACTGGTATAGTGTTATGGCCGAAGCAATTTTCATTGTTCTGAGTGAATTAAAGCCACATCCTGTCCAAACAACCCTCATTCAAAATAGGTACAAAAAAAAATCGCACCAGGCCGACCCTCTATTGAAATTTTGATGCCCTTAGCCCCATTTCAGGAAGTAAAACTTTAAAGCCCCTAATATAATATGCTCACTGGGAAATCAAATCTCCACCCTCGCATGAACGGGGCCCTGAGCACGAAAAGATATCCATCAACCGAAATGGTTGCTCAATTTTGGTCCTGATTTTATATTACCGCCATTAGCCCCGAAAAAAAAACTTGTAACAGATTTTCATCAAATGGTCACACAGCACAGTAAAGGTGACAAATCATGGGTTTTAGACTGAAAACCGTAAATCGATCCGGCATTTTCTTGAATAATTGATGGCATCAACATTTCCATTTCGGAACCGAGAGGCACAACAAAAACGTTGTTGGTACCACCACCACCAACAAGAACAACAAATCTTTAAATGGCTCACATCACATATATACGAGACTAGATTCGGGATGGCTGGATAAACAAGAGGACACACTATGCCAGGAATATAGACGAAAAAAAACCGCCTCATTGTTGCCCGAATTCCATTATTAGGGGAAATCAATGTAAACAGAACTGCTCCAGAACGCCCAGTTGTTGGGGCCATCCGAATGGGGCCAATTCCACGTTCAACAAAGCCGCCAGCATGCAAAATGGTCAGAGAATTTGCTTTCCCTAACTATCAAATGGGCAATTGAGGTAGAGTGTGTGCACACCTGGGTCGACAACATTGCTTTGATGGGGATTTAGAATCGCTTTTCGAGGACTTTCGGGGCGATAAAGGAACCGCAAATATTTAATCCCTTTTAAGAGCTATACAACATCGATTTTTGGTCATTTTTGAACGGAAAGATTTGTCATACATTGCTGCTATGTTAATATTTACTTGCTTTATCATGAATTTGTGGCGAATTTACTTAACTGCAGGACAAACGGTATAACCGGCATAACTAAATCCATTGCAACCAGGCCGGTCTCGATAGCCTAGGAGTTCAGGCGCTCAACTACCACCTTAGAGGTCGGTGGTTCGATTCCACTTCGACCGTTCCATTTTCCGACCTGGGTTTTCCTTCGTTCTTGTCTTCCATCTTTACAAAAAAATCCCTACCCTGATTTCTGTCGTCGCCTCTAAGCATAATAAGCTAAGAAGCTACCTCCTGTTCTATAGACGATTGAATGGAGAGCAGTTGGAATAAAACCTCGAGTTGGCTTTGTCAGCTCTTTTGATCTTCTCTATATTGTCTAGAGCTTGCTGTCCGACTTTCCACCTAACGAATAGAGCCATCAGCAGTCAAAGGGTCATCACCTTTGAGCACCAGTCTTTCACATTAAAAAGTAGGTATTGCGCCGGTTGGGCCTGGGAACGTCGTCATAACTTAAGCTCGACCAAAGATGCACTGCCTCAAAGTTATCTCAAACGACATGAAAACGATAGGATTAGTTAAAGACAGTCTTAAGGATGCATATGAGGAGGAGGCAATGTCTCATGTGTCCCCTGATCCACCTGTATTTGAACTTTGTTGTTTTAGTGGTAAACAAATTCTTTAGAACGCTAAAACAATGGCTGCAGAGTATCAGAGTAAGCTGAGCGAGTCTTGTGTTACGGGAAAACATAGTCATGGAAACATGAAAGATATGTTTTTTCGGTGGAATTCCGGCAAATTTTAACACAGCTGCTTCATACCAACAGTGGATCAGTGAAGATCAATTGAAGATCAACTTACCCCATCACTAAAAATTTTGAGAGCGCAGTTTTCCACGTTGTCCGGCTATGATAGCTGGGTTTTGAGGGACCAACCCAGGCAGTATTCGAGTAGTGCCGAATGTAAGACTTTAGGTTAAAGGCTTGAGCTGATTGTTGTTAATACTTTGTCTTGGAAATTAAAAGAAGGTTCATCGGTTAGTTCTTGAGACTCCAATCAAGAATTTTATTTATTTGGAAAAATCAAGCTAAGCTTAGTTTGAACGATAAAAGAGAGAGCTCTGTATCTTCTACAAAAGTTCTAGGTTGTGAAGGTCATGCCGTAGCTATACATGGCCAGTCAGATATCCTACCAGCAGCCTAAAGTTGGAATGTACCGCTAATTGGAGCTGGCTCTAAAGACAAAGGCAAGATTGTGGAGAATAAGATCAAGGAACTACTGAAAGAGTTTTGGAAAATGTTATCTTCTTCGGGTTGAATAGAGTTGAAAAGGGTTGATCTTGTCCCGTTCGATGGTGTTACAAGAAAGGCTCCAAGAATAACGGTTTGGAACCGTTCTATGACTATACCAAGCATCCCGGGAATGAGCGGTCTGGAGGATTGACCCTGAAAAGTGATCGCTGAGCAGGCACCTCAAGGATCACAGAGGTGGAGAGGTGAGAGGTGTATGAACAGCCTTGATTTTTAAGAAGGCCCACTCCGTTGAAGGAGTCTTTGAAGAGGAGCTTTTCTAGACTATTTGCTTAAGGTAAAGTCTGCAGAACCTCACAATGCTTCCTCCAGACAGTGATTTCGGAACGTTTCAACTCCTTATTATAACCTGAGGTGGTAGCACGTAACGGTTCAATCGACCTCTTCATACAAACATACAAGTGTTACAAAATTTTTGACATGAAAAGGTCGATTGACTTACGTGCTACCACCTCTATTATAGTGAGCCTGTATTCTTCCCTTTGCCAAGCATGTTGTATCCTATTGACTTCCTAACTATCCTCCACATTGCAGCCAGTCTGTCGTTCCACCAGGAAACTTTGCGCAACAACAGTGTTGCTCTCATGTTAGGAGCAGATCAACACCACAGTGAGCTGCGTTGCAGCCATCTTTAGTTCACACACAGCTGATAGAGGCGAGACCAGTTGGTTTTTTTTTGGAAACTAGGAAGAGGCGCGTATATGTGTGAGGCTGACAACATATAACCTGATGTGCAAAGAGTTCGAAAGTGAGGCCTTATCTAGAACACGCCAGTTTTGGATATTGTTAGAGAGTAAGCTATTAGTGAGGGTGAGGGGCACCTCCTCCTACCTACCACCAGTGACAAAGGCGGGTTTGTATCCCGATATATGTTATTCGTAACAAGAAATTCTAGGGCGCACTCACCTCTCTCGTTTACATCGGTAATCCCCAAAATGGAGTGGTGAACATTTGAAGCCTTTATTTGGTGTGAAGCCCTTGGTCTCTTAACTACTTTAGACACAATTACACAATTATTGCCAGGTTAAGTCCGAGAGCCAGTGTTGCCGATTTCATTGGACATAAGTGATGCTTGTTTCCGCTGCTGTTATAATATCGCCCTTTGTAGTACTCCAAGCTCTTCAATGTTATTTTCGTCAGAAACTGTTTGCTGCCTTAAGGTTTTTTGTAGTTTTCCAGCAAATTCTAGCCTTTTAATGCTGCCCCGCAGAAGGTCTACGTTAAACCGTCTACGGTTTATGACATCGTGTCTGATTGCGGCGGTTTTGAGTCGAATAGCTGCTACTGCTAAAAATGTTGGCCCCTTCCAGTGTCTGCTCTTCTGAAGCTCCTGACATCTTCCAGAATAGTTCTCCATCTGCGGCTGATGGCCACATGATCTATCTGATTTCTCGTTCCTACCATCAGCCGATATCCAATTCTCCTTATGTATCTTCTTGTGACAAAAATTAGTTTCACCTACCATTAGTTGGTGGGTGCTTCAGAAGTCAAACAAATCCTAACCATTGTGTGTTCAACGCCGATATTGTTGATGCCGATCTGTGCGTTTAGGTCACTCAATGGTGTCTCCCTTGGAATATAGCGAAAACCCCCATTCAGCCGCTTACAGACCTCGTCCTTAATGTCCTCGTCTGCGTCTTCAGTTGGAGCATAGCATTGGACTACCGTAGTACTTCTTAGTCTGGTACGCAGGCTCACGGTAATGATCCTATCAGAAACTAGTGACCAGCTAATAAGGCTGGACCTGGCTTTTTTGGTGAGTATTTCTCCAACGCCACTGCCACGGCTTTCGGTTTCGTTTCTGCCAGAATATAATAAAGACTCGCCGTTTGGACAGATAGGTTCCCCCCCCATCAGGCCATCTGGTTTCTCTGAGTCGCATGACTTTGATTTTATATCGATTCATTTCGTTGAGGACTTCATCCAGCCGTCCCTCAGCAGCAGCAGTCTTCTCACATTCCATGATCCGATTCGTGTCCTTGTTCGAAAAGAAAAGGTCGTCGTGTTGTCCATGCGGGTCCGAGGCATTGCCGACTCGTAGCAATGGGATTTCTATGGAAGCAGGTTTCTAACCCTCAGCCCAACCGACGTAAAACTCTGTTTTGTGGCGCAGAGAGCTCGTCATTCGCCCGTCTCCGGTTAGCTCTTTCCGAAGAAGTACCCCTGAGGGCACCGCGGGGAGGTGGAACTAGGACTTGCTGACAGAGCTGGTAGGTGTTCGTCTGCAGTAACTCTTTTCGGATTTTAACAGAAGTGACAAATCGGGTGCCAATACTTTCCGAGGTCTTTGTTAGCCATTCGTCCCCCTACGTCTCTTCACCCATTATTAATAATTATTTCAATAGTCTTCTTCTTTTACACGGTTCACCTTGCACGGTTTCGCGATAATTTATGAAAATCTCCCCAAAATCTCATGTAATTTCAAACGGACTGGCTGTACCTTCAAACCACCCAAAAAACACTTTACAACTTAGATTTCAAGCGACTACACATAATAAAAGAGTCCTGTTCGCTTAATTTCTTCTCAGAATGTTAAAGGAGCAGCTTTTATGGAAGCACGCGAAATATTTCCATAAAATATCACAAAATAACTCGGTCGGACTCCATGAAGGCAGTCGGCTCCCCCTTAAAAAGCTATTTAAGGACGTTGATTAACCTAATCACACTAACCTCCTGCGTAATTTAGCATCCCCAAATCTTTTATAAATGCTGCCACGAATTTCTCTGCTATGTAAGCACAACCGCAAAGGACCAACGTTTCCAGATGAAATTCCAGTAATTTTTTTTACGAGTTTTACCTTCAGTCTTTACCTTCAGTTCCTCTGCCAGTCCGCCTGCTCTGCGGTGCTCTGGTCTCTATCATTTGCGATGCTGATTTTTTTTTTCAAGTTAAACTCTCACTTAAGTTAAAGTGATGTGTCGCTTAGATTGGGATCTCATTAATGATGCCATCCGTCTTGATGTTACCTGAATTCGAAACAACCTGAACAAGGTGATAATACCTCTCTCCTGCTTTCGACCTCTATACCTTCGGCAGCATAGGCCCAGCCCAGAATGGGAGCACACCCGGCACGAATGTATTCAGGAGGGGGGCGGGGGAGCAGGACTAGGTGAAATGATCCAAAGGAGACAAGGAATTCAAATTGAACTGGGAGATGCTAACTCAATTAATGACAAGTTAAGTTACCAAATTGTGTGACCAGTGCTGCAGGGCGGGCGGGGGGCAACCTTCTAATTAAATATATTATAACAGTGCGTACATTACATTCAAAGAACAAGTGGGCTTTTAATTAAGATCTGATTCTCGTAAACTCGGTTTCGAAGGAAGATGCTTCTCGGTAGGCGTTCGAATGCTATTATTGTCGGTTCATACATGCATAATTGATTTCTGCTCACCAAAATCTTATTACAATTAAGCCGAGATATTTCTTTGATGTATATGTGAAAAGAATATGTATTGCTGTAGGTCTTGCAGGATTTAATTACGTTCAACAGAAGCGACAGAAGAGTGTGGAATACAAGTGAGAATACGAGGTTGTAATTCAATAAGACACTGAAGTCTTCAGGATCGTACGTCAAAGGATAAAGTGGTTATAAGCAGATTTCAACCTGTGTTAGTAGGCTGACGAGCTTCTCGACCGGCAAAATCTTGCATCTTATAACTCACCACAGGTGGTCCTTCAAAATAAATAGACTAAAAGCTGGATTGAAAGTTTTCTTTCTGACCATTCAATCAAGATGGTATTGGGTGCCGTCGGATGATTCAATCCCTCCCAGTCCTCAATCTCTGTTGGTGTTCCGCAAGGCTCAATTCTATCACCAGCTCTTTTCCTAGTTTTTATAAATAGTACGGTGCAATTAGTCCAAAAAAGGGCCTAACCTCAACATCCAAAGTAAAAGTTTCCCTCCAACTCCAAATTGTTCTATGCAGTCCACATATTGTTTGGTAAAAAGTTTTGAGCGTCGGGTTTGGGCGGGGGAGGGGGGAGAAGTTGGTAAATTAGTAGTTTTTATCAGTTTTTCTTGAATATTTCGAAAGCTATGCGGTTTAGCACAAAAAGTGCCATATACAAAAATAATCTACATTAAATTGCGAACAAAAATTGAAAATGGTGGAACCAATCAGCAGGAAAAAGTGTACACTATTTCTGACATTCAGCGCGGCATTGGGGATATGACAGGTGTACTCTTAGCAATATACGCCTTCACAGGATGTGACACGGTATCAGCTATCTACAACAAGGGGAAAATTACACCGTATAGGAAAGTACAAGCCAACAACGCTCTTCGTACGAAACTTCTAGTCTTCAACGACCCCAAAGCTGACCCCAGTGCTGTGGCTGACGCTGGAAAGCATTTCCTTCTTGCGATGTTTGGAGCCAAGAACACTGAAGATCTAGATTGTTTTCGCTACCAGTGTTACTTGCAGGCTGTTGCAAAGCAGCCTATACATTCCTTGTTCAAGTTGGCTGCACTTCCCCCCACTTCAGCAGCTCCCAGGCAACATTCATTTAGAACCTACCACCAGGTGCAGCAGTGGCTGAATGAGAAGAAGAATCCGCTCGAGTGGGGGTGGAAGAAGATTGGCGAACGCCTGAGACCAATTACAACAGCACGTCGTGCAGCTCCCCAGGAATTACTTTCCCTCATAGTGTGCGCTTGCAAAGACGAATGCGTCCGCAACTGCGAGTGCAGAAAGAGTGGTCTAAACTGCTCAAGCATATGCGGAAATTGCTCAGGCCTAGGATGTGATAACAGGGACACGAACATCATACACGAAGATCTAGAAGAGGAGGGTGCTATGTTTGAAGAGGACTGAATACTGACAAACATTCGCTTTAACATTCTACATTTTTATTAGTTTTATTAGCTCAGAGTGGGTTTCTCCGTACCACAGGTTTATATGGCCTAGGACTGTGGAAGCCTCTTTTCCCTTAAAAAGTAGCGCCCCTTGAGAAGGTGGTGAGGTTGTCGTTCCTTCAAGGGCTTATCACTAACATACCACCGGCCACTGAAATCGCAATATACTTTTACAAAACACAATCCTGTATAAAAATATTAGTTTCCATAGCGATAATATCATATTTTTTCCAAAAAATCAAAAAAATACGGAAAATTTCTACTTTTACACCCTCCGTAACTCTGGAACCGTTCACTTTAGCAAGATTATGCAAAGACCATTTTTGTTCGCAATTTAATGTAGATTATTTTTGTATATGGCACTTTTTGTGCTAAACCGCATAGCTTTCGAAATATTCAAGAAAAACTGATAAAAACTACTAATTTACCAACTTCTCCCCCCTCCCCCGCCAAACCCGACGCTCAAAACGGTGTAACTTTTTACCAAACAATATGTGGACTGTATAGAACAATTTGGAGTTGGAGGGAAACTTTTACTTTGGATGTTGAGGTTTGGGTCTAATTGCACCGTACTAAAATGACTTGTTCTCAATCCCGTCTAACTCACTTCACAGCTTTGTTATATTCTGCTAGTCCTTGACCTTTTCTCAAAACGCACTCAAGAAAAGAGGGAAGAAACGGAGACGTCTTGCGAAAGTTTGAGGTACGAATATTCTCCGACGACGCACAGTGGGGCGAACATACTGTTTCGCTGGCCAAAATTCGAGAAGTTGATGAATTCTTTTGAAACTTGATATTACATGGTTTTTGGGGTCGCTGATTACGAACCTGATATCAGATTTTCAAATTTCAAAATGGCGGACCGGAAGTGACATACTTTTTATGAAACATGTCGGACATAGTTTTCTCCCGTGAACATTTTCTTGCAAAATTTTCACGATAGCGACGAATATCTTTATTTCTTGCTTCTTGCGCATCCTCGGATAATTGAGTAATGGGTAATGGAGCCTTCTCAATAATGTCAGCTCGGTGCATCAATGCAATGTGCAGCGACGTTGGCATTGGGTACAGGAATACAACTGGAGGTATGACTTTGCAACGTCCAAGCAATATTTTTTAAAATTCCCAATATCAATAGCACGATATAGTTTGTAAAATTATTTTACAACTTGCTAATAATTGCTCGTCAATATTGAGAATTATAGCTGCCAAAGCGCCGAGCAGTGTTCCTATCATTGGTATTACCTGAAGCCTGCTTCGGAGCATCTATATTGAGTCCTAAAGTTTTTCTGAATTCATTTTGAATATAAGCCTTTTGATCAGATACTCGTTTTTTATCTTCAGCAGAACGAGCCTGCCATTTTCCACTGCCGCCAACTTTATACGCTAAATGCAGCAACCACTCCATAAATCGAATCGCACGCCGTAATCTGCAGCGCGCGACTCTTTCTACTATAACTTTTTTTCGGGAGAGATCGGGAACGAGATATTCAGGATACTAAAACTAGACACTTTTACGAACATTTTCGTGCAAAAACCGTGACCGAACAACACTGAACAAAAAACTTATCACTACTTGAATCTAAAAAAAATTAGATTTTTTCGATTTGCAGCGTAATTGTTATTAATTAGCCACATAAACAATTACATGTTTCTCGTTTTTGTAACTGTATATCTCTATTGTACATACCTTCATCATCATCACGTTCCATTTTACAGAAGTCGAATTCAACACTCCGTTCCAAAAATATACACTATACAATTTCACTATACAAATATACACTATACAATGGCGGTTGAGCATCGCACGTGGAGGTTTCAAAGCGTCAACTTGTGAATGACGTAGGGCCTCAGGTATACAACCTTTCGACCCGTTCCTTCCGGATTTTGATGCACCGGAGCTCCCCCTAGGGGACTGTGGCGGTAAAACACGAAAATTCAAACCTTGATTTTTCGACTTTTGGCCAGCGAAACAAGCGTTTCGCCCCACTGTGCGACGCCAAGGCGTCAGAAGGCTTCAGAACACGAGTTTATCTGGAGACCGCTAACAGTTAGCTGTCGCTGCACCTCTTGGTGTACGCTAGTGTCTTTCAATCGGAAGTGCTCATGATCCGGAAGGACTGCTAGACAATAAACTTAGAACCTACCGTATTGGAATTTTTTCATAGACAGCCAAGCCTCTATAAATGCTCTGGATTCAGTAGTGATGCGCTCGAAGCTAGTAGAGCAATGTAGAGCTGAACTAGACAAGTTAGGTAGACAGTACAACACCCGACCTTCGTCTGGTTTACGATCAAAGAAACATAGATGGAACCGAGAAATACGACCACCTAGTCAGCAGGGAGTCTCTCTCCGGGACTAGGAGATTGAGGTGATTGGCAGCCCAATATGCGGAGTCGAAAACGCTATTTTTGACTACCACCTGCTGCTAGCTAGGTAAAAGTGGAGAGAGCTTGCAACGATTCATTTCCAGAATCCCTCTCCAAGAACTTCAGGCAGCAAGAATAAAGCTCCAGACCGAAGAGAGGTTTTTCTCTCTTTGAAAGCTTCGCGCTGCAACTTCGAAGCTTAAGGCTTCTTAGAGCTCGGACGGCTATAAAATAAGCCGGACTCGTCCCGGAGAAGTCATCTTCTCCGGTTCTGAGCATGTCGAGGTTTAACATCCGACGTTATGTCGGTGTAAGACCCGACGATATTTCCAACCGATATTTCCATGAAACGAGTATTTCCCAAACAGTGTCGAGGTGTAGATCCGACCCCATTCTTGGCAATATTTGGCTGCCTGTACAAGAGCAATGTTAACAGCTTGGGTGGCCAGCTCCCTGCAAAGGACTGCCGAGCCAGCCTTACTGTGTTGCAGGTTGCACTGTACCACCCGCATCCTGCGGTTGTTCCTGCTTCTGTGAGCCGGCAGGAGTCTTCTTTCTGATGATAATCTCCTGGAATTTGATTCGGCTCAAGCCGTAGAGAGATCTCGGGCTCATTTAAGTGCATGAGCGCCCTCTCGTCAATGCTATAAGGGCAAGAGTTTGGCCGTTCTGGTCCACCTTCCTACCCATTACTTGCCAGAAGATCGCCTCAATCGGTTCGTTTTGGATCGCCATCCTGCGAAGCACCTGTTCTAGTTCCTTACCATCATTAGGAACCCAGAGTGTTATCCTTTTAAATTTGAGAAGGTCCTTCTCCTCGATTACTTTGAGGCTGGACCTTTCCTAAATCTGCAGCCTTGCTGCAGCATTCGTCAGCCATCGGCTGGTAGGTTCGTTGGCGCAGGTAAACTTAATTGGACCCTGCCACCATTACACTCAAAATCTGTGGAGGGCAATCGCCTGTAAGACTTTTCTCCACTTCAGTCAATATGGAGTCGCAAATTGAGGAGGATTGCTACTTCGTCAATTTGCCTTCTTGATAGTTGTCCGGGACCACTGCCGTGGTGATCCCAGCCAACTTATCCCGGTTTCCTCTTTTCTTCTTCCGGGATCTCTGCTCAGCCGGAGAATCCTTTAACCACTGCCGTTTTGGCGGCGCATCAGTTGGGTCCGTCTTACGTCTTTGCTCCCTAGAATTGAGCTGGTGCTACTAATTTTCTGGTGGGTTCTGAATCTTTTGGCGGCAATCTGGGTCCGCTCCTTGGATCCCCCGGTGTCCTGACCACTGTCCGACCTTCAGTTGCAGATGTTGGACTCCGGTGTGCTCCGTGAAGCTCCCCAATTCCAATGCGGCTTTCCTTGCCTTGGCCCTCTTCCTCTTCGATTTTTTCCTGATAAGCTGCACGATCATACCGACGACCTTGGCAGGTAGTTCTTCAACAACATCGTCGCCAGCTGCCTGGAGCACTGTTGTTGATTGAGAAGCCAAATCGTCTGTGGTGGACGAGGTACCTCTAACGAGATCCCTCTCCAAATGTGAGCTGATGCTTATTACATTAGACTCGCAACTTCCTTCTTCGTTTGATTTTTCTTGTAAATTTTGGCCTATAAAAATTCCATGAGTATGGTAGAAAAAGGAAGGTCCACCCTGACAATTGGGGCTCTGGATAAGGATAAGGCTTATACAGCTGGGTGCACCCGGTGCCCAGAGGAGATTGTTGGAGATAGTGCAACACTGCTCACTGCCGCGCAGCTCTCGACACGATGAACATTGACATCTTGTCTTGCTAGGCTTTGAAGCGTATGCTCCCTACTACCGTCGTTAGTTGCTTATCCAAGGGGCACCACGAGGAGGTGAAGGTTCGATTTTACCCCCCAACTTATACATTACTGCAGAACTCTGTGCTGACTCGACCATTACTAGTGCCTTATTTTACAAACGCGTTCTAATTCATTGACAATGTTCTAAGTCAACTTGTTGCTTCACAGGTTTTATTGCACGGAAATTCAATTTTAGGTCAACTTATAAATTAGTGCAGCACTCTATGCTGACTCGATCATTCCACGTGCTGGTATTCTTACTTCAATATGCACAGCTCGTGTTAACAAGCAAATACATGCGTGAATGAATGTAAGACTTGAAGGATTTTACTCAACTTGGGTCAACTGATAAATTATTGCAGCACTCTGTGCTGATTTCAATTTAAAATCGAGCAAATACTAAATGGTTTGCTCTTGCGCATTGATTGTTCCTTAATCTTATGTGTAACATTTTAAAAGACTTATGGATCTTAATCGTTTACCTTATCTTTAAAGGATATCTTGAATTCCTCATTTTCTCTGTATTCTTGAAAATAAAAAAAAAAACAATCGTAAATAAAATTAAATTTCGTTTACCAAAAGTCACTGACATTTGGTTCATAAAAAATGCCCTCCTTCTGTACCTGTAACGATTTTTTGGTACAGTATAACATTAACCCCTAAAACCGAAGGACAACACATAGCTTCATATATATTATAAGGATATAAAAAGGTGCATTTTGTGTTTTTCATCACTGAGCAGATAGAATCCCTCTATACTGGATTTCTACTTTTTGTATAATGCCAAAGGAACGCAGCCAACGGCTGATTTGCAGAAACGTTCCTGTATAAGAAAAACAACACACCGAAGAGAGAAAAAAACCCAAAAAGGAATCAAACTCGCACCGGAAAGTTATTTTTAGCTGTTCCACAGCTTCCTTGAAGGCAAAAGCTGATACCACACAATGAAATTGGTAAAAGCCGAGAAAGGAATCACGGAAGTACTGAATTCCGTGGCACAAAAGTTCCGTATTCAGATAAATCTGCGGAGAACAATCGACAGAATCTGTTTTGCGCGGGAAGGAATCCTTAATGTGTTTTAAAATCCTTTTCATGTTTGCTCGAGGATTTTTCTTTGTTAAATATTTACCTGGAAAATTAATAAGACAACAACAACAGCAGAAGGAAGGAAAAAATGGATTTTAAACTGAATTATGTTTTGGGAAATTTTTAATTCTTGAATAATGGCCGTAATCAGGTTTTGTATTTTTCTTAAGGATTTCGTTTTTGGGGGTAGGAAATTTTTGGATTTTTGTATTATTATTTTTGCAATTTTATTTTGATCTCTTAGTTAAATTTACAAAAAGAAAAACGATTTTAAACCATTCTGATTAGAGACTTAGGGACTTATACAAAAACCGTCTTTTTAAAAAAACCGGTTTTCGAGTTTTAACTTTTCAATGAAACCGGTTTAAACTGGTTTCGAATTTTTACAGATAAAAAAATATCGGTGCGATCATGGGACCCCCGTCGGTCGGGAACGAAGCTCCTTACTATATTTTTTACAACTACAAATGTAACTCCAAATAAAATCTGTACATTTTATTTATTTTTTCTTTATATCATGTCGAATGGATTGTGAAGGAAATGGTAACCTGCCCTCTTGAAGTGGCCGCCATGAATCTAGCAACATAGCCTATTGCATTCTACTTATCATACCCTTTCATTTGATACCCATCTCTCGGGTGTTGTGAAGCAAATGGTAATCCGACCTGTTGAGATGGCCGCCATGGATCTAACGGTATATTAGGTATACTATATTGCTTATTATATTTTGTTTGTGATACCTTTCCCTTTGATATCCATGTCAAGGGGGTTATGAAGAAAATGGTAATCCGTCCTCTGTGGATGGCCACCATGGACCTAACGATATATTGAGTACACTAACCACCAAGTGGCGGTTAGTGGCGATCTCGGTTGCGGTTCCCACTGCCAACGGACTCCAAGAAATCATTCTTGCGTCCGCCTACATTCCGGGGGATGTAGCAATAGTGCCACCCCAGGAGGTTCAAGAACTCATTGAGTTCTGTCGCAAGACGAACCGACAATTCGTCATCGGCTGTGATGCAAATGCTCACCACTCCATCTGGGGAAGTACCGATGTAAACCAAAGGGGTGAGTGTCTTCTTGAATTTCTTGTTATGAATAACATAGATATTGCAAATAGGGGATGCAAACCCACTTTTATCACTGCTAGTAGAAAGGAGGTGCTCGACCTCACCTTTACGAGCAGGCTTCTCTCCGACAGGATTGAAAACTGGCGTGTTTCGGACGAGGCTTCACTGTCGGATCATCTGCACATTAGATTTGACATTGTGGGCCTCCCTCATATCCGCGCATCTTCTTTGGTTCCTAAGAAAACCAACTGGTCTAAGTTTCAGGGGCTTGTGGCCTCGAAATCTGATCAGCTTGCAGCTTCTATCAGCTCAGTGTGTGAACTGGAGTTTGCGGCCACGCAGCTTACTGATGTGCTGATCTCCTCCTACCAAGACAGCAACACTGTCTCTTCTTATCAGTCTTCGCGGAAAGTACCCTGGTGGAATGACAGGTTAGCTGAAATGCGTAGAGACGTTAGGAGATTGTTCAATAGGGCAAAACACACCGGCCATTGGGATGAATATAGGTTCACCCTAACAGCCTGCAATAAGGAGTTGAGACGTTCCAAAAGGACTGCCTGGAGGAAACACTGTGAGAGCCTTCAAACTCTACCAGAGGCGACTAGACTCCAAAAGCTACTTTCCAAGGACTCCTTTAATGGAGTGGGCCTTCTCAGAAAGGAGGATGGCTCCTACACCATGAAGAAACCTTGAGGTACCTGCTCAGAGAGCACTTTCCAGGGTCAATCCTCCAGACCGCTTGTCCATTGGATTCTGGGTATAGTCATAGGACCATCTCAGACCGTCATTCCCGCAGTCTTTCTGGGAACATCTTCGACCGTGACAAGGTTAAATGGGCAGTGGCCTCTTTTCAACCTTATAAGTCTCCGGGAGGAGATGGAATTTTTCCGGCACTTCTTCAGAAGGGCCTTGATCTGATCCTCGACAATCTGGTCTGCCTCTTTAGAGCCAGCTTCAACTGGGGATATATTCCAACCATCTGGAGGAAAGTCGTGGTGGTTTTTATCCCGAAACAGGGCAACAGACCCCTGGAGCTGCCTAAATCGTACAGACCTATCAGCTTAACCTCTTTTCTTTTGAAAACGATGGAAAGGCTGCTAGACCTTCACATTAGGTGCAAGCTGGAGCTCTCCCTCTACATAGCTCCCAGTTCGCTTACTCGAAGGGTAAGTCAACAGAGGTTGCTCTACATCACCTGGTCAGTAAAATCGAAAAAGCCTTCCTCGCCAAAAAACTGCTTTATGTGCGTTTCTTGACATCGAAGGTGCTTTCGATAACACTGGCTATGATTCTATCTCTAGAGCACTGGCTCTCAGAAACCTGGATCCTCACACGATTGAGTGGATAAATGCCATGCTTGTAGATCGTGACATTTCTTCTACTTTAGGCGTCTCCACCATTAGTGTTAAAGCTATAAAGGGCTGCCCTCAAGGTGGAGTTTTATCCCCATTACTTTGGTCACTAGTTGTGGATGAACTTTTGACTAAACTATCTGAATCTGGTTTCGATGATCTTGCCATCATTGTCTCTGGGAAATTCGATTTGACCATTACAGAGGTCATGAGAACAGCACTACGAGAAGTTCAAAGATGGTGTACCAAGGAGGGCCTAGCAATTAACCCAAATAAAGCTGTCCTGGTACCTTTCTCCAAACGTTACAAATTGGACCTAAATCCTATCTGTATTCGGGATACCACAGTTGAGTACTCAGACTCAGTCAAATATTTGGGAGTAAAGCTAGACAAGAGACTGAACTGGAACGCTCAACTTGACTACGTCATTACCAAATCCACTAGGGCCATACGGGCCTGCAAAAGGCTTCTGGGTAAGACATGGGGTCTTACACCACAAATGATGTACTGGATGTACAATACGATCGTAAAACCCATTTTGACTTATGCCGCTATAGTTTGGTGGCCTAAGACTAAACAGGTTACCTCGATCCTCAAGTGCAGCAAACTGCAACGGCTTGCTTGCCTCTCCATTACCTGGGCTATGCGGACCTGTCCCACAGCTGCAATGGAGGCAATCATTGGATTGACTCCTTTGCATATCTCCATATGGAAATCCGCCGCCATAAGTGCCTTGAGACTTCAGATCTCATCCAACTGGCCCTATACGGTCAAAGGACACATGGATATCCTTAACAATATCCC
The DNA here is from genome assembly GCA_949987705.1 of Thereva unica. Taxonomy (NCBI): domain Eukaryota; kingdom Metazoa; phylum Arthropoda; class Insecta; order Diptera; family Therevidae; genus Thereva; species Thereva unica. Next base: position 20,327,795 of record OX465285.1, on the reverse strand, counting down.
AAACATTTCCATTTGCCGCGTATCCGACCACATGGTTAGTGAACTGCGGTTCCAAAGGAAATTCAGAGCAATTATCCCGGATCGTTCTGAGTGGGAGGAACTCATTCTCCCTGGGGATCCTTAACATCTTCACTGGTTTACCGACGGGTCAAAGATGGAACATGGCACAGGGGCTGGTGTCGCAGGACCCAACTCCAAGGTCTCGATTGCGATGGGTAAGTGGCCCTCTGTTTTTCAGACTGAAATACATGCCATTGCGACCTGCGCTAGGCTTAACCTTGACAAAGGTCTGAAAGGCGCCAACATTAAAATCTTTTCTGACAGCCAAGCTGCCATCAAGGCGCTCTCAACTTGGAAGTTTTCATCCAAAATAGTTGCAGGGTGTTTCGACGTACTTCAGAGCCTGACCAGAAGGAATAAGGTCTCGCTCTGCTGGGTCCCCGGACACCGGGGTATCGAGGGGAATGAGGCTGCAGACCGCCTCGCGAGGGAAGGGTCTGAGACGTTGATCCAGGGCCCCGAACCCTTCTGTGGCATCTCTTGGTCCACCTCCAAGTCCCTGGTAGAGGAGTGGATTAAGGGACTAAACCTAGCCTACTGGGAGTCAGTCCCAGGCCTTAGACAGGTTAAAGATCTTATAAGACCCTTTGCCATAAGAGGAAGTATTACCTTAAACAGAACGGACCTAAGGCTGCTGGTGGGTTATCTGACTGGCCATGTGGGACTGCGGTATCACCTCCATAACCTAGGATTGTCTCAAGAGACAGAATGCCGACTCTGCATGGAAGGCGATGAGACTTCCACACATATCCTTTGTGAATGTCCTGCTCTGATCTGGCTTAGAACGTTTATCAGAGAGTTTTTGAGTCCTGCTCAAGTCCGGCCTTTGTCAATTAAAGACCTTATTGCTTTCATTCGTTCCGCTAGTGGGGTACGTACACAATAGGCCTAACTTGGCCGCAGTGTTCACCATGTGGGTTGCCCCCTCACTTCTTAAAAAAAAAAAAAAAAAACACCAAATAGTTTTTTTTTTTACAAAAGGCCAGATTGTATTGTCACGTGAACTCTGTCAACTCGCTCTGTCATATGTGCATAGCTGGGGCCGTAGCAAGAACTTGGGTATTAATCCACAAAAAACTGTCATCGTACCATTTACTAATCGAACGAAGCTTAAATTAAAAGCTCCCTCTTTGGATGGCAAAGAAATGGTTTTCTAAAAGGACACTAAGTATCTAGGCATAATCCTGGATCAAAAGCTCTGCTGGACTAACCTAGGCTAATGTTTTGGCTATATACGACGCGACGGTCGTAAGGCCCATGGTCACATATGCAGCCATCACATGGTGGGCCAAAACTAAACAAAAGGATGCTATGATTAAGTTGCGTAGTCTTTGCAGCCTGGCCTGTCTTGGTATCACAGGGGCCAAAAGCACCTGTCCGACTGCGGTTATGGAGGCCCTACTGAACCTCCCTCCGCTACACTTAGTAGTGAAAAAAGAGGCTCTGGCGCGCTACGTCTACGGGAACTCCTTTAAACCGGGAGACCTCCTGGATCATTTATCGATCCTCAAGGAGCTGAACCTGGAGCCAATGATATCTTTGTTCGATAACATTCCTGCCACTCTTGACTTTGAAAAACCGTTTAGTAGGTCAGAATGGCAACATGGCAGGTCTCTCTTCAGAGGAATCACGGCTTTAACATTGTTATTTTCTCCGACAGTCAAGCTGCATTTCTGGCCATTAAATCTCACAGGGTGTCATCAAAGACTGTCCTGGACTGTCCTGTCTCCAATCTTTGAAATTCCTCAGCAGGAACAACAGTGTCTCGCTGATGTGGATTCCGGGCCACGAAGGTCACATTGGTAATAAAATTGCCGACATCCTAGCTAGAGTAGGCGCAAACTCATAACCTATTGGTCCGGAACTGTCACGTAAAAACGGCCATACAAAATTGGGTCGACCAGCTGTTTTTTCATAGCTGGATAGGGACCCAGGGTGCTCGTCAAGCTAAAAGATTCATCCAAATCGATAAAGCTAAAGCGGGTAAACTTTTACATCTCAAGAAATAATAACAGAGCTCTTGACGGGCCACTGTTCGCTTAACTACCATCTAAACAAAATAGGACTGGTGGCCGATTGTTGCTGTCGGTTCTGCGGAGCAGCTCCCGAAACTGTGCGAATGTGAGGCTACAGCGAGGAAGAGATTTTCTATCGTGACCTTCCCTACTCCCAGGGAGATTTGGGGCAGAAATCCTAAGTTTTAGGCTATATTAGAAGCCTTAACTTTAATGGTTTTTAAAGACGGGGGTGGCACAATAGACTAAACAAATAGGTCGCAGTGCCGGCAAAGGCACCCCTCAACAAGAAATAGAAATAGAAGGTTGGTACTATCTAAAGTGATATGGCTTTTCCAATAGTGGCGCCTCTGTAAGTCATCCGACGAACTTATTGAGTGATGTAATAGACCCATTGTCTTCTTCGTGGCTTTTTGTAACATCGCAGTCATCTTTTGTAAGTAAAATTCATAAAATTTTGATAATACCTGCCCGGATAACTTAATAATGTAATTTTTGGTAGCTAATAAAGAAACTGTAATGTATAAATTTAAAACGATTTTCGAGCTGCATAATTATCTTTTAAAAACTGGATTTGAAAACCGATTTTTAAAAACCGACAAACCCTATTTGGAACTCCTAACGAAGGATCATGTGCCGTTTCAATACTCCTCAATTTACTTCAATTCATCCCACATTCCCTCCCATACCCGGGCAGATACCAACGCACCTCCTAACAATCAATACATTTTTAATAATATATCTTCGTCTGCGTCCGCGAAGGAATGTGTGATGAGCGCACAGAAAAAAACTCCACTGTACATGGTCCTCGTCGCAACACTGTTGCCACATCGCAGGAATGTCCTGAATACCATAAATATGTCCTGGTGAAGCTGGCTGGCTGGCTTTTGTGGAAACGCACATCAACCCAGGCCAGAAACTTAATTTCACTCGGTTGGCAGGAATCCCTCTTCCAAGTTTCATGCTGGCTTCCTAGGCATTTCGAGTATCCTAGGACACCCGTGCATGGACAAAGAATTTTGCGAAATGTCATCACGTGTTGAAGGACAGGCTTCGCATCCAGCCTCCTCTCGGTCTGGCAGAGAGAAGCGCTATGTTTTACATTTTCAGCAAAATTTCACCTAAAATGCTGTCATGAATGATTTTGCAGGACCTGTTTGCCACTTATTCATAGCGCTTCATACACCAACTAGCAGCAGCTTTTCGTGTGTATAGTCGTCTACTTCATATATTGTAATTCACGGTACAGCAAGGACCTGTCAACTGTTAATATCGTTACACATGCCACTATCAATAATGAACGATGACACGAAGTTATCTTGCATAATTCATATTTTGTGATTCCTCACTTCACTCCAATACAACACATAAAGGCGCTTGTTATACACTTACAAAAAACTGCACTACTTCCTTCCGTCTTGTGTTTCATAGAACCGAAAAGGATTGTCGTCGTCATCACACGATGATTTTTTGTTTTGTTCATCCTTTGATAACAGAGCGAAAGAATGTTCAGGTGCAGTAACTTATGAATTGTTGATAGCTCCCCATAAAGACAATGTTCCACGGCAACTTGGAGATGATGGTTGGTGTTCAGGTGGCCCTTTCCGCCTTATAATATCCTTCAGTGCCAGACGACAGAGAGACATAACACTTTGTTGGATTACAAACTTTTACGATCGTTGTCGTCCTTAGCGCGGGAGCAACGGTTCGGCTGATGTTTGAGAGTCTCAACTCTCATGAATTTTTCACTGTAATCGTAGCCAAATTGATTTTTACATTCAATAAAAGCGTTATTGTAATGGATATATTTGCACGGGATTGGGAATTTATTGCACGATTTAATAAACGCAACCAAATTGTCTACTTTTAAACTTTTATATGCCTGGGGAAAATATTTATTGAATTGTGGTTATGAGGGGATCAAGGTATACACTATATTTTTGCTCTATGAATGAAGAGATGATCAGATAAAGGTGCCAGCTTGGTACGGAGATCGGAAACCTCGACACAATTTTTAACCAAACTTGTGATAAAAAGAAAACCTTTATGTAACTATATAAGGGCCTCGGTAGTCTAGAGAGAAAGGCACCTGGCTACCATCCCAGAGGTCCGGGGTTCGAATTCCGCCAGTACCATGTTCCTTCGCCTTTCCCACATTCCCCACCTACATAACTTTCTTCCTTTTTTCCTCTCTCTTTACATTTCTGATTCCTCCTGTCATAGCCTTTATTAGCCCTTCCCCGCCCCACCAAGGGCATATTGTCGGTTGGTCGATGAGATGCAACTCGTTCGGCATAACACTCCTGCAAAGCAAAGCCTTGGAACGGACGAACATTTTAACCTGAGAACTTTGCACAAAACAAAATACGCGAAGTATACAAGGAAGTTAACTTCTTTAAGAAAGGCTTCAAACTCTCCTCCGATATATGTAGAACCAGGCTTGAGTCTGTAGTATTTACCAATCAGTGGTGTATAGGGCCAGAAGCTGTCAGGTGTTTGTTTTCATTGCGTCATTGAAGAGGAAAGCCCGAGCTGGTACCAGGACGGAATTTTTTTTCGTTGCTGTCCGAAAGTCGTATTGGTTTTAATTGTTAGTTCCGTCTCCCTAGGCGAATGCCAGGCCCCTAACATTTAGGAACAACTTTAGCCAATATCGAAAACCCTCCTACAATTTTCAGCGGATATAGTTAGTGGAAATAAATTGTTATTGAATTTGAAAGTATTTTTTAATCCATAAAAGGAGCTTAAATTACAGGATGGTGGGCTAAAGTAACTTAGCGGCGGCCGAGATCTCTCGTACCGTAAGTTATTGCAAGTACGCTCCCACTTTTCGTTAAGCACTCCGTGTGCGCTCTGATGCGGTGCTCCTAGGTAAGTGGTGATGCAAAGAAAAAAATGGTATCTCGAGGGCCTCATCACTCCCATGACCCCCGGTGAGCCAGGCCTATTGCGGAGGCCCGGGATATCGCCTGAAGGTTCATTTTTTGCGATAGGGATTGACGGCCCAAATTTTGAAGTATTTTGTGTGATAATCGGAGGTTGGTCTCTTCGGGCAGCCAAACCGAGGCTCTCAGCGCAAGTGAATGGTACTAGAACAGTTTTATCCGGATTAACACTCAGCCCCACATTCATTGGTCAGCAGCTGAAGACCAAGTTGCATGCACTTTGACCTGGCTCACCCATGGCAAGATCATCTGAGTAGCTTTGGAAGTAGAAGTTTTGAGCAAAACGGAGTAGCACTATGAGTATATACACGACAAGGCACTACAGGAGGGGAGGTATAACCCGTTCTTGTGGAAACCTTTTGCTATGATGCCCTCAGGTGACCTCCCAAATGCGAGTTTTCATCATATATAGTATTTTTAGAGAACTCGATACAATTTCACTCAGAATGTGTTGTCAAAGGCTACCTCCTGCAGCGAAAGTCCTATGTTAAACACAGCTCTCTTCAGTTTGAGGACCGGACCGAATAGGGCTGTCTCATTCGAATTCTTTTTATAGTACGCGTGCTGAAAAGAGTAGAGTGGTTGACGTACGATACAAGTACCTATTATCTCCTTCTTCTTTTCTCCAGGTCTTCTAGGCCAGCGGTCGGAACCCAAATGCACTAGCGTGCCATAAAACAGAGAAACTCATTGTATATAAAGCTAATTTTATTTGTGTAGTAAAAACTTTTCACAAAGCAATTTTAAGATACAGGCCGCCGGCACGCTGTGACCTTTCAGTCAGGTCAGGTCCGACTCAATCAAGTCTACACAATACTCAATCTGGCTGAAAAATTGGGCCTTGAGGCATCCGTCTGACAGGCCGTGGACTGCAGGTGACCTCATGATTCTCTACATACACAGAGGCGAAGACGACAGGTAAAGTGTTGTTCTCCAATAAAAGTGGGCAATAAAAACCTAACGGCAGAACCGTCTTTAAACAACCTAGGCGTCTTTAAACAACCTAGGGTAGCCGAAGATGTGCGCTGGAATAACCACATATTCCAAATTGCTAAACATTCCTTAAAAGATGCAAAATCCTCCTACATTCGTCCCCGCCTTGAATACAACTCGTATATTTGGACTGGGGCCCCGAGAACCACCTTAGCCTGGTTGGCCAAGGTGCAAAGTCGCGCCCGCAAGCTTATTGACGATAGCGCCATTTGCTCTTCAATTGACTCATTAAGTAACCGTAGGAGTGTAGCAGCCCTTACAAAATTTTACGATTTTTATCACATCGACTGCTCCACCGAAATAAGTAACCTCATGCCTCCAGGGCCACATTTCTCCCACAACACAAGACTTGCCCGCTCGGCTCACCCTTATAGTCTACAGCCCTTATCTTCGCGCACACTCCGATTTAGAAATTCGTTTATAACAAGAACAACGCGACTGTGGAACAATTTATCTCAGTCAGTATTCCTGAACTCATACAACATCCAAGAGTTCAAACGCAAAGTTCACCACCATCTCCTCCAACACCCACCCGACTCCCCTTAATCTATCCTATCTGTCTCTCTATCCTTCGAGCTAAGCTTACTACTAGACATTGCACCATGATGTGTACGACATGACGGGCTTGTAGTACAAAGGGCGACACCTAAGCTTAGACTATCACATACAAAAAAAAAAAAACTTCAGACCGAAGTTCAGAATAGAAGTTCAGATCTTCAGGCCTGGACTGGCGATTTTTGTCAGTTTTCCTGGAATGCAGGCGCCATTCAGTTAGCGGACGGTTAGTATGTCGTGATACTCGACCTCAAGGCGAGAAACTTTCAGGTCACGGCCTGCAGGCCTGTATGTGAATGACTGAATGGGGAATCTTTATAACAAGGTTCGAAGAACCGTGTCCGCGACGAGCACTAGTTTATATTCCGTATGTAGTGTACGTCTGTGAACTCTGATACATATGTATCAAAGAAGCAACTACGCTTGCCACTATAAAAGTCGCGCATGAATATAAAAGGGCATGCCGACGCGATTGTCGAGTATGGCGTGCCATCACAGATCTTCTCGCGGTCACCAAATGGGATGCGTGCCATAGGTTGCCGACCGCGATAGACGAGCGGTTTAAGTCCCTCAAGGATATAGGGTGGATCTAATCAAAACTCTCTGGGTTAGTTATAAATTTTCTTTTGTTGTTTCTTTGCCCAGATGAAAGGACGAGTTGCAGTTAAAATGGTGAAGGCTACTTTAAAATCGGCTGACAGATCTCCAAAAGGTTGTTAAAAAAGTTCTGCTAATAAGAAACTGTGTAAAAGCCAAACCGTGCAAATTGAGTACCGTGTAAATCGAATTTTGGATATCTTTGTTTATAATTCACGCCGGTAAAAGACCATTTCATAAATCGACTAGAAAACCATTTAATTTATCGCAAAACAAACACAAAATCGAATTCCCCTGAAATCCGAAGTAATTACAAAACAAATTTGCATAAAACAATTTCTCCAACAACAAAACTCACAAATACACCATTAAACGGCCACAGGCCGAAGAATACTTTCTTATCCGTGTATTAACTTAGTCATTTCCTCAAATCAACGTCACGTGAAAGTCAATCCTTCTTCACCGGCCCTGAGCAAGTCTCACCTTAGCTAATGACAAATAGTCCATCATCACGAACCTAAGCCGAAATCACTTTGCAGTGACTCATTTTTAATAGGATTCATTTCTAGGATGATAAAGGAAACGAAGTCATTATCCAGGTCATTTGGTTAAGATCATTTCGGAGGAATTTATCCTCTCCTCTCTCTCGCATACACGGTTCCGGAACATCAGTGGCCCATCAGCGGCGAATGGCCGAATCTTCCGTATGGCGTACGGGGGCTCTGACAACTGTACCAAAACACGTCAGGTCGTACACGAAAGTTTGTGATGTGGTGTGTGTTGTGTGTGTTGCACCTCTCGCTCCGAAAGGCCTCATTTCCTCGGTTTCGGCTGGTTTTCCATATACACGTCTGTCGGTATATGCGGGATCTATGCGGTGCTATTTATGTAATGACCTGTTAATGGGATCGGCATTTGTCTTATCTGGATTATATGTGTTCCGGGAATAATGACTCCGATGGACCAACGGGCCGAGACTTTTCTGTCTGGGCGCTCTAACGGACGGTCTGAGGTCAACATGTGAACTCCGTGGAAATCGTTTTGGATTATTGTGACGATTTATTAGAGATTGACAGCCGCCGAATGATGTGGCAGTGGATTTGTGCAAGAACAGAACTCCCCCGATTTGTACTAGTACAAAGTCATCAATATTTCAAGGTGATCTCCAGCCTAGAATACCAAGCGGGGCGCTCCCCCATTGCATTTCTTTGGTTAATATTCCACTACAAGACTAAAAATAAACACTCCGACTTAGCTTCTCGTATTTGAGGACTGAACAGTACTATCCTTTCATAAAGCTCACACTCTGCTCTCGTCCTGTGCCCGGGAGGTGATTCACCAGCTGTGGACTTCAAGCCGACTCCGCTTGGGCAGCTGGGATGAGGATCCTGGATTCGGGACCAGCAACGACACGGCGTGTACCCTGGCATGCTCTCTCGCCATATTAAAAATTCATACGGAATAGCTCGGGGGTAGACTAATTTGGATTCCATCTCTGATAGGGGCAGAAATTGCAAAAACCGAGCGAAACCAGGAAAAAGTGGGGAGGACTGCTCGTTAATTATTTACAGATTGTAAATTAACTCCTGGACAATTGCAGGGATGCGCGTTTACTTAGGTTCTAGAGGCTTCCGGTCCTCCTGTTCCTTCTCCTTTATTTTTTTTCTCTCTAGCTCCTGTGTCCCGGTTCTCTTGCGTACCAGACCAGCCCGGCCCCTCTGCCGGAGATCCTTTAGTTCAGGATATTGCTGCCCGCAAACGAGTATGCGTTCTCACTAAATTGTCGTAATGGGCTCCACAGGAACAGTTCTACGGGATAATGTCGCAAAACTTAATGGAAATTCCTGAAAATCGATAGACGTCTTTTAATTATTCACGGCGCCATTTCAGGGGTTAATAATGAATGCATTCAGCCACATGATAGAGTGCAAATGATGTTGATATCGTGAATTATGCAATTTGATGCTTAGATGAGATCACGAGGGTAAATTCTGAATTGAGCTCTGGAGTACTGATTAACAGGGAATGGATACTTTTTGACGGCCACCTGGATAACTGATGGGGACCAGCTCTTCGATTTGCTGGAATAATTCCGGCCACAGGCTCTGGCATGGCCTAATCTGATGCGGGAATAGTTTTGTCCGAATTCATTTCATTCATTTTGTGTGTGTGTAGGTGTGTGTGAAAATATGGGGTTAAGTGAAATTGGCGGTTATATATTTAGAAGTGACTTGCTGGGTTATGGGGCATAAGTGGATTGGAAGCGAAAGGAGTATATGTTTCAACTAACCATTAGGGTAGCGACTCAAATGGTGAGCGATGTGAAAGCAGATGGCGGATCTTCTAATATGATACTGCTTAAGGTGGGTCCACAAGATGGAAGCTTTTTGCCGTAGGGACATTTGCCTATTCACTCTTATAGAATTTTGCAAAACCCCTGCTAAGTCGTTCGAAATGTCCCCAGAGAGGCATTTCGTCGGCCGTTGCATTCAAATTTCACAGTTTGTACAGAAGTAGTATGGAATGTTGGGCGGAGAACAGTCCCTATCGTGAGGACACATCATTGCTCTCAATATCCTATTAATTCGAATAGTGAAGTTCAGTGGAAAGGAGGAGGACGAATGTAGTCAGTAGGATATAGGGAGCTCGTGGCAATGGGTAGTTGGACAGTACTGTATATGGTCTATTCTGAGCACGGAGCGCACCCAGTTGTATAAACGCTTTATCCTGACGTGGAGTTGTAGGGGACTCCTTGGAGCCACGTAGTCCACCATGGAGGGTTCGGCCTCTCAAACGAAAAATCTCCTCCGAAAGGAAGGGACGATATGACTATATAGCTTGTCAAGCGATGCAAGGAGATGGGGGAACACGAAGAGAGCCGAAGCAGAATAGAGAGATCCTTCGGATCTATGTATCAAAATCAGAATGGCAGTCAGGAAGTCGAGTCAACACCAAGCAGACCGTGCCTCCTGCCTATAAAGAATGTGGCATCACCAACTTCTACATGATCCAGGAAGAACAATCGTACGAAGAGCATATCTGGCACTCTGCCTAAACGTCAGCCAGTCACAGGGAGTTGTACAGCTGCAGGAGTGCGGGAGCATTTTAACATTGGGTTTTACATATACTTTAAAATTGGCACTTTCCGCCATCTTGGATATCCCCCAAGATCGTCGATAATGCAGTTTCGGCTTTTGGTTAAACGTGATCCTGCAACACCGTTTGTTTTTGCTTGTGTCTCGGCTTTGGATCGATACAGGTGGTTTTTGTCTGGACTTTGGGAAGAATGGTGGGTGTAGGTAATTGTTCGAGGGTTCGAGGACATTAGCAATTAAGACAGACATACCTACTAGATCAAACAAACCAGACAGACTAGATAGACCAGAACTCCTCCTCCTCTAACCTTTGCTTCATATTCCAGGCTATAATGTTGGTGACCATGAAGAGTGTCATTTAGCATACTTAATAGACTGGTTCTGGTTCGATTGTAGAGGTTAAGCAGCATTGGACTAGATTAGTACTCAGTTGGGAGACCGCATTGGTAAAACTGACATTCGGGTTTAAAAATATAAAGCTTTCGACAACAGCACAATTATTACTCTCATATCCAAGTCGAAATTCTCAAAGTTTTCGGACTCGGGCCTTTTCCACTCGGGATCGGGTAGCAATGATTATACCTCAAGGGGGCCAAATGGTTCATTCCTTATTACGAGGTGAAAATGAGGCAAGGCTCTGAAATTCTGTGTGCGCCTTATAGGACAATCCACACATGAGACGTTTGCACATGCCTCCCCCTTTCCCCACCCCGCAAAACATTAGGCGGGCATAGCTATATAACTAAAGAATTTAAAACCATAAAAATTCAACAACTTAACGGTTATCTGTCGAGATGCTCCGCCATCACTGCTAGGAAGAAATCTGGTCTACCTAGTCTGTTTGATCTGTTTGCCTTGTCTATCTGATATCGTTTTTGTGGTTAAGAAGGCTAGAGGGCGCTCCATTGAATCAGGAACATTAAAAGATGAAGAAGGATTAGTCCAAATGTCTGTCGTACCGGTATAAACTGGCTAGGATCGCCATGTCAGTAGCACCGACCGATTGTCCGCAGAGCTCTTTAGTTTGCGACTCAATTGTGAGTGAGCTAGGCAAGACCTTCAAAGGTAAGAATCTTGATTTTTTGGGTTAAGCTCTTCTGTTTCAACCAACTTACCAGCCAATAGTTGGCAAATACTGTTGACAAAGCTACAACTTTGGAAGGGGCATAGAATATAAGTAGTTGAGGAATTAGCTTCTGGGATCCTAACGAAAATGTTAGAAAATATTAGAAAACTAGAAGAGGTTATAAGCAGAATAGAATCACATATTGGCCGATAGAAATGATCAACTGGAATGACCAGGCCGGATATCGTTCTCCAACAACCACATAATACGAGGATTGACTGCTCTGGTCCTTACGAACGAAGTTTTAGATTTCTCACAACAATCCATATCCCTGGAGCTGGCCAAACACTATTGGTACCAGCATACCATTGGTGCATGATCTCGCAGATCTCTGTTGATGATCCATGACGACTAATGGAATTCGTGTAGTGGCATTGTAAGTCTTATATGTAGTTTTGCTACAAAATTAAGCAAAATTTAAAGAATGACCTACCTCTCTATCATCGGAACTAATGGCTCATCACTGCCAGTTGCGTTTGGGACTATACTCAATTTGGCACCGCTCTATATTCAAGTAAAGAAATCCGACTGCAATCATGCTGTGATCGAATGAACACCTGGTTGATAGTCTCCAGAGGAAACAGTCTACAATTGTCAGCAATGCGGAAGAGATCCCAAAATCTGGAATGCTCTCAGATTGCACCCCGCAAAAACGTCAAAGTTTAAGCCTCCTTCCGTGAATATACAAGTCAGGCTAAGATGGGGTTTCCCTAAAATCCCACAGCGTAGGCGTATGTGTACACTGAAAGCTCCAAGAAAAAGCTCCCTACTTGGGCACCCTACTTATTTTTTCCTAGAAAAGATGTACCCCATGGTACAATAATTACAAGGTAAGCTCATAAGGGCCCCGTGACGTCACTCAGATCTTAGTTCACAAAGGAAAAAAGCTTTCTCGTGACGTCACTCAGATCTTTTCTCATATAAAAATATTAGAAGCTTTTCAAGATGGAAACAGAGCTTTTTCTTGCGAGCCTACCTTCTATTATTGTACGATGATGTACCCTATATGGGAGTTTATCAAAGGCCAAGGCTAGCAAAGAGATCTTAAACCCATCTAATAGTCAAGCCGTAATCAGAACGATGAATTTCCGTAAGACCCAGTTCAAATTAGATTGGGCGTGCCAAAGCGTCCTTGATGAGCTAGGCACTCTTGATTGTGCCACCCATATGTGACTCCTGGACCATGGAGGCAATGAAAAGGGGACGTTTTGGCAAGACACGGCTCTGGTACTGTTTAGTGAAAAGAGCCCTAGGCGATGGGATTATGAAAAGAGCCGACAGAGAATTACAGAGGCTCAGCGGATAAGTTGTCAAGTAGGCTTGTTCTCCATGTGTCCTAAACAACCAAGTATAGCCTGAACAACATGTGACGTGCCGTACCGTAACCGTACGTACTCTAACGTACGAACATGAGTGTTCATATTGCACCGAACTAAATTGGCTTAATGAACTTGCATATGTTAGTTCGCTAGGGTACTGCTGAGGCTTATGGAGGATCGGAGGATTGGAGGATATCATCTTCAGATGATACCAACAGGGGTACAAGTTTGCTCATCATGTTTTCTGTTATTGGCAAGGTCTTGCTGTTCGGACTGACCTTGGTTGACTGAACAAGTCTAAGGGGCAATGTTTAGGCAGTCTACTGAATCTGTTCAAGTGATCTGGTCTACAAATCTGAGGTGACGGGCTGGTAATGGTACATAGTATCACGCTGTGGCCACAGGACTCAATTCCTTTGTTCAGAGAAAGAAGAAAATGACTAGTCGCTAGGAAGTTACTTGACGTTTGCAGACTTTTTTGTAAAATCTTTCAAGCAGTAGAAACTGCGAAGCCTTTTTCCTCGGTGCACCCACCGCAGACTTGGATCATAATGTGTGGTCAAGATTTCAAGTGGAGGTCCACAAAGTAAATGAAATTTAAAACAAAATGCCCTTGAAAAATTGTCGGACCCAATAAAACTGAGATAACAAAAGGTATCATCATAAAAGTGTCATCGTCATTACGTTCCCAAAAATTACATTTTATAAAAACATAATCGAACGACCATGAATCTAAATCATGTGCGGCGGCGGACGGCGGGGGCTCAGGGCCGTGTGTGTTTGTAAATCATACGGTGGCCTCTTTCGTAACCATTAAACCGAAATGAAATCCCCAATTCATGTGTTCATTATACACAATAAAATCCTCCATGATATATTTTATCGTTCATTTTCTAATAACCTCATATATCCGGTATCCGGCTGGAGAAGAGGATAAATGTCAAACGCTTTAGTCCTGGCCATATCGAGAGCAGAGGAAATAGAGCAGCAGCAGCTAAGGCGTCCTGGTTGGCTGGCCTGCTGGTTTTGGCCCGGAGGCCCGAGGTCTCACCTTCCCTCATTGACTTTTTATAGTCCACTGATAAATGACCAATAAATTTTGAAGCCTTGTTTCAGGCCTTAACCTTTTCTCAGTTGTTATGGCCCCGGGAGTAATGCAGGGGGCTTTCGGGCCGCGCGATGGCAGCTCCCTAAAGATTCCATCACTTTGTAATGACCAAAATGGGGATAATGCCAGGAGGAAGACCGGACCTAGGATCCACACAGCACTTTACCTTCGTTTTCCGATACTCATTCTGTTTGGCTTTAAGGAGACTTTTACTGCCTCCACAGTTGCCGTTTTACGATGGCTTGTCTGGGGATATTGCGATATCTGATGTCCCTATGCCCATAGTTTTGTCCTGGCCAAACAAGAAAGAAAAAACTGATCCTATCGGTGAGGCATTCCTGACCAGCACAGACCCATGACTGGCCATGACTTGAGAAATAACTATCAGTTTCATAGGATTGGGGCACATCGAATTGACCTTTTACGTGACACCGATTGGCAGCCAACTTCTCCCATGGATGGGTATACGCCGGCCAGCAGCGGGGCGGTGGGGCCCTTCGGACATTACGTGTGATATGTCCTTTTGAGGGCTCCCAAAGTAAACAATGTCGCCCTGAACAGAGTGACTAGGAGATTTCTTTATCGGTCATGAATATCAATTTTCGGATTTGTTTTCCTTCGGCTTTTGACTTTTCATGAGAGATTGCCGGAGTCTGGCATCGGTCGGTGTCTTTTTTGTTTGTTCAAATTGAATTTCTGCGGAGCGAAGTTTCCTTTTTGCTTCTATGGCTTTCGCCGGAGAATGATTTCGCAGTGGGAAGCCAGGTGGAGTCTGGCTGGGACAATGAGAAACTTTTATCTTAATTGGTTATGAAGAAGTTTCGCAAAGGGAAACTTGTTGCCGGGAGATGGATTCCCGATAAAATGCAATTTCTGATATTGTATAATTTGGTAATTTTGGGAGGGACTGGAGAGAGAATAATAAACAAGATAATGTTGCGGTTGCTGATGGAATATTAACAGTTGGACGACTGACTGAGTGAAAAACTGTTCTACAGCCAAGTTGTTCTGTTCTAAACCAATCCACTGATACTTCTCTAGACCATAATGTGCGTGAAAGGGAGGATTCCGGTGTGTTGGAAGATCTTACACTCGTATTCTAAAAACAGTCACAAGTCACAAAGTAATCACAAGTTGAGACTAACGTAAGGTACTTTGGTATTCTTGTGATTGCAAACAGTTTTGGCAATTCGCAAACAGTCACAATAAATTGTGACTGAATGAAGAGCATGTCACAAGATTTTAAAGAGAATGTCCATAATATTCGCAAAAACTCAACAGACGTACTGAGATGATAAGGGGTACACGACGTTCACATACACTCTGCCTCACTGTATCAATATTTTCTGCTGTATATTGGCTATCTTGTCGTCTAGACTTATTACACGAATACAAGATCACTATGATAGGTGATTTTTTTTGTGATTTTTCTTGTGTGTTTAGAATACCAAAATAGCCGATAGTCCGAACAGTAGTCACAAATAAACAATCAAGGACAAGCACTAGTCACAAATTTTGTGACTTGTGACTGGTCACAATTTCAAATATGCAGGCAATTTCAGTGGAACATTTAGCATTTTTTTAAAGTAAAGATTCAAGCTTAGGAGTCACCTTTTGCACTTATCAGTCACTTATCTTGGTTCGAATGAAAGTCGCTATCCTCAAAAACAATCAGCTGTGTCAAAGATGGAATCTTCGGGGCTAGGGGCCAGTCTCATCGGAGTATTATGCTTCTAGGGCTATCAGACTTAGGGACGGATTGAAACATAGGCAACTTAGGAGCTCATATGTGGCCAGTCTTTAACGAAATATGGGGAATAACATACACGTGCTCTAACTTTTTCGGACTGATGAAAGTGCGATCATAACCTCCTAGCGGTAGCCTTTGGTAACTTTCCATTGAAAGAGGATAGGCTAATATTATCGGACTAGTCTCTTCCTAGTAACGTTCGAGTGAGGTTTATAGCCTCACCCGGAAAAAAATTATTACGGTACGAGCAACATTTGTGTCGTTCAATGTAATAGTGGTGTGGTTCCGTATTTTATAGTATTGGAGGTTGATTTGCTTTAGAGTCGCATTTGGTCGTACCTTTCGCTGTGGGGGTGAAGCGGTTCCAGAAGTGCACTATACGAGGGTGGTCTGAAAAATTTCCGACCTAAACGTGAAGATGGCAGCACTCATAAGTAACAGCTATATGCGCATCTTTTGACAGTTATTCACCAAAGCTTCAGCCATTTTGGACCCGCAGTTGTTATTTGAAAGTCGTTTCAGTGAGTCGATGTAAGTGGTTTTGTGAAAATGATGAGTGAGTGAGCGATGATGAAATGATGAATTGTACTCTGTGTACTCGGACTCTGCACCACATTTACCACAATGAAAATTTGGGGGCCTGAATTTAAACGTGACGGGGAGAGCTTGGGAGTTCGGGACGTCCAAAAACTGCAACTATTAATGAACGACACATTTGTTGTTAGAAGCCCGGACCGGATCCCGGTTGCAGAGACTTGAAAAAAGAAGAAAGGTGCTAAGATTTCCAATCCAGCTGAGAGTCACAAGAATAGTCACAAAATCACACTCGACTGGATCTACGTCCAAAGGGATTGCTGACAGCAATCTTGTTAGGAGCAGCACTCCATAGAGTATTACAAGCAGACCAGACCAGCAATAAAACTCCCAGATCTAGATCTGTAGCTATTCCTGATCACAGTTTTGAGCTGCTTGAAAAGAGGCTGATGTCAAGCTTCAATCGCCTGCTTGATGAACAGGATTAAACGCGAGCTGTCGCGTTTGTTTGCGCTAATTGACGAGATGTGCAGGACATTTAACAACCAACTTGCGAGACGAAGTCGAGTCTGTGCAGCACTACCTAGCCACAATCTCGAATGAACTGGAGGAACTACGTCGTCAGTCTAGGTACCAAGACTTAACTTAATTGCGGCAGAATTCGCCATACATTTAATTTCTCCGCGTCGCTTGTTCATTGGGGTTTATAATTATAATCCAACCACTATTGCTCTATAAAAATTACTCAATCACACGTTAAGGTGATATGATATTATCAGCAGGTGGACAGCTATACAGGCAGTACAACTAAATGCCTCAGCGCGAAAGACCATCCAAGACAGCGAAGTTCCCAAAAGCTTGCACCGCAGACAACATCCACACCCGAGACCACAACCAAGTACGTCACTGGTCCCGTACCCCCGAAGCTATACTACTATTAATTTACTTTCTACTTGTGCTTATGGGAGTTCCGCAAGATTCTATACTTGGCTCTCTTTTCTTTTCGCTGTAATTCAATGATCTTCCCTCTGTTATACATCGCTCCTCCTTTCATCTGTTTGCTGATGATCTCCTGCTGTATTCTTCATGTTATCCTAACCAGTTAGAGCTCTGTATTTTTGAGTGCATATCCTCGTTATACCTCATTTCCTATAACGTAGCTTGTGACTTAAGACTGAAATAGAACGCTGCAATATCAATCGTAAAACATTCCTTAAAAATCTTCGCGCACTCATCTTCCCATACCAGATATATATATATATATATATATATATATATATATATATATATATATATATATATATATATATATATATATATATATATATATATATATATATATATATCAGTTTTAGCCGCAGAGGGAAGCATTCCTTTTACTGCTGCTTTAGATGCGTTTTCGAAGCAGTCACAAAAGTCGAAAATTCAATAACGATTTATGCTGGCCTGTCGACATGTGAATAAGTTCCAGCCATTTTTGTTTACCTTTTGCCTTTTCATTCCACCAAACGTGAGGTGTCGACAGCGGTTTCGCCAAGCGGTCCCCCAACTAAACACTAACCACGTCCAATGCTGCTTGACCTACATAATCGAACGAAAACTAGTCTATTGAGTATGTTAATGGCACCCTTTACGTCGACCAACATAATTGCCCGTTTTTCTCATTCTATAGAATTTCTTATAACTCCACTATTGTTCCTTTCGAAACATAATGGCAGCGCTGCAAATTCACTCACGGTAAAAGCACTCCACCATTCAGAATTGGGGGTAATTTGAGTAGAAGTAACTCTTATTTTTTTTATTTGAAGTCACCCTTTGTACTACCAGCCGGCCATGTCGTACTCATGGTTGTGCAATGTCTGTCTAATACTAAGCTTGTTTCGAAGGGAGGAATAAATAACAGTATATAGTTTGGATGGTACTAAACCAGGCCGACGATGGCCTTTGCGATTTGAATTCTTGGATGTCCTAAAAGTTCACACCAAAGAAAAGAAATTTCTACCAAGTCCAGGGATGTAACAAAAATCAAAACAAAAAATTGTTGTAGCGGGGCTTCTATTCCGCGAAGGCGAAGTTATTCCTCTTGAAACAAATTAATTTGGCTAACCATCCCACAAAGGCTGTGAGACCGACAGAACTGCCTACCAAGCGAAAGAGTACGTGTACCGTCCACTAGGTGAAGAAACAAGCTAAGCAGAATTTTGGTACCCTATTATTAACCGGTTAAGCCGTCATATGGTTATTCTAGACTATCTTGTAAAATACGGAAAATTCAAACCTTACAATACAATTGAGAACAGCAAAAATATGTTAATAAAGCTTTATCTCTTCCATCGCCAAGTGATAAAACTCAAATTATGACAGCCATAAAATAATTTGAACCCAAAGAAATTCAAGGATCGTCACAAAAAAATCTCAACAAATAAATCCCGCTGTCTACTGATTAAAAATAAATTATTTTAGGATATCCGATGACATATCAGATGAAATTATGACTGTTGCGATATGCTCTAGATGTTTGTGTGCAAAGCTTTATCACAGAACCGCATATGCAACATTTTTCTAGCAACAAAATACTGATAAACAACTCTAATGCTGAGAAACATTTTGTTTTCGCAACTAATTCCTATAAAATTTTGTCAACTTTCTTGATAAACATTTGAATCCTTTTTCAACATTTGTGTTGCGTGAGGTTTACAAACAATCTCAACATGTAGCGAAACATTCGAAAAACGTTTTCAGCATGCCTCAAAGCTCCTTTATCTACAAAAGCCCAGGAAACTCCATGAATTTGTTCAGGGATATTTGTAAGCTTTATCAGTTCTGGATACAATAATCTATTTAACGTCCTGGAACGTGTTTGTGTGGAATCCTGTGATGGTATGGATGAAGGACTTCTAAGAAATACAGATACTCCGAAAAACGTTTAAAATAAACTGGGACAATTGTGACGGAGCTATGAATCTTGGGCCGATTAAGCCATAATTTTGTCTTTTATACGCATTAAGCAGGATTTACGTCGTCCTTACAGACAAGGAAGTATTTAAGAAAATTGTACTTCAAGGTCTCCATATTCGATTTGTTAAGGATATTAAGAATTTTTTTAGTGAAACTAAAATAAAAAAAAAAAAAAGATAGATTATGTAGGATTATAATGGATCACTTAATTTTTTATCCTTTTTGGAATAATCCTTTTTTCCTTCCTTGCAGTTTGGCTACAACGGAAGAAGAGATGATATCTAAAAGTTAATCCAAGGCCTGTTAGCATCAATGTCCGCTTTGAATTCTTTTATATTTGATTCTGATATGCCACCCCCTCATCCCCGACCATTCGACCCACTAAATGGACGAAGTTTTCTTCAGGACTCGCGAAGTGCAAAGAGCTTGACGCCAATAAATCCACTGAACCTGATAATATGCCCCCTCTAGTTCCTAAGAAATGCTCTTCATCTTTGGCTAAATCTCTGTGCAAACTTTTTTCCTTGTCGTGCTCCTCCAGATTTTATCCAATCCAGGCACATGGAAACTAGTTCATGTTCAGTTCCTTTTCGAAAAAAGATAACTGAACCGATGAACATTTGAGCTCTAAGATGTTGTGTGAGTTTGCGAATACTAACTGTAGAAGATTGTACGAAAATCAAATTGTTCTATTTATAAATGAATTTAGAACGAGCTAGTCTTATGCTGGGGAAAAAATATTGTCGGTCAGCTAGTAGGGCGGTAATTTCAGTGGAACAGCCGATATGGTAAAAGATATAAAATTTTGTTAAGGCTGCTCCATTTTTACGGTAGCTCAATGAGTCAAAACGCCTGCGCTGTACGCCTGACTAAAAATAATACTCGCCCGCTCCTAGCCTCGTCTGTATGGCACTCAAACGAAGCACTATTCGCTCACACTTTTTCTAGACTAAAGAGAGGAAAATTAGGGCTTTAAAAAATTGTGTAGGACGAAGAAAAAGAGAAATCAGCTTAGCTCGAGCCGGGCTGAGATGGACCACAGCAACGGTTTGTCGCACTCTTCATGCAATGTGGCCAACTTTGGACGCAAAGCGTTCAAAATCTCTGGTTCAGTTGAACAAAAAGGAGATAAGCCACGTGGTAAGGGTGCTGACTGGTCACTGTCCCTTCGGCCCACACGACGAAAGATTAGGACTCCCCCACAACGACTTATGTAGAAGTTGTGGTAATGAAGAAGAGGAAGAAACTGTCTCCCATCTTCTCTGTACATGTCCCGCCCTAGCAAGCAAAAGAGGGACCTTACTTGGCTCACCTTTCCTTGATGGATTGAGCGAGCTGCAAAATATTGGTGTCTCTAGACTCTGTCGCTTTATTAAAAGCTCGAAATGGCTTGAAATGGCCTGAACTATGTCCCAATACCAGAATAGCATCACAATGGGCCCAATGGCGTGCCTAAGTGGGCTCCCTGGTGGGGGCAGCCATTTCAACCTAACCTAACCTAAGAAAAAGAGATATTCTCTTGATAACTATCGTACTCAGTAGACCGATTCTCGTCCAATTGGGTAAGTCAAGCAGCATTGAACATGGTTAGTATTAAATTGGGGACTGCTTGGTAAAACGGCACTCTCATTTTTTTTTGGGTAGGCTGGAGGCTTAGGGAAAGCCCCTTTGTACTGCCGACAATCTATTTTTTTGGTATAGAGTGCAATGTCGAACAGCAGCTCTAGTCGGAAGGTAGAGGGAGGAGGGAGAGAAGTGGAGGAAGGAACAACATGGTCCATGCCGATGCGGGTGCATGTATAGACGTTTATAACTGTAGCGGTAGCGTGCATACTGTAACGGCTGGCATAATCTACCTTGCAATTAGATACTGTAGCATTAGTAGCACTGACTTTTTGAGAAAAATTACGAAAACTTAGGTAGGCGAGAAAAAAAATTGAGTTTGGGGTGAAAAAAATTTGAACGGGAAAAAGTCAGTCAGGGCTAGATTTTGAACTGGAATGGATGGCGGTCGTATGGACGAGTCGCTGGAACTGTAGGCGTTAGCAGTTTAGCAAAAATAGTTTATTAAAATTTAAGATAACGCCTACAGCCAGATTTTTTGTGGACTGAGAACCGAGGACTGGAGGACCTTATCCCGAACCAGGATTTTTTATTTGGAAATTGAGGACTGGGGGAGGACCTTATCCCAAACCAGACTTTTTTTGAGGACTGGAGGAGGACCTTATCCCAAACCAGACTTTTTTTGAGGACGGGAGGAGGACCTTATCCCAAACCAGACTTTCTTGAGGACTGGAGGAGGACCTTATCCCAAACCAGGATTTTTTTGAGGACTGAAGGACCTTATCCCGAACCAGACTTTTTTTGAGAACCGAGGACTGGAGAACCTCATACCGGACCAAACTTTTGTGGAAACCGGGACTGGAGGAATTCAACTGGACAGTTACTTACGGCTCTGTGGGTCTTAAGCAGGATCTGGAAGCCGCTTGCTGCTAAGAAGTCGGACCTCTCTCAGCACCATCTTAATCGAGCTGCAACTCACATCCCCAGGTGCATCTAGGTAGGGATCTAGAGATTGATACGGACGTGTCACCGCAGGGACTTGCAAGCTACCGTGATTTTATTTATACATATAGCCTAGTGTGAGTGTGTGGGCTACGGCCCAAACATAAACCAAGTTTATGCGCTGCAAGAAGGAGCCAACTGACTGTGTTGTGTTGTGGACACCAATTTTAGAGGTGGCGAGAAACCGGTCGCTACGCAGCAGGTTCCGGGGCAGAATCTAACAGAATCCGGCTGAAGGAATTTTAGAGCTGACGTTTATTTATCGGAAATTAATTAGAGATATAAATTTACAAAGATATATAGTTTATTATTTTGGTTACTTGTTGATTTCTATTTTATGATTTGAATATTTACACTTTCCCCATATTTTCACACATTTTTTGAATATTTTTCTTACGTTTTATTACAAATATAAATATATATATCGTTACTTTATTTTTGGTTCAATCATAAATGTTTAACTTTTCTTGTTATATGGTACGGTGATTATTGTTGTAGGAAGTACTTTGTTTAAGGTTAGGTTATAAGAGTTGAGTTTTCTGGCATGGTGCCGGCAAGAGTGTTCTTTTTAATTTGTTGATTTGTTCGGTAGGAAAATTGTATTTCATGGTGTGTAAAAAAGGAAGTCGAACTGGTGCCAGCGCGGTTTTCTTTTCTAAATAATCTAGTAGCGTGTCCACAGCTCAGTGTTTGGTTTCGAGTCAGGAAATTCGGTTTCTTAGGATGACAGCTTAAGGGCCGTTCATGGCATAGCGGCGGCAAGGTATCTCGATCTTGGTTTTCTTTTTCAGGTGATCTCAGAGCTCCTCTAGGTACACCATGTCGACCCCGATGAGGGGGCGCTCTCATTCTATTGGTAAGTGGTGATGCCGACAAGAAGTGATACCCTAGGGCTGTTCCCCCCACCAGCCCACGCCCCTCCGACGAGCTAGCTCTTTGGGGAAGTCCAGGGGTACCGCTTAGAGATGTGATATGGAATGGACGATGAAATTTTTAGTTGTTGTGCGAGATTCTGAGGTGGGTCTCTTCGGGCACCCCACCCTGAGGCTCTCGGCACAATACTTTGTGCTTTAAAGAAAATTATTACTTCAGTGCTTCCCGAAAATAACTTATGACGAATTACCGGTTCGTCCTGCGTCAGAATTTTAGCAGTTTTTGAGCTAGGTGGCACTATAGCTACATCCTTCGGAAAATAAGCGGATGCAAGGGAAATTTCCTGACAGCGTCTGGCCCATTCGAGATCGCCGCTACATCTTTCACATCTGAGTAACATGATTGCCAATCAAACTGACAGCGCGAAGGCCTTCCCAGCCCGGTTGTCTTAGCTTGCCTACGAACCTTTACCTTTCTCCGACTTGGGTTGGCTCTTGTGGATGGATGGGATCTTTAAGGAACACCTTTATGTGGACGAATCGATAGACGATCTTTCGCTTCAGGCTAAAAAGCTTGGCAATGGACGTGCTATCCACCATCATGGATTGCTATTCCGCCTCTGAACCACTTTCTAATTGGCAAGCAAGTTTTGGGCGGCGACAGCCAGTTTTTTCGTTAGTGAGTGTAATACTCTTCGAGAAGTAGCCTTGAATCACAGGAGTATGATGGAAATTTCATTTTTCCACCAGAGTGATATCACCTGTCCTTGATGTCGGATAGGTCTCTCCTCACTCAATAATACATTTGGTGTAGATTCTTTTTTGGCTTAAATTTCCCATCGTACGCCCGTTTATACTGCCCAGAACTTGGCCACTTAAATGTTTTTTTTTTTTTTTTTTTTATGTGGCAGACTAGAGGCTTAGGGAAAGTCCCTTTGTACTGTCGACAATCTATTTTTTTTTCCATATACACCGTCGAACAGCAGCTCTAGCCGGAAGATAGAGAGAAGAGAGAGAGAAAGAAGAGAGGAAGGAACTGTCACAACCTGACTGCGATATTTTTTTTTTTTTTTGTTTTGGTCAACTTTGGCCGAATATATGCATGTGCCTCCATTAAACTAGTTAAAAACTCTACGGCCATCATATATCACATAAAAAGCCAAGTGGCCGGAGTTCGCCCGTTGTAAGGCCATTTTTCATTTTTACTCGGGACAGTTTGAACATGCCAGCAGAAGACAGCCTGTTCTTGGAAAGCTGCCATTCTGGATCCGACTGATGATATGGCGTGTCTATGTGCACGATCTTCTTTGCTTGGGTCCTTGTTGAATCCCACTAGCGTTAAAATTTCGGAGACTTCCCTTTCTGTCGCCGAGGGTTGAACAGCCAAACGAGGTCATCTTCCAGGCCAGATTTGTCTGCCAAAAATCACCCTAGAAGGAGTTTTTGTTGTGGAACTATGAACTGATGTGCGATATGCCATTAGAAAAATGGTGACGTAAGTGTCCCAGTGGCGCTGGTGCTCGCTAACAAATTTTCTTAGATGCTCTAGCTTTGTCCTGCTTCTACCATTCCATGGGACTGGAGATGAAGGGGAGCCATTCTGGTCTTCCTCACTCTTATCTTACATACTTACATCTTACATACTTTTTGAAAAACTTAAGATTCAAAATTTCACCCTTGGTCCGAATGAAGCTCATGAGGAATAACAAATCCGCAGATCCGATTCCGCCCTATGTCCTATGAGGGATTAAAGGAGTTTAAAGAAGAAGAAGATCCGATTGTTCACTTATTCCTCTGCAATAGATAGAGAACATTATTTCTATTTTGTGTTCTCTCTTTATAACAATACCAGGTCAGCCGGCACGGCCCGACGAAGGCCACTGATTACTCAGTCTGACTGGGTGATGATACTTCAGGTATCCGCCTGACAGGTCGTGGCGTCATGATTCCTTACAGACCCACAGGCGAAGACGACAGCTTAGCATAGCAGGTTGTTAATTGAAGTGCAAAAATGTACATGGCTTCAACGAAAACTCCAAGGCGGCACCAGACTCACGCCGTGAACACCCGCGAACAAGCGCAAACGTGAGTGTGAATGGTATTCGCGCCTTTCCTTCCGTTCCGAGTGGATACGGCATGAATTCTAGCCGTAAATTCAGGGCTTAATGGTAAATAGAAGTTCAGATCTTCAGGCACGAACTGACGATAAATGCCACAAAGATTTTTGTCAGTTTTTTTGGACTGCAGGCCCCATACAGTTACTGGTGTGGCGATACTTTGCCTTAGGGCGAAAACTTTCCGGGTACGGCCTGCTGGCGACCCGTGTATTAAAAGATATGGGTAAATCCTACAAAAAAATTTTGCGCGGTTATGCGAACTCCAAAAAACAGTATAGTAGCCCCTTGATTGTTTAGCCGCCATCGGCTAGCCAAACACGTCAGTTGGTCGAATGCTGTAGGGTACGAGCAAAGTAACACTGACCCGCGAAAAGGCCCTTAGAATATGGAACTACAGGAACGCACACGCCGAATTTTAGCGTAATGAAATTCTTGTTGAGTGATTGCTCACGTTTTGGTAGTTGTGTGTCCACTACAATTGGAAAAACGAGAAGGATAGAGGAGGTCCAAATTATCAAGAAGTCCAAATTATCAGTTATCTCAAATAAAATCTTGCTTCCCCCTCCCCCTCAAGCTAATTGTAATCAGCTGAAGACATTTTATCTTAATGTATATAAAGCAGATATAATATGACAGTCAACTAAGCCAATTTGACAGTCGACTGACTCAGATTTCACTACGGTTATGTACACTGATTTTATATGCGAGGGCCTTTCCTGTAGTTCTATAATGTTAGGAAAGGCCCGACATGCTATTGTTTACACTCGTAAATACGTATTTTTAGTGTAAATACTAAAGATTTTTTAAATTTGAAAAATTCACGTGAGATTGTGGGGGGGGGGATCGAGCCAAAATATCGGAAAAATCGCCTCACGTAATTTATGGACGACCCCAAACACTTGATGCACTCTGGAATGGAACTATTGTAAAGAAACTAACTAACAGATGGCGCTCATGTTTGACAAGGTAATTTAATACAGTGCTGCCACCTTACGGAAAAAAAATTAAATTATTTTAAATTACAAATTCGCGGTATTTTTTTTTACACAGCAGTAATAATTGTTTTACAGCATGACCTCAACCTCTCGCTTCAATACTCCTGTGAAATGAATTCCGAGCTCGAATTAAACAGCTCTGAATAAATGGTTTCCATGAATAACCACAATTAAAGGAGCTGCATTGGGAATTATGTTTTGGTTGAAATTACTCGAAAATATTTTGTTTTTTTTTACAGAAATACCCTCGAATCGAAGTACATTAAGCCATGCGCCGGCAGTCCCACAAGTCCCACTTTGGTTAAGCAAATAAAAAATAAAAAAAAACTTTTTTTGGTTTAAAATTTGATTCAAACGAATTCTGAAAATAACGACATTCTTGAATACACTTGAACCGACGGAGCCCCCGCTCTCTCCATTCTGGCAAGATAAATTGTTCTCCTCTGTATCATACACGCAAGGACTTTGGCTGTAAGCAATTTTGTCAAGTCATTCCATGTCCAAATTACTTTCCTTTACTGCTCACAAATAATTTGTAGTAAGACAGCCAACGGTTTTGATATTCCACTTGGGGGATAAGATGTAATCCTGAATAGGAAAATTTCTAAGAGGATGACGATTACAATAACGACCCTGTGTGATTCCGTGAACGACGGAGGATTCCCTCTCGCAGTCGAGTCGTCATCATCGTCGCTGCCGCCTCCCTCGCCCCGATGGAAGGAGTACAGTCAGAGAGTCGGTCGGTGTGTTCGGTGTATTAAGTAAGCAAAGCACTTGGACCATTCTGCTCATCATTTGACATTCAAATGTAATTGAGTCTTGTTCTATAAAAACATACTGCGGGTTGTATATGCAGGGACGGAGGCGACAACCGCTGCCGAAGCAGCATATTGCACGGGGGTGAGGCTTAACACGTTAGCCTTTAGTCCTCGAGAGTAGTCGACACGGCGGCAGTCCTCGAGGGATACCATGACAATTGATTTTTTTTTTCTTTCGGAAAAGACTAGAAGAGACTTTCCGGTAGGTATCACACTATAGAATCCTTGGTATTGTCAAATATTCATTTGTGGTATGGTGATATGAAATTATCCAGGGTTTAATGGTGTCACGTTCTGGGTATTAAAATAGGTATTGATTTACATTTACGAATGCCAACGTAAATTTCGTGGTGTGTGGCTGATACATGCTTGGTGGGAGGGGGGGGGGGGGGGTTTGCTTCAGGTTTGTGACAGTGGAATCATTGTGTTTTTTCGCTCTGTATTGTTGGTCGGCATCTCGCGTTCCAGAGTTAGAGTCACCTCTAGGTCTCGTAATCAACCTTTTCATCTCTTATAGTGGTTAATCCACCGGTCACTTAAGTTACTGCTCCCTTGGAACAGTGCGCCCCTCTGGTTATGATACCGCGACCTTTAAATATCTTCATATCGCGATTTTCTCCTGGAACTGTGACGCAAACTCTCTGTGAATATTTAAGGATGATATCTATAGACCCTGGATTTGTTTTTTGCAGAAAAGTCCGCAAGGCTTCCAAGACTGTTGCTTCTTTTGTTTTGTCTGCCCCGCTTGTTATTGCCGAGACTCTTTTAGATCCTGGTTTCTTACCTGCTGGTGCCCTTACTAAGCTCTTTGTTCCGCGTACCAGTACCCGCCCAGTAGCACATTATGCAAACGCTTCTACTTCGAGCGCTCCACAGATGTAAAAAAAACTCGAGACGTTTTCACTCTACTACCAGAACGTAAGGGGAACCAGGTCAATAAGTGGTGTGCCTAACGTATTACGGTGGCAGTTAGATCTTGTATTCTTTACTGACAGTGACTGTCGAACCCAATCCAATAGTCATGACGACTGTTGACAATTACCACCCTCCTCTCCTGCTTAATTATTGCTTCAATTCAGAGAATACTCCTTGTACGGAGGTGGTAGCCCATTCTTTTAACTTTAAAAAGGCTAACTTTGAGGAACTGTCAGCTAAGCTTGCATACATCGATTTTAGCAGTTTGCCCTCCGCAAATGTGCTGGATGTCGACGTGGCACGGTTTTATGCCATACTTTAGCCGGAAAGTATCCGACCACAACATGGCGGCGCGGCAGCTTGTCCTCATCCACAGCGACGAGACTAGCTCCTTCCCAGGGCCTCACAACTCTCAGTCAGCGCAGGTGATGGACCTAGGAACCACGACTGCTGTGAGCTTTGTCCCAACTGGGCTATCGCCTCTAAAAGACTCCCTTGCACGGCAGTTAATTGATCCGTGGTCAGAAGAGTCTCTGGGTAGTCAGTCGCGAGCACACCCCTTCTGACACTCTGCTATTTGGCAGAAGGTCGGCTTTGAAGCTATTTTAGGCTTCATTATGGGTGCGTTGGACTTCAGGCTCCCTTCGCCCTTTTCGCAGGGGCATTTTGGCCAGGAGATGATCCAGAGGATCTACCCCTCTTCTTATTAGGAAGAATGGTTTTCCGCTCTTCCTCGGGGGCCACGCAAATCCTGGCAGCATCTTCACGGGAGTAGCCAGAGTCCAAAAGACGCTTAAAACGTTTGCTGGCTGCGCCACTTCGATATTTAGAAGGACCTTTAGTATTTTCGGGTCGCCCCTCCGATGGAGCAGAAGGTGAACGCGGTTCCGCAGGTGGGCCTCTAAGGAGATCTTCGTCCATTGAAGGAGTGATCTCTCCGTGCTCCATGGCAGTTCGCGGGCTCAATCTGCCCTCATTGAAGAAGGATCCCGAAAATTCCCTGGTGCATGGGTTCGCAGGGAATGTCCAACCGGGTCTTGTAAGTCATACATAACTTTCCTTAACCTTCTTTCTTCTTCCCTCTTTACATTCCTGATTCCTCCTGTCATAGCCTTCCTTAGCCCTTCCCCGCTCCACCAAAGCGCATGTCATCGGTTGGTTGATGAGATTCAACTCGTTTCAGGAGGCATATCACTCCAGCGAGTTGTTTCTCGATGCCCCGATTTCAAATAGTCGCAATAGTATTGGTTGGAAGTAGGTGGACTAAAAATATCGCGGGTAGGTTGTGGCAATTCCTTTCTTTCCCGACTAGAGCTGCTGTTCGACATTGCACTCTATATGAAGAAAATAGATTGTCGACACAGTACAAAGGGCCTTTCCTGAAACTCTAGTCTTTCACATAAAAAAAAGTCGGCCTGTTGGGGGGCTATGGAAACCCCAGAAGTGGTTGGAGCGTTGAGAGGTGCTCCATCCTCATTGATTTTCTTTACGGTATCTATATTGATCCCACGAGTTGCGCGAGAAAGGACAGTCGCCCATGGTAGAGCTCCGCATTACCATGGGAAGCCTAATTGAAACCGGAGGTCGCCTGGTATCCGGAGTCCATCGTTAGTAGTACATTCACGCAGTACCATTCATCCCTTCTGCACGATTGTTTATACCTTGGGATTGCGTGCATCTATCTTAGTCAGGGCACCCTTACGGGACCACCCAAGCCTCACCACCACGACAAGGTGTAGATACGTCGTCGTGTTCGCCCTTGCCCTTGTCTCCTTTATGTAAGAGGCATTTAGGACTCTTATTACGGTCTTCTGAAATATGCCCCTCTACCCGTATCTCCAGCAAAGCTCCTTCATGTCCTGAACGCTGGTGCATTTCTAAGCAATATGCCGTACCAAAATATTTAAAGCGCCTACTTGGTGCTGATATCTTCCGTATCCGGCAAACAGCCCGGCCAATGCCGACCTTCCCCACCGCGAGTGCCTTTTTAGCGCTAGCGATTGGAAAGCGTATTGTGGCCTCCGTCAATTGCCGCTTCCCCCGAAGTGCATCGCAAACCTCCAGCTTGGCGATATTCTCGTCCAGATCCCTGCACCCTATTAACATGCGGTTAGTACCCCCCCTAACTTCTCCCGCCTCACCGATTTCCCTCGCCAGCTGCCAATTCCTTTAGATGGTCGAGAGCGTTCTCTCCCTTTTCTTGGGGTTTTATTTGGTTATGTCCCCCTCTATTCTTTTTTGGGGCGCAAAGTGAGGGTGGCACCTCCTCGTTGTTATATAGTTGGCGTTTACGGGATTCCTGAGTTTTCGCTGCACTGTGCGGGCTTTTAGATTCTCAAACCTTCCTTTTTGCGAAGCTTCTTACTGTAGGAGCTTCTGGAGTTGTTTGTGTCGCCATCTACATTCTTTCCTTAACCATCTTCATGGCCTGCTCTTTTGCCTCCAAATAGTCGGCTCTGAGATCGTGGCCGTGGATCACATTGGATATGTTGCTTCTAGAAGCAATGTAATCCGAAAGAGTTGTACCCAGTTTTGCTAGGTATGCTAGGTACCTTGGCAAGAACTTCTCTTCTTCGATAGCAACTGCGCTAGTAGTATCACCGTCGCTCTTTCCTTCTTCTGTACTTATCAGACTTATCTTAAGGAGCTCGTACTTTTTCCTTGGGTTTTGTGGGCGGTAACCTCACCAACTTCGCGGATCTCCCAACTGTTAGCATCCTTTCTTTTTCCTTTGGCGCGATGAGTTTGCGGCTGGGGTTACCCCTGGCACTCGTTGCCAGTTTCCAGCTGTACGCCGGGGACCACGGCCTGCTCCGACATATAGGCTTATATCCCTACCCCACCTCCCATTTTTCTTTATTTGTACTCATCATTTAGTTTTTTGAGTGTTCTTTCAAATCTATCCCAAAGAAAGGCTGAAGTGGTAGGAATGGGGATGGGCAGTAAGGACTATATTAAGGATAGGGTGGCAGGGTTAGGAAGACGACTGTCTGCCACCTGGTAGAACACGTTGGCCAGAGTGAACCCGCGTGATGAGTAGGTCACGCATACTAGGAGGTCGTCGTCGCTCCCCCTTTTGGTGGGGATTTTTTCAGAACTAAAGTAATCCAGAAATCATAGAGCTCTTGGGGGAGAAATGTCCCTCATTTCCCCCCCTAATATCCGTCACAGGCTATATATGGACTATTTCTAGAGGTTCATGTAAACAATCGACTCAGGGTGGAAGGAACTTTTTCAATCAGTCAGAGTTCACTGCATGTTGATCAACATTTCCTTCTAACTTTACCCATATTCCCTTCATTTCAGGCATTTGACCAAAATAAAAAAAAATGAAAAAAAAAAAGAAATACAATGCCGAGTTAAAAAATAAAAAAAAAAAAAAAACTTGAAACCAGCGTGAATTTTCTTTTATTTGTGCACGAATTGTTGATTCCCCTGATGGCATAGAAAGTTCAGAACTCTCCATATTTGGTCACCGAAATGACACCAGAATTGTGAACAGAATGGCGTTTGTCCCCACCACTGCCATCACCATCCCCACCACCACCATATAACGATAACTTTTCTTTATAGCAAAACATTCATTTCTCCCCCGTGTGGCATATAATTTGCATACTGTAACCAAAAGGAATGAAGGACTAACATCGTCCTGAGATTTTCCCAGTTTGATGATGAAAATGTGAAAAGTTTCCCTGGATATGGTTGACCGACCTATGATAGTATCTCTTTACTATATTCCTTTCAGTTATCCTGCGGCTTTCAACGAGGAAAGGATATTTGAATTATTTTATATGTATTTTTTTTTAATTTCGTTTTTTTATCATTATAATTTGACGCGCATTTTAACCCTTTGACACTTTCAGCTTTTATGTTCATGTCAGCCATGGAAGGATTTTTAAAAACTTTTAATAGAATTTTTTTTTGGTATATTCATTAAGCTTAAAAGTGTGTAAAATGTTCGTAATAAGTTTGTTCATTCGTATAAGTGGTTTTTTTAGCACTCTGCCAGATTTGTTGACATTTTAATTTTATACAACAATAAAAAATTGGAAATATATTTTTAATACAGGTCGCAGAAGATGATAAGGTAGACAATTTATGTCAGTCCAGTCTGATCACAGTCAGTATGCTGAATTAATAATAATTTCTGAGGAGGAGTTAAGTCGGAATTATTATTCTTTTCCAGAAGTCCTAATTCAAATTTTGATGATATTTTCGACCTCAGATCTCTGGATTTTTATCCTTAACTAGCTGGATCACGTTCCGCTTCGTTGCGCCCATGGGAAGAAAATAAATTGGACAATTGCCATGAATTCGTTACTTGCTACCTTAGAAAACCCCATTAGAAACCTGATTAGAATCGGAATTAACAAAATTCGTCCGCCATATTTGCACAGCCATTTTTAATTTATTAATTTTCACCACAAATTCGTTATTTGTGACCTGGAAAACCCCTGCATACCCATTTTTATTAGAAACGAAACAATATTGGCAAATTCAACCATATTTCTGCGGCCATTTTGTATTTTGGTCATTGGGAGACCCCTTCGGACCTTAATGCAAAATTTCGAAACTCTGCGATGATTTTAAACTAAGCTCTCCAGGACAGCGACATCTAGGAGTGGACTAAGAAAGTAATAAAATCTTCTTACTTCTCATACAATTTTGTATTCCGTCGAGGTTGAACCACCTCTTGATAATTTGGAACACTTTTTTAATCAGTACTAGTTTCTCATATCAATTTCCCACCCAGACCAAACTAGCTATCATGCCTGTCTGCCATTCTGCGAGGTCCAATCGGCTAGGGCTTACTCGTTTTTCTCTAATCCACTGACTGGGAACTATGTTTCCGAAGCAAAAACGCCGTTTCCGCCATTACAAGGGCCACAGCAATCATATTGCACGGAATGCGTCTTGTACATATCCCAATTCTCAAAATATGAAGCTTAGGTCAGATAGATGAACTAATCGGGAATGCATTAAAGCGAAAAAAATAATAACGAAGCCACTTCCGCCCCCATCACTAAATTTTAATCATAATTTCACAACAAGCGACAACAGGCAGCAAATCCAAGGCAGACTTACAAGCATTTCCCTTTGCCTCGGATTCGCCTATGTCATTTCCTGCCTCTACAAACTCCACAAATTCAATGGACTGAGAGAGCCTGTAAAACCATCTTTTGCAAAAAATGGGGTCTCAAGCCGAAGATGATCCTCGATGTACAAGGTCGTGGTGTATACAATCCTCAATTACACGACTCGCTGGTTTGGTGGTAAGCGCTCTACAGGATCCATAATGTCATCAAGTGGGGGCCTCAGTAGTCTAGGGGTAAGGCGCCTGACTGCTATCCCAGAGGTCCCGGGTTCGATTCCCGGTCAGCCCCACGGTCCTTCGCCTTTTCCACTTTCCCACCCACATAACTTTCCTTCTTTCTTCTCCCCTCTTTACATTCCTGATTTCTCCTGTCATAGCCTTCGCTAGTCCTTCCCCGCTCCACCAAGCGCATGTCATCGGTTGGCTGATGAGATTCAACTCGTTTCAGGAGGCATAACACTCCAGCGGGTTGTTTCTCAAATGCCCCGATGCCAGAGTCGCGAAGTGGTTGGAAGTAGGTGGAATAAAAATATCGCGGCTAGGTTGTGGCAGCTCCTTCCTACTTCTATCTCTTTCTACTCTCTATCTTCCGGCTAGAGCTGCTGTTCGACATTCTATACGAAAAAAAAAATAGATTGTCGAACAGTACAAAGGGGCTTTCCCTTAGCCTCTAGTCTATCACATAAAAAAAAAGTGCGGAAAGACTGGATGACGGTAACAATAAGAGCACACGGGTCAGCAAAACATGCCAGCGAAGGTCCTTGGAGTAAAGGTCTCCGAGGCCTGGACCTCAAAACGATCATAACAACCTTGGGTCTGTTACACGAGGGTTTGGTTACCACAACCACATACTATTTCTCTCTAGACTGACCTTCAGGAAAGACTTCTTTATTGAAATGCCCTCAAAAAGACTGACTGTTGTCTGGGTTCACGGACATTGGAAAATAGATGGAAACAAAAAAGTCTCCCCGGAACTAAAAGATTGAGATTGTTAGCAGCTCAATGGGGGGGACAATCTTGGCATTTTCACAAGTGTGCTTTGAAAGGGTTCACCAAATGTGGTTAGTCTCCTTCTGCTTAGGGCTGGGCAATGGCATAAGACATGTAGTACACGACCCAAGTCATTTTGGTGACCGGGCACCCATACGACGAAGGTCCTGAACTGCTGAGCCATCTTGTTAAGAGATCTGCGACATTCAGAGATAGCTCTAGAGCTGTTAGGGCAAGATCACCGGGTCTACAGATTCGCCTAACTATCTGAGAAGATGTAGACAATTCTGTTCCTATCGCCTAGATGGTTGATTTGTAGAAAAGCTTCATACATGGCTAGAATTTCCAGCTAGATCCCTGCAGTGATAGGGTAGTCAGAAGGAGACTTCAATTCCAAGCTAAGGGGAAAAGACTCCTCCTACCACTCGGCACTAGAGCTTAGAGCAGCCATTCACGGAGTGAAGGAACGTGAACTCCATAGTTCCTCGTGAAGGTAACCTCGGGCAGATAGAAGTCAGCTTTTTGTGAGGATGATAACAGAGTTCAGTACCTTCAAGTGTCTTCCTGATATCGGACCAAAATCCGGATGTTAAGGTAAGGGCTGTGATAGTTACGCTTTCCCTTGACACAAGGTTTAAGGGAGGTACAACATAACATTTAGGAAGAAGCGGGGCCTCATTTTCGTGTGCTAGATATAAATAGGCCATCCTGAGTTTCTTCTGTTTTATCTCTAGGTCGACCACACTAAGGTCTCCGTCACTAAATTGAGGGAGAAGACGGGTGTTTAGAGTGTTGTTGACCAGAACACCTGTTCTAGGTTTCCCTTACCTTTGGTATAAAAGAGATTAAATCCTTAAGCCACAGATTCTGTCACTAGCGATCAATAGCTCTTGGACTAGGGCAACATCGACATCACCTGATGCCATGCGAAGCAATGTCAATGAGACAGGTTTATCGGTATCACCTGCACCGATTTGTGGTTTTGTTACCTCGACGAGAGCTACCTCCGCTTCTTCGTGGCTACCGATGGCTCTGCCCAGCACGGAGTCTGTCGATGCGTCAGTTCATGGCGTATTTTTCTTTGGCCGGCTGTTCGAACCACTCTTTACTTAGAGGCAGAATAACTTGCATTCTGGTCCCGTTAGTCTGCGAAGGTGACGGAATGTCACAAGCTTTTACTACTTTGAGCCGGACGCCGCCCGGGGTAAACTTCCTCGACTCCATCTACCGCAGCTTTGTACAGCGAATCCTGTGTTATCGCAGACCGTTAACTTTATAATGCTTTGTTACCATCCTGCATCAGGCAGGAACCTCCATAGTAATTTTAGCGAGGGCGAGTTGCACCCATCGCCGTTGATGTTTGGGGATCTTCCCATTTTGTTCGTTCTCATCCACGACGCCGATTATCTTGCGATCCTTCGCTACTTCTGCGATAACGAGGATATCGTTTTGGCTCCGTGGGTCTTAGACTCTTTTGGAACTGAAGTGTGGGTGCTTGGCTTCTCCACAGATTGTTGGCGTTTAGAGGTTGGTGCACTTCTGAACAATTAAGGGGTAAAGTTTGAAATAACCTGTTTGCCTAGATTTTGATGTAATTCTCTTTCGACACTTGATCTTCCCTGGTTAGTGGCCAAGCAGCGACGGATTCTGCGGTATTCTGCCCGGGCTTTTTTGTTGAACTGCCTAACTACGAGAACGCATTGCCAAGCGAACACATTAAACCCGCGAGATGGACTCGTCACGTATACGTGAAGGTCGTCGTCAGCTTACACTTGGCCAAGTGTAACAAACCACATTTCATTACTAGTGGAAACCCTCTCCCAGAAAGCATAAAACGGTAAGCCTCAGCTCTAAAGAGGTTTTTCTCTCTTCGAAAGCTGAAAGCTTTCTCACGGAATATCTTCAAAGAAAAAGGCTTTCTTGTGGGCCATAAAACATGCTTGGCCATCAGTCTAAGAGTTATTTTAAGTCACCTTCTCCGGTCCAAGTAAACCGTGTCGAGGTGTAGACCCGGCCATAAACTAGAGATCTCCATGGCATTAATAAGCTTCATAAACTCCACAGGATGGATTTAAACATCCACTATATTCGGTTAAACAACCACCAAACGGTCAAAACTATATGCCAAAACGCAAATTTGACCTTCAGTCATACTGGAGGCAGCCCTACCCTTAACAAAATCTAATTGACAGAGTCTTCTTCGGAGTTCTCGTACTCGTACTTAAAGAGTTTGACGTCTATAAATTCACTGGAGTTGACAATATATCACCTATATTCTATCTAATGAAATACGCCACATCATTGAAGAAACCACTGCACAAACTTTATGCCCTATCGTATTTTTTCGGTCGCTATCCAATCAGGCCTCGACGTAAGGCTGAAAATTCCCGACTACCATCCCAGAGGTCTGTGCTTCGATTCTACTCCGCAGCTTGTTCCTTAGTCTTATCTGAACTTAAAAACATTCCTTCTCCTTTGACTTCTCTCTGAATTGAAATTTCCTGTTCTTTCTCCTGCCATCGTCGTCTATAAGCATATTAAACGACAAAACCATTTCCTGTCTATTGCCGCAGTCGGCGTTCTGTTGTGGTAGTATTGGATAGGAACCCGTTCTGTTAAGTACAGTTAAATTCGTGATAAATCCAGAAAGTACTTATACAAATCAAAAACAACCTAAGTTTTATGCTCTAAAATAATAAATATTAAACAAAAAACATAAAATTTTACGAGTTTCCTCACTGAGACTCTAGTGAAACCACCACCCACCACCACCACTCCACCAGTTCCCCGCTGATTTCATTTAACTCTCCTCGGTTAAATTTCGTTGATTTATTTACGAATCTTATGCCTCGGATTTTAATTACGAAAAAACCAAAATCTCATCAGCAATAACAGAGTACGACGAGTCCACCCCTTCCGACTTTCTAGCACAAAAGATGTGCAAAACGTTGATTTTTATATTTACGCCCCGGAGTGTGTGGTTCTCTGGTTGTATATATGTATGTATATAAAAGTATTCTGAGAAGCATTCGGTCACGCAATCTGACCGTCTACTTTGAAAGGATTAGGGACAGACTGTGGGTCCTTGCAAATGACTATGAAAAGAAACGAATGGAATAGCAGAAAACAACAACAATAAAAATCGTATAAAGTATAAAGAAACACAAAATCCCAAAAGCCAGAAAAATAGAAAACTCCACAACACACCGATACAAATTCAGCGAGAAAATGGATTTCATGATATTTTTTTTTTTGGTTTTTGTTGTTTTTTGTTCGTGCTGTTGATTTCAGCCCCTGCAGTTTTTCCCAACAGTGCTCTCTGTCCATGTCCTGGTATATCTATCCTGATTTTCGGCTACACCGCCCCCGCAGCGATGGCACCCCCAAGAGACCCAAAATATTTCACGCTATTTATTCGCCCTTGTGGCCATCGTCCACCACGTTCAATTCATTTAATTCACTTTTAGAAAATTTGCTTCAGCCCCCTGAACAAGCAATTGTCCGGTGCTCTTCGGACCCTGAACCAGATATAATCGCATTCAGTGCTATGGACAGAGAGTGGGGATATAGGGCCTTTGTTAAGGATTTATAAGTGGTAGACGGGGTTTTCCAATTCATTCAGGGCGATTAATAATGAAGATATTATAGACTTTTTGAATGATACCCGCTGCCACCAAAAAATAACAACATAACCCACAACCGATAAATTCGAATGAGAATGGCCATAATTCGAGAGCTTTAATGAATTGAATTTTTAAGTCAATAATCGAAAAAGAATCTTTTGTTTGTAAAGAACTTCATATTTTATTAAAACAGCGAATATAACCGATAGAAGGCCTCACACCTACATCTGCATGTTATGATGGCACAATATAACTTTTGCTGGAAGAATACGGCGATAAAGGGAAGTGAGTCGATGGAAATATGCAGAATCGAATGTATATTTCACCAGTCCAACTTAAAAGCGATGCAAATGGACTTAGGCAACTTTACAGTGATAGCTTGGAGTCGATACCTACCACGCATTATTATATAATGTTAAAAGCAATACTCCTTAAGTGTATGCAAAACGAACTGAGAATCAATTATCATCGCTTCCAACTACAGCAGCAAAAATCGAGTCGAATTCAACGCAACCAAAACAAAGTACTGTCTTACCTCCACAAAAACCTGCACCGCCCGTCCTTATATCTCAGTGGGCAAAAAGAATGTAATGGCTGACCCATCTCCTAACATCTTAGGCGTAACCTTATCTTCAGATCTGCGATGAAATAATCACATATACCAATTCGCCAAACAAGCTTATCAATGCCTGGCATTCCTCAAAAGATGCAGGTTCCTTCTTCAATCAACTGCCCTGGCTACAATATACAAGTCCTAGATTCGGCCCCGTCTTGAATACAACTCCTATATCTGGGCGGGCGCCCCAAAAACCACCGATAGCACCCTTTGCTCTTCTATCGACCCTTTAACCCACCGTAGGAATGTAGCAGCCCTTAGCAAATTCAACCAATAATATCACAGCAACTGTTCCTCTGAAATTAGAAACTTTTTTCCCGCAACGCAAGACTAGCCAACTCGGCTCACCCCCACACGCTACAGCCCTGTTCTTCGCGCACATTACGTTTCAGTAGTTCGTTTATAAATAGAACAATTCGATTGTGGAACAGTCTTCCGTAGTCAGTGCTTCCGAACTCATATAAAATCTCAGAGTTCAAACGCAAGGTTCATCGACATTTACTCACGCACCCTCCAGACCCCTAACCTAGCGCAGCTCAGGAATCACCCTTTGTACCACTAGACCATCAAGTCGTTCAACTCATGGTGCAATGTCTAGTAGTAAGCTTGACCTGAAAATAGAAAAAGAATAGGAAAGGTTAAGTGTAGTCTGGTGGATGCATAAGGAGAAGGCAGTGAGCCTTGCGTTTGCACTACTACTTTGGTTGTTGGCACCTAGACTTTCGAGACAGTAGGTGTAGATTTTGCTGGCCCCTGTACACCAATGAGAATAACAGACAACATATGGTATATATCATGATATTCACATGTGCGATCATCGGAACAGCCCATTTGGAGTTAGTTCCTAACCTAACTAGGGAAAAATGTCTTTTGGCCATTAGAAGATTTATATTTTGGCGGGGCACCCAGTTGATATTGTCTGACAACGAGAAAACTTTTAAGAGGGCTACTGCAGAATTGATAGACGTAACCAAAATATTGAATGATGAGATTTTTAATGGTTTTTCCAAGCAATCGCCTGCCGCGTCATCTTGAAACGAGCTCCTTTTTTTGATGTGACAGACTAGAGGCTTAGGGAAAGTCCCTTTGTACTGTCGACAATCTATTTTTTCCGTTTACACTGTCGAACAGCAGCTCTAGCTTGCTGAGGTTTTCGGGAGCGTTTGAGAAAAAGTGTCAAGGACATCTTAATAAGTACCATTTAGAAGGCAGAAATTGGCGGCAATGAGCACTCATGCGAGATGAACACTTCTAACCAAGGCCGAAAGAATAATAAATGCTGGACCACTAACATATTTAAGTGACGACCCTTTAGACCTATCGCCACTTACACCAGAATGTTTTCTTTTGGTTCGTTTTTGGGGGCCTCGGACCTCGGTACCCTAGGGAGTAAGGTGTCTGGCTACCATCCCAGTGGTCCCGGGTTCGAATCCCGGCCAGCCCCACGGTCCTTCGCCTTTTCCACTTTCCCACCTACATAACTTTCATTTCATTCATTTAAAAAAACCCATTCCAATACCGAAATCCAACTAGCTAAAAATGAGATTACAAAAGTAGAGTTGCGCTGTAGATGGAAAACCAGGATGCGCTATACTTCTTTTCTTTTCTGTGGAAACGATGAAAAGCAGAGTATATGGCGATTAGGCGTCATAGAGCCAAGCTTTCCGGGAAGATACAATAACATGCGAGCTTGCAAAGTGCGTTTCGTAGATTGCAAGAAGATGAGACGTCCTATTCTTCTTCTTCTTTAACGGCTCTACAACCGGGATCCGGTCCTGGCCTCGCGCAATTGTTCTCTCCACCGGTCCCGATTCTGAGCCGATGTCATCCAGTTTGGCATCCCTAAACTCTGAGCGTCCTGGTCCACGCCATCCTTCCAGCGAAGGTTGGGCCTCCCTCGCTGTCACACCCCATAGGTCTTACCGCGGAGAACTTTCCGAGCAGGCTCATCTTCACTCATACGAGCTAGATGCCCTGCCCACCGGAGCCTACCGAGCTTTATTTTCTTCACAACATCTATGTCGCGATAGCGCTCGTAGATCTCGTCATTGTAGAACCTCCGGAATCGTCCTTCCTCACATACGGGGCCAACAATCCTCCGAAGTATTTTCCTCTCAAACACGCCCAAGAGGTTTGAGTGCTTTTTGCTAAGCACCCACGTTTCGGATGCATATGTGAGAACCGGTAAGACCATCGTCTTATATAGTAAAAGTTTAGACGTTATGGTTAGATATTTGGATTTGAAGAGCCTTGACAGACTATAGTAGGCTTTGTTGGCTTTTAGCAGTCGTGCGCGTATTTCTGGTTCCATGCTATTGTCGGCTGCTACTATTGACCCAAGGTAGGTAAATGATTTTACCACGTCAAACTCGTGTTCCGCTACCTTGATTGTGGGACCAATGTTAGGTGTTCTTCCAGACGAGGCCACCATGTACTTTGTTTTGCTTTCGTTAATGTGCAGTCCCAGATTTCCTGCCGCTTGCTCAATCTGAGTGAAAGCTTCTTGTACAGCTGTTGTTCTTCCAATGATGTCAATGTCGTCTGCGTAAGCCAGTAATTGGGTGGACTTGTGGAGGATTGTACCCCTTGATGTCACGCCCGAATGTCGGATCACTTTCTTCAACGCCAGGCTGAAAAGGAGGCAGGCCAGACCGTCCCCTTGTCGGAGTCCATTATAGATGTTGATTGGTCTGGACAGTGTTCCGGATACCTTTACTTGGCTTGACACATTGGTCATGGTCAGCCTACATAGTCTTGTCAGTTTGTTGGGGATGCCGAATTCTCTCATGGCTTTGTAGAGTTCTACTCTGCCTATGCTATCATAGCCGGCTTTAAAGTCTATGAAGAGGTGTTGAATTGAGTTTTGAAACTCTAGACATTTTTCCATAGCCTGCCTCAAGGTGAAAATCTGATCAGTCGTTGATTTGCCTGGGCTGAAGCCACACTGGTAATGGCCTATGATGTTTCTGGCGTATGGGGCCATCCTGTTTTGTAGGATAGCGGAGAATATCTTATACACGGTACTCAACAACGTTATACCGCGATTATTAGTGCACGCTGTGATATCTCCTTTTTTGTGTACCGGGCAGAGGATGCCTTTTCTCCAGTCTTCTGGCATCACTTCCTGCTCCCATACTTGCACAATTAATTCATGAATCGCTTGGTGTAATGTAGGCCCTCCATATTTAACCAGCTCCGCTGCGATGCCGTCTGCACCCGAGGCCTTGTTGTTTTTGAGCCGGCTGATGGCTCTGCTAACTTCTGCTATGCTTGGTGGCGGCAGATATTGGTGGAGCCTCCGAATCCTCAGTTAGCTCGCCATTTAGCAATTCATGAAAGTGCTCTTCCCATCGCTCCAAGATGCCTTTACGATCGGTGATCAGATTCCCTTCTTTGTCCTTGCAGTATGTGCAACGTGGTGTGAATTGCGTCATACTGCGGACTCTTTGGTAGAACTCCCGCGCCTGGTGCGGCCGTCGTTCTCTGTACTGTTCTAGCTCACAGACGAGATTTTTTTCCCAGGCTTCCTTTTTTCGTCTGTGAATCGTCTGTCTCTTTTCTTCTTTTCTGAGTTCTTTATAGTTCTCTTCGCGTGCCCGTGTTCTCTGAGACTGCTGCATGGCTCGGTACGCAGCATTCTTACGTTCAGTTGCCAACTTGCATTCATTATCGAACCAATCGTTCCGATCTCTACGACTTCTGCCTAAGATGGAATCAGCAGTACTAATGACAGTATTTTTAAGGCGGGTCCAGTTCTCGTCGCCGCCCGGCATCTCATCCCCAGGACTTAGGGCGAGTTCTAATGCATGACTGTAGCTGTTTCTGGCCATTTCATTGCGAAGTGCAGCTGTGTTGATTCGAGCCTGATCACTTACACCAGAATGTTTTCTTTTGGTTCGTTTTTGGGGGCCTCGGTACTCTAGGGAGTAAGGTGTCTGGCTAAAATCTCAGAGGTCCCGGGTCACACCTACATAACTTTCATTTCATTCATTTAAAAAAAAACCTATTCTAATACCGAAATCCAACTACCTAAAAATGAGATTACAAAAGTAGAGTTGTGCTCTAGATGGAAAACCAGGATGCGCTATACTTCTTTTCTTTTCTGTGGAAACGATGAAAAGCAGAGTATATGGTGATTATGTGTCATACAGAGGAGCTTTTCAGGAAGATACAACAAGGTGCGAGCTTGCAAAGTCCGTTTCGTAGATTGCAAGAAGATGAGACGTCCTATACAGCTATTATATCCATTGGAGGTTCGCTAACCGGCCCGCTCGGAGGTTATTGAAAATTTATAAGGTTACAATCTAAATCCTAGTTTTTCATAACTTTTTCCACAAATAATTAAGATTATACACTTTTTGAATTGTATTCATTTTCCCGCTGCCACCAAAAAGCGATTCACCGCTGCCACCAAAAAGCGATTCACCGCTACCACCAAAAAAATAACAAAATAACCCACAACCGATAAATCCGAAAGGCCATGGCAATTCGAGGGCTTTAATGAATTGAGTTTTTAAGTCAATAATCGAAAAAGGATCTTTTTGTTTATAAAGAACTTCATATTTTATTAAAACAGCGAATATAACCGATTGGAATCGTGACGAGCCCCAGTCCACAACTGAAACCGAATTCACTATTTGTATTACTACTCCAAAAAAAAAAAATAATAAAAAATCTTAAATTCATAGAGGCATTATTAAAGACATCAACGTGGTACGTGGAACATAGAGGTTTTAGGCATCCTTTTGCATCCTGGATAACACACAACTGTTCAACAATTTTGATTAAATAAAGGAATCACGAAACAAATTTGGAACATACACACACATATATAAAAATGTTGACTCTTTCTGGGAAAACTAACGAAAAAAAGGGGTTTGTTTTCGAGCCACCATCCTCTCGAACTCCATATTGGACCGTTATTTATGAATAAAACATGGCGAAAAAGGTCCAGGATTAGACATTTCCTACAGAGCATACACAGAATACACATACACATACATACATATAACCGTGTAGCAACTACGAATTGAATTGAATTTTTATTGTAAC
Source organism: Thereva unica (assembly GCA_949987705.1). NCBI lineage: Eukaryota > Metazoa > Arthropoda > Insecta > Diptera > Therevidae > Thereva > Thereva unica. The sequence continues at coordinate 20,285,082 of OX465285.1, read as the reverse complement.
ATTTAAATACATTTTCGCGTAGGGATGGCAGAAGTCATCAACCACTTAATGTGGTATTCATGGGCGCCCTAAATCAGGTCGAGCGAAATAAAAATGAGCGAAAGGAAAAATGGTGGAAAATTTTTTGCACACCCCCGACAAATTCACCATCAAGTCTGATAGGGTGGGGGTTGGGGTATGTGGGGGTCAGGAAGGCAAATTATCCACTGCCATACCCCGAGAATACTTTCACGGGTAAGAAGATATCGCTTTACGATATAATACGATATGCGGTACTTGAGGGAGCCGAGCATATCACACTAACCATATGAAATTATCCCGAGTATCTGTGTTCATTTTTTTATTCCTGATGGCTGCTCGCTCCTTTTGAATCCGGGGTTGCACAGGACGAGAGAAAAATTCCTGCAAATGGAGCTTCCAGATGGATTCAGGAGCAGAGAAAAAAAAGGAAAGAAATTGAGTCAACAACTCTGATATCAGGAAGGTAAAATATTTGCTCAGTGGCAAAGTATTTGCTTTTTTCTTCATTAGATCTCTGTGGGCATACCGGCTGCTGTTGCCTATGTATAAAAGAAACTTCTCCTCTTGTTTGTCTCCCTTTCTTTAAGTCAATTACCAACTTGTTAATTGCTTCTGGATGTATACACCCACAAATTATTTGTAGAATATACCTTTTGGCTCGTGAAGCAGTCTTCTTTTTTTTTTCATCAAAGCAATTTTTTTTTTTTTTGAGAACAGTCGAACAGGAGAGGTTCATAAATTAAAAAAGAGAGACGAACTCTCTGGTATATAATGAAAACCCATCAGAGGATTATTGTGTATGCTCTCTCCCTCTCTCAATATATACCTACCATTAAAACATTTTCTGTTTTTCTTCATATAGAAAAAGTTTTCCTTATCGGCATAAAGTAATAATCAATAAGAAAATTATGGGCATCTAGAGTGGGTACTAAAGTAGATAAAAGTTTTAATCAGCTTATCGAGAATGTTTTGCACTTAACTGACCTCCGAGGGAAAAATATTGTGTGTGTGCTGGGAATCCATGTCCCAGGTAAGAAGATATGATGTGGTATAAAAATACATACTTAGCTCATAATAGTAACCAGTAAACAGCTGCCACAGGAAAACACGCAAATTGTGAATTTGGCGACTTCAAAAATAATCCTAAAACAGAGGTGCTTGACACTGACGAATTGCCATTTATGTTAGGGACGACGTGGCTTATTATAAAATATATTCAAGCACGACTTTAGATTTTAATTATCTTTGGATTATAAAATCATTTTCCAAAGTCACGTCATATTCTTCTGCTTCCTATACAGAAGTCCTAACATAAGTAACGAAGCCTCCACTTCATCTTTTGATACTATTTCCGAACAGATCTCGGGATTTTTGTCGTCCAATCCTGAGTGTGAAATCATTGTTGTTAAATGGCTGACTTACTCAAATGGCACCAGTATTTCTGGCAAGGACGTCGAGCTCTTTGCAGACATCAATAACTTGCATCAAATTGTGGATCATCCCACAAGAGTCCCTAATGTTGCTGATCAAGGAACCTATCTCCTGGATCTTTTTCTAACTTCTCATCCAGCGCGTTACTCCGTCGAAGTTGATTCACCTCTCGGCAATTCAGACCACTGCCCAGTGGCGGATTTACCAGGAAGCAAAGGAAGCAATTGCTTGGAGCCCCGCTTGGACAGGGGCCCCAAAAATTGAAAAATTTTGAAAACATATTCGGAAATTTGAAAAAAATAAAAAAATGCAAAATGAAAAATCCATGTAAACAATATCCATGTCCCCAAACGATTTTAAATTAGTTCAAAACTGTATTTCGCGTGTACTCGAGAGAATGGTTGCTTTACTCTCCACACACTCTCTCTCCAATGTTAATTGTTTTGTTTGTCTGTTGTTTTGTCCAGGCACCACTCGCTTTAGTGGTGACGGGTTTTCAGACTAGCGAAATTGTAACGACGTCCGGGATGCCCAGTTGACGGTTTTAGTTAGAGCGACGACAGCTTAATGTTTCATGTGATCTTACCGAACAAATCGGCAAGGATCGGGAATACTGGCGTGTTATTGCAGTCATTGGGGTGGCATACACGGATCATAACGTCAAGACTAAAAAACCGGTTTCCAGGACAGAGGGGCAGAAGGAAGAGAGAAAGTTGTTGCAACTTTTTGAACAGAATTTTTTGGCGTGAAAACTAACACATGCACAAATGTTTCTTCTTATCTTCTTCTTCTTTGGGTCTGATATTGACATATCTCTTTGTTATTCGCGTTCGGGTGGTGCACACATAGATATTCCGTGTAGGGATAATAAAGTTACTCTCGGTAAAATAAATGCCCACGTACGCCGAGAGTATCATAAAAAACCGGTTTTTTGGTGTTGATATTACGATCCGTGTATGCCAGCCCATTCGAACGATAGCGCAACCAGGCTTCAGAGGGTCGAATGAGAAGTTTAGAGAATCACATTGTGGCAATTTTATTAGTTTATTAGAACTGGTGGCTCAATTCGATCCGTTTTTGAAAATCCATATTGATATGAAGGGCAATTGCGGTAGTGGTTATAACGTCGTATTTATCTAAAACAACTTGCGATGAATTGGTCCACCTAATGGCAAACAAAGTTCGGAAATCTTTTTTTGAAGATGTAATTGCTGCAGGGTACTTTAGTGTTTCAGTCGACTCCACGCCAGATGTATCTCATATTGATCACCATCTGTCATCGTTCATTTTGCATGTTTTACAACTGGTTTACCTGTAGAAAGGTTTTTGACCATTTTTGAGATAGAAAGTCATACTGGAAGGTACTTAGCAAAAACTACTTTAGAGTATTTAGTTAACGGCGGGCTTGATTTCGATTTGTGTAGAGGACAGTCGTACGATAATACGTCCAACATGTCCGGTATATATAGCGGAATGTAGCAGGCACTTTTAGAGGAAAATCATGCTCACCTATTGAATTTAGTTGGACAATCTTCTGTAGGTTCAACGAAACGATGGACTCGTCTTAATGCATGTTTAGGTCCAAACGCTCCAACCGTAAAGCAATTGTCCACACCTCGCTGGAATGCCCACGCAGAGGCTGTGTTAGCTGTTTCGACGAACTATGATAAAATAGCTGATACTTTACAAAAGATCACAGATGATCGTGATATCGACAGTGATACTCGAAACGAAGCATTAAGTTTAGTAAAGAGTATGGAGAATCTTCAATTCGTTTTCATGATGATTTTTTGGGGATCAGTCCTTCAGAAATTTGAAAAAGACTCAGCTACTTTACAAAATCCCCTCGATTTGTCTTGAAACATGTCGTCGAGATTTATCGTGATGACTTTTCGGATATTGAAGCCAAAGCGAAGGAGCTTGTTCCTGGTTCTGAATATAAAGCGAGCACGCAAAGAACAAGACGCCGAAAGGCACAATAACGACGGGCCTGCTCCAGATGCGCTTGAAAATCTGTCTCCGCGTGATAGTTTTCGTATAAAGTCGTTTCTTCCGTTGATCGGTTCTTTGACAACCAACTTGCTACGTGCTACGGCATACACTCTCTTTTCTTGCCAATTTAAATACGTCGAAGGAGGAAATCACAGAAAGTTTAGAAAGACTGATGGAAGACTATCCAAATGATGTTAACATGAACATTGTGACTGAAATTCAAAATTTTCACGTCTATGTGAAACAGGTATACGGAAACGAGCATCGTAAAACATAACAAATCATTTTCAAGAATGAATTGTTTTCAGCGTTTCCAAATGTTGAATGCCTCATCAAGCAATTCTTTATACTACCGATAACTAATAGTACAGGGGAGAGATCGTACAGCGCATTGAAACGCGTCAAAATTTTTTTATTTTTTATTTAGTTAGTAAATTATAAGCAAACTAAATAATATATTGATTTTGCAAAATTAACTGATTATTAATTATTTTAAAATATTTGGGGGGGGGATTAATTTTAGAATGAGGGCCCCGAAAACCTTAGGTTGCTTGGGGCCCCGTTATAGGTAAATCCGGCACTGCCACTGCCTAATCAGCGCTAACTTCCCATTCGAATTTCCCACCCCTCCCAAACCAGTTCGAAGAACTGTATGGCATTATGGGAAGGCCAATTGGCTGGGGCTTATTAATTTTTTCCAATCTACAGACTGGCACCTGTGTTTCCGGAATAGAAACGCCAACTCTGTCGCTATCCGTATCACCAGGATCATACAGGCAGGAATGCATTTGTTCATTCCCCATTCTACCAAATCTGTGAAGCCTAGGCCCAACAGATGGTTTAATCGGGAGTGTACGAATGCAATCAAAACTAAAGAAGCCGCCTTTCGAGCGTACAAGAGCTTCCCGAGTGAATCGCTCCGTTTAGAGTACATACAACAAAGAAATTCTTGTAAAACCGCCATCAAGAAAGTCAAAACCTCATTTGACAACAAATTGAGAAGTAAACTCCTAAATGCAACTTCCGGTAGCAAAAACTTCTGGTCCTTGGTAAGTTCCATCAAGAAGAATTTCACTACAACTTCAACCCCTTCCTTTATTCACGATGAGAAGGTAATAACAGACAGCAAATCCAAGGCCAATTTATTAGCATCTATGTTCGCTTCGAATTCTTCTTTACCCGAAACTGATGTGTTACCCCCTGTTTCCGAGCGTCATTCGCCCATTCAATGGACAGGTTTTTTTTTCAGGACTCGCGAGGTGTACAGGTGCTTCAAAGAGCTCGATGCCAACAAATCCACTGGACCCGATAATATACCCCCTATCGTCTTAAAACAATGCGCCTCATCTTTGGCTAAACCTTTGCGCAAATTATTTTCCCTGTCATATTTCTCCGGAGTTTATCCCGACTCTTAGAAACTTGCCCATGTTCAGCCCATACCGAAAAAAGGTGATTCCAGCGATCCCTCCAATTACCGCCCAATAGCAATTACTTCTATTCTCTCCAAAACCATGGAGACGATAATCAACAAAAAGCTTATGGGATATCTAGAATCCAACCTACTCATAACGACGATCCACTGGCGATCTTTAAGTCCGTCTTACAGAACACCTCAGCCGTAGTCTGCATGGATCCGGTGAGTCTAGTCTGGTTGCTCTCTAGATATCTCCAAGGTTTTCGATAGAGTTTGGCACTCAGCCCTGTTAGCTAAACTCAAAGATATTGGAGTTGACTCACTTCTACAGAAATGGATCGAGAGTTTCCTTTCCGGCCGTTCAATCAAAGTAGTATTGGATGGCGTCAAATCCGCATCCCACCCGATCCCTGCGGGGGTCCCCCAGGGGTCAATCTTATCACCGGCCCTATTTCTCATCTTTATAAATGACCTTCTTTCAATCCCTTCCAACCCACTTCTCAGCTTCGCTGACGACGGTACTCTACGTACTCGTACAGCTTCGATACAAGACAGACTCATGCCAGATCCTGTCTTGATGATCGCGAACCAATGTCCAAGTCGAATAATAACGACATTAAACTGATTCTAGAGTGGGGAAAGCTGACAAAACCAAGTACTGTCTTATCTCCAAAAAGAAGTTCAACACCTCTCCACCTTTGACAGGGGGTAAAGTTCAACTAATGGCCGACCCATCCCTACACATCTTAGGCGTGACATTAGCCAAAGACTTGCGATGGAATGACCACATATTCCAAATCGCCAAACAAGCATCCCAGTGCTTGGGATTTCTTAAGAGGTGCAAGTTCCTCCTCCAGCCATCGGCCCGTGCTGTTATTTATAAATCCTACATTCGGCCTCTTCTCGAATACAACTCCCTCGTTTGGGGCGGCGCGTCGATAACCACCTTGGCATGGTTAGATAAGGTCCAAAAAAGGGCACTTAAATTAATTGACGACGACACCGCCTGCTCCACCGACCCCTTGAGCCACCGTAGGAATGTAGCAGCGCTGACAAAATTTTATCGCTACTATCATAGTGACTGTTCCTCCGAGTTAAACGCTCTCCTGCCTCCACGGCAATCTTATACCCGCAACACCAGATTAGCCCACTCGTCTCATTCCCTTCACCTGCAACTACCCCTTTCGCGCACTCAGCAAGATATGAATTCGTTTGTTAATAGAACAACTCGATTGTGGAATAATCTCACGCAGTCAGCATTTCCGAGCTCCTACAACATCCAAGAGTTCAAACGCAGGGTTCATCACCACCTTCTTCAATACCCCCCCCCCGTACCTTTTAACCCTTAACCTATACCCCCCACCCCTCCCCCGTACTAAGCTTACTGCTCGACATTGCACCATGACGTGACAAATGACATGACGGACTAGTAGTACAAAGGGTGACTCCTGAGCTTAGCACTGCCACATAAAAAAAAATCTAAGTAACCCTTGCTCCCTATCCTTATTCTAAGCACGATACAGTGGATGCTACAGGCAAAATTTGTCCGTCGGTAAGATTTGCTTCGCCTCAAGATATTTTACCAATAACCCAAAATTAAGAGTGCGGATGGAAGGCTGCTGTGCAGCGACGAGGAGCAACTCCAAAGATGGAGAGATTACTTCTTCGCCGCACTGAATGGTTCACTTTCGCAGGAACCTCAGGAAACCAGAAACAATGCACAGCCAATAAGAATCACCACCCGGGCCCCATCCAAGACGGAAATAGTAACCGGGCCAATGGTAAAGCAGCTGGAAAAGATGGCATCCTGCCAGAATTGTTGAAAGCCGATTCAAGCCTCATAGCAGATGCGCTTCAGCCAATCCTGGAAATATAGCATGGAACACCTTGTCCCATATATTACTATCTAGGATAAGAGAGGCAGTAGATCGAACGCTTAGAAGGCAGCAGGCCGGATTCAGGAAGGGCCGCTCATGTATTGATCATATCAACACCTTACGAATAATAGTGGAGCAGTCTACTGAATTCCGATCCCCCCTTTACCTGGCTTTCGTAGATTATGAGAAAGCGTTCGACTCGGTTAATAGGAGCTTTATTTGACAGGCAATACGGCCTGATAAAATAATAGAATTAATAAAAGCCCTATATAACAATGCCAAATGCAGAGTTCTCCATAATGGAAAATTATCCGACAGCTTTGAGGTGAGCTCAGGAGTACGTCAAGGATGCCTACTCTCGCCTTTACTATTTCTTATAGTAATAAATGACATCCTTGTCGGCGCTCTAGATAGTAGAACAGGCGGCATACAATGGGGTTTGTTAGACCGCCTTAAGGATCTCGACTACGCAGATGATATCTGTTTGTGGCCCACAGACACCAGGACCTCAAAATCATGATTAACAATTTGGCAACAGAAAGTAGTCCAGCAGGCTTAAGGCTACATCCGACTAAAACTAAAGAAATGCGGATAAATGCAAACATCTTTGAACGGACAGCGCTGAATAACCGTGACGTGGAACTGGTAGATAAATTCTGCTACCTCGGTAGTATTATTACCGAAAATGGCGGTGCAGATGAAGATGTCAGTTCAGAATAAATAAAGCACGAGGCGCATATGCATGCCTGTTCCGCATATGGAGATCAACGGAGATCTCAACTAACACCAAATTGCGGCTGTTCAACTCCAACGTTAAGGCAGTACTTTTGTACGGTTGCGAAACATGGAAAGTCACCCAATTCATCACAGGGCGCCTACAAGTCTTCGTCAACAGATGCCTGCGTCGTATCCTAAAAATCCGCTGGCAGGATAGAATTTCAAACGAAGAACTATGGCGCCGTGCCGGCCAAGAAAGGATAGACGACCAAATCAGACGAAGGAAATGGAATTGGGTTGGCCACACCTTGCGACGCGAAAACGAAAATCTAGCCAAACAGGCCCTCGACTGGAATCCGCAAGGATCCCGTCGAGTCGGAAGACCTAGAACAACGTGGAGGAGAACCCTACTAGCAGAAGCCGCAACAACTGGGAGATCCTGGTCGGAGCTGTCGCGCAAAACAGAGTCCGCTAGAGGGCAACTGTTTCCACCCTATGTCCCATGAGGGATTAAAGGAGCGTGCACAACTTTACCCTCCATTAGGGTCCTGGAATCTAAGTGATGAATGACATAGTTTTCCATAAAACCAACATCCTAAACCACGTCATATGCTTCAACTTCCTGTTGCTCCTAGAACGAGTTTCTACATTCTCGATTCTACCAAATTTATGAAGCCTAAGTAAGCTAAACCTATATGCAAACTCTTCGTCTTATCATACTTCTTCGTAGTTTATGAATACAATTGCAACCTTTTTCCTGTTTAGTCCATACTGAAAAAAGTGGTTCCAACTAGTTCTCCACCAAAAAGACACCGAAAAGCGAGATACCGCTGCCACCAAAAAAAAAAATTTAAGCCAAACCCCAAACCGATAAATCCGAATGGCAATCCCGGGTGAAAATATAAGACAGACTGAAAATTTACTGAATTTTTCAATGTTTAAGAGCAGTCGTAAAACGAACGAAACTTTTACTTATAGGTAGTGAACAAGAGACGGAACCACGGAATTGAAAATGTACTGAAAATTGGGTAAGTTCGATTGAATACTGTGAACTGGGACGGAAATTAGGGGGAATTTAGACGGAAACATTTCCACATTTGATGGAAGGAGTGACAATTTTAGAAACTTTCAAAAATCGAAGAAATGCCTAGTCTAAAAATTATAAAAATTCCGCTTTGTTTCCGCCTCATTTCAGTTTGTTGTTGATAGGCTGGTCTGCTTTATCTGCCTGGTCTACACAAGGTGGGGTTGTCCATGTCTATAAGCCGAAATTTCAAGGAGAAGTCATGCCACCCTCTGCCATTATTATTATGCGCCTGCCATTCCTATTATGTATTCGAAAGTCCGACTCCTATAAGGCGGTGCTCATAGACTTTGAAATATCTGAATTCGATAGTCACACGCAAATTTCTTATGCAACTTTTGCCTTGAGAAATAATCAACACCCAAGTCTCAGTAGGTGATTGCAAGAATGCGTCCTTTACTGTGTTCCATGAGACGAGGTAGAGTTTTCGTTGAGTAAACAGAAAGCTTTTTCCCTCAAGTTAGGGGTCGTCCATAAATTACGTGAGGCGTTTAGGGGAGGGAGGGGGTCGAGCCGAATCTCACCAAATCTCACGTGGGGGAGAGGGGGGGGTCTCGGCAAATATCACGTAATTTTTTTTTTTTTAAAGAAACAGTGTAAAATGCCGAGAAAACTGGGTTAAATTAAGTCAAACATGTTTCTCCACTAAAGACCTCCATTCACTTACAGGCCGCCGGTAGGCAGTGGCCTGTCAGACCAGGTCGACCAACACGACTAAGCTTGACTCAGTCTAACTGAGGGATGATACTTCAGGTACCCGCCAGACAGGCCGTGGCATGCAGATGAAATCATGACTGCTTAACATAGCAGGTTATTAATTCAAGCGCAAAAATGTTCATGGTCTCAACGAAAGCTTCAAAGCGGCTCCAGCCTCACGTCGCGCCGTGAACACCCGCAAACAAGCGCAAACGCGAGTGTGGATGGTTTTCACGCTTAGCTCGCGCCTTGCTTTCTGTTACGAGTGGATACAGCGTGAATTCTTCCCCTCAATTCACGGCTCGAGAGTGAATAGAAGCTCAGATCTTCAGGCCCGAACTGACGATAAATCCGATTTTTGTCAGCTTTCTTGAGCTGTAGGCATTCTTGAGCTTCAGGCCATACAGTTGGCGGCCGGTGATTGTATGGTAATACTTGGCCTCAAGGCTAAAGCTTTCAGGCCACGTTCTGCCGGCGAACTGTGTGTAAATTGGGCCCTTAAGATGTGGGTAAGGTAGGACACACAAAAAAATTACTCGATTGTTTAGCCTCTAAAGGCTAGTCAAACGCGCGACTCGTCGAATGCTGCAGAGTACGAGCCAAGTAATACTGAACCGCAAAAAGGCCATTAGAATTTAGTGCTACAAGAAAGCACATGCCGAAGCGTAATGAAATGTTGGGTAAGTGCTCACGTTTTGGTAGTTGTGTGTCCACCACAAGCAGAAAAGCGAGGAGGGCAAGCAGTCCGCATTATCAATTATCTCAAATAAAATCTCGTACTCAAACCCCCCCATTCACACAGCCAAAATCGATGCGTCTGCTGACAAAGGCACTTCGATCCATATCTTGTACTCCGTTTATGATTAGGTTCAACCCAAGTTTAACCTAGGTTTAGTTACAATTGGGTTGAAGTGACATTTGTTTCGTTTGTTTACCATCCGTGAAGTCTGTCTTCGGCGTAGTTTGGAATATAAGAAAATGAGTTCGTTCTGTTTAGCTTCCATGTTTAAAAAAAAAATTACGTATCTATAAATGAGAATTTAGCACAAAAATATAAGGTAATGTTTTGATGTCAATTCAACTCTATTTCAACCCAGCTCAACTCGACATCTTTTACAATGGTCGAAACTTCAACGCAGCCTCGATGAAACATTTGAACCTAGTCCCAACCATCTGTGAATCTCTTAAATAATGCAATTTCACGGGAGTTTGATGGCCCCAAAGCACAGTGTAGATATTTTTGACAGCATCTCTCACATTCATTTACTTTGTGGTGATAACGAAGTATAACCTGCCGAAGAGCTGGAAGTTGGTTAAGCCTTACTACTTACCTTGGCTCAACATCTCTACATATTAGTAGAAAAATGAAGTATTTTTTTCGAGTTGATGAACTCGCTTTAATGCACTGATTCACTCACAGTCTAGAAAATATGTGATTTATATAGACCAGGTAGATAAAGCAGAACAGACCAAACCAACTAGATAGACCAGATAGCCAAACTAGGTTCGCCTTCACAACATCCCAACCAAGACCACCGCATGAAAGTTCATGCCAGGCTCGCCAACCCACCACAACGGAGTTCAACTAGTTTCACACTGGTGGTGCTCACACGCAAAGCTCACCACAAAAAGCTTAAGGTTCTTCACCCAGATAAAGCTTACTCCCGATCCCACAACCGATGACATCACAGGTCCAGGACCTCTGTCCCTATACTACTGATACTCTAGATATCTTTAGGCTAATGCCACCCTATCCTGATCTCTAAACTCCAAGTTATTGGTATTGACACAGTTTGACAGGACTGGATCGAAAGTTTCCTTTCCTGCAAGGGTCAAATATGTCACCCGCTCTATTTTTTAATACGCTTTTATTAGCTTCACTTGTAACTATGTAATAAAATCTTGGAAGTTAAATTTGACCCACTTCCCGGTTTCCGATTAAGCTGAAATTTTGCATACATGTTTAGTTTGGATGACAATGCAAGATGGCGGTTCCAATATGGCGGCCGAATTTTGCAATTGTGCTCCCCGACCCCCAATATGGGTATCTAATGAAAGGGTATGACAAGTAGAATACAATTTACTATATGGCGTCATTCAAAATAGCGACTAACACAAAATGGTGGACTATGGCTTTCCTTACAACCCACTCATTATGGGTATCTAATGAAAGGATATGACAAGTAGAATACTATTATCTATGTGGAGTCACTCCAAATTCAAAATGGCGGCCGAAACAAAATGACGACGAACCCAAAATGTGGATCACCTTTTTCTTTACAACGCGCTTGGTATGGGTATCAAATAAAAGCCTATGAAGAGTGTAGTACAGTAAGCTGAGTGACATCATTTTAAATCTAATATGGGGGAATACATATAAAAATACCTGGTTGCCTGTAAAGTCCGTATACGGGCGAAGTTTTTACGTGACAACGTCTTGAGACTTGAGACTTGGGACTTGAGACTTGAGACTTGAGAGTTGAGAGCTGAGAGTTGAGAGTTGAGACTTAAGACTTGAGACTTGAGACTCGAACAGAGCGATGAGTTATAAGGTAACGGAGAATTTGCTGATAACTTTTTTGCGAATGACTCCCAGGGTATACCGATTTATAAGACGTTGTCACGTCAATAGAATAAAAAGTAGAAAATAAAAAAAATAGTTTAAAAAAACTAAAAAATACGCTTTTATTTTAAAATGAACTAGAAAGTAAAAAATAATTTTGAATGTAAAGTTTTTATTGCTTCAGCTAGTATATGGAAACAACCTACCTTTCAAAATGTAGAAAAGCGTGGGGCGAAAAGTTCCGATGTTAATAAAATATGTGGCATATATATGAATATAGGTAAAGAGCCCCACGCTTTTTTACATTTTGAAAGGTGGGTTGTTTCCATATACTAGCTGAAGCAATAAAAACTTTACATTCAAAATTATTTTTTACTTTCTAGTTCATTTTAAAATAAAAGCGTATTTTTTAGTTTTTTTAAACTATTTATAAATCACCTAATTTTAGTCCCATAAATCAAATACACTTTAGAGCTTCGTTGATAATTGTATTTTGCTTTACTCTATTTACGTGTTTGAGAATATCAAGCACCAAATCTAGGTTCTTTTTGTAGCCTTAAATACACGTGGCCTTTATCAATCCACAAATATTTCAAATCGTTCTCAATTAGTGTTACAGAAGTAGTGTCGAACTCAATGCCTCCAAAACTTAGTACTATCGTAAAGTCAACGAAATGTAGAACACCACCACATCAGTGTCCCCTGAACGGCTTGGACCTAAGGGCTATCCAATCTCTTAACATCTTAAGGACATTATCCAAGGATCTGTAATGGAATGACCACACACCCCACCTCTTCAAAATGTAATTGTGGATATCTGCGAAATCCAAACCCCATTACAAAATTTTTTGTTTTATGATTTTTGTTACAGTGCAAATTTGTTCTCTTTATTTTGAAATTGGAGAAGTTCAAACCCAAGGTCCATAGATCTTTAGTATCCTTTGGACTCTTACAAATCTACAATGCACTTGGGTCATCTTAAGAAATGCAAAATTTCCATTAGGCTTACTGGCTCGGTTCATTCCATATACCTTCAACTCACAGATCGATTGTGGAGCAATCTTCTTCGTACAGTATTTCCAAATTCTTACCACCATCTTAGAATTCAAGCGAAGGGTTCATTGTTGTACCCTTCAACATCCTTCTGTCTCCCTATATAAACTCAAACCTGTTCTATCATTCAAAGTAAATTGAATACCAGAAACTCCACTATGTCGTGACCAGCAACATGACGTACTGGAATTACTTGCATACCTGTTACGTAGCAAAATAATCCTCAAAATTATTAAAAAATGAAGTGAAAACGAAGTGGCTTAATTTTCTCACGCCCAACCGACACATTACCTACTTTCTGGTTGTGATGATTTTCGCACTAAGAACGGTCACATAAGAAAACCTGAAGTTAAAAATCCCAAAATTCCCACAACGTCATAACCAGTCGATTGATACGCTACGGCTGCAAGAGATCAAAGCAATTAACATTTTTCAATATCACTCTGTTTCCATTAAATTTAAAGAGATTTTCACGCTGATTATCCAAATTTATTCATCGCCAACAAACCCACTTCATAAAACCCTAAAAAAAATGTTTTTTATATAATAAATAAGCAAAAATGTCATATCAGATTTCTTGTAGTAATGTCCTTAAGTTTACGTACTTAGCACCTCATTACGTTATTCAAATTCTTCATAATCCGAGCCCACCCTTGGGTGTAATCCCTTCAAAAAAGTTTCCCGGAATTTTTCTCTTTTAACAAAAATTCACCCTTAACCAGTGAAAATCACCATCAGCACCGCCACCACCACCACCACCAAAGTAATCACAGCTAAATTTGAGTCACGTACCGTCCCAATATCCTTTTCCCTTTCAACGCCACAGTTCCATAAATTATCCCTAATAAGGGCTCACAGACCTGCTGGAAGCGATGAAGCTAGAGAGAGGAGCGCTAGAGCTTCTACATAGAGCATTGGCGATAATTTTCTACGGCAAGTCCGCCTCGCCCCCGGCCCCCCACCATCATCCCTGAGAGGAGCCATTCCAGAAATTGCTTAAACACCAAAACTTAAACTCGATGAAGCGGTTTTGTATTCCCCCGATGTTCCCCAGGATAATTGAAGTTAAACTTTTGTTTAAACACGAAAGTCATTTAAAGTTGCCGCCAACCCCACACGCGCCCCAAAACAAGAACGATGGTGGTGGTGGCCCCTGTAATGGTGTGCTGCTCCCGACTCGCCCTGACCGTAAAGTATTAACTTCTCGGGGTTGTCGATTATTGAGATTTCGCTGCTGGGTCGTCAAAAGGTCACTCCAGCTACGCGGCACTCTGAGGCGCACAACACTTTTTATGCAGGGCAGGATTGAAAAAGTTTTTGTTTCCAGGGCCCTGGAATTACGTGGCAAATATTAAGTATGAAATTTTCAAATCAAATTATCAAATTGATGACTGCTGGGCTTCTGGGGGCGCTACGCTTCCCCGGCAAACAAGAACTTATTCAAATTTTTACTTATCTGCCCTCATTATCATGATCCTGCTTTGGAATTTGATGAATATTGGCCATTACAATGCCGTAGATTTTGCGTACCTTGCAATTTCCCAAATAATCGCAAAGTAACGCCCGAGAATATTAAAGGGCCACAGGAGAAAGTGGTAGCACGTCCCAATTATCTAACTTCCAGCCAGGAATTTTTGTCTTTGATTATGGAACGCAAGAGATACGATGGGGTGAAGCGAGTTTATTACTAATTCTCAAAGAAATTTGCAATTATTTTTGGTTGGGGCTAGAAGGACTTTACAATCTTCTTCTTCAAATCCCTTCCTTAACTGTGGCGACCGCGTACACCCTTATTTTCAAGTTTACGCTAAAACACAAAATTGGGGCTTGAAAAAATTGTATAGGACAAAGAAAATGGGCCAAGGGTGCCATTAGCATATGCAGTAGAGCAGTTCTGGTTCGATTACTTAAGTTCAGCAGCATTGTACGTGGTTAGTACTTAGTTGGGGGACCGCTTGGTAAAACGACGGCGTTTGGAGTGATCGATGCAATGCGAGTGCATGTTTAGATGTTCTTACTTGAAGAGAGAGCATTTGTACGCAATGCATACTAGCTGCGGGCGGCGCGTATATGCTTCCAACTAAATTATTTTTACTTGCTCATGAAAGAGTACTTTCTAGATCACAGTTCAGGGATATATATATTTCTAACTCTTTACCCATTTTGAATATCTAGTCCTACTCCCGCATGAGTACCCCGGTCCTCTTACTGCCTTCCTTGACTGTGGTGAAGTTCTTTAACTTCTTTCTGTTTTTCTTCTTTAACGGCTCTACAACCGTGATCCGGTCCTAGCTTCTCACAAAGGTTCTCTCCATTTATCCCGATTCTGAACCGATGTCATCTAGTTTAGCATGCCTAAGCTCTCAGCGTCGTGGTCTACGCCATCCTTCCAGCGAAGGTTAGGTCTCCCCACGCTGTCGCACCCCATACGTCTTACCGCAGATATCTTTAACCCTTTCAAAAAGTTAATTGGCAGCTTGCCATGCAAAATCGGGTTTTACGTATATGTTGACCTCATTCTTCGACGAAAATATCTGCCCTACAAACCAAATTTAGTTAGATTAGTAATTTGAAAAAAGTCGCAGGAGCCAGATCTGATGAGCACGATGAATGATCTACCTATTCGAAGTGGTATTAATGAATTTTTATAAAGATGGCGAACAAGAACGAGACGCCTCGACTTATTACGGGTTTTCCGCAACATTGCCTTTCTTGGCCTCATCAGCTTCCTGGTCGATACAGCAGTCTTCCTTTACTTCAGACCAGGTTCACACTTTCCAATCCATAGGTTTTTCTGCTATTTCGTCTCAAGAGTGGATGATGAATAGTATTAGGTAGGACACGATTGTAAAATGAATTTGTCGGAGGTGCCTCTTTTTTTGAGCCAGTACAATGTCATACTACAAATGAGGCGAGGTGCCATTAAAATGCCAAAATGACAAAAACAAGCAAATTAAAGAAAGAAAGAAGATTAATATCAATGTAGAGCTTTTTTACTAGTTTGATTCTAATATGCATTGAACTGAATCAGAGTAAGAGTAGGAGACTAAGAAACCTAAGATTACACCATGTATATTTAGATTTTACAATCTCACATTGCCTTATTAAGTAAGAAGCTCAAGGAAGAAAGAAGAAACCCGCGGTGTGTATTAACGGCCTCATCTCGCCTCATAAGTTGTCCCAAAAGAAGTAACAAAAAAGAAACCCTTGTCTCTCTACTACTTATTCACAATCACACATCGCCTCATTTATCTCGATTCACACTCATATACTGGTGGGTCAATATTTTTGAACCAGAACATTGAAGGCCTCAGTACAACTTACAATTGTGTAAGGGACAAGTGTACTGCCTCGTGTAAGTCCGGGTCAACTGTAATGATGAATCCTTGTTTCAACTACACTTGCAAGTCGATGCAATACATGCTCGTTTTGCTTAACCCACTCCAACCCCTGCGTTGAAAATACCCATTCGAAAGTGCCTCTGCTTTAGGCATGCTGAATTTTCAATATATGATAAACGCGTTTTTTCGCTGAGGCCATACCCTTCTCTATCTCTTTAACCTCGACAGTCGTACAATTTGATGAACATTGCTGGCCTCAGTGGCCTTGGACTAAGACGCCCCGCTGCCATAGGGCCGGATTAACCCATAAGCAAACTAAGCAGCTGCTTAGGGCCCCCGAAAAATTGGGGCCCCGAAGATCAGGCGTATAATTTTTTCTGAGTTTTAAAACAAAACAAAATCTTAATTTCCATGAAATGAGTCTTTCGTTGCTAATTATAAGAAGTTGGGAAAATGACTTTTTAAAATGGGGCCCCCCCAAGATCAGGCGTATCATTTGTTCTTAGTTTACAAAAGAAATTTGGAATCAAAACAACATCATAATTTCCATAAAATGAAACTTTGTTAGCCAGTTGAAAGAAGTTGGGCTAATGACTTTTTACTACCTGAAATGTTTTACCTACATTGTTCACCGACAACTTTTTGTCGTAGGCCTTTACTTTCTATTGTTTAACCGTACTGTTCGGGAGAACGATCTTTTTCGCAGTTGAAATGTTTAGCACTAGTGGAAAATTGGCTAGTATCAAAACTGAAGACAAAGCAATCCCGAGAGAAGCCAATTCAAATAACTATTATAGTAGTGAATCCACAAGATTTTTCTAGAGAATTTGTTTTTCCTGAACAAACATGTCCTCCGTATTTCGTTCGCTGCACTAAAGCGGGTGTTCAAATTCGTATTTAGCGTGCTGAAGCGTGCCGTTGACAAACTGAGAAGCGAATGACTTCATTTGGAAATTCCAAAGCTTTCCGGAGATATTAGCAAAACTGTAACTGTTAAGTACTTGTCAGACTTGACCAAAAAGAACAAATTTTCCGGTAACTACTGGAAATCCCGGGATAAAACGCAATTTCCTGAAACTGTTTCACGCGTTGAAAACAATTTCCCGTCAAAAAGTGCTAATCCGCTAATCCAAGGTTTGAAAAATTCGCGCTGTTTGTAAAGGGTAACGAAATTTTTGCACGATTTTGAAAGGTTGTCGGATTTTGACAAGTGATGTTTTGTTCGAAGGCGCTATCGCTGTGCAGAACCCCAAAAAGATCACTTCGTTTAGAACGGGTCTCATTCCATTGAATTTATTAAATATTAGCAAAACTTGTCAATTTAAGGACTTTCTGATAATTAGCCGAAATTTTTCTATTTAAATAAAAAAGGCCCGACCGAATATTATGAAATTTTTTCAAAGCATTTCTTCGTTAATATTCTTTTTTCGGCACCTCAATGAAGTCGATATAGTTTTTAGTTCGCGCGGTATCGTGCAGGTACAAAAATCATAAACGTCGGTTAAATAAAAAAAATATGAGTGTGCTTAAGACCACACTTTAGAAGTAAAACTTTTGTGCCCAACGACTAGTAATATGCAATAGATATAGTGGAAAGTCTGTCGGATCTATAGTACGCTTGAGAAAATTCAGGCCAACGACAGATGCAGGAAGAATAGTGACGAATCTACTGACGGACTTGATACAAATACTATTTGAAAATATTAAAGAATTCCTATTTACATTAAAACCTAAAAGTAACCGGTGTACCTAGTACGTATAGCATATAAGTGCGCATCCCACACGGGTATGCACGCTTCCGCCACAGGCATGGATACTACCGCCACAGGTACGAAAATCTAAACATTCGCCTCGTGGAAGTAAGCTGGTGACATATGCAAGCGTTCATGCATTGCATTCAGAGGTTCATAAAATTGCATGGTTTTTTCCGTCCCGGCTTTCGCACATAACCCGAAAATCTAAGTAACGAGCGCATGCAAGGTTCATGTGTTTGTTGTGCATACTTGGGTGTGCTATTTCGAATGCGGCATTACAGAAAAAGTTAAAAGTAGTCCGACCTTTCCGTGGCATGCATTCCATTCATGGAACATTCCGTCAGGTCGCATTTGAATACACACACTTCTATATTATTTATCAACGAATTGAACGCATGTACGCTTGGATATGTCACCAGCTGTATGCATGCTCCGCTCCCGCTACATTCATGATCATTAATAATTGCATCCGCATCGGCATAGACTATTCCAAACCCAGGTATTGTTTTACCAAGCAGTCAGCCAACCACATATGTACAATGAAGCTTTACCTATGCGAGCCGCTTTACCTACGCGAACGGGAGCCAGTCTACTTGATTGTTTTTGATTATAATTAAGATTATCGCGAAAACACTTAAAAAGGGGAATTTTTAAGCATATTTAAAGGTGACATCCCTATTTTAAGACTGTGGCACCCTTATTTTCGTAATCAGCGACCCAAAAAACATATCAGGAACGATTTTCACAACAGTGTAATGTTTTGACATAAACGATTCGTCGATTTGCAAAAATTGTAATTTAAAAAGGGGAAAGGTCCAGCACATTTCACCAAAGGGGAAGTGGGTGCCAATTTTAAACAACAGCACCTCACACATTTAATTCACCACTCCCTTTTGGTATTCTAAGCACCCAAACCACCGCCGAAAATTCTTCTCGTATATGCCGCTTCCAACATGTCAGTCAACTCCAAAGTGTCCGCGGCATAAGCCCGGCCAGTGACCAAACCACAAGAAAAATCTGAAATAATTCACCTCTACAGAATGGTGAATTTGTATTCCTATAATGAGATAAAGCAAAGTCTGGGCGACAACGTAGCTAACATGCCAGAAAATCTATGCAGTAAGGCAGAGTGTATTTTAACTGTTGCACACACAGCCCCGAGTGTCATCGTCTCTTGTACCCCGTCCGCCCCTTTTGCCATCGTTATACGAAAGTTCTGACGATTTTTCATGTGTGAGAGCGTTACACGAATGAAATTGATTCACTCTCATGTAAATTTTTTTAAGCAAACGTCCCTAAAGAAGTTTTACTTCAAAAAAACCCGTTCGACGGAATTTTATAAAAATCTTGTCAGATCATATTTTGGTTAATACTCTTCGAACGGCACGTCAACTAAGTCGATATCTTTTATAGTTCGCGCGATATCGTGCAGGTACAAAAATCACTTATGTCATTTAAACAAAAAAACCGCTCTACCGAATATTATAAAAATCTTTTCAGATTATATTGTCACTAATACGCTTCGAACGGCACATCAAGTAAGTCAATATCTTTCGTGGTTCGGGCGATATCGTGCAGGTACAAAAATCACTTACGCCGCTTAAACAAAAAAACGGCTCGACCGAATTTTATTAAAATCTTTTCAGATCATATTTCGGTTAATACCCTTCGAACGACACCTCAATGAAGTCGATATCTCTTTTGGTTCGCGCGATATCGTGCAGGCAAAAATGACCACATACGTACGCACCCACACACACACACACATACTTCCTCCCAATTTTTTGCTTAAAATGCTCCTGGGACCTTGAAAGATGAAAATACGTTGAAATTTTCGATTTCGATTTTCGGACCGATTACAATAACTTCCTATACTGGGAAGTTAAAAATTATTAACAAACAAATTAAGTAACTAAAAAAATATGGGGGCCCCATATCATTCACTGCTTAGAGCCTCACAGACTGTTAATCCGGCCCCGGGCCATACCAAAGGTTTGTGGTTCGATTCTCCGTCGCAATATAGTTCTTTGTCTTTGCACTTGATGACTGTGACTATTGTTCTGTGGCCGAAGTACTATGAATGGGAAGCGGTGGAATAAAACCTAGTGTTAGCATGGGCAGTTCTTTGACCCTTTCTTCTCTCTGCCATATTTCCTGTTAAAGTTTGTGTCTATATTCGCTCCTCGGCAACTTCCTATATCCATTGTACTACCACCATGCTTAATATTAACGATAAATTTGTCTATGATATATGCTATCTGGTGACGGCTATGTCATCTTGTGTATATTCTTATAAATAAAGCAGGTGCTAGCTTTTGTTAATCTTCTTGCAATGACGACTTCCACTCTGTCTGGATTTAATTCTGTGATTCTATTTATCAGAGGTTTTCCCACACCAAAGCTCGGTCCGGAAACTTTATTGCCTCTGTAGAAAATGGCAATGTGTCTCTTCGTTCTAGCCCTGCTTCACCAGTCCTTGCAGTCCAGCGATGAGTTTATATTTATGAATTTATGAATTTATACGTAATGGTCAATTCCAAGCGGTCCCCCAACTTAGTACTACCCACTTCCAATGCTGCTTGACTTGCACAATCGCTTCAAATCTCCAATTTTGCTTCCTTTAGTGCAGAACTAATTCTAGTGTGGATTCCGGGTATTGCCAGGGCCTCCAGGGGTGGCCTCGTTGCTAAAGTTGTTAAAAGCGCAGTTTCTCTCCCCGTCCATTCTTCACTTCTTTTACCAGTATCACATAGCTTCCCTTACTTTGTTACCAAAATGATTATCTCATCTCAGAATATTTGAATATGTATGAGGGTTGGTGGTCTGGTCGATTAAAATTAATAACAAGTGGTTAAATTCTCAAATTAACAATTTAACAAAAGCAAAACAATGTGGAAAACTGCTCTAAGAACCCGACCGGAAACTGGGGTTAAGTGAAATATAAACCAGAACAAAAGTGAAATAATGTGCATAAATTAAAAAAGTTATATGCATTTTAACAACCTCAGAAAGAAGCCATTCAAATATTAACTTAAGTTCTTTCAAGCCGAAAAGAAATCTACTGCCATTGTGTGTGGATCCCCGGCAAGAACGCGCCAGACGACGTCGTCGACGACAACGAATTGAAGTTCTTGCCATCATCATCATGGTGTTCTTGTGCTCTCTACACATAGTCTTCTTGTCTGTCTTTAATTGACGATTCGCCCCAATTAACCTTCCCTTTTGAAGCGCGCAAACTTTATACAAAGATTCCCCAGCGGGGAGATGATAAAGAAGCGCATAGTCCTCCTCTATCAAGGAATTGTCCCGCAAATAATAATAATAATTGAAGTTATCGTCACAGCCACACACAGAGGGAGATAGGAGCGCGAGCCATGAGGATATACACCAGCAAGGAGATGGCGCGCAGTCTATGATTTTATTTTCGCCGTGGCGACATCAATCAAACAATTTTCAAACTCAATTAGTACTTTCCGCCCCCGTAATGTAAT
Source organism: Thereva unica (assembly GCA_949987705.1). Taxonomy (NCBI): domain Eukaryota; kingdom Metazoa; phylum Arthropoda; class Insecta; order Diptera; family Therevidae; genus Thereva; species Thereva unica. The sequence continues at coordinate 20,263,648 of OX465285.1, read as the reverse complement.
AAAACGTGATGCAAATTGGCTCATCCGACTTCATAATCGCCTATTCGGCTGTTTTCTAAGGGAGACTCTCTCCCCCGAGCGAGGGCTGCGGCTAGATGAATTAAATCAAGACTGGCAATAAGGGAGGAGAGTGGATCTCTGCCCTTTTTGGTAGCTGCCCAGAGGTTTCGAATTTACTCAAGAAACGCCGCTTTAAATTACATAAGGTCTACTGCTGGGAGAGATTATATTTTTCATAATTACATAAAAATAACCCAGTAATAGACTCGATACAATTCAATCTGTCCAAACTCCACCCCCACCAAATTTTGCAAGAAAAATGAAGTCGCGAGGATAAGGGGAGCAACACCGAAAAAATATTTTAACTTTAAGAGGATAATGCTCGAGACCCCATGAACGGCCACCACAGCTATTATTTTCAAATTAACTATCTCTCCACTTGAATTGAGTTTACCCCCAAGTCCGGGGTTGAGTAGAGTATATCGGGCCTTCCTGATGGCATGTTTACCCAGTTTCACGGTAATTGGTTTGTTTGGACAGCACGAATTACTATAATTAGGATTAACCATTGATTAGAGCTCACAAGGATGCCTGCCTTACTTGACAGTAAATAAGATAATGAATTCTAGCTACTAATTAAATTGCCATTAGCCATGGTAAAATATTGAATATAATTTTGTAAGTTTAGCAACAATAAACTCTTGGTATTGCCATTGAAACAATCGTAGTGTGTTAATGCGGTGTTAGGTGAAGGAAAAGAAGTGCTTTTGAGGATTTAGATTGATTTTGAGGTCCTGTAAATGTAGCACTGCGCAGAATGTGGGATTATGTTTAAAAAATCGCGAAGAACTCTAGAATAGGTTCATACAGATCCAAAAATTATGTTTGGAAAGAAAGTTCTGGGCATTTTCCCAATAGATGGCACAGCCTTAGATTAATGTAGCGAGAAAGGGAGCTGAGGTTAGTCCGTAAGTAACCGTGCATAACTTGAAGAATTTTAATGGTTGTTGTGGATCTTCTCTCCAGATAATTAGCTGATATTGCTGGTCTTCTTTCGTGACCTCCACCTGCCGATACATCTTTTCTATATCTGCAGTAAAAACGAAACGTGGGAATCTGAACCTTATGAGGATTGAAAATAGTTCGTCCTGGATTGTCGGACCCTTTTGAAGAACATCATTTAGTGACAAGTTTGAGGTTGTTTTGGCTGAAGCGTCAAACACAACACGCAACTTGGTCGTACTGCTATCAAGCTTGGTGACGCAATGGTGTGGCAAGAAGTAATGTGGAACTCCTATGTCATTGGGATCTACTGCTGTCATGTGCCCCAAAGCCTCATACTCTCTCATGAAATTAATGTACTGCTGTTTGACATCGGGTTGACGACCAAGCCTCCTTTCTAGCGAATAAAATCGTTGCAATGCGATTTCCTTTGATTCACCTAGAGCATTTGGATCTTGCGAGAAAGGAAGTTTTACTCTGAATTTGCCAGAAGTTGTGCGTGTGACATTTTGATTGAAATGATCTACACATCTCTGTTCGCCTCTTGTTAGTCCGAGGCCTTCATCTGCTGAATCAACTTCCTCTAATTTCCAAAATCTTTCGAGTTGTTGCTTCGTTCTCTCGTCCTCACTGCAGATGCCACAATAAGGCGTAAGATGTCATGTTATCTTGTATAGGCCCTGCTACGATCCATCCAAAAACAGTGTTTTGAAGTGTAGGCAATCCCTTGCCAAGTTTTATTTGTCCCACTGCTAGTAAGTCAAGAAAGATTTCCGCTCCGATTAGTAGGTCGATGGTACCAGGTTCATCGAATTTCGCATCAGCCAACTGAATATTATTTGGGATACACCAGCTTCTCTTGTTGATATGAGGCGTGCAGTTGCAAAACTCGCTAACTGCAAGTTAAGTAATTTTGAGAAAAACGCCAAAAACTTTTGAATTACTTTGGCTTTTCTTTGGCTTTTGAATTAACTATTGATGTTTGACAGCTGGAAAAATACGCCTTATGAGCAAACAAAAATATAGTTCAAATGGTAGAACATAGCCTAAAGAGTAATTTGGCATCGTTAACTCATTTTTTTCAAAAAGTGCAGTTAACGAGTTTTGCAACTGCACGCCTCAATGATGATCTGGTTGATTGGATGTAATGCTCTGAAGGACAAACGTTTCTAATTGTGTTGAGTAATTGTTGATTTTGGAGTGCAACTGTAGGTTCACCCGATGCTGCGTCTTCTGTCGGATTTTGCAGACTCCATTCACATACATCACTTCTGGAATATGGTGTAGGTTCAGCCGTTTAGATAGTTCTTTAGTGATGAAATTAAGTTGTGAGCCTGAGTCCAAAATGGCTCGACATTGCACACGCTCGCCTTTGTTATTGCTTACTTCGATGACTGCTGTGCCGAGCAACACATATCTTCGGTTTGAGTTGTCAATGAAGTTGAGTTTTGCGGAGTCTGGGTGCTGCTGGGCTGTGTAGATTGTTTTTCTTGCGCCATTATCTTCGAGCTCATGGGTGATTTCGGAGCGCCATCTATGTGCACCAAGGAGTTGTGTTTCTCTGAGCACTTGGTGCAGCTTCGAAGTACGCAATTTGCTATTGCGTGACCGGCCCTTAGACAGTTGAAACATAGGTGACGTTTTCTTGGCGTGTTTCGTCGATTCGTAATTGATTGAGATGAAAACTGTGGGCAGGTGTATAGCGGATGGACTTTGTCTTTGCATAATATGCAATTGATTGCCTTAGTTGTGGAGGTCAGAGCAGTTTGTGAATGCATTGCTGATCTCCTGTTGGACCCTTGTCCTGATGTGTGTGTTTCTTTCCCAAGAGTTTCTAGCGTTTGGAATCTCTTCTCTAGGAAGTCGAATAGTGCCTTCATGGTTGGCGTAGTTCTAGGTGAATCTAGTGAGTCCTCAAATAACGCATGAGTTGTTTTGTCCAATTTTTTGATGAGCAGGTGTATCAAGATCGGATCCCAGGTTGCAGTGGATACTCCTATGTTTTCCAAAGCAAATATACACTCATTCGTCCCATCATGAAGACTTTTGATGGATTTGGCAGATTGGTTCTGCGTGCCTGGTTGATCCCACAGTTTGTTGAGCAATGCTGTGCACAATAGTCTCTGATTATTGTACCGATTGTTTAAAATCTCCCATGTTGTGGTATAATTTGCTTCAGATAACGGAAGATGCTTGACCAGTGTTCTGGCTTCCCCACTTAGATTGCTGGTGAGGTAAAACATCTTTTCCGTCTGACTTATTGAGTTCGTGTGAATCATCTGATTAAAAAGATCATGGAATTGTGTCCATTTAGTATAATCACCATCGAAAATTGGCAAGGCTACTCGTGGCAATTTGATTTGATTGTGAGGTTGTTGTATGTTGTTGGTTTCTGTTCCTCTGGTGTCGAGGTTCTCATGCAATTCTACAAGAGTCTCCTGCACCCAATCGTAGAGGTCATCATACAACTCCCTGATGTAGTTGAGGGGAGGCTCTGTAGTTTCTTCCCAAATTTGTCGATCAGTCTCTGTGATTTCATCAAAGCTCTTGCTGATCACCTGAATTTTGAGTTCATAGTAAACTCGCGAATGGCTTCCTGGAGCGTTGTCTTTGTAGTCTTGTAGAACTCGGGTGAGTGATGCCATAGAACGTTGTTGCCTTTGAACCTTTTTAATTATCTCTGCCTGGTGATCTGCTGAAACGTCTGATCTTGGAATCTGCTTTTGTTCAATTTTCGACGGAATGTCCTTCCTGCCACCTTCTGTTGATGTGCGAGAATCCGACGGCTGTGTGTCTCGTCGACTTGCGCTGGCACTCAACTCATCTAACCCTTGTGTGAGCTGCTCCTTGAACTGGACGTACAGCTTCTCAATAACAGCGAAGTAGTCCTTGGCGAAGTAATCATTCCCACGATTTTCTGGCTCGAGCTCAAGTAATTGTTGATGATTGGCTTCGAACTCACTCCAATGGCCTTCGAGCAAGTCCAACCGGATGGTGAAATATTGGGTGATGGTCCTCCTGCTGGCAGCATCCTTCTTAAAGTTCCTGAAACTATTTTGGATCTGCTCGCCTAGAAGCGATTGAGTATCCAAAAGGAGATTTTAAATTCTTTTAAAGACAAAATAAGATAAAAAATATGGACTTGACAATTTCAGCAAAATGAATATGAATTTGATAATTTATTTGTTAATAAGAACTTAAAATTAAATTGATGGAATTTGATGATTCTTAACAAATACTATAGATGGAGTCAGCGCCGGCCCTAGGGTAGTCGCTCTAGGCCCCTGGTGGCAAGGGGCGCCAAAATGAATGCGAAAAACAATTTCAAGCAAAATATAAAATCTTGATGACGCCTTTTGATGGTCGTGCGCCAGGGCGGGCAGGCGCTGGAGCGCACTTGCATTGTTTGTAGCCAGCCAAGTGTATGTGCTCAAGCAGGTAGTGCTGACTCCAGACAGCAAGTTTGGTGGTAATGCGGAGCTCTAGAATGAGTGACCGTTCTTTCTCGTGCAACTCATGGGATTAATATCTATATTTATATATATCTTCAAAAAACCGTAGCACCTCTCAAAGTTCCAAACACTTCTTGGGCTTTCATAGCCCCTAACAAGACAACCTGCAAGGCTAGTTGGATATTTCTAAACCCATGGAGTAGGGTGCCGGCCGAATGTGGCTCCAATGAAAGGAAATTTTCGGGATACCTCTTCAAGGAGGGCAAGCTGAGTCCACAAACCACGGTGGAGTGCGCTTAGATCACTTCTTCATTGGAAGAAGATCTCCTTAGAGGCCCACCTGCGGAACTACGGATACCTCTTGCTCCATCGGAGAGGCGACCCAAAAAAGCGACCGTTTTTAGACAACGGAATGGTGCAGCCAGAAAACGTTTTAGATGAATTATGGAAGCTGGGTACTTCCGTGTAGAAGCAGCTGGGCTCTGTATCGCCCTCGAGGAAGAGAAGAATGCCGTTTTACTTAAAGAGAATCTAGTTAGATCCTCTGGACCACTCTGGATCCCAGACCACAATTACTCGGCGAAAGGTTGAAGGCCCCGGCCATACGGCTTGAGAATCCGACTGGAAACCCTTCAGAAAAGACGTCCGATCAAATGGCAGAAAGAGTCAGAATGGACGTTCTTGCGATGTGTATATCCGGAGAATCTCCTGATCACAGAACAGATAGTTGCCGTCCGTCCGTTTTCTGGAGGAGATTGCCGAGTTGGGGTAGGGGTCAGAGCACCCCAGATTTGTTGGGGTTGCTGCGCGCCCCTGTGATGGGCCGCCTTAAGTCTTAGAAGTAGCAAGCCTTGTCGGTGTATACGTGGGAAAGCTGCCGCAAGGTTATGTTGTGGTGCGGTGTTTCCTGCGGATACATTTTGTTGAAAACGTTAGAGATCCAAAAAACAACCTTAAAGGTGTAGGAGCGTAGAGTTCTCTGTGGACCAAAGGTCTATTTACGAGCTGAGGCGGACGGGTGGCCATATTGGCGGCAAGTTTGGTCGGGCATTGCTTAAGATCAGGAAAATCCCATGTCCAAAAGTGCCTCCAGCCAAACTTGCAATGTCCCCTCATCGACCGCCAGCACCTGGCTAGCAACCACGATCATTTCTGCTCCGATCATCATGGAAGCAGAAACCCCGAGGTAACCAACTTAAGGCTTGCAGGATTCTGCACAACGCAAATAACCACATATCCGCCAGAGAGGCTGGCGTAGCTGGCGAAACACCGTGGAAGCAACTTTGGTAAGAAATACTTGCTCTAATTCCCTGTTATGCTTTTATTTATTAAAAGGCTCTAAAACCGGGATCCGGTCCTGGACTCTCGCAACAAATGTGTCGCTCACTGCAAAAGTGATGCAGCTCTACGCTAGAGGTTGACCCGCTTTGGAGTCACTTTCCGTAACATCGCCCGCTACAAAGTCAAAGTGACTCCAGATATTGCACTTTTGAAGCCGCTAAACCCTCACAGCGAAAAATATGGCAAAATGCAACTCCATAGCAAATCAACCTCCAATACAATGCCCCAGCCCGAAAAGTGTGCGAGCGAGGGGAGAGCACAATCCCTTAAGGAAATGAAGACTGCTTCCAATATGAAGCTTGTCCAGATAAAACACCACCATGCCACGACTGCCCCGGCAGGCCTCGAAAAATGGTTTATCTACGATAACCCAAAATACAATTCATGTGAAGCGTCGCAAAAGGCGCCGAAAGCCAGTGCCGCTCCACCCTGAACAAAGGCTAGGGCCGGCGCTGGATGGAGTGCAAAGTGCGATCTTAGACATTATGCTGTAAACATGCTAAGGGCGAAAATAGTTTCCACAGCGACTGGCAAAAACGAATAGAACACACAGCTTTTCTATGAGTATGAAGGGTGCAGCACAATATGCAGACCACTCGACGACGACGACTCAATCAATCCAAGTTCTATTTCGTAGCCGTCGCCCCTCAAAGTTGCCTGGGCGGTGTGACATGGGATTGTGTTGCTATTCTCGTATGTTCCTGTGCGCGTGTGTAGCATACGGATGTCGAAGATGATTATTCTTGTGTGTGCTTTTTAATTCCCAGTGGGAAATGGAGTGCTCTAAGGACAATGGAGGAGCACTCCCATGGAAGCATGGAGTGCTCCCTTTCCGCTCCCTCTCCATATATTTTTTAACATTAGATGTCCGCCTAGGCTAGCACTCCATTTGAGCTCCCATAAGAGCACTCCTGCAACGATGTAGTTGGAGACAAAAAGGAGCATTATAGAGCTTTTTTAAATATCTACAGTAGAGGTCAACATTAAAGTACCTACTATAAAAAATTTTCAGTAATTTTTCGTTTTCAGTATAACAGTGAGTCATCAATTTTAAGTTTTGAGCTTGGCCTATTCAATTTCTTAAATAACTCCAATAATGCTCCATTGGGAGTCCATTGAGAGCCCTCCAACTTCCCTCCCTTTGGGACTGCTCCCAATTTTTCCCGCTGGGTTTGTGTGCACCGTCGCCGTCGCCCTTAGCATGTTTACAGCATTAAGCGTGAAGCCGTGGGACGGAAGATGAATATCTCGACGGCCACCTCAGAAGGTTCCAAAGGTCAAATAATCTAGTTCAAATTTAATGGATACTATTTTTTAGAAAGAACAAAGAAAAATAATTGCTTTCATTATATCAACATACTATCAACAAATTATTAATAAAAAACGGAAACACAAGCACAGAAGAAGAAAATAGGGCCTACTTGCAAAACCCTGGCTTCACAGCCACTCTATATATTATTCATTCTGAGCCCACAGCTGATCGCAGTGACACCAACCGACAAACACTGCTTTGAAAGGTGACAGTTCGAGTGTTTCTTGACATGTAACGTGACAGTTTGAGTAACGTCGACATAGTTGCAGTGGTTGGAACACTGGAGAAAAATAATGAAAAACAATGCTTTGTGTTTTGTAATATTATTTCGGGAAAGGAAAGAACTTGTGTGCAGGCTTGTGAGAGAAATTTACGGTGCGTACGTCGAATACCCTCACCGGGTACCTGCACCTTGCGTAATGGTGGGACTTGCATGCCTCGAGGTATCATTAGGTTATGTCGGCGGTGATAAGCTGGAGAACTAGAAAGCTACCGATAAGGACTCCAATTCCTAATTGAGAAGAGGCCAGACAAACCTAGGTACATACCCTACCCCTCCCCCTCCCCATCTTCCCTTTTTCTCATTTCCCCACTTCTACTCCACGCTGGTTACCGTGTCTATGGCTGCGGGGCCAGCTATTGGTTAAAGAGTGCTGATCGCAAACGGATCTCTCCAATGCCCGAGCAAGGTTGGAGTGTATAAGTGCCTTATCCTGGTAAGCGGCTCTAGCAGGAGTGAATCACTTCCGCTTTACTCCTAGGATCTGTATTGACGAAAAAAAATTTTTCTTGCCTCTGGTGTGGAGTACCAATTGCGTAGCTAGTACCAGCCATAGTACACTTGCACAAATACTACCTAATCCCAGCTGCGAATATCCCGAGGAGACCTGGAGCTCGGATCTGGCTGCTAAAAGTAAATTTGAACCTGTAAGGCTTATCCAGTGTCTCCAGGCACAAAATCCCACGGTTTCTATGGATGACTGGGTGGTCATCAAAACAGATGAACCGCTAAAAAAGCAGCTCATTCTTTCTCCTTATCAACGAGAAGTCCCTCGAGATATTGGAAAAGAATGAAAACCGACTAAGGTATGCCAAACTGTAAATTTTTAAAAGGACTTCTCCAGAGGAGGAAACTCCGAATGTGGATGAACTGGTGGAGGGGTCAGGTTTGGAGGAGGGCGCCGAGGACGGCGCTCAGGAGGCATCGGAAAATGCCTGAGATCGTTAAGATCAATCTTCAACACCCCAAAATATCCATACACAACCTAAAGGAGGAAATCTGGATGTCGCTTGTTCGCCAGTTCAACACACCTAACACCTAACGGTAGTTAGATTGGAGTTTGGAAGGGAGAGTCTTTACTGCTCAGCCTATATGGCTCATGACCTGCCTGCACCCCTAAGGGAGTTCATGCAGATGCCAACAGCACTAAAAGCGAATGAAGCCAACCTGATCGTAGGGTGCGACGCCAATGCGAGGCATATGTTTTGGGGAAGCAACAAGAATAACTAGAGTCACTATCCGATTATATCATTAATTCAATTCTAGATTTGTAACCGAGGAAACACCCATACCTGCGTATTCCCAATCACGGAGAATTTCCAAGGTTGAGAAGAAGTGCTGGACATCACGCTGTCCATGGACACGGAAACACTCAAAGTATAAAACTGGAGGGTATCAGATCAAGTGTCTTTTTCGGACCACCAATGGATACGCTTCAGGGTAAACCTACAGGTTGAAGCTTCTAAACCGCACAGAAACCCAAGAAGGACTGACTGGGAGAACTTCGGTCAGGTCCTGAGAGCAAAGCTGCCTAGAGATTGCACTTTCATCAGTCCGAAATGGTTGCGGCACGTGCATGTTATGCTACACGTTTTCCCCCTAATGCGAACTGGGATGCTGCTGTGTGCCTCCTGTTCAACCCCGCATAAATCCTTCCCTAATTTAAAGCTAAGTCTCATGTGGCGCTGATCTAGCTCGAAGCCTGGTGTTCGGGATGCTTTAGTGCACAACTTTTTTATCTTAGATGATGGATATTGTGTGTTCGGGTACACCCTATACACAACTTCTCTTCCGTAGATCGATACCAAGTGGTAGGGTATACATACCGCAGAGCGCAGCTTCTCTGCTCTAGGTCGTTATCAGGTGGCTAGATTTAACCGAATGCATAACTTCTCTGCCCTAGATCGACACCACGTGTTCGGATATGCTTAGCACAAAACTTACCTGCCCTACACCGAAACCAGGGGGTTGTATTTACCCTAATGTGCAACTTCTCTGCACTAGAAAACATATCAGGTACACGGATATACTTTAACACACAATTTCTCTGCTCTCCGTTCCGTTACCGTTACCAGTTGATTGGAATTACCCTTTTCGAACTATCGCGCTTTTAAGACGTGGATCGGCATGCCCGGAAGTCGCTTAGTCTGTATGCAGCCTTCCATTTTCTTCTGTGGGTCGAGAAAGCGATTCGATATCGATACGAAAATGCGATTCGTTATCGGCTCGAGAAAGCGATTCGATAACGATACGAGAATGTGATTCGATATCGGCTCGGGAAAGCGATTCGATATCGATACGAGCATGCTATTCGCTATCGGCTCGAGAAAGCGATTCGGTATTGATACGAGAATGCGATCCTTTATCGGTTCGAGAAAGCGATTCGATATCGATACGAACAACATTCGATATCGATACGTTGGCCAACATTTTTCGAAATGTTGCACAAAAATCTGGCGTTCTATCCGCCATGTCTACCAAGTGCGCTTTAAGATTTGATCGACCATCGATCGCATTCGGCCATCACTTCCAGGTTTCTTAAGGAGCTTTTAGTGAAGGGTCTGTTCTCTTTCTTATTTCTTACTGACCACTTGAGTTGTTTTGTTCTCAGTAAGGATCAGACTAGCGCTATAGAGCCACGCTTTCATCTCCCACATCACTTCGTTCGCGCACAATTTGATCTCATCGAGGAGTCATCCCACTGCAACTATCCATATGTCATCCACGAACCCGTTCACAACTTTTTCTTTTTAGAGGCGAAGCCTCGACACATCATTATACATTGCCAGCCGCAGAAGAGGGCCCATGACGGATCCTTGCGGAACGTCGCATGCTTTCCTGTACACCTTCCCTCCTATTTCTGAGTTACAACGAAGCGACCTATCTCTTATGTGACTATTGGACGTTTCTTCGTTGAAGAGCTCCCTTACCAGTCCACATAAGTTCTTGAAGTCCAGCGATGAGCTTAGACGATATAGACTAAGCTCACGTACCATTGCTCCAGTTCTATTTATAATGTTTGGACATACCATGTGTCGCCTATTATATCGTAGTTCCTTTAATCGTTACTTCTGGGCGTTGCTGAGATTGCAATCATTATTGCCAACTGCAAGCATGGTATCATTGTCCTATTGACTTCTACCTATGCATCTCGTTGTCGACTGTAATAAAATGTAAAATTCCATATTGATTTATTTACATAAACTCCTTAAATTTGCTTAAAGCATCCCATAATATCATTCGCTCACTAGGCAAACAAAACGATTTAACATATGAAAAAAAGAAGAAGACTTGGTCTAATCTCCAACCATAAATATCCAGAGAGATAAGAGGCCACAACCTCAATCTTATAACCCTGGTACTAAAAAGGACACCACTTGATCCTTCAGATACCGGCATAGGGACATGTGTAGAGATTATGTAAATTCCGAAAATTGTGGAATGAATTGTGCGTATGCCAAACATCTCTTGTGAAAAGAATAATATGTAGACAGAAATAATTTTCTTCGAAGCAGGCAAACATTAATTCGTCGATTTTTTAAAATGAATATATAAGAAGAAGAAGAAGATAGGACAGGGCAGGACGTTCGTTCGATATAGTATAGAGGATGACCTAAAAATACCACAATTTTCAACTGTGAAAGAAAAGATTCTCTCCACAATATTTTCAAGAAAAGGTAAACAAAAAATAGACGATGACAATAACGGCAGCAACGACGCCAGGGAGAAGTTATATTGAATATTTTTTTGGCACAGGAACACGAATGGATATCATTTTGGTAACACATACTACCAAACTGCCTCGAGGACTGAAATGAGGGACATGTGAGGAGGAGTCGACTCATATCCTCTCTCTTGACCTTCTTGCTGTGCGGTTCTTTTGTCGATATATTATATAGAGAAGTTGCATGTCAAACACAAACAAATCTCTTTCAGCCCATTATCCTGCAAATCGATACAGCCTATAGTCGCTCGAGCCGAACTGAACAATCTTTAATCGAGAAATACGCTGTTACTGGAATAACCTAATTCCATCCACATTCCCCTCCTAGTTCAACACAATCCGAAGTCGTTTAACTTTTGTTATCCTAATTTGCAGATTTGTTGAATTGTGTCCGAAATGTACTTCTTATCGCCGAATAATTTTTCGTGTTAATTGCCAAACCAAAAGAAAAAATACACAATTTCATTTCTAATATCGCGATGATAATAAAGTCTGCATGTTGTTCTTCAATCTGAACAGTAAATCATTAAATTCGATTAGTTCTTGATGGGGACTGCGTGTGGGATTACTAGAGATCCTCTTTTTCTACGTGTGTGCTCTAGACGTACTCCGTTGTCGTCTGTTGATTTCATACAGTGTGCTATTGCCCCAAAAGCAGGTTTTCGTACTCTGGTGATTGAAACATAGATTTTATTTTTAGAATATAATGACGAGAAACGATAAATATTCTGATACATACGAATTTATTGATTTAACAGAGACATGTAACGACGTACAATGATAAGACACGATTTACGAAGCTTTTTTTCCCCCGATTAAGTTGGATTCTGCTCAGATTAACTACAGGAGAATATTTTTAAAAACGCCGAAATGAATTTTGAGTTGAAAATTTAAAAGTCCTGCTTTAAGTTGGTCCAAAGATGGCACTGATAGTTTGAAATAATGAGAGCATGTTTAACACCAAAACATACATACATATATGTGTCCATCTGTACGCGAAATTTCTAATAAGTTCAGAATTCACTTTTGTACTGCCAGTTGGTCATGTCGTGGGTCACTTAACGGTGCGATGTCTAGTAATAAACTTAATTCGAGGGGGAGAGAGGATTTGAACATGGCTAAGCAGAAATATTTTAATCCAAAATTGATTAAAATCGGTTGTACTAGGTGTACACCTTCTCAAAGGCCATGTCAGTTTAGGCTATATTGCTAGAGGCAGAGAAGTTGTGCATTAGAGTATACCAAGACACCTGGTATCGATATATGGCAAAGAAGTTGTACACTACGGTATACTCAGGCACCTAGTATCACTTTGTGGCAGAGAAGTTGTGTACTAGGGTATACCCGGACACTTGCAATCGATCTAGGGTAAAGAAATTGTTCACGAGGGTATCCTCGGACACCTGTTATAGATCTAGAACAGAGAAGTTGTATACAAGAGTCTACTTGAACCTCTGGTATCGATGTAAGGCAGAGAAGTTGTGCCCTGAGTATACACGGACACTTTGTATCGATTTAGAGCTGAGAAGTTCTGAAATAGGGTATACTCTGAAACCTGGTTTCGATCTAGGGCAGAGAACTTGTGCACTAGGACAAATTCGACCACTTGGTATCGATCTAGAGCAAAGGAGATGTGTACTAGGGCATATCCATGCACCTGATGTCAATCTAGATGAGAGAAGTTGGAGAACCTGGCTTCGATCTAGAGTAGAGAACTTGCGCACTAGGTCATATCCGGTATTGATCTCGGGCACAAAATTTGTCCACTAGGGCATATTTGGAGACCTGGTATCAATATAGGGTAGAGAAGTTGTGTACTAGGGCATATCTGTGCACCTGGTGTCGATCTAGTGCCGAGAAGTTGTGTAGTAAAGTATATCTGTGCATTTGGTATTGATTTGGCGTAGAGAAGTTGCGCACTATGGGGGGTAAAACCGTACCCTCGCCTCCTCGCTGGTGCCGCCGGGATAACCAACCGATGACGGACGTCTCTAGTGCGCGGGTGTATAGCGCTGAATTACTATATCCTACGGGGTATATTTCACGGATCCGGTCCTCCATGTTCGAGGGGCTAACTATCTGTAAAAACACATCAGTTCAGAAACCTATGGAAGTATCATTTAGGAGTAGGCTTCATTATACATAAGTCAATTATAGGTAATATCATAGATTTCAAGCTAATAACTGAACGACTATGCTCAATACGAACTGAACGACTATGCTCAATACTTCCAATGACATCAAGATGGTGATAGGAAACCATAACGCCAAAATTGAAAGAGAGAATTGGCACAAACCGACCGTTGGAAAGAAAAGTCTCCACGAAACATCAAACGACAACGGACAACGTGTTATCGATTTTGCAATGAGCAAAAATATGATCGTCAGCTCAACATATTTCCCAAGAAAGGGCATTCACAAATACACATGGTAGTCTCTCAACGAAATATACTGCAATCAAATAGACCGTATACTGTGAAAACGAAGGGCAGCTTCTGGTTCCCTCTAAGTAAGATCCTGTAGAGGTGAGAATTGTGAATCTGACCACTTTCTAGTTAAAACTAGATTCGGATATTGGCTATACTGGAACCTTTTGCAGAAGCCGCCCAAGCTGGTTTCAGAAAAAATAGGTTAACAATGGACCAACTCTTACCAATAAGGCAGGTCCTCCGAAACTGTTGGGAGTGCAACATTGACGTGTATCAACTTTTCATCGATTTCAAGCAAGCATAAGACAGCTTCAATGGGGAAAAATGTATGCGAAACATTCCCCTAAGTTCGCGGGATGCCTTAATAGGGCTATCTGTATAAGGTAAGTTTTTTGTTGTAAAAATGATGACATCCTGGGAAAATATAAAACTGAAAAAGGACTGAAAAGAGACTGAAAAACGAATTTTAGACGGAATTCTGTCTGAATTAAGGCAGAAATTATTAGTTGCACTGAAAACTGATCCGTTACCCTTCACGAATATCAACAAAAAACTGAAAAGAGCCGGAAACAAGGCGGAAATTTTTATCACTTTTAAGTCTAGTGTCCCATATAGAGTTTTTTGGCTAGAGCTAAAGAAAACTCTCGCGCAGAGACGCGTAGAAAAATGTAACATTTTCTAGAGCTCTCCACATGCGCTCTACACCCACTCTACACAAAGTTTCTCTACCAACAAACTCTATAGGGTATTAGCTTTTTTTGTTTTGGTAGAGCTCTACATCTACTTTACGCTCTATCAAGCATATTTGATGGAGTTTTTCTCTTTCCAGTATCCAGTATCTTCCAGCATCTCCTTCAGTGAGCTTATTTAATAATTCTCGGAGCATTCTAGCATTTTGCTTTTTTTTCGCGACGTTTTCTTTCCTCGCTTTTGTCTTCTTCGAGCAGTAGCTTGTTTTTGGCGAGAAATCATTTTATTATTATTAACTTCCCAGTAAGGAAGTTATTGTAATCGGTCCGAAAATCGAAATCGAAAATTTCAACGTATTTTCATCTTTCAAGGTCCCAGGAGCATTTTAAGCAAAAAATTGGGAGGAAGTATGTGTGTGTGTGTGTGTATGTGCGTACGGATGTGGTCATTTTTTCCTGCACGATATCGCGCGAACCAAAACTGATATCGACTTCGTTGAGGTGTTGTTCGAAGCGTATTAACCGAAATATGATCTGAAAAGAATTTCATGAAATTCGGTCCAGCCGTTTTTTTGTTTGAGCGACGTAAGTGATTTTTGTACCTGCACGATATCGCCCGAACCACGAAAGATATTGACTTACTTGAGATGCCGTTCGAAGCGTATTAGCGACAATATTATCTGAAAAGATTTTTATAATATTCGGTCCAGCGGTTTTTTGGTTTAAATGACTTAAGTGATTCTTGTACCTGCACGATATCGCGCGAACTATAAAAGATATCGACTTAGTTGACGTGCCGTTCGAAGAGTATTAACCAAAATATGATCTGCAAAGATTTTCATAAAATTCGGTCGAGCCGTTTTTTTGTTTAAGCGGCGTAAGTGATTTTTGTACATGCACGATATCGCCCGAACCACAAAAGATATTGACTTACTTAAGGTGCCGTTCGAAGCGTATTAGCGACAATATAATCTGAAAATATTTTTATAATATTCGGTCCAGCGGGTTTTTGGTTTAAATGACTTAAGTGATTTTTGTACCTGCACGATACCGCGCGAACTAAAAACTATATCGACTTCATTGACGTGCCGAAAAACATTAATACATCAATTTTATATACATTTTCGTCATCCTAATCTTGTAAGTGCGCACATTTAGTTTGACATTTTAGCGAAAATATTGATAAACAATTGTGACAAATTCTCGGTATTATGCATATATGTATTCTATATTGCCTATTGTTCATTTATTATTAAAATATCCATTCATAATATTCAGCATCCATCTTACTGGGAAGTTGATCGTGTGGACCGAAAGGGTCGAACCCACATCCCAACTAGTTTTTTATTTCTATTAATTTCCTTTAATTTTTTTTACACAATATGTGAACGCAAGCACCTCGGAATAACTGAGAAATGAAATGACATACTAAAGTTGAAGGCCACAGTTGCGCGCTCTACCATACGACTCTACAATAGAGAAAAATGTATTTGCAGTGTTCACCGTCAGCTATACGCGCAATTTCTTTAGAGTAGCTCTACGGTGGAGTGCTAGAGTGCTAGAGACACGCAAATAGAGCTCTACACTCTACCGAAAAAACTTTATAGTGGACACTTGTCTTTAAATTTGTAATATTTTTAATCCAACTGTCCACTATAGAGTTTTTTCGGTAGAGTGTAAAGCGCATGTGTAGTGCTCCAGAGGGTAAATACACTTCTCTACGCATTTTTTACATGACGTGCAAGTACGAGCCGTAAAGGCGTTACTTCATAAGCATTACCCTTAAAAAAGGATTACCTCAAAGGTGCACACCAGAGCCGGAATAGTCTAGCCGACTTACTACCTAGCTATCCACAGTTAAACAAGCTCAGCACTCTGCCTTGTGGCTTGTCACTTAGAATGTTAAAGCAAAGACTCGTCGAACAATAGTAGGTATGGGGGCGGTTTAGACTGACCGTGACCTAGATTCCACCGCCAACCAACAGGTGATTGATTGATGGCCTTGACCTAGATTCCATGGGCGTGACCTTGACCTAGTTCTCAGTCTAAACCGCCCCATACCTACTAACAATTAGACCACGCTTTCTCTCTATCGCGGGGCGCTCACAGAGAATTTGGAGGGCGGACTCATCCTCCTCAAGGTAAATCAAGGGACTGGGAACGCCCATCTCACCAACACCACGTTGGCAGTCCCAAAAGGCTTCGTAGGTGACGCAAGATATAGTATGAGAACTTCGTAAAAGAAAGAATTGCAGAGAACTAGCAAAATGTAGAGTCGACTGGAAGAATACACTTGAAGAGGCTGGAGTCCTTCAAGGACTCGAGTACCATTGAAGCCGAAAGACAAAAATCGGTGTAACTAAATAGGTTTTTAAGGAACTAGTATATTTCTACTTCTTTTAGTAATTTAATGCATGTATGTATTTGGGAGGTTTGCATCGGTATCCAATGGTTCTTTCCCGTTTTGCAACGTATTCTCTAGGTGGTTCTTCTTC
This sequence comes from Thereva unica, assembly GCA_949987705.1. Taxonomy (NCBI): domain Eukaryota; kingdom Metazoa; phylum Arthropoda; class Insecta; order Diptera; family Therevidae; genus Thereva; species Thereva unica. Next base: position 20,246,924 of record OX465285.1, on the reverse strand, counting down.
TTCTTTGATCCGTTAGCTGGCGGTCCGAGCGGGACGTCCCCGCAACGGATACGCTGCTGTCGGTGCCGCTGGGTCCCGAACTCTATTCACGATTCGCTTCCATTCTTCTCGGTTTTTGGCGGTGTCTCGAGCCTCGGTAACTGACAATCGTTGATTCTTTAAGTCACCCTCGATATTCTTCAACCAGGTTTTCTTCGGTGCCGATCGCTGTATTCTCCAGTCTGCAGGACGGTCTCGCCAGAGAAGTTTACGTGGCAAGCGGTTATCATCCATTCGGCAAACATGTCCAAACCACCGTAGTCGACGTTTTTGCATTTCTTCTTTGATCAGTGTTTGCTGATCGCATCTTTGTCTGACAACCTCGTTTCGAAGGCGATCACGGAGTGAGACACGGAGGATCTGCCTCAAACATCGCATTTGGAAGACCTCGAGCTTCTTAACGTCCGGTTTGAGCAGTGTCCACGTTTCAGATCCATAAAGAAGAATCGGAAGAATCAACGTTCGGTAAAGACGTAGTTTTGTTTTGATGGAGATATTTGCTCGTTTCCATATGCACCACTTGAGCGAGGCGAATGTTGCTGTTGCCTGGCCGATACGGCTGTGAACGTCGGCCGTCGATGCTACTTTCGTTTCCTCAACCAATGATCCCAAATATTTGAACCTTGGAACCTGTTCGATTTGGGTTCCATCGAGGTGAGCACTGGCTCTTGATCCATCCGTTGTGAGCACTTTGGTCTTTTCCGCATTGATTTTTAACCCGTATGATTGGGCGATGCGGGAAATATCGTATAAGATGTCCGTTGCTTCGGCATCCGTGTCGGCGAAAACAGCGCTATCGTCGGCGAACATTAAGTCTGTTACGAAGTTGTTGTCGTCGTATTGAACTCCGAGTCGTCCATCGAATGCTTCACGCATAATCGCGTCGATCACAACGTTGAAGAGAAGTGGCGAAGCGACGTTTCCCTGTCGGACACCCGTCTGAATCGGGAACTCCTCGGATAAGTCGTTTCGAATACGAACGCTGCTGGTTGAGCCATCGTACGACGCTTGGAGAAGTTGGATGATTCTCAATGGCACGTGTTCGGTTACCAAGACTCTCCACAAGCTGTTCCAATCGATGCAGTCGAAAGCGGATTTGAAATCGATGAAAACGACGACAATTCGTTTGCCGCAACGAATTCTTTCTTCCATTAACTGACGGAGGGCGAATATTTGATCAATGCATCCTCGATGTGGTCTAAATCCCGCTTGTTCCTCCCGGCTCGTTTGCTCTCGATGTTTCTGTAGCCTCGATTGTATTATTTTCGTAAATACTTTACCGACGATCGAAAGAAGGCTAATACCGCGATAATTCTTGCATTCCCGACTGTCGCCTTTCTTCAAAATTGGGACAACGATCGCTTTCTTCCATACCGAAGGGACACGATCCGAATGCCATATGTGTGTTATGAGGACATGAAGTCGTTGTGATAAGACATCACCTCCAGCTTTGATCATCTCGGCGGTTACTTGGTCTATTCCCGGCGCTTTTCCATTTTTCAGCGATTTTATTGCTGTCTTCACCTCGATAATTGTTGGTTCGGTATCGAGAAACTGATTCATCGGCTGTTCGATAATCGGTGGTTCGGGTGCTGGACCTTGCGGCGGATCGTGGTTATACAGCTGGTGGAAGAATGCTCTCCACCGCTCCAGGCGTTCATGGGCAGAAGTCACAAAAGTTCCATCCGATTTTTTGATGTTGTCGTTTGTTGATGTTGTTTTGCCGCCTAACCGGCGGATTGTCTGGTACAGCGTCCGGTACTCGTGCCTCGACGCCGCTTTTTCCATGTCGGCCGCAACGTTATTCCAGTACGCTTCTCGTTCCAATTTCATTTTCTGCCGAACTTCTTTGTTCAATCTTCGGTATTCCTCAAAGTCGACGTGTTTCATGCGCTTCCGCTGATCGACGAGGTCCAGACAGCTGTCCGAGATCCATGGCTGCGTCCGTTTACGGATAGTTGGACACAACTCCATTGCACACTCCACAATAGACTCCGACAATTGCCTTTCTTCTACATCGATATCGTCCGGTATTGCGAGCGCCGCGAATTTGTTGGATAATGCCATTTGAAACTCTCCCCCGATGGCCGGGTCCCGTAGGCACGCCCAATTTTTCTTGGCTGGTGGTGGCTCCGTTTTCTTCGCTCTTTGCAATCGAATCTGCAATTTCGCTCGAACAAGATAATGGTCCGATCCGCAATCGGGTCCACGCATTGCACGTACGTCTTTAAGCGTCGATCGGAATCTTGTATTGATCAAAACGTAGTCTAACATCGCCGAGTCTTTGCCGGATGGATTTCGCCAGGTGAGTTGGTGTTTGAGTGGATGGCGGAAAATGCTGTTGCCAACGATCAAGTTGTTTGACGATGCGAATGAAAGCAGGCGTAAGCCGTTGTCATTAATTACTCCGTGTCCGAATTTGCCCATGGTTTCTTCCCAGCCGGTTCGATCTACTCCTGAATGTGCATTGAAATCCCCCGCGAGAATTATTAATTCGGTTTGAGGTATCATATCCAGCGTCTGTTGAAGCTGATCGTAAAATTCGTCCTTGTTCGTGTCCGTGCTGGTCTCGGTTGGCGCATAAACGGATATGATATGGGTCTTGATCGTTCCACTGATGGTTATAACCGCCAAACGCTCGGATATCGGTTGGAATGCGATAACGCTGCTGGCAGCCCGTCGGTCGACCATAAAGCCGACGCCGGCCTCTCTTTTCTCACCACCGGAATAGTAAAGCATCATCGTTTCGTCGATTGTTGGCGGGACGATTGTCAATATCCCGGATCCGGTAAGCCGTAGTTCCGATAGCGCAGCAATTGATATTTTGCATTTCAACAATTCCATTGCTATGATTTCCTTTTGACCAACGTGATGTCCTGTTCGTACATTCCACGCAGCGAATTTTAATTCCCTTTTCGGTGTGACTAATTTGGGTGTTCGGCCAGTAACCCACTTCTCACCAGCGTCCCTGGTCCCCAGTGCTGGCGCATCGGCTGCCCCGGATGCAGTAGCATTATTTCGGCCAGTAACCCACTTCTCACCAGCATCCCTGGTCCCCAGCGCTGGCGCATCGGCTGCCCCGGATGCAGTAGCATTATTTCGTTAATGGTTAGTTCGTGTATCCATGCGGTTTCCTGCCTAGTTTTTACGATCGACTCGGCAGGTCGACAACCCTCCTCCTTTCACACTCTGGGCTTGGGACCAGACGAAGGCGGAGTTTCTCTAGGTGGTAATTGCAAATAAACTGATACTCTTTGCACCAAATTGTTTATTGAATAAATAATGCAAATTTAAAGCTTAATTCCGTAACAAACTAACGATATAAATTGAATTCACTCTCTCTCTCAACCTGGCACACTCCTTTAAAAGGAACACATAGCCCTCAATGCTGAGTGCATTAGTTAAACGAACCGAATGAATCCTTGAACGTAAGTTGCTGGGGCGCCTTTCGTACATTCAATGTTTCCGCCCACCAGCATCACTGTTTACTTACAATAAAAGCCTCGTACGACTAATCCTTTCATCAATTTCAATGCCGGCACCACAATTTACAACGTCTCTATATTTCAAAGGTTACACTATATATCTAAATTATATATGTGTGGATATATACCAACCCTGTAACGAACATACACTCTTATACACATCATCAGTACATGCAAAACGTCGTTACATATATATGTATTTACAGACCGTCAAGTTTTACCTGAATGAGATTCGATTTTGAATTTGGTCACGTCTTATCACCTGGATTTGTCGGTGGATTTCTTCCTACTCTGCAAATTGGCTTAAGAGATTTACATCAACTTGCAAACAAAGTGTGAAGAAAGTTCCATACCCCCGAGTGCCGGCAGCGGAGAGAGAGAGAGAGTGAGTGTCAGAGTGGTGAATGTTACTTTGAAGGAAAAACTTCTCACTTGGGGTAAATACCCCGGAGAATATAAATGCACCAAACTTTTTAAGTCGCACATCAATTTAACGTTATTCCCCAGGTGATTTAAGTGTATCACATTTTCTCCATTTATCATAGACGCCATTATAATTCTCTGCGGAGGGAATTACTACTAATGGCTGCCAGAGAGCAATAAAATGATAAAGAACTGGATCTGAACTGGCGACAACAACAAAAATCGAATTTCAATTTACTTATAGAAAAAGTATAAGTTTTTTTCGATGATTTCATTTGAATATTTTGCAATACTATGACAAAAAAAAACATTTCGATCTTAACTTTTGAAGCTCTAGTGTCATCAACGAAGTTTGTATCTTTTGACAACCATTTCCAATTGGATATTCTAAGACCCATTGACCCGAAACAATTGTTCTTTTCATAAGTCTACGCCATCTTTCAGACAAATTTTTAAGAAAAGCATATCAACACCAAATAATAGCATTGCGTCACAGACCCTCACCACACAGGGCATTTCCAGGGTAGTCTGAAAAGTTTTGAGCCAAAATCAGAATAAAGTTTTTTTCAACACAGACTATTCCCAATTTTGCTCTAACCCCTTTACTACTTCAAATTACTTTGCAAAGTAAGCATGGGTATAGTGACTTCTTCCATTTTTTTTTTTTTATGAAAAAACCAAGCTTAGGTGTAACCCTTTGTACTACCAGTCCGTCATGTCGTTCAGTTCATGGTGCAATGTCTAGTAGTAGCTTGGTTTGAAGAATAGAGGAGAATAGGAAAGGTTAGAGGGGGTCTGGAGGGTGTAGAAGAAAATGACGATGAACCTCACGTTTGAACTCTAAGATGTTGTACGAGTTCGGAAATACTGACTGCGGGAGATCATTCCACAATCGAGTTGTTCTATTCATAAACGAACTTCTAAACCGTATTGTGCGTGAACGAGGGGGCTGTAGGGTATGGGGGTGAGCCGAGCTGGCTAGTCTTGTGTTGCGGGAAAAGTATTGCCGTGCAGGCAGGAGGTCCTGAATTTCGGTGGAACAGTCGCCATGGTAATAGCGATAAAGTATGGAGAGGGCTGCTACATTCCTACGGTGGCTCAAGGTGTCTATGGAGGCGCGAAAGGGGCCATCACCAATGAGTTTGAGGGCACGATTTTGCACCTTGTCAAGACAAGCCAAGGTGGTTTTTGGGGCGCCTGCCCAGATATGTGAGTTGTATTCGAGGCGCGGCCGAATGTAGGATTTGTATATTGTAGCCAATGCGGCTGGCTGGAGGAGGAACTTGCATCTCTTGAGAAATCCAAGGCATTGGAAGGCTTGTTTGGCGATTTGGAATATGTGATCGTTCCATCGCAGATGCTCCGTTAAAGTTACCCCTAGGATGTTGAGAGTTGAGTCAGCCGTTAGATTCTCTCCATCCACCGAGACAGGAGGAAGGTCGGTACAATTTTTGTTGGAGATCAGACAGTGCTTCGTTTTTGTGGCATTGAATTCGACGCGGTTCATTTCGCCCCAGTGAAGAATCGATTCGATATCCCGGTTGATCGAAGCCGACATCAGTTGACGGTGGTAAAGACAAGGTCTGGCACGTGCTTGTCTTATATTGTCGAAGGAGTAAGAGAAATTCAGAGTACCGTCATCAGCGAAGCAGTGAAGTCGGTTGGAGGGGATTGAGAGCAGATCATTAATGAAGATTAGAAAAAGTGCGGGTGAGAGAATTGACCCCTGGGGAACTCCGGCCGAAATGGCGTGGGGGTTGGATTCGACGCCATCCAATACTACCTTGATTGAACGGCCTGAAAGAAAGCTCTTAATCCAGTTCTTTAGAACTAAGTGTATACCAATAGCTTGGAGTTTATTCAACAGAGCTGGGTGCCATACTCTGTCAAAAGCCTTTGATATATCTAGAGCAACTAGGCTAGACTCACCAAAGCTGTGAATGCTTTGGTTGATACGCTCGGTTAAACACACAAGCAGATCGCCAGTAGACCGTTTAGATCTGAAGCCGTATTGCCTGTCGTATAATTTGGTTGGATTCTAGATATTTCATCAGCTTTTTATTGATTATTGTCTCCATGATTTTGGAGAGAACAGAAGTAATTGCTAATTAGAATCTTGGTCATTACTTCCACCCAATTACAACTCAACCAGAGTATATGAGTCGAAATATCATCTCGACCCAGGTAAAAGAGCTGAGTTGGATTGAGTGGACCCAATTTCAACTCGACTCCGTTTATGACTGGGGGAAACCCGGGTTGAGCCTAATCAGTAAGTAAGTGTAGAGTCCCGAGCCCTGTCAACAGTGAACCGGGGTGGGTGGAGGGAGGGGGCGGTGAGTGACCAGATACAAACGATCGCTGATCGGTCTGGCTCACTGATCCGACTCCGGTGAGCATCTCTTCCAGGGACAATGCCACGTTGATGATTTCAGGGCGAAGTAATGTCTACAGTTTGTGACGGTCTTGATACAAACGTCATGGAAAGGGCTTGTGGTCAGCCTGGCGTTATCAGCATGACCTTTAAAAAAGGGTTCTCTCAAAGGTGCTCAACAGAGCCGGAACAGTCTAGTAATCTAGCTACCTATCTGTTACCTTTCGTTGCCTTTCTCTGTTGCTTTAGGCTACGTAATGCTTAGGCTTCTAGTGGGTGGCATTTAGTGCCACTTCCATCATTGTCCCCACATCCTCCGACCTTATCATATAGTCCAAGATGTTCTCGAGAGTTAGCTGCACTTCATCAACTGCTTCCAAACACAGGCTGCATTCGGTATCGTCAAATGACGGTCAATCAACTGCGTCGCCTGCAAAATTGACTGATACAGTTTGCAAAAGTGACTAGTTTTACAAAAGCAAGCGCTGCAAATGACGATTCCGAACACCTTACTGCAATACCGAACGAATGAGTTGCGTCTACTGCGCTTCAAATGACGTTACCGAAAGCAGCCACAGTCCTGTGCTCTGCAAACAGCGGGCATTTAAAGAAGACATGCTCCGTGTCTTCTTTACGTCTCCGGGCATTCAGAATGGTGAATCTAAGCTGTGAAGGTATAACCTATCACTTCCATGCCACTCAGGGAGTGGGTGAGGTAATGACTCATTTTGGTATGAATCTATGGGTCCAGTAGACTGGTCCCACTTTCTCTGCCATATTGCGATAGACTGCGCACCAGAGTCCGTCGCACTTCCTTGGACTCCTGTCCTACATATTCCGGGTCGTACAGCATCTTGCTCTCCATTGGAAGAAGGTCAATGAGGATCATTCAAGCTTTCGTCAGACGCATTTGTACGGTATGCACAGCATTCCCGAAGGTCGCTTAACCGATACGCAGAATTTATTTTCCTCGTATTGCCCGTTCTGTTCACGCTGGCGCTGTATACAATAGGACTGAACTAACCACTTTTGTGATGAAAAGGCGACGCGACGGCTTGGCCTGGGGCGCCCTATATTAGGGTGAAAGCTTTTTCAAGTGCCAAGTGTACCCCGAAGTTGAGCGTGCGGTCAATCATTAGTATCAAATGCCTAAGTGCCGGCTGGGAGTGGATGACCTAGTCACCTACTGTCACCACTATGGTCTCCACCTTTTTTCGCTTGCAGAATAGTACTACAGTTGAACCTCGATTATCCGTGCCTCGTTTAATCGGGACCTCTATTAACCTACAAAAATTACATAATTGATATTTTTCTCTTTTAACCATGTTATCTCGGGTCACTCTGATATTCTAGTTTCACTGTTCACTCTAATATCCGTGGAAATTTGTGTCAGAACATGTTTTTACGAGATATAGCGGCTTTTTCGAAGTATTGTTGCTGAAGTTTTTTCTCATCGGTTTTAAATGTTGGGTTTTGATTCCAAATTTCAAGTTTTCTGCCTTGTAGAAGGTCGGCTTCACAACCATAAACGCAAATCCCTCAATATTTTAAAACTTTTTTCAGTTTTCGCTAATATTTTGAAAACTTTACGTTTTTCGTAGATGATCACTCACTGATCGTAGATGAACTCTTCCACTATGCCCGGTATCAGGCGCCTTCACATCGTGATTAGTACTGTGAGGCCTACGACGTTCCTTTCACCTTTTCAAATCGGCAAAAATACGGTTCTTATAAATTGATAAAAGTCCTATCGTCCATGGGGGTTTGTTCGTCGTACAATGAAACAACTCGATTTCGTGTGTCGAATATTGTGTACCCTTCTTTGATAGTGAACCAACAAGGGCTTTGCTAGATTGTCCGCATGTCCGGTAGTACGACACCATATTCACATCATGGTTGTCTGCCTTTAAAAAGGCATACTCGTTGAGGCAGCGTACAACGTTTGGCACGTTCGATGAAGCTAGGGGTGTGACACTGAGCTACCATCTATGCAGCCAACAGCAGTGAAAATAATATGACAGGCCACGCTTGCCACGGCGATCGGAAGACACATGTTAGCTTTCCGAACTATTGGTTTTTTTATGTGAAAGCCTAGTGTCTCCAGAAAGGCCCTTTATACTGTTGGCAATCTATTTTCTTAATATATATGTAGTTCAATGTCGAACAGCAGCTCTAGTCGAGGAGGAAGGAACTGCCACAACCTACCCGCAATATTTTTAGTCCACCTACTCCCAACCATTACTATCGCGACTTTGACATCGGGGCATCGAAACGCTCTTCGTGGAGATACAATTTAGCAGCACCGTGACCACAATAGTTTCACAAGTAAATTTTCTATCGTTTTCCAAAAACAAGCATAGATTAATCACCTGATGACAAAATGCAATGAAAGTAGAATCGCTCACAGGAGTGCCGCTAGGAGGGAAGATGTTGATCTTCTGGCCATAATGGTGGGTCTCCAAACTCCACATCCTAGGTCTACGTCCCCATTTTTCAACCACACTTCTAAATTCACTGATCGTTCTGCCAATTCAAAGGATATAACAGTCGCTGCTGAGAAATTTCTGATTGCGCTTTAAAACATGCAACAAGCTGAGGTATAAGCCTCCCACTGAAGATGCTACTCAACAACGCGCCTTCAGAGATTTCCATCAGGTGCAACAGTGCATCGGAAGCTACTTGCAGGGCAGTAGAGGTGGAACTTGGCAAAAAATGGGTTGGTTCCCTTTACTACACTCAAATCTTCGGCTGCCGAGAGAGTTCTTTTATAGGGTTATATTTTACGAATGCAAGACTGATTGCCGAGGTTGAAGGCAAACAGAGATTGAGATTGCGTGGGTGAAGGCAAACAGGAATGATCTGCATAAAACTGTTCCATTGCTGTAAAGGGTCAAGCTGCATATTGACGATAATTTATAAATAGAAGAGATAAAAATACCTGGACGAGCCCCTTGCAGTTCCACTGGCTGAAGTAGCTGAGACGACAGAAATTGGAGTTCATGGAATAATCGAGTCAGCATTCAGTTCTGCAATGATTTATGAATTAACCCATAAATTGGCCAGCTCGGATCATCTTTCTTCTTTTCACGCACACATTACACACAAGAAATTCTTTCCTAAATACCACAAACTCGCTATCTTCCACAGTCCGAGCTCCTACATTTCCGAACTCCTATAATATCCTAGATTTTAAACGCACGATTCAACGCCATCTCCTTTAGCATCCTCTCTTACTTTACAAAATCTAACCTGTTCTATTCCTCGAACTAAGCCGACTAATAGACATTCAGGGCCGGCGCTTAAGTTTTTTGCGCCCGGTGCAGTATGGCATATTGCGCCCCCATCAACTGTTCAGTTTTTACAGCAGTGAAGGGCAATGGAAAAATGTCACGAACACTCTACATAAAAATGGAGGCACCAGAACACTTCCAATTTTTTTCTCGAAGTAATACATTTTTTTTGGAATCTTAATTCCTGAAATTGCGCCCGGTGCAAGTGCACCAGCTGCATCTATGAAAGCCTGTGTCCAATCAGGATTTTCTTCGCGATCTTACCAACCTCATCATATGCTCCAGGATGTGTTTCGGTGTACTTCCCTAGCTGTTTCAAGCACAATCCTGGGCTCCGCAAATTTATATAAAGGTCCCTATGTCGTTTTCCAAGCCTTCATATTTCAAGGATTTTTCTGTGGCCACTGAACTGCATGCAAATCAAGAACTATGAGAACGTGCCGGTCAAGAAAGAATAGACGACGAAAACAGGCATTGAAATGGAATTGATTGGCAACACCTTGCAAAGGACAATTGAAAAAGACACATAAACTCTGTTGCAGTCCTTTAAAATATGATAATGAAGGCACGGGAACACTGCGAAGTGCCCGTCGAGTTGCGCCCGGTGCAAGTGCACCATTTGCACCTATGAAAGCGCCGTCCCTGTAGACATTGCAGCATAACGTGACCAAATCTTATAGCAGGATTTGTTAGCTGTCATCTAAAATATATGAATTATTATCACCAGAGGAAACTACCTCCTTTGCTTATGGACTGTGATAGAAATCGAATTCAAGTCGGAAAGTCAAAAGGACGATCAATAGCATATCTATATTTCAAATCTTGCATTGCAAGCCCTTTCTTGTCCAACTGACTCAGAGCTCTATCTAGTGGGATGACTATGTCATGAATATAATTAAAAGCTATTAGATAAAAAAATTCCCACTAGAAGTCATCATCCAATCCTTATTGGCATTCTCACTAAAATGAATTGTTCAGTCTCAAGTTTTAATTATTGTCAAACGAATAAAAGTCAAGAATTTCTCTCGTATATCCTTTTCACAGAATCGCTAACGCTCCATTTTCTAATAAATATGTTAACAACTCCCGGCACTCAATATTTACGAATGTGCCCGTCGCCCGCCATATTCCCGTGCAGCTTTAGATGTAATCAGGTTCATTTTATGTCGTTACTCCTCTTGACGGTGTAAAGATTAAAAGCCTTTGGCCAAGTTGAATCAATCGTTTGCACTTATCAAAGGACTCCTCGAAATTGGAGCCCTTTGATCCTCTGGCATACAGCCTTATCGTTCGTTGGCGCTATGATCATTTTCCCTAGCTAGGAGAGAGATTGTGTCGCCTCCCTGAATCGTCACCGTTGCTGGAGGAGTCCTGGTATATGGCATATGCTGCTATCGGGGTGCTATGGGGGTACATATACCGACGCTAATACACACACTCAATCAGAAATTCTTCGGAAGCTCGTTCCTCTCTCTCTTAGAAGTTCACTAACTTTAGCCAAGTGGTAGAATTCATTAGCTTTAATTAAAAGTCTATCCACTTATGTTTGCCGGTCGTAATGAACTTTTCCATTAAACCTCCATCGCTCCGAGATCCAGCAGCACCCACTCCCGGCCATTAGTTCCAACTCTCACAACAAAATTCTCGTTTGATTGACTTTTATAGATATCGATATTTTGCCCAGTACACAGGGCGGCATAGAGCAGCGGGCAGAGCCGGGTCCTTTTTTGGGGTCGATATAGCTATGGGGCGGAGTCACAGGGATATGCCATTCAGCCCGCGCCCGCCCGATGAGACAGGATTCTACTGAAATATAATGACATAAAATCAGAATGAAGGTTTATTGAAAGCTAATTTAATGAGATCCTTGAGAACCGAATCTGATTTCTTTTCAACTTCAACGTCTTCGCATACTGAATGGCTTAGTCCTGGGCCCTCTCTCTCTGTATAAGGATCAACTGTGAAGTTTATGAGGGAAAAAGGCTGGTGAATTGCTAAGTATTTCTGAACTCTCTCTCTATATCTCGTATATACTTTGTCTGGGAGTTTGAAGCTATGGAGTTTAGTCAGTTTATTTCGTAGGCAGTGGAGAAGCCCACCCTTTTAAGGATACAAAAACTTGGTCTAACAGTCGAACCAGAGAATGGGAGAGAGAGGAGCCTTTAGAATATCATTTGACCCAAATCGAAAGTCCTTATTTTAATCAGTCTGGTGCCTGGCAATCATATCCCACTTTGTCGGGGACTATGGGAAAACCCGAGTAGACACACAGCCCCTACTGGAATCCACTCATTTCTGGCCCTTATTACACATGCATGTATTCCGTCCCTAGATCAAAACTTCCGATATTATCATTCGATAAAAACTTTACATGGATAATTCAATTACTTTTTAGAGGATGGGCTTTGGGGGGGGGATACTTCCAGGAATATAAATTGGAATGGGAAATTATTTAGCTAATTGACAACGCTTGAATGGAAATCACAATAGACGATAAACGAAATATGGCAGTGATGTTCTGGATGATGAGGATTTAAGTCGTTACGGGCAGTCTGCAAGGATAAGGAAAGTGGATTCAATTGAAACACAAAAGCTGCCGTTTTAATCACAAGCTTTTGGGTAGGTTTAGGCTAATTGCTGACTCTTAATCAGCATTCGTTTATGGGCGTCGAGCATACAGTTGAAATAGATTGCACCTGCTACCTTGTGTGTTGGGCACAGGAACGGATTTAAACATAGGAAACATGTGCACTCGCTCTTGAAAATTGAGTTTGACATTATAGTTCATATCTTTTTTTATACGGGTGCGCCATCTACACTTTCGGTATTTAAACATTGAAGAACTCTGACATTTTTCAGCCGATTTCGACGAATGTACACGATTCTGAAACGTCATTGAGTACCATTTTAGCTATGAGTCAATTCACACCGAAAACTCATTTTATACTCTCTAGCGGAGTCAATAAACAGAACTGTCGAATTTGTGGATCAGAAAACCCACCCGTCAGTTACAAAACACCACTGTTTGCCAGTCAAGTACAGACCGAAGCGAGTCGTGAAAATATCACAGCAGCCTGGCGTCATCCGCAAGTCCCTTAAAAAAGTATAGATCGAAGGTTCTCACCAGAGCCGGAACAGGGGTGGTAGCACGTAAGTTGTTTCAATTGAGCTTTTCATACGAGTTCGAGGTAGGAGCAGGACGATTGAAACAACTTACGTGTTACCGCTCCAGTCTAACCGACTAGTTAACTAGCTAGATCATACATGATGATTCACAGGAGAGGGCTTAGGACGGAGCCTTTGGATGAATTAATATGTGCTGTTCATAAAGAGGGATTAGGATTAGCCTAAAATTAGCCATTGAATGCAAATTATTCATTAAATTATTCATGAATATTGTGATGATTTATGCGCCATCTGTTAGAAATTAGTTAGACTTAGTTAGAATTTGGATTAACCATTTGTAGCGATTTTTGCACTAAACTGACATGGCGCCATCTATTAGAGATTATAACGAACGGACACCGCTTTTCGAGATATTAGAATGAGATATTAAATTGAAATTTGTGCCGGGTGCCTCAGGTTGGATGCCCGAATAGGCCAACCTAACCTTATACTTCCACACAACAAACTACAAATTTAGGCAGTAGCCGATTCAAAAGTGAGACCGAACTTTATCCGCTGCTGCCGCAGGCCTTCAGAAACGCTTCTCGTCAGGGGGTCGCGGCATGGGGAGACCTTGGGGTAATACTTTCTTGCGTGCATTACCGCTTAAGTGTATCTAGAGCAACCCTCTTAGGGCGACGGCCGAGTACTTAACAGAACCAGGAGGTGACCAGAAAAAGAAAGTCCGGAGCAATAGTCTTCGCCGCTATGCTGCCATTAACGGGTCTTTATCCCTTTAAACTTGATAATTTAATTACAATATTTAGACCAGTGCAGATAATTTTTGAGAAAAAAAAAATTCTTAGCAGTATATGGAAGGTGGGAAAATTTAGGGTAAATGCTACATAAACAAGGAAAAATCGAGAGCACCGCAGCAGATGACCGGAAAGGGGGCGGGGGAGCCAAAATGTGTGTTTTAGGGGGTTAAACGTGTTTTTTTGCGATTTCTGAGAAAAGTAGACCTCCTATCGAAAAACGTTAAATGTAAACGTTGTAGATAATTAAAAGGTCTAGAGCTTTTGTTCAAACCATTTTTCGACATAACCTCAAAAAATGGAAAAAAAACGTAAAAAACCGAGTTTTTCGTTTATCATTTTAATCTTTCACAAAAATGATCCAATTTTAATGAAATTTGAGGAAAATGTAGATTTTCATGTTTCGAAAAGGCCCAATTTTTTTCAAAGCGATTGGTTGTGTAGTTTTGTTTTTATGACCTTAATTTAAAAAAAAGGCCCCATTTTCAATCAAAAAAGTTGGCGAACGAATTTTTGATTTTGAAAATTTTGAAGACGGGTTTTTTTTCGTTGAATCCTCTACTTTAAGATGGTGTAAAAAAATGATAGTGTCACAATAGAAAAACATCGATAAAAATTCGAAAAACCAAAAACATCCTTTTTCAAGTATCGATTTTTCCGTAAACTTCGCTAATTCTTTATCTCTCCTTGACATAAAGCTTTAAGAGTGGCGCAAAACTGTAAATTTAATGTAATATATTATAAGGGAGCTTCAGTTCGCATATTAGAAGTATTGAATCGGTTTAACGAAAGTTCGTTCGATTCGCACTAAATCATTTTCTTTTGGGAAACCCATTAGTTCTTCCATCATATGAATCCTGACTAAGTTACTCAACTTATGCTCTTTTCACAAGCGTCGTGAGGTGGCCGATATTGTCTCTGTTCGTCAGCTCCAATGGAAAGGTTGACTCGGGTTTTCTAGGTCGCCGTGCATCGTTTGGAGAGAGTCGTTCTTGTCTGGGAGGACCACCTTCTTTACAAATCAACTCCTCTCACACGTATTATAGACCAGTGCAGATAATTTTTGAGAAAAAAAAAATTATAGTTACTCGCAATGGAACTTCATTTTTCCATCATCAAATATGTAGTATCAGATCAATCTTCTAACTTTACCTTCATAAACTCAAAAAAATCATAATAAAGCAATAAATTAAATAAAAAGAAGTGCGCGGGCCGGCCTAAAACTGTAATTTTTTCCTTGCTTTCTTGGGCGAAATAATTGTTCAAAAAAAATTTTTCACATCTGAAACTGTTACATGAAGCTCCCTTATAATAATATTACATTAAATTTACAGTTTTGCGCCACTCTTAAAGCTTTATGTCAAGGAGAGATAAAGAATTAGCGAAGTTTACGGAAAAATCGATACTTGAAAAAGGATGTTTTTGGTTTTTCGAATTTTTATCGATGTTTTTCTATTGTGACACTATCATTTTTTTACACCATCTTAAAGTAGAGGATTCAACGAAAAAAAACCCGTCTTCAAAATTTTCAAAATCAAAAATTCGTTCGCCAACTTTTTTGATTGAAAATGGGGCCTTTTTTTAAATTAAGGTCATAAAAACAAAACTACACAACCAATCGCTTTGAAAAAAATTGGGCCTTTTCGAAACATGAAAATCTACATTTTCCTCAAATTTCATTAAAATTGCATCATTTTTCTGAAAGATTAAAATGATAAACGAAAAACTCGGTTTTTGACGTTTTTTTCCATTTTTTGAGGTTATGTCGAAAAATGGTTTGAACAAAAGCTCTAGACCTTTTAATTATCTACAACGTTTACATTTAACGTTTTTCGATAGGAGGTCTACTTTTCTCAGAAATCGCAAAAAAACACGTTTAACCCCCTAAAACACACATTTTGGCTCCCCCGCCCCCTTTCCGGTCATCTGCTGCGGTGCTCTCGATTTTCCCTTGTTTAAGTAGCATTTATCCTAAATTTTCCCACCTTCCATATACTGCTAAGAATTTTTCTAGTTTTTGGCTTTTCAAAAGCGTATCTGCACTGGTCTAATTTCTTTATACAACAACCAAAACTTGTGTTATGTGACTACTAACATTACCGTGAACTTCGAGATGTGGAAGATGATAAATAGAAGAACGAACGAAAATAAAACCGTCCTGGTACCATGACGTTTTTGTTTTGTACATGCATTTACATCGGGTCATCTACGGGTCATCTAGCCCCGAAGGAGCTCAGCTGGAACAATCACGAAGGAAATTGAAATTACCAAAAATGGGTAAGGTACGTTTGAGACCTTCGATACAGTAAATAGGCAATAATGAGACGACAATATAAGAAAATATTTTCAAAAGTCAGCTTTCGATATCTTCTTTCGATGCGATAATATGGGTTGCTTCCCTGGGAGTCCTAGCCTCCTAGAGCCATGCAAGAGCCAGTAGACCAGGATGTTAACCCACACCTCTTGCGCTCTGGGTGTACTTGTGTGGTCCCCGCATATTTTCCAGAAAGGTAACCATTAACAAAGGAATTGTCCGCCCTACCACATCGGGGCTGGGGCTCCTACCGGTTCGTTTCAGGGCCTCAGGTCGCCGCTATTCAAACTACTAAACTACAATAACTTTCACCTTTGTTCTTTCTCAGCAGGAACCTCTGTCTCCACAGTTGAGCTATATACCCTTTAGGTAGCACCACTGCTTCTCTCTTCCTCTCCAGGGGGTTCGTTCCCGGTTCTGCGGGAAGTGGCACCACAATATCCTTCTCTTCGGAACTGCCTCCAGCAACAAGCCACCTTGTAACAACGACTACGTCGCAGCCACCACACGCGATTTGCAAATCTCAGCGCCACACCAACTCTCCAACTCAAACCAACTGTGGCACCACAAAACCATAAAAATCTTCACCAAAAGAGGATGCCAGAAAATGTATGGACTTTGGCACCACCTCCAATAGCTATGGGTAATACTTCGTTGGATAAGTCCTTTTGAGCTGAACATAAGCTACTATGGCGCCCAGTCCGAAGTCTTTGTCCTTTCTGAGTAATACGGTCAGAGCTGTACAAAGATAGAGTTTTACACATCACCCGAAAACTTAAATTTAAACTTACACCGTAACCGATCAACCACAAATTTAGCCCATATGCATAGTTCGAGTGACAGGCGGCTCGAAGATGGCGGCCGAATGTGTTTCCGGATCCCCGACATGGGTATCAAATGAAAGGGCATTACGAGTAGAATTCCAAATAGTCCATTCAAAACGCGGGGGGGGGGGGGTGTTCCAAAATAACACCGTTAAGAAAATCGAACCCTACACGTTTTTGGGGTCGCTGATCACGAAAATCGAGGTCCCGCGGTCCCAAAATTAGGGCGTCACCCCTAAAAATGCAAAAAACCCCCCTTTTTAGGGGGTTTTCGCGATTACTTCAATAATAATGAAAACTAATGCGATGAAATGCACTTTTTTAAATATTTATTTGCGAAGGGGGTAGATTTATACTAAATTTAGGTGAGCTTAATGGTAAGGGGTACCCCTAAAGGGTTGAAAGTACCCCTAAATTGGCGAAAAATGGCAAAAATTGTAAAAAAACTTTTTTTCAAGTTTTTGCTTCAAATTCGATTGTAGGCGTACTGTCAGGCAGAAATAAATTATTTTCAACCCTTAGGGGGTTAAAACTACCCCTACAATATAGTTAATTGAAAACTAGGGGGGGGGAGTTCCAAAATAACACCGTTAAGAAAATCGAACCTTAAAGGTTTTTGGGGTCGTTGATCACGAAAATCGAGGTCCCGCGGTCCTAAAATTAGGGCGTCACCCCTAAAAATGCAAAAAAAACCCTTTTTAGGGGGTTTTCGCGATTATTTCAGTAATAATGAAAACTAATGCACTTTTTTAAATATTTATTTGCGAAGGAGGTTGATTTATACTAAATTAAGGCGAACTTACTATAATAAAAACAACTTTATATAAAAAAAATTGAAAAAATTTTTTTTTTGCTTTTTGTTTGAAATTTGGTTCAAAAGGTATTATCAGCAAAAAAATTAATGTTTTCAACTCTTAAGGGGGTGAAACTACCCCCACATTAACATTGTAATTGGAACAAATTGAAATTTATTGTTTTGCATTAAAATTTTATATTTGATGAAATATTATTAAAACCTTTGGAATTTTTTTAACCCTCTTTCCTTTATCCACCCGCCAGCCACTGTCCGCCCTGTTCCGCCCGCGCCTCTTGCGCCACACGCTTGCTGACGTCCCTCACCCACCCCGCAGTACGCCCCCAATCGAATTTGAAGCAAAAACTTGAAAACAACATTTTTTTACAATTTTTGCAATTTTTCGCCAATTTAGGGGTACTTTCAACCCTTTAGGGGTACCCCTTACCATTAAGCTCACCTAAATTTAGTATAAATCTACCCCCTTCGCAAATAAATATTTAAAAAAGTGCATTTCATCGCATTAGTTTTCATTATTACCGAAATAATCGCAAAACCCCCTAAAAAATGGGTTTTTTTTGCATTTTTAGGGGTGACGCCCTAATTTTAGGACTGCGGGACCTCGATTTTCGTGATCAGCGACCCCAAAAACGTTTAGGGTTCGATTTTCTTAACGGTGTTATTTTGGAACACCCCCCCCCCTAGTTTTCAATTAACTATATTATAGGGGTAGTTTTAACCCCCTAAGGATTGAAAATAATTTATTTCTGCCTGACAGTACGCCCACAATTGAATTTGAAGCAAAAACTTTAAAAAAATTTTTTTTTTACAATTTTTGCCATTTTTCGCCAATTTAGGGGTACTTTCAACCCTTTAGGGGTACCCCTTACCATTAAGCTCGCCTAAATTTAGTATAAATCTACCCCCTTCGCAAATAAATATTAAAAAAAGTGCATTTCATCGCATTAGTTTTCATTATTATTGAAGTAATCGCGAAAACCCCCTAAAAAGGGGTGTTTTTTGCATTTTTAGGGGTGACGCCCTAATTTTGGGACCGCGGGACCTCGATTTTCGTGATCAGCGACCCCAAAACGTTTAGGGTTCGATTTTCTTAACGGTGTTATTTTGGAACACCATAACGCGCGTTTTGAATGGACTAAAATATCAGGTTTAAATTTTGCACATACATATGTATGCATTGGTCCCGCGACAAAGCAATCGGACCATTTTTAAAAAAAAATCAAGATGGCGTTTCCAAGATGACGGCCGAATTTCGCAATTGTGTTCCTCTACCCCCGGCATGGGTATCAAAAGAAAGCCGTGTGGTATCATTTCAAGTTAAAAATGGCGGCCAACAAAAAAATGTCGGATTACATTTTTCTCTACAAACCAATCGATCGGTATGGGTATCAAATGACAAGTAGTGTTATCTGTGTCGCGTCATTCCAAATTCAAAATGGCGGCCAACAAAAAAATGGCGGTTTACCTTTTTCTAAACTTCGCTCTCGGTAATGAAAGTGTATGAGGTTAAATACGAAAGTCAGCGGTATGACGTCATTTTAAATCAAATATGGCGGTCACCACAAAATGGCGGAAGACGTATAATAGACTAAAAATAGAAAATAAAAATACGGTTTAAAAATTACTTAAAAATACACTTTTATTTTAAAATAAACTAAAAAGTAAGGTAAGATCTATGGGGTGCGTCAGCCAGGGAGACCCAACTTCCGCTGAAAGGATGGCGTAGACTAGGACGCTCAGAGCTTAGGGATGCCAAACTAGATGACATCTGCTCAGAATGGGAACCGATGGAGAGAACAGTTGCGAGAGGCCAAGATCGAATGCCGGTTGTAGAGTTAAAGTATAAGAAGAAAAAGTAAAAAACTAATTTTGAATGTGAAGTTCTTATTGCTCCAGCCAGTATATAGGAACAAACTACCTTCCAAAATGTAAAAAAGCGTGGAGCCCTGGAGGAAAGTTCCAGTATTAAGGGGACATAGCACCTTAGGTAAGGAGAACAACTCTAGTTTTCGGAAGGACAAATGGAGGGGAAAGAAATGCTCGATTCGTTTTTTTTAGTGGTTATTTATATAGAGAGCTTGAAGAATATGTAGGTTTTTTTTGTTTTCGCCGCCATGACGCACAGTGCGGCCAAAAGTCCAAAAAAACAAGTTTCTATTTAGGGTTTTTTCACCCTTGAGTTGGCTGCAATGATCCTTCAAGAAACTAAAATCGTTCATAGTGATGACTAATTCGTCATGCCCCTTCCTTAGGCTCAGTTGGATTGTGGCCTTCGCTCGAGCGTCTCTCTACAGTTAATACACTGAGAACGGTTATACAGGTGAAATTTTTTATGTAATACAGAAAATCAAACAAGACCAAATGGAATCCACTTCTGAAGGTGAGTAGAACATGTAAAAAAAGTACTAATTATCAATTGTTAAGTAGTGAATTAGGGAAAACATAAACAATAGTGTCATTTTTTCACATAATTTTTCCGAAAATTAGACTTTTCAAATGATACTGCATTAAAACGCTGCAAAACGCTGATTTGAAACCTTATTGAATTGATAATTAAATATATTATCTACCAAATAAAATAAGATTCAGCTGCCAAGAGCTGCCTATTCATCTTTTATGCCCTTTTTTGCGAAATCAAATTGATAGAGAGCGAGAGAGAGAGCGAGAGAGAGAGAGAGAAACGAAATACATATACACATGGTGCGTTTCTCTTTTATCTGAGGCTGCTACCTATAGTTTACTGTGATGGCAAATGGGAGAGTATGTGCGTGTACATGAGTATGCATATGTGAGTGAGTATTTATTCGTGTGTATGGGTGCGAGCGGCGCGCAGCAGTGTTTTCTTCTTATTCTTCTTCTTCCTATTCTTCTTAAATGTAGGTGCGCGCTCTTTTTAAATTGAATGCTACGAGATTTTCGTAGTTATTAACTTTTTAAAAAATATCTATAACATTTTAAGTGTCAAGGCTTTGTTTATTAATTTATTAAAATACTTAGTTATTAAAGAAATTGAAAGATCACGATAGACACAAATTGCGTTTCGTTTTATTCTTGTACATTTAAAATCTTATTTAAAAATGTATTTCAGGTTGCAGTACTCCCACTGATGCTATATTAGACCCGCCATCTTGAATTTCGTAATTCTGACAATGGATTCGTAATCAGCGACCCCAAAAACCCCCGAGTGCAAGATTTCAGGTCGATCGTTAAAGTTTTCGAGTTTTGGCCGCAAGGCGCAGCCTTCGGCTGGATTAAATTCCCAGACTCGGTGGGATTAAATTCCCAGACTTTTCAAAGGGGTACCCCTTTGGATATTTTTGGGTAATTTTTCGAAAGTGCTCGGATCTGGATGAATGGGGCATCGTTGGAAAGGGCTCGCTCCCCCGAGTTCAGAGCACTTTAGTTTGTCCCGAAATTCCAAGGGGTTCGGGAGTTATGCCCTTTTTTGTGAACTCCCAAAGGAGGGCTGCGAAATGCCCATTATCTCGGGAAATACTGGTCAGCCCGGGGTGGGATTAAATTCCCAGACTCCCTGCGAGGTCCCTAACAATTTCCCATTCAAAAAAGGGCCACTCCAGAAATTGCCCAAAACCGGAAATTTTCAAAGAGGTACCCCTTTGGATATTTTTGGGTAATTTTTCGAAAGTGCTCGGATCTGGATGAATAGGGCATCGTTGGAAAGGGCTCGCTCCCCCGAGTTCAGAGCACTTTAGTTTGTCCCGAAATTCCAAGGGGTTCGGGAGTTATGCCCTTTTTTGTGAACTCCCAAAGGAGGGCTGCGAAATGCCCATTATCTCGGGAAATACTGGTCAGCCCGGGGTGGGATTAAATTCCCAGACTTTTCAAAGGGGTACCCCTTTGGATATTTTTGGGTAATTTTTCGAAAGTGCTCGGATCTGGATGAATGGGGCATCGTTGGAAAGGGCTCGCTCCCCCGAGTTCAGAGCACTTTAGTTTGTCCCGAAATTCCAAGGGGTTCGGGAGTTATGCCCTTTTTTGTGAACTCCCAAAGGAGGGCTGCGAAATGCCCATTATCTCGGGAAATACTGGTCAGCCCGGGATGACGTCCGGTAGAGGGTCTCCCGCCCAGTATGTAAATTCCGTTGTGTCCAAGCTGCAGGCGCTCTCGCTCGGCTCAAAAAAAATAATAAATAATTTTATATTCTATAAATAGGCCCCTTCAATATGAATGAAAGGATTTTTCGATTTTCCAAGTTTCACCGAAGATAGGCCGGAAAATCGAAAAATCAGAAATTTCCGCGGCATATTTTCCAATTTCGCAAAGGCGGATTAATTTGTATCGAAAAATCTCTTCATTCATATTGAAGCGGCATCTTCAAAGATCATTGTGACGCGATTTGAGGCCAATCAGACAATTAGCAACCGAGTTATGCTGGACAAGATCCGGAAAAACAGATTTTCGAAAAAAAAAACGCGTTCAACTTTGGGAGCGCGCCAAAAGGTGGAAATGGGTTTTCTTACCTTGTTTTCGGCTAATCCGCGATTCCTGCTCCATAGAACACCTCTCCTCCGTCTTCTGCATCGCTGTGGTCGCGTTTCGAGTCGACTTTGACTTTACTAGCGGCTGTATATGTGTGCGCCTCTCCCTGCGCTACTCTCCGGTTATCACTCGCGCGGGCGTATTCTCCTGCGTGCATCGTGATTTTTAGGGATAAGGAGTGGGGGGTCAAAAAATCCTCTCGCACACATGTTCATGAAGGGTCACAGGAGAGATAGATGGAAGAAAAAAATTTCGATTTTTTGGCCCCGGTAAAGTGCTATGTCCCCTTAATAAGAGCCGCACCCTTTTTTACATTTTGAAAGGTAGGTTTCCATTAACTGGCTGGCGCAATAAAACTTTACACTCAAATTTATTTTTTATATTTTATATTTTTTCATTATACCTCTTGCCTACCGCGGACTGTGCACATATAATCTTAATTATTGAAAGAAGTTGCAACGCACGCGGCTTTTTGCTAGTAGACGATAAACGAAATATGGCAGTGATGTTCTGGATGATGAGGATTTAAATCATTTCGGGCAGTCTTCAAGGATAACGAAAGTAGATTCAATTGAATCTCAAAAGCTTCCATTTTAATCACCAGCTTTTGAGTAGGTTTAGGCTAATTACCGACTGTTAATCAACAGAAGCTTCGTTTATGTGCGTGGAGCATGCAATTTAAATAGATTGCACCTGCTACCTTGTATGTTCAGTGGTTGGTCGGGTGTTTAGATCGAAATTTAAGGTGCAAAGCTTTATTATGATAACTCAGCGGTGTAAAGCCATTGTTACCCCCAGCCATAATCACACCACGCACATCAACCGTGGGCTTAGACCCACAAGAGAGCGAGGCACGTTCCATCATCACACGGGCTAACCTTGTCCTTTATTCCGGAAAAAGGGATTAGACCACGTATTACGTTGGTCATGCCGGGAGATGTACGAGTCCAAATTCGATTTACCTATTTGATTGAGTTTCAGGTATCCACCACCACCACCATCACTACCTATCGGTCCATTATTCGAGGCAGAACCAGCCAGTGACGAACGCCTCAATCCCTTTAGTCCAGGTCTCGTACTGGGACAATGTGCACCCTCACGCCCCTTGGGAAGCCCGAGAAAAAAACAATTTTATAGTATTTCGCGCGGTTATACCATTAACTGTAATCGTAGAAATGCTCTCCCTGCACGAACGGTGCGAATTTATTGATTTTAAGAATTTACTGCTGCTCCCCGAAACTTTGGGGCCACTCTCCATGCCTCTTCCTCGTCCTGTGGTAGATGCCTTTCAAATCCTGCACACTCCCCCGCCCCCCTGAAAACCAAGAGCGGGAGACAAGTTTGGCTCAGGGCACAAATTTCCAGATCATTATGGAATTGTCTGGTGAATAACAACAAGCTTTTCAGGGATCCTACTCCTTCTTCACTGACATGCCTTCTTCATCGTTTTTTTTTTGTTCTGGGCATACAATGACATTCAACCATGCGGATATATCCCATCCCCGCCGCCGCCCTGCCACCGACCCTTCCGATATCCTTTATGATGGTGGACGAAGGAGCTACATGACTTGAATTTTAAGGCGACCGCAAAGAAGACATTTTTCATGAGACATACTTAAGGTGGGACACCACAGAAAGTTCGACAAGTTGGTACAAGTGTTTGGTCTTAATTCAAAGTGGATTTTGATTGAGATGGATTTGCTAACCGACGACCAAAAAAAAAAGGAATGTCAAAAGGGGGAAGTTTCTCAGAAGTTAATGCCGCCGAGCTGAAGGGATTCAGGGTATAGAAGAAAGACCGAGAGAGAGAGAGGGAGAAAGCAGCAGCACAAAAAAAACTGTCGACCTTAAGCTACACCGGAGCTTGGAGTTTGTTATAAAGGACGAAAGCAGTAGCCAAAAACGTAATCTGTTTTCTAATGTTAATTTATGGTTAAAACTTTATTACGGGGGTGAGAGGACTCCTCCTTGGGAATCGGGCTATGTGTTTAAATACTGAAAGTGTTGTGGATATTATTTATAAACGCTTGTGTGATTCGAATACGAAATGTACGTGCAGGAGGGAGGGATGTTATTGAATCAACGTAACCGTATTTTAGCAGTATAGTTTTGCAAATTTGTTTAGGATTTCGCATACAGAGTAATAATTGCTACCAATGTTGGTCGGCCACATCAATGGTGGCGCAACCATAGCTAAAATGGCAAAGGGTATGTATGGTATTTAAAATTCAATCGAGTAGCGTGGTACGTGGAGCATTTTAGACTGAAAATGGTATTGATATTTGACAACTATGTCAAAGTAATCAGGGATAAAAGTGAATTCATTAGTTTAAGCTAAAAATTACTTTTAACCAATTCTAGTTTCATTTTGAAGCGTTGCTGAATTACTTGAAAACGCAGCTTACGATGTCTTTGAACTCAATGATTTAGGATATGCTTAAAATTTTTTAAGGACGATAGTGAACTGAAGGTTGTTTGAGTAATCAAATAATTTTTCTACTTGGTCTACTCTACTTACATACAATCTTTCCCCTTTTTCAGTAAAATTCAATTTCTTAATTTACTTTAAATTGTACATCCATGCAAAATCTGTGTTCTAGACCTTATTCCATGTCACTTTGCTCATATGGTTACTTACAGTTATTGGGTCAGTTCATAAATCATTGCAGAACTCTGTACTGACTCGGTCATTCCACGTGTTGCGCAAGTTGGTTGCGTTAATCGATCATCCCTCTTAGTCTTTCTTGCTTAGCTCGCGAATCAGTATTTCTGTTGGTTACGACAGATACAGCATCGAGATCTCAGAAAATGGCACCTAAGTATTTGTCAGGTATTCATTGTAGCGGTCGCTACGCATTAATTTTGTTGTTATCTTATTGCGAGTTTAATTTTCTAATTTAAATACGTGTACTTACAATTTTGGAGTACAGTGTGAGCGTACGTGATTGTGATTTCCCTAGAGTGTATTTCCAAAGTAAGGATGGTCTACATAAACCTAACTTAATCATATGATCAAATTCCAATTTTGCTATTTTGAATTTATTGTTGTCAAGTCTTCTAGGTCTGGAAAAAGGTAACTGACCTTTTGTTTGGACAGAGTGTACTATGTTGTGTAGTACTGGTAAGTCATAACGAGGTGGTTGGGTTAGTGAGGGAAATTTTGATAGTATTTTGCCGTATCCACTGTCAAAGGAACAATGCCTGGGTGATGGACTGTCTGCCTTAATCATAATTCCGTTAACACTCAACTCAGTATCGCCGTCGATTAAACGTTTCCTTTTAAGATCAACCAATAAATTAAATTGTGTAAGGAAATCTGCACCAATGAATCAATGAAAACTTATACTACGACAATTAATGTATACTGACAACGAACACAATATAATAAGACTATTCAGTTCGACTATTAACGTAAAACTAATACATTTCTATTTTTTATTTTTCATGTCAATGAATCAGTGTATCTATGTTTGAATACATTTAATACTTGTACAGTGTAAGCGTACGTGATTGTGATTTCCCTAGAGTGTATTTCCAAAGTAGTAGTGAAAATGACGTAACGCACACTGTACTCCAAAATTGTAAGTACACGTATTTAAATTAGAAAATTAAACTCGCAATAAGATAACAACAAAATTAATGCGTAGCGACCGCTACATTCATAATCAGTGAAGCTGTGAAGTGGATTTGAGGGAATGGCAGCTGCTCATTTATAAATATTAGTAAAAACCATGTGGCAGAATTGTTCCCAGTGATCCAATTGTCCCACCTTCTTTAGAACTAATTGGATACCTATACCTAACAAGTTAGCTGACTGAGCTGAGTGCCACCCTCTAACAGAATCGCCTTGGAGATATCTAAACAAACCAAGATTAGATTTACCAAAGCGATACTTACTTTGGTAGAGGTATTCTGTAAGGCTGCGGTAAAAACCTGAGGTTAATTGCCCGAACGGACCAACCTCCGACTTTCTCGCAATATACTGAAATTTTCGTAAACTATGCCAAATATACACCCGTAAGGCGGTACCCTGGGTTTCTCGAGGAAGACTGGTTGTCGAAGGGTCGGGGTGTGGGGGAGATCTTGGAAGTACCACTTAGTAACGTGCATCACCACTTACCTGTGAGAAAGCGTATCCACCGACAAAGGGACCCGGAGTACGCTTGAGGAACCAGAGACCCCTGAAGAGAAGCCCAGAGAGAGCTACATTGGTCTCCGCTTTACATTTGTTGATTTCAGCCCCTCATCCTGAAACAAAAAATCCCCCCCCCCCCCACCTGAAAAAAATTAAGGTAATAGGCAAACATAAAAAACCCCCGCCGGCAGAAAAGGCCCTGGTGCCAGTGCGCTTACGAACTGTGCCCAGACAAGGAAACACAACACCAAATCCGTTTTGCGCGACTGCCCTCAGCTCCGACCAGGATCTCCCAATTGTTACGACCTCTGCTAGTAGGATTCTCCTATACGTAGTTCTAGGTCTCCCGACTCGACGGGATCCTTGTGGATTCCAGTCAAAGGCCTGTTTGCTAGATTTTCGATTTCGCGTTGCAAGGTGTGGCCAATCCAATTCCATTTCCTTCGACTGATTCGGTCGCTTATCCTTTCTGGGGCGCCATAACACTTCATTAGGAATTCTATCTTGCTAGCGGATTTTTAGGATACGACGCAGGCGTTGATGAAAACTTGAAAAACTTGCTTTGTGATGAAGTCGGTTACTTTCCATGTTTCGCAACAATACAAAAGAACTGCTTTAACGTTGGAATTGAACAGCCACAACTTAGTGTTAATTGAGATCCCCTATTTTCTATATATTCGGAACAGGCATGCATATGCGCTTTGTGCTTTATTTATTCTAGAGCTGACGTCTTCTTCTGTACCGCCGAGGCAGCAGAATTTATCTACCATTTCTACTTCGCGGTTATTCAAAGCTGTGGTGTTTACATTAGTTCTGGTTTTAGTCGGATGTAGCCTTAAGTCTGCCGAACTACTTTCTGTTACCAAATTGTTTAAAATGTTTTTAGATCCTGGTATCTATGGGCCAGCAAACAGATATCATCTGCGTAGTCGAGATCCTTAAGACGGTCTAGCAATCCCCATGGTATGCCGCCTATTTTACTGTCTAGAGCGCCGACAAGGATGATGTTTATTACTATAAGAAATAGTACAGGCGAAAGTAGGCATCCTTGTCGTACTCCTGAACTCACCTCAAAGCTGTCGGATAATACTCCATTTTGGAGAACTCTGCATTTGGAATTGTTGTATAGGGCTTTTATCAATTCTATTATTTTATCCGGCAATCCACGTTGCCGTAGTGCCTGCCATATAAAGCTCTAATTGACCGATTCGAACGCTTTCTCATAGTCTACGAAAGCAAAGTAAAAAGGGGATCGGAATTCAGTAGACCTGAGGCTATGAGGTTGGAGTCAGGGGTGGTAGCACGTAAGTTGTTTCAATCGACGTCTTCATACAAAATTTTTTGTAACACTTTGTATGAAGAGGTCGATTGAAACAACTTACGTGCTGCCACTCCTGTTTTCACAATTCTGGCAGGATGCCATCTTTTTCATGTGCTTTACTATTGGCCATTGTATGAATTGCGGCTATTATTTCTGCCTTGGATGGGGCACGAGTGGTGATTGTTATTGGCTGTGCAGGTTCAGCTTCCTGTGAAAAAGAACCATTCAAGGCGGCAATCTCCCCATCTTTGGAGTTACTCTTCGTGGCGGCGCAGCAGCCTTCCATCCGCATTCTTTACCGCATGCTTTTTTTTAGAGTCCTTGATGATGTTTGCCCGAGTGACATCTAGAGTTCACGTTATTTTTTAGGGCCCTCTCTGAGTTCTATTTGTCCGAGATCCAGTGCTGCATGTTTCTTTGGACATAAACGATGCTTGTTTCCGCTGCTGTTATAATAGCGTCCTTTGTATTTCAAAGCTCTTCAATGTTATTTTCGTTAGAAACTCTTTGCTGGCTTAAGGTTTTTTGTAGTTTCCCCTTTTGGTACTGTCCCGCAGAAGGCCTACGTTAAACCGTTTACGGTTTATGTCATCACGTTGGACGTTTCTGATTGCGGCGTTTTTGAGGAGAATAGTTGCTACTATTAAATGGTGGTCACTTTGTGTCTGCTCCCCTAAAACCTCCTCTAGAACAGTTCTCCATCTGCGACTGATGGTTACGTGATCTTACTGGTTTCTCGTTTTACCAACGAACGATACCCAGGTCTCCTTGTGTATCTCCTTGTGACAAAAGCAAGTTTCTTTTACTCCATGAGTTGGGGGGGGGGCGCACAGAAATTAACGAAAAGCTCACCATTGTCATTGGTAACTTGATTGATTTCCAATTGTGTGTTCCAGGCTAAGACGTCACACTGAGCAGCAACTAAACGTTCAACGGTTCTATCTCAAATCGCCTGAAGTTGAATTTCTGCACACGCTTCGTTCACAATCATTTGACCCTCACCAGGAAAATACTCTAACTTAGCTTACCTAATACTATATAATACGAGTCCGTTTATAGGAGTGGCTGGTACATCTTGAGTCCTCGTAATAAGCCAAGGCCTCTTTTTTGTTAAACACCTCTGTTCAGATATGCCACTAAAACTAACACTTTTTGTTGTTCATTTGTTTACAATTTTCAAGACCACTGCTGGCTCTCTTAATAACTCTCGCCAGATTCCTGTTGCCAGATAATTGCACTGAAGCTTCCACAGCAGTCAATAATTCAGAAGTAGTCCTTGAAGTGATCCGGTCTTCAACTCTTATTTTTCTGTCGCTTGATTCCATGAAATCCTTGTGATTCCATGAAGTCCTTGATCCAGTGACTAAACAATTCATAAGCCTGGCACACCAAACTATACATATATGCGTCTTCCTCTTCAATGGTTTTACAATTATTCGAATTTCAAATCCTATGTCTGCCTCGGGACACCCTGTATATAAAGGAAGTTGTACCGGATGCAGTCAAATTCCAAGTTAGTAGTTCGGGGTTTTTGTCAGAAACACTAGCCGTGTTTTTTTAATGAACTATATAGTTCTTTATCGAGTTCATTAAAAAAACGACAAGGGAAATTTCATGAAGCGCCTACTTCGATGCTTAAAAATTTCAAAATTAAACGGAAGTTAAGTGCTATTTTTTACACTGTTACACGAAATCCTCGCTAGAAAATAATAAATATGTTTATAAAAAATCAATTATTTGTTATAAATTTGCTCTCATCACTTTCCTGTTGTTTTTATTTTTAAATTACGTCTTTCCGACCCCCGAAAGTATGCAATATGCAAATTAAGAAATTTCCCAAAACCTCGATAGAAACGCCCATAGAACCTGGGTTTTGAGATTTGTATGGGGAAGAACTATATAGTTCATTAAAAAAACACGGCTACTAATTCCATTTGAGTAACTCAGCTAATTTACATTGTGAACGCTGAAATCACACGCCAACAATAATTTCACAAAGCGTAGATTAAAAATTCAGATATGTGGAAAAACTGATTAAAGAGTTAAAAGAAAACTGGTTAAAGTATTGGTTTAAATTAGAAGAAGAAGAAGATTTGTAGAAATCAAAGACTATAAAGCTCTTATGACTCCCAGAGTCAACCAAATCCCAATCTTGAAAATATAAACAGCCCCCGCTCCCGGGTTTCACTTAAATTTGGGACAATCTATAATTGATAGCAAGAAATATATTTATATCGAATATTATGAAAGAGATTACGTACATATACCTCTCCACCATCCGCAAGATGTCGCTGGCCATCTCTTACATGTAAAGAAATAAATATCCAATTTGGGCAGATGAGTTACGCTGAAAATACACAAAAATACTACCAAATCGATAAACTTTACCCCAAAATCCACTTATATAAACGCCAGACAAGATGTCGCCATTACCTCGCTGCCAATACGCACATCCACACGAACATATCCTGTCTCTATATATGTACGAATGTATGGATGTGTATATGTACGTACGGACGTGTGCATAGAGTAGAAAAAAATACTGAGGGTATCCCATAAAAATTTGTTTGCCACAGCAGAAAACTTTTTATGACTGCCTTTCATATTTTTAACATTTTTATGGATTTGACGCTATAAAAAGTTCATTGGTATTTGAATGGGGCCCAGATTTACACTACCGTGCGGTTCTGCTCCAAGGGCGGAGCGGAGTGGCGGCAGCCCCTAGTCAAGGGTCTGACCAGGGTATCCTCAAGATGCGGGTATATGCATGACCTCTTATAAGGATTTTCATTGTCATAGATTTACACACATTTAGAATTTCGCAAATGCCATACTTGAACTTGTATGATATCAGGATAAATGGATGCCTAACATGGGTTTGAAGGATTATTGACTTGCATGACATTTCGCTTGGTATATATACA
The DNA here is from genome assembly GCA_949987705.1 of Thereva unica. Taxonomy (NCBI): domain Eukaryota; kingdom Metazoa; phylum Arthropoda; class Insecta; order Diptera; family Therevidae; genus Thereva; species Thereva unica. The sequence continues at coordinate 20,216,563 of OX465285.1, read as the reverse complement.
CATACATATACACTACATTGAGAGTCCTGTGCCTTTTTTATGAATTGGATATATCAGAATGGGGCTTTATCACGTTATTCGCATCGAATTCAGGGGAAAATTACTCAAACTTAGGATGAGAAAAGATTTTCTTCTGTGGGGGCATAAAAGGGACCTCAATCCCATTTGTTTACGTAATCGATATAATCCATAGAAAAAGGGTCATTTTACAAAATGGTAGAGGAAAGCAGTTGTTGTCGAGATCTTTTTTGGCAGGAAATTAAAGATTTGTTTATGTTATCGGTAACGACTTTTGTAATTTTTCTTTGTCGCATATTTTTATGCTGTTGCTTTTGTAAATGGGGAGTTTTCGGAGATATTTTTTGATGATAGGTAATTATTTCCAACACGTCGTAACATATTTTTATCATATTCGTACGTTTACATTATGGGTTGAACTCAGGTTGAACCCGAGTTCAACTACCTACATGTAGGTAGCCGCAAGTCGAGTTGAGTTAGGGTTGATTGAATTCGACTCAGCTCTGCTATCTGGTGCCAGTTGTAATCATGCATATATAGAGTAGTTTAATTTAGTTGACAGCCGTATGTACCGTCAATCGCACTCATAATCTGTGGTATTCACTTTTCTCTTGAAATCAACTCAATCTCAACTCAACCATTCAACTCATCATGTATACGTAGTAATTATGTGTTAAAGCTTAGGAATCAGTCTTTTGCACTACTAATACGTCAAGTTGTACATGTTACAGTGCAATATTTAGCTGCAAGGTTAGATTAGATTAGACTATAGGATAAGCAAGGAGGAGTCTGGGGGTGTATAGAAAGCTGGGACGGTTTTATTATGTCAAATGAAAGCGCAAGCGCCATCCAAAACAGCCCAAATTGACTCAATGCATTGGGATGACCGGGTACAACTTATTTTACAAGTTTAACCTAGCCACAACGAACAGTTGAACCGAGGAAGAGTATTCCACTTACTTCAAAGAGCGGCTTTCACTTCAAAAGGTGGTCACAATCATCAACCGAGCAGAAGTGATCTGTATTTGATCGCGAACTATTCCACATATAATCAGCGCTCAGAAACTTTATATACCCCGTTGAAGGGAGCAATTTCTGGGTTCAGACTGATCATCTAATTTCACAGCTTACCACAAACGACTGGGCTCGCGCCATTCATACATAGACCGAACGACGCACATATAGAACAGATATTTGAATCTAATTTCACAGCTTACCACCGTTATCGGACATAGTGTCCGGTAAACAACGTTTGCAGACTACATGTCGTGCTCACTGGCAAGCGACAAACTCGACTTAGTCACCGTGTAATGTGAGCCTGAGGTTGGGTGCTTGAAGAGGCCAACCTGAGATCCACACACAAAAACAAAGATTTGACACAAACTTCAGATAAACTGATCATCAAGCGGTACCCTGGGCCTCAGGGCTAGCTCGTCGGGGATCGGGGAGTGATGAGACACCGGAAGTATCACTTACATTCCTTCACCAACACTTACCTCCATCTGGGCGGACGCAGAGTACTTAGAGGAGCATGATGGGCCCCTGAGATTCATTTAAAAAAAACCCGCCCTGGTACCACGACGTTGTCTTTTTTACTTTTAGACACTTAAGACCCAAAAAGTTTTTACAACACAACATTGAAACACTGTGATTACAGAATTGCTAGAAAACATCAAAAACAAACAAAATTATCCAATATCTATGGCTGACAATTGGTCCACAGATGTTCATTAGTTAATATTATGTGTAATGAGTTATTAACTCAAATAATATTCCTCGGATTCGTATACGCCCTTAAATAAATAACCATAGTGGCTACCGCCAGGTTGCTCCTTAGATACCTTTAGAAACGCCTCTGCATTGATCCTTATGCGAGCTGGTAACATTGCCTATTCTCCAACAAAGTACGACCTAAGACTGCTCTATTTCTTAGCAATATAATTAGACCGCACACATTGGTTTGGATTTTTTTCTTTACGCACAGCCCTTGACATCCTTCTCAAAACCCTCAGAAGAAAGAATTTCCTTAATTTTTTTTCTGTTTCTTTGTTTTGCAAAAATCGCAGTATTTTTTTCTTTCGCCTAAACCTTTTCAAATTAATCAAAATTGCTCAAATCAATTGCATAACTCTATATGTAGTGGTATATTTTCAGGAGGGGATAGCCTGCCGTTACAACCTTCAACCTGCTTAAAAACTAGGTCAGCCTCAACAAAGGGACATCGTATTGAAACCTCTGAAAGAGCATCCCAGCAATGGCTCACGGGTAAGTGCTTACATTAATACCTTTTAAAGCATCAGGATTTGTGCAGCTCACCTTACGGACCCACTTCCTTACGTAGGCTAGCGTTCAGTTCCGAAAATAGCCTCTCTCCTCCTGTAATACAAGACGAGCTGTTACCATGAAATGCTTCTGTCGATGGATCTATAAAGAGTGGATGATCCCGATCATGCCTAGGATGCCACAAGTTAAAAGTTTCGAGACATACCATATCAATACATATTGATATAGTGGGACCCGTACCGCTAGCCCACGGATACGCCAACATCTTGACGGTAGTAGATAGATTCACGAGATCGCCTGAAGCATACCTTTTTTCTCTACTTCAACAGTGGCAAGAAGATTCTTTACTGAATTGGTTCCATGTTTTGGAATACCTCTTGAGGTCACAACCGTTTCTTATTTGCCGAGCATAGGGGACGACACAGCCTTGATAGTCTGCCCAAAGGATGTTTACCTTCTAGCAGCCATGGAGGAGACTGACCACGTTATCATACTAGTCGATCGTGTTCGGAATCATTTCGAACATCCATACGAGGGCCTACAACAAGCAATAAAACGATTACGAACACAATTCGTAGTCAAATTGAAGCGGATAACCAAGTTGATATATATGGCTTAAGCCAGCCTTCCATTGTAAACGTCACAACGAAGAAAAACCGTCTACGCTATGTGGGAGGTATGTGGCATCCGCATCCAGCTGTGTTCACAGCTCTACCCAAAGTCAGAATAGACAAGCTAACACACGATCAGAACGATCGATCAAACAATACCAAGATCACAGTTCAGTGATCTACCCCTTATCGGTATGTCCATCGTCACTTTTTATAGTTCCCCATCACTGAGAAAGGCATGTTAAGCTGGGTACACCAAAGTCACATGTTCATGGATTTCGCCTACGATTCCGACCAAGCTCCATTCAGGCAGGGAAAAGGGCAAGAATGTTCTAGGTGGGAGATAATTGGAAAACTAAGTATGAACTACGCCATGGAGTGGGTTTGAACCACAGAACTCTGGAATTGTCATTGGGCGACTAAGCCCCAAAACTACCAAAGCATGAAGGGATGAAAGTTGGACGTTGGCATTGGACGTTCCTTGGAGTAGGACAACCAAGTGGTTCATTAGGGTTTAATCGAGCTCATACACTCTCTTGGTAGCAAACGCTTTTCCTTCAGTGGAGTTTTGATGATCTAGATAGAGGCAAACACACACCCAGTACAGTCAGTAGCTTGAAAGAACGAATAAGTTTCAGTTGAATAATGCCACACAGTAGGAACTCGATTGGCTTGAGTAAAATATTGGTATGGGACATTAGCCCTGACTAAGCAACAGTCAGTGACGTTTTATGGGGAGAGATGTTCAACCTAACCGGGACCCTCGAATATGACTTCTCCTACCTCTTGCTCTCAATCTTCTACTAAGACCTTTATGTGGTGACACTGTTAACGAATGGCTGCTGGGCAACCCAATGCGGAAAGGAGGAGAACGAATGTAGTAGGTGAGAAGCAGCACGTCTTTCAAAGCCTACCAAGCTAAGATCTGAAGTTGTCGTAACGAGATCTAAATGGCAATTTGTATTTTTGTCACTGAGGTTTAACAATCTCCTCACCGGGCGCACCCATTTGTATAAGCTTCATCCTGATAAAGAGTCAGGCTCGGTCAGGATGGACATGGCACTTCTGGGCCCAATACCTTACCAAAGAAGAAGACGAATCAGCCTATTTAAATACATTCTATTGGTGGCTATCTGTTTAAAAAAATCAATTACCAAAAGACGAAAAGCAACAAATCAAAAGGGGCTAGATCCAAAAATATCCCTATTCAAGAGCTCCTATGGAAGCATTTAATCGAAATCCTCAACCTCTTCTTATTCCATCGACATCCGCTCCGTTGACGGCAACTTTCTAATGACTGGATCATTCTTGCGCCATCTTAACTAAAAGCAGTCACAAGCAAATCCTTTTACTGTACTCCTTACTTATTTTCATAGCACGAGTATATGATGCATAAACCCCAGTATTATCTGAAGGACTCTCGGCGCTTAAAAGCATTTTGCGGTAAGAAGATTTTCACCTCCTTGCGGCCGGGGGGAGCCCGGCATATTCGCGAGGTCCTTATCTGTTCAATAGCCGTAAAATGCGTCCCACTCCATTAGTTTCCGCGGCGGAAACTTTTAATATGTGCGGGAATTTCATTTCGATTCAAATTAGCCTCATTCCGATCGTTATTTTTACACTTCACGCTCCCAGTCCGCCCGGCCTCGTCGTCTTCCTCCACCCGGGGCCATAAGAACTTTGAAGGACCGACCCGCCGCACACTCTCCGCCTTGGCCACCGCCAAGTTGACTCCGTAGTATCTTTACTTCGATAAATTGAAATAGAGATATAATGCCGCCCCGGTGGACGAGGGGCCTTCCAAGAGTCGGTGGCGGCGCTCCCCTGGGCGGAATTCCGGATTCAGTTCACGTATCGCCGAAATTACGCGCCGCAATTTATGTCGCTTCTCGAGGAAAATTACTCATGTCGTGCTCTTCCAAATGACTGCAATTAGTCATACGAATTTTTCCAATGTCCCGGTGTATCCGGGACAGGTCGGTATCCCGGCGCCCCACTGCTCCGCATTCGAGGACGACTTGCTTGTAAAATAAATGTGGTTATTTGGCGAGGGGAGCTGCCTCCCTCCGCCGGCAATGATGGAATCCTTGCTGCCTTGTTCCGCCAGATGGGAATTGTGTTAAGCACAAGATTTAGCAAGGTTGCTGCTCCCGAATCCCAGGAGGTCTGTCAATCAAGTTTCTTCCGTAAACTCATTACAATGGCGGATATGGGGCTGCTATGCTCTAATCGAAAGATAATTGCTCGTGGTGTACACGTTAGGGCAAATTTATAGGATAGTAATTAATTATAAATTTAAGGCACAAGTAGCATTTTTCGTCTGGAGAAGACATTTCTTGGGGGGGATTATCTCTGGGAATCAAGACGTTGCGGCTTAGCGGCAGCACAGCAGAGATAACGTTTTGATTTTTGTTGGGCTTATGCAAATTTATTGCCGCGAGTGGAATGCTTTAAATAAACCTTTAGTCTGGGTGCGAGTAAATTATTATGTCATTACTGGAGGCTATAAATTTCTTATTGGTATTAAATCGCTTACAGTGGGTGGCCATCGAATTTTGAAAGAGTTTCGTAAACAATTTTCATCGAATGTGGGTGACATTTACAAGAAATCACGTTATTTTTCTAAAAATTATGTTTAATTTTAATAACAGTCATTGTTAACACGCAGTCAGGACCGGCCGGCGTTTGGTTTTTTTTGCGCCCGGTGCAGTGTGCCATATTGCGCACCGATCAGCTATTCATATTTTGATCGCAGTGAAGTATAATAGAAAAACACAAACATTCTGTGCAGTTCCTTTAATATATGAAAATGAAGGCACCAGAACACTTTTTCCAAATTTTATTTTTTTTTAATCTTGGAATTGCGCCCGGTGCAAGTGCACCATTTGCACCTATGAAAATGGGCCTATGGGCCGCCTCTGCACGTAGTTCAATAGGTTCTTCGGAAGAGTGATGTACGAAGAAGTTCGGCCAGGTCCCAAGAACGACACTCAAGAAAGTCGGTGGGGTAGTGGGAGAGATCCTACCTTAATTTCGTGCATCACCACTTACCTGAACTGGTGACTCCCTCTACTGGAAAAGGACTCAGCAGCCTTGGAAAGAACGATGAGGATAACTAAACGCGAAAGTTCCTCCGGGGACGAACTTCAGCCGCTCTCCCATGCTGTCGTTCATTTATAAGCACATCCTAGAACAAGCAGAACATATCACAAAGGCACATATAAATGAAACATTCCCACATTCGTTTCCTACAAAAACGTAATATTGTAATCAACAAATATTTTAATTTGTTGTACCTTTATTACAGGTAATCCAACTAACTAAATAACTTGAATATACTTCAACCAACGGGTCACCCATGTAATGTACTAAAACCAAATACAATTTGAAAGAGAATCAACAATTTTCAAAAAAATGAAAGAGCTAAAGTGTGGTAAGTGAGATAAGAATGACATTTGAAAACAAATATTGAAATTTGTCTGGAAAAAAACCCGCCCTGGTACCACGACGTTTCTTCGCCTACCTCCTTTTCTTCTTTCCTTGGAATAATCTCAGTGTTTTCCCCTTTTTTGTAATTATTTTATCCCCCGTATACATGTAGCATTTTTCTTGGATTCAAAATCCTATTTGTGAACGCAGGCTTCTGTTATAGTCCACAAAAGAGATCCTGACACCCCATCGGCCGATTCTAAAAAAATGCAATTTTGCCTAAACCTCTGCGCAAACTCTTTACCACTTCATATTTTCCCGGAGTTTATCTAAACTCGAAGAAATTGGCTCATGCTAATAACAAACTCAGACAACCCTTTCTCATAGCAATCACTTCTACTCTCTTCAAAATCATGGAGACCATAATCAATAAAAAAGTCTGCCCTGATTACTGTAGATATTTCCCAAACTTTCGACGGATCTCCGTTTTTCCTTTGTAAAATATATGCTGGGGCGAACAGAGTATAAGAAAAATGCGCATTTTAGGGTCGTCGGGATGACTAGCTTATCGGCGTATAATCCCCTCTCTGTCTACTTTCGGAATAAAGATCACTTTGGCCCTCTTCCAGTAACGAAGCACTGTAGCTGTCATAGATAAACGAGAAGAAACTATTCACTCTGTGTAATGATCCTTTTCCATTATGACGATTTGGCAGACTTCGTCTGGCTGGCAACTGGCTGTGGTCACTGTTTCATAACCATGGAAGTAGGCATACTTAAGATGCCCCAAAGCCTCCCCAGAGGAGTCTGTCCACATATTGTTTCGGCTGGCGTAAAATGATTGCCAGGGTTGCTTAGGAAGAGACCCTCCTTATCTTGGCAATATTCCCTTCGTTTGCGAGCCTAATTAGTTTCTATCTATATACGTATACCCTCCCAGCGGGAAATAGAAGCATTCACTGACGTATGAAGAAGCTATGCTTAGGTTGGTTGGAAGTGCTTCTCTCCCGTATCCCTATCAATATCTTTTTAGCATTGCATTCCATTAGGAAGAAGCAGTTTGTTTTTCTTCTAATTAGCTTCCTGGGAAGCAATTTTGAAGATTTAAGTTTTGCAAGCAGCAAAGCTTTCATTTTTGCTTCTTTGGGAGCATATTTCACAGCAAAGGAAAACGTTACGAATCGAATTTAACAAAGTTGGAAATAACTTATTTGTAGGCATATATGCCATAAATCTTCCGAAATGCTTCTGAAGCGCGACCTGGAAGCACTTTCAATTTGATTTCAGAGGAAGTTGCTACGACTTCTCCCGCTTGGCTTAAGCAGTACCTACAACAAAGCGGGAAATTAAAGCGCTGCCAAAAGAAGCAATAGTGTAGCGCTTCCAATTCATATGTTATGGAAGCTTTCTGGAAGCACTCACTCTATACCCCTATTTTTTGCTTTGTTTTTCTCAAGTTTTCTCTTATTTCCCTCTTTGTAAAACCGCGTCAGTTCTGAAATACTATTTTGGATTTAGTTCTCTTAAGGCAGGCAGAAATTACATAAAGTGTTCTTCGACCAGCTACATTACACTTAAAACTTATTGAACTCTTATACCCCTTCTCCGTCATAAAGGGACATCTCCATCACATATTGTAAAGACTTTATTCATCCTGCATTTTAAATAACACGACGAAACAAGGAAAAAAAAGCAGTTTTCGACCCAGCATCGACCCTAACGAGATACTTGAAAAATTATATAAACTTGCTGGTAAATTGCATCCCAGGTGAATACTGAAAGGTGTCACAAATCACTGCTTGTCACATCATACCTTGAATTCCAATTAGGGCATACTCGAGTCTCTCATCAAGAAGACGGGGCCGAGCTCCTCACTTTAAAAACTCACTAAGCTCCTGGCCAGCAGCGCTCCCAATTATTCACAAGATGCTAGAGCTCGTCTGGATGGCAGCGCGTCCTCCTCCGATATCGATGGAGATGGATTTTATCGGAAATCTTAAATATTCGGCCAAGTAGCGAGCGAGGAGATAAACGAGAGACACGGCTGCAGCGCGATTGCGGCGATGTTGAAAATCGATAAACCGATTAAAAATAATTGTAAGACGCTTACGGGTTAAAGCCGCTTCGAGAACCGATTGGAGCCCCATAATTACGCGGACGTTTTGAATTCCGGCACCATCCGCGGCTACGGTGCTAGACAGAAGCGCTCTTCGAGGGGATCAGGAGACGGAAATACGAGATCGATTACACTCGTCCAGACCAAACAATTCCGCCCGATTAGAGGCCAGACCTTTGCCATGGCGGAGTCCGTCCCTTCAAGCTGGGCTTAATGTTTATTACTAATTTAATCAGTGATTAAGTCCCTTCGCTGCTCCAGGACCAAACTGCCGCGGATTTATGTGGGAGAGCGCGAGTCCTGTTGTGACCCTGCTGCAGCTCCGATTGTTGTGTAGTCTTGCTGGTGGTGGGTCGAGTCGAGTTTCACAGGGAAACCAACGTTTCGAATGCGATTTGGGAGGTGAGCTTTAAAGCGGGGATTACGGCCATTTCTTGTTTATTTAGTGGCCATAAATATGCTGATTACGGCGAGATTTTTGGCGTCTTAACAAAATATTTTCGAGGATTGAAAGAAAGTTTCGGCTGGCAAGTGCCTGTTCCGAGTTTTGTTTTCGGTCGTAAAGAAAAACGAAATTAAATTATTGCCGCATCGCGTGCTCACTTTAAAAAGGTTAGAGAACTTTGAATTTATGTAAAAACAGTTCTCGTTCACCTTCTTTGGGATATGAACTTAAAGAATGCATAATACATCAATAATAATATTTCCTTCTCATACTGTTTTTTATGGGACAGTCTAAGCACAGGATACATCCTACATATTACCAGTTTATCGTGTCTTTCACCAGGGCTCGCTCCCCCGAATCCAGAACAGTTGAGTTTGCCAAAAAATAGCAAGGGATTCGGGAGTTATGCCCTCTATGGTGAATTCCCAGAGGAGGGCTGCGAAATGCCCATTATCTCGGGAAATACTGGTCAGCCCGGGGTGAGATTGAATTCACAGACTCCCAGGGAGGTCCCTAACAATTTCCCATTCAAAAAAGGACCGCTCCAGAAATTTTCAAAATCCGCAAAATATGCAAAGAGGTACCCCTTGGGATAATTTTGGCCGATTTTTCGAAAGTGCTCCGATTTGGATGAATGGGGCATCGTTGTAAAGTGCTCGATCCTCCGAATTCATACCAGTTGAATTTTGCATACACTTTTCTTTTCGAGTCTATTTATTTAGTGGGGATTTGAGGCTCTCACTGCGCCACTAGAGACACTCACTGGGCATGAAAAAAGCGATTTTGTGTTTCCCAATTGTTTTGGCGCGGGGTATAGTCGAAACTTGTCAAAAGGAGCTCTCTTTCGTCTATGCTTTTTTTTCGTGTGTGAGGTATTGGGTCCCAAGGTACTGCTGCCATTCATTTGGCCTCTTGTGCTACAACCCCTATACCTCATATTTGTAGGCCAGACCGCTTGAACAAGCTCAGCATTCTGCCTAGTGGCTTGTCGCTTAGACTTGAGTGTTCGAGCAGGGACTCCTCGAACAATGAAACCCTGCTCCTCGCTCTTGGGGGCAAAAAGAACGTGGAAGGCAGACAGACTCATTCTCTTCCAGGCAAAGCCTACATGTTGGGTCCTCCACCCTTCCTAACCTCCATAAGTGGTGAATGCAATATCAGAGCCCTGTTTAGCCAGGATATCCGCATTTTCGTTGCCTTTGACGCCCCAGTGTCCCGGGACCCAGACAAGAGTAACTTGATTGAGAACGCCCAACTCATCAAGAGCGCGTTGGTAGTCCCAAACTAATTTCGAATTCGACTTATCGCTCTAATTGCCACTTGGCTATCAGAGAAGAGCCGTTTATTTTGGTAGGCCCTTTTTAAGTTTTCACGAGTGCATGCCAGAATAGCGTACACCTCTGCTTGAAAGACAGCTTATCGCCCTGCTGAATCTAGGGCTTTCACTCCAGAATCCGGCGCCCAGACCTGCCTCTGTTTTAGAGCCATCCGGGTACCATACTAGTCCGCCCGGTAATACTTTAGGAAAAGTCCAGGTTAGCCTATCCTGTATGTGCACAGAAGTTCGCTCAAATTTTGATATTCTAAAGAGCATGCAGTCCGATAGCATCCCGGCTTCCGGAATCTCTTCTATAATGCTTGTTATAATAGAATGGCCTCGCCCAAGACCAGCGCCCAAGTGACCATTCTCTTTCTGCCACAGCCCCGCGTTTATGGCGGACTTCTCTACCTCAAGGTGAGGGGGTACTAAATTGAGGAGAGTCTCCAGCGCTGCCGTCGATGAAGTGCGGATGGCCCCAGTGATGTAAAGGCAGGCAGGCAGACATTGTTTGAATTTTTCTTAAATTGGTCATGAAACCCTTAAGCGTCGTTCTGTGCCACCAAACTAAAGCTCCATAAGTTACCATGGGCCTAATGATGGTGGTGTATATCCAATACATGGTATTCGGTTGCAAACCCCATGTGGAATGCATGCGTTGTACTCATTAGAGTGTCCATGTGCTAGTTCCAGCTGATCTTGGCATCTAGCGTCACTCCTAAATATTTGGCTTGTTGTGAGGAGCCTATAGTTCTGCCGGCGAGTGTAGGTTCCAAAAGTCCCGGTAGTGATCGTTTCCTGGTAAAAGGAACCAGAATCCTTTTAACGGGATTCACTTTTAGTTCTACGCTCTCGCAACAGCTAGATACCAGCGAGATACCAAATCTATTGCCTGCTGCAGGCGCCTTGACATGGCTCCTGCAGTTTCACCTGTAACTACTATGACGACATTGTCTGCGTAACCTTCGGCGAAAAAGATTCAGCCGTTGAGCAGTCCTAGGAGTTCATCTACAACAAGGCACCAGAGAAGTGGAGATAAAACTCCTCCCTGTGGACAGCCTTTTGCTATAGTGCCCTCCAGAGACCCCTCAACATGAGAGACCATTAGTTTGCGAGTTCTCAGCATAGAGTCAGTCCAGTTGCAGAAAGTTCTACTTAGACTGCGTCTACTTAGAGCCCTAGCTATAGTATCAAAGGATGGGTCGAAGGATACGAGGGTAGCGGTGCGGTAGATTTATACCAGAGAGACTTCCGGCTATTATTTTTGCAGCTCTGCAAATCTGGGTCTATTCACACACTGGAAGCCTTTAGAAATGGGCTTGGGAAATGTTTCCAGGCTTAAAATAGGATATACGATTTGTTGCCTCAATTTCATAGGCTGGATCTAAAGTCACTCCAAGCACAATGCCATTGCATTTATAGGTATATATGTAGGTTTTTCCCATAAGCGCGACTAAAAATCGGCCCATTTATAGGTCTGTGGCCTTTACCTAGCCGGGGGATAATGTAGCAGTACTCCCCCGAAAATTCCGGGTGGGTAAAATACCCATCCGGAGTTTGAGAGTAAGTAGTCCCAATTTGTAAACATATGCCGATTTTACTTCGCGTTTTCGATTTTATTCAATGTTGTTTTATTAAAATTCCTCGAGTTCAATCCATTTTTATATTTTCGTTTGTTGGAAGGTGAAAAGCTACAGGCTCCTATATGCCATTTGTGTAGGACTCGAACTCGCTAAAACACCTCCTAGTCCTCCACTCTCTCCGCTTTTTCGGCATAGCGTTTTGAATATTGGTCAGCTTTTATCTTTACTCTTGCGGTTGCTTTGCCTTCCTCTCTTTCCTTCGGCGTATTCCAGCTTTCCGGCTTTCTTGGTACCTTCTACTTTCCCCACCCATCTTATTTGCTGATCATGTCTCCTAGGATTGATTTCGATAGCTATTCGCCAAATATCAGACGTGCTCTTGGACCTGGGCAATGATGAGAGATGAGTCATCGCGCCCGAATTGAAGGAGGCATTTACTATCTCAACTCCCTTCAAAACGTTTCCCTCGTAACCCATCTTACCATATTTTGGTTAAATTTGTGGGTCCATCAACCCTTAACAGACTCGTCCCACTTCCCTTTCCGGAGGGGAAATCATAATGCACGAGCGCTTGTATTTTATTCATACACGAAATTTTAATATGTACTGAATTGTCATTTCCCCGCATGCCTATAAAATTCCCAATTGTTTTGGCGCACCCTATATAACCCACGCCGTATCATTAGATATGGTCCTATATGCGCAGCACTCACGGAGAGAGCTTAGCCTGTATGTGGTCATCCATTTTCTGCTGTTAGCTGTCCTGTTCAACGCTGCTGTTCATACTGGCGCTTCCTAAAGCAAGATTAAGCTAAACACACTCGCTCACTCTAGGGCCCCCAGGTTGGAACGCATTCTTGGCAATGCTGCACAAATAGCGGAAGCCTTAGCCTTATCAAACATTGTGATCCACAGGAGAGGAGCCAGGATAAATCTCTATGGAGCTCCACGGAGACTACCCACCCGGGCTTAACATGATCCGCCGACACTGTACCTACCTACCTACCTACCTATCTACAAGAACTAAGATTTTCTTCTCCAGATACCCATAGGTGTCAACTGTGTATGAATGAAATTATTAGTGACGAACGCTTTCAGATTTCTAGGTCGCCTTCGTACAGGGGTCGATCCCTCCTGCTATGAATAACTTCATCATTAATATTTCTTTCTATGTATTTGTGTCCGAGGCAATATTTCCATCCAGCACTTCACTACATCAACAGGTTTATAATGTCCTATCATCCTTCTTGCAGGAAAAATTGCTACTATTCATCCGTATATTTGCATGAGATCTGCCTTTGCCTTGGTGTTGTTTTCCCGGTAAACATCCAAGAAAATAAAACACCGACGAAAGTGTGTTCTCAGACGGAGCGCTCCTATTTTTATCTCTTACGTGAAGACATTTAACATTCCTGAAATCACGGGAAAACACTTGTCCAAGTTGTTGGAATAAATTCTCACCATATGAAATTTATGTAACAAATCCGATTACACGGGTGTAGTGCCGCTTTGTCCTTCTTCACAAGTTAATTCCGACATCAGCTTTCTCACTATGCTGTCACTGGGGATGAAACAGAACTTAATTTAGGATGGATAAAATGGATATGGAGAGCACCGGTGGATATTGCATGTATATGTGTGTGCATATATATGTATGTATGAACTTCCGAAGGCACAGTCAGTCCTCCCGAATATTATTTGAGGCAGTTAATTAATTAACCGTACGCACTCCATTGCATGCCAACCCTGACGATTTAGATTATACCCAAGGGATCACCGTGGCCGGAAATAGCACGACATAATTCACCTTTGTAACACGGATACGCACGTTGGATACATGGATAACACGACACGCACCACCTCTCAGATTTTATTTACTGGCGTGTATCCTGGCTAAGTCCTCGTTGACGGAGGTCTGGGATGAGATTAGAGGCCTGTCAAGGAATTTTCTGTTAGGGTATCGTAATTTAATAAAAGGAGTATATGCATGTGTGTGTGTAACACAGGAAGCCTCACTGGCAGCCCCGGAGCCCCAGATATGGGCTGGCATACGTTACTCTTATTAAAGTCTAAATAAGTGTTAATGAATGTCAACTAGGGGGTCCTTTTTTAACACTTTTAGTGCTAGAATTACTTCACTTAAGCATTTTCCCTAAAGTGCTTCTCAAGGTTACGACGGAGAAAGATGCCATATGCTTGTGTCTTCATCTTAATTCAACACAGATGGAAAATGAGAGGAAATCCTCTCTTCAAACACCAAGTAATGTGCGCCCTGTGCTTTTTTGGGCATAATTAATTGCTCGAGATGTCAAATAAATTTCGTAATACAATTTTTAATATTAGGAAATGTGTTGAACTTGGTTTGTGTTAAGCAAAATCTGTATGATAGATGCTTTAGAAAAGTGCATTCAACCGTCTAATTGACAATTTTAGGTCACAAAATTTTTTTTTGGAGTGTTACCAAATTTTTATAATAGGTGAATTTTTTATACAAAAAAAATTAAGTAAACAAAATACCGCAAAAGGACAAGCAACACGGAATAGAATCAGCTGACATATATGAAGTAAGTGAAACCCAAATATCACTTAATGCTTATTTGTGCCACTATCAGGTGTAGAAAGAGGCAAAATGACGACGACCTCCTCGTATGCGTGACGAGTCAGTCCATCACGCTGGTTCACAATGGCCAATGCGTTCTCGAACGTAACAGACAGTCGTCCTCCCAACCTTCCGCTCCACTCCCTGTCCTCTAGGTCCGATCAAAGTGTAATGCGAACCGTGACGATTATCAGCTTGGCCATTTGGGGCCCAGTAAAAAAATAGCTCAGACGTGAACGATGTGTGTACCTGGCGATCTCCGGATCTAGTCAGCCTTACCCGGGTATTGCGGATCTCTGCCCGGACGGACCTCGTTTCTTCGCTACTCGTGGGGATAGCAAATGGACAAATTTTAGGGAGGGACCACAAATCGGAAGCGAGGGCTACGACACCCCCGATCCCATTCAAACCAACGAAGCCACAAGCTCCTTCCTTCGAAAAAAGGCACCCACAAGCAAACACTTATAATCCGTCACGTCCGAGGGGCAGAGCATGGTTCCCAGTAGCTTCATCGAAGCCGGAAGAAATATACGCAATGCTAAAAACCTTTAACCCCCAGTTAAAAACCGATAACTGGAAGGTTATTAAAACGGAGCGGACAAACAGGGCCACTATGCAGGTTATTTTGGCGCATCGACAGACTTCGAGATGGGCATCGGTAACATGCACCCGCTCCCTAACTCGGACATCGACGAGGACATCTAGCCACAAGGAAGCGTAGGTGATAATCGTCGAGATCAGCAATCAACAAAATGATGAAGGTGATACAGATAAAACTTCATCATTGTAAAGCGGCGTCTGCTGCTCTTTTGCTTCGATGAAGTCGATGTTGCCCTAGTACAAGAACCATGGATCGCAGGTGACAAAATCTGTCCTGTCAAGTGCTAACCGGGGACTGTCTGATAGGGACGCATACGGCCCGATTAGGTCTTGAGAGCACACGATTTCTGCAGAAGCTGTAAGAATCTGGACGAGGAGTAAAGTCTAAAATACCTTCTTTGCCACTGCCCAGCCGTAAGCAGAAGAAGACTTACCATTTTTGATGACCCCTTCCTAAGCACGCTTGCGGAAATCTCGAAGTTTTGGGATCCTAAGTGTTTGGGCCGTGCACCAGCAGCTCAGCCATATCTAACCTAACCCAACCTAACCGGAAAGAAAGGATAAAATCAAAATCAATACTGAAAGTGCGAGTTCTGGCGTGGAGAGTAGAAAGGAGTGTGCTCGAAACTCTAAGCCCCCTTATTATCTGGATGACCCAGGAGTAACTGAACAGAATAGGACAGTAGTAATCTAGTCCACAGTTACCTGAAAGAAACATTTCCGAACCTGCAGCAACCAAGTTCATCTATAGAAACATTTTACATATACCCAAAGATTCAGATGTCTGAATATTTCCCATCTGTAAAAAAGTATTAGGGTTTCGTAAAACATTGGAAGCCTGGAAGGAATTAGATAACAGAACCACCATTGTCAGCTTGTCCCCATAGCGCGGCTCTGGGTCCAAAATTGACTAAAGAGCTTATTACTGAGATAAGCAGCACTTGAACCCATCATCTTGACACAATCCAGCCTGCTAGAGACGTCGTATTGGACTAGTATAGGAGCCAGTAACCATACCCCAGGAAACCTACAAGAGTATTCTATCTTAAGATTTTTTAAATTCATTACACCTACACTAAAATATAGTATTTTATTAAGTTACTTTTGAATGTGGCCTAAATTGATTGTTGTTCCGCACTTCACCCTTTTATCTGGTGTACGTGTTGCAAAAAAATTGTAAGAAAAGACACGTCGTGGTACCAGGGCGGGTTTTTTCCTAACCGATTTTTAATTAAGTTTTTTTTTTCAAATGTCATGCTACTCTCACTGAGCATACTTTGATAAGTTTATATACTTTACACAGGAATTTTGAAAATTGTTGATTCTGTTTCAGTTTGTATTTGGTTTGAGTATATTGTACGTGTGTACCGTTGGTTGAAGCACATATAAGTTATTTGCCATTAGCTTGATTACCATTGATTCTATTGATTCTATTCTCTCCAAAAGCAAGAAAAGCATTTGAGGATATCTACAGTCCAAACTAATCCTGAATGACAGACAATACGGCTTTAGATAAAAAAGGTGCCTAACAGGACACCTCAGCCTAGTATGCATTTATTTGGCAAATCCAGTTTGGTTGCTATAGATATGTATGTCTAGACTTTTGCTAGTTTGACTTCTGCACCTTTCTATATTAGCTAAACTCCAAGCTGCCGTTCAGTTTTGGACAGCTCAAATCTAAAAGCACATCATCTCTGCTGGTGTGATGGTGACATTTGAAAACATTTATACAATAATACAAGCTAAGCTCATAGGAAAAGGTCTGTTACCAACTTGAAAAGCTCTTAAGCTTTTTATTCATTAGAAAAGACCTGAGTGAAGTCACGAGAAAGCTTTTTCCTTTGTGAGCTAAGATCTGAGTGACGTCACGGGACCTTATGAGCTTACCTTGTAATTACTGTACAATTCCCGCAACACAAGATTAGACCTCTTTGCTCATTCCCTCTGCATACAGTTACCCTTTTCACGGCTTTTCTCTCTTTGAAAGCTGAAAGGTTCTTAAAGAAAAAAGCTATTTTTCTGGGGTATAAAATAAGCTCACTCAGGATGACAGTTCTTTACAGGACTCATTCCGGAGGAGTCACAAGGAATTCGTTCATAAATAGAACAACTCGTGGAACAACCTTACACAGCTAGTATTTCAAACCACAACATTTCTTTCATTTTCATTTTTCTTTTTTTTTTATTCTTTTTTAAACCTTACCACGGTCGGGTCGCTTGCCCGACCCTTGATCTCCTACAACATCCAAAAGTTCAAACGTACGGTTCATCGCCATGTCATTCAACATCCTCCCTGCTCCTCACAACCTCAAAATTATTGTATCCCTGTGTCAAGCTCATTACTAGACATAGGAACATGACCCTACCAAAAACATGACGCACTGGTAGTACAAAGGGTGATTCCTGGGCTTAATCATCATCACTGACCCTTCAATGCTGTCTTAGCCTTGGCTGCCTCAAAAATATTCTTCCATCCTTCTTAGCCTTTCATCTTTCTCTTCCAGTTCGTAGCTAGCTCATCCGTCCAGTTTCTTCTTCTTGAGTTTCTATTACATAAGATCTTCGTGGTTGTGGATTGTTAGCCCACCGACCCTTATTCTAATGGAGAGGCTGTCTTTTAGTGGATCCCTAGAGTGGCTGTTGATTCTACTCATCCAAAAGGTTTGGTTCTATGAGGTTATCCCTCATATGCAAGGCATCCGTGAGTACTTTACGAAACCGTGTGGTCTTGATCGACATTTAGGTTTTTCGACTCCTCTTCTCTTCTTTTTTTATCAATAAAGCTTCGGACCGGTTAAGGCGGAGTTCCTGAGTTTAGATTTGCCACAGAAACAAAATAAGGCTGCCTAGAGGCGGACAGGGCATTACAGGAATTCCTGAAGTCAATTTGCAGTAAATCGATGAAAATTAAATTATGTTCTGAAAAGAAAGGAATTTCCTACCTACCCACACCCAATACCCAATTCACGAAATTGACACTTTGAATGACTTTATAACTCTAGAACTAGGACACGTAGAACAATGATTTTAAACCACCGGATTTGTTAAGTCAATTATCAAAACACTGGACATACATAACATCAAAATTCCTAGAATTGTACATACTAAAGTGATTTTAGTGCAGCCCGTTCACAGGTGGTCAAGTCCATTAGCCAAGATGTTACCGTCATCCGTAAATGGGACACGGCTTAAACAACTTCAACCTGCACTGCACTCCCAAATTGATCAATTTCGAGCTGTAAACACCTTTTCACTGCAATGCCATAAAAACTGCTTGACGACAATTTACAGGTTGCTGAACCGCGGTGGTGTGTGTTCTGAGCGTGTTCCACTCAAAAGTTTCAGCTCTGGTGGTAATAGCGAGAAGTTGGTGGAACAAGAAAACTTGCCTTTCAATAATTCCAGTGCGCAAAGTTTATGTTTCCGGTTTGTTTTTGAGGCCGGCATTAATTTGGGCCCTGGGTGGCGCGGCGCGGCGGCATAATCCGTTCTTCAGGTGAATAACGAAATGACCTGCCAAATTTACACCAACGAAACGCCCGCACACGTGCAGACAGGCACAACTTTTGCGGTGACATAATAAACTCGACCGAAACTTTCGGCACTGATAACAACACAAATAGACACCGAAATAACATCCAGGACAGCAGAGGATGGCCAGGTTCCCAAAATAAGGATCCCAGTGCCCAAGGCAGCAGCAAGGCCGGAGCCAGGCAAGTCAGCCGCTTAAATCTACTGTCTTTCGGCCCCCTGGAGCCCCGGAGCCCCCTCAGTCAATGCGAGCTGTGGAAGTGTATCTATCCACTTGGCAGGAGTTGTTTGCATCGTTTTCGTCCTTGGCAGAAAGAACTACTTCTACTACCACCAGCACTACTGCCCTGCAGAAGGGAATTCGTCCTTATATCGAGAAACTTTCCGTCCCAAAAGTTTCGCCCAAAGTTTCACATTTTCCACACACATTCATAGGAATTGTTTGTGGACTACATAGATACAAGGACAGGCCAACGGATATTGCTTGGAGATCCTTGCGTCCTCCTTTATCCAGGGTGTGTTGTCACGAAGTGGCTTGGACGGTTTGCGGCGGCGACGGTGGCTACCTGGTGCCGATTGTGTATATTCTTCTCAAAGGTAATTACGATTGACCGTAAATTCTCGGGGTTTATGCCGCTCAACCCTTGGCCGGAGCCCATGCTGAGAGCGGAGCGACGGCGATGACTGGTCGAGAGGTGATAAAGTATTCTCCTAGTCAATCAGTCGGCCATAAATTAAAAGTCCCGAGGGTTTCCTCTATTCATTTTTATTCTGCAAAAAGGCATTATCACATCGGCCTCCTTCAATAAAACATGGACCCTTGTGCCTCGGCAGGTCAAGTCCAGGCGAAGGATTCATTGTGACTGTGGGGCGATCCTTTCTTGCTGGCCGACGTGTAGCACATTTTCCCTGGGGCATAAATTACACCTCAGAATCGGTATGGGTGGGCGGTTAATTTTTATTGCGTAGACAAATTGATTTGATCCCAGAATTTATGTTATCTAATTTTTATTTCCAATCAAACCGAACTTGACAAATTGGAACAAGAAATTGGGCACGAATCGAACAGAACAGAATCGGGACTTTTATGCCCTGAGACTGAGAAGGAAATGCTCGGCGTTGGGTGATTTTACGGCTAGATAAAAATTTTAACGTAGACAAATATTGCTTTATTTATGGCTATCGGAGCTAATCGTACAAAACTAGGACATGACAGTAAATTGTAAAGTTTGTCGAACGAAGCACTTAACAACGTTTTGCCACCTTACTCCCGCTTTATGCCATGAAAACTCCCGCTCTATTTCCAGGCGATATCGTTACAGAAAAATGACTTCAAAATTATGCAAATCGAATCACCTGAGCTCTTGTTATGCACAATTGCACCTTAAAAAATAATCGAAAAGCCTTGATCCCGACTGTTTCTGGCATTTGCTTCAATTTCTCAAGTTCAAGTTTCTTTGATTATTTCTTTTTAAATTCTGTGCACGTACTTTTATGAAAACGAAAGAAATTGTTTGTTTTTAGATAAAATTTCCCCCATTCACTTGATATCCTTTTTTGCCTGTTGAGAATATTATCGGGAAAATATTTTTAATATTTTTTTAAAGTGGCAAGAGCATTGTAGGCAGGTGTAGTATACTTGTGTGTCAAGTAGTCTTCTTCTTCTTTAACGGCTCTACAACCAGGATCCGGTCCTGGCTTCTCGCAACTGTTCTCTCCACCTCTCCCGATTCTGAGCCGATGTCATCCAGTTTGGCATCCCTAAGCACTGAGCGTCCTGGTCTACCCCATCCTTCCAGTAAAGGCTGGGTCTCCCTCGCTGTCGCATCCCATATGTCTTACCGCAGAGAAGAGTCATGTAGTCCAGCGCGGTTAAAATTACCATCCCAGAAGTCTACGGTTCGCATCCACTCCACGACATGGTCCTACGTCTTTCCAAAACTGGAATCATCTTTAGGAAAAATCAGAAATTAAAGTTGACGTGAAATCATGTCGTCGCTGTTATGGCTTATCGTTATGGAAAAGATTCTATTAGCATCCTAACCAGGATTTTTGGATTTGCAGCTAGGATCCCCAAGAGGTCAGCCACACTGCTTCATGTGGGCCTCATGTGGATTGTCTTTTAAAGCCATTCCTAAATGAGGCACCATGTCTCTGGAGTAAGAGCTTTGTTTGCGGCACGGAAAATGCTCTTGCATCCGAACCATATTCCCTCGTTCAAAAATGGCTTAGGGCACACAAAAGGTATTAAACGGCTTGCGTTATTCGCCCATCATTAGGAATTTCGCGAGTATCGTTTTACCAAGTGGTCTCCCAGCCTAGTACTAATCACGTCCAATGCTGCTTGACCTCCGTAATCAAAAGAGAACCGGTCTATTGAGTGTGCTAAATGACACCCTTCATGGTCATCAACATAATTGCTTGAAATATGAAGCAAGGGAACAACAAAAACTAAAACTATGTATTAGTATAGTGGTTGGAAAACTGCGGCTCGTGCGCCTCATGAGGTTCTTGGGCCGCTAAGCGTGGCTCTTTCACAAAATACCATGTTGGGATGGCTCATGAATTACACTTGGTGTTCGGCCGAATTAGCCATTAGCCCGGCACCCGGCCTTGGATTGGACTGGATTGCTAGGAAGGCTTGAAAAATTTCCAGAACTTCTGCCTGGAAAACTCTACGCAGGCGGATGCTTTTTTCAAGTAAATTGATGGGGAAAACACACTACCTCCTACACCCGACTTTGATTTGGATTCGTATGTTTTCACGACAACATCCCCTCTAGGCTCTCGTCGTTGATTAGCAGTACCAGGGTTCCACTATTTCGCTGGGGTTCTTTGTTGGTAGAAAATTCCGTACCTGCGTTACCCTCACTGCCCGAGGGCTCAGTATCTGGAGCCGCAGGTGGAGCAGTTGAAGCCACTCCCCTCTACTTGAGGGGCAATATGTCTTTTTGAAAGGCCTCGGAATTATGGAAGCAAAACCGCCACTTATGACGCCACCAGATTTCGCCAGAGGTCCTAGCGACTCCTTGCTAATTACAAGTTTAACCGCTCGGCCGTCACCTTTCGAATCCTCCAGTTTCGTAATCTTCCACGATGACGTCTGTAGCTGCGGGTTACTAAACCGAATAATATCGAGAATACCCCGAGACTCGGCTGGTTGCTTTGGGATCCAGAAACTCGCTCTCGGTCAAATCGAACGCTCTACCCTCATAACGACCTTAAATTTAGCGCCTGACCATGCCTCCCCGATTTCGGATATGGCTATTTTATAGAGATCGACAAATCTCTGATCGGAGATCAAGCATCGTAACAGTAAGAAGCAGTGCCAGGATGCTCCTGAAGAATTGAGAGGAAAATCGTCAGTAGCTTGACCTCAATTTTCCTCCATTAATCAGGCAAAATGGTGCCGTCTGGATTGCTTTCTTCGATAACGGCGATAACGATTTCACCTTTTAGCACTTGACTATGTGTCTTAGTAGTAGGAGGAAGTAGATTGTTACTTTTCCTACTATGCTTAGCTTCGGGGTGATTCGGTTCTTCAAGGGACCCCTGACGCTTTGGTGTTGGGTCGCCAGTTTGCGAAGTGTGGTCGCACCTGTGTCGCTCACCTTATTGAAGTTCTTATATTCTCGGTGATCTCACCCTGCGCAACTCCCTCCAATCGAGCAAGGCTTCTTAGGGCGGTGCGTTGCTCTTTGTACTTCACTTTTGATGGTGGAGCACCTTTAGAGCTGGAGGGCATGGTAATTATATTTACTTCCTTAGAGGCATTGGGAATCTGCACGAGTGCAGTTGAGGAGCCTGCTTCTGTCGAAGCAGCTGGCTTAGATAAATTGGTAGCTTCAGATTAGAGTCTTAAGCTCCCTTTTTCCATTAACCATCCTTACTGCCCTTAAAAACATCAGGTTAGGTATTCTGAGGCGGAGGCGAGAAGTTTTTATTTTGGTGTTTTCCCATAAAAGGTTTCACAATAGCGCGGAGAAGATAGTCCATCTTTTTAGAGCCGCTTACCAGGATAAGGCACTTGTACACTCCGACCTTGCCCGGGCATCGGAGGTAACCGTTTGCGACCAGCACTCTTTAACCCCACTGACTGGCCACGCAGCCATTAATTCGGTAAACACCTTGGCTTAGAAGTGGGGAAATGGGAAGGGGGAAGAAAAAATGGAGAGGAGAAAGGGGAGGGAAAGAGGATATACCTAGCTTTTTCTCGCCTCTTCGCAATTAGCCTGTTCGGCATGGGTGTCGCTACCGGTTGCTTTCTGGGTCCCAGCTAACCCCCGCCGATTTAGCCTAATGCTACCACGAGGCACACAACCTCAACCCCAACGACAAGGTGTAGATGAGGCAGTAAATATGCGAAAATTGTATGCGAACTGAGGTTATTTTAAAGTTCAGTTTACCACTTGCGCAGTTCGTCCGGTGAAGCCGGGGTATTACTATTTCAAAATATCGATTCAAGTGTTGATGCACAAGTATGATAATCCGAAGGCTGATTGTACATAACGAAAATTATCAAGGTCCCACAAACCCCACTCAACAATACATTCAGATTCTTTTAGTTTAAATTTACCGTCGTATGCCCGTGTGTACAGTTGACCTCTCGGTCATTTAAATCTTTTGGTCAAGTTTGGCAATCGCTCACCTTAAAAATGGTTAAAACCTCGAAGGCCATCATATGCCTCTTAAAACCCCAAGCGGCCGTTGTTCGCCCGTTGTAAGGCCATTTTTTATTTTTGCTCGTTTGGCTAATTAAAGTACATGTGGCCAGATTTAGAATTTCATACAACACGCCCTGCGGTAGCTGTCATTGAGAAGCAAATTAGAGAGATAACCGAATAATTTCTTTGAAACCTTTTGACTTAGGCTAGAATCAGGTACCACGCATTTGGTAATCATATTTCACAAGACAACTCGCAAGTGGCTGAAAAGTGGTTCTTGCCCAGATCCTTGTTTCAATTTCGGCCCCGTCCATGTACACGATCCAGGTCTTTACCAATTTACATATAAATCTTTGCAGGACTACTGGCCTAGCTCAGCTTAATACTCCTGACATACAATTTTAATCGATAAATAATTAGAGTAATCTTGTAACTATACATGACGTAACCAATGACATGATCGAGTGGTATTACAAAAGATAAGTCCTGAGCTTGAAACTATAGCATTAGAAAATTATGAGTACTGCATCGAGCCTTGAAGAGGACACACGACTGTTAAACAAGATAGTATAACTTCTAACAGCTGTTTTATCAGCTGTCGACAAAGGACAGGAGTATGCATAGAGGGGAGCAATAGTTTATATCTGATATGCCAAAAATTCTTATCATTTGAAGGATACCTTTTCTATCTCTGTTGAGTTGTATATGGTCGTACGTTACTCGGGATTAAATTTACATATGTTCAAGCATTTAAATACCCAGATAATGTAAGAAACTTCGTCTTAATCACCGTTACACTTCAGCATACTAAACAGACTACCACCAGCCAATCGAATATCGTCCTTTCTCTGCCTTTAAGTCTTCCTTGAACTAGATTTCAGTTTGGATTTCCTCGAAGATCTCCGCCCGCTTTAATTGCCCCCGAAAAAAAACAATCAAATAAATTAAACAACTGATTCATATTTCCCCCGCCAATTTCTTGGAGCACTCCGGCAGTCCGTAATAGTATTAAAGCCCTAAAGTGGGTTTCCGTATATCTTGATAAATCGAAGCTTAGCAATCTGCGGCCTTGCTAATCCATTAAGGGAATATCTCCTGACCCACTTATCATGGATCTATTATTTTGCGTACTGAGTATTCCCAGCGCCAGCTACAATCCGTTCTGCCAGCATTGGAGCCGGGGCCATAAATTTAATTTAATCTAGCGTTGTCGTTTCGGGAGTTGTGAGTATTGCATGTAATCCAAGTCCATATTTTAGTGACCAATAGCAAGTTCACGATTGCATGGCAAAATCGTACCGAGGTCATTGGGTCAGGCTCTGGTGAAGTGTTTATTCAATGGGCTCGTGCTCTTCCTGCTATTTGCATACAAATGGCTGCCCAATAAGCCCACTCTTAGCTCTTCTTGAAATTCGCCAAACCGTAAAGGTTGAAGGGTTGTGGAACATATTAACATTATGTAAACCCCTCCCTCCCCCGGCTCGGCTGCTTGTACGCTTGTATCTGGTGGATGTGCTGCAAGGAGTGTAATGGAGCGAAAACACTCTCAAATCCCGAAATTCCAACTTCATGAAGTGCCTTGGAAATTATTTATGGTGGCCCCTCTGCAGCGAGGATTGCCAGTGAAACAGATTCATTCATGCTGGTGAAGTCGTATCAGGTATGGACCAATAAATATAAAAAAACGAGTCTCTGGGTTATCCCTGTCGAAGGGTGTTTCGAGGTTTCTGGGAAAGTTTTCTTTGCTCGTTCGGGGAAATGATGGTCTATATAATTGTTGATGGCTTCTCCAACATGTTTTCGTCAATGTTTTCGCACTTTTATATTGGATAGTTTTTATGTTTAAGGTTGGGGATCAGAGGTAAGTCCTTTTGTACTGTCGATTGTATCTATCTAGAATAGGATGTCGAAACAGTAAACTCTAGTCTGGAAGAATTGTACAGAAAAGAATGAAAGAACTGTCAACAACAATATGTGGTTTTGTTCCTCCCGCAACCATCCAATAATATAGCTGCAGAAGAACGTTGACTTCGGCGATCGATCAGCAGACGCTTCCTTACTACATAAGCACCATTCAGGCGACGATGGCAGAAGAAATTAATAGGGAAAATAGGGACGAAAGACAAAAAGAAAAAAAAATGATGAAAAAAGAGGAGAAACTATGCGTGACGTTGTATGGAATCGAACCACAGAACTCTGGGATGGTAGTCGAGCTACTAAACTATAGGCTATCGAAGCCAAAACATACATATTTACCTGTTGATATTTAGGGCCTCGGTAGTCTAGGGGTAAGGCGCCTGAATGCCCGCGTTCGAATCCCGGCCAGCCCCACGGTCCTTCGCCTTTTCCACTTTCCCACCTACATACATTACTTTCCTTCTCTATCTTCTTCCCTCTTTACATTCCTGATTCCTCCTGTCATAGCCTTCCCCGCTCCCCAAGCGCATGCCATCGGTTGGTTGATGAGATTCAACTTGTGTCAGGAGGCATAACACTCCAGCGAGTTGTTCTCGATGCCCCGATGTCAGAGTCGCGAAATGGTTGCGAGTAGGCGGATTAAAAAATATCGCGGCTAGGTTGTGACAGTTCCTTCCTTCTCTTTTCTCTATCTTCCGGCTAGAGTTGCTGTTCCGACATTGTATTGTATAGATTGTCGACAGTATAAAGGGACTTCCCCTAAGCCTCTAGTCTGTCACATAAAAAAAGGTTATGTGTGAGGCTACCTTTACTGGGAGAGCATGCTCAATCAGGTCTTTGGCTCGCCGTGGTTGTTTGGTGGGCTATGTCGGGTGTCTAAAACCACCTTATGGAGTTTAGGAAGCTTATCAGTAACCCTACCTCCAGTCTGGAGACCCGGAGAGTAAAAATAAAACTCGTCTGTACTTAGCTTGAAACAAGGGTCAAGCTGCTTTGGACGTGAGTAGTACTTAGTTGGTGGGACCACTTGGAAAAACAATCTTTTTTGAGTTTTCCAGAACGTAACTGCCTATTATACCTCAGTGAGAGCCAGGCATTCAGAGAGGAAGTGAACGAGTGTTACCTTCCAATGAGTCTCCGTACAGATACGGCAACAGACATGCGATGCGAGTTAACAAACTTGCCAACATGGGGTCCATAGGATCGATATCCCGTAATCATTGTCGTAATTGTGAAGGTCATTTTTCTTACTTAATGTAATTGGGTTCTTCCTAGAGGTAGTACATGACTAGAGGTTTCACCTTTTTGTAGCTAGCAATAAGAGGGCTGCCAACAATCTGGATCTCCAAACTCTGTTCAGAAGCTGTCTGGAGTCGAGTTTGTCTTCCTCAATTGTGTTTCTATACCCCGGACCCAGAAAAGAGTCACATTAACCCATTCCTGAACTAACTTGGAGTACATCATCACTGAATCTAGAATTCTTACCGAGGTTTGGCTTTCTATGAACTTTCTGTGCTACGTCGTTGTGCTTGGGGGCCTCGGTAATCTAAGGGTAAGGCGCCTGAATGCTGTCCTAGAGGTCCCGGGTTCGAATCCCAGCCAGCCCCACGGTCCTTCGCCTTTTCCACTTTTCCCACCTACATAACTTTCCTTCTTTCTTCTTCCCACTTTACATTCCTGATTCCTTCTGTCATAGGCTTCCTTAGCCCTTCCCCGCCCCACCAAAGCGCATGTCATCGGTTGGTTGATGAGATTCAATTCGCTTCAGGAGGCATAACACTCCAGCGAGTTGGTTCTCGATGCCCCGATGTCAAAGTCACATAGTAATGGTTGGGAGTAGGTGGACTAAAAATATCGCGGGAAGGTTGTGGCAGTTCCTTCCTCCCCGACTAGAGCTGCTGTTCGACATTGCACTCTATAAGAAGAAAAATAGATTGTCAACAGTATAAAGGGCCTCTCCTGTGACTCTAGTCTTTCACATAAAAAACAACCTTTGGGTAGCTAGCAGTAAGGGGTATTAAAAGTAGTTTTTTCCGATATCAAAGCTCTATACGCTCCCTGCTGGGTAGTCGAGTTTATCTTCCTCAATTGCATTTCTATATGCCCGGGAATCCAGGAAAGAGTGACGTTAAGCCTTCTACCGACCCTATCCAGCTTAACCGTGCATCTCTGAACTAGGTTGGAGAGCATCATCATTGAGTCTTGTGTAAGTTCCATATATTCCAAATCGCCAAACAAGCATCCCAGTGCTTGGGGTTTCTTGAGAGGTGCAGGTTCCCCCTCCAGCCATCGTCCCGTGCTGTTATTTATAAATCCTACAATCGGCCTCTTCTCGAATACAACTCCGGCGGCGCTCCAATAACAACCTTAGCATGGTTAGATAAGGTTCAAAAAAAGGCCCTTAAGTTAATTAATGACGATACCGCTTGCTCCACCATCGACCCCCTAAGCCACCGTAGGAATGTAGCAGCACTGACAAAATTTTATCGCTACTATCATAGTGACTGTTCCTCCGAGTTAAACGCTCTCCTGCCTCCACGGCAATCTTATACCCGCAACACCAGATTAGCCCACTCGTCCCATTCCCTGCACCTGCAACTACCCCTTTCACGCACTCAACAAGATAACAACTTTGAGATTTTTGGTCTGACTTGGAGTATGGCCCAAAGATTTCATTAGCCATAAACCACGCCAAACCGTTGTTTTGTCTGGATATGACGGTAACTCCTGAACCTGTTTGAGTTGATCTTCGACCTAAATACGGAAATTTTGCTTATTATCGCAGCCATTAAGCCTGAAATGGGCCTCGTTACGGAAAGAAGTCCTCTTATTCCGAATAAGGGGTCGTCTGTTAATTACATGAGGTGTTTAGGGGGAGGGGGGTCGAGCCGATCTCACCCAATCTCACGTGGGGGAGAGGAAGGGGTTCTGCAAATATCACGTAGTTATTTTTTTTTAAGAAACAGTGTGAAATTGCGAGAAAATTGGGATAAATTAAGTAAAACCTGTTTCTCCACTATAGGCCCCCGTTCACTTACAGGCCGCAGGTAAGAGGCAGTGGCTTGTCAGACCAGGTCGGCCGGCACAACTAAGCTTGACTCAGTGTAACTGAGGGATGATACTTCTGATACTGACAGGCCGTGGCATGCAGGTGAAGTCATGCTTCCCTACAGACACACAGGCGAAAACGACCTCTTAGCATAGCTGGATATTAATTCAAGTGCAAAATTGTTCATGCCCTCAACGAAAGCTTCAAGGCGGCTCCAGCTGCAAGCCGCCGTGAACACCCACCTGCAAACAAGCGCGAACGCGAGTGTGGATGGTTTTCACGCCTAGCTCGCGCCTTGCTTTCCGTTTCGAGGGGGTTAGGCGTGAATTCTTGCCGTCAATTCATTCGCTCCAGAGTGAATAGAAGTTCAGATCTTCAACTTTCATGCCTTATAGAGTTGGCGGCCGGTTAGTGTATAGTGATATTTGGCCTCGAGGCCACGACCTGCCGGCGACCTGTGTGTAAATTGGGGCCTCAATATATGGGTAAATCCTACACCAACTCTATTGTTTAGCCCCACCGGCTAGCCAAATACGCGACTCGTCGAATGCTGCAGAGTATGAGCCAAGTAACACTGACCCGCGAAACAGCCCTTAGAATTTAGAACTGCAAGAAGGCACACGCTGTATGATCGGTTAGCCGGAAGTATATGAGAAATCGATAGCCAAATTTGTACTGAACAGACAGACAGACAAGAAAAGAAACTGATAAAACGTGATAACATTTACTCTTACCGTATTTTTGAACACGCTCTACTATAACTATAACATTCCTCTCTAATCACATAAAAAATTCCCATAAATAGATAACCATGACTAGAATCTCTGCAATCACTTGATAACTTCATTTACAACAAGCAACGCTCATAAAAGCCAGAGGAAGACCGCTTAAAGATTCATCAATTCATCAACAGTGAATCCCGGTGATTTTATTTAATTCGGACAGTTTGAAATCAGAGAAAATTAACAAAGCCCCCGCCCCCACCGACCGTGCAGAGGCATACATAAATTGCTCGCGATTTATGCAAATCATGAAAACATGCATCTGCATCTCCTCTCATCCCAGGAAATAATGTTGTGCATGCCAGAGTCAAGCCGATTGACCTTTCTCTCAAATCACTGACTCTGCCCATTAAATAATGTTAAAGGTCCATCATTGTTGCTTGCCAAACCCATGCTATGCACGTACCTATATTTTTGTTGTTATCTTGTGTTGAATAAGACAAAATCTTGAGGAAAAAACATTTTTCATTTTATTCGTGATTACAATGAGGGCGGAGAGCCAAACTACTATACACGATATTTAATAAAAGATACAAAAAAAAGATCGTGCGCCTTTTGCCTTTCCCTCTACGCCAATGCTTTTTTATTGGGTTCGTGTTAAATTATAAAGATTCGATGATCGTTTAATCTGATCCCGGATTTGTTATTAATTTATCAGAATGCTCGATGGACGATGATGGGAGTATTATGATGCATATCAGTTATTAATTGAGTTTTGACACGCAAAGATAATCAAATTCAATTGTAGGCAAATATTTTAGATATTTTATCGTGTAGATTTTTAGGGGAAAAAAGGAGATTTTTTTGCACTGATTCTATCCTGTTTAGTATTTACGTGAAATTTGGATATGTGTTAAGCTACGGTTTCCCAGGACGTAACGCAAGTTCGTCGCTTGTGCTTTCCAAGCTAATATACATATTTCGGTTAGGAACAATCATTGGTCTAGGGTAGGCCTGCCATCGCCTAAATTTCCGAGGCCGGACAAACACTATACAAAATAAATAGTTTCAAAAAAAAAAAAAAAAAACTGAAAAATACACTTTTATTTTAAAATGAACCAAAAAGTAAAATATAATTTTGAATGTAAAGTTTTTATTTCTGTAGCCGGCAACAGCTACCCTAACTCAGCTCGACTGTCGACTCCCATCTAAATGTAGTTGGATCCAAGTTCAACCTGAGTTCAACTCATCAAGTATACGTACTAAATACAATCTGAAAATTTTGTAAAAAAAACATCAAGAAGTCGATTTCAAGATGGCGGCCGATTTTGGCAATTGTGTTCCTCCTAGCCAACGATATGAGTATCAATGAAAGAGTACGATTGGTAAATTTCAGTACGCGGTCTTGACGTCATTTGAAATGTAATGCATACAAAATGCAGAAAAATATATAATAGACTAAAAAGTAGAAAACAAAATTAAATAGCTTAAAAAAAATTAAAAAATGTGTTGTCTGTAAAGAGGGTTTACGGACGATAGTTTAACGTGACAACGTCATGAGAAAACATTGATGAAATGATTGCATACTTTTATGAATAAAATTGAATCATTTATATTAAATTATCATTATTTTGTATGGATACAAAAAGGAGTGAAATGAAATATTCATTTTGATTGATAAATTAGCTTTTATTTGCACTAATGAATTCAAATATGTTTATTACTTTAATGAACAGATTATTTACAACTAACAATGTGTAGTAACAAATTCATTTACAGCTTTTATACATGTCTGATATTTAACTTCTTGCAATCTGTGTTATTCTGTTAAGGATAGGTCGATGATAGGAAAAGTATGAAATGAATGGGAGTGTTTTA
Source organism: Thereva unica (assembly GCA_949987705.1). Classification (NCBI taxonomy): domain Eukaryota; kingdom Metazoa; phylum Arthropoda; class Insecta; order Diptera; family Therevidae; genus Thereva; species Thereva unica. Next base: position 20,185,800 of record OX465285.1, on the reverse strand, counting down.
AGTGTAATGTGCCTTGAAAAAGTCAAATCGAGGGTTGTTCCTCTCAGCGTTGTTGACTTAGTAACATCTGATGTGCATTCGAGATTGTACATATCCTTCATGAATTTGAGGAATGTATCATCATTTTTCACGTTTGTGTTGAAGTCGCCACAAAGAAGAATTGGTACATTGGTATCAACTTGCATGATCGGATGCACATATTGCCTGTTATGCACGTACGGATAGAGTGCTTGGTGCAGCAATACACTAATGTTTGAGACACTTGCTCCAGGATGAATATATACTCCGCCAAGTACAATTTTTAACGTTGTATCAGCAGTGAAGCATGTAATTTCAGCCAAACAGACCTCGCCTGTGTTTCTGATGAGACAAGTTGTGTCCGACAATTCAACGTGGAGAACTTTGGCCGTGGATGTTGATGTTAATTTTCGATAGATTGCCACTCCACCAGCTGCGTTTGTATCAGAATCCGATCGATTATTCTGCCTGGTTATACATTCATAATTATTGATTGGAACTGGATCAAAATTGTCACGCATCCACGTTTCAGTCAATACCAAATAATCCGATCTTGGTATCACGAGATCCGTTTCAATACCGGCGAAGTGCGCAGACAAACTCTGAACATTAAGGTTTGTCACTACAGTTTGCCCAGCGTTGTTACCGTCATCACAAATTTTCAGTGCTTTCGAAGTGATTGTTTGAAGGGCGCGTCCACGGAGTCGAATGTATTCGTTACGGACATCTCGCGTAGTCTGTGAGTCGTTCCCATCCCGTCCGTGTTTGAAGATAAAAGGTGCATCTTTTTCCGTGATGATGTGCAAGCCGTCTATATTCGTTACCCGACTCAGCGCCACGTACACCACCTGTTGTGGTTGCTCCGAGGAGTATTTATAAACAATAACAGTAAACGTCCCACCTTGCGACTTTTGAATGGTAATAGCACAAGCAGGAACGCAAGGAAACTGTTTTCGTTTGCATTTCACAGTTTTCGTCAGTGTAATGTTCACTATTTTCTTATACACCGGCACCCAGTTAGGAGACAGAGTGCTTGGCTTGCTTTGCTTATTGTTGACAATTTGACAAATTTAATCTAATTAAATATTGACAATTTTAATCAAATTTTTAAGATTACTACAATCAAATTTTTAAAATTACTACGGGACATAACGGGACAATGAGTCATCATTTTTCGTGCATGCAGCCGGCGTTCACCGTTTTAATAGACGTTGTCACGTCAAAAATACGCTTTTATTTTAAAATAAATCAAAAAGTAAAAAATAATTTTGAATGTAAAGCTTTCATTGCTGCAGTCACTAGCTGTAAAATAATTAATACACATACATACTTCATGTGGCTGATTCTAATTGTCTGTAATTCCTTCGCCTTTGTGCTTGAGCGCTATCTCTTAGAAACCGTAGCTTCAGTATGAAGGCAATTTTTGGTTAAAAATTCTTTCGTTGAATTACTTCTCTGCTATAAAACCGGTTTGCGACTGTTTTGTACCCTCTGGTGAAGCATGGACCAATGTAAGGAGCGCCAATATGAATTTTTCTTTTAACCTTTACCGTAAAGGAGTTAATTTATAAATTAAAAATTCGAAAAAAAAAAGAATAATTATGTATTCTCAAACATTCTCGAAAAATCTAGTAAATATCTGCTGTAGCTAGGGCTCACTAGACCCCAAAAAAGACAACCCCGCGTCACTGATAAAATCATAAAAGGGCTCGTGATCTATTATTAATTTTCCAGAGACAGATTTAAAATGTTCTGCACCATAAAAATCATAACACTTGAAAATTTTCCGCGCTTATTCCCTCCAATTTTATTTCAATTAACCTTTAACATTTTTACAACAACACCAACCACAAACAACAAATATATATAAGAGACCCCATTTTTGCCGCTATTTCCACAAATATAATTAAACGTTATCTTGTCTCTGTTTTTATTTTTATGGGAAAAAGTTTGCAAAGTTCAAACATCCCCCATAAAAAAATACAACAACACCAACACCACCACCAGTAACAACAACAACAACAACAAAACAAAAGCAAACAATTACGTTTGCCACCAATTAGGCGTCGCCAGTTTCCTTTCTGATCCTGTTGGCATTTAAGTAATTTTTCCGTCGCTTTACCGTCAGACAATTTACAACTAAGAGAGTCCTGGAAGATATGACTGAAAAGTGCACCTATTAACAATTCTTTAAAGCACCTAGAGATAGGCAGTCTTGCCGGGCGGATTCGCTGTTTTTACCGTTTATGGGGTAATAACCACTGTCGTAAAACACCTGGAATTGCCTACTAACTCCTTTTGTCAAAATTTTATTCAGAAAAAGGGCGCAAAAAGGATTCACTTATTTCCATTTTTTTTTTATAACTTTTGTTTTAATGTAGTAAATAAGCTGAGGAATCTATGATGAGTGAGAGTCAGTCATGTTAGAGGTATGTACATATGTGGTTTGAGCCTTGGTTAATATGATTTGGTGCTTTGATGTAGTTCGATTTCGAAATGAGGTTAGGCCAATATCAACATGTGGAGAAATGGAGCCTCAAGCTTAAGATGGTGCTGCTGGGATGCACGCAGTCATCGTACAGCAACAATAGGCGCAGCATGGTCCATTGCACCTGCTCCTTCCTGACTTTTTCATCAAACCCAGAGCCTGGACCTAAAAACCATACGATCACACGGCAGGCAGGCTACCTTCCTCTACCTTAACGTTCAGGATGGACTTCTCTGTTAAAATAACCTCAAGAAGAGAGTAATAGATGTAAAGTCTTCTTCTTTCTTTGAGAGGACGTCTTTGCAGGCACTGCGTTTTATTTAGTCTATTGTGCCAAATTCTTTTTCTTCTTCTACCGTTCTTTAACGGGGATCCGGTCCACGTCTCTCGCAACTGCTCTCTCCACCGGTCCCGATTCTAAGCCGATGTCATCCAGTTTGACCAACAAACACCATTGAAGGGGAGGAAATTGGGGCTCCTACTGTTTCCAGGGAGATTTGGGATATGAATCCTAAATCAAATTTTATCAAAAGCCTTAAACTCCAAGGCTTTTGATAAAATTTGATTTAGGATTAATAATCCCAAACCTCCCTGGCGACAGGAGAAGTTCCAATCTCCTCCTCCTTCAATGGAAGAGATCCAATCTTCTCCTTTTTCTAGCTTCACAATCGTACAGTAAGTGCTGTGGTGAGAGCACCTCCGCAGAACCCACAGCTCTACTATCAACTATCAGCTCTATTATTTTTAAATATGGCAGTCTCTGTTAATTATGCTGGGTGGATAGGTCGAAATTGCAATTGGGTTCGCTGAAAGGCCCAACCGAATATGCTTGTCTGAAAACTTCTCAATCGTTTCAGGATTTTTGTTTCTTTGTATGATCTTCTTTCCGCTTTTGGGAATAAAGACCACCCTAGCCTCTCTGCATGACCGAGAGCCTGATCGCGGACATTGTCAAGTACGGACGTGAATTGGAAATAAATACTTAAACTATTTCAAGTTAGGGAACTGCAGGGAAGTAACTATAAGTGTGATAGTAATGATCGAGTTACCTCGTTGGAGCAAGAACTTAAAACCATAAATTCCCATGCGGCGTTTTTATCTGAAAACTTCGTTCCAAGAACCGACCAAGGCTGGAGGGATATAATCGTATGAGAAATGATAGAGGCAGAGGTACCGCGGTTGCGCTCTGCCAAAAATTTAAGGGCTCGCTTGTACACTTCACATCAAACACGTTCTCGTGTTACTTAACCTTGGGATACCAATGAAAGGATTGTACTTGGGCAATTTACATTCCAGGCAACGCGGATAGGGTTTAAAGAATGAGCATATGAGACTGGAAAGCTCATACAAGCTATACAACAACGACAAATGCATCATCGGAGGAGACTTTAATGCCAGCCATGTTATGTGGGGGGACTCTGTGATAAACCTGAACGAGAGAAACCTGCATGATACCTCGATTCTGCTTTTCTGAAGATGAACATTGTGCCCGACCTTCACTAGGGGTGCATCGTTTCTGGATTTCTGCATCATTTCTGCCAACTTTAAGAATGCCAGTCAGCTGACCGCTCGACTTTTGCATATCCCTCGGACCACCACGATATATCGCTCACCGTCGCGATCTCGCCAGATCTCGAGAGATTGAAACAGCCATACTGGAAGATCGTGAACAGATAACTGAAATACAGGCTAGATATGAAGGTTATGCCCACGGCAAGGAACCTGGCAAATAAAGAAATAGAGACTCATGTCATGACTTTTACCGCTGTCCTGCTGGAATGTGCAGTATCTGACGCTAAAGTTATCCCAAGGAAGAAATTTAGGTATAGATTCGTTACAACATCTACGCTCAAGATGTTTAGGCTTAAAAGAAGTTGCAAACCCTAACGACGCACTTCCACAGTTCGTGTCAGTTCCACACTTTAGAATAAATGAAAACAACTACATAGTTTAAGCGGCAACTTCCGAAAATTAAACCTGGCCTCCAAGCTTTTAATGAGGTCTTCAGGTTGACGGGGCAAGGAGGACGGGCGTCGTTTCAACCCCTCTTTTGGATGACGGAAACCTCATCACTGATAATTCGGGGAAGGTCGTTGAGATACATAACTTCTTTGAGAGAGCGCTAAGTAAAGATAGAATTTTAAGAAATGATGTTTTAGACGCTTACATTGAAGAGGTTTTCAGGTTTTCAGTGACCAATGATGCGGATAGACCTATGGAAAGGAGAGTTCTCAACTAGTGAACAAACAAAACTAATCTAGTCTTGTTCTTGTCTTGTTCAGTCTGTCTTGTTCTTGTTCTTGCAAGCATAACTAAGTCTTGTTCTTGTTCTTGCTAAATGGGCAAGAACAAGACAAGACTGCAAGAACAATACGATTTTTGCTCATCACTATTCACAACCACACCGTCCCAAGTTGGGTGGATCATCTGTGAAGCCAAAAACAAGAGGGTGAAAACTTAAAATACCCCACTGCCTAATGATGATGGCCCATGACCCCATATAGATCCACAAGCTCTGAAGGAGGTTCACAAGCTTGGCCCATAAGGATCTGTGCAGCCTGCTTATTAGAGTGAGTGAGTGAGTTCAGTTTTGAATCCAGTGTCTCTCCTAAGTATTTAGCTTGACGTGAAATGCCTACAGTTCTACGTACGCGAATAGGTTATGCAAGTAGCGGCAATGTTCGGCAGAACCGTTTTATCGGGATTGGAATTGGATTGACAGCAGCTGTAGAACAAATTAAGTGCTTGTTGCAGGCGCCTTTGTCTTGGTCCCTTCTACTTCCCTTGTAACTACAAAGGCAGCAACGTCGTTGAATAACTCTAATAATTAATCTACAACAAGTCACCACAAAAGAGATAAGAGTCCATCCTTTTGTTATAGTACCCTCCAGAGACCTCTTAATATGAGAGACTATTAGTGTGCGAGTTCTCAGCATAGTTTACCAAGTCGCAGCAAGTTCCACTTAGACTTCATCTACTTAGAGCCCTAGCTATAGTATAAAAAGATGTACTGTCGAAGGATTTTTCTATATCGAGCAAGGCGGCCCGCGCAACTCCTTTTTCTAATACTGCACCTTCCAGGCCGAGCATCAGATTGTAAACAGTTTCAGTGGGCTTACCTGCCTGGTTTGAGTTCTAATAGGAGCTTAGCGGCTGGTACTGAAGATAAGTTAGGCACACATAAACGACAGGCTGGACCGTGTTCGGTAACATGATGCCTCCCACCTTATAACCCACGAACATACTAAAAAAAATCCAATATGTCATTTACCTGTAAATTCAAAATTAGTTTTAAATCAAGCCAAAAAACTTATAATGCATACACACCCACTTCTTGTAAAGAGAGAAGACAAGAAAGAAGGAAAGTTATCTACGCTGGAGAAATGGAGGACCAAACCGCCAAGTGGCTTCGAATCACAGACCTCTGGGTTGATAGTCAGGTGCCTCTAACCCCTAAGGGCCTAAGCTACCGAAGTCGGCTAAACGGCTACCACAATTTGTTTTTTTTTTTTGTTTAAACTCTATACCCATCTTCATATACCTGAAAGTGTTACTTTTTTGTAAAATTCGCTCGTCACTGATTCACCTGATACCCATTTGATGAAATTGATGACGTATCGATGTCCCCAATTGCTCCACACAACCCAACACTATCTCTAACTGCATCAGCTGCACAGGTGGTCATTTACTTCTTTTCCAATTACAAAACCTAATCAACCTCAAACAATTAACGATTACCCTGTAAATTATTATCTCAGATTCCACGTGATATTCGTAAACACTCAGTCACAATTGCCGAACAAACATTTCATTCTGTATAATCCGCAGGAGAAGCTTTATACTAAACAATTTCCTCAATTTCCCCCCAGACACATGTATCCGAAACAAAAATATCCCTGCTGCTGGCTGTGGTACCTCTCCTCAAAGATTCCAGCTCGCAAGGTGATTTACCTGGCCCCTGATCCTGAACCGTTACCGATGAAAACTTCTTCATTTCTGTGCGCATCGAGAGGCTGGAAGGGGCTGCCACTGCGCTTGACTAGAAAAATTTCCCTCTGCCATCCGCTAGGAGGAGCAGCACTGCTACTGGCGAGCCTGCACTAGGCTCAAGTCCGTTCACTAGAAGTCAGTCAGCTTTTGAGCTCGCGTCATTCTGTTGCGGAAGGTTGCCCGCGTCTGTTGTTAAAAAGAAGAAGTCTGAGTCTCTTTTGGTCCGCGGTACCGTGTGTGTGACGGACGATTGATTTGTGCGTTCTTGTTGGTGCGTTCCATGTCTTCTCAGACTTGATAGAGAGTTGTGCGTGCAGCATAGTGCATCATTGATAGATTAGACGCATTGGCTCGTGCCAAATTGCAGAAAAAAAAATTTTAATATTAGAAGTTAAGTGTCCGCCTAAGTTGAACCGGAGCGTGAAAACAATTTTTGACCGTTTTTGGGTAAAAGTCACCGGTCGGGTTTAGCCACGACTTGTGGAGATCAGAGGTATATATTAGCGACAAGAGTGAAGGATATGGTGTAAATGGTGTGCGGTTCCAGTGACGTATATCATACAAAAGATACGGTGTCAGACGTGTGAGACGTGGTGGTTGGTGACTTCGTCTTGAATCCCAGCAAGGATTACACTTTAAGTGGCTCCCTCCCGGTGGTGGTGGCGCGATTCCGTTTTGTTCTATTTTCATGCCTTAAGTGTGTCTTGGCAACATTATTATTACGTGGTGAAAGAGAAAAGAGAGAGCAGAGTGTTTGCAAAAATAAAAAAAGTTGGTTTAAATTATATACCGTGTGTTGGTGGTGAGTTGTTGTTGTTTGTTGTTGTTGCGGGAGGACGAATCCTCCTTTTTTTTAACACATCGGAATAAAACACAAAACAAAAAAAACGAACGAACCCCAAGGTCTGGTGCAGTGAAGAGGATTTCTACTAGTACACCGGGCGAGAAAGTAAAGTAGAGAGCTGTGCACCTTCACCTTAAGGATATTTCTCTCTTAACACAAAAGGCTCATTTTGGATTACGCTTTGCAACTCTACTTGTACATTGCAGTCGCGACACATGGATATAAGGACCTCCTCCATTGGAACGGAGCTCCTTTGATTTGTGACCTTGTAAGTTAGACTTAAAAATATCACAACAACAAAAACATAATATTTCCCCCTCCCCACTCCTTACCATGTTACTTTAAAACGTTTCTCATTACATGGGGGAGGACATTACCTGCTCACCTTGTGTATATATAAAAAAAAATATTCAATTCCCACCCAGATTGTGTCCTTTATCCTTAAAATATAACGTTGGGTCTGCTTTAAACTCGGAGTTAGTTAAACTTGAAAACTAATGCGAAATGTTTTGGATCCTGTGTAATCGAGATTTGATAGTATTTGCCCCCCCCCCCAAAAACTCTTAAATAACGGTACTATAACCTCCGGTATAGGGCCGAACCTGTACTGTCAGGACAACAAGGAACAAGGAATATCAAATTACTGCACCTACCCTTACCAAACCACCCTTCGGCCTCAACCGACGACTCATTCAGCCTCATCCTCCTCGTCCTCCTCCTCATCTCCTCACCACCATCACCAACGTTATATTACATCGGCCCGAAAGGTAAGGAAGGACGATGTATTTTCGCCGCAGCAATTTCGAGCTGGTTAAATAAAAGGACTATTAAAAATCCATTTCGAAAAAGGATAATTGATGTTTGAAGAAATATTTTAATGCTTTTGAACTTTTCTTGAATTTTCTTATTATTTATGGCGGGGGTCGCCTCTGTCGGTCTGTCGGACTGTCGGTCGGTCGGACTGTCGGTGGTGGTGGGGTATTCTTATTCTCTCGTATTTTTTCGTTGTTGTTGTTGTTATCCTGTTATTGTTCCAAGATAAAATTTCAAGCTACAAAAAAAGACGTTTTATTTATTTTTGAACAAAAGAAAACGTTTAAGGATTGTATTTCAAATCGAGCTGAAGGATTTCTGTTAATGATTTTTTTCCTTGGTCTGAAGGGGGTTTGTTGTCTTTTTCTTTGGAAATTATGATGCTATTGAGATTTTTTTTATTTAATTGAAAAGGATAATCCTCGAATATTCTAAAGGATAATTTAAATAGATTTCACTGTTGATTGAGCTGGAAAATTAATTTAATTATATTAAAAATGTTTACTGTTACGCAAATTACCGTCTCAGAATTGCTATTTAGTAAAAAAAAATAGCTTTGAAATTTATAATAAGGACCTTTTTCCCTATGGCTCTACAGCCCCTATAGAGCCTTGGTCTTCCCTAAGGATTTGCTCCAGTTTGTACGATTTTCGGCGGTTTGTTTCCAGTTTCGGTTTCCTAGTACCATACCTGCATCAAGTGATGAGCAAAAATGGTCTTGGTATTGCAGTCTTGTCCGGGTTTTGCACATTTATCAAGACCCAGAACAAGACCTTGGTCGCAAGACCAAGACTAAAGGCCCCAATACACGGTAAAATTGGATGTACATCGAAGCGCGGATGTACAACCAAAACTGTCGATTGTGAGGCGGTCGGCCGATCAAAACTCATTGCGCTTATGAGTTTGAAGAAAATCTGGATGTACATCCAATTTGACCGTGTATGGTGGCCTTAAGTATATCCCCAGTAGGACCGGTAAGCTTACAGAAGTACTGAAATCAGCACTTACTGGTAAGGGGTAGGCCTTACCACTCCCTTTTACAGAAGTGCTTACTTTTACACACGATGTCATAGGGGGTAAGGCCTTACTATGGTACTTACCTTAGAGTACTTATAGAACTGCTCATCTGTAAGGGGTATAGTAAGGCAGCAAATGGAACATTGCGAAAAGAGATATTCATAGGCGCCTGTGGATATGTGATCCGGTGTCGAAATGCTTTTATTTTTTTCATCTTTTACAAATGCCTTTTTTTCCAAGCCCGAGAGTGGCTTTACCTAAGCAGTCCCCCAACTAAATTCTCCACTTCTCCAAAGCTGCTTGTCCTCCGTATCGAATGAGAGCCGCGCTATTGAGTATGCTAACGTCGCATTTTATGTCGACGAATATAATTGCCCGTTTTCTTTCTTTCTATAAAATTTATGAAAGCTCCAGGAAAGCTCCCTTGAGTCCGGGCAGATTCTCACTTGTTTGGGTATAATTCTGGACTACACCTTACCATCTGCCTTCTCTTGTAATGGGGTTTGTAAGGGCTCATCTAGCACCAAGAAAATAAGGGGTACCCCTTACCAGATGAGTACTTATTTCAGTGCTCCATCGGTAAGGCCTTCCTAGAATTCCTACTGGGTCAGTCCTGTCTTGTACTTGCGTTTGCTCAGCACTACCTGCATATGCTGTTACTGTCACTGCTGTTCCATCTCTTTCTCGGTCTACCTACTGGTCTATCACCTAGTATATTCTCACATATCTACTAGTTTTTTTTGGTATCCTTGTCTCGTCGTCCATTCTTGCAGTATGTCCTGCAAAGCTTAACTTATTAATTTTGATATTGATGACTAATCCAGGTTGATGCAATTCATCATTTTAAATACTACTACTCCATCTACCACTTTCGATAACAGGACCTACTGTATATCTTAGGACTTTACTCTCAAAGCTATTGAATTCGTTTTCTGATTCTTGTGACATCGTCCATATTTCACTTCCGTAACAGAGCATCAACTATCTATCTGATTGCGATCCTCGATTTTGCGATTTTCTTGACGAATTGTTCTGTTGGATCTAGACTGTATCATAGCTTTGGGTTTGTCCTTACTTATTTGCAATCCTATTCCTTTTTCCTGTTTTTTTTCAGCTTGTCTTATTGTTACACTGCTGGAAGCGATCGTTCTCCTATGTCCACATCTTCAGGATGTCCTAATAGATGAATTGATGTGCTATTGACATTGACACTCCTTTCCACATTCGTTTGTCCTTTTATATAATTTATTCTAGCATCAAATTAAATAGCATGGGAGTTAAGTCGTCCTGTTGTTTTAAACCCTGTGCCACTTCAAATACATCCATGGGTTAGTTTTGCATTTCCACCTACAACTTTGTCCTTTCTACTGTGAATTTTATCAATCTTGTCAGCCTTGAGGGTATTCTTAGATATTTGTGCTTTCTTCTGTGCACTATACTCCACGAAGACTTGGAAAATATATTAACGTTCTTCTTCCAGCTTTTTTCAATGATTTTCTCTCAGAGTAAGCAGATGGTCGGTGATCGAACGATCTATCCTGAAGCTAGCTTGATATTCTCCTTCTTCTTTAAATGTCGCTACAGCCTAACTCGAGTCTTGGCCTCCTCTAATCTTTTCCTCCAGTCCTCTCGATTTCTGGCCGAAGTTCTCCAGTTCGATGTCTCCGCCTCTGCTACAACCGCATCCTTCCATCTTTTCCTTGGCTTCTCTACGGGTCCTTCTCTTTCGATGATGCCATTGAAGACCTTTTATGCTGCTCTGTTATCAATTCAATAATTTGTCTCCCTTCTTATGAACTGGTCATAGTCATGACAGATTTTTTCAACTCGTTTCCCGCGTATAAGTTCGTGCAGTTGTCCTCAAAATTCTTGCCCTGTGTCCTTCAGTAGCTTCGCCGTAGTAGCAATTGTGCCTGACGATTTATTGCTATGGGCAGGTGGTACTTCGAGCAGTGATAGTTGAGTTCTTTAAGGCTGAAACAGATATCTCCGATCTGCTACTTTCGTTCGTTCGGAAAGAACGAAAAAGAAAGAAAGAAACCACTGTCCACATAGGAGCTGTCTTCATTCCTTTCCGTTCTTCCTGTTGTGAACACTTCCATATGAAGAGTACAGCATTGAAATCGCAGACTGAAAGAACGAAAAGAACTGATGAAAGAGACAAAACTTCAGCCTTTAGTTAACATTAATACGCCCAATCAGTTGTTATTTTCACTGCATTCTGATCTTAGCTAATCCTTGAAGTATTTTCTCCATCTTGATTTAATTTTTTCAAGTCTTATTCTGAATGTTGCCTTTACAAAAGTAGTGATCTGATCCGCGGCATGGTCCTCTCATTGTTCTCACATCCCTAATGCTCGATACGCCTTTTTCTCTGTGAGCACTTGGCCAATTGAATTGTTACTAGATTCGTTCGATGGCTGTCGCGTGAATTTGTGGATATCCTCTTGTGAGGACATTGTGGAGGTAATGAAAATTGCATTGGAGCTAGCGAAGTTAATGAAGCTGTGAATCGTTGTCATTCATAATGTAAAGTAAACTTACTTATCGCATCTAAGAATTGGCTCTCCCTTCCGATTTTGGTTCTCCCATCTCTTCGTCATAAGGTTTTGGAATTTGATTTTAACTCGCAGTACACAAATTCTATTATGATTTAAATTTCTTGTCTATGATGAAGAGCACTGCAAAGCCTTTACTTGAGATTCTGCTTGAGAATAGTGTGTGTTGTGTGTATTAAGATGATGTAGCACTGTCGTTCCATCTAGTACCTATCTTGTATTGCTGTGGTGATAAATTCGTACTGTTTCAGCATTGTTAATGGCTTAAGTAGAGCGCCGACTCTGCATAGCATTTTGACGTTCAGTGATCGAATATCGAAGTCGATATTTTTCTCCCTTAGTCTTTGCCGTTGTGTCTGTCCGTTCCGAGGTTTCTATTAAGGTTCTTGAACAGGTGCACTTTTTTTACAGTATCAGGTTGGTAGCTTGCGAGTACTCCCGTGCATCATTAGACCCCCGCTACAGAATTGCTCCTGCATTGCCCTTGGTCAACGCCGTGGATGCGGTGAGCCGGACTTTACTAACATTGCTGCGATGTTAGATCAGATGTCCTTTCTCAATTTTGTCATCCAATGACCCTGGACACCATCAAAACTAAAGGCTAATTGTCAGAACTATCCTTCGTGCTAAGCTTAGTACTTACCATAGGGATGATAGCTGAACTTGGGCTTTCATGCACAAAAAAAAACAAAAATGATTTATATACAGATGAGACTTCTTCTCCGATGGCTTTCCAGACCAATTCTCGTTTTGGCATAAGTCAGCTTCTTACTCCAAACGTCTCTCTGCTGAAGTCATTCAAAATTATGTGGAATAACCCATAAGTATCGCTGCTCCGTAACTTGCCTCCACCGTTAAGCGCAAAATCGAATGCCTTAAAGATATCAAGCAGGACTTATTTGGGAGTGTCAGCCTGGTCGAGGGCAGAAAGAAGATTAGTCGTTAACTTTAAAACAGCAACACAACAATAAGGTTTACAGAAACCAGATAAGAATTTACAGGGTACGCCAACTAGACCTTCGGTATTTCAACTTTGAATAACTCTGACTTTTTTTACCCGAAGTCGACAAATATCCACGATTCTGAAACGTCATTCAGTACCATTTTAGCTGTGATACAATAGACACCGAAAGAACGCACTGAAATTGTAGCGCTTTACATTGAAAACAATCGTTCAATTGTAAAAACTGTGGGTACGTATCACAAAAAAATACGTTCTGTCGCTTTCATCTCCTTGTCCTCCAAATTTAACGGCACCAGACTTTTTTCTGTGGGGTTGTTTAAAAAATAAAGTTTATGCCGCAAGTCGAAGTCCATTGAAGAACTCAAGGCCGACTCGAAATAGCTGCAATAAAGCCCAAAATCCTGTCCAATGTTAAACAAGATGTCTGAAAAAGAACTGATTTTTGCGTATCGAATGGTAGTGGTCATTTTACTGACATTTTATTAAAAAAACTAATTTGGAATAAATGGTATAGAATATCGTACATAAATATGGTTCATTTCTCAAAATCGTCTAAAAAATGTCTGTGTTATTCAATGTTGAAATACCGAAGGTCTAGATGGCGCACCCCATATAGATTAAATATAAGATTCTAGATATAAAGCTAAGCTAGCTAGCTTTTGATTATGTGAGTCATCCTTTAAGAGGTGATTCTTGGATTTATTTTCAGATGTTCTTTTCATATTCTAGATAGGGGAGGGAGTATGGTGACTATCCACTAGAGATGCGCCGAATATGGGTTTGACCGAATACGAATATTCGGCCGAATATTCGGTAAAAAACGTACCGAACATTCAGCTGAATTATTCGGTTCAGTAAGCAGGTTCATATATAGTACAGAATCCGTAGAAGAACGACCTTCATCGACAGAGTAACCGAATGAACTTTATTTCTATGATAAAAAATATGCTAAAAAATGTTGGTTGCCTAACGAAATATGTACAAGGCTATATTTAATAGGCGTTTTTTCGTCTTTTGTCGCCTTTTTCTCTATTTTGGGGAGATAGTATGCATTTTGGTGAAATTAGGGCCTCATGAGTCGACTGATTTGCCTGTTTCAAACTGGTTTCAGCATTATCAAGCTCACAACCAGTTTGCAACCAAAATTATACCTTTGTCCACACACAAGCGCAACTGATTTTTGATCAATCAAAATCGTGCTCACGAAGATTTTGTTGAATAAACTTTGACACGTCCAAATACAGCCACGCAACTGAAACTGGTGACATTTCCAAGCGTACAAACGTTGCATTCGATGACAGACAATATAGAAGTCTGTGTATTCAAATGTGACTTGACGGAGTATTCCGTGAATGGAATGCATGCAACGCAAATGTCGGTCTACTTTCAACTTTTTCTATACATATAGCCGCATGCGTCATAGCACACACAATCATACGCTCCTTACTTAGATTTTTGGGTTATGTTTAAAAGCCGGGACGGAATGCAATTAAGCAATTAGATGTTAGTGGAAATTCGTCGCATATCATGGAACAGCTGAATGCAACGCAGGCACGCTTGTCTGTCAACAGCTTGATATTGCTTCCGACCGGCAAACTAGATTCAAATCGGTCTCGTTCAGATTCAAATGGAACTCTTGTGTGGATTCTCAATTTTTTGAATTTTTGATTTTGTGAATAAATTTAGTTACACAGAGAAGTGTTTGTTTCAGTTACAAATACTATCAATGTACGGTTCCACAATAATGGCCCCTGTGCTGGAAGTCGAGTCGTGATTCGTGACAAGTTTTTTGAGTTGAAGAAAGTGACGTTTCAATCGAATTACGATTTACAGCATGGTGGCCTAGAGTGGAAGTGCTAAATTCGAGTTTAGCCCCTATGCTGAAAGTCGAAATTCGACTGAAACGTCACGTCATTCGACTGAAACGTCACGCAAAGCACTCAAAAAACTTGTAACTCGACTCGACTTTCAGCACAGGGGCCAAAGCCTCTTTAAGATATGTAAATTTTAAAATAACACTATTTAAATATTCGGTAATTATTCGGCCGAATACGAACATTAAAAAATACGCCGAATATACCGAATACGAATATTCGGCCGAACATTCGGCGCATCTCTACTATCCACTAATATACCGAGTGTTCACGTAAATACCTTTGAAAACGTTTTTAATTTAATAACTCCTATACTTATTATCGGGCTCATTTTATCGATAAATGTGTATTCTTTAATTTGGTATAAATAATAGAAAGTGAAGTGGGCTCATTTAGAAGATATGCCGACTCAAATCGATATTTAGCATCTGTGGTGGCCGCATATATTTTTTTGTTAAGTAACCAAACACCTGTCGATCAGAACAGAACATTGTTCACCTCACATACATATATTAAAAAGAAATTTCTGTGAAAACTCAACCTAAAAAAATAAAGGACAGTAATTTCTATGTAACTCATTATCTGATTAATCGTAGCACAAAACCACAAACAACTTCCCTCTCTATATATAATTCTACTTAAGTTCATACCAGAAAGGTTTTCTCGCAACAAAAACTTAATATCGTGTATCCAAGCATAGAGAACACACTTCAATCGATTTCCTGTGAAAAAAAAAGAAAAAAATAAGTAAAAAGTCGACAAACTTTCAAAGGATATAAATATATGGTAGGGTTAAGGATATATTCTGTAGAGTTAAGAGTTCCCATTTTAAGGCAGTTGATCTCTCCTCTTCCTCTGTTAGCATATATCCTTTAATGTTGTTTTTTTTTTTCGGGGGTGGATTTAATCATAAAAGGAACTCGCATTTATAACAAAACTCAACTCTCTCCAAAAAGATACTGATTCTTAGTAAAAATGACGATAAACAAGGATAAAAGTATATACTATGTCCAAATGTGAATGTCCTCGGAGGGTAGGGGGGAATTCTCCGATAAGTAAACAACTATTTCATTAAGATACTCGCCAACATTCACAAGTGCAATGTGTGGTCAACAACATATTGTGCTTATATGGATGTGCACGCGTTCAATAATATTACACATAGAAGAAATGCTGATATCTCTGGAAAGATTCCCTTTTTTTCTGGAGAGTGTGGGAGGGAAAAAAGAGAAGATAAAGGGGAAAAAAAAATTTTTTCTTCGTAATAAACAAGAAAGTTCAGATGTTGTTGTTGTTGTTGCTGGTGGTGCTGCTTGTGAGCAAATAATAGGAAGTTGGAAAGTCCACAAATATCGTACACAGCGGGTCAACCACTATATCAATCCAAAAAGATTCCTTTGGGGCAAATTTTCTGTTCCATCAGGCCACCATTACTTTTTCATCCAAGACAATACCATAAGGGCAGGGCAACAACAACATCAGCACAGTAAAGGGTGGGGGTGGGAGGGCGAAGGTTCCACTAAACTTATGAAAAATAACAAGACTTCTCTAGATAATGGATTTGTGTACTAGTACCCTCATGTTTACTGCGATAGTAATGGAAGGAAGCACTACGGAAGCATTGCAAAGGCACAGAGTTCAACAAGGACTGGTCTATAATAATAAAGCCTTTAATCCTTTTTATTTGTCAAACACTCGACGATGACGCACTAAGGAGCCCAGCAATGGTATTAAGGGATGTGTGTTCTCCTCGATGGGAGCAAAAAAGAAGTCTGAACCAGCAAGCACTACTACCATCGATCCAAGAAAGCTGGAAAAAGGGATATTCGCTAGTCTTTACAAGAACCCTGATCCTTATTACGCCAGAGACTCTCCTTTTTAAACAAAACAGGCACAAAACTGTTAAATGTCTCACAAGATCTTAAAGGTGACTTATTGTTTGGTGAAGTAAACCAGAACAAGCTGCGGGAAGACGCCGATGAAAGGCTCACCAACAACACTCCCTTTTGTTCACCGTCAAACCTTTTTTGTTTAGTATTTTCCTCCTCCTGTTTTTTTTTGTTTTGTTTTTTTGTTTTTCTCTCTCGTTCTCCCAAGGAAAAAGAAACGGTTTTTAGATGTTGGAATCCTTTTGTTTCTCAGGACAATAAAAAAATACAATGCCTTCGAATATGGTCTAAAACTTTTGACTGCTGTGCTCGGACGAGAGAAGGAAAATATAAATTCGTCAGACGGGATTCCGTTTCAGAGAATTCCTTTTGCATGTTTAGCCCTTATTGCAAGAGGATATGTATGTAATGAAAAAGAAAAGCATTGTAGAAAAAGGCGCACCAGCAGCAGGATAAAGGAGTAATAATTATTGTGTAGTGAATATTGTACAAGGCTAGGAAAATGTAAATTAATTAGGACACAGGTTAAGTAAAAAAAGACGTCGAAGTTTTACAGAAAGGGTGGCAGGGATGGATTTTTCTTAGTATGGAAGAAAAGTTAGTTTAAGTATGTAAGTAAACTCGTTTAAATATTGTTGATAGTGAGTGAAGTCATCATGTTTTAGGAAATAATTTAGATTGTAGTTGTGAATAAGTTTGAGAGTTTTGACATTTTTTCCCGAGGAGTACCTGAGTTATTTGAAAAATAAAAAGTTGTTCCCTTATCATACTGTAAAAAGGAAGGTAGAACGATTTACTTTTAGATAAAATCATTTTAAATTGTCGTGCAAGCAATTTAAGGTACTGACTCGTAAAAGTTACCAATAAGTCGATTCGACGACTTGCTCTAACTAAACCTGGAGCACAAAGGTGATTATACATGGCTCAATGCTTGATTATACAATTAACTCAATTCCTACGACATTGATATTTCCGTAAATCCTATAGTTGTGAAACTGCTGCAACGCAAGGTCACGACTAATATGGGTTCTGCCCTCGACCAAGCTGACACTGCGATGTTAGTTCTTGATTTCTCTAAGGTAATCAATTCTGTATGTAGATGTATACCAGATATTTGTCGACTTTCAACAGGCATATGACTCAATAAACAGAGAGAGGCTATACGAAATCCTATCGGAAATAGGAGTCCCCTCAAAGTTGGTACTACTGATCAAATGCGCCACAAATAGCTCACTGGCGAAAGTGAGGATCCAAAATGTTATAACAGAGGAGTTCGAAGTACGTCAAGGACTTTGACAAGGAGATGGGCTGGCCCCCATGCTTTTCAACCTGGCCCTAGAATGGGTGATAAGTAAAACGTCAGTCCAGAGAAGTGCATCAATAGCTACCCAGTCGGTACAATTACTTGGATATGCGGATGACGTAAACATCGTGGGAAGGTCCTTTTTGGCAGCAAAAGAAGTCTATGTTGAATTAAAAGAGGCGGCAAAGGACATAGGCCTGAAGATTAACGAAGAAAAAACGAAGGTGATGCAACAATCCAGAGCAGGACGATTTAGAATGGGAAGAAATATAACCATCGACGAACATAACCTAGAAGTAGTCGATAAAACGGTCTACCTTGGGTCTACTATCACAAAAAGAAACGAAGAAAAAGAAGAAATAACCAGACGAATACTACTGGCTAATAGAGCCTTTTATGCCCAAAAACAAATCCTGCACTCAAGATTTGTATACAGGAAAACGAAACTCTCACTCTACAAAACAGTAATACGACCAGTACTGTGTTATGGTAGCGAGACTTGGACAATGACCGAGGACATAGAAGAACGAGTCAACAGGTTTGAGAGGAAAATTCTCAGATGCATAATAGGCCCAACCAGAGAGGATGGAATATGGCGAAGAAGATACAACAACGAGTTGTATGAAATTTTTGGCGACCCACAACTCTCAACTTTAATAAAAATCAACAGACTGAGACTAGCCGGCCATGTGATCAGGATGGAGGACAATCGTATCCCAAAACGGCTTATGGCATCAGAAATTTCGGGAAGTAGGCCAGTAGGTAGACCCAGGAGGAAATGGATAGACTCTGTGATGGCTGACGCAGAGTCAATGCTCAACATCCGGAACTGGAGACATGCTGCAAGGGACCGTCAAACTTGGAGAAATGCCCTAGAGGAGGCCAAGGCTCGATTTGGGCTGTAGCGCCATTGGATGGATGGATTCAATTCTGTGTTTCACTCAGCTCTGTTTTTGGCAAATTTGGCCAACTCTACCCTTTTATTTTTCCTCTACTAGACTTTTCTTCTCCTTTCTTTCTAATAGAATCCAAGGTGTTCGCCACAACAACGTTGTATCATCCTTGTTACCTGTACATTTGAGAGTTCCCCAAGGTTCAATCTTTGGCCCTTATCTTTTCTCATTGTACATAGTTGTTGTACAAGTGTTAGGCCGTGTAATTAAAATCAATGATTGTTTAAGGTTCACTTTTCACTTTTCTTGCCTTTCTGACTTCCTCTGACCATTGCAATTCTTGTGATCGATGACATTTTTTATTCCCGCTCACTGTTCCTTAATGGGTGTAGATGTCCCTGCTTTGTGCATTCGTTTAGGCTTTGCAATAATCTCCCTAGTTACTTTTAAAGAATGAGTCAGTCAACACTTTTAGAAGGCATGCATCCCTTTTTCTATCTTCGTCTTCTTCTCTTTAGTATTTTCATTTCCTCTATCCTCTTATTTCGCTATCTACGGTGCTCTCTTAACGATTACCAGGCGAATGTTGTTGAAGCGTTCCGCTGTTATCTCATGCGGCGTAATAGTCCAGTCAAATTAGAGATTTGACTGAAGATAATTCCGAAGTTGCTGAAAATTGGAACAGCCGTTAAAAACATTATTATACGTAAGCTGTAGAGACTGCCACGCGATTGGGCGGCTGCAAACTTTTTTATTCAAGGTCAAAGGGTCAAAATATCAGTTTTTTGCAAATATCTGCTAAACCGTACGTCTTATCAGAAAATTGTGTTTACAACGTTTGTAGATTAGGCGATTATCTACAAAAAAGTATATTATACATTATCTCGTAGGAATTGCCATTTCTGAGATATTGTCGTTTTAATAAGTTAAAATACTCATATTCTATCATTCCCGACTTGTAAAGGTCATCAGAAATTTAATAAATCCTTTGTTGGAGTACGCGGCTAATATTTTCAGGGGTGATTCCTGGATATATTTGGAGAAAAAAATTGTTCTACAGAGGGCGGCTATCTCCACTATCCACTAAGATACAGGGTGATTAGGGAAAAATTTTTGTTTTTTTTTTAAATTTACTGAAATTTGAATAACTCCTAAAGTAATTATCATAAAGTAGCCTAATTAGGCTCATCTTTTAGGTAAATGTGTATTCTTTAATTTGGTGTAAAACATAGCAGCCTGAGTGACTCCGTTCAAAAAAGATGTAGGCTCAAACCAATGCTATTATGCCGCAGTTGAAAGACGAGTAACTTTTTATTTGTTCACGATAAAACACGATAAAACTACTACTACTACTACTACCTACAAAACTACCCAAAATAAACACTTATTGTATATGGAAATATTGTAGGTAATAGTTTGGTGCATCAGAAAAGCAAAAAAAAAATGTACTGTTAGTAACGAATTTTCTGAGAAAAACGAAGAAATCTGCCAGGTCTAGATTCTAAGCATTGTTTGAGCCTATATATTTTTTGAACGGAGTCACTCAGGTTACTGTGCTTTATACCAAATAAAAGAATACACATTTACCTAAAAGATGAGCCTAATTAGGCTACTTTATGATAATTACTTTAGGAGTTATTCAAATTTCAGTAAATTTTAAAAAAAAACAAAAATTTTTCCCTAATCACCCTGTATCTTAGTGGATAGTGGAGATAGCCGCCCTCTGTAGAACAATTTTTTTCTCCAAATATATCCAGGAATCACCCCTGAAAATATTAGCCGCGTAGTCCAACAAAGGATTTATTAAATTTCTGATGACCTTTACAAGTCGGGAATGATAGAATATGAGTATTTTAACTTATTAAAACGACAATATCTCAGAAATGGCAATTCCTACGAGATAATGTATAATATACTTTTTTGTAGATAATCGCCTAATCTACAAACGTTGTAAACACAATTTTCTGATAAGACGTACGGTTTAGCAGATATTTGCAAAAAACTGATATTTTGACCCTTTGACCTTGAATAAAAAAGTTTGCAGCCGCCCAATCGCGTGGCAGTCTCTACAGCTTACGTATAATAATGTTTTTAACGGCTGTTCCAATTTTCAGCAACTTCGGAATTATCTTCCAATTATGGCGTTTTTTCGTCTATTTTGACTGGACTATAAATGCGCATCGCCTAGATGTCTTCTGGCCTAAAACCTGGCGAATGGATGATGGGGTCCGTGTAGAAATTTTGGTGGATCCGACTCTTGCTCATGAAAGAGCGATACCTGAAGTTCTGTCTGTGAATCGGGCTGGACATAAGGTCCTGCTGGCCTATTTGCGGCTGGTGGAAGTATTGGGGTTCTGGCTGTACCCATGCTGGTTGTCACGAACTCAGGCGTACCGTGCCTCATATGGGTGTCATATTGGCCGTTTGATGCTATGCGTGTTGGCCTATATATTTTTTGAACGGAGTCACTCAGGTTACTGTGCTTTATACCAAATAAAAGAATACACATTTACCTAAAAGATGAGCCTAATTAGGCTACTTTATGATAATTACTTTAGGAGTTATTCAAATTTCAGTAAATTTAAAAAAAAAACAAAAATTTTTCCCTAATCACCCTGTATCTTAGTGGATAGTGGAGATAGCCGCCCTCTGTAGAACAATTTTTTTCTCCAAATATATCCAGGAATCACCCCTGAAAATATTAGCCGCGTAGTCCAACAAAGGATTTATTAAATTTCTGATGACCTTTACAAGTCGGGAATGATAGAATATGAGTATTTTAACTTATTAAAACGACAATATCTCAGAAATGGCAATTCCTACGAGATAATGTATAATATACTTTTTTGTAGATAATCGCCTAATCTACAAACGTTGTAAACACAATTTTCTGATAAGACGTACGGTTTAGCAGATATTTGCAAAAAACTGATATTTTGACCCTTTGACCTTGAATAAAAAAGTTTGCAGCCGCCCAATCGCGTGGCAGTCTCTACAGCTTACGTATAATAATGTTTTTAACGGCTGTTCCAATTTTCAGCAACTTCGGAATTATCTTCCAATTATGGCGTTTTTTCGTCTATTTTGACTGGACTATAAATGCCCATCGCCTAGATGTCTTCTGGCCTAAAACCTGGCGAATGGATGATGGGGTCCGTGTAGAAATTTTGGTGGATCCGACTCTTGCTCATGAAAGAGCGATACCTGAAGTTCTGTCTGTGAATCGGGCTGGACATAAGGTCCTGCTGGCCTATTTGCGGCTGGTGGAAGTATTGGGGTTCTGGCTGTACCCATGCTGGTTGTCACGAACTCAGGCGTACCGTGCCTCATATGGGTGTCATATTGGCCGTTTGATGCTATGCGTGTTGGCTTAGAACGGCCGAATCTTATTTTTATACAGAAAGTGGAAAACGTGGCCATCAAATTTCGAATTAGCATCACAGGCGATCAAACTTTTAATGTCAATATTTGTGGTGCCATGCCTGGTGGCTCCAAAGAATTAAGAAATTCAATTGGATTATTGACTACTTATCCTTTGCCCATTGCTGTGTCAATAGATTTGTATTTGACAGGTTTTCCGAGCAGTTTCACTTGAATTTGTTCATTAAGTTTGTTGACATCGTCATTCTTGGGCGCTATGATTGCACGTTCGCGCAGCCAATCTGGCTTTTTGTAGTTCGTTGTTAAATTAGGGAATACCTTGTCCACAACGGTTTTAATATTGGGCTGCATTTGGCAAAAATTTTGCGAAAATTTCTTTTGTGCTGCTAATAGATTCGCCATTTCCAATATCGAAAAGTTGTTTTGAAAATGTTTGAGCAGAAGCATTTGCTACACAAATGGGCACCCAAACTGTTCCAAAGATAGCTTTTAGGCATTCGTTAAAGTCATCTGCAGGCGTTGATCAAGATATAACTGGCAAAAATAAGCAAAAATCCCCAGCAAGTAGTATCAGAGCGACTCCCATCGGTTGGTTTTCCTTGAAAATCTCGCAAAGTCCTGTCAAACGCTTCGACCGATTTTTCATGGCCCTTGGTGCATTCGTCCAAAATTATAATTTTACGCGTTTTAAGGACTATGAAAGTATCAGAATTTTGGCTGATGTTACATGTAGGAGTTTCCATCTGTTTCAAATTCAATGGGAACGTGATTTCTGAATGGCCGGTACCCGGTACGGCCACCATCAAGTAGCGTTTTATGCAATTCCCGATGGTGTCATTGCAAGTGCACCCTCATTCTGCATTCGAATCAACGCCAAAATCCAGAAATGTCTTGCATGTAGCGCCTGGAGCATCTAATAAAAAAAAATTCTACTTCCTTTGGCTACACATTGCATGATTTTGTCGTACGATTTTTTTTTTGGATCAGCAACAAATTGTCTTTTTTTTTGAGTTTCCACGAAATATTTTAGCTGATTTACCTTGAATTGGTCTTCTCTACCAAATATCTGCCTTGCACAGCATATTTTGCCTCATTTCAATTTTGGCCTTCCAAGTTGATGGATATTCAGAAGTCCTCAATCAGTATTGAAGCTTTATTAAAAATTTCGTCAGAATAATCCTTATTTGGATCATCTTTGATTTCCTGTTTGAGAATGTTTTCACTGAAACATTCACGATAACTTTCCTACAGTTCGAGAATTGGTGAGCAGGTTGATATAATGCTTGTATCGAATTTTCAACAAAACTTTGTTACCAACGCCCCTAGCGGTGATTTTCGAAAGTAATAACCATCAACAATCGCTTTCTCGCACCCAAAAACTTCTGTATACAAATTTTCACCACTGTAGAACGTAGATTACTATCGAAACAAAGCTCTTTATGACAGCGCTCCCCAGGATTGATTTTTGAAGTAGGCATCAAACGGCAAAAGTACTGCCTTAATGCAATTAATATATGGTTAGATTTTTGTGGTGATCGCTTATGAATGCTTTAGAAGTTACTATACCCCCGGCAGACTAGCAATCTTAATCCGGATTATGAGGTCAGAATGACGTAAATTCCATTTAGTCCAGTCAATGCACGGAAAAAACGGCCAAACATGGAAATCCTGCCAAACAGCACTAATTTGTATCAAAATTTGGATTTGGGTTTTACTTACCCTCTACTTCAAAGTTGTCAATGTGCCTAGGGTTGCTTTTTATTTTTTGGGGGTGTAAACTACCCCTATTCGAAAATAGTTGTAGAATTGTAGATTCAAGCGTTTAATCGATAGAAATTATCATTGCATCATAAATTTATTAGTTGCAACCCTTATGAAAACAACCCCTGTAAAAACAAACCCCTACTGATTAAAATTTGATTTAAAAATTTTCCTCCTCGTTTTCCTCTTGATCTATAATTGGGGCACTATTCGGACAATTGTCTCCGCTGCTTAAACAAGTTGAATTGCAGAAGAGTCCTACTCTTCGCCAAACTAGTGATGAACAAACGCAAGAACAAGACAAGATTAATCTAGTCTTGTTCTTGTTCAGTCTGCTTGTTCTTGTTCTTGCAAGCATAACTAAGTCTTGTTGTTGTTCTTGGTCTTGCAAAATGTGCAAGAACAAGACAAGTCTGCAAGAACAAGACCATTTTTGCTCATCACTAAGCCAAACGCCGGTTGAACCACAACCCATTGTGCAGCTGCAAAAAAAAACCATTTTTGTGTGTACGCATGCGTGTGTGTCTCACAATGTGTGAAAAATGAAGGAATCTTCTAAAACATACGTGTTTTGATAACTGCAAAAATTGGTATTTTTACCATTACTCACTTAGTTTTTGAAATATCAAGTTCAATAAAAAACCATTTTGTAGGTTTTTTCAAGAGCTATAAGGTGATGTAAATAAATTTTTTTGAAGCTCTTATTTTTTAAAAGGTTGGAGCTCAAACAGCTTGAAAACGTTACTATTTGGGAACAAAGCAAACTTGAAACGGCCATATCTTACTCAATTTTTATCGTACAGAAAAAGTAAAATAACCAAAAGTTTTAGAAAAGACCCTAAAATTTTTTTTACTCCACCAAATTTTGCGTATCTTTCATAGTTTTTGAGTTATTTTTAAAGAAAGACAATTTTTTGCAAGCTAGCAAAAAAGCTCTTCACTTGAAGCTCAAATTTTTCAAAACTAAGCACTGTAAACCGGCCAAACTTATAGAGCATATTACAAGTAAATAAATAAAGCCAATTGTATAGTGGCAACGATCATTTTCAATTGGGGTGGTAATTAGGGGGTGATTTTCACAATTTATTGCCGCCAAAAAAATAATAACCAATTTTGTTTTTGTCATAACAGGCTTAATTTCGATACTAGGAACTTCCATAAAAAAAAAAAAAACAAAATAAAGGTTTTTCTAAGCACTTCAAAAAAGTTCTATGAGTTCTTCCCGAAAAATGCATTGTTTTTGGGATATTTCACGTTGAAACTTACGATTTTGGCGTTTGCCGAAGAAGAACCAACCTTTAACAAGCTATTACTCTGTTAGTATTGGGTCTAGTGATATTTTGAACCCAGTATTCTTTTTTGTTTTTTTATAAGCTACATTGCTACTCTGAGTGATTTTTTCATAAAATACTTATTTTCAGAATTATTCATGAAAAAACGTCTGAAAACGTGGTTTTTTGTTAAAAAATTGACATTTCCACTATCGAATATAAGTCGAAAAGTATTGACTTTCAGTAAAAACTGTATATAACAAAAGTTGCTTAGAATTAGTCAATCTATCCATTTCCATACTTATTTTTAATAAGGGGTGGCGCCCACCCCCATGGTAAAAGCAACCCCCGGAATATTAACAACTTTGAAGAAGAGGGTAAGTAGAACCTACAGCCAAATTTTGGTGCAAATCGGTGCTGTTTAGTAAAATTTCCAGCGAAATTGTGCATTGGCTGGATTAATTGTATTTCCATATCTACGGAAATCATAAATACGAAAATCTTTATACGGGTCTACGCATTTTGACGTCATAATACGGACTAAAAGTGCTAGCCTGCCTCCGGAGGGAACATACATACAATTATCCAATTTTGTACGTGCATTTATCGTTATTTACCAACTCTTAGCGAGTTAAAAACCTTCATTATAGCGGTTCTCTTAGTTCTTTCATTTTCTCATAGATGGCGTACTATGCACCCCGTAAACTGCCAAAGTCACTGTCAAGAAACATGTTTCAATAACATTGCCTTAAATGTCATACAAATGATGTCTGTCGCCTTCTTTTTTAATACACATTAATCGCTCAGTATGCATTTAACGAATGCCCATTGAAAGCGTTGTCTGTCTAGGGAATTAAATCGTCAATAAGAGCCGATGGAGCTGCCATCTATAAAAATTCGAATTGCACCAACGATGAATATTCTCTAATGATCTAAGCTTATCTTTTATTTCTGCCGTTTATCTGACAGAACTAACCTTAGGCATCACTTTTTCTACTACCAGTCCTACTACCAGTCGTACAAGTGATGGTGCAAGGTCTAGCCCTGCGGGAAATAGCATTCACTGATGCATGAAGAAGCTAGGATTAGGTTGCGTGGAAGTGCTTCCCTTCCGTATCCCTGTTAATATTTTTAGCATTGCATGTCATTAGGAAAAAGCAGTTTGTTCAATTTTCTTCTAATTAGCTTCCTGGGAAGCAATTTGGAAGATTTAAGTTTTGCAAACAGCAAAGCTTTCTTAAAGGTTTTCCTCTTCGTTTTTAAGTAATAAAAACTATAATTCAAAAATAAATATTGTGCCTAAACAAAATTAAAAATTACTCTACAAATTAACTTTTAAAAACCAAATTACTTACCGTTTTTCACTAAATCATTATGAAACCACAATT
This sequence comes from Thereva unica, assembly GCA_949987705.1. Lineage (NCBI taxonomy): Eukaryota > Metazoa > Arthropoda > Insecta > Diptera > Therevidae > Thereva > Thereva unica. The sequence continues at coordinate 20,159,348 of OX465285.1, read as the reverse complement.
AGTTTATGTGCATAGCTAACTGATTTCCCTCACTCTAAATGTAAAATACTCAAAAGAGGATATTTCACAATTTGACAAAGTTGAAAATAATTTATTTGTTGGCATATGCAGGGGAGAATCTTCCAGAATGCTTCTGAAACACGACCTGGAAGCACTTCTAATTTGATTCCAGAGGAAGCTGCTTCCAATTTTCCCGCTGGGCCCAGCGGGGAATAGAAGCATTCACTGATGCATGAAAGAGCTATGCTTAGGTTGCTTGAAAGCGCTTCCCTTCCGTATCCCTGTCAATATCTTTTTAGCATTGTATGTCATTAGGAAGAAGCAGTTTGTTCAATTTTCTTCTAATTAGCTTCCTGGGAAGCAATTTTGAAGATTTAAGTTTTGCAAGCAGCAAAGCTTTCATTTTTGCTTCTTTGGAAGCAGGAAAAAAAGGGTTTGCTCTTCGTTTTTAATTAATAACAAATAGATTTGAAATATAACAAATAAAATTAAAAATTACCCTACAAATTAAATTGTGGAAACCAAACTTAGCTGACTAGTTTATGCACATAGATAAACTGACTTCTTTCACTGAGCGCACAACTTTAAATGGAAATTTTTCAAAAGAGAATATTTCACAACAATTGACAAAATTTAAAATAACTTAATAGGAAAATTCACAGGAAAATCTTCTAAAATGCTTCTGAAGCCCGACCTGGAAGCACTTCCAATTTGATTCCAGAGGAAGCTGCTTCCACTTTTCCCGCTGGGTAGTTAAACTCTTGGATGTTGTGCGAGTTCGGAAATACTGACTGCGGTAGTTTGTTCCATGATTGAGTTACACTATTTACGATCGAATTTCTTGAATGGCGGAAGAGGCAGACGATTTTTTATTCCGAATTTGCTGTGATCTTTACCCATTTCAAGGCAAACTTTTTCTTACTACAACAATAATTGTTTTCCGAGTAGAGATTGGGCTTAACCCTTGCTGAAGGAGAATTGGCCCTCGGAATGCTTATGTACCCTCGGGTCATTGGTGGTGTAATTATACCATGTTGACATAAACCTTCTTGTTATAACATAAACCTTGCACCGTTGACACAAACTTCCTTTCTTTTTTCGCGCTGGCGACTGCAGCAGGATACCCCGACTTAATAAAAGAATCAACAAATAGTAGACCAACTACCCAACCTCTTTCCTATTGTCAATGTGAACTTTGCTTTGAAGTTTCCTTTCTCTAGTTGGTATACTTAGTTCGCATGAATGCACATTCACTTTTTTTTTTGTTTTATTAAAACACAGAATTTGCCTCTGCAGCGGGTCTTCCAATCAAGCCAATCAGCATTATGAGCGATATGGAATCAGATTTTCTATTTGGAATGGCTAAAAACTAACAAAAAAACTTGGATGAACCCAAAGAAGAATTCTTCAAATGAACGTGATTAAACCTAATCATCTCGAAGCATGCATTTTGACATCGAACGCCATCAATTACATGCGGAGGCTACTGGTATCACATCATTTACATGAAATTAAGTCCGAGCTTCTTGGACTCGTGTTTTAGCAGAAAGAATGATTCCCGGGCAAAAGAAAGCCAAAGGGGGCCAAAAGGGGGCCTCCAGCGGCATCCATCACAAACTAATCACTTGCCCAATCAATTTACTACAGAGAGAGACTTAGTTAACAAAGATGCGCGCATTCAGACGTCCGAGGAGACGACTATTGAATTAGGACAAGGAGAGGAAATTAATGGGCAGTCGGTTGCGCCTCCATTCGGGGGGCATTATTAACGCTCGTGCAGTTTAACACCCCACGGAAAGTGTGTGTATGGGGGCCATTATTATTACTTTTGGGTTTCACGGTGCGCACACCCAGTAATTATTGATTCAACAGCGCTTACCCGCGGGACGTGGCGCTGGGTCCACGGAGCGCCGAGGGGGCCATCGCCATCTGTTGATTTTTTCCTAATTCGAAAGTGGCAAAATTGTTATTGCTCACTTAGTACGAATGTTTACACGATTTTTTAGCATCTACTCTCGAGAAAATCACGTCGACGTCGTCGTCGTAGTCGGCTGCTGCTGTAAGGCATTCCGAAGCCACAAAGCATCTTCATCCTCCGGTGTTTGCACTGTGCCAGCCGTGCCTTAGCCGCCTCAGTTCGGGCTCCCCGGGCCAAGTGCCCCCCGAAAAAACACAAAAAAAATCTTCTTCCAGAATTGTGATGATATTGATGCTGGCCAGATTTCAGATTTGTTTGACGAAGGAATCGGGGGCTAATGGCGCAGTGTTGAATGCCTATAGAGGAGCTCGTGTTTTGCTTTCAAATTACGGCCCCGATGAAGGTGTTTGGTGTAATCAGAACCAAAACCATCTCCCGCCATGGACCAGGACCAGGACCTGGGATTCCCATGTAGCAGCAGCTGGATGCTCGCGTGGAAGTACATTTATCTGGGTGGAATCTCGTGCCTTTGTTGGGGCCCCATGACAAAGCGCTTTATGTTGCTGGTCAGCACAGCGTTAATCACTAATGATCGCTTTGCCTTTTAAAACAGCAAATGGTGGCGGCGGCCGGGATTCCCTTCACGCTTAAAGCTTTAAAGGCAAGCGGCATTCATTTAAAATCCACCAAATGCCATTTCGAAATCTCCATTCACGAGAACAATTGCTGTATCTCTCTCGGTGTTGGGTGGTTTGACAATGTGGCGATAAACTGATGCACAATTAACACGATTTTTTTTGGTTAATTATGGTGTATTATCAACGAACGTGACTTTGTTAAAAAACGGGCCAATCGCTGGTGTCCCAGGGTGAAAGATTACTCCGTAGTTTTTAGAATTTGTATCTTTTGTGCCTTACAAATCTGGCAATGATGGTTGGCAAAAATTAAACGTGATTTAAAATCGTTTTGTAGTCTCTGTCGTACAGGAGATTTAGAATTTTGCTTGTTTTGTGGGCAGAGTGGTGTTTTCGAGGTAATAGTTTAGTTAAGCTTATACTATACACAATTCGTCCGTCTGTCCGTCTGTGACCAACTTTCATCTCTGAAACTATTGCAGCTGAAAGCATTGTAGATAAACATTATGTACGTTCGTGTATTTCTACAAATAGTACGTATATACATGATGAGTTGAACTCAGGTTGAACCCAGTTGGACTCATGTAGACTCGAGTTGAGTTGAGTTAGGATCGATTGAGAGCTCTGCTACCTGGGTTGAGTTGAAAATATGCATATAGACGCAAATTCAGTGGTTGAGTAGTTGAATTTAGTTGGCAGCATCATCTCTGCGTTTTGTTTGTGATTTGTGGCGCGAGTCGACAATTCAACTCAACCTCAACTTTACGTTCGACTGCCGCTACTAGCTACTCACCTACCTTCAAGTTCGACAATGGATAAAATGTGCTATGCTCTAATATTGTGTCATTTTCCGGGTATAGTCATGATGCCATCGGTGAAGAACTTCTATGGTTTATACTTGAAAAACTGAGTCGAATCTGACTTCCTTTGAACCCAACTTAATTCTATTGAGGTAGTTCTGTGGAGATCGGAACAAGTGATAGTCCGAAAAAGTGCTATGTTTGAACTATATAGTACATGCATAAAAAATTCTAAACCAAACTCCTCCAATTTTTACTGGTCATTAATTATGTGTTTTGTAGGGGGTCGTCGTGATGGGAGGCAACACCTTTCCTATTATTCAATTCGACCTTTCTTCTTTCAAGTGCGTGGCGTCTCTCTGGTTGTCCACACTGGAATCTATCGTCTAACGACTCCTATTTCTACTAGTGGCTTCCAGGCAGAATTGCTAGTCACTTTCAAAACCTCCTTAGGAATACAGACAAATTCAAAGCCAGGACCTAGCGTAATGCTGTTGCCGAATAGGTAGGCAGCTATTTTACGTTAGCTGGTCGACATCTGTCAATAGGAGTTCTCTTCATTGGCTTCGTGGTACAAAAACATTCTTGAGTGGATACAGTGGAAAACATTCTTTCTTCAGAGATTCGTAGTCTAAACACTGAGTAGACTACGGATTTTCATTAGCAGACCAATACAAAAAAAAAAAGTAGGACCAATATTTCGTTCACATTTCTTCAAGCTCTTTGTACGTTTCAATGCATCATTCGTTTTGTTTATTCATCACTAGCCCAAATATTGTTCTTAAAATGTTAGTTTCGAAGGTTTTATGCTGACAGTCCAGCTCCTTGGCCCATGTCCAAGCTTCAGATCCGTAACATAGCGTTTGCGCATACTATCACCTCGTCGTATCGTCACTTTGTTGGATGGAAAAATGAGTCGTCCAAGCTTAGGAAATATAGATAAAAGCCTTCTGGCCCCATTTACAGATGTAAGTGAGTGGTTAGCCAGTTCGCTTAAAGTGCAATTCATGAATTATGGCAATGAGCAAACCAGCGTCGGTGGTACACAGAGGCTTATGTGTATGATGATTAGAGATATTGCCATACCACTTTTTCTTTTCAATTACAAGCTCGAAGTAAACTAGAACAAGTGAAGATCCCGCGTTCTTCTGATCATATCGATCATCACAAAACTCTGGGCAATTGGAAAATATGTGGCCAGATTGAGAATTTCATACAACACCCACTGCCGTAGCTGTGAGGGAGAATCAAGCCAGAGAAACAATCGAAAATTCTGCACCCATAACTTTAATCGGAATTAAACGGATTTAAACAAAGAAAAGGCTCGAGCGAATATTATGAAATTTTATTCAGAGCAAGTTTTCGGTAATATTCTTCGATCGGCACCTGAAAGAGGTGGATTTCGTTTTTGGTTCATGTGATATCGTACAGGAAAAAATTACCACATGCTTACTCACACACACTCTAAAGTGGTTATGGAGGTGCTGAGGGATAACGCGGGAATGCCGGACGGTATCAACGCAGAATAAAGTTAACGGCCTGTGACAGCGCAGCTGCAGAGTTGTACAAAGCTGGTGTAGCTAGAGTCGGAGAAATTTGCATCAGCAGTTAATGCAAGTGATATACCATTACGTCTGAGGGCCACAGCATGCTTTCCAGTGGCTCCATCGGAGCTTGAGGAGATCCTTTGCGCATAGAAAAAATACCTTGACCAGCTGGCAAAAGAAAAATACAAGAGATCGAACTGAATAGACATGAAAGCGTTAGTAAACCAAGTGGCGTGCTCCATGTCCGCAGGCGAAGAAGCCGAAAACATAGAAACCGATGGTGAAAGCGCAGCTCGGAGCGAAGTTGACACATCGACAGACTCCGAGCTAAGCAGAGCCATCGCTAACATATACACGGAGCGCCATCTCCTCAACTAGAACATCAACTAGGTCATCTCCAGCGATGAAGAAGTGGGAAAATTGGGAAAATGAAAATTTGGGAAAATTGTGCAAGTGATTCAGATAAGTCTGCACATTGTAAAGTAGAGTCCGCTGCGACGTGGCATCAGGCGAAGTCGATGTTGCCCTAGTCCAAGAGCCATGGATCGCTGGTGACAAGATCCGTGGCTTAAGGTTGTCTAAATTTAATCTCTCTTATAACAACGTGTTAAGCGTAAACCCGGAATAGGTATTCTGGTAAAAAACAATATAAACACCTTTGTTCTGCCTCAATTTACTGACACAGACCTTACCTATGGTCGACCTGGAGATAAAACAAAAGAAACTCAGGATGGCCTCTTTCTACCTCTACCCCCTACGGCCTTTCAGGACCTGGTTAGGTACATCAATGCTAGCACGGTCCTGCTTTTGGGAGGTGATGCAAATCCACATCATACACAATGGGGCAGCATTGAGACCAATCATCGACATGAGGTTATGTTTAATTACCTATTAAACACCAAGTTTGCTATTTGTAACAAAGGTAAAGATCCCACCTTTGTTACCAAAAACAGGGAAGAAGTGCTGGACATCACTCGTGTCTTAGACTGCCTCTCCGAATGAATATTGAACCGGAAGGTCTTGAAGGAGCACTCCTTCTCAGACCACAGGTTTATAGACTCCCAGATGCAAGACTCTAGCTCAACCCCCTTCTAAAATTAAAGATTTCAAAAAGGACAGCATTGTGGATACTTTTACAGAACGATGCAATTACGCTATAAATAAAGTTTGTCCGAACAGAGCGCACAAAGAGGCTTCCACACCCCCTAGTGGTCTCGCGAATGGCAGAAAGGAATTTAATTCAGGTAGATGCAGCAACAGCACAACCTTCTGGGCTGCCTTTTGCAGCAATGTAGAGCCTACGTCAGAATCCTTAAGGCTACGTAAAATATTCATTGACTTAGCGTTGTAGTTGAACACATGGAATTTAGTTTAAGTTGAGATCTCCGTTGATGTTATGGGAAAAGAGATACTTAAAGCGATCTAGCAATACCCATTGTACATAATGTCATCTGTTCTACTAGAACGCTGACAAAGATATCATTTATTACTATATAAAAAGTAATGGTATAAGTAGGCAGCCTTATCGTAAATATAAATATGTAAATATTTGTGATTTTTTGAGAAATTCTTTTCTACCTTGCTTCTGCTATCTGACATCTATCCTTTTTAAACTAAGCTTAATACTATTAGACATTGCCCCACGGTGAGAACCACATGGCCGTTTGGTAGTAAAACGAATGAATTCTGAGCTTAGAAATCTTAAAAATCTAAACAACAATATTTCCTTGTTTTCTAGGTCAGTAATGTCTAACTTTCCCTGTAAATATACAGTATGTATCATAAGGAACAGAATTTCTTCTAAGTAGGAGTAAAAACCCATCAAAACTTTCTCAATTTCCGAAAGAATACTAAAACTACTCTCAGTTATTAAAGCAACTTAAAATGATAACAATAGAATTGAAAAATGTTACAAAACATAAAACCAAGAAACGAGAAAAGGACTCGCATGGGATGAGTTAGCTCGTGCAATGCTATCAACCTTACGGCGAACATCAAACTGGAACTACTAAATTGAACACATTCTAGGTAATTACTGCTCAAATCATTACCCTGCACTAATACCACACAGGCACACGTGTAATAAGGATCTCTACAGAATCATTGCAATGATAAGGTTTGCAGAGAGAGATAGAGAGAGAGGGAGAGATACATTGACATTAAAACTAGACCCATTACATCCGGTCAGTCACATATACAGTATCAGAAGACTTCGGTCATAGGGAGAAGCAGCACCACCAGCAAGGACATCTCCAATCTTCCTAACTGTTCTTGACTTTAAGGATCGTCCAACTAATGCTAGGCTCGACCCATAAACTTATCTCTCATCCTTTCCGTTAGCAGCATATTGCTTCCTGGCCTTAATTCGTTTAGCCAACACCAACTGCTCTCTTCTTTTCCCCCGTCAACGGCGAAGACGATAGTTGTTGTCTTGATGGTGACTTACAATTTCACTCACACGAATGGAGAAGCGGGGGGATGGGGGTGGTCCACATTCCTTTTCAACGTAGAAATCCATTTTGTCCAAGGAGACAACACGATTATAAGAACGTGCACATGGCCAGTGGGCGAGGAGAAAGAATGTAAGAAAGGGAGCAAAAATCTCATAAAGCTATTTGCCATAATGGAAGATTCTCCTGGGCGGAAAACAATAAAAGGATCCCCTCGGCACTTCTGGATGAGAGATAACGAGTTTCCCTAATTTACTTTTGGACAAATTGTGGCAGTCAGTGTTGACAGCCATTTAACCTCCGGTTGTATCCTCAATTTGAGAAGTTATGCAAACGTTTTACACCACATACCCCCACCCTCCTGAAATTCAGGACAATACAACAGGACACCATCGTCATCCATCTAACTGCAAATGATCCTATGAAAAGTTTCAGTTTCTGGGCTCTGTTGTTCCAAGGACTCGCCGCCGCTCCCTCTCTCTGTGAAAAAAAGAAAAGTTTTTTTTAACTTCCTGCGAAAATGTTTTCACTAAATTTTCCGCAACGAGTTGGGGTCTTAGATTGAATATTGTGAAGCTCTTTCAATCCACTTGACACGACGGGAACCAAGAATTTCCTGCTCGAGTAAGACTCTCTATAGCCCTCTACTCTCTTAGCCAATGAGCCGTAAAAGGAGGTCAAGTGTGAATTCCAGGAGGTATTTATCTTGCCAAAGATAATGCTGAACTCAATGCGTTATATCCTATCACGCCATCAGGAATCAAGGGCCCCCCCCAGTAGCTACAATAATCCTCAGGACTTGCTGATGCGAGGAAAGAATAAGTGAAACATCCCCGGGCAGACAGAGGATCAAACTATCAATCACATCCTGATGACAAAGGGAATCGGGAAGCTGCCGACATTATAGGAGTCCTACCGAGTGTCCCTGTGTTTATGCATGGGAATTATGAAAGGAATTATAATTACTTCTCTGCACGGGATTGAGATTAATAAGATTTTTGGTATTTTTAGAGAGGGAAATATTTCTTTCGAGAGAGGGAGAATTTCGTGATATTAATTCGATCGAGGACGAGGGATGTTTTGTTGAAGCATTTAAAAAAATATGGCAATATAGCCTCGGATTCTATAAATAATTAATTTTTATCAAGAACGTTTTGCCGGTGGCTTCGATTTTTATGTGAAAGTCTCAGAGGAACGCGCCTTTGTCCTGTCAATGCTTTTATTATTGAGAGGAAATTCTGACATCAAGCTCTTGTCGGAAAGATATAAAAGAGGAGAGTGAAAGAGCTGCCAAAACCAACAATAAATTTTACTCTATCGTTCGTATCCAATACTACCGCTGCAAAGCTCTGACTTCAATGATTTAACATAAAAAAAAACGCGACAGCGAGGGAGACCCAACCGTCGCAGAAAGGTTGGCAGGACGTTCAGAGTTTAGGGATGCCAAACTGGACGACATAACCTCACAATCGAGACCGGTGGAGATAAAAGTTGCGAGAGGCCAGGACGAGATCCCGGCTGTAGAGTCGTTGAAGAAGAAAACGGGTTCCAGAGAGTAGACCAGAAACTGGACAAAGAATTGTTGTAGTAGAAAGACTTAAGACCATACCCCGTGACGAGAATGAGTATAAAATGAATTTGAAAGAGGTGGCTCTTTTTTCTTTTGAGCCATAATTCAGTACATAATTAAATGAGGCGAGGTGATATCGTAAGTTTGTATCTAATATGCATTAAACTGCCTCAGAGTAGGTATGTAAAAAAGCTATATCTCCACAATGTATTTTTATATTTTCTCGCCTCACTTAATTTCATATTGGAAATTTTATTTTCTCAAAAATGTAAAAAATGTCTTTCCAGTACATAATTTCATACCCTCATAAAATGTAAAGCATTCCAAAGACGTTCAGTTTAACTGCGCAGTTTATCACGTGTGAAATCATGTCTGAGCTATAAGGCCCAACTATAATGCACGTAAGAAACGAACGTCAATCGACGTGCGTAAATTTCGTCAAACGCAAAACCGACTAATTGGTTTGCGTATTGGGAGAGACTTCAAAGTTTAAAATTATTAAAATGCTTAAATATTATTCATTGACTATTAAAACTAGGCTATTAATATTTGCATATTATTAATAATCGTGTTTATTTTCAATTTATAATAAATTTCTCATCAAAATCGCTATCATGTATTTGAACCACAACATTTTCCATACTCTTTTTTCTTTAAAAACCACAAAACAACAACAAAAAATTAGCTTTCATCGATGTAACTACAAATCATCTCACAAAACTTACGTAGAGCGCGGTTCTTTTCCCATTTTTACGTTTAACGAAACTTAACGAAATAAAATATGACTGACGTACGTCCAATATGGCCGAACACATTAATTTCCATGAGAGCGCCGAGATGACGTGCGTTTCTTACGTGCATTATAGTTGGGCCTATAAGCTGTGTAAACGGTGCCGTTTTAAACTATTTTCACTCAGTCCTCATACCAGAGCTTCTGGACCCTCCTTTGCTCCGATAAACTGCGCAGGTCAGACAGTTTATCGTTCAGTTCTCTCAGTTCTGCCTATTTGTCATTATTACAAATATTTTGAGTTCATATTTGTCCACAAAACTGACGAGACTAAAAAAAACCGTACAACGAGCTGGTGAACCCACTCATTTTCAGTTCAGTTTATCGTACAGTTTTTTTTGTACACAGTTAAACTGCGCAGTTTTGTGGGAGAAAAAATATCAAATTTTAACTAAGCCGAGGTGAGATTGTAAATACGAACTGAAGAGACATTCCTTACCTTTTTGTAAGGTTGTGAAATTTCGTACTATAGAGGCATTGCCAATGCCAATCTTACTTCGGCTCACTTCCTTTCGGTAGGTGGGAGTTCTACAGCTTTCAAAAAAAGTAAAGAAAGAAGGAACCCACCACTACGTATTTTCAATTCACCTCGGCTCGTCTAAGTTTTCATGTTGAAACGAAATAAGAAAGAAGGACCCATGTCTTTCCACTACCCATGTATTTACAATGACACCACCTCGACTCATTTCCTCATGTATGTTCAAAATCAGTAGTCTTCCTCTTCAAAGGCTCTACAACTGGGATCCAGTCTTGTCCTCTCGCAACAAATGTGTCGCTTACTATAAAAGCAGTCCAACTCTACTCTTCAAAATACTACACGTTGATTCGCTTTGGAGTCACATTCCTTCACATTCCCCGCTACAAAGCCAAAGAAACTCCAGAAGCGCGCTATAATTGCACTTATAGTGCACTTCTGGAGCCGCTCCACCCCACAGCGAAAGATTTGACAAAATGCGACTCCAAAGCAAATCAACCTCCAATACCCACCACTTTACATTGACCGACACAAATGTTGCTCGCTCCGTAATAATACTTGTTTCTAGGTGAGGTATTATCCTTCCGCCAACCTTACTTGGAAAGGACTAGTCCGATCACATTAACCTATCCTCTCTCATAGGATAGCAACCAGTGACCACCACACAAAATAGTAGTAGTACATTATTCTTGAACCGGGACATGTCAAAAACTTAAGGCCTCAGTACAGTTTGACGTCTTGTAAGAGACAAATGAGCTGCCTTGTCTAAGTCCGGCTCCACTTTATCTGCAAATAGCTTTTGGCATAGACTTAAGATCTAGAGAATGGGAGAGATCATAAGAATGTACAACGCAATCGCCACTTATTGCACCTTATACCAGATAGGTCACGGCGATCCTCAAGTGCATTAGATTGTAATGGCTTGCTTGCCTCTTCATTACTGAAGCTATGCAGACCTATCTCACAGTTGCAATAAAGACAATGATTGGATTGACTCCATGACTCCATTGCACATCCCCATAAGGAAATTCGCCGACACAAGGTCAATGGTAGATCAAACGGGCAAGTTACGATGGCTTCGATTTGTTGCCGGACCTCTGAGGAAAAACTGCTGACCCAAATTTGCAATAGTAGCAGACGATGATGGCTTGGATATGTTGTAAGAAACTCTGAGAAAACCAGACCAAACTGCTAGACCAAACTTTCAATAGTAGATGAAAGGGGCAGACTACGATGGCTTGGACAAGTTGTCGAACCTCTACAGAACACTGCTGACCCAAATTTTCAATGCTAGACTAAAGGGGCAGACTACGATGGCTTCGATCGAACCTATGAAGAAAAACTACTAGGCCAGATGAAAATAAATTAATGGTAACCCAAATTTTCAATAATAGACCAATGCGAAAAAGAATGGCGTAGGGCGACGTTCTAGAATCTAGACAACTGCTTACGACAGAGAATTGCAGATAACTACCAAAACATAGAGACGACAGAAATAAGAGATTTAAAAAAGGTCAAATTCTACAACTACTGTTGGTTTACTTAAGAAGAAGAATGATATTCGCTAGGTTATTTTTGAAACCACCTGTAAAAGTCACATAACGATTAAACTATCGAAAATCGCAATTATTCCCGTCACCACCCCCTACAATTCCGCCTAAAACTTTACAAATGTTCAACAACTGTTACAAGTATGCAAATTGTAGTTATAAATCGTTTTGCCTATTATTGGATTTAACCGATACGACATACGTTCTGCATCTTGTCATCAATCCTACCGCAGGTGTCAAAACTCAAAAATTGCTGGGGTTGACGGGGGCTTAAAACTTTTTAATAAATCGAAATAGCATCCGCCTACTCACATACTTATATACATACATACATACAATCTAATCCACGAACTATATTTTCACAGATTGCACAACAACGTAGCCGAGAGTTGAGATTGGGGCCAGAATTGGCAGGAGATTGCGGCGGGACAAAATAAAGGTGAAACAAGGGGTCATATGTGACTGGGGGTTGTTTTATTGCATATCGAATTTTTTTTTCTGCACAAACAGAATGTGGGAAAAAATTGTCGCTTTCATAACTGGCATATGTTGAGGGTTGGGTGGGGGTAGGTCGGATGATATGAACGAGTCCGTGACGAGCCCCGAAGAGACGATATCTTTTTGTGTGTTTGTATGATATTCAGTAATAGACACACAGAGACGGAGGAGAGAGTAAAGCTTACCTCCAGTTTCGTGGCCCTTTTTTTTTTAGTAGGAAGCCACTCTATACACATACGTGCTGTGTGCTGCTGAAAGATTTTCAACGATTCGTCGGCACCCCCTGAGTTGACAAAAGTTTTGTATTCATAACCGATAAGCAGTTCTCGTTGACGGTATATCATCTCCCCCGACCACATACATGCAAAAAACCCTGGCTGGCTGGCTCCAACCGAAAAACTTACACTATATATTGTGTGTGTGTGTGGGAACGATGCCCCCCAGCCCCTATAGTCAGGGGGTCGTTGGTGACAATCTGTATCAAGTGTTTCGATAAGTGTATGTAAATCTGATAGCATACATAAATTGGCAGCGTACGTATTTTGAATAGAATATCGCTCAAATAATAATAGGATAACAGAAGGTTGTGATACCAACCACCCACGTCTACGAGGATTTTTTTTTTTCTAAAGATAACGTTAAGGAGAAATCTGGTCGGGAATAGGTGTGGGTGTTGGATGGGGGTGTTTGTATGGCAACAACTGGGCGGCCGGAATACCCCCGGAAAGTGTTTTGCGATGCTTTGCACAAATCTGGAAATGATGGGTTAGCCGCTTGGGGTTGGGTGTAGGATAAGCGAGAGAGAGAGAGGCCAAAGGACATCTTACCTGGAGAATCCCGAAGTGCTATAATAGTATTCATCCTGGCTGTTATCTCCTGGAAAAGGCGGAAAGTAATTTGTTGTCCTTATCGGGCCTTTTGTCACCTATTCTACGCACTACGCGCGAGAATCTCCATAAATCAAAAAGGACTTGTTTTGGTGTGTTAAAAAGGATCAACGTTTCTTCCTCGTTTTTTTTTTTGTACTTCAAGATATATAAGCGAAATGGTAGGTAGCCATCTCTCGACGATGTTATACAGATATCCTTTCTCTTGTGCTGCTGCTAGCTACTTACTCTATGCCGCTGGGGCTGGGGTGATATGTCTCTTAAAATGATGAATCGCCTGATCCTTTTCGCATCAATTCTCTACGTTCGAGATGGTGCAATTTGCCATTCACTAGTGAATATATTTTTCTGTGTATGTGTATTGTTCCAAAACCACAACTCCTTTGAGCCAGAATACACCACAAAAAAAATTATCCCCCAATGCTACATTATCAGTGGCATAATTTATCCTTCTAAGATTCACGACGAGGCAAAACCAAATATAAAAAAAAGGAGAAAAAAAAGCACCCAGGATGGAGAGGAGAAATATGTATCTATATACGATGCGATAGGATAAGAGTCCTGATGGAGTCGAGGAGCTGCGATTTAATGCGATGACGTGATCCATAAAAGGCATATAATACCGCAATCTCGGATCCTTCGAATTCGGGTTCATTACGCTCTTAATATATTATTTTATTGGATAGTGGTCGGGCAGGATCACAGTCATCAAAGGACACTCTCTTCTGCCCAAAAGACACGACGACGTGCACAGGTCATGCACCATGTCCAATGGGGCACATTGAAATCAATCTCTTCTGGCCAAAAACCCGAGCATTGCAGTAAATTCTTTGTGGTACATGCCGCCTGGAAAAAGGATTTTAGATGCTTTGAAGAAGTCAGACTTTGACTAACCTCAGGCTCTCATGTACATGTGTATGTGGGTGTATTTCTTCGGTTGTTGCTTTTCTTATTGAATTTTTTTTATATATTTTCTATTTTATTGTATATAATATATAGGCGAGGGGTATGCCCCAAGAACCTCTGGCTCCGTCCCATATTCGCCGAATCTCACACAATAAAAGAAAACGCGCACGGCATTATCCTGTATACCTAGTCATAGCTCTCAGCTTGTCTCATTTGCCTTAACATTACCTTACAGACACCCAGTACATCAGCTGCAGTCGCACTGACTTTCTGGATCATAGAAACGCATGCCTTCTCTCGCTAGTATCTCTATTAGTAAAATTGCCGCTATCACACACGCCGCACCGTTTTATATGGTCCTGTATGCGCAGCCAGCTCGAAGAACGCATAAGGTGGCGACATATACATGCCTAAGTTGATACGTGCGATGATTGAGAAGTGCGTGCATTCAAATGCAAATTGACATATAGCTACGTTAATGAAACGCACGCAACGCAAAAGTTGGTCTACATCCAACTCTTCCTCATTGCCGCATTCACCATAGTCTCAAATACCCAAAACACAATCACACAAAACAGACAACACGTACTCGTCGCTTAGATTTTTTGGTTGTTTGTAAAGCCTCAATAATATTGTACTGGACGCAATGCACCGGATTGAAATGTCAATATGAGGCACTGTACGCCCGCACTTATCTGTTTCCAACTTTAGTCTGTATGCGGCCCTTCATTTTCTGCTGTTAGCCCTCTTTCTTTCTCCTGCTTGCTGGCCATACTGGCACTGCGTAAAACTAGGCTACGCTAAGGTACCTTAAGGCAAGCTGTTAGTGAATGATCTGTTCCCATACCTTCTACGGATATTTGTTTCCCCAGATTACTGATCAGCGTAGTTACAGCTTTGTATTCAGCAAACGGCAGATCAGCGCTTTCAGGCCACGCTTTAATACCTCAGAAGACTTCGTTCGCGCGTAGTTCAATTTTTAATCGATTCGTAGCCTCAAGACATATTGTGATCCACCAAATGTAAATCTGTACAACGTCGTCGGCCCATCTTCCAATTCACAATGAAGTAAACCTACCTTCTTTTGTTTTTAGGAAAGGTTGTTACCAAAAACAGTTTCGGAGAAAGGGGTGTGTTTGTCTGATTACACACTCGGGGCCAGCACGATCCGCCGGCACTGATCGTGTAGTTATTTCTTGTCCTTCGGGATTTTCTGCCTCCTTCCGGCTCTGGGAGTCTAGTACTTGTCGTGGTTGGCTGGTTCTCTATCGTTGAGTACGTTGGTTTTAGTCGGTCCAGCGAAGTGGACCAAATATTTTAGCTCTTCCTTGCCCAAACGATACTTCGCCACATTTATTGTCGCATATATTTATTGTCAAGCCACACACACATCATCGACGTAAGAGAAAATGTGATCCCCCGACCTCTCATGATCTCGTGCATAAAGCGTTGAGAAATCTTGAATGAATGGAATCGGGTGTCGATCGGGAATCGTTTCTGCGTTTTAGTACCAGTAGTTACCGCACGGGCGCCATCCTCCATCGAATTTTCTCACGGTTTTGTAATATCAGCCAATTGGTTGTCCACGTCTACCATCGTGATTCTTTCCACCTTTAAGGGGGTATTCTACCCGAGATGGTCCGAAAAATCGATTTTTTTTTATTTAATATTTTTGATGTAGACAATAAGTTTTATGAGAAAGAAGAGGGGGCAATGTATGGTCCTGGAATCGCTGATTAACCGTAAGTTACATCATTTGTAAGTTCCATGTTTGTAAATCTTTAAACTCGTTTTTCTCGAAACCATTTTTTTCGGGACGGTGGACACGATTCATAAAAAACCACTTGTCCAATTGACTTGAAATTTTACAAGGCTACTAAGCAAATGTATAGGTATGGCCTTATCTAGGATTATGGCGAAAGCATTTGTTTAACTAATGTTTTTAATGCAAAATATAAACAAAAACAGGGCAAAAAATCGTCATTTTTTTTCAAACGTCTGATTTATATTGAAGAAAAAATTTGTTTTCTTATTCCCTAGAAGAGGCGATAGCAGGAGGTCTTACGATTACAAAATGGGTTACACTTTGTGTTTCAGAATATTTAAACCGGAGTTATCATGTCCACCATGGAGCAGCTATTTTCGGCAGGCTCAAGTTCAAGGCGTCGAATGAACCATTATTAGCAAAGATATTTTTAATATTAAAAACGAAAATTATTCTTCAAAACCTGTAGAAAAACTTGTAAAAAACCTGGAATAAAAATATTGAAAGGCTTTTCATTTACAACGATTTGAAAACATCGACATTTCGGATCGCCTCGGGTAGAATACCCCCTTAATGAAATTCACCGTGCCTACTACGGATAGGGTCGTCAGTTTGTCGACTAATCTGGCGCCTCTAATGTCTACTAGCAATACGAAATGGTCCAGAAAGTCGGCTCCGATGATTTGCGCTCGTTGTCTGGGCAATGATGAATGCCCATGTGAATCGTCGGCGAAGTTTTACGCTCAGCGTGATTCGCTTAGTGCCGTATGTCTGGATTGGTGTTCCGTTGGCGGCGATTAGTTGGTTATTAGAATCCGTATTAGTTAGATCCTTTGAGTCTGGTGGAACTATCGAGACATCTGATCCCGAATCAATTAGAACCTTCGTCCTGAAAAGGCCATCTCGGATGAAGAGGCGTTTACGTTTCGTCCCACCTAATGTCGCCTTAAGGACTAGGTGGTCATCCCTTTTGTCCTTTTTTATAACTTCATGGTCTTCTACACCTCGTTGCATTGCCTCCGAATCTCCGGTGGTAGTATCAAATCCAGTCTCGTGGTCAGCTTCGGCTAGTTTCCCTAGACCGTTCTCGGCGTTGTTGCCGGAATCTAGACCTGCCGATCTGCATGGATGAGATGGCCTTCTCTAGTCCATCGAGGTTTGCTTCTAACTATGTGCAGTTGAGCCTAGCGATTTTCCGCTCATCTCCGCGACACTGCTAAAATCGGTCATTTCGACAATTTTGTCGGTAATAGATGATAACGCCTCTAGATTGTCCTTGCTTGCCGACAGGATCGGCCGGACTTGAACCGGTAATCTCTTCAGCCATAACGATCGGGGCAAGGAATCCGTGGTGCTCTGGCCTCCGCGGTGTCGCATTTCATTTTCCTAGTTGAGAGGGCTTTTTGTCTCCTAAAGCCACCTCGTTTAACAGTCGGAGTCTGAATACCTGATCAATAGGCACCTTTTCAGATTTCCGTATTTATCCAACTCCGGGGGTTCAATACTGCATCGCTGACCTGCTGAAGGACCTTTCCGTCTATATCACCCACTACCTGGTTAAATCTGGTTATATCTTTTTTTTATGTGGTAAAGTCAAGCTTAGGAATTACCCTTTATACTACTAGTTTGTCATGTCGTTCGAGTCATGGCCAGTCTCTAGTAGTAAGCTTGCTTTGAAGGATAGAGGAGAAGGGATAGGTGATGAGATACCGCACGTGTTGAACTGTGCCTCCATTTACGCGAACCATATCTTCGAAGACCTTACCGTTTGGAGTGTCAGCACTCTCACTGTCCACATTACTGAATGTTCGTGATGCTACCGTCCGTCCGCTATCGAATTTTATCATTACTTTTATTACTAGTGCCGAATTAAAAAGGCTCATTTAGTTTGCAGCTATTTCCCTGTTAACCTTACCTGAGAGTGAGAGCGCTACTGCAAGCTCTTCTCTTAGTTATACCCGACGAATACAAGAACGTTCGTTCATAAACCCTTAATTGTAATAATTATCGTCAGTCCATAAATGCTTTAGTAAATTCCTGTTTCAGTTGTTGCTACTTCACATCTTTATCTCTCGGATTTTCGATCGACTGGTTTCTTATCTCTCGGTGCTGTGATCGTACTTTCTTTCTCAGTCGAGGATGCACTGCTGAAAATGATTTGCAAAGAATTATTTGGCCCTCCGTGGATCTTTCACAAAGCCGGAGCTCTCCTTTGTTGCGCCCGGTGCAGTATACCATATTGCGCCCCATCAGATGTTGATTTTTTGATCGCGGTGAAGGACAACGGAAAAAACACAAACATTCTGTAAAGTTGCTTTAATATATGAAAATGAAGGCACGAGCACACTTTTTCACATTTTTTCTGAAATTGCGCCCCGTCCAATTGCGCCCGGTGCGTCAGTTGCACATATGCACCAATTGCACATAGTGCCTTTATCCAATAAGGATTTGCTTCGCGATCTTACTTTTGTACTGAGTTGTGATTGCGCTTTAACTTCACAAAACTCTCCCGCTAATCCTGTTTAAGGCTCCAGGATGTTTTTGGTGTTAGCTCAACTTCCCTAACTATTTCCAGCATAATCTATAGTACCATATACATACTCCAATCTCCCTAATAGAGATCCCTATGTCGTTCTCCAAGCCTTCATATTTCAAGGGATATTGGGTGATCACTGCACTGCATGTACTAGTACGAATTACAAATCAAGAACTATGGCACCTTGCCGGCCAAAAAAAGCATACGACGAAATCAGACTAACGAAATGGAATTGGATTGTCCACACCTTGACAAAGCAATGGGAAAAGACACAGACCGTCTTTACAGTTTCTTTTATATATGGCAATGAAGGCACGGGAACACTTTCATTTTTTTTTCTCGTAGTTTTAAATTTTTTTAAACCTTAATTTCTGAAATTTCGCCCGGTGAAAGTGCACCATTTGCACCTATGAAAGCGCCGCCCCTGATTTTGCAAATATGTCCACGGATTAGCAGTTCGGTTCAGCTGATTGTTGCCGCCACAGTCCTGATGGATCCAAGGAGCTGCTATTTAATGCGATGACGTGATCCTTAAAGGCATAAAATACCACAATCCCGAATCCTTCATTCGGGTTCATTACGCTCTTCATATGTTATTTTATTGGATAGTGGACAGTCATCAAAGGTCTCTCAAAAGACGTGCACAGGTCATGCACCGTATCCAATGGGGCACATTGAAATCAATCTCTGTGGCCAAAAACCGAGCATTGCAGTAATTCTTTGTGGTACATGCCGCCTGGAAAAAGGATTTTCGATGCTTTTCGAAGTCAGACTTTTAGCAAACCTCAGACTCACATGTATATGCATGAATGTGTGTCTGTGCGCTCATAAATACCATATAAAAAGGACAATTCCAGAAGAAAAGGACCTCTTTCCTAGTAAAAATTTTCAACAGGAATATTTCCTTTTGTTCGAAAAAGGATAAGGGGGTAGATTTGAAAAAAAAAAAAAAAAAAAAAAAAACAACGAACGGAATCCCTTTGAAAGTCTAAATAGGAATTTAATTTACTTGTGTCCTTCCATAAACACACAGAGCCAGCGACTAGGATCTTACCATGTGCCGGGGCTAATGTGGCTGGGGAATTTTTGTACTTGGTTCTTTCCGTTGTTGGTGTAGAGGAGACGTTGTTTAGAAGTTACACAACCGCCATAGAAGACCTCGAAATTATTTCTTTTTTTTTTATATATTTTGAAAGTCAAAGGAAGAACGAAACAACTATCGCGTGACTGGATGATATTAACCCCGACATTATGTATAGAGGGGCATTAATATTGGAAAAGGCTGATAAATAAGTGTGTGCTTAAGAAGCCCTGGATTTTGTAACGAGTCAAGTCCTTTTTGTGTGTTTGGAGTTTTTTTTTTCTATTTTTTTTTTGTTTTGTTTTTTTTATTTGCACGAGGTTATAATCGCTTAGTACCTAATTATCAAGTTAGCAGCAAGGGGTGAGGAAGGACATTTTTTCGTTGTTTTTTTGCAATCGTAATTGTTTGCGACAGGGATTTTGTTTGCGTATTAAGGATGTTTAATTATTTTCGTGTGTTAGATAATTAAATAAAATATATGTCAAGGTTTTTTTGAGGGAGGAGGGTGGAAAATTACATGTTTGGTAATTTTAATTGATGGTTATTAAGGAGTTGAATTAACAAAACTATTTACTTACTGTTTTTTTCGTTTTTTGTTGTTGATCAATTAATTATAAAGGTATATTTCAGTTTTTATACAGTTTTGGGGGTTTAAGGTTTATTTTGGTTTAGAAAAATTGATACTGAAATGCAGTATGCGGTCAATAAGGCTTTTTTTTTTTTTTATGTGGCAGTGCTAAGCTCAGGAGTCACCCTTTGTACTACTAGTCCGTCATGTCATTTGTCACGTCATGGTGCAATGTCGAGCAGTAAGCTTAGTACGGGGGAGGGATGAGGGGGGGGGGGCATAGGTTAAGGATTAAAAGGTACGGGGGGGGGGGGGTATTGAAGAAGGTGGTGATGAACCCTGCATTTGAACTCTTGGATGTTGTAGGAGTTCGGAAATACTGACTGCGAGAGGTTATTCCACAGCCGAGTTGTTCTATTAACAAACGAATTCATATCTTGTTGAGTGCGTGAAAGGGGGAGTTGCAGGTGGAGGGAATGAGACGAGTGGGCTAATCTGGTGTTGCGGGTATAAGATTGCCGTGGAGGCAGGAGAGCGTTTAACTCGGAGGAACAGTCACTGTGGTAGTAGCGATAAAATTTTGTCAGTGCTGCTACATTCCTACGGTGGCTCAGGGGGTCGATGGTGGAGCAGGCGGTGTCGTCATCAATTAACTTGAGCGCCCTTTTTTGCACCTTATCTAACCATGCCAAGGTGGTTATTGGGGCGCCGCCCCAAACGAGGGAGTTATATTCGAGAAGAGGCCGAATGTAGGATTTATAAATAACAGCACGGGCCGATGGCTGGAGGAGGAACTTGCACCTCTTAAGAAATCCCAAGCACTGAGATCCTTGTTTGGCGATTTGGAATATGTGGTCATTCCATCGCAAGTCTTTGGCTAAAGTCACGCCTAAGATGTGTAGGGATGGGTCGGCCTTTAGTACCATGTCATCCACTTTCAAGGATGGTGAGGTGTTGAACTTCTTTTTGGAGATAAGACAGTACTTGGTTTTGTCGGAGTTGAATTCAACACGATTCTTCTTTCCCCACTCTAGAATCAGCTTAATGTCATTTATAATCATTACTTGGACATTAGTTCGCGATCATCAAGACAGGATCTGGCATGAGTCTGTCTTGTATCGACGCTGTACGAGAAACGTAGAGTACCGTCGTCAGCGAAGCTGAGGAGTGGGTTGGAGGGGATTGAAAGAAGGTCATTTATAAATATGAGAAATAGGGCCGGTGATAAAATTGACCCCTGGGGGACCCCCGCAGAGATCGGGTGGGATGCGGATTTGACGCCATCCAATACTACTTTGATTGAACGGCCGGAAAGGAAACTCTCGATCCACTTCTGTAGAAGTGAGTCAACTCCAATAGCTTTGAGTTTAGCTAACAGGGCTGTGTGCCAAACTCTATCGAAAGCCTTGGAGATATCCAGAGCAACCAGACTAGACTCACCGGATTCATGCAGACTACGGCTGAGGTGTTCTGTAAGACAGACTAAAAGATCGCCAGTGGATCTTTTTTGTCGGAAGCCATACTGTCTGTCGTTTATGAGTAGGTTGGATTCTAGATATCCCATAAGCTTTTTGTTGATTATCGTCTCCATGGTTTTGGAGAGAATAGAAGTAGTTGCTATTGGGCGGTAATTGGAGGGATCGCTGGAGTCACCTTTTTTCGGTATGGGCTGAACATGGGCAAGTTTCCAAGAGTCGGGATAAACTCCGGAGAAATATGACAGGGAAAATAATTTGCGCAGAGGTTTAGCCAAAGGTGAGGCGCATTGTTTTAAGACGATAGGGGGTATATTATCGGGTCCAGTGGATTTGTTGGCATCGAGCTCTTTGAGGCACCTGTACACCTCGCGAGTCCTGAAAAAAACCCTGTCCATTGAATGGGCGTTACGCTTGGAAACAGGGGGTAGCACATCAGTTTCGGGTAAAGAAGAATTCGAAGCGAACATAGATGCTAATAAATTGGCCTTGGATTTGCTGTCTGCTATTACCTTCTCATTGTGAATAAAGGAAGGGGTTGAAGTTGTAGTGAAATTCTTCTTGATGGAACTTACCAAGGACCAGAAGTTTTTGCTACCGGAGGTTGCATTTAGGAGTTTACTTCTCAATTTGTTGTCAAATAAGGTTTTGACTTTCTTGATGGCGGTTTTACAAGAATTTCTTTGTTGTATGTACTCTAAACGGAGCGATTGGAAGTGCACGTTGTCTTCTTCAAGCTATCGATCGGTGTTCATCTTGCTTCTACTCTCTATTACTTTTAAACTTATTTATGTACTTCAGAATTCACATGTCAGAAATGCGTTCTAATTTATTGACCTTCTTCCACCTCAGTTTGTTCTTGTCCATGTTACTTAACAGGTCAACTCATAAATTATTGCAGGGCTTTGTGATGAATCGTCCTTTAGATGTGAGCTGATGGTGTATCGCATATGTTTCGTCACTCCTGAGCTTCCTTATTTTATCGTTGATTTATGCCTTTTTTGTTTAGTAATTTCTTCTTCGCTCTTCTTCTTTCAAAAATTCAAGTCTGGGCCCGCTTGTTTATCTTCTCCCCTTACCGGCATAACTCGGAATAGAACTGTTTGCCATAAAAAACAACGGTGTTGGCATCATACACTTCTTCCAAACTACTGAGTGGGATTTGTGTTTTCGTAGTGGGAACGCTATATATTTCGCTCGCTATTTCACCAAATTTATACTAGCGGAAATGCGTTAGTTCATTCCTCAATCTACCAAGTCCAAAAAACCTACGCCGAATTGATGGTGACTGTGTGAACACAATCAAGAGAAGACTAAAGAAGCCGTTTAAAGACATTTCAGAGTACGTACATTAGGTCAAAAAATTCCTTAAGTCTACCATCATGAAAGTTAAATTATACGGTGAAAAATAGAGAAGTAAGTTGCTCAATTCTATCATAGGCCGAACAAAATTTCTCGCCTTTAGGTTAGGTTAGGTTAGGTTGAATAGGCTGCTACTTCACTACTGAGCCCACTTAGGCACACCATTGGGCTCATTGTGATGCCATTCTAGTGTTGGGACCAAATAACTCGACAGAAATCAGGAACACCAGTGATTTGCACCTCCCTCAATCCATCAAGGAAAGGTGAGCACGGGAAGCTTCTGTCACCAGCTTGATGCACCGCTCTACGGTTTGGGTAATGTTTATTAGGATTGACGTGGCCTTTCAGTGTTTCTGGCAAGGACACCGAGAAACCTTCAAAAATTAACATCAAATTGTAAATTATTCTATGGGTGAGACGTCTTGATCTATTTCTTAATTTCTCACCTAACTTGGTCTTCTGTCGAAGTAGACTCTTCCTTAGGTAACTCGAGCCACACCGCCAGTCAGCCTTAATTTCCCACTTCCACTTCCCCATCTATCTTCTATCCTAAAAGAACTGTTTGGCCAACTGCTTGACATTTACTTGCCTTTTTCAAACCACAGACAGGGATTTGTGTTTGTACTAATGTGAATTCTGCGTTCTCTGTGTCAGCCGGGCAGGAAGGCGTTTGTTTATTTCCCCACTCTATCAAATCTATAAGACCAGGCCGAATATGTCGTTCAATGGGGAATATATTGACCCACTTAAAGCTAAATACGTCACCGCTTATAGATCTTCCAGAGTTCCCCAAATGAGGCACTTCGTCTTCAGGATAGTAAGTTCAGGAACTAATGTAATTCCATCATCTGGAAAGTCAAATCATCATTTGACGATAGGTTGAATAGTAAGAATCTCAATGCTACCTAAAAGCGCTAGGACAGCAAACTGTTTGTGGTCTCCAGATAAACCCCTGTCCCGATGGCCTCTAACGTCTCGGAGCTGTCGATGAATATTCGTGCATCGAACGTTCTCAATGCGTCTTCGTTTCTTCAATATTTATACGGCCGTAGGCTATTTTCAAATCTTTATATCATCTAGGGCACTTCTTAACAAACTATGAGGAGAATAATATTTTTTGTCTTTATTTGTAAGCTAAAATGGCAACTCTCTGCAGGTATGACCTAGCCTCTTTTCACCCCACATGCATATCTCTGGCGGGTGCATTTTTAAATTTCCGTGCCTGTAGCGTGCATACCCGTGAGGCAGGCGTATTTGTTCAGTATGCGTTTTAGCGGGCGCGTATATGCTTATAAAAATTTAAATTTATTTTTACCCTGGGGCTGTCGCTTAGACATGACTGTTCGAGTAGGGTTCCGTTGCGCAATGTACCACTGCCAGTGTGATGTTGGCCAACTGACCGTAGTCCTGCCTTCGGTCTATTAAGAAAGAGTTCCCGAAACCGGGGCTTGGATGTGCTCTTGGGATTCTCTATTTCCACTGCGACCCTCCTTGTGTCTAGAAACTTCGAACGAAACGGTAGATGTATAGGTCTGCGTTTTGTCCTGGTATGAGAGTCATTGCTCCTGGAGAGTCTTCTGACCGTTTAGGCAGCACACCAGACGGGCCCGGCATGCATCTGTTCTCCCTAGATGACATAGAAAGTGATGCTGCCACTTTTCTGCTAAGCTTTTCCCGGGTTCCTGTCCTCCGTCCTGGGTTTTTGTCTTTGCCGAATTGTGTGTTCTTTTACAAATTAATCGATGTAGATGCTTGCATCCCAAAAAACCGTGGCCTTACCGATTGCAACATCTTCTCTCCTTTAGAAAACCTCTTTTTCGGCTGTACCTATTCTGTCTGGGTTTATTAGTGTATTCAAAGTTATATGCAGAAACTCGTACGGATTGGGACAGAAACCAGCAGTTGCATCAATTGACCGCAATTATTCTCCAGTGAGATGAAATCTTCTTCTTCCTCCAAAGGCGCTACAGCCTAACACTAGCCTTATCCTCTCTAATTTCTTCATTAGTCTCCTCGATTTCTGGCCAAAGTTCTACCGTTCGATATATACATCCCCTCCGCATCCGCTACAACCGCATCCGTTCATCTTCCCCGTGGCTTCTTCGGCTTTCCTACGGGTGTTTCTCCTTCGATGGTGCCAGTGATGACTTTCATTGCTTATTCTGTCTTCTGGCATGCGCTCGAAATCTATTGAGTTTTACAAACGTCATTAAAGTCTATGTCGTCGAAGAAATGTCTTGAAATAACTCGCTGCTATCCATGTCCCTTCCTGATAAATTGGGCCTACTAAGCTTTTAAAAATATTTATTCCTGCTCTCCATCCTTTGAGTGTCCGTGTTTTATGTAGCACAAACTTCTCGGTAGTCTAGAGGTAAGGCGCATGGCTACCATCGCAGAGAACCCAGGTTCGAATCCCACCAGCACCACAGTTCTTCGCCTTTTTTTGACTTTTTATCACTTTCCTTCATTCTTCTTCCATCTTTAGCTTCCTGATTCCTCCTGTCAAAGCCTTCTCTAGCATCTCCCCGCTCCACCCAGTCGTCAGTTGGTTGATGAGATTCAACTCGTTTCACTTCTCTCCCTCTTCACTATCTTCCGACTACAGCTTGCTGTTCGACATTGCACTCTATACGAAAAAAGAGATTGTTAACAGTACAAAGGCGACCTCCAGTCTTTCACATAAAAAAAATCGTTTCCACATATTCCCTCATACGCCAATCCTAAACATTTGGTTTGAGTCTATGAGTCCATGGTCTTTTAGAAGACTCCTGCGACCTCCTTTGCGATATTGCAATGGACGAGCCGAGCGTCAGATTCGGTTGCATTGCATTGAGCTAAGACCGCCCTAGCCTATCCTATATCCTTCTAACTATACTTACTACTAAACCTTCCACCATGACCGGGACTACATGACGAACTAATAGTACAAACGCTGATTCCAAAGCCTAGTTTATCACACAAAAAACTCAATAACTCCCAAGTCTCATATACTATATAAAAACCCACTTTGGAATTTTCTGTCATAAAGTTACAGTCCTTTAATTAGATCAGTGTAGGTCCTGTACCCTAGACATATATTAACCAGGAAGACCCTAAGACCGGCAGCTTTCCACTCGACAATCAATTTATTTCCATATAGACACTATAAACAATGAAATTTATTAGTTAAAACATCGATAAACTCATACGCTTTACCCGGGGCCAGAGCCAAATCCATGGCCCTAAAATATAATGAACCCTCACGTAACACACATATCCTGTGTGTGTGTCTGTATGTATCTGGGAATAGCAGAAGGTTAACGAGATAAATATCGTCATTCAATTAGTTGGTAAGACCTTCAGTGCTAACGAACCTTACGATCCCCATTTGCTTTCCCACCAATCACCTACACTTAAGCTTCTTATCTCTCAAATGGAGGGGAAATCTCTCTTTCTCGTTTTTGGCATCTTAGCGTCTTTTGGCGAAATGTGGCACAGAAAATGTTTAGAAATTGAGGAGTCATCAGCGGAAAAGTGTCATCCATCATCAGTAATCCATCACTATATTAGAAAAGACTTTTCAATTAAAAGGAATCGTGCAAGGAATCCGCGATGTCATTCCCCGAAACGGAATTGATGGCCGCTTTCGGGGGTGATTTGTGTCACAGCAGCAGCAGCATCTTATGACGAATTCATTACCTTCAATCCGGCATGAGTTACTTTTCGGGGGCACATCATAAAAAAATAATTTCGGGCAGCCTCGCCGCCCAATGTGCTATGGAATGGTCGGAATGAACAATTTCTGTTTCATTACCCCGCAGCAGCGACCGGGGGGAATTATGGAACAGGGAGGAACGGAACATATTGAAATTGCGGCATTTTCTCAAGGCCTGTCTGTAATTGATCGCGTGATTATTGAGACTTGCCGTAATCTATTAGCGCTAATCGGTGGCTTGTAAGTACAGCATAATCTGTAGAGGATGGTTATCAGGCATTTCATAAATCCGCTCTGCTCTGAAATCCAATTAGGAAGAGACTGCTGAGGAAAACAACTGCAAAAATCTGTTTGGCCTACAGCAGAAAGTACAGTGCGCGACAAAAGTTTAATCTCAGTTTATATAGCAGCAAAGATGTGGTATACAGACCGCAATGCTATAAGTTTCGTAGAATTCCGGGTAAGTTTTAAGGGGTGTTTATGATTTGTTTATTAGCTTTCTCACTAATTGTTCTAAGAATCCGGCAGAATATTGTTAGTTTTGAAACTCTTGAGTTAAGGCTAAAAGCGGGTTGGGTAAAAGCCTCCGAGTAATCAATAACTTTTTTAAGCCCATCACAACTACCGGAGGAAGTTGAAAGCAGGGAAACAAACAAGGCCCATAACTAAGAGGTAAAGCACATAGTAGGATTCTGCGAATAGCGTCAAATTCATCCATGAAACCCATAGAGAAATTGCAATACTAATGGAGCTAGAATTTATTCAGGCGACCCAGACTAGATAACAGTACCATGGCCAAGGGGTCAAGGTGGTGATGGAGGAAATAATAGAAGGTCGGCCATGGATTTTTTTTAAGTTGACCAGGCAGCGATCCACACTCCTAGAGTGTCCAATAACGTTGTGGAACTGGAGTCACTATCGCTGTCTTCAACCCTCAGCATTATGGGAAACTTGTGAGCCCTGGTTACGAGGAGAGTTTACAATTCGGGGCAGCAATATGGAACCATCATAGAACTGGGCAGTACTCTAAGTACATCGTGAGGTGAAATTCAACTAGATTTCATTCAAAACTTGTATAGTTCAAAAGAAATTTAAAGAGATGGAGCTCTTAGTATAGAAAAAAGTGTGTTTTTAGTAAGCGTCATATGTCACTAGACTTAGAGATTTACGTCGATAGAAGCAGATGCGTATTTTGAGGACTTTCCAAAATTATACTTTTTTTGGACGGCTCAAAAAAATTCGCCGCAATAGAGGAGACTCATGCGGTTTCTTGCTTAGTTTCTTCGATTTCCGATTCTTATAATTTCGGCAGGTCGACCACCCTCATCCTTTCACATCCTGGACTTGGGACCAGACGACAGCGGAGTTTAGTCAATAGAGAAAGATGTCATTGTCTGTCAAAAGTCTTTTTGATTATTTAGATCAACTGTTAGTCTCACCAAAGTGTCGCATTCTTTGGTTGAGGTACTCTGTTAGTTACCATGAGTTGAATATCAGCTTGTTTCCCAGATCCTGGATAAAATCTGAAGAAGCATGAGATTAGAGCGTCGAACTCTTTGACATAATGTATTTCCATCATAAGAGCTGAAAAATTACCGTCCACTGAGTAGCTGGTGGAAAAGATCTTAGGTCCCGACCTTAGTTAAACTGTAGCGTCATTTAAGAAGTTTATTTGGTGGGCGAACTATCGGGGTCATAACAGTATTACGTAAAGAAGAATTCGAGGAGAATAGTAATGCTAATAAATTCGCCAGTCTGTAATCACCTGCTTCGTCCTTTAAAAGAAAGAACGGATTGCAGATATAGTGACGGAAGTTACCCATAATACCCATAAATTTGTAATGCCAGTGTGAAAATCTTACTTCTCAGCCTGTCGTCAAGTGATTTTCCTAATAGTGAAGCTACAAGAGTTTCTCGCTTTGAAACATAGGGTGCGTTTTATGTTCCCGGTTTACGTAAACAGTTAGCATCGTGCACGTGCTGTGTATGTGACGTGGTACATTCCTGTTGCAGCCACATGCGCAATAGGCCCAAATGATTCAATCCGGCACATCGATAGCCATCACCAGTAACTGTTACAAAATTGCCTCCTCGCCTTCTGAGCCTAGAAGAAAATGCGCTCAACGAGGGTGTTATGGTATTTAGTGTATCAATTAAGGATTTCCAAGGCTTGAATAGTGGATCGTTGAAATATGACTCGCTCATGATGATTTTTTGCCAAATATTGATCGTCTACACCGAGCTGTAAACCCCGCCATTGCAGTGTCCATAAAAATGATCATCGACTACTATCCACACAACTGTCAAAAATGAACTGACAAACGACGGTAAAATCCAAAATGATGGCTAAAATAATCAGTATGAAAAATAAAACAGACCTGGAAGTAAAGACGAAGTGACTGATTCCGAGAATGTCTGCTATGTAAGCGGCTTCTTTAGCTTGAATTGAGTTCCTACATTTCCCAAAAAATCATCGATTCAGTTGATGTTTCATAGACTGGGTAGAATGAGCCTATATTATACTCTGGCGACCCAGAGAGCTACAGATTTGGTGTTCTTACTACGGAAACACAAGTCCGAGTCAGTAAACAAGAAGCGAATAAGCCCCAACCAGTTGGTTTTTCAATAGTACCTGGCAGTTCTTTTAGAAGGAGTCTCGGCAGTGTTGACATGAGAGATTAACGCTGGCTAGGTAGTGATCTGAGTTTTGGAGGAATGTTCTAACGTCGACGGAACATCGGGTATGATAGGGAGTAAGAATTTTGTCAAAGAGGTGTGCTCCTGTAGCGGATATGACATCTAGTGATTCAGGGAAGGTGGAATAATGGTCAACGATGGTCAAACTATGTACCATCCCACGCTCGATTCCATATACGGTATGGTTCCTCACATTTTCACATGTCCTTGATACATGACAATCCTCCTTCCTTCTTTACAGAAATTCACTGCACTTGCTCCTGTCATCTCATGTGAGCATAATAATAATATTGAATGCCAAAAATTGTCTGTTGGTTTTGGCAGTTCATTTACTCCATCTTCTTCGATCTATTCGAGTAGAGCTTATGTTGTCTGGTATGGCACACAATGATAGAACCGTCTACACCACTAGTACACTGGGGCTTAATTCCAAGATCTAGTCCTCCACAAAAAAACCGAGATTCCACTACACTACCCAAATCATCCTCAAATTCCAATTGGAGTAATTTACTTATCAACAATGATCCCCGAAATTCAGTCAAAGTGCTAGTAAAGTCACACATTTACCCACAGACACAAGCTAATTAATAATCAGAATAATCCATTATAACTAATCGCGTCCTGGAGAATGTCCCAATCCTTTCTGTTTATTGAAATATAATCAGATGGAAATATCCGAGGAATGCATGCTCGAAACTACTTCTTACGGATGTTGTTTTTTATACATACATGTGTATCTGTATGTATGGCAAACGAATTCTTACATCTCGGCCCAGCCCTTAATCCCCCTGTCCTTTTAGATAACCAAAATGTCCTCTTGGGACAAATCAACCCATTAAATCAAGCAGGCCTATTGCCGACATCTTTAATTAGATCTCATTTACGTAATCTGCCGTTCTGTTCCACGCTTGAAGCCCTTTGAAGCCCTTCGAAGAGTGATATATGCCCAACAACATTGTCAAAGGCAAAAGGGGCGCAGACCGGTTCTGCCATGGCCCCTGGCCTCTATGGCCCATTCGGCCAAGTGTTGTCGCCTGTGAAATGACCTGTCGTCATGAGACAAAGATGGTATCGTCACATTTGGTGGGCAATAAAGTGGCATTTCGATACAAATTAATCTTTAAGGACTAATGCATAATAATTTACAGTGCTGGCGATAGAATCTGGCTTAAGCGGTCGTCAAAAAGGTTTGGCCTAGCCTAGACTTTTATTTGTCGAAGTATTTGGCACTATTCACCATTCTATACCAAAGCGTTTCGTGTCCTTTAAGATAAATTCTGCTTGTTTTTAGGACACGATTTATGCCACTACATCAGAGCCTGGTGTCAGATCTAAATTTTATGCAAATTTATTCATGTCCAATAGATATTATGGGCGATTAGTAATTAAAACCATCACCAGGATGAGCTGTCGTCGGCCAATTTTCTCGTAATTGGAATTATTCGGTGCGGGATTCCCTAAGACAAAGGCTAGTAATGATAGCACGCCAATTAGAAGTTTGATTTTCTCTGGAGTTGGGAAGACAGCGGACGTCATCGTTTTACTATCAGATTGGGTAGAGGCCCTCTCTCTACTAGAGGGACATGTCAATCTCTATTTGAGCTTGCGACGGGTCAACCCCTTCAAGTTCCATGCACGAATAATGTCGATTTTTAATTGCTTTGAATTGAGGTCGGAATTGAGGCCAAAAATTGAGGTAACTTGAAGGTGGGCACGCCTTAAGGCAGCCAGATTTGTGTTCTTTCTTTTGAAGAGTGACCTTCGTTGTTTTGATTAGCAATAATGCAAGTCTCTTTTTTTTTAAATAGTTTCTTGTTGTTGCTTTTTTACTCGTGTTCGCGATAAAATTTTTGCCGCAGGTAGCAAAATTGAAAGTATGTAAAGCGGAGTGGACCATCTTTAACCAATAGTCTACCTAGGCCGGAAATATTGTTTAAATTATTATTTTGTGGAAGTTAAATTTTTTTCTGCTTAACCCCCGTACTGTCAATTACTTAATTTAAATTGATCACTCCTAGTCAGTGTTAATTTCTCATAAAAAAATCAGCTAAAATTTCGAGTAAGTTCCTGCACCAGGGAAGTAAAATGCCCAGCTCTTCTTGCATAAGAATGTACAGGGAAAGCACTTGCGTAAATTTGTGTATGTCTTTGTCATTGTTTTCCCTGAATGTTTTAAACAAAATTTTATTAACTCCTAATTTTTTAAATTGCGCCCGTTGCCAGTGCACCATTCTCACCTATGAAAGCGATGTCGATATTAGCCTCGGTGATGGGATTATTACCAACATTGCTTCCCTACCTAGGTGGTGCGAGTGGCATCGCAACCAATAACTAAAGCTGGTGACAGAATTTCGCTCAAACGCGGTGCGGACATTGACAGATAGAATAAAGTATGTGTATTGCAATGCGAACTAACGAAATGTGGCTTTAGCGCTACGCACACACCGCGGAAGTTGCTTTACTTTCTACTTCTGGCGCGTTGCCGCGGGGTCCAGTGTAAAGAAGTTGTTTGTGTGTTGTGTTTTGAGTCGTGTTTTGGTGTTGGTGGGCATTTTGTTTATGTTTTGAATCGTGTGCTGGTGAAGGGGATAAGAAATTTGTTGAATTTCATAATTATTTCGAAATTGTGGTGATGAAATTAGTACCTAGAGCAAATACAAGTCCTGCAGGATAGAAAATTAATACGCAAATCATACAGCTTTTTCAATTTATTTCGTATCACGTCCACTTGTCACTTTGATTTTTAGGTTGTGTCAAAGTCGGAACGCGACACCAGCACGGCGACTTTGTGTCAGTGAAAAATCCGCGCACACCGCGAAGCCAATGTCCGCACCGCGTTTGAGCGAAATTCTGTCACCAGCTTAACTGAATGTTCCTCGTAGCGCAGTCCTTCAAAAGTCTTCTGACATCTGGCAGGGGTGGGGCAGGCTCTTCTCTAGCGAGGTAGGCCGAAGCTATGCCAAGCCTGGTCATTCCTACAGGCCGTATCAGACCAAATTTTTGAGCAGCAGCGGAAGAGGCAGCATGCTGCTTCTTGTATCAGATTCGTTGTAGCAGCAGCAGGCAGCAAACGCTTTTTCGTCTTAAATAAAAAACTGAAATGTCAAAAAAGCTGCCTTGATGAGCAGAAAAATTAGGATTAGGAATGAAAATGCAGCGGCAGCATTCAGTGCTGTGGTCATGTGATCCGCTTTGACCAATAGAAACAGTTTGCTGCTGATATTTTTGTTGCGCTGCTTTGGATCTGATACAGCCTTACGTCTCCGTGCAGCACTACCTCCGCCGCTACCAGATCTCTGAGTGCGAACTGCGAAAAAGGAAGGCAGGTTACTCTTTTCCCTATAAGAAGTGCTGTTCTAGGGCAGCCATGCCTGGTGGAGTAGATAAGTTTGCCAACATTAGTGCCGACGACACATACTTTTCCTCGGTATACGTGTTGTATGGTATGTATTTCTCTTTGATTAGGGCCACATCTAAGTTGCACGAGATAAGCCTTTTTTCAAGTATTGTTAGAGGTCTCAACCACCACCCCAGAGAGTGAAGTGGTCACCATCCTCACATTGGAGCTTACCTCTGCCAATCCCGGAGCAGGCTCCTGCGAAGCTTCAGATGGTAGCCTCGGGGTTTCTGCTTCTTTGGTGATAGCAGCTGAGCTGGTCACGGCTGGTTGCGAAGTTCTGGCGGTCGCTGAGGGAACATTTTGTAGGGGTTACAAAAGAAATTAAATCCGCGGCCCATTTGTTAGCACCTCTGTTAGCCTCGAATTCTTCTTTACTTGATACTTCTATGACCTGAACTGTTTACCCTGCCTCCTACTCAATGGATCGAATTTTTTGCTCGATGTCAATAAATACAGTCATCTTGATAATATTCCGCCTCAAGTTCTCAATAAATGTGTGTCACGTTTGGGTAAACGTCTGGGCACTCTTCGTTCGCCCATCATACTTCCGCAGAGTTTATCTAAGCTCTTGAAAACTAGGTCATCTTTAACCCATATCGAAGAAAAGCGAATCTTCTTCTTTCTTTTAGAGGGTGTCCATAACGTCCTTAAAAACTTCCCACGCTAAGGGTTTTGATATGTCCTCAAATTGATTAGGGATTCATATCCAAAATCTCCCTGGGAAACTTTATATCCTTGCTGTCGCTACTTACTGCGCATCACCAACAGCTACATTCAGCTACCAACTTAGATGATAATTAAGCTATCCCTGTTGAAATTTAAGAGTTTGTTCGGATTAGCCTTGTCGATTTGAATGAACCGTTTAGATTAACTGACACCCTGGGTTTTGTCCAGCTATGAAGAAATAGCCTGTCGATCCAATTCTTGATGGCCGATCTTACATGACAGCTTGGTTAGCTGCAGAAAAGTGACTACCCGGGACAGTCTTCGATGACACCCTTTTTACCGTGGCATTTCTTCGCCTTTCTCCATTTTATACGGCTTCTGGTCTTAATTTTCTGTAGATGGCCTCCACATTTTCTCGGACCTTATCATATGGGTGTTTTTCCGGCGTTAGTGACGCCTCGGCCATTTCTTTTAGTTCTGCCCTTTCATCGGCGACTCTCGAGCAGCTAAAGTTGACGTGCTCTGCGTCTTCTCCCATCGCTGGGCATACTGAACCCAACGATAACGTTGGATCGCATAGACCCAGCCTTACCCATTATTGGTTTTATGTCTGTCCGTATTCCAAAAAGGTCGTTCTTCCTTTAAAGATAGCCCTGCCGTGCTGCCATTCGAACCCACGAAGCCCCTTACTTACTTCTATAAGAACTAATCGGTTATTTACATGCTCCCTGGCTTAAAGGAGAAACGTCCCATTGACACATGGGCTTGTCACAGCTTCCTTTTCTTTACTAGGTGGAGCGGAGGGAGGGTGAGAAGGGATCTCGTAATCGCAGTTAGACAAGTGCTTGAGACCTACGGAACCCTTGAACCAAAGTTTGCACTAGTTTGGTAAGCTCTAGATCTCCAAGGCTTATGACAGAGAATGACACCCTGTTGACTATATTCCAAGCTATAGGTTTCAATTTTTGAGAACTGAACTGAGGGCTTTATTTTGGCCTTTTTACTGTTTATGAAGGTATTACCGGACCGTATCGAATTCAAACCACGTCGTCGGTGTGCCCTAAGGCTGAATTCTATCACCTGGGTTTTTTTCCTAATATGTATTCGTAAATGACCTGTTAACCCCCCTCGGGTAAAATTCACATCTTGTACCGCTGATAACAATACCTTCTCATATGGCCTCGAGAATATGAGGCAACCACCTACTAGACTGAGGTATTTGGATTGTGAACCCATGTCCAATTCGATCAACAGGGATATCGACCTCATTTTGGATTAGGACCATAAAGCTGGAAACAAATGCATGGGTGCAGTGCGAGCGACCAATACGGTAACTTTTCGCTAACAAATAATTACTTGCTTCCGTTCCGTCGTGTCTTTCAAACACATCCAAAAACTCTAAACGACAAACGCGTTTATTTTGTGTGTATGCTTGTGTCTGGGGATTTAAGGCTATGTCTAATGCGGCAATTGCGAAGTTAGTAGATCAAATTTTTCATTGCTTGCGTTTTATTCCATCCCTCCAAGGGCGCTACAGCCCAAACTGAGCCTTAGCCTCCTCCAGGGCGTTTGACGGTTCTTTGCAGCTGTTCTCCAGTTTCGAATGTTGTCACAGAGTCATTCATCTTCTTCTGGGTCTACCTACTGGGCTATGTTCCGTAATTCATGAGCTGTATTGAAATACGGATATCGTCCATGCCGGCTAGTCTTAGTCTGTTCTATTCACGCAACTATAAGTGTGGTTGCATTTTAATGCATTCACTTCTATAATATCTGTTCCCACACGCACCGCACGCATGCATGTTTGTCTGCAACTTAAGAATCATGTCGAATTCAACAAGCCTCTAAAACGAAGTATTGCCTTATCTTTAATAAGACCTGTAATTTACAAAAGTGGAGTGCAAACTAGAGCTATCAAATTCGTTGAATAATATAACCACTGGATTATGGAATAATGTTTTAAAGACTGTATTTCCGAGTTCGAACAACGTAGAGTTCAAGTACAAGGTTGATCGTCTTCTCCTTCAGCATCCTTCAGACTACTATTAACATACTTTATCCTTTATTCCTTCCTTCGTAACTATTAGACATTGCGCCAAGACGAGTACGACATGACGAACTGCCACTTCAAGGGTTCATTCCTAACCTTAGTGGGACCTTATTATTTTTTTCTACTGCTCATTAATCCTACTACAAAACCCTTCGAAAACACTACCGAGAACCGCTGAATAATACAACGTCACATCCGGGACTTCCTATTTATTCAACATGTAAAAAAGTGATTGGAGCTTGTGTGTTGTTGGCCAACCCCTCCAATCCCATTTGGTATATTAAATTTCCATACACTCATAACCAGGGCAGGTCTCCTTATCCTGCCGAAACTGTGTCATATCCCCAATTGGAATAACACACACCCACACACATCTCATCTTCTCCCCAATTTCTCAAAAGTCCAAGAAGTAATCCATTTTTTTGTATTGTAATGATTTATTTATTTTTTTATTTTTTTTTTTATTTTTTGGAAAGCCAAGAACTAAAAGTAATATTTTCCATTTTTTTTTCTTCCTTCCAGCATAAACCATGATTCTCAGGAAATGTGGGTAAACACCATGGATAGTAAAAAAGCCATTGGGACAGCAATATTGTTGGTAAGTAGTAGTAGTAGTAGAAGAGGAGAGTATAAAGGGTAAAGAAGAAGACGACGACAACGAAGGGTAAACGAGGCCCCATTTACACTGACCCAAAAGTGTCAATCCCCGGCAACGCCCGAGGGATTCTGCTGTCTCAAGGCTCAAATAACATAACATGAATTATGCTCAGATTTTGTGCTACTTATGTGGAATAGTTTGAAATCGTATATAGTAGCAGCCCCCCAGACCCAGGGCTTGCTGCGGCTAGCAATAAGGATTTTGAAATATTCCCTCATAACTTAACATATTATCATAAAAATGGCTCCTTGCGTATTATCATTATATTGTTGATGTGCAACCCCTATTATTAGGGATTATTATTAGCTTTTGTGTCGCACACAACAAAAGATGTGCCAGAGCATACAGGGAGAGAGTGTTTCCGTGTGATCCTTTTTCATCTTCCCTTCTATTTATCCTTAATTCTAAAAACTTCGTATACTACCGCACGCGCCATACCCGGAGAGTATGCTTGCGAGATAAATGCACAAGTTTCGTTTTCTAGGTCATCCAATTTCTGCAACTCTGCAGAATATTAGTGAAAGGGGGGGGGGGGGGGGGGGGGTAGAGGGTTGCGGATACACATGAATTGTTTGCCGTGAGAGAAGGGAGACAAAGTAGCTACGCTACAGCACGGCAGTTCCTTTCGATGCATTTTTCTCGTTGTTTGTTATGCACCTTAAGAAAATTGCACAAAACAAGTTTCCATTTAAAAATTATCGGTGGCGGTATACAATGTTGTAGAAGAGTTCACGTACGATAGAATTGCGTGAAAGGGGTAGTTTGTAGTATTTCGTCACCCTTTATTTAATTATAGAGCTTCACTCCGTCTTGGCAGTGACAAACTATGTAAATTTTAAGACAGGTCTGTTGATGTTATACTAATCCAATCGCAGCACAAACCGGATTTAGTATCAATGAAAAAGGGGGATTCCCGGATTTAGAATAAATTTCATTTTCCCTTATTTCTGGTTGCAGTTTAGCCCATGGGACATAGGGGTCTATGGGATTAAATGTAATGTGACTGGAGAGAGGAGTTTCTTAATAGTGGATCGCAATTTCGACATCGGATTCGTGATCAGCGCCCCCAAAAGCCCCCGAGTGTAAAATTTGAGATCATTTAAGGCACTTTTTGACTTTTGGCCAGCTTTTTTGGATTTGGTACCACTGTGCAACGGTCGAACCAGTAGTACTTACCAAACTGTCGCTCGTTAGGGTCGCTAATTCGTCCGTGAGACCTACAATCGGATAGACTTTCTGTTTGATTCGGCCGCAGATGTATCAATTGCTCCCGCCAAGGCATTTCCGATCCACAACGGTAATCCGAACGTCTTTCTGCATGCAGCCGAAGAATCACCGATCTTTAGACTTTTGACTCAAAGTTCGTTAAATTTCATTTCGGCTTACGCCGACGATATGTTCTTGACTTTATGATAGCCGACATCACAAAAGCCATTATTGGGGCGGTCTTCTTAATGAAGTTCGAATTGTCCGTCGATTTCAAAAATCGGCAACTATTCTACAGCTACATTTTCAATTAACAAACAAGTCGACTACCACCACTCGGCAATTACCCTTTGTCACCGATCGATCGGCGGGAAACTGAAAGTGGCGAAGTTAGAATTTCATCATATGGTCCAATTGAGGATTTGTCGGCCTTCGTCATCTCCCGCAACTCCTCCACTTCATCTGGTCTCTAAACGGGACTCACATGATTGAAGCCATGTGGCGACTACATTAATGCTGTAACTGCACATAGGTAACCGATCGCGCATATACGGACTTCACGTGCATGTCATCACATACCAATCGCCCCAGAAGACGTGCATAAGACTCCGCTCATTACGCCATTCGGCCTATACGAGTTTACTTGTGTGCCATTCGGCTTGAAAAATACAGCCCAAACCTTTCAAAGGTTCATAGACGAAGTTACGAGAGATCTCGACTTCGTTTATGCGTACTTATCGTCAGTAAAACCTAGGATGAGCATACCGTTCACCTTAAAGAGTTCTTTAAATGCCTCGATAGCTTCGGTTTAACCAATAAGCTGGGGAAATGCATTTTTGGTACACAATAGATCAAGTTTCTAAGCCACCGTATCACAAAGGATGGAATACTTCCATGCTCCGATCGGGTTCGGGCTATCATTGAGCTCGCAACTCCAACTTCTATCAAACCAATCCAGAAGTTTTTGGGAATGGAATTTGATTGGGAATTTCAATCACCCATTTATACCAAAATTGACTGAAAAGTTGGTGACGAAAAGCAAACATTTGAGATTCCTTCTTAACCATTCGCGTGCCAATAAAGAATTTCCCTGGCCAACAGAATGCCAGGCAGCATTTCTCAAGGTAAAAACCTCGATGGCAAAAGCAACTCTGCTGAACCATCGAATCGATAAGGCAAAACAGACTACTTGTCGCGCTCAGTGACAACCGACAACGTTGACTCAGTCACCTTCGACCTGCTAACACTAGCTCAGACTCAACACGGTGACACAGAGTTAAAGTCTCTACAAGAGCACTCCAACAACGGCTCACGGGTAAAACTAGTTCTCATATCAATACCATAC
The DNA here is from genome assembly GCA_949987705.1 of Thereva unica. NCBI lineage: Eukaryota > Metazoa > Arthropoda > Insecta > Diptera > Therevidae > Thereva > Thereva unica. The sequence continues at coordinate 20,120,816 of OX465285.1, read as the reverse complement.
TATCTTCCAACTCCGAACTTAGACTCGCTCATCCTAGTATTCGTGCTACAAGACGAGCAGTTCCCAAGAAATACGTCTGGCCATCGATCAACAAAGACTGCAATGATTGGTCTCGATTATGCTTAGGCTGCCAAAAGTCCAAAGTTTCACGGCATTACCACATCTCCATTTGAAGCTTTCAAGTTTCCAAATAATAGATTTGACCATATTCATATGAATATAGTGGGACCCTGCCCCTTCTCGTAGATACTTCTATATCTTAACGATAGTCGACAGTTTCACGCGATTGCTCGAAGCATATTCAATTCGAGATATCTCAGCTTCAACAGTGGCAAAAAGATTCGTCACTGAATTCGTCCCAAGATTCGGAGTACCACAACCGATGAACCTACGCAGTTCAAATCGAAACTGTTTAATGAAGTTGCCAAATTGCTCGGCACTCGTCCAATCTGGACAACTGCCTACCATCCGCAAGCAAACGTGATGGTTGGATGCAGCTTAAAGCAACCTTAATGGAAAGGGACAACACTACTCTTTGGAGTGATGACTTGCCCTTTCCAGAATTGCTACGGCCTTTACTTTTGAAGTTATAAACAATTTTAATGTTTTTCGCCTACCCTCCTCCACCTGTGCCGCCTATCGGCAGTTTTCGGAGCACCAGATACGACAGTTTTGCTTGTTTAGGTACCCATCCAGCCAATGGCGTTACATCCCATATCGACCCTTCTTGGTCCCCTCTAGGGGATTTCTCCAAGTTTGACGGTTCATTACAGCACTTGTCCAGTAGGTACCAAGTGTTGAACATGTTGAAAGCAGCAATTTGCACGAGGCCCACTGTAACAAAAATCAAAACAAAAAATTTCTGTAACGGGGCTTCGTTTTATAAATCTCAATAGCAGTGTGCTTTGCGAGAGAAGAAACATTGGGCTAGTGAAAGACAACCTTGACGGAGTGTTACGCCTTCTGAAACAAGCGAGATGCTAACCAGCATAAAAAAATAGTAACGCCAACAGCACCAGACTATAAGGTGAACAAACAGGTTAAGACCCGGTTTAATTTCCTTATTATTAGCCGGTTATACCGGCAAGATGCCATACTAGGGCTACTGTAAATGCCTTTCGCAAGTGTGTATCCAGTGTCGATCCATATTTGAAACCCTCTTCGTTTTGCTTGTCAAATGTCATTGAACTGCCAGTTGTATGTTGACATTTCAAAAATGGTGCGAAATTTGAAATGACACCCCTTATAGAAAGATTCTTTTTGCAGCATATTATAATCGATCAATATTTGTACTTTAGAATGTCATGTTTTTTGGACTGTTATCCTGTTGAAAGTCGAAATTTTTTAAATTTACTTTTTCGCAGCCATGCTGGTCTGTTGTAGTTGCAATAACCTAAAAATTTCCTACCCCACTTGACTTTATGCTTTGGTGCATAACCTTCCTTTTTTCTTATGAACGCCCTATGACGTACAAGGTGTCGATTCACTAGGTTCGTTACTCCTGGCAAGTCCTTGTTTTTTAAAAATTTATAATAAAGTCTTTCCCAGAAATATCCAATGGTTCTCTTTGAAGTCTTAATAATATAATGAAATACTGCTATCTTAAGAATGCAAATGGCTGGTAGATTGTCTTGAATGAGAATTGAAATTACAAATACAAGTGCTTCCAGGAATTAACGGAAAAATAATACAACGAAAGGCAGGGGAAACGCACATTTACTTTCGGAACAAACGTTTTGGTGCCTTTAATGAGTTTATTTGGCCTTCATGGTATGGCATTGGACGAGAGAGAGGCTGACAACCTATCCTTGGAAAACCATTTTTGTTTCGGAACAGTCAGAACATTTTATAGACCTGAAGCAGACATTTTAGGACTGGCAAATAGTCTTTTCACTGCAGGTAATATCGATTGGAGCATGGGTCCTTTCAAGCTCTTTAAGGCTGCTAGGAAAGACCTATCGTTCCCGGCTACCCGGGGCTTGGAGGATATCCCACCAATTCGGATGCCACTGTTCCAGGGCAGCTTTGCGCTTTCTGGTTGCGAAAATAGCTGCAAAAGACTGTCCTCGAGCGGACGTCCTATTGCATCTCCTCTATAGGTTATCTCAATCGACAAATTTCCTACCGATTTGAATATTCAGAACTTCAAACCACAGACCTATGCAGGTGATATCGTCATAGCAATCAGCGACGGCCATGGCGCACCATCTTAGACATCATGCAAGCTGCCCTTTCATAAATTCATAAGCTGGTGTCGGAACAATAACTAGGGTCGATATTATAACCTACAAGAAACTGTCATGGTACCATTAAGTTATAGAAGGATGCTAAGTTTTAAAGCTCCCTTTCTATGTGGTAGGGAAATTCGTGGGTTAAGAACTAGAGAAGCGTAAGGGCAAAATGACAACTTCTCAGGGGAGCCGAAAAACAATTCAAATTTACCTACCGTTATAAACAAATATCTTTTGTTTTTATACGTTTTTGTTGTACTAAGCAATGTACACACTACATCGTTCCAGTTTTTTGGCACATCAAAATATGGGGATTAAAAAAGCGAATGGCGAAAAAAAATTTTTTTTTGTATTTTTGCCCTTACGCTTCTCTAGTTCTTAACCCACGAATTTAACTTGCCAAAGGAAGCTAAGTACCGTAAACATCATCGAAGGACACCCTTAATCGAGAGTCAAGGATTACTTTTATCCACAATCGGTGGTATTTTTAAAATGCTTAAAAGTCAAATGCTGAGAATTTATGGCCTTGGAAATTCTTTTCGAGAATTTTAGAAAATCACTGGGATGCTGGTTTGCACCTTTTGCTCACGTTTTCGCATATGAATATCTCACTCGTACTTCTATTCCGAAAGTTAAGTTAATTCTCCGTGAAAAGCTCTCTTAAAATTTGTTAAAGCTTGTTGGTTGTTGGTATGGAAAATAAAAGCTTTCATAGCTACGTACGAAACCATTTCCTCTCATGTGAAACCACAGCATGCCTTTGTTATAATTTAACAAAAGAAGCTCTCAGATTACTCATTCGAAATATCTCGAGTAGTATAGCTATGTGACTACTGTACCAGTGACGTCGTCGTTTGTTGTCTTTCCTATATCTCAGAAACAGCAACTATCATATCGCAAAGACTGAGACTCAAACCAAAATTTAAATAAATGCATCGGAACCTGGTTTAGCAAAATCCCGGTTAAAGCACTCCGAAGTTCATAAATGAAGATTCGATCCCCACCTCGAAAGCCTCACCTAAGACATAAGGTGTATGAAACCCAGACAAATAGCAAAGTTTAAGCCAAGGCGCAGTACAAAAGCTCATCCAGCCCGAAAGCTCATCCGAGGCATATGTAAATTTAATCGAATTCCCACATCGAATTCCGTCATCCGAGACACATGAAAGTTCAAGCATGGCACAGCAAGTTCAAAAGCTCATCCGAGGCACATGTCTAATGTGGCCCAAGTTGGGGTGCTCCAAGAGTCCAACCCCAGACCTCAATAACACAAAAAATGTCTACTTCTCAAACACATTCTCGAGGCGTATTCTGGCCCTCCCGATAAGGGCTGCCCGTCGGGGGTCGTGCTATGGGGAGACCTGGGTGGTACCACCTAGGCTCGTTCATCATCACTTACCTTATCTGTAGGAGGGCGCTCCCTATCCGGTCGGTCACGGAGTGCCGGTATGAAGCAGAGGTCCCCTGAAGAAACTCCCGCAGAGAGCTATGTCGTCCGCTGCCTCTCCATCTTGTCGCTTAGCACATCATCCTAAAAAAAACAACCGTGCCAACACCCTGAAATCAACCACCTGTCAGCAACATAAACACAGAAGAATAGTCAACCTTTAATGGCGCATCAAAATTATTACAATCGAAAAAGTAAAATGACCCCTGCAGGTAACAACGCTACGACTTACACGTCTAGGCTAGCTTGAACTATTCAGCGCTCAGGTCGTGGGTGCCACAACTTAATTATCTTCACTCGAAACCCGACACCGTCAACTCGCAACCGCCCTGGTACCAAAACGATTCCCGGGTCGACGTTAGTGTTGACCTGCCCGACAAACCCAATACCCTATAACCGCTGTAACAATTATCTGCCAAAAACAATTAAAACACTAAAACACCTCCTATTCAAACTGCAACCAACAAACCAGGAACTCTAGTCTCCTGTACCCTCCTAGGAGCGGGGCCGTCCACAGGAGTAGTGCGTGCCTAGAAGAACGGGACAAGAGGTTTGGTTACCTGCTCGTCTGCTGGAGTAGTGTGTGCCCTAGCGGAGCTGGTACCTAGACATAATGCCGGTAGGATGTCGTGCCCAATATAAACAACTTTTTTGTTATGTGACAGCGTCAAGCTTTGTACCACTAGTCCGTCAAGTAATGGTGCAATGTCTAGTAATAAGTTCGATCTGAAGGGTGCGCCCTGTAGAATTGTGCCACAGAAAAAAGTTTACAGCAGAAAAAATACTTATCTTAACGCCCACCAGCGGGCGTCTACGGTCATTCTCGGTCTTCATGCTTCTTTCTTTTCACTTCGCTTCTTTCTTCTGCCTTCGGAAGATTCTTCCCGGTCAGCGGCCGGGATCGATTCTGATATGCGGAGTCGGGTGGACTAACGTCTGCCTTGCCAATGCCTTCCTCAGCCCTCCTAACTTGCAGTGGGTCTGCTTAACCTGATTGTAGTGGTGACCCAACAGCCTTGTGCAGCAAACTTTTCTGGTAAGATTCGTGAGCCAAGGTCCGGTGCTACAAAAATCTCGTTTGTACTGCTTGAACCTCGTTTTAATGTTTTTTAATGTTTTCTTTTTCTTTGGACTTTTATCGAAACAAATTTTAAATTTTCACAAAAAAATACTTTCTATGCCGCTTACTAGGCCGGCTTATTCCCGATATACATCTCAGTTCTTTCTCAAACTTTACTACCTCCCGAGTTTTCGGAGGCACCCTCGGTGTAGTCCTTTCTCGCTGAAAATTCGATCCTGACTAGACGTCTCGTTTTCCTCGCTTCGCCATTTCATTAAAAAAATTCACCTCAGTTTTTCCTAGTTTGTTCAAAGTGCAATCTAATTCCCCAAGCGCATCCAAGGCTCAGAAAGTTCATCTAATTTCACCGAGGCGGCGCTCACTAAACACCCAAGACTACGTCCATACACAAGACATCAACCGATTACGTCACTGGGCCAGTAGGCACATAGCTATACTACTATCTCAGATTTCGAAATGTTCACATGACGAATGCAGTGTAAAGGGGAGTTTACATCCCAGACTCAAAGTGGAAGAATAAAGTGGCCCTGTACAAAATACAAGCGCAAAGTTTCGTCGAAAGCTCGAAACTTTTTACAACTGTCAAAGATAAAATTTTTGACATTGTCGCAGAGAAAATAATTTAATGAGCTGGAAAGCTTTTTTATTAGTTTCAAATATTTCCACATTTCGTTTTTGATTTTTTAAACTGTCGAAAACAAGGTAAATATGCAAAAACTTCTAACAAAACCACAAGAAACTGCGAAAGTGACATCTAGTAGGCATTAGAATACTTAAACTTAACGAAACTAAAAGCTGTTTTTTGGACTTCGCATTCGTAAAGTAGAATAGAGCTCTACTTTGAGGCTGCCGTTTTCTGTTGCCACTTTGGTGAAACAGAGACAGAACCATACTGTCTTGTATGCGATAGAGGAGTTCAGATTTGCACTTCCACTTTGAGGCTGGGATGTAAACTGGCCTTAACGTTATCTAATTACCCTCGATCTTTGGTTTTATGCGGAGTGACTTAGGTTGATGTGCATGTTAAAACTTAAAATTTGGGGATACATTCATTGATGTATACGACTCTAAATATCTAGGCATAATCCTGGATTAAAAGTTCTTCTGGAAATCTTAGATTGAGAGCGAGCTTGAAATTATAAGGTTCCAAGTCCAGATGGTATAGCCACAAAAATCTTTAAATTTATTGTGGAGAGACTATGCCATATATTACAAACTATCGTTGGCAAACTATGGAAAAGCATGAAGGCGGCAGAAGAGTGGTTTCTAAGGCACAATTGGTCCAATAGGTGAATTGATGAACTGCAAAAGTCCCACAGCCCCATCACCTTGTTGAACTCAGCTTCCAAAATACTAATACATGTTGAATACACTCAAACCATATATGCTAAACGAAGTAGAAGATTATCATGCAGGATTTATAAGGATTAGATAGGCAACACAACCCTTTTATTCTATCTAAACACGCCCACAAACAAACTACTAACCTGCAAAGGTGTACGAAATTATGCAAACAAGTAACGAATAACGGCATGAAATATTTTATTAACTTCAAGGGCCTGAAAGGGAAATCAAGTTATATTCTGTCCAATTGATGCATAGAAACTGCTCGGTCAGTTGTATCGAACCCATCCTGGCCCTTTTTTAACGAAATATTGGGGCTCAACTTGAACCGTATATATCAAAAAACAAGCGCAGACGTAATATATCACGAGGAGAACTACCAGGAAATATTCATCACTTAAAAAAGATTTCCATAAGTGAATAAACATAATTCAATCTGCATTTTTTTGTTGTTGTGTTTTGTTGTGTGTGTGTGGAGAAAGGAAAAAGGAAGGCAAAAACCCTTCCAGTTAACTGCACTCTCTATGCCCGTCATCTTTGCGATCCCTGCCATCGTTCTTCTATCCATAAAAAATTCATACGTATAACGTCCTGTGCTAATTTCTATTTTATTATTTGGGTGTATGGACGGAAAATAGACCCTTATAATCTCATAACTTATTCATTCGGTTTCCCGACAATTGGGCAAAGGATTCGAGACCGAAAAAGGGGGAATCTGTCTATCAAGTAGGTAGAAGTACCAATTTACGGTATTATGCCGAAGGGGCCTTCACTGGGTAGCGCATTAGCCTATTGCCATCACAACTACATCCACACGAGGCTAGAAAACAATCGATCGACGAAACTCTTTAATAATTCATAGCGCAATTCAGTGGAGTGGATTAACGAAACGGATGGAGCCACCGTCCTTGGCCCCCACGCCCCCCCCCCGCCCGGTGCCGCCATCACGTAGTCCATCTCCACAAATATTGTTGGTCCTATACTACATATATATATTCTAGATGGCAGGGGGTCTCTGCTATCGTAAGCATTTTTGTCCCTTCATCGCATGGCAATATTGTCGTAACTTAACTAGAAGGCCTGTGGCTGTGTGGTAGTTTTCAGGAGTGATTTTTGATCAATGATTTACTTAAACTAGATTGCCCCCCAATGGAAGGTGAACGGGAGAGATATGTAAGCTCGGTGGCCATCCTTGACGACCCCGACGGGACGGCGGGGCGGAGGAGAGCGGCTGGACTTTCTGTTTTGGCTTTCTCCTTGTAAGCGGCATTCAACCTGTCACTTCCGTAAATTACCTTTTAATAGTGTGCACCGAAGCACACGTCAAGTCCTTGCGTCAGAAAATGATTTCTTATTAATTCTCGGGGGTGATTTTCGCAGTAAACAATTCTTTGATAGATTCAATCTTTAAACATTCCAAGAAATTATTCAAAGTGTATCGCTTACGTTCGTCCTCGAGGACAATTTATTATTTCTCAGTAACAAATTAACTTCTCTTGGTCCGAGAACTCATCATTGTTGAAAATTGTAATAATAAAATATATATTGACAATTATTATGGTTGAGACCACAAGAAAGAGACTTTTGGTCTGTCTATAGAATTCTATGGAGTTTTAACTCTGAATGAAAGGTAAATGACTGGAAAAGTCCGTAGATGTATCCCGTCGACATGCAAGCACAGACATTCCATCAGCTGCTTCACTAAAACTTCACAGTCTGTACAGAAAGCACATGTAAAATCGGACGGACAAGAGTCCTTGCTGTGTGAACCCACCATTAACTCTTAAACAACTTATTGAATCAAAGACAAAGTATTCACCTCCATTATCTAGTGTTATGCACAAGTTAAGGTACTTTTCCACTTATACACTTTTGAGTGGAAGTGTAGAGTTCCACTCGAAAAATGTAAAATATATACATGTAAACACAAGTTCCACCTGCTAAGGTCGAGTGCATGTATACACTTTTAAGTCTACATTTCCTCTAATTAATAAATGGAGTTTGCGTAAATGCGTTAAATTGAAAAGTATAGTTCCACTTTACAAGTGTACTATCCACTTTTTTAGCGAACAAAACATTTCTGTTCACTCGAGTGGAGCAAATGAAGATTTAGCGCTTATGAGATGTTTTAAATGGTTCTTGTTCTTATCTTGTAGCAGTTCGTAAAATTGTCTACCACTAAGCATAGTATTTATAAATCTAGTACTTCCTTTAGACATTCATCCCGTAAAATGGATAATATTAAATTCGATATCCGAAGCCGTCATTCGTAGAAACTAACCTCACAACTAACTAAGTTCATCTCCTAATTCATGCTCTCGCATTAGATTTTCCAAAACTATAAGATTATCCGCTTCTTTTTAATCCACTCACGAACTCAGCATGTCCTTTTACTCACTTTGTTTCTACTTTTTCTTCGTCTACGTAAAACAATTACCACTGCAGCTGTAGCTGCTAGAACTTGTTCATATAACGGCATTTTCCTTAAGATTTCCATATCTGCGGAAAAGATGTATAACTCCACTTTTTTGAAGTAAAACTTCTTTAGGGACGTTTGCTTAAAAAAATTTACATGAGAGTGAATCAATTTCATTCGCGTAACGCTCTCACACATGAAAAATCGTCAGAACTTTCGTATAACGATGGGAAAAGGGGCGGACGGGGTACAAGGGACGATTACACTCGGGGCTGTGTGTGCAACAGTTAAAATACACTCTGCCTTACTGCATAGATTTTCTGGCATGTTAGCTACGTTAGCTCATTATAGGAATACAAATTCACCATTCTGTAGAGGTGAATTATTTCAAATTTTTCTTGTGGTTTGGTCACTGGCTGGGCTTATGCCGCGGACACTTTGGAGATGACTGACATGTTGGAAGCGGCATATGCGACAAGAATTTTCGGCGGTGGTTTGGGTGTTTAGAATACCAAAAGGGAGTGGTGAATTAAATGTGTGAGGTGCTGTTGTTTAAAATTGGCACCCACTTCCCCTTTGGTGAGATGTGCTGGACCTTTCCCCTTTTTAAATTACAATTTTTTTAATTTGCACAAATCGAAGAATCGTTTATGTCAAAACATTTCACTGTTGTGAAAACCGTTCCTGATATGTTTTTTGGGGTGCTGATTACGAAAATCGGGGTCCCACAGTCTTAAAATATGCATGTCACCTTTAAATATGCTTAAAAACTCCCTTTTTTAAACGATTTTCGCGATAATTTTAATTACAATCAAAAACAATCCAATAAAATACATTTTTTGCAATATTTATATTCAAAAGTGGTTGATTTATAACAAAGGAAATATTATGATAAGGGATAATAGTAAAGGGCTGAAACTATCCCTACATCGACTGAAAATATAAAGGTTTGTAAAAAATGTTTTTTCAGCTTTATGCTTCGAATTCGGTTTAATCAGCCAAAATAAATTATTTTCAACTACGCATAGAAAGAAGAATTTGAAAAAAGGTTGATTGCATATCTTTTTGCTCCCTTTAAAATTAATTGGCTCCCTAAAAGATTGTATGGGACGAAGTAATCAGGTAATTGGCTAGGTGGCCATAAAGGGTGCCAATACCATACTCAAATAGACTGGCTCCCGTTCGCGTAGGTAAAGCGGCTCGCGTAGGTAAAGCTTCATTGTATGTGGTTGGCGGACTGCTTGGTAAAACAATACCTGGGTTTGGAATAGTCTATGCCGATGCGGATGCAATTATTAATGATCATGAATGTAGCGGGAACGGAGCATGCATACCGCTGGTGACATATCCAAGCGTACATGCGTTCAATTCGTTGATAAATAATATAGAAGTGTGTGTATTCAAATGCCACCTGACGGAATGTTCCATGAATGGAATGCATGCCACGCAAAGGTCGGACTACTTTTAACTTTTTCTGTAATGCCGCAATGCCGAAATAGCACACACAAGTATGCACAACAAACACATGTACCTTGCATGCACTCGTTACTTAGATTTTCGGGCTATGTGTGAAAGCCGGACGGAAAAAACCATGCAATTTTATGAACCTCTGAATGCAATGCATGTACGCTTGCATATGTCACCAGCTTACTTCCATGAGGCGAATGTTTAGATTTTCGTGCCTGTGGCGGTAGTATCCATGCCTGTGGCGGAAGCGTGCATACCCGTGTGGGATGCGCACTCAATGCTATACGTACTAGATGCACCGCATGTATGCTTTTAAGAAAATTAGCCAATAAAAATTATTTTTACTCGGTTACTTTTAGGTTTTAATGTAAATAGGAATTCATAAATGTTGATATTTTCAAATAGTATTTGCATCAAGTCCGTCAGTAGATTCGTCACTATTCTTCCTGCATCTGTCGTTGGCCTGAATTTTCTCAAGCGTACTATAGATCCGACCGACTTTCCACTATATCTATTGCATATTACTAGCCGTTGGGCACCAAAGTTTTACTTCTAAAGTGTGGTCTTAAGCACACTCATATTTTTTTTTTTTATGTGACACACTAGAGACTTAGGGAAGGCCTCTTTGTACTGTCGACCATGTATTTATTTTTTGAAATGTCGAACAGCAGCTCTAGTCGGAAGATAGAGAGAGAAGTGAAGGAAAGAACTGTCACAACCTAGCTGCGGTATTTTTATTTCACCTACTCCCAATCATTTCGCGACTCTGACATCGGGGCATCGAGGACAACTCGCTGGAGTGTTATGCCTCCTGAAACGAGTTGAATCTCATCAACCAACCGATGACATGCGCTTGGTGGAGCGGGGAAGAGAACTAGTGAAGGCTATGACAGGAGGAATCAGGAATGCAAAGAAGGAAGAAGAAAGAAGGAAAGTTATGTAGGCGGGAAATTGGGAAAGGCTAGGACCGTGGCACCGCCGGGAATCGAACCCGGGACCTCTGGGGATAGTAGTCAGGCGCCTTGCCCCTAGACTGCCGAGGCCCACTAAACACTTTCCATTAAAGGCATAAATGTAAACACAATTTCCACTTGAATGCATACATCGAAAAAAGTGGAGCAAAATAAGTGTAACTTTTCACTGAGTGTAATCTCTGAATAAGTTGGTAAATTCAAACTCGTTTTACACTTGCATTCGATTCCATTCGCAAATGTATATACTTAAGTGTATAAGTGGAAACGTACCTTTACCGTACGTTGGTATGCAAATTATTTTTATTGATATCTTTTATTTAAAAATAAACTCATCATTCTTATTAAATGTTCCTTGAAGATTTTTCTTTCAGTTGTCTCTATATCTTAGTTAGCACGAAGTTCTCGTATATCTTTTGGAACTCCATCCATATGTACATATCTATTTCTCGGCCATCCAACCATTTTTTTCCCCTTTGGTCTACCATTGACAACCGGGCTAGAATTCTTTCTTCAGAAGTTCGTACAAGATGTCCGACGAAGCGTAGTCGGCATAGTTACATTCGTATATCGGCATACATTTCCTCAACCTATTCATTAGTTCTAATGCAGCATCCGTTTTGACTAATCTTTACGCCAACTAATCACTTCGTGCACTTAGAGCAACTTTATGGTCTTCATAATCGGCCTAACGTACACACACAATTCTTCATACCATCGAAAAATTTGAAACGCAATTGGATAACACGAGACCAAATAGACCACATCCCAGCGCTTAGTGGTGAGAATATAGCGGCGGTAGCTGAGATTGTACGGGATGGTCGAGATAGCGTTGGTTGCTTTTGAGGGTGAGCGGAAGAGGGATATAGTTCATGCGGCATGCGGGCGGATTGCTTAATCACGATATGGCAATGGTCTAGTGAGCATTCCATATACACACAGGAAGCGTATTTCGAAACCAACGATTTCCATTTAAATAGGTTTTTCAACAAGCCAATTTGCAGATATTGAGCACTAATAGAGAAAAAAAACACGATTGAAGCACCAACAAGCACTGCACAGCCAAAGAATTACCGTTTACGCCGCTATACCCACGTATATAATACATAATCGGGTCGATGGAGGCATTTTCTAGATGCTCCATTTCCACTCAAGAACTGCGTAATACACGATAAGTCTGCTGCTGTTAAGCTGAAAACAGATACATGAATGCGTGCGGTGCGGACGGCCAATGGTCATTATGCGGTAAGTTTTCGGTAACAGATAATTGCGTGCTTACGTTTTGTCTTGTCTTTCACAGATATCCAAAAAATCTAAATGACTAGTGCATATGTTTATAGTTTGTAGCACTAAAGGCTATGTCGACTGCGACAATGCGGAAAAAGTTGAAAGCAGGCCAACTTTTGCGTTGCATGCGTTCTATTCCCGAAACTGAGATTGCATTTAAATACATGCCCTTCTACAATATCAATTTCGGCGCGCACCGCACGCACGCATGTTTCTGTCTTCAGCTTTGTTCAACACTACTGCCCAAACTGACATTGCGTAAAGCTAGATTAAGCTAACCACCCTCGCCATCAAGAGGCCGACATTTTTGGAATGCTGAACAAATAGCGGAAGCTTTATCCGCCATGCGCTTTTAGGCCAGGAGTTGGATATGAAAATAATTTTTTTTTTTTCACAATAGTATTGAATATCTCAGAAAAAGATAGGACGTAAAGTACGTTAAAGTAACATTTGGCGTACCCCCTAGAATTTTCTGCGTATCCTTTGTGCTACACGTACCCCAATTTGGAGACCCCTGTGTTAGAAGGTTAGTACACAGAGACTTACACCAAAGTTCCTTCTCGAGTTATTATTCCTGCTGTAGAAGATTGTAGGTAGCATGTCACTTCATTCTAGGATCTTTCATTTGCCACAGCTGCAGGTCTATATGTATAATGTGTTTGTTGCATATGGCGAATTTTATATCTTACTTTCTTAAATCATTAGTCCTAGGACTTTGCTAAGGTCTTTGCTGTAAATCCTGACTGTTCCAAGACTAAATTCTCTATGCCATAACAAGAATTGTTTTCAGAGGAGAAGTTGTCAATCTTCCGCATATCTCCCTTCCAAGGAGACCGATCTCCGAATATATATGTCCCCTCGGAGCATGGGTACCCTAATCGTACCTCTAGACATTTAGCTTACAGATTTTACTAGGGATTGGAACCGGATATCCAGGGATGAATAATAAAAGTTCGGTTTCGTAAGTCACAGGGAGTACAGTGCGCCGTTTTGGCTCAAGTAAATATGATATTGATAAAAAGACCCATTTTTTTTTTTTTTTTTTTTATAAGCATATTTATTATTATGATATAATAACAAAACTTACAGGCTATGCTTAAACCTATTTTCCCTATCTGACTTAACTAACTTACTGGCCCTCCGCGGGCACTCTAAGCTAAATCCTATCTAACTTAATTAGTGATTTGCCTTTCGGCCTCTTTATTTATTTAAATTGTATTGACATATGCTTCATTCTGAACTTAATGCTAAGAAAATTTTTCAAAAACTTAGCTAACTTAATCTATTTTATAAAACTTAAGCTAAATGTTAAAAAAGAAAAGAAAAACCTACAAACTACCTACTCTAAACTACGCCTAAATCCTAGAAAATAGCCTAGTTGGGCGACAGTCACCAGAGACTCAGGCGACAGAATCTGGTGGCTCTCGCCCAAGTTTTGTCACCCGCGAGAGCTGAGGCTTTACAATAGCCTGAGAGTTCGCGGGCGGTAGCATTCCAGGCTACCCCTAGCTAAATCTAAACTTAAAACTACCTACCTATCTTATAACTAAACTTATTACAATGGTAATCCTATGACTATACCTAATTCCCCTACTGGGATCCTAATCCTCCTTAGTCTAACGCCTGCACTCACACCATGCATTAAAACATGCACATTAACATTCCTCACCCTATTGATTCTTCCAGCCACCAGTACTTGGTACTGGCTCTGGAAGCTTCCTCCCTATCTGAAGGGCCGACGCGCGTGCTGAATCGCAGGAGCTCTGCGTTCAGCCCATCGGTTCGCTCAAATAATAATCGTTTATCCCGCGCCCGGCGATAGACGTGGTATATTAAGGGTACTCCCTCTCTGTGTTGTATCAGGCCAAGTGAATCTAGCCACGGGAATGCTTCTGGTGGTACATGTCCTGTCCGTCTTGTCATGTTATAGTAGTCTGGTTTAGGGTAATAAGCCCCAAAAATGAGGGGATTGCCGCTTTCTGTCGCTCTTACAACGTGATTTCGGATCAATCTGATTATGAAATTGTCTATCCTCATGGTTGCTGCTTTTCCGTATAGGATATCATTGGCATGGAATTTTTTGAAACTTGACTCAGGTGTTCTATACATGCTTAAGCATGCCCTTAAGCATTGTCTTTCGAACACCCTCATCTTCTCCATATATGATGGTGATATATTCCACCATACGGGGCAGCCGTAGGTAAGTACCGGTCTGACTAAGGTCTTGTAGCAATCCACCTTAACTCTGGAGTTGAGGTGTTTACTAAAAAAGAGCCTTTTCGTCATTTGGAAAGCCTTACGGGCTTTGACTATAGCTGCACGTATATGACTCTCGTAATACACGTACTGATCCAGCCAAATTCCTAGATTCTTAACCTCGGTTTTCTTTACCAGCGTCTGTCCCGCATGGCTTCGTATATGAAACTCTTTCCAGTTCCTCCTAACATCGCGTGAAGCCTTGTTAAGAGGAGTCCTGAAGAGGATCGTTTCGCATTTTCCATGATTGATTTTCAATTTCCAATCATCAGCGTAACGCTCGATTTCCTCGAAGTCGTGTTGTAGTAGCGTCTGGATCACGTCAATCTTCGGTCCTGTCCTGTATATGACGAGGTCGTCCGCGAAAGCCAATGCGCTAGTAAGGGATCCAACCAGATCGCTTATATAAATGTTGAAGAGCAACGGTGAATTAACTGCTCCTTGTTGCAACCCGTTTTTAATTTCAAAGATCTGTGAGGTAAAATTCCCACTTTTGACCAGGAATTTCTTCCCCGTTATCATGTCACAGATCAAGCGAAGCAGAGGATTGCTCATTCCATACCATGTCAGCTTTAATAGTAGCCCCTCGACCCATACAGAGTCGAAAGCCTTCTCCAAGTCGACAAGGCATGCTCCGGTACACTGTTTTTTACTGAAGTTCCAGTGTATGTCGGACACCAATTTTGCGCATGCATGGATAGTGCCATGTTCCGCTCGGAATCCGAACTGGTTGTCCGGAATTATTTTATTTTCCTCAACCCAGCTTGCCAGTGAACGGTTAATTACAACCTCAAATACTTTACTGATATTTGGGAGTAAACTTATTGGTCGGAGATTAGCAGGGTTTGATCTGTCTTTATTTTTTTTTGGGATCGGATATATCACAGCTATTTTCCAATGTTCAGGGAAATAAGCATTGTTCAGGGCATTGTTGAAAAGCGTGGTATAAATGTCGACCGCGCATGGGGGTAGGTGCTTCAGAACCACATTAGGGATACCGTCGATCCCCGCCGATTTTTTATTATTCAGTGTTTGGAAGATTCGCAGGAGATTGTCCTTCTTCACGAAGATTGAGTGTTCGGAGGCCTCTGAGACATTGTCTGCTGGGCAATCTTCACTGAATTCGATTAAATGTCGATTCTCAGATCTCTGTACTCTGATTTCGCTTTGAAGGGCGGAATGATTTAATAGGGCCTGATTCTCCAGGTCAAAATTCCGTCGAACACTAGTGTTTACGGAATAAATTCCCTGGCAGAAAGCCCCTACCAAGTCTACTCTGTCCTGCTCATCTTCCACGCAAAAACAATCGTCGGCGTCTCGGTAGAGCGTATCGGGATCTAAGCCTGCTTTTCGTAGCAATTCCTCATTGTCAAGATTCCTAGGTAATTGCAGCTTCTCCAGTCGATTATGTGTCCTCCTCCTAAAGATTTTATTTATCTGCGGAAACATACCTGGACCACTGGGCTTTATAGACCGGATCTTATTTTTTCAATACAGATTTATAGACTTGGAGTAATTCTCCTTGATTAATTGTTGGAGGTTTCGGATCACCGACTTTAATGTTGCAATCTCTGGATTCCTGCGGTCCTGGAATTGTCGGTGCAATGTCTTAAGTCTCGAGAGCAGTATACTCTTCTGTCTTTGCAGGCTGTCAATTGTGGAGTTCCTGTAGCAGTCGGTGCAATTTTGTTTTTTAGTCTTAGGTATGGTTCGATCCATCGTTTGTACAATGATTCGATCCATATCCTTCAGTATGGAGTCAATTTCGTCGTTAGTCAAATTTCTGTCTGTCGGCGGTGGTAGCCCCTCCGTCTGTATGGTGCGGGCAATCGTGCTGGAGAAACGTGGCCAGTGTGCCCTATGGTAAGCATAGGGGTGCACTGCAACATATTGTTCCAGCTCGATCGACTCGCGTGGCATTTTCACCGTGATCGAGAGTCCATGGTGGTCGCTGTCGTAGGGAACCGTTCGTAGGCAGTTCACATCCTCGTCGTTTGTTCGGCCGCTGTCAAGACGTGAGTCGAGCAAGCACAGATCCAAGTACGAAACGCCTCTGGGATATGACGGCATATCTGTAGCGAAAAGTGTGACCTTCTGTAGGATTCTATTATCCTCCAGCCATCTTTGTAGATGGTTGCCTCTAGTGTTAGATGTTTGATTATAAAAAGACCCATTCTGAGGGTCATCTTGATTAAGGTTTCTCCATACTTCAAACCTAAGAAGAATGAAAAACTGATTATCTGTCCACCGTGCAATAATTCTCGTCCGTGTCTGTGGTCATCTATGCAACAAATTTCATTGAACACGCTTGAGGTCACAGCTTACCAACGCTCTGTGGAAAATGCACAAACTCACATATCACCAATGGAAGTTTTTCCTTTTTTTTATTTTTAATTCGATTACGTCGAAGCCACACAATATGTCGCCCTTCGTCCCCCCACTGCCGCCCTTCGTTCCACCGAGACTAAACGGAGATTACTTGATCGGCAGTGTAAACATTAACGCAATCTAAGCTCTTAATCCTATTACGGGCATCTATAAGTGACAATAATAAGTTGAAGCGGAGTTGATCGCCTTAGGCTGACAAGTGGATTTGGCTTTGTGAAATCTCTTAACTGACAGCTTGAAAAGTGACAAAAGACAGCAGGAAATTTTGCCTTGTTCCTGCCCTGCCCTGCCCGCCGCCGCCCCCTGCTGGTGCTGCTGCAGGCAAAGGGGGATGGATGGATGGCTGCCTGCCGCCATTGCTGGGATGTAAACAGAATAATGTCAGACCCGTTTGCCTACATCAACAATTTTCCAGCCCCTGAATTATTGTAACGCTCTTTCCATATAAATAAATAATTAGAGCTGAAAGGCAGGCCTAAAAATATACAAGCAAGAAGATACACTGCCAACAAGAGATAGAGAGTGCTGGGGGACGTGCACAATAATATAGCACATGACAAAGGATCACAAGAGATATTTTATCATCGTTTTTTCTTTCCCAGGACCTACGAAAGACGACTCCTCTCGACTTTGTATATATATTCACTTTTCACTGAGAAACTATGGGGTGGATGTGTTGTAAAGGAAGAGACAGAGACCTGCTAGGATAATAAAGGCGACACAGCCAGAAAAAGGCGGGAGTTTTAAATAAATTATGAGAGAAATTAAGTAAACAAAACAGTTAATGTCGACTTGAGACTTGTCATCTCAATAAGGGCATGTCAAGACGTTCAAAAGCTTTGATTTGCCAGTTCAAGATTCAATCTCGTGTGTGTGTGTGTGTGTTCAATAAAGTTTAATTTCAATCTTTTATTCAATTTTTATTTCACAACTAGTTGTCCTAGCTAGCTAGGAACCGGTGCGCCTCGCTGCTTTTTTTAGAGTTCCGACTCGGAAGCAAGCGTCGTACAACTGGCCATGTGAAAAGCATGGATCTTCCAAATTCAATCCTGCAACGCGCAGATGCTGCTTAACCTCTGTAATCGAACCAGAACCAGTCTATTGAGTACTAAATGATTTCCTTCACGGTCATCAACATAATTGTCTGGAATATGAAGCAACGCAACAACAAAACCTAAAGATTTGTGTGCAGCCCTTTTATTGCCCCGCCGACTTCAACGGCTAAAATCCAGTTCATGTTCAGTTCGTGCTTGATATTGTAGTTGCTTGTTCACCAGAAGTTAGATGTGCAAAAACCCACTTGAACGGCATTCCACTTTACCAGTTCAACAGTTCAAGACTAGTTGCGCGAACTGAGGTTTGATTATCCTCAGTTGAATATGTGGAAAATGTATGCGAATTGAAGTAATTTTAAAGGTCAGTATGTCAATTTGCTAGAACTTGCGCAGTTCGGCCGGTGAATCTTTTTAAAAAGGTTGCCGAATACGTAAGGCAGATATTGCCCCATTTCATTTGAAATAAGGTTTGTCTAATAGGGCCATTATGAAAAACTGATAAGGCATACCTAACTTCAGTATCGCTGATTTTTTTTGAGCGGTGTTCATAAGGAATTTCCTTTTATGGAGAAATCCCCCTTTCGGTGGGGTTTAAAAAGCTTAGGCTATACAGTTATAAGATCTTAATAGCTCTAATATAATATGCTTAGTTTTCGTATGAAAAGTTTTGGTTGTGTGCGGCCCTTGGCACACATTCCTTCGTCGCCAGTGTACATGAAATATTTAGGGGTGAATTTCCCTGTGCCTGTAGTAGAATGATAAAAAGCAACGAACTATCCGTCATTTGACGACCGGACCGGACCGGGATTCACAGATTATGCAAAGATGTTTTCTAAGAATCGAGGAAAAAACGTATTTGAGCCATTGAGTCCCTCCTGTATTCCTGTCTCCTAAACATTTTAATTCGGTCTTCCAGACTATATAACAGTAAACATATTATACATCATTTTATCATCATAACATTGTGTTGTACTTCTCCGCGCCCATCGAGACATGCTTAGTGGTATAACTGTAATGCTCCGGTGCCAATTATTCCGCAATCGCGTTTGTGTCTTGGGCTGAAGCTTCGGTTTGTGTCTTGGGAAGCGTTTGCGGCTTGGGTAACTTATAATGTTTCGCATACCAAGTGAATCTTGAAGCTAAGCCAAGTAATTTTTTATAATAGTTTTATACACACACCTCAAACTTAACTAAATTGTCTAGACAGATCCGGCAGACACAGCATATAGACAGACCAGACAGAGAGAGCAGATAGATTGACCAGGCAGGCCAGCTAGTCTAGCCGTGTCACTGCCTACCTGGTCTATCTGTATAGTTGTATCAATTCGTATACGAAACAGTATAAATTAAATTAAGCTCTCAGGTGGGCAGATTTACAGGCAGCCAGCTACAAGCTAGGTAGTAGGTTGGTCTGCTTGGCAGACTACCCCAGCATGAAAGCCCACCCAACTTTCGAGTTCGAACTGGTTTCACTCCAAACCGCAAAAAGTTCGTAAGACACAAACCGCAAAAGCTTCAGACCAAGTACACACACGAAAAGCTTGATTGCGCAATATTATGAAATAGGGGGCCCTGACCAACAACTATACGACTATGAAATTTCCCTATAAAAGTGTGGGTATGCGCCGTATCAAGGGCTGGAAAGAAAGCTCGATGAGTGTGTAATAAGAGCGTGTCACGCGAATTTATGTTCTAAACTTCATTACATACATAGCTTCTATAGTGTAACTATGAGGCGAATTTCGAAGGGACCGCACCACAGTTTCTCCCTAAGGCCCTCCAGCTCGTAAATTCGGCTCTGGTATTTTTGGAGTTAACAAAACAAAAACTTTAAACTGATTCTGACCCACCTCCATACAACCGACTAACTTTAAATTTTGCACATTATGTATAGCTCACTTGAAAATGCAATCTGAGGACTTTGTAAAAAAAATCAAGATAGCGGTACAAACATGGCGGCCGTTTTTTGCATTTGTGTTCCCGGACCCCCGACATGGGTACCAAATGAAAGGGCATGACAAGTAAAATTCAAGTAGCGGTGTAACGTCATACGAAATTTAAAATGGTGGCCAACACAAAATGGCGGAAAACGTAGACTAAAAAGTATTTCAACTTCATATTTTGCACATATGCATAGTTCGCCTGACAATGCAATCTGACCATTTTGTTAAGAAAAATCAAGATAGCGGTTCTAAAATGGTGGCCGATTTTTGCAATTGTGTTCCCCCACCCACCGATATGGGTATCAAATGGAAGGGCATGATAGGTAAAATACAGTTAGTTGTGTAACGTTATTCCTAGTTTAAAATGGTGGCTAACACAAAATGGCGGAAGAACATAATAACCTCAAATCATCAGATCAAATCATTATAAATAAATATATGGGCGCATTTATTCCCTTTGCCTATTGATATATTTAGACACAATCGTTATTCAGGAATAAACTCCAGTCATGCGTCGGAGTTGACACGTACTTTCTTTTTTTATAGGTTGGTGTAACTCTAAATTTTTGCATCTAAAATCAATTTTTGCAGATCATTTTTCATTGTACTTTTTCCTACCGTGGACTGTGCACATATAATTTTTTTTTTATTGAAAGGCATTGCAACGCACGCGGGCATGTGCTAGTCTTCAATAATGACGGACTCCTATACAAACTTTCATCCTCTTTTTCAATCCCTTCAAGCCTTTCAAGACAAAAAGGAGCCTATGTCCTTCTCCAAGACATAGGGGTTTCGTCGTGAAAGGGTAACAGACAGACAGACATTATGACGCATTTATAAAATTAGTATGGATTTACGATCCCTGATAAATTCTCATTTTGTACTTAATATTGGAATTTTTCATCATCTTTTCAGGCAACTACAATAAGCATATTCCAAAGCACATGCGCAGCGAAATTAAATGCAAGCCAGGCTTTTGATGATACTTGGCCAACAGAGAGTGACTTGGAAAATGAGCTTGAGGTAATTTTTTAATTTAATTTTTTTAATTAAAATTAATTTTTATATATTTAGCAAAAACGAGCGAAAAACATGGGATGGTCTGCCTGGTCAGAATGGTCAACGTGTTCCAGATCATGCGACGGTGGTGTAGCCCAACAGCTACGTAGATGTTACTCACCGAATGGATGCAAGGGAGAAACTATTAGATATAAGATATGCAATATGCAGCCATGTCCTGAATCGCAGGACTTTAGAGCGCATCAGTGTGCTGCCTATGATGATGTACCATATGATGGTACCCTATTCAAATGGACACCGCACTACGACTATGTGGAGCCCTGTGCGCTAACTTGCAGGTATGTGTGTGCAAAGTAATAATTCATTATTGGGTAAAGGGTAAACTCTTTTTTTTTTGTACATTATAATCATTAAGCATCATCGCTCTTAATTGATTCATGAATTTCATTATGCCCCAAAAATTAATTGGCAAAGGCCTCGTCGTCCCCCGCCATAGTCCCTTTCGATCTTTGTTCTTATTGTTTTCGTTTAATTCATTTAACATTTATTATTTATTGTGCGAATCTCCTCCTGACATGATCCTGAAGTCCTCTTTCATCATCTCCGGTTTGACGTCCTACCCATTTATACATGGCCTCTGCTCGGGCTCCGCCAGATATCTCTCCTACATGACTCCTTGATATCCGAAGTCAGTGCATGAATGAAATATTCAGGCGGAATAAATATTTTACCTTCGGTTGGGTTATTATGGAGCCATAGAGCTGTTGCTTGGCAAAAACCTAAATGCATGCAAGTATCTAGGCACAGAGTTAGAGTGAGAGAGAGAGAGTGAGTGAGCCCCGCATAAATATGTTATGGCATTTCTGGCTTGGTTTATACACACTTGTACGTATGCTATTCCAGATCTTGTTGTTGTTGCTCCTGGTGGTGCTCCAGCAAGAGCTTCTTTCTTTTGGGTTTATTTTCTCCACCAGGTACGAAGTTGTAAAGTGCTACCACCATATATACCTGGGGTTTTCGTTTCGAAATTTTCGGGTTGTTGCAGAAACGAACACAACCTCAAAAATACATACAAAATAAAGCAACAATGCGAGCCTTCTTATGGCAGCAGTACAGCAGTACAACAACTCCTCCTCCTCCTCATCCTCATCCCATAAGATAAATGCCTGAACAATATTTATGGCTTCATCAGAAATTCATGAAAATCTGTCAGAATAAATAATTAACAAAATTTCAGAACCCTCCCTTAATGTTCAAGTGATGTAAAGCTTATCTACCTTTTTTTTTATTATTATTATTATTATTATAGGGGGAGGCCGGCCCATCTTCCGGACGATGAATCAACCGTGGAAGCAGATGGTGACGAATTAGAGCCATTCGACGAGCCAAGCGTAATTGTCCAGCTGGCTAGCAGAGTTCAGGATGGTACACGATGCCGTCCTGGGAGCCTCGATATGTGCATACAGGGAAAATGCCAGGTAATTTAAGCTATAGTAATTACAGGTAATTTTTTTCTTTCTCTTTTGATTTAATGAGGTACGGGACGTGTTTATAAATTCGGTTTTTTCTTCTTCCCAAAGGGTGTATTATAACAAATTAGTGGACATTCAAATTAACGGGGACAGAAAATGGTGATTTAAAACATATTTTTTCCCAATTTTTTCAAAGGGTTCAATATATTAAATTCAACGTTTCCTTGTTCCAATTAGTGGATATGATAAAGCTACTGAAGCTCACCCTCACTAGCAGGCTACTCTGTGACTGGAACCAAACCTGGCGGGTTTAGGACGAGGCCTCACTGTGGGACCAGCTGCACATCCGGTTCGAAATTCGAGAGCCAGCTGCTCTAAGTTTCAGCAATAAGCGTATATCACGAATGAGACCTAAAACGTTCTTCCCCTTAGATTCCCCTAACTTGCCAAACTAGTCCCATCTACTTCCTGCACAATAATCTGCTACTACTTTGACACTTTGAAGTACATTTTGGTACTATGGGAGCAATGGGATCCTTAGACTGTTATCGTTCAGTTAGCTGATGTGCTGTTCTCTTCCTACCATAACAGCGGTACTCTCACCTCCTTCCAATCTTCGCGTTCACGTTTTTTCGCTGTCATCTTCGCGGCAGCTAGGTGGTGATCAGTATCCACATTCGCTCCTCGATAACTCCTTATATTTTCTTTACTAATTACACCACATCTGATAAGAACTAGTGGAAACACTGGAAACATCAAACTGATTAGCATTTTGAAGAGGTACGTTGACTGTCTCATGTGGCCTTCATTTGGATTACCCTATATGACCTACAAGGGACATCTGCCGCCTTACTCCATAAGGAATTCCACATGTTGCTCCGGATGAGGAAAAAATATTGTTACCCGATCGCCAGTGGTAAAAAGAGTGAAAATTTCCGGATGGATAAGCGGCGATGTTGAAAGCTTTATATTTTAAAATCCTAGTGTCGTTTTACCGAGTGGTCTCCCAACTTAGTAGTAATCACGTCCAATGCTGCTTCACCTCAACAATCGAACAAGAACTTGTCTATTGAGATGCTTAATGGCAGCTTTCACGGTCGCCAACATAATCGCCTGAGATATGAAGCAGGGCAACAACAAAAACTGAAGCTTAAGCTTTACGAATACGTAAAGCAGCCCACACACTCTTAGCTTTAACTGCAGTTGAATTTTGTAAAAAACATTGTACGATAAACTGAACTAAAAGTGTGTAGATTCGTCAGTTCGTTGTACGCGTTTTTGCTCAGTCTCGTCAGTTTTGTTGATTTGAGTACATCTTTTTAATAATGGCAAATGGTCGGAACGGAGAGAACTGAACTATAAACTGTCTAACCTGGGCAGTTTATCGGAGCAAAAGAGGGTCCAGAAACTCAGGTCTGAGGACTGAGTGAAAATAGTTCAAAAATGCACAGTTTCAACAGTTCATCGCTCAGTCATGACGCCACTAGTGATAAGCTGCGCAGTTAATCTGAATGTGTATGGGCCGCTTAAGGCAAATTATGGTAAAATAACTACAAGTCAAGCTCATCAAGGTCCCGTAACGTTACTGAGATCTTAGGTCACAAGTGAAAAAAGCTTTCCAGTGGCATCACTCAGGTCTTTTCTAGAGTAAAAAGCGTTAAAGCTTTTCAAGATGGAAGTAGAGCTTCTCCTTGTAAGCTTACCTTGTAGTATTGTACCATGAACAAGAAGTTGGAATTGCCCCATACAATTTTTAATTTTCAAAGGACCATAGCTCACATGAGAAACTGATAGGGCATACCTCACTTCAATATCATTGATTTTTCTTTCTGTGGTGCTCATGATGAATCTAAAGTGAAAGCACTCTTTCGGCATGCCCTTTATTTGCCGTTTTTTAACGAGTGGTAAGAAATCTTACATGGGTGCATGAGGAGTATGTGCCACCGCCGGTCTAAGGCTTCCATTTCTAGGACAGCAGACGTCGCTGGAGGTGCAGGCCCAGAACACGGTAATATCAGATTCCTACTCAATACAACTCACCAAGCCTTTTTTCATGATGTTCATGTCCAGATCGACACAATCCGTACTTCAGGCTGGCGTCATCAGCAAAATCCTTAAAAAGAGTATCCCTCAAAGAAGGTTATCCCAGCCGGAACATTCTAACAGTCTATCTGTCTTGCATTTCTCTGTTTCTTTGGGCTTCGTAACGCTAAGCTTCTGGGGGATGCCCATATGAGTCCTTATAGGGAAAAACTCTCTTTCGGCATACTCCTCATTAGACACATGGGGCCCACACTCTGCATAGGTATGCTCCCTTAAATGCTAGTCGGGAAGGACTCCTCTCCAAATGCTCCTCCAGCGAGGTGGGTCTTCTTAAAAAGGGGCCCTCTTTTCAACTCGTCAAATCCCCAGAAGTAGAAAGAATTTTTCTGGCACTCTTTCCGAAGTACCTCAAGGCGATTCTCGATAACCTGGCCCCTTTATTTACTGCCAGCTTGAATTCAAAGTACACTCCAACAGACTGGAGTCATGATGGTTTTAATCCTTAAACAAAACAATAGACCTATGGAGCTATACCTAAATCATATAGACCTGTTAGCTTAACCTCTTTCTTTTTGAAACTATGGAAAAGCTGCTTAACACCAAGAGCTCTCCCTTATTCTATATAGCTTTCAGCTCGTTTACTCAAAGCTGCAAATCAACAGAGGTTGTTTAAGACAACCTAGTCAACCAAATCAAGAAATTCCACATCGCTTAGGAAACTGTCTTATGTGACTTTCTTGACTTCCAGTGTCTTTTCGATAACACTGGCTATCATTCTATTTCTAGAGCACTAGCTCTCATAAACCTACATCTGCACTGAATAACTCCAGCGTTAGTGTCAAGGCTATTAAGGGCTACTCTCAAGGTGACGTTCTATCCCCGTTACTCCAGTCACTGAATATGGATGAACTTTCGACCAAACTACACGAATCTGAATTCATCGGTAGCAAGTACTTAAAATCATGGAGACAGTGATCAACAAAAAGCTTATAGAGTATCTTCAATCCAACAAGCACTACGGCTTTGGACCGAAAGGAACTACTGGCGAATTACTTGCCCTGACAGAGGATCTCATTCAAAGCACTCATCTTATTTCTAATGCTTTTGGTAGATTATGAAACCCTGTTAATTCTGACCGTTTCTTCAATATAGTATTGGATGAGGTTTAATCTTAAACCCAAATCATATCAATTCCATTATCCGTAATTTTTCTAATCTTTACAAACGAGCTTCTCTTAATCTCTTCAACTTACTTCACAGTTTTGCATATCAAGGTTCCCTACGTTATGCCTTAGTTAGTTAGTTAGTTAAACACACGCAGACCTTGTATTGGAGCATGGGTCCAACCTGATTAACAAGGACATTGAACGTATCCTTAATTGGGGACACAAGAACCGTGACATTCTGGGATGTCTTTAGAGATGCCAGTTCATCCTTACGATCTTCCTTCTCACATACATACAAACGAGTCAAGATAATCGTTCATTAATATAACTACTCGATTGTGGAACAAGCTTTTCCAGTTAGTCTTTCCGAACTCGTACAACATCCCCTAGCCCACACGCAAGGTTCTTCACCTCCTCCAGGTCCCTCTAAACACCTCTTAAACTATTATATCTTCTGTTTGAGTTAAGCATACAACTACACATTGCACCATGACTTGTGTACGACACAACAATGGGCAATTCCTAAGCTTAACTCTATCTCATAAGCAATAACCTTAACCGATCAACACGAACTAATACTACTAAAAAATTGAATTATTGAACATAAAAAAAATTAATCCTCGCCGAGAAATCGGTAAACATTGACTTGATTTTCGTGAAACTCCATTTTCACATGGTTTTGAAGTGAAGTTATGAATTTAATCAACAACAACCTGAAAACACACAAATTTATCACAAGGATACGTGCCTGCATTGCATGCCACAAAAGGATGCTGCTGCCGTGAGTTTGTGTGTGTGTTTCCGTGTGGCAAGCGATGGGCGTGAAGTTCGTTTTCAAGATTAAAAACATTGATTCCTTCTTGTTATTCACGTGTGTAATCTTACGAGCGTTGTCTTGTAGATGTGCAGAAAGAATCTTTCTTTATTATCGTATTATTTTAAGTAATATGACTCTGTGGGCTAATGTTATTTATGCTGCCTTGAGTGCAGGATATTTTGAGATATATTCAATTTAGAGTGATTATATGCTAAACAGAGACTATTATTATTATTATTATTATAGTAGAGGAACAACACATATGGTGAATACAGAGGCGAAGTCAACGCTTTTGTGAACATGTCTCACCAACGGAAAAGACCGTCGGCCCTTGGGACAAAGGCTGGAAGGTCTTTAGTTAAATAAGACCGAACTCTGGTAATCCTTCTTTTTCTTAGCCAGATCAGAATAGGACTTTCACACGGAACATGTGTGGAAGTCTCGTCGCCTTCTTTTTAGAGTCACGACATTGTCTGATGAGACAGTTTTAGGTTTTGAAAGAAGTGGTACCGCAGCTCTAAATGAACGGAAAGATGTCCCACCAACAGCATAATGTCCGTGCGGTTTAGACTGATAGCGCACCTTAGGACGAAGAATATTATGAGTTCTTTAGTCTGCCTAAGACCTGGGACTGATTCCCAATAGGGTAGGTTCAGTCCCTTCTCTCTTCTCTAGGTTCACTATCAGAGACTTGGATGGAAATCAACCATGAAATGCCACAGAAAGGTTCTGGAGCCTGGACTAACATCCCAGAGCTTGGATTCTTTTGCCAACAGCCTCATTACCTTCGATATACAAGTGACCCAGCAAAGTGAGACCCTATTTTTTCTGGGAATGCTCTGGAGTGCGTCAAAACACCCTGCAACTATTTTGTAAGCAAACCTTCACGACGAGAAGGCTTTGATTTCAGTATGACTGTTAAAAAAAAATTGAATGTTGGCGGATTTCAAACCTTTCTCAAGGTTGAGGGTAGCGCAGGTCTCTTCGGAACGTATTTCGGTCTGGAAAACTGAGAGCCATCTACCCATTTCAATTGAGACCTTGGAGTTGGGTCTTACTACACCAGCCGCTGTACCATGTTCAATTTTTGACCCATGAGTCCACTCATGGTCGGATCCAGTTGAGTGTTCCAGTTCAGTCCCCGGCGTAAAGATCACGACCAAGCTTTCCGGAGAAGCCATCGTTCAAAAACACTGCTCGAAGACATCACTGACTAAATACACACCTCCTAACGAGCGTTTAGCGCACGGATGTAGACGTCGACATCATCGAACCGTTACCACCGTGCAAGCAATACCGGTATGGCCTAACGTGCATCAACCGTTTTACGCGGTGGCCGGAAGCCATCCCGGTGTAGGACATAACGGCAGATGCATTACGACATTAGGGTCCCGACTAGAATTTTTTGGTTCGGTCCGGATGAGGTTAGCCTAATTTGACTGTTAGGCCCTAATGTTGAAACCTAATAAGGCCCAGAAGAAAAGTGTAACGCTTTTCACCTATTACCGCCGAACTAGAAAATCCTTATGAGGGCCATATCAGGCAAAAATGGATAGGGCCATATAATGCGTACCTATCGTTTATTGTGTAAGGCGTGCGATAGATCATTGGCAGTTTTTCCCCATTTCGAGGTATCGTGGCTTAATAGACGCTGATAAGAATAACTCACCAGTAAAAATTGACAAAAACTGAGGAAAACTAAAGTATTTTTTTTTTCTCTTTTTCTTAATAATAAATAAAATAAAAGGTTAAAAAAAATTTTTTTTAAAAAATTCTTTTAATTAACTAAAAAATGTACTGAAAAGTAAAAAATAAAAAATATGTTAAAGAAAGCGTGAAATTTCAATTTTAAAGAAAAAGTTAAATAAAAGAATGGCGCACTGTTAATGTGGTTATGTTTTGTTTATAATTGACAGATGACAAATTTCAAAATGATAACAATCCGCCATTCTTTTATTTAACTTTTTCATTAAAATTGAAATTTCACGCTTTCTTTAACATAGTTTTTATTTTTTACTTTTCAGTACATTTTTTAGTTAATTAAAAGAATTATTTTAAAAAAAAATTTTTTAACCTTTTATTTTATTTTCTACTTTTTAGTTTATTATATGTATTCCGCCATTTTATGATGGCAATTCTATTAGATTTAAAATTACGTCACACAGTTTACTGTATTCATTTGATACCCATGTCGTGTGCTCGGTGGAACATAATTGCAAAAACGGCCGCCATCGTCTTTTTGATTTTTTTTACAAAAAGGTCAGATTGCATTTAGTACTTATACATGATGAGTTGAACTCCAGTTGAAACCAAGTCTAACTACATATAAACGGGAGTCGAGTTGGGTTAAGGTTGACTGAACTCGAATCAGCTCTGCTACCTGGGTTGAGTTGAAATTATGCATACGGACATGCGTTCAGTATTTGAGTAGTTGAATTTAGTTGACAGCAGCATCTCTGTGTTTGTTTGTGATTTTTTGTAACGTGTATTGCTTCTTTATTTTCAATTCACCCTTAACTCAATTATTCATCTCATCATTCATACACATTAATTATCACCCGAACTACGAGTGTGTGCAAAATTGGAAGTTGATCTGTTATATTTTCTACTTTTTAGTCTATTATAAGCTTTCCGCAATTTAGTGTTGGCCGCCATTTTAAATTTGGAATGACGCCACTTAGCTAATTGTGTTCTACCTGTCATATCCTTTCATTTGATACCCATGTCAGAGGGCCGCGGAGCACAGTTTCAAAAATCGGCCGCCATTTTGGAACCGCCATCTTGATATTTTTACAAAATGGCCAAATTGCATTGTCATCCAAACTAAACGTGTATGCAAAATTTCAGCTTTATCCGATACCGGGAAGTGGGTCAGATTTAACTTCCAAGATTTGATTTGATACATGTGAAGTTAAATAAAAGAATTTAAATAAAAATTAAAAAACCCTGAATACAGAAGTCACGACTATATAGTAGTAGTCCAGGAAGAATAGAAAAAAAGTTGAAATAAATCTACCCTGCGATTTCTTGACGCTATAATTAAGAGAAAAATCGTAGGAATTCAATGAATGTGTTTTGGATAAAATTGGTCCAGGGCAACAGGTGGTAAAAAGCTAATAAAAGGAGCGAAAACGCGTTTTTTCACGTTTTGGGTACGAAAAATATGTTGTTTTGGAAAACAAAAAATACTACATAATAGTGCTTAAAAAGACGAAAATTATGAGTTTTGGACCATTGAAATCGGTCAACAGGTTTTTGCAGAAAAATTCAAAAACCATTAAAAATGGCCGTTTTTTGACATTTAATTATAGGGAGTGTAATTATCGTAGAACCTTGTGGCAGGGCTTAAATTGTGGCCACTGATGGTGCCTACCTACAATAAAAATTTCATGACAAAATAATGGTAACTTTTCGAGTAAATCTCAAAAATGTAAAAACACCTGTTTCACAAAAAAAGGTTGAACAAGGCCCACAATGGTCCTAGAAATTTTTTGTTTGGCATTTTGGCTCGCAAAGGTTTGCTCTACAACCTCATTTTCAGGAAATGTATGTAAAGTTTGATTTAACACCTTAAAACCCCGTTTGAAAACCACCCTTTTTCGAGTTTTTTGAATTAAAAACTTTACTTTTGAGCTTTTTCTTGAAAATCGTTTTTCTACAGTTTTATTAGTTTGTTTTTCACCTGTTCTACAGGTCCAATTTTATTCGAAACATATTCATATAATTCCTACGATTTTTCTCTTAATTATAGTGTTGAAAAACCGCAGTTTTTGTTTGTTTTTAAGAAAAAGCTCAAAGAGCTCACGAAGAAAGCTCAAAAGAAAAGCTTTTTATTCAAAAAAACTGGAAAAAGGGTGGTTTTTAATCGTGTTTTTAAGGTGTTAAATCAAACTTTACATACATTTCATGAAAATGGGGTTGTAGAGCAACTCTTTGGGAATAAATTGGGCTCATCAAAAAAACTCTAGGACCACTGGTGGCCTTGTTCAACCTTTTTTCGTAAAACAGGTGTTTTTACATTTTTGAGATTTACTCGAAAAGTTACCATTATTTTGTCATGAAATTTTTATTGTAGGTAGGCACCATCAGTGGCCACAATTTAAGCCCTGCCACAAGGTTCTACGACAATTACACTCCCTATAATTAAATGTCAAAAAACGGCCATTTTTAATGGTTTTTGAATTTTTCTGCAAAAACCTGTTGACCGATTTCAATGGTCCAAAACTCATAATTTTCGTCTTTTTAAGCACTATTATGTAGTATTTTTTGTTTTCCAAAACAACATATTTTTCGTACCCAAAACGTGAAAAAACGCGTTTTCGCTCCTTTTATTAGCTTTTTACCACCTGTTGCCCTGGACCAATTTTATCCAAAACACATTCATTGAATTCCTACGATTTTTCTCTTAATTATAGCGTCAAGAAATCGCAGGGTAGATTTATTTCAACTTTTAACTACTTTTTCGCTATCTCTCCTGGACTATAGCCCTGTCCTATACGAGAGGTTTACAATTTATTAAACCAGAGACATTAAAAAGTCTGATGGCGATTAAGCACATTTTGTTACTTAACCATAGTAGTTTGGTTTTACATGTGAATTATATCATGAAGGGAAAAATTTCAATCAAATTTCATCAATATACATGGGCCTCATAAGGAATTACTCAATAATACCTAACGGGGTAAACACCTTCTTTCCCAAATAAGGCCCTTGTAAGACTTCCCCAATGAAAACCTAATCTTAGAGTGCATGCGGAGTGCCTCATGTATTTTGTATGAGGCCCTCGTAAGGTATTCATAAAACAAATTTAATTTTGGTATACCTTATACTGCCCTATGAGGGCCACATGAGGTGTTCATGAGGCAAGTCTAATCTGGTATACCGAACGTTTACCTCACGAGGCCCGTACATAACTTTAGGCATGCCTTACATTGAATTCTAGTCGGGGTATTTCATGGAAGTATGGAAAGCGATATTCAGTTTCCTCCTAGAAGAACATTTAGCTGTAGCAGTTCGTTGTCTACCATTAATAAATCAACGTTCAATATGACACCGTCTACTTCAATTAGCGCCTCAATTTTTTCTTTACACACTGTGTATCCGCCGTACTGTTTAACTTACTCGACTTCCACATTCGTATGAATGCATCGCCTTGAGTGCATCATCCGTCATCAATTCGTTCTTGGCGTGCACCGACGAGCCCTGGGCATTGGGGTGACTCGTGTGTAGTTTATGTAGTTCCCACACCTGGATTTTCTTTACGATTGCGTGCAATCCCGAGACATATGCCTTTTCATTCTGCAATTAAAACAAGTAAAGCCGCGTCTCCACCAACCGAACATGTTCGCCGAATAGTGTTCGCGAACATAAAAACGGACAAACATTCCACATTTGGTTCCCAAACATGTTCGACGAACATTTTCAATAGCTCACAAATCAATGTTCGCTACAACACCGAGCAATGTTTGGCGGACATCACAAATGTCTGTCGAACACTGTTCGGCGAACATGTTCGGTTGGTGGAGACGCGGCTTAATGTTTTCTTTATCATAACGGTTGACGAACTTATTGACGGTTTCTCCTGGGGTGCTGTTTTGAGTTAAAAGCCGTGTCTCCACCAACCGAACATGTTCCCCGAACAGTGTTCGACAGACATTTGTGATGTCCGCCAAACATTGCTCGGTGTTGTAGCGAACATTGATTTGTGAGCTATTGAAAATGTTCGTCGAACATGTTTGGGAACCAAATGTGGAATGTTTGTCCATTTTTAAGTTCGCGAACACTGTTCGGCAAACATGTTCGGTTGGTGGAGACGCGGCTAAAGTTGATTTCGACTTTTCCTTAAACGTTTCAAACTCCAGTACAACTCCACTCTATCTCGGAAATTTGAGATTGTCATAACGGTGAAGCAGATATACAAGGGAATAATAATGAGTAACAGGCCGGCAGGACGACCGAGGACATGATGGTTTGAAGCCGTAAAAGCAGACCCTGAACACTTGCTAGGCCTAATTGGAGGACTCTAGCCAGTAAGCGTTTCCGCCCTATGTCCCATGAGGGATTAAAGGAGCGCAATGAATGAGCCAGTAAGCGAGAAGGTTGGAGGAGAAAACAGAACGAGGCCAAGGCACGATTTGGGCTATAGTGCCATTGAACTGAACTGAACTATATTTCGGTATAACTTGGTGACCCAGAGAGCTATAGAACTAAAGCTCTTGCTGCGAAAACACAAATCCCAGCAAGAGACTTGATGAAATCCAATACCTATCATCCTATCATCCTAGCGCCAAACAATTCTTTTTGGAGCTCTCTTTGTTAGAAGATTGATCGGCGAATTTAACCGGACTAGCCAGTGAATTACCGATAGGTGATTCAACATCGACGGTGCACCGTTTAGGATGAAAAGTCAGAAATAAGGCGAGAAGGTGAACTACTTGACCCGCTTCATGAAACCTGCTGATTTCGCTCTTTGCACAAGGCCAGGCCTGATGATTTACGTTGCTGAAGACCGGTATAGATTATTTCACCGGAGTCATGGTTGTCGATTTATTCTTTAAAAGCAAAGTTTGCATTTATTCCTCTCAGTTGGAGTACCTGACCTAAAAAATCCTCTGTCTGTTTTTTATGTAGCAATTCTAAGTGAGGCCTCTAATGTTTCTACTACCAATCCATCAAGTCATTGGTCACGTAGTAGTTCAATGTCTAGTACGAAGTTTGGTTCGAAGTATAAAAGAGGTTTGATGTTATTATGAGTTGGAGGTGAGGCATTAGATTCTTTTTTCGACAAAGCACCCAAATTGTTGCCGAATCTGCGAAGAGGCGAAACAGAGAGGGAACGCTTGTTCATTTTCTAAGCACATGTATTCAACTAATGGCAGGAAGCAGGCCGGCTACGTTCTGGAAGACTAAAAAAGGTCTTCTGACTAAAGGTCAGATCACTAATAAGCTTCTTAAAACTCCACAGGATGACTTTAGACCTCCGCCTAAGTCGACCAAACAACCACCGACCGGACTTTAGATACACGTGGTTGTGGCATAAGAAGAGCGCACGAAATCGCTAAGCTAACCTAACCTATTCTAACCTAACTTGTCTGACCAATAAATGATACCATTTGTTTCTCCATTCAAATGTACTGGTTTGGTTTGATGTAGGTTTCAAATTATTGTAAACTCAATCCACAACCCTTTTCCCCTTTAAAAATATGAAGGAATTCCTATAATAATTTTTACATTTTACGAGTTCGACCAAATACTGTAAATTACTATCATAAACGAATTTTTCAAGTTCGGCAGAGTTTCCAATAGTTGCCTAATGTATGGTCTACTTCCCCTGAAACATATTTTCAATTCGTCCAATCAAAACCGCTAAAAACAAGACACGAGGATTAGAAAATGCATGCAGGTACTTAAACTGTATTTGTCCTCTCCTCTTCTGTCCCTCAAATTACTGCTAGACTTTTGCAACATACCTAAACGACATGACGAACTGGGGGTGACAAAGGGTGACTCCCAAGCTTTGGTTTCAATGTAATTCTATCAGGAGCTTAGCGAGCATTGCTCCTAGTTCTATTCACCGGCAGTCGTTCATAACTAAGAGGATTTGAATATCCTTCGGCAATAAATCCAAGAAATTTACACGCCTCAACTTGAGACAACCTGGTCTAGTTCCATTCGTTCGTTTTTCGGTTCGTTTCTCTGCAAAAAAAAAAAAACATAATTCTATATTCATAATTTTTTCACATTTATATATTTTTTTTCTCTTCTTTACCTTTTCAGCGAGTTGGCTGCGATCTGAGAATTGGATCCACTAAAAAGGTTGACGCATGTGGGGTATGCGGGGGTGATGGCAGTTCATGTTCGCAGCCCCTCTATCATTGGGAGATGGCGCCGATGTCACTCTGCTCGGTTACGTGTGGTGGTGGTAAGTTGAAGTCACTTTTATGCTATTTTATCGCTTTTTTACGATTTGTCTATTTTTGTATGCTTAACCCCTCTCTCTCGCACCCCCCCACTCCCCACTCATTCTCCTTTACCTGTGTGCAATACGAGAAATTTTACCCTACGGCGAAAAGCAGTAAAAATATCATGTCAGGGGCAAGTCGTTATTTACATTAGCGGAGCTCATCGGTAAAAAATCACTGGAGGTCATGAATTATTCAAATGTTAAATTCGTGTCGTTTTTCATTATTGACACGCGCACTTTTCGCAAAAAAAAAATAACACAGCCCAAAAACGTACTTCTCCCACCTGGTTGTTGTTTCTGTAATTCACCCACTTCATGATACCAGCAGGTATACCAGCAGCAGCAGCAGGTGAGGGGAGAGAGTGCAGGCGACACGATTTTTTTTAGATCAGGTAAAAGAAGTAGAAACCGAACGACTTGTGTCTTCTTGTTGTCCCCAAAAATCCCCCCATGAGATAGCTTTATCGAACCGCAACTGGGCTACAACTGTGACTGTGCTACTGACTACAATACAGTTATTGCTGTAGCCCAGAATCAGGTGTAGGGGAATTACCGAAGGGGGGCAAAGGTATGGCGCCCGTTTGGCGCTGGTAGAGGGATATTCTGTGGATTTGCAAGATTCCGAAGCTCTGTGAACCTCATTGGAATGAAAAGAGGTGAGGCGTCAGCTTTGATAACGACACACAAGATATGGTAATCTCGTGTCAGGTCCTTGGGGAAAGACAATTTTCGAAGGCAATTACCTGAGGATTCTGGGCGATAAGAAATACTGTTATGTGAGAATATAAACATTTTCTTTTTAGCCTTACCGGTTACCAAGTGTACAACAAAGTATTCAAAATTAGTGTCTTAATTGTTTATTCAAAAGAATTTCCTCTTGCCTTGGTTGAATTTCAATGAATTGGGGGGGCGTTTTTTCGAGAATTTTTGCCTCTTTTGCGACTAGGGTCCCTTTTTCCCGGCGGTAAGGATTTTTGAGGAAAAATAGGCCGAAATTTAAAATCAATTTTCGCATTATCCTTTCAATCAGTCCCATAAAATATAATCGAAAGGCTTAACACTCATACGAGCCTTCTTTATTGTTATTGCTGTGCTTCATACCTATGTAAATCCCTTGAAACACTCTCATAATTTTCCAATTTTACTAAATGTTCTGCCAAAAGAAGAAGGGGTGTCTTAACACGCAAATCATCACCTTGGAAAAACAGCGTTGAATAGGGCATAATTTTTCTCCTCTCTCTCCCTAGTATAGGCCATAATGCTATTGGTCTTTAGTCCATTGGTCCATGACTGATGACATTACAGACCCTGGAAGAGGATCAACCTTAACTCGTATTCGAAAGTAGGTAAGAACGGGTAAAAACCTGCATAGGATTATATAGTTTGTCATACCATACCTATACCTTCGAAACTCTATAACCGAAGCGCCTATGTCTTCTTCCCAGTATAACACTCATACTGCAAGGGAAATTCGATGTACACTAAATTGCCCGAAGTAGTATATACCGTAGCCTATTCCCTAGAATAAATACAGTTAACCTTGGAAGACGTCCTAGACATATAAGGCGCTTTCAACGACCTCAGCACTACAGCCATCTAACAAGCCCTAGTGTAATTCGGGTTCGACAGTGATATTTATCAATGGGTTTTTCACATAGTCCAAACTAGAACCACTAACAGCAACCTAGGTATCAGCGAATAAACGACAACGCACCGTATCACACTTCAAAATATGATCCTGCCGCCACTGCTGCCGTTCATGACTAAGGATAAGGCCAATGACGTAACTAGAATAGGGCAGGCACTGATGCTATGGGCGCTACTGAGAACTTCTAACTGTTCGCCACTAGATCACGCAAGACGCGAGCATATTTCAGAAGTATGATATGTGGATTAAGTAGATTTTGAGAAAAAGAAACTTTTTGTTAAAGTTTTGAAACCTTTTATTTAATCTTCAAAACCTTTGTTAAAATTTAAAAGATTTTATTCGAGTAAATTTTACCTTAAAAAGCTTTTGATTAAGTTTAAAAAACTTTGAAAGCTTTTGATTAAGCTTTGTAAGCTTTTGATTAAGCTTTGAAAGCTTTTGATTAAGCTTTGAAAGCTTTTGATTAAGCTTTGAAAGCTTTTGATTAAGCTTTGAAAGATTTTGATTAAGCTTTGAAAGCTTTTGATTAAGCTTTGAAAGCTTTTGATTAAGCTTTGAAAGCTTTGATTAAGCTTTGAAAGCTTTTGATTAAGCTTTGAAAGCTTTTGATTAAGCTTTGAAAGCTTTTGATTAAGCTTTCAAAGCTTTTATTGACGCTTTAAAAAATTTTTTTTTACTTTTAAAAGCTTTTATTTAAAACTGATATAAAAATAATTTAAAGGTGCCGTTTCAATGATTGCCTCGGCGTTACTTTGGTTTGGTACGCCTCTGGCTAAGACAAAAACCAATAGAGAACGACAGAGTAAAGGAACTCGTCTTTGTTGACAACTTAGTGGTATTTCTCGACGGCTTGGTGATCATATTATACGTTTCTCCCCACAATCACTAAGATTAAGAAGATGGCTCTTAGAAATGTCGGCAAGTGGACCAGTCGCTGTAGCCCATCGAATAATCTGGACTAATAGAGCAAAAAACTCAGATTTAAGCCTCCCTCCAATTATTAGACGAGTACTTATTGGATCAAACCTGAGGGCTCAACATGGACACCACACGCCAGTAAGCAGGCCTTCGGCAAGAGAACACTTGATGCGCCAGCCTGGCAGGACCGTGCTAAGACCAGTGTTCACTTTCTTGCAAAAATAACAAATCCAGAATTGGCCAAGTTAAAAAAGAATGGTATGCCTCGAACGAAATCGAACGAACCTGATCTATATAGCCGCTTACTACGAGAAGTGGAATGTTGTGTAGAAAATATTTTGGCCACAGCAATATACTGTGTTCTCAACCACTGGGTCGAGGATACTCATGCGAGATATGATGGACGATCGTAGTTTACTGACTGCCTAAATTTATACAAGAAAGCCATTGCCCCAGGCAAGAGAGTTACCTGGCAAGGGTATTGCCAATCTGTAGAGAGTCCTGGAGACTCTGCCAGATTATGCAAGACCCTGTCCAAAGAACAGCCCAAGCGAACGCAGCTTGGACAGATTAGCAAGGATGAAAATAAGGTCGAATCATCAGAGAATGGACAGAAACTCTCCTGGGAGGAAATTTCCGCTATTATTAAAAATAAAAGTTTCTCTGGACGATTAATAGCTTCTCCTCCTTCAAAGTGCCCGGCCTGGATAGCATATTACCAGTCATGCTAAGGAAACTACCTGAGGTTGAAGTACCATGTTGGTGGTTAGCTCCTCAAAAGTTAGTGTTGCATCCTGAAAAGTGCGGTATTGATTTTGCTGTGGCCTCCCAAAATCCTCCAAAATTGCACACTCTGGGGCAATATCGTAGAACTAAATTTCTTTGTTACTAGACCAAGATGTGATATGGCTTTAGTTAGTTGAGGTCCTGGAAAAGGAAATTCCTGACCTGTGCTGGAAATCGGCAAGTTCCCACGAAATTGATTGAGTTATAGCAAAAATATGACGCTGCTTGTGGACCAGCCTGTAAATTTTTTATATTCAAATGACGAATATATGTTTGTAGAGCCCGTGCCATAAAAGATGGGAAATGAGCGCGCTTATTGGAATCGTGATTGAAAATATAAATAAGCCGGTTATTTTCGTTTTTAAACAAATAGAGTGACATTGATCGCTTGTGGGAACTTGGTACTTTCACTACGCCTGGAAATAGCAATTTTCAGGTTTCTTGGCGTGGCCTATACGAAAGAATTCTTCAGGTAACGTTAATGGTGTTCTTTCTTAGGTGATCAATTTTCTTTTGGCTGCCTCAGACCTTCAGAGAACTAGATAAAATTCAGCCACCATACCTTTAGAAACGATATCAGCGGAGTTTATCTTGATTGGATCGTGCCTCGGATCTTCCCGAGTTGTTAGACGTTGAATTTTCGCTTTGCAATTTGCCACATACGTTTTCCAGTTACCAGCATGACTGGATAGCCAAGCCAAAACAATTTCCGAAAATGACCAGAGGAACTATTCGGCAACATCTTTCGGGGAAGCCTTTGTTAGCACACGAGAGGGGTAGGGCTACGCAGAGCTCCAACTGGATCGATTCTACCTCAGCTAAACACACAATACCAATCTAGGAATACGAATATGATTTAAAGCTTGGTAACTAATTCTCAAACAAGCACCAGTTAAGTTTCCAAATTGTTGCTGTGTGTACCGCCTTATCCCAATTTATAATTTCAATAATAATGAAAAAGGTCTGAGCCACTGCTCGTTAAAATCGCCAAGAAACCTGATAAACCTCAAGGATTTTTGGTCTGGCCTACCATAATTTTGTGAAATTTATGTAAAGCTTATCTCTGGATTTAAATACTCTTCCAAGAAGCTTAAAATATTTCATTTTCTTGTATTAAATTGAGAAAAAATTAAATTTCTCTTTTAACGCACCGAAATTTAACTAGAAAATTAATAATTCCTTTAATTGAGTGGCTCTTGTGAAATCAGTAAGCTGCTTTGTATAGTGGATACTTAATTTAAACTAATTCTTGGAGTTTTAGCCTATAATACCAACCTTACGGGTCGTCCATAAATTACGTGAGGCGATTTTTGCGATTTTTCGAGCCCCCTCCCCCTTGGTGAGATTTCGTGAGATTTGGCTCGATCTCTTCCCCCTCTCCCTCCACCTAATAAAAAATTTCTAGTATTTAACACTAAAAATACGTATTTACGGACGTAGCCACAAGCTTTAATTATAGATAACTGATAATTCAAACTCATACTTGCCCTTCTCTATTCCACTCCCTTTTTTCACCTTTAGTGGACACACAACTATCAAAACGTGAGCACTCATAATCACGAGAATTTCATTACGCTAAAATTCGGCGAGGGCCCTTCCTGTTGTTTTACATATATATTCTAATGGCCTTTTCGCGGGTCGGTGCTACTTGTATTGTTCGCCATAGCATTCATCGACTCGCACGTTTAACTGGCCGGTGGCGGCTAAACAATCGAGAGGCTACTATGGTACTTTCTGGCGTTCGAATAAATTTTTTTGTGTAGGATTTAGCCATATCTTAAGGCCCCCTTTCACACACAGGTCGACGGTAGGCCGTGGCCTGAAAGCTTTCGCCTTGCAGCCAAATATCACCACACACCCCTCTGGCCGCCAACAGGATGGGGTCTGCAGTCGCCAACCGGATGGGTTTGTCGTCAGTTTGTGCCTGAAGATCTCGGGTTGTAGCACGTAAGTTGTTTCAATCGACCTCGTCATACAAACATTTTTGTAACACTCGAATATTTGTATGAAGAGGTCGACTGAAACAACTTACGTACTACCGTCTCAAGCCGTGAATTTATAGCACGAGCTCACGCCGCATCCAGTCGGCCCTGAAAGTAAGGCGCGAACTAGGCGCGAAAACCATACATACCCGTATCCGCGCGAACGTTCACGGAGTCTGGAGCCGCCTTAAGGCACAAACATATTGGTGCGGAGGCAATATTTTTAATTTCTCCGCATTGTGTCAGCAAATATGGTGGTCCGTGTATTTTAAAGGCTTTTCCAGTCACCAATCTGTTTGTGTCTGTAAAGTTTTCATTGAGGCCATGGACATTTTTGCACTTGAATTAACAACCTGATATGCTAAACTGTCGTCTTCGCCTGTGTGTCTGTAGGGAATCATGAATCATGTCGCGGAATGTCAGCAGCGCCGGCCCTAGACCTTGTTGAGGGTGGAGCAAGACTGTCTTTCGGCGCCCTTGGTCGATGCTGTCACTTCACATAAATTGTATTTCCAGTTGTCTTACAGAAAA
This sequence comes from Thereva unica, assembly GCA_949987705.1. Classification (NCBI taxonomy): domain Eukaryota; kingdom Metazoa; phylum Arthropoda; class Insecta; order Diptera; family Therevidae; genus Thereva; species Thereva unica. Next base: position 20,080,584 of record OX465285.1, on the reverse strand, counting down.
CTTTTTTGAAGCACTGCCTTCCTGCCAATCCTTACGGGATTATATGCCCCCTTTCTGAGCCATGAGCCAATACGGCTATCGCCTCCAGAAGACTTTCTTGCACGGTAACTAGCTGTTTCGTGGTGAGGAGAGTCTCCGGATTGTTAGTCGCAAGCACGCCCTTTCTGACACTCTGACAGAAGGTCGGCTTTGGCGTCGTTCTAGACTTCATTATGGGTGCGTCGGACTTTTCTGAAAGATTTTCAAACCGTATGGCCAAAGCCTTCGCTCTTTTCGCCGAGCTATTATGTCGTAGTCTTCTACTCCAAAGATGGAGAGATTACTTCTTCGCCGCCCTGAATGGTTCACTTGCACAGGAACCTCAGGAAAACAGCAACAATGCACAGCCGATAAGAATCAACACCCGGGCCCCATCCAAGACGGAAATAGTAACCGCAATTCATGCGATGGCCAATGGTAAAGCAGCTGGAAAAGATGGCATCCCGGCAGAATTGTTGAAAGCCGATTCAAGCCTCATAGCAGATGCGCTTCAGCCAATCCTGGAAATAGCATGGAACACCTGTACCTTTCCGGAGGATTGGACGGAAGGTATCATAGTCAAAATACCCAAAAAGGGGGACCTAACAATATGCGACAACTGGAGAGGCATCTGTCTATTATCTACTGTGGGTAAAATCTTGTCCCACGTTATATTATCAAGGATAAGAGAGGCAGTAGACCGAACGCTTAGAAGGCAGCAGGCCGGATTCAGGAAGGGCCGCTCATGTATAGACCATATTAACACCTTGAGAATCATAGTGGAGCAGTCTACTGAATTCCGATCCCCCCTTTACCTAGCTTTCGTAGATTATGAGAAAGCGTTCGACTCGGTTAATAGGAGCTTTATATGGCAGGCATTACGGCGACGTGGACTGCCTGATAAAATAATAGAATTGATAAAAGCCCTTTACAACAATTCCAAATGCAGAGTTCTCCTTAATGGAAAATTATCCGACAGCTTCGAGGTGAATTCAGGAGTACGACAAGGATGTCTACTTTCGCCATTACTATTTCTTATAGTAATAAATGACATCCTTGTCGACGCTCTAGATAATAGAACAGGCGGCATACAATGGGGTTTGCTAGACCGCCTTAAGGACCTCGACTACGCGGATGATATCTGTTTGCTGGCCCACAGACATCAGGAGCTAAAAAACATGTTAAACAATTTGGCAACAGAAAGTAGTCTAGCAGGCTTAAGGCTGAATCCGAACAAAACCAAAGAAATGCGGATAAATGCAAACACACTTGAACGAACTGCGCTGAATAACCGTGACGTGGAACTGGTAGATAAATTCTGCTACCTCGGTAGCATTATTACCGAAAATGGCGGTACAGAAGAAGACGTCAGTTCCAGAATAAATAAAGCACGAGGCGCATATGCATGCCTGTTCCGCATATGGAGATCAACGGAGATCTCAACTAACACCAAATTGCGGCTGTTCAACTCCAACGTGAAGGCAGTACTTTTGTACGGTTGCGAAACATGGAAAGTCACCCAATTCATCACAGGGCGCCTACAAGTCTTCATCAACAGATGCCTGCGTCGTATCCTAAAAATCCGCTGGCCAGATAGAATTTCAAATGAAGAGCTATGGCGCCGTGCCGGCCAAGAAAGGATAGACGACCAAATCAGGCGAAGGAAATGGAATTGGGTTGGCCACACCTTAAGACGCAATAACGAAAACCTAGCCAAACAGGCCCTTGACTGGAACCCGCAAGGATCCCGTCGAGTTGGAAGACCTAGAACAACGTGGAGGAGGACCCTACTAGCAGAGGCCGCAACAACTGGGAGATCCTGGTCAGAGCTGAGAGCTGTCGCGCAAAACAGAGTCCGCTGGAGGGCAACTGTTTCCGCCCTATGTCCCATGAGGGATTAAAGGGGCACAAAGACAAAAGACTTCTATTAAGAAAATCGGTATCCCTTTCTTTCTCGGGGTTACGTAGACCCAACCAGCCTCTACACGGGGGTAGCCAGCTTCCAGATATCGTGTAAAACGTGTTCTGGCTGCGCCACCCCGTCTTCTGAAAGCTTTCGTTTTTTCGAGTCACCTCTCGGGTTAGGTGCCCTTACTTCTGCAGGAGATCTAAGGAGATCTCCCAGTGAAGGGGTGATCTCAACGTACTCCATCCGTTTACGGGCTCTGACTGCCTTCCCTGAAGAAGAATCCGGAAAACTTCCCTTCATTGGGGCCATATTCGACACCTTCATGCAGGAATCTAAAAATATCTAACTGGCCTTATAGGTCGTCCTTTTGGGGTCTGTGGGAACCCCAGAAATGTTTGGAGCGCTAAGAAGTGCTCCGTCTTCAAAAATTTTGTTAAGGTATTTCTACATTGATACCACTAGCTGGGCGAGAAGGGCGGTCGCCCACTGGCAGAGCTCCATGGACCTCGAGCAGAATGTGGCCTAAGGCCATGCACGATTTGTCTTGGAGTCAGTGCTCCCTCCTTATGCCGTGTTCGAGTCATATTGATGAGTACATAGACTTGGCTACGTATACAAACAACGCCCCAAAAAGTGCCATCAAAATTTAATTTTTGGCTCGAAATTGTTTTTCGCATTCATTTTGGCGCCCCTTACCACCTGGCGCCTAGAGCGACCGCTCCACTCGCTCTACCTCAGGGCTGGCGCTGCATGTCAGGCGGATATCTGAAGCTCTCATCACTAAGTTAGACTGAATATTGTGTGGCCTTCATTGGGCCGAGTCTGCCGACCTGGCCTGCCGGCGGCCTGTGCTGTAAGTGAATGAGGGTCTTTAGTGGAGAATCGTTTCTTGCTTAATTCAACATAGATACATATGTAGTTTTCTAGCAATTTTACACTGTTTCTTGAGCAAAAAAAATTACGTGATATTTACCGAGACCCCCCTCTCCCCCACGTGAGATTGGGTGACATTCTGCTGGACCCCCTGCCCCCTAAACACCTCACGTAATTTATGGACGGCCCCTTACCAACTACACTGTTAGGGGTCGTCCATAAATTACGTGAGGCGTTTAGGGGAGGGAGGGGGTCGAGCCGAATCTCACCAAATCTCACGTGGTGGAGAGGGGGGTCTCGGCAGATATCACTTTTTTTTTTGTTTTAAAGAAACAGTGTAAAATGCCGAGAAAACTGGGTTAAATTAAGTAAAACATGTTTCTCCACTAAAGGCCTCCATTCACTTACAGGCCGCCGGTAGGCCGTGGCCTGTCAACCCAGGTCAACTAAGCTTGATTCAGTCTAACTGAGGGATGATACTTCAGGTACCCGCCAGACAGGCCGTGGCATGCAGATGAAATCATGATTCTCTTCAGACACACAGGTGAAAACGACTGCTTAACATAGCAGGTTATAAATTCAAGCGCAAAAATGTTCATGGTCTCAACGAAAGCTTCAAGGCGGCTCCAGCCTCACGCCGCGCCGTGAACACCCGCAAACAAGCGCAAACGCGAGTGTGGATGGTTTTCACGCTTAGCTCGCGCCTTGCTTTCTGTTACGAGTGGATACAGCGTGAATTCTTCCCCTCAATTCACGGCTCGAGAGTGAATAGAAGCTCAGATCTTCAGGCCCGAACTGACGATAAATCCGATTTTTGTCAGCTTTCTTGAGCTGTAGGCATTCTTGAACTTCAGGCCATACAGTTGGCAGCCGAGCCTCTAAAGGCTAGTCAAACGCGCGACTCGTCGAATGCTGCAGAGTACGAGCCAAGTAATACTGAACCGCGAAAAGGACATTAGAATTTAGTGCTACAAGAAAGCACATGCCGAATTTTAGCGAAATGAAATGTTGGGTGAGTGCTCACGTTTTGGTAGTTGTGTGTCCACCACAAGCAGCAAAGCGAGGAGAGCCAGCAGTCCGCATTATCAAATATCTCAAATAAAATCTTGCACCCAAACCCCCCCATTCACACAGATGAACTTTTTACACACCTTTCACTAGATTTCACTACGGTTACGTACACCGATTTTATACGCGAGGGCCTTTCCTGCAGTTCTGTATTCAAACTCTGTGATTACGACCGTAATTTCGTATTTTTAATGTAAATACTATGGATTTTATGTATAAAATTTGAAAAATCTCACGTGAGATTAGGGGGGGAGGGGGTCGGGACGAATCTCACGATATCTCACCAAGGGGGGAGGGGGGGTCGAAAAATCACCTCACGTAATTTATGGACGACCCCTTACATGAGTAGAAAATATTACTAACTAGCACCTAGATTTGACCCGTCCACTGTCAAAATAACTCCTTCATTTTTCATAATAAAAAATGAAGTATCATGTTTGCTTTTCTAAACAATTGACATGAAAGTCCTGATCAAAGCCATTTCATATCCTTGTTGTATGTATATGTGTATGTAAGGAAAAATGCGCGATATACATACGTATATTATGTCAAACCACATTTAATTTCCATGTAGGTACAACCAGACACATCAGCCTTGACTTTCTCTTATCTTTCGACAGTAATAAATTGAATCCTTCATACTTGATGCTTGTCACTCCTTTCTCCTGATTTTTTTTTCCTTGTTTTTTATATATATTTTTTTTTAATACAATAAAAATACAATTTTCCACAATCTGAAGGAAATTCCACTCTAGATTTTTCGAAAACGATAACTTCATAATTTTCGTAAAATTGCGAGGAAATTTTCAAGGTCATACCATATACCGAAAATTTAATTTAATTTATGCACAGCATGGCACAAAATTTTTGGCACGCACAGTTTCCATCGTAAAGTAAAATAAACCGACTCCTTTGATTTTCATGACTTAACTGAAAATTTCCAGTTAAAATTTTCTTTTTTCCGCCCCCAACGTCGGGCCCCGCACCCACGCCATTCGCGCGCCCTTCACTTGGCAAGGGAGGGGGCGCCTTTTATGAAAATTTTACAGTAGGAAACGCGATTACACATCCCCCACCCCCTCACCACAACCCCCACGGTCGTAAGTATGAAAAATCAATTTTCTGCTCTTGGGCCTTTTTTATTACTTTTAAGGAATTAATCTAATAATTTCAGTATGACATAGTTAGATGCTTTCAAGGGTGGCTAAGGGCCCGGAGGGGAGGGTTTAGTAAATTCTCGAACGGATTTTTGAGAGGGCAAATAAATTTTAACCCTTCTTTGCCTTTTTAGCCCAGCTTTAAGAGTATACGAGAGTAGAGCATAATGAAAAGGCTTCGGTAATTTGTGAAATTTTCGAATGGCTGCAGAAGCATGCGTGCGAATTGTAATTGTAATTGAAAATTGTAATTGCGTGAGAAGCGAATTAGGATTTCATTGGAAATGCTAAAATTGCTTCGATTGATTTCAGTTGAAAGGGTATGTACGTAGGTAGAGGCGGCACAGTCCCATCCTTCTGTTTTACATCTCCTGAATTGACCTTCGAAACCTACCCCAAATCCTTTAAGAGAAATTTCCAAGTACATGGGGTCTGATATTACCCAGAGCCGGGTAATAGCAGGAACTGCCGCAGAGTACTGTTCGGTTGTCTCACCAGGTAAAGCTGCAGCAGTAGGTTTTGTACGGAATTTTCAATCTGGCTGCATAATGTCCGGAACCAGTTACTAAGAGAAAGTACATCGAGATACATATCTCTCGCCCGCGCATTCTGTAAATTCTCCACCGATGTACCCGTGAGAAATGCCCCCAATCTGGGAAATTCATCTGCCTTCTCGTTTCCCTCAGTATTGTTCTGACCCGGTACCCACTAAAACAGTGGTGGGCAAAAGCTGACTTTTCCAGAGTGCTAAAAAAGCTCGGGTAAAGCTCTTTTTTATCAAATCTAAATCAAAGCTTTTACCTATATCTCTCTCACTCAAACTTACAAGCAGAATAGAAGGACTCTGGAATTGCCTAGGGAACTCGAATAGCTCCCAATAGCTTCTGTGATCCACCACTGTACTAAAGAGTTACCCTGTACCTCCAGGCCAGGGAAGAGATCTTCTGGCAGTTTTTGAGTTGCTTGGGCGTTATGCGTGCTGAGCTCAAAGCCTTGATGGCTTTGCTTGGCTATCTGATGACAAGATCAACTTGGTTCCTGGCCTTGAATATGGCTGTATTGCTAGGCAGGCTTCAAAGATTGTCAGAAGTTCTGCATGGAATACACATTTGGAGATTAATGAAGGGAGGAAAAAACTTCTGGCCCTACAACGACTCTGATTTGGAGTCGTCGGGGTATAGAACAATGCCATATTGCAATCTTCTCATTTCCCTCTGATATGGATCTGGACATTGACGTCCCTGCCGAAATTTAATTGTGCGACCTTCTTAATTGTCTCGACCCTTTCCTCGTAGCCTTACGCCCGTGCCGGCCGCCTGCTGCCTGATTAATAAATTTGGTGGCAGCGGTCTAGAATTCCGTTGAAAACTTTCGCAGGGATTGAACACATGGCGCCCATTATTCCGAGGTATGCCATTCTTTGGACTTGATCCAGACTATATATGTTATACCTACTCTTTGGTAAGAGCGACCTAACAATCGTCGGATCCATATGCCAGCCTGAGTGATCATTGCCTTGTATAGCCAGCTTTAAACCTCAACTCTTACCAAAGGTTCGCTTACAACTAGCATAGAAAGCTATATTGGCCTTCCTTGTCCTTTCTTCAATATTGAGCCTGCAGTTCTGCCAATAATTTCTGTATCCACCAGAACAGGGCGAACAGGGCCAGGCCCATTTGCTGGTCTGCCTAAACGTCAGCGGTCAAAACACTGTCCTGGGGCAGGTATCCCAGAAAAAAAGTCTAGCCGCAAGGATTCTCCTATCGGAGCAACAAGTAAACCTAGACTGCCGCCGCTCTACCCACCGCTGAAAGGCCAAAGCAAAGAGGGGCGGAGCGCAATTGAGAAACCCACAGAGCCTTGCCCCGTTTTCCTGCACTTATTCTCAACAGATCGAAGGAAGGATTGCGGTCAGAAACTCACGAAGCCCAGTTGGCTGGGATCACCATGACAGTGGAAGTTCAACGGGACCGCGAACAGTCAAGTCAAACCAACAAGAAACTAGGCAGACAACAATCTGTTCAAGGATTCTGGCCTACAAATATGTGGTATATGGGTGCAGTACTATAAGGAAGTGAACTCAATTTTGGACCCGGTACCTCACCAAAAGAAGAAGGACAGACTTCAGTTCAGCTTTGGGTCTAAAATAAGACCAGAGTACTTCATTTCATTTATAGATTGAGGGTGGGATAAAAGTGAGTATTTTAGCTCTGTTGGTAAAAAGCATCAGTTCCGTCTACTCCGGGTACACTAAACTTTCCAAGTGCCATCTATGTAATCTCACTGATTGTGTGAAGAAACCTTTCGGAAGCCACACAACCCTTGACTATTCCTCGGCTACTTCGCCGAATTTCCGGTCGACCCAGGTGTTCAGCTGACCGATCGCAGCACCTCGGCTCACACCTCCGCTCCATAGATCAAGATGGACTCGACCGTGCGCATGAGCAGACGTTGGCTATGATCTTGCTAAGCGACGCTGACGACGATGTAAATGTATAATTAATCAATATCAATGAATAATTTACACGCCTTTTAATGACCTTGTTCAAACCGGTTTATTTTCCCACACACAAGTATTCCACTGCCTACTTTTTAGCCATAGTAGCGTCGACAGAAATCTACCACGAGGCACGTCGACTTTATAACTCTGTTGCCCGAGCTATATATGTTTCTAGTTTCCAGCATGCGGAGACTCCATTGATTGACTTGGACCCAGGGCTGCCGGGCGGCCACGATGCTGAGGTTTTTGAAAGCGCCTTCTTTATCTAGGAAAGCTGCCAAGTTAAACTGTTTGTATGTTAGAAGGTATTCCACGGTGCGCAATACCTCACGAAGAGCAGTGCCGGCCCATTTTCCTTTATAGTATGCATGATGAGATGCAGACGTACATAGATACCTCTGTAGCATACGCTCGGGTTTTCAGGACAAACAAAGGGGGGCAAGCTTGTTGTTCTATAATATCTTGCCGCCTCATGCCCGCTTCTTCCGCTCTCCGGTATGAAGATCACTTTGTCCTTCCTCTAGTATCGGGGCACTGAACTCTCGGCTAGGCAATACTTGCAAGTCGTGGACCGATAATATATGACGGCTTGGCAGATTACCTTCTACGTCCTGATTCTGCCCTTAAATCCGTGTGCTAGTTTAACCTTTGTCATCTCTCCGAACTGTTCCCAGTTTGCTCTCTTGAAGTTTCTATTAAAGCCTGTCTTGCCTCCACCGGATGTACTATATATCAAAGGAGATAGAAGGAACTAGAGCCATCTCAGACCAGCAGGAGGTTCTGTCTCGTGAGTGTTGAACTTTCCTTTCCATTTTGCTGCAAATCGTTCACTTGGTATGATGAGACGAAGAAATCTTCCTCCTTACTCGTCTCTACCATTACCACGGTTAAGTCATCGGAACTGTAGTTAGGCCATAGATAAGCACGCATGTGTTTTTTTACTGGAACACATGATCTACGCTTACCGCTACCGTGTTTGTTATAAAAGATATTGTAATGTTCGATGACGTGACCCAAAGCCCTTTGCCAAGAATTATGTCAAAATCCTCGCGTAGGAAGACCTGCGGATTATCCGAGGCACAGCGACTGTACTAAAGATTAATTTGCAGGCACTTCGACTTCTTTCTAGTGGTGATATCACTAATATTGCCAAGGTTTATAATAAACTGTAATTCCGAAGGAAGAAGAAGAAGACGAAGGATGAGCCACTGGACCTTGCGTTTGAACTTGAACGTTTGGATGATGCACCAAAGAGAAGAAATTTGCAAGAAACTCACTTCCACCAAAATCAAAACAAAATTTTTTGTAACGGGCCTTCAATTTCGTAAAGTCGATAGATACTTACAATAGCAAACGTCTGACCCAAACACGCCACCGTCTAGATTATCGGCAGACAGCTTCGTCGGAGTGTTATACCTCCCGAAATAAGTGAATTCCGCTGACCAGATGACAAATACTGTGACGCCGGAAGAACCAGACTACCAAATCAAAAAGGAGGAGCACCTAGTCTGCTAATACCCGATCTAAGCGGAGATTTGGTACCCTATTATTAACTCTTTAAACCGGCAATGTATCTTTCTATTAGGGCTAGTCTAAATTGATTTCGTTTGAAAGTTGCACTTAACAGGGGTCGTATTTTCGTATTTACTGAAGTTAAGTTCCTCTACTTTGTCATTTCCTTTACCTTAAAAATTTATGCAATATTACTAGAATTTCTTTTAAAATATTATGCAACAATGACTAAAACATAAAATTTATCATTTCCCTCTCTTCTCCTCTTTCACAGGTTACAAAATGTCCCGCCCAAACTGTCGGAATCGAGTGACTGGAGCAGATGTTGAAGAGTCACTTTGCAGTGCATCAACGAGACCAGAGCCATCTGTAGTGCAATGCAACACCCACTTGTGTCCCCCAAAGTACTTACACCAAAAAAAAAACTCAACCTTTCATATATTCTCAAGAAACTCTCTCAACTAACAAAAAAAAATTTTTTCTATTCCCAGGTGGATCGCAGAAGAATGGGGTCCTTGTAGTCGACCATGCGGCGGTGGTTATCGGGAACGTACAGTTGTCTGTGCCGAGGAAAGCAATGGCATTAAAACTAAAGTATGTTCTTGTCTTTAATTTATTTCCTCTCGAGGACTTCCCCAATGTAAAAGGAAACAGAAAGGACAATGCCAATTTATATTCAAATCGTCCAGTTTATTTTCACTCTCTCTCTCTATCTCTCTTGGTGCTATAGTGGGGGAAGTCCTGGAATGGAGAAGATACCAGAATGCCATTTTGGGGGCAACTATTATAACTCTCTGTATGTTTTCTGTCCCTGTGCCTTTAGGTCCCAGACGTCATATGTCGGATCAGTAAACCACCCACATCAGAGGCATGCAATCTGCATGATTGTCCAAAATGGGTGCCGACAGAATGGTCGGGGGTAAGTTATGCATCGCTTTTAAATGAAGTCCTTTTTGCTGTGTGTGTGTTCTATAAGTGCTTACATGTGTTCTTTGGGAGACTATATACATATATTAACATTTCACCTCCTCAACCACACATACTTAAATTTTTACAAAAAATAACTTTTTCAATTTGTTTTTTTTTTTTATTTTGATTTTTTGTATTTTTAACACTGGCAAATTTTTGTCGATTTTCGCCAGTTTTATACACTACTATCTTGTATCCTTTCTATCTGTGTATTTCTCCTATATTTCTATTTCTGTTTTTTTTCTTTTTTTGTGTCTCTCTATCTTATGTACAGTGTTCGGTGTCGTGTGGATCTGGGATCCAAATACGTGGTGTTGAATGCATGGATGCGGACGGAACTCTAAGTGCACAATGTGATCCGCATACGAGACCACCAGCAGCACAGCATTGCACAACGGGGATTCCGTGTCACAATGAGCCTCCGTTCGATGTGAGTTTTGTGAACTTTATTTTTTTTTTATTTCTTGTCCTCTGTACTTAGATTTCTTTTTTATATAATACTTACATATATACTTACAAATATATAAACTTTCAAGTTTTCCTCTCTATATATTCCCAGTGTTATGACACAATCCCCCATCCACCCCCACTTAATCCTTAACCTTAGCTCTCAAGTAGAAAGCAATGTAAATTGGAAAATACCAGAAAAAGGATGTTGCCTGCTTTTATATTAAATAGATTCTAGCTTGGTGACTTCTTGTTACATGTCCTAAATAGAGCCCCCTTACCGCCCATTTTTCCCCCTGTTTTTCCTTGGCAAACATTTAAAAAACATTGCTGCAATGTCCTTGATTAATGCTTAGATGTTGTTTGTGTTTGCGTTTGTCTTAATTGGTAGAAAATGTCAACAAGTAATTTTTTGAAAAAGAGAGAAATCACAATTTTTTTTAGTCCTTTTGTTTCTTTTTAACACGAAACTCTTTATTTTTTTTTAGAATGGGATTTTTATAAATGTATTTCACTTTAAAATTACTAGAATGTTTGTTTGCACCATTTTTATTAAATATCATTTTAATTACAATTATATAAAAATTGCTTGGAAATGGACAAAACGAATCTAGTACTTGACGAAATATACCTACTGCTGTTAACAACTCCTTAGTGACTAGCAAGGACAATCTTCTACTACCGTTAACTGAACAACCGGATAGACTGGAAGTACAGAGGGTGATTACTAAGCTTGTATTTTCATGAAAATCCAGAAAAGCATCGAATTTGTAGTCAATTCAATACTTTTAAGCTCACGTTAATTCATAATCAGCAATATTATATCTACTAACGACCTCCTTGTGTGTCTGACAGAGCCCCTCAAACAAAGTATTCATCATTTTGGGTGAGATTGACCAGATTGGTCTAAATATCTAAACGACTTTTAACGGACTATGGCACCTTATTCTATAGACTAAATTTCAAGCGATTGAAATAGTTTAGGCAGTGGTGGCGAACCTATGTATATCTCGCGGGTCAGGCACTGACCTACGCAGGCTTTCTAAATGGCCCACCGTGACACACACGGTCGTAAAACGTCGGGTTTGGTCCTTTTGTCGCGAAACGTGGTCCAGAGGAAAAAATTGGAAGCGCTGCTCAGGGAAGCTAATTTTGAGCGCTGTCAAATATGCTCTCAAGGAAGCATTACTGGAGTTTCTAGAAATTTTATAAGACGAAGAAAACGGGCCATTATTTCGATGACCAAAAGGGAGACATTAGCATACTCAATAGGCCGGTTCTCGTTTGATTCGGGGGACAAGCAGCATTGGAAGTGGTTGTTACTTAGTTGAGGGACCGCTTTGGTAAAACCACACTTGGGCAATAATTGCAGATGAATAAAAATTACAGTTTTTCGACACGGGAGCTTATTCACATATCCACAAGCCTCTATGAATATGAATGCTTCTAAAACGCTTCTAAAGAAGCATTAACAGGAATGCAATGTTTAAAAGTATATGGGACTGGTATGGGAACGAAAGCACTGTAAGCTTTTTAAATGGTCCTTAAAGATGACTATTGCAGCACTCCATTTCCCACTGGGCTGTTATGACGCAAACAGATTGAGCAGGAGGCGCCGGTGACGGAAAAAACGAAAAGCTTACTTGCTAAAGTAAATTATGTGAATTCTTTGTTCATTCAAATAATCAGTGCAGAGGCGACTGTCAAACTGGGCATGGTGTCACCTGGTACGGAAAGTCATGGTACCACTTCATTTATATCAATTTGTTTTGTTCTTTATTTGCAAAAGTAAAAGCTGTAAAACAAACAGGAAACGTAAAGTTTTCAAAGGATTCCAAGGAATGCAAGGAAGCATTGTTTAACCATCCTCCCCTACCACTTTTCATTGACAACTTAGTGGTCCACAAGCTGGTACTTAAAAATATGGTGAACAAAATTTGACCCGCTTCCCAAAAACTTTCGCCAACACTGGTCTAAGCGAAGGACTTCCATAGGATCAAAAACCGCTAACGATTTGATTTTCTGGAGATTTGCGCCATTTACTAACTATCTAAATAGCTACAGTAAAACTAAAGGAACTATCTGAGCGGAAAACTACTAACAACTTCCATGAGCTCGAGTTAGGGTGAAAACATAGTGGAGCGTCGAGGCTAGAGTGTAGCGGGGAGCGTAGCTGTGAGGTTTTAGACCCCCGATGGTAGCGGGGCTCGACACGCACATAGTGGAGCGGCAAGCGTAGCGCGGCAAGCCAAGAGGTTTGAGTAACTTTACTCAGCAAAATGTCGTCGGACAGTGATGACGATATGTTATACGAGAGCAGTGCGCTTAAAATCGTTACAGTTGTAGGCGGTTTTAGATCATGTGCAGTGCACCCCTTGAATTCATATCGCAGGGAATTGGGAGAGTTTCACCACCTTTTTCCACAGTTAAAACAATTTCCGAACCGCTTTTTCCAATACGCAAGAATGGAGTACAGTACGTTTGAGTATATATTAAACCTGATCTCTCCTCATATGGAGGTGCAATATACGAATTTCGTAAAGCAGCCGATTGAATATGATGAGAAGCTACTTATTACGCTGAGGTGTGTTTTATAATAAGGGGTGGTCAAGGGGGGGTCATATTTTTCCAAATCTGACCCCTCTTTTTTACTTTTAAAAACAAGTTATTGTAGACTTAAATTTTACCTTAGTAGATTACTTACCAAATTTACCATAGTATATCACTTTGCTTCCAGGACAGTAATAAGAAACACAATTTTTAAACCAAAACAAGTCATTTTATTGACTTGAATTACATAGAATTACTCAAATTCTCGGTTCGACCAGCAAGGCTCGACTAAACCCTCTACATAAAGAAATCTATGTAGAATTCACAATCGGAGAGGGTAGCGGGTCGCCGCGGGAACCAGCGCCACTCCACGCTCCACTATGTTTTGGCGCGTTTGCTACGTGTATTATTTTCAACCCACTCAGCTACGCTCCCCGCTACACTCTAGCCTCGCCGCTCCACTATGTTTTCACCCTTAGGCGAAATAAGAAGAAATCATGGAAGCTCAGACCTCATCTAAACTTACTTAGATCTAATTCTGTTACTAAAGTGCTAGTGCTATACAAAACTATCCTTTAATTTCATCAGAAAGGACAGATACAAAACTAAGGGGGATGTTCTAGCCAACAGTACAAATTGCTGGCATTGAAAGCGAAGGTGACCTCATAGCGTCGCAAAACATAACATGAGTTAGAAAAGAAGCAGCTCCGATACATCCTGGACTAATTTCTTGCAGTCCAGAAAAATACATGCCTAATTCCACATTCGCATCCTGCCCTGTAATATTCAATATTCGAGTACAACGCTCCCCGAATAAGAGGACTGCGCAAGTGAACAGATTTGGCATGTGAAACGCTATGTTTTTGGTATTGGTCAAGAAAAATCCAAGATGTTTCAATTCCGATTTATTTTGTAAGCGATAAGTTCTGCCGATCGAGGATTTCCTAAAATTTATCTTCAACTTCATTGTTTCGAAATTACGTACGTTGCAGAAGCGCCTGCATAATCCCAATCTTTGGCCTTTTTCTGTACACAATCATGCTAGTGCTAATCGGAGTGAACTTATTTGGTCATACGTAAATGTATTAAAAAAGAGAGACAAGGCGACCGAACCCTCGTAGAGGAGGCCCTCGATCTACACTGTTCCGAACGCTTTCTGAAAGTATACCAGATAACCTCTGGCCATTCATAAACTTTCAGTGTAGGTTTTTTGACCGTTCAATCAAACTAGTATTGGATGGCGGCGAATCTAAACTCGAAACCATATCTGCCGGTATTTCTCAAGGGTCAATTCTATCGCCAGTTTTCCCAGTCTTTATAAATGATCTACGTTCTATCCCCTTTCCAAATGATTAAACAGCTTCGTTGAAGACGATACTATATGCGATGTGTCATGTCTAATAAAATTTCCCCTACAAAAAAGCTTTTGTGCTAGCGAAGACACGAAGCTTATTCTTAAAAGCTGTGTTGCGAAATTCGAAAAATGAGGATATCTGAGGGCAAATATGAGGGGCCGGAACAATGGGAAGATGAGTGAAACTTGTCAACTAAAATGGTAGGGCGAGGCTTCCAACGTCTACCATCATATTCTAGCTTACTTTAACGATCAGTAAGTTTTCTGATTATGCACAGTTACCCAAAGCTGGTGAATCAGTACAAGGGTAAAAGGGGGCTTCTCCACGAAAATCTTACACAGAGTGGAGATTAACACTTTGGCATGGTGCAGGTTCACCCGGAGTACCCTTATCGCCTCATTTTTGTCTAAGGAGTGTTTGGCAAACCGGGTAGTTTAAACTTGTCTAAGACCCTCTGTTCTGCCGCCTTTGGTCTGGAAGGAACACTGATTTGTCCCCTGTTGCATCAGAAGTGTTCTTTCTTCCCCTGCCACTGGCTTCGCAACACATTGCTTGACCCTTGTTACAGCAACGTTGTTGCGAACACAACTCCGTCGTCAGATGGCCCCAGGTTTGTCGTGACGTAAAGATCCTTGTACTGTTGACTGCTCTTTGGGAGGATCCTTAATGTGGGTGAGTCGATTAGTGATCTTGGTAGGTATTGCGGCATTTTGATGGGAAAATTTTAGGCACCGAGCTCCATGCAACTGATTTTCCCCTTTCAGACTAATCAACTAGGCGATGGAAGCGTTGCCCACCGTCATGACCAAGTGAAGTATATTTGTCGTTCACCACCCTCTGGACCGCTTTTCCCTTGTTGGCGGCAAACGAAATTTGTGTGGCAATAGTCGCCTTCCTCGTTGGTGAATGTAACACTTTGGAGGAAGTAGCCTTAAATCATATGAGTGTGAGGGAAGTTCCCTTTTTCTACCATAGTGATATATCAAGAACACTTTTGGCCTTGATGTTGGATACGTTTTTTTTTTTAATGTGATTGTGGGTCCAAACGTACCGCGGCTGTTCGCTTTCGGGGGCCGGATCGCTGAAACAAGCTCAGCAGTCTGCCTAGTACCTTTTCGCTTACACTTTTTCAAGCTTCCCAGGCTCCCGACCGCAGTCCTGCCTTTGGAAGCAGTTCACGAAAGGGTATACTCCGAGGGCCCCCAATTCCACTTCAGCCCTCCTTCACTTGGCATGACTCAGCACCATTCAGAAGTGGCAGGGTTTGAGCAAACCAGCAGCAAGCAGTTTATTCTTGACAAACTTTCTTCGAAAAACACCTTGACATCGTCGCCTCCTACAACTGTATCAATTGCTTAGGTGCTACTGGCTTAGCTGCCAGTATGAGACCAAACTTGACACTGCTTACGACGTGGCTAAAGCTGGGGCTAGCGGGTCTTTTGGCCAAATTGCGAGATGGAGCTGCTTCTCTCTGAACTCTTTTCAAATCAGTCTTTTCGGCGGGCTTTATCACAGCTTTTCCTTGGATAGGCCGTCTGCCGGTGATTTTTTGAAGGGCTTTCTTTGTCCAAAGGTGAGATTGACAAACCCGAAACTGCTAAGCTCCATCTGTTCAAAATCTCTGTGTACCACTGGTCACTTCAGATAAAGCCGCAGTCGTTGATTCTACCACAAATATGTAACAACTTTGACCTTGATATTTTATTGACTATTGAGCTAAGGTGGCATTACACCATGACGTGAACGACATGACATACTGCGATATGACATACTGAGTATTCCTAAGCTTGGTTTTCCAAGTAAAACAAAAACGAAGGACAAGAATGACAATCTCTCACTATCAACTTAAAAAAAATTATGTTTGGTTTATGCATGTTAAAAACTTGCTTTGATAACAAAAATTCTGGCTTAGAAAGTCCTTTTCTGGTAAGAGAACATTCTTGTCGAACCGATTAAAAATAAATAATGCAACGCAGTTCGAAATAATTTCTTCCAATAATTGCCGATATCAAACACAACAAATCCATTATCATATGTATTTTTAAAAAAACACCAGGCTCAACAGGAATGTTTTCCCTCCAAGTCCATCAATTTCGGATTATATCTACATATATATTTTAATTTGACAATCTGTATGTTTTTTCATACACCACCACCTGCCTTGCAGCTGGACACAATCATCCACTCAGAAACAATACCAAAAAAAACACACGGAAAAAATCTATAAAGCTTTATCAATATCCTATAATAGTATTCTTCCTCCTTACCTTACCCGAACATGCGGCACGTGTTTATGACAGCATTACCTCGGAAAATTCTTTACAAGTCAATAAATACTGGTACATAAATTCTGCCCTAATGCTTTAATATTTTCGCTTTCGCAGGAGCACGAGCCAGAGGAGGCTAGCAAGAGCGAGGAAGACGATTCAGATCAAGTTTCATACAACGACCAACCTTTCTATTCTCATCAGCTCTCGAATGGCGTCCATCATGAGGAGCAACCACCCAGGGCTCAACAACTTATTGGTGAACCTCGTCCTTCAAATCAGCCATCGTAAGTATCCATTCTTATTTAAGTGTATGTTTATTTATTTTTTTTGAGGTGTGATAGTGTGCGTGTGTGTATCCTGTATATGACGGGGGGCCCCGGACTGCATAAAGAAAATTACATGTCGCATCCGATTAGAATCCCAACGAAAGTAAGGATTGACAGCAGTCATATGAACGATCAATCAAAACTTTTTTAATCTCGACCACTCAAAAACATTGTGTCTCTCTCCTCTCGCCCCTCTCTATGGTCGGGCGACGGCCCACTTAAGGATTTCTATGCTATGTGGCCTACAAAAGCAATATGTCGGATTGCCGGAGAGAACTTTTATGGGCTGTGTGCATTTTGGGCAAACAAAGTAATCAGTGATTAACCGGTCGAAGTACGAACTTGGCTCTCATGTGGGACGAGCCCCGTAACGTTGCGGGACTATGGAGGGCTCACGGGGCACACATTTTCAGTTAATGTTTTTACTCCCCAACATCTACACACAAACATACATACATCCACATGAATAAAGTCCTTCAAGGAGTCCTCAGACTTAGTCATGCCCAACATTAGTCAGGGCAGAAGTTCGATCCAGATTTACCTCCCCGCACCTCTCTGCTCTTTCTCTAATCCATTATGCCGCCGGCCACCTCCAGCTTAATGTGTTTATTGGAAGCCAAAGGCGTGAATAATTAATGGAATAAACTTTACCAAAAGGCCCACAACCTATGTTTGTGCTGTTTGCTGAACAATAACAGGAAAAGGATCTCCCTTCGATTTCTATACATTTACCCCGGCCTATGGGGTAGTCCCAGCAGTTGTTGTTATTCTGGGGGCTTTCTGAGTCAGTGAGGCGTGGATGCGAGCTTTCTCTATACTTCTGCTCCTTATGTTCGCTAATTAAAAGACCTGCTACACTCGCACTCCCTTTTCGTTGGAAATTCTCATTCAGATTTTCCGCAGCAACCATTTGTGACAAACGAAAACCGAACGAACGCACACTGAAGGTTGTGTGCTTCAGCTCTCAAACAATAAGTTAATTCAGTCTCATTTTTCACTGGATTTCATCCTTACAAATACTCCCACAATTGGCATTGTTCAATGGTAGTTAAAGCGAGAGTCTAGCTGCCTAATCTTATTTAAACTAGTCTACTGCTGAGTAGCTATCCTGCAGTCAATAGCGACAGCCCCTCGGTAAATTTAACCTGATATCTTGGGTTTTTGCGGCGAGATTTAATCAATGTAAATTTATGAGATTGATGCCAGGAGAATGGGTTCCAGACAAAATTAGGGAGAAAAAGTTGAATGGAACATCGATTGAAACGAGTCGCATTAGATTACACCAGACATTCGACAAGGTGCAGCTTTTGTTGTGCAATTTCAAAACCAATCCTGTAACGTCACGATGCCCCATTAGCGCGACCAGGGTCGGCGCTTTCATAGGAGCGACTTGAAAAAGTGTTCCCGTGACGTCATTTTCATCTTTTAAAGGAATTGTGTCCTTTTCCATTGTCCTTCAGTGCGATCAAAAAATGAACTGATGTGGCGCAATATAGCGTACTGCACCGGGCGCAAAAAACCCAAGCGCCGGCCCTGAGCGCGACTCTATTACCAATGAAGACTTCACATCGTACAGAGCGAAAACCTGTTTAAGCAGTCTGACCTACAAATATGAGATACTAGCAAAAAACCGCGTGCGATGCAGTGCAGAACTTCGCTCATGACGCCCTACCCCGCTCCAAATTGTTTTTCCCAAAGTAGGACCAAAAAAAGTAATCAATTTTGCAAAGTTGGCACCCACTATGCAGCCCAAAAATGCACAATTTGGTGCTCCTAAAACAAAGTTTTCTTCTTTTTTTTATTACGGTTTGAGACGAACAGAAGAGGTAAAAACAATGTTCAAGTCTCTTTCTCTATCGTACTTTTCGTTAGCGCCCCATTCTTTCTACATTTCGAAAGGTTGTTCCCATATACTGGCTGTAGCAAAAAACCTTTACATTCAAAATTATTTTTTACATTTTAGTTCATTTTGAGATAAAACTGTATTTTTTAGATTTTTTAAACTTTTTAGCTTATTATATGTCTTCCGCCATCTTTTGGTGACCGCCATATCAGATTTAAAATGACGTCACACAGCTTACTGTACTACACTCCTCATACACTTTCACTTGATACACATACCGAGGGCGTCATGGAGAAAAGGTTAATCCCCATTTTATGTTGGCAGCCAAGCTGTGTTTGCCGACATTTTGCATGACGACGCAACACCACAGCTAAGAGTATTCAACTAGTCATATCCTTTCCTTTGATACCGATACCGAGTGGCTTGTAAAGAAAAAACGTAGCCCCCCATTTTAGGTTGGCCGCCATATTGAATTTGGAATAATGTCACACAACTTCTACAATTCTACTTGTCACATCCTTTCATTTGAGATCTATACCGACGCGTTGTAAAGAAAAATGTAATCCCCATTTTGTGTTGGCCACCATTTTGTGTTTGCTCCATTTTGAATTTGGAATGACGCCACACAGCTAATAGTATTTTTTTTACTTCTCATACCATTTTATTTGATACCCATTCCGAGTAGCCTGCAAAGAAAAAGGTAATCCGCCATTATTTGTTGGCCGCCATTTTGATTTTGGAATGACGCCTACAGATTGTATTCTATTTGTCTCGCCCTTTCATTTGATACCAATACCGGAAGTCGGGGAACACAATTGCAAAATTCGGCCGCCATATTGGAACCGGCATGTTAATTTTTTTTATAAAATGGTCCGACTGCATTGTCACGCGAACTATGCATATGTGCAAAATTTCAAGTTGATAGGTTATATTTCCTACTTTTTATTCATTGTTCCGCCATCTTGTGCTGGCCGCCATATTGAATTTGGAATAACCCCATTTAGGTAATTGGACTCTACTCGTAATACCCTTTCATTTGATACCCATGTCGGGGATCGGGAAACACAATTGCACAATTCGGCCGCCATCTTGCCTTTTTGCAAAAAGGTCGGTTACATGAAAGTGGGTCAAAATCAAGTTGCAAGAGGCGTAGAACCTAAAAAATTATGAAACATCGTAATAATTAATTAATTAAAAAAAAAAACTAATTAAAATTTCGAAAAACCGAAACTTACCTGTCGGAGTATCCATGCATCTACAAAAAAAATCAGATTTCTATCTCGTTTGGCTCCAACACGTGACGGTACGCACAAGCAGACACACAGACACACACTTTCTTTTATTAATATAGAAGGGGTATAGCACCCAAGTTCCAGAACCCCCCTCCTTGACTTACCGTATTATTTTCTGTCCTTTAAACTATTTTAACCTTTCTACTATAGACATCGTCGTAACTTGAAGGGTCTTTCTGGTAAAATAAACACATATGAATTATCCTTCAAAAGGTAACTACCCACCGAAAATAACTGTTAGTGAAAGACCATTTAAAAATAGGCTTTTTCCAGCAACTAATAGGCACTGTAGTATAATCTGTGTTATTCATGCTATAAGCTGTTTCCGGGGAGGCAGGAACTCGTATGGACTTTTAGTTAAATTAAACATTCAATAATCAGAAAATATTATTACACCCTGAAGGGAAAACACAAGGATTATACTAATTTAAGATTTAAAAATGTCCTTTTGACGATGATGGACAGTGTACACTTGGAGTCACGTACTGAGGGAGTGTAACTGATACTTAAAATTCCACGGGTGAAAGGTTTCTTTCCTTCTTACCCATTTATATATTAATCCCACATTTCCGCTTGTCCTTACCATCTTTCAAAAAAACATCTTCTTGGTCAATTCTTATCCGATTGCTTAGATAGCCTCAGCTACATACGTTAACAAATTGGGTAAAAAAGGTTGTTCTGGAACACAATTAACAAATTTCGTGCGCCATATTGGCCCCGAAATTTTGAATTTATAAGTTAAAAAACCTCAGATACCGATTTTCATTGAAATTGGCAATTGGCACAGTTGCAGGAGACACTCGTGTGATTTGAAGGTACTTCCTTAAGAGTATTAACTAACCGAACCAACGAGAAAATGACTGCGACTGTCGTTGCACAGAACTTGCAAAGTGACTCAGAGGCTAGTAAATGGCAATATGCTTCACTTGATCATGATGGTGAACAGCCATGGCCAAGTTGATTAGCATTAGAGTTGAGCCGGACTTACAAGAGGCAGTTCATTTGTCCCGTACACGATAGTAAATTGTACTGAAGCCTAAACTTTTTTAAATGTCCCGGTTCAAAAATAATGTACTACTGGGATATGAGCGTGTATCGTGCGCGTTTGTAAATTACGAAGTGAAGAGACATTTCTTACTTCTTTTGCGGCAGCAAAATATCCAATCTGAACTGCGCCGAGGTGAGATTGTAAACACGAACTGGAACAACATTTTCTTATTTCTTTTGCGACAATAAAATATCCAATTCGAATTGCGGCGAGGTAAGATTGTAAACACGAACTGCAGAGATATTTTCTTACTGTTTTTGCTGCAGTCAGATATCCAATTTAAACCGAGCCGTGGTGAGATTGTAAATACGAACTGGAGAGAAATCTCTTACATTTTTGAAGGAGTGAAATTTTATACTAAAGAGACAATTCTTCCATTTTTTGAGGGAGTGAAGTTTTGTGCTGAAGAGACAATTCTTACATTTTTCGAGGGAGGCAAATTTTGTACTATAAGGTGCGTATCCACCAAAAGTTTTGTCCCCGCACTATCTCCATACATAATCCGCCAAAGTGTCTCCACCAAAATCAATGTTCGGAGATAAAAAATGTGCGGAGATAAAAAGTGCGGAGATACAAAACGTATCCATTGAAAAATCTTCTGGGTCGGTGCGAAGAACTTCTGCGAAGACTGTGCGCGGATATGTAAATTCAGTGGATACTTGAAAAAAGACTTCGAAAAGTCTTGAAGTAGCTTCTTGAGGCCTATCTTTTGTTTTCCAGTGAATATGGAAAACACGAAATATCTTAGGACAGACAAGGGGATTATTTTGAAGAAATAGTTTTCGAACGCGTTTTTTTTATGTGGCATGGTCAAGCTCAGGAATCACCCTTTGTACCGCTAGACCGTCATGTCGTTCAACTCATGGTGCAATGTCTAGTTACTAGACTCTAGTAGTAAGTTTGACCTGAAAATAGAAAAAGAATAGGAAAGGTTAAGGTTAGTCTGATGGATGCATAAGGAGAAGGCAGTGAGCCTCGCGTTTGCACTACTGGGTGTTATATGAGTGCATCCATTTTTTAACAGCCACGTGGGGTGGGGTATTGCTGTCTAACAAATTAATATTGGCAAGTTTCCCATGGGCCAACCAACAAAAATTGGATGTATTCGTTAATTCCCTTTTGAAATTTGATGAAGAATGGCATGGGTTTTCACAACAGCCAACTTTTCCAACAAACTATACGCTAGAAAGCTATACGCAAGCTGGATTCCGAAATTGTTTTCTTAAAAAGTCATAAGGAAGCTGTGTACCAATTTTCAGCCATTTTGGAATTTTGTCTCCGGACTAAACAGGTGTTTTGGAAAAAAAAGGGTTTTTAACAAAATTCAAAAATTCATAAATTCATAAAAAATAGCAATTAACAAATTTTTACTAGTCTGGCGGGCCTTCTTTACATGTTTTTCAGCCTATATCACTTTATTGTTTTGAGGTGTTCGATGGGGCACCTTTTATGTCATGGGAGCTTAGACTATAATGTGAAATAATGAATATTCTTTCTCTTATTCCGCGAGTGCTTGTCTTTTCCTTTATGTTTCATTGCGTTTAAAAATGAACAGCTTATGGGGCGCAATATGGCATAGTGCACCGGGCGCAAATCCCCAAGCGCCGGCCCTGATGTCGAATCCAAAGAATATAAAAATAAATGATTGGGCGTCTTTAATAACTCCTCCTTATCCACAATGATAGACAAAAAGACATTAAATTTTCCGGAGCCAGACAGCCTATGGAAAGAGGAACCAAGGTCCCCTATATATTTGTAGCTGACGACGCCTTCGCTCTTACCTGTTCTGCCAGTGGTCTTTCGGATGAAATTTGTAATTTCGGAATGTGCCTTCCAGCGAAAAATTTTAAATGCGGTATAGCAAACCATTTCGATTTGTACATAGTATCTGGGTAAATAGTATTAATACATTTTCGTCCGCCAAGCTCATTTTTTTATATCGCCGAAGAAATATCAACTGAAGCGTGGTAATATTGTATATCTAGACTTAAATCGGAAAACATAAAACATTGTGCGCACACAAGAATTTGATCATTCAAGGTCGTATCCACCTAAAGTCTTGTCTCTACAGAGTTCTCGCACAGCCTTTTAGAACATAGTTTGAGGCTTTTCATATATGTACTTCCTGCAAGATTTTAGTGGATACGCAAGGAAAACTTTGTCTCCGCACAGTTCGAGATTTTTCGTTTTTTGCTCTATTTTTGTGGATTTTTATGTGCGCGCACTGTCTGCAGACCGCAGTGGAAGCGCACCTTTACATTTTTCGAGGGAGGCAAATTTTGTACTGAAGAGATAATTCTTAAATTTTTCAAGGGAGGTAACAATTCTTACATTTTTCGAGAGAGGTAAATTTTGTACTGAAGAGACAATTCTTACATTTTTTGAGATATTTCTTATATTTTTCGAGGGAGGTAAAATTTTATTTTTTAATCTCTATCTGTAACAAATAAAATATTTTCGTGTTATTTTCAATTTTAGGGAGTTTCATTTCAAATTTGTAAATATGCTTTTCTTTATACAGTTAACAAAAATTTTAAAGAATATTTTTGTAATCAACATTCATAGGCACGATAATTAATATTTCCATTCATTCATTCATCATTTATCGTATCCTCTCTTTCGCAAACGCAATAGATCTACCCGTATCGCAACATTTGAGCCATTCACTACGTGACGTGCTAGCAATACAATGACACCTCGCCTCATTTGAAGTGAGACATTGTACTGCTTCAAAAGGAAAAAGAGGCTCCTCTTACAAACTCATTTTATTATTGTGTCCTACCCAACACTAATTAGCATAAAGGGGAAGATCAGTTGCAAGGAGCACGGTCGCACGGTCTCTAAAATTTTCCCATGCCAAAGTACCGCAACACCTACTAAAATCACTGATCGATTCGCCCACGTCTGGCTGATCCGTAAGAATCTTCCCCGGAAGCAACTCTGAAAATGCACCTCCCAGAACTTTCTTGTGTACTTAGGGCTGGCAGTTCAGCCATGGGACCATCTCACGACGGAACTGTGGTCGAACCAACGTAGCTATACCAAGAGTCAAGCGAACGGTTGCAGATATTAAAAAGATATTACAAAATTGGTAGACTCGCGGCCATATTGGTGCGGCCATTTTGAATCTATAAGTTTTGATTAAAAATCCGTTTTTTTGCGACCTTGAAAACCCTTAGAGTTCCAATTTCATTGGAATCGGAACTCAATTGGCAAATTAAAGAATATTTGCCCGGCCATTTTGAATTTCGGTTAAATTTGCGCGGCCATTTTGAATTTTGAAAATCGAGCTTCGAGGTGCCTCGTGGGAAACTTCCACGGACTTTCATGCAAGATTTTGAAGCTTAGGCAATTCGGAAATCTGAGGTCTTAATCGGAATTTAACCTGCGAGGGGGTGAGTGGGTGGAGGTTGGAATTGTGTGCGAACGGTTTCACCATCCAAGTTGAGCCACTTTTGTTCGAAGCTTTTTTCACAAAACCTACCCTTCACAACATATTGGACCATTGCTGGACTTTTGTCGCTACCTGCAGATAGATAATGTTTATTGAGCGCAGTATATACTCCAGTCAAAGTTGATATTTGACTGGGAAATAATTGGGAAGTTGCTGAAAATTGGTACAGCCCTTAAAAACATCATTATAAATAAAATCTCGAGACTCCCACGCGATCGGTTCCCAGGAGATTTTTTTTATTCAAGGTCAAAAGGATAAAATAACATTTTTTTGCAAATATCTTTAAAACAGAAAGTCTTATCATAAAATAGTGTTCACAAAGTTTGTTGATTATGCGAATATCTACAAAAATGGATATTATACATTTTCTCATACAAATTGCCATTCATGAGATATCGCCGTTTTAAAGATTTAAAATATGTACTCATATGCACTCATTCCCGACTTGCAAAGGTCATCAGACGAATTACAGGGGGTGATTTCTGGATGTTTTTGGAGAAATTTCTATAGAGGGCGGCAAGGCTATTGTCATTCCATTACCCAAAAAACTGTCTCCATCGAACATACCGGACTTTCGTCCTATTAACATTCATCCACCCCTTTCCAGCCAAAACTTTTGAACAAAATATTTTTAGCAAAGTGATGAGCAATCTTGCGCACAATAATTTTCTCTCTATCAGTCAATCTGGCTTTCGTAAATCGCACAGTTGTGAAACTGCTATGTTTAGGGTTACAGCTGATCTTAGGACTGCAATTGATCAAGGTAATCTTGTATTATTGGTTCTATCTACTCGACATCTCTAAGGCATTTGGACTCAGTGGTTCATCCAACTTTACCATTTCTATTTCTCTGCTATGCGTCTTTTCTTCTCTCTGTCACAATGGCATGACGTCCTCTCTTTTGCCTGTGCGTTTGGGTGTTCCTCAAGGCTCGGTTCTAGGTCCTCTTCTTTTTTTCCTGTACATCAATGTTGTTTTCTCTGTCATTGACGGCTCTTGCTTTCATATGTATGCTGATTCTTTTCCTCCTGGTTATATTGTATCCGGTACTGCTGTTATAAATAATATTTCATGTATCCTTCATGCTGTCTAAGATTATAATATATAAGAGTATAAATAGTGGCTGTTCGCTGATCTGCTATCACCTTTTATACGTGCCAAGCTTGTAAAATCCCTTATTCTGTCTGTATATATTTCTCTTGACTTTTCGTGTCATTAACGACTCAGAGTCGCATTCAATGATTGTCTGAAATTTGTTTTTCACCTCCGTCGATTTGATCATGTATCGGACTTGCAAAATCGATTGGGGAAATTACTACTTTGGCAGCTTCGTCTCCTGTGAGATGAGTTCAATCTTGCAGATCACTTTATTATTACCATGAAAACAGATGAATCAAAATTCTACGCCATTTTTGAAAACTTTAAATAACACACTTCCTGAATGCACTAATTTTATCGTTTTATGCCTTAATAGTAATCTCGTTACTTCAGTATTTTTTTTATACTTTCTTCCTGGATAAAATAATTAGATGCAGGTGACTACTCTTGAATTCTCGCATATATGTATACCGGCATTCCGAAACTTTCTTTTTATTAATATAATATATTCAGCGCAGTATAGTGAAAGCCGTGAACACAAAAAATATCAAAGCAAAGAATGAACAGATGGAATTAAAGGGTGGTATTAGTATAGCTAAGTTGGTGCCAGGCCAATGACGTCATAAGTTGCGGCTTGAAGTTCGAGTTTTGGTTTGTGTCGTGGCTTGAACTTCGGAAAGTTTATTTGTGTCTCTAGTGAGCTTTTGCACAAAAGCTTTTTCCACTTTGTTCATTTTTTTATAAAAGTACTCCGATTTTGACGAGTGATATCTCGTTTGGAAAGGGTCTCCTTAATCCAGATCAATTATATTTTCCGAAAAATTCCAACGGGTCAAGTGGTTAAGAGTCATTTTGTGATATTCCCTGGAAGGGCCCTAAAATCCTCATTATCTCTGGAAATACTGCGAATTCCGTCGTGAAATCTAATTTAGCTAGACTAGTCATTCCTTTATCAAATGAATTTTAATTCAATTCAAAGCTAGCGATAAGGCATGCAACAGCATTCATGACTAATCCACCGGATGCTTGTTGCAGTGGGGATGCTTCAGGCGCCTCCGGACATCCACATAACAAATTCCTTGGTATCCAATTACAAAAATTAAAACTAATTCACAATCTTCTATCCCACACGCTCTAAAACCACTCTTTGAAAACCTACAGAGTAATTAATCAATTCAACGTTAAATAGTTAATGTCCTTGTACCTTAACAAATTTTGCTCTCTCCTCGCTGATAATCCTCCCCCGCACACAGCCAAGTCGTCATTTCTCTCGTCCAGTGGAAGGATTTTGCTAGTTGCCTCTCAGTCGCAGTCACATTAAGCCCAGGCAATTTAGAAAATTAGAAAATATGCAAATTACTTAGTTAACACTAATTGAAAGCTTCAAAAGGCACACTGACAAGGACTAGTTACGAACTAGGAACGACACGGAGAGGCGCCCCCATCGCCGCCGCCGCCGACAGAGAGGGAGAACAAATTTGAATAATCCGAGACTTATTTCTGTTTTTATTGCCGGGGAAATACTTGTTTGATAGAAATTCTTGAGGGCAATTTGTATGGAATTTAATTTTTAATTGGCGGTTTGCTGTTTTTCAGGTTCATCAAGGATAACGAGTGGTCACCCTGCAGCGTAACCTGCGGCGAGGGGATCAGAAGGAAGTCCTACAAGTGCAAAATTCTGTTGGAGTATTCGAAAACTATCGCCACGGTTAACAATACGATGTGCGAAGGTACACCACCGCAGGACGATGTTGAACGATGCATTGAAGAGCCGTGCATGTTGGCTTTTGGGTACGATGAAGCGTATCCTCGTGACTCAATAAAAGTGGGTGTATCCGAACCAGGTAAAACATATGTTTGGCGGGAGCAGGGCTACACCAGCTGCAGTGCATCCTGTCTGGGTGGTGTTGAGGAGCTAATAATCAATTGTGTCCGTGAAGATAACGGAAGAGTTGTTTCGCCATTTCTATGTTCGCCAGAGACAAAGCCCGAGGCAAGAGTCCGTACCTGCAACGACCGCCCATGTCCCCCGAGATGGAACTACTCCGACTACACCCCATGCTCAAAATCATGCGGTATCGGTATTAAAACACGTGAAGTGCAGTGCATTCATGAGGTAACACGCGGCGGAGAGAACACCATGGTAGTCCCGAACAATATGTGCCCCCAGCCACCTCCAGCAGATCGACAATACTGCAACGTATTAGATTGCCCAGTGCGATGGGAAGTCTCTGAATGGTCCAAGTGCTCACAGTCTTGCGGATTTGGTATCAAGCAAAGACGAGTCGAATGTAAACAGATAATGGCCCAGGAGCACAAGATAGAAAGACCGGAGTCAATGTGCCCCAGTGCTAGACCGGCCGATAAGAAGCCGTGCAACGTAAAGCCGTGTCCACCGGAAGATCCTAGACCGGCGATATCGATAAGCAACTCCACGTACATACAGCATGATCCGAAGAAGAATAAAATCACGTTGAAGATTGGCGGGGCGGCGGAGGTTTTTTTTGGTACACAAGTAAAGATAAAATGTCCTGTGAAAAGGTTCAACAGGACAAAGATAAGGTGGAGCAAGGACCATAAAACTTTAGCGAAATCTAGAAAATTTAAAATATCAAAAAAGGGTGCTCTTAGAATTTTAGATATTACCTTCAGAGATTCAGGTATATACACCTGTTATGCTGGGCTTAGTTCGGCGGAGATTAATATTGATGTTAAGGCGAAACCGGGCGGTATTCAGCCGGAGGAGTTTGATAGACACCATGATGAATCTGGTAGTAATAATTTTTTAATTTAACTATAATTTTTTACTATAAATCATTTAATGTTTTTCTAGATCGATCCGTCAGAGAGAGAAGTGGAACTGAATTTTTAACATCCGCGGATATGACGTCAGAAAAAGGGTAAGCATTCATTTTTGACGATTTATGCAATAAAGTTCGCCATCTATTATATTAGAAAAAAGTTAACATTGGGTAAACATGTGAAAGCTTTCAAATGTGAGCGTAGCTTGCATTGTGTGGGAAAATAATGTTTGAGAAACTTCAATAGTGCGGAAAAGCTTTGAGTTTTCCTGATAGTGTTTTTGGAAAAAAAAATAATAGTCTAGAAATAGAAAGAAATATCTAGAAATGGGGGGGAGAAAGGAGCTTTGGGATATAAAGAGAAACGCAGCGATAGCCAATCCATTTTCCATTAGAAAGGCAATGAGTGTTTTTAGCAATCAAAGTGACCTAAAGTTATCAAAGTGACCTAAGGCGATGAAACTGACCTTAAGCGATGAAGGTGACTTAAAATGATCTAAGAAATCTAAAGTAGTCAAAGAGACCTAAAGCGATGAAAGTGGCCTAAAGCGATGAAAGTGGCCTAAAGCGATGAAAGTGACCTAAAGCGATGAAAGTGACCTAAATCAAAATAAAGTAACAATTGTTATTTTATTTTAATTTATTTATTGCCAAACAAGGCACTTAACAAAAACAATTACAAATTAGATAAAAAATACAAATACATATTATAACATAAAGGAACATTGTGAGTATTTAAATATTAAACTAAGATCTATGTCTATAGTAGAAATGAGGAAGACAACAGGGAAAATAATCTTCTTTTATAGGAAATTTTGTTAATTGAGGGAGAGAAACAGGTCTCGTAATGCAGCACCTGTTAACGGGCTCGTTTCTAGCATATTCAGTGCGATGCGGGTACTCTTTAAGTAGTTTGGAATATCTTGTCTGTCGAGTATCGTTAAATTTGATGGTGTCCGACAGGAACTGCACCTTGTTCAAGACATCCAGGGTAAAACAAGATATAAGCGAAAACTAGTGTATTTGCGCATTGTGGAGTTAAGAAGGAAATTGGGTAAACGCTAGTTATCAACGGTGGGAGCTTAAAATGCCCCAATCGACCAGTTTCTAGAAGCTCTGGTAAACCAACAAGAGGATCCTGAAACTTACATATCTGAGGATTAAGTAGAAACACAGTCAGAAAAGGCGGAAGTGAATATGGTTGAAAGTTTGAAGGCATTCAGCAGCGCAAGAGCGTACATAAAAAGAGATCAAAGCAGAGTGTTGGCGTTAAAAGACAAACACAAATTCTCAAGAGGAGTTCATGAACAATCGTTTGCAAAGCTCTAAGAGTCGATAAAAAACAGAGGAACCCCTTGGAGCAGAAAATCGAGCTATTCTGTTGACAAAAAGCAAATGTGAAGAACGACCTGGAACAACCTGAGAAAAAGGCGATCTAGAAAGAGCTGACCAAAAGGTGTAAAGATTCATCTCCCAGCAGCAACTACCTAGAAAGTAATCAGACGTAGAAAACTACAGGTTCCAACTTTCGACGGGCAAAGCCATGAGCGGATTTAGGATTTCTTTGTGAGAAGGGCACAAGGGTTACGTGTTCTCTCTTTCATGTTTCCTACTGAAAATGTCACTACATCATTAGGGTAATTTTGCGGATTGTGTATTCTGTGCCAATGTCGTTTGTAGTTTCGGTCAAAATTACATTAACGAAGTAGCAAGAGAGTTTTTTTGGACTTATTTACCGACCAGATCTGCAGCAAACAGGCAAATTGGCCGGAACGAAGTGAGAACAATTGCTACCGAATCAGCATCTTGGGAAATACGAGGTCGACTCCGATACTGGCACTATGGTGAACTGGGTTATCTACAAAGGTAGTATCGAAAGCGAAAAAGAACCGATCCGACAGAAAGTAGGACTGATACAAATTGGTGTGAAAATTCGGAAAATGGCAGAAAGGCAACCAGAAAGAGTTGGTCGGGTGAATCGATCAGCATCAACCAACTGCAGCAACAACAGCCGTGTCAGGAAAACCCAAGGACATTAAATTTTCACGTTCGTTCTTGGTAGCTGATATAACAAACTAGTGTATCCTCGGTTTTGGACTTTATGTCAACCCACAGAATTCGGCTGGACATCGGAGAAGGTATATTGAAATATAAGTTTCCAATGTCTACTGCACCGTCCCGGCGACTATACGATACAGGTTGTAAATATGGTTGGGGTATTGAGGAAAAGTAAGAGTGACTATTGAGTTAACTACAGAATGGGAGGATCACGCACTCAACGGAACATCCGGAACTTGGGATAAGATGCTCAACGCGAGAAGTCTGATTGGAAACATCGCAGATAGAAGCGAGCTATTGAAGGACCTAAGCTGCCCAATGGCATTCTTTGCACATCGAGGAAGGAATAATGAATCAGAAATTGGTAACCATTCGTTATCAATCTGCTTCTGAGAAGGGACGTGATCATAACACAGATCAAGATGTTGTCTATATGATTCAACAAGCACCCAAGGCGAAGAAGAAGATCGTGAACATAGACAGGCTGTGTCCGTATCATCGGCCGGATCCAGGTTGGACAGTCCTAAGACAGAAACAGTGCTTTTTTTTATTGTTCTACCTGTCCGTCATGTCGGCTAGTAGTAAGCTTGGCTCGAAGGATAGAGAAAACATAGAATAGACTAAAGGGAGCCAGGAGGTGCATGAAGAGCTTGTGGTCAACCTTGCGTTTTAACTTTTGGTTATGGTATGACTTCGGGAATACTGACTGTGGGTGGTTATTCCATAATCGAGTTGTTCTAGTCTATTTCTACACTGGTGTGTGCGCAAAAGGAAGGGCTGCAGACTGTGAGAGTGAACCGAGTCTTATGTTGCGGGAAATACATTGCCTCAGAGACAGGCCATTATTTATTCCAGTGGAATTCAGTCATTATAAGGAAAGCGGTAGAATTTTGCCAAAGCCGGCACATTTCTGTAGTGGCCATAAATGGGTCAGTTGAGGAAGAAATAGAGCCATTACCAGTAAGTGGGAGAATGCGATTTTGCACCATGTCCAATCACGCTAAGACGTTTCTCGCGGCCCATATCAAATATACGAGTTATATTCAAAATTAATATTACTACTAGACTGCACCATAACTTGAACGACAGTTAGTGGTACAAAGGGTGATAGTTGAGCTTCACCACGCCACAAAAAAAAAATGCACGGACGAATGTAAGATTTGCAGATTGTAGCCCTGGTCGAAGTTTAATGATTTTAGCAGTAATGTGTTGCCATCTATACGTCATAGTGATTGAAGATACGTAAAGACTCAGAAAAGCTTTCGAATAGTGAAACAGTGCGCCATCAGTTATAGATAAAATTTAATCAAACTGTAATTGAAAACTTGGAAAAGCTTTAAAGATTCCTGATAGTATTTGAACGAATATTCGGGAATAGCAATAGTCTAGAAATAAGAATAAATAAGCTTTGAAATATAAATACATGCGCTATCGAGTCAGTTTTTATTAGAAAAGCGATGAACGTGCCCTAAGGGAGCAAAGTGGCCTAAAACGAAAAAAATTAAATAAATAGTGAAATAATTGGCGATAAATACTAGTTTATAGTGATGAGAACAACGGGTTTGGATATTTGAGAGTAGTACTTAGAAGCTGTTTAAATTAATTTCCTTGCACACAATGTCATACAATTCAACGGTGATGAAGATTGCCTCGTATGAAGTACATATACTTAATTTCCATTCCTTTTATAAATAAATTAATAGGGTCTAAAAAGTTTTCGGATTGTCTCTACATTTTCGTAGAGGATTATTTTCCCCATAAAAGTTTGTAATTTTTCACAACTTTAAATTATCCAGAAAAGCTTTCAAGCAAAGTATCACTCATTCTATAACAACCAACAAAAAAAAAGTGTATCAGTGATGACTTTAACATACATTGTGTGATGTTATCTATGTCTAATGCCTACACAAAAAAAAACCCTATCTGTGTATGTACAAGCGATGTCCTGTCGTGACTACACAGAGCAGTATTATATATTTTTTTTTCTGCAGCTTTTCAGGTCTTATGCTATCCAATTTTGTATAACAGCGTTCTGAAGTGCCTATTTTTTTTTTTTGTTTTTGCATGGGGAAATATTGTCCATTTCGTAGATGATCCTTTATATCTTTCCAGAAATTCTATTTTTGCAAGTTAATTCTCCCATATTCCAATTTTTTTTTTTAACTTTTCTGTTTTTGTATCCTTGCAGGTCATCGTCAAACAGGAAAAAGCAACGAGAACGTATGCGGGACAGGAGTCGACAAAACTCCGATGGGATGCAGCATGCCGATAGCAGTATTATGGAGGATGGGGTAAGTAGGATGTGGTGGTTTTATTTTTTCAAATTTCGTCCTTTATGATCCTTGTTGTTGGTGGAGGAGGTACATCAAGGAGAAATATGATTTGGAGGTAAATTTTCGAGTTTGTTGTCATATTGGGTTGTGCAGGTTAATTGCCATGGGTTATCGTCATCGAATGCATATCCTTTTTTATATGATTTGAGGAGGTTCAGTGATATACATATGAGGATCTATTGACATATAAGGTTGATCTAGGTTCATGAAAAATGTTCGTTCGTTTTTGTAATCAGATTCGTTTATACATTGTTCTATCTTATCCATAGTACTGGAACTTTTTATATATAAAATTAAATATTCTTCCATTCGCAGTCACAGCTCGTCCAACCACCCCAAGATTACATCCCTCAAACAGCAGCTAGTAGCTCTGGCAGTCGTACAAATACGGTTCCTACAATGCCGTATTTTCAAGCCCTATTAACAAATTTACAGGTGAGATGATGGCGAATTTCCATGCAATTTCGTTGCTTCTTTTCACTTGTGTGATGATTCGGTTTCATTTTTTTGTGTTCTTTTTTTGTATTTTCCTGCAAAATGCATTTTATAATTTCCTCCTTAAATTTTTCACCACACACACGAGAAAGACAAGAAAAACAAGAAAAACTCTTTTCATTCCATCACGATTTAATTGCAATATTCCAAAAGTATATTGTGTTGGTCTGTAACAAAATTTTCTTTTGCTGTATACTATATTGTATTGTGTGTATGTGTGGATATACAAATACATACATAAATCTTTGTCCTTCTGCACCACATACATATAATGTGTTATATCCTTTTTGGCTTTTTTTATGTTGGTTTTTTATCCCACAGCTGCTTTCGCACATTCTGTTTATTTTTGTTTAGCTGAAAGCTTTTGGTTTCATAAACACAGCACATAAAAAACTACTCCGTGATTAGGACAATCTCTCAAGTTTGTTTCCAGTTTTCCCAACAATATTTTTCAGGTGAGATGTTTTTTTTTTTGTTGTACCTTTATGCTTTTATGATGGTATTAATTTTTATTGCAACGTTTATTTGTGTGTTTTGTTTCGTGAAAAATTCTTGAAATTTTCTTGTTAGTTTTGTGGTGTTTTTGTAGCGTTTTTTTTAGGTGGATATATCGTTAGAGTCAAAGTACTTGTTACAAATTAAAGTGGTTTTAGTTAAATTGTTTAAATTATTTAGATTTATAATGTTCTTTTTGTCTTTGGAAAGTTATTAGTTCAGAAAGTATCGCGGCCACATCATTTGGCCTATTGGACTACACCCTATCCCTAGCAATTTGTCGCTTAGACTTTACCCTGACTGTTGCAGCACAGACAAAAATAAAACTCGCAAAATAACCCCCACATAACCCCGGTTTTCACAGAAACTCACACATTCTAATACATCACGTACTTTAATTCTTTACACCAACTAATCATAGATCATTTAACATTCGCCTTCAAAAAACAAGAAATTAACGTTAGGTCTGGAAAAAACCCGCCGTGGTACCATGACGTTTTAATCTTTTCATGTTGACTGCCTGTTTTCACAACACGTTGGCAATATGAATGTGTGCTGTATGTAGGAAGCAACGCCGAATATAGTGCCACCAAAAAATAATCAATAGATACACTCAATATTAACCACTCAATATTAGTTGACTAAGAAATTAAGAAAGGAAATGAACGAAAACTCAAAACAGCTTATGTCTTTTAACTAAATCGATGTTCTCATGTTATCCAATTGTGAAACCAACGTCTTCACAGATAGTAGCAGATCAGCTGCTGTTATTTGTGGACATTGCAGCGCTTTAGTAAGACTCTGGACCAAATATTTCGATGTTCGCGTTCAAGTGAAACAAACTTTCTAGCTTGAATAATTTTTTAGCCACCCAAGTACTGCAGCTATCCTGTTGGAAGATACCTTCTGTAGCGTCTGTAGGAGCCTAGCATACTTGCTTATAATACGCAGCTTTACGCCTCACTGATCCTCGGTTGCAACTAAAACGACGTTTGCGTACACTTTTCTTCTTTTAGAAGATTCAAAATTAGCATGAGAAGAATCCTTGACTATGCTAAAAATATCACAGATTTCTTCGTTCTCTTTGGCAACTCCCTGCAATACTGAATCAAGGTAATGATTTAAGCAGTATAAGGACCTTGACTGTTCATCGTTTTTGCCTTTGTTTTTCCTCGACATATTGCACGCTCCATCGAAAAATTCTCTACAAAGTATGGAAAGGGGTAAATTGAGTCTTAGTAGAACATCTAAGTGTAGATCAAGTGTAGAGCCTCGGGATTTATCGCGATTGTAAAGGTCGATAAACCCCTCATATATAGTAAGTAGGTTCGGATTTACAAAACAGGGACAACCTGAGACTTGCTGCCACTATTGTCAGTTGTGCCGTCAGAATAGAAAAACGAGAAGATGATCAGGCACGGAGCTCCAGTACGCGATATGTTTTATCCAACACCGATCATGTTTCGTTTCATGAGTATGGTAGGAAAGGGAAACTAACTGCTAAACGGCATACCTTTGCGACCACAAATATAATTGCCTGAAATATAAGTCACGTCATTATTTTATACTTAGCTTCTTTTGGTAAAGAGATGAATTAATATCATAAAACGTTATTTATCCATAAGAATTTATCATAACTAAGTGTCTATAATCCCTAAATGTGTAAAGTGTTTATTATCGTAAAGTGTTTTGATTTTAAACACTTCTATCGGTTCGTACTTAGCTTTAACTTATCTAGCAAATCCCTTCAAAATTCAATTTCATTTCCCTGACAGTTTTAAAAGGCAAGGTGCGCCTTCCGAATCCCTTTATAATCCTTATAACATGCCAAGGCTGTAACTCTAACTTTATAGGGACAAAAAACCGCTATAAGAAAAAATTATTTTTTTGAGTTTTGTCCGTGTTTTTGGAGGGGAACGCGAAAAGCAATAAAGCTTTCATCCCAGCGAAAGCACGAACCTCATCGTTTAAAGCTCATGTTGCGAAATTGCAAAAGGATCTGAGAGGGTAACGTCGAAGGTAAATATGAGAGGGTCACAGAGCCCTTCTACTTATCAACTACTTTCAATTCGTTGACTCTAATCTTGTTTCTTTAGATATCTCCAAGGCGATTTTGAACGAGTATGGCACTTATATCCAATTAGTGGTACTTCCACTGGTGTTCAATTAGTTCTAAAGAAGTGCATCAAGCATTTTCTAGCTGGCGATCCAATCAAGATAATTTTGGATGGCGATACTTTTACGCATTCAATACTGGAAGACAAACATGTCCCAGATTCTGACTCTGCCATCTCGATCTTGTGTTTGAAGCATCCAACAAGGCGTAAAACCGACTTTCGACTGGAGCTGCAGAAATCATGTCGAACTCAATACATTATTCAAATGTAAATACTGTCTTATTTTCAAAAATAAAAACCGACAACACACCCCATGCGTGGCAATGAATGGTGTAGAAATAATGGCTGAACGATTTTTTTAGGCATGCAAATTCCTGTTCCAGCCATCAGTTCGGACTGTTATATAAAAACCCACATGCAGCCTCTCCTTGAATTTTCTTCTTCTTCTTTAACGACTGTACTACCGATCCTGGCGATTTGACTGCTGTCATCCAGCTTGGCATCCGTAAGCTCTGGGCGTCTTGGTCTACGCCTCCGTCGCTGTGGCACACCATAGATCTTACCGCATAGTACAACTCCTTTATTTAAGGTCGGGCTTCGAAAACACTAGAGCATGACTAAAGCCTGAAACAGAATCAACGCAGTGTGCAGTATGCAGTGTTTTTTACTGCTTGTCAAAAATTACGGCACTGCGTCTTATAACGAAATCAACGCAGTGCAGTGTTTGTCAAATCAAGTCAAACGTCAAATTTGTTGTTAATTTCAAAAACATGGTACGGAAAATTTAAGAAATATTTAATTATTGGCGACTTTAACAGTTTATAGAAATAATTTGTTTTTACTGGCACACTACCACCGTTATGAAAATTTGAAGTTTAATTTTCTAACCTCACACTGCAGAGCAATTTTAGAATTTAGCCTAAACCTGCAGTGCAGTGTTTTGCTGCTTACTGCGCTAAATGCAATTGTGTGCCGAGTAATAGAAAAGCACAAAACCAAACTTTGACAGGCAGTGCAGTATACTGCACTGCATTGATTCTGTTTCAGGCTTAAAAGTAGCACAAACTAGCTTAAAGTCATCAGTGACGACGCTACTTTCCTTACTAGCGCAGGAATGTGGCAGCCCTGGCAAAATGTTATCGCTACTTTAATATCGCCATCGAAATGAACATTCTCCTGTCCCCATGGCAATCTTATAGCTGCAACGTTAGATCAGCCTACTTAACATAAACCAGAGACTTCTCTTCAAACAAGAAATATTCCGAATGTGGCGAATTTACAGGTTCATTTCTCGAAATCAACTTATCGCCAACACGTAGCGCCATCCTATTGAACCCGCACCTCGTCCGGATCACTGAATTCCATATGTTCAAACAAAAAACATTGATCCTGTTGCAGTAACGATCTCCATTAACCATATCGCGAGCTCCAGCTTCATTTTTGAAGAAATAAAGCCCGATGATACCACCCAGGGGTGGCGCTTTCATAGGTGTGAATGGTGCACTCGCACCGGGCGCCATTGAACGGGGGCGCAATTTCAGATATTAAGATTTAAAAAAAAAATTAAATTCTTCGGAGAATCAGAATCCGTGAGAAAAAATCGAGGGTGAATAATGGTAAACCAAATTTTTCTCACAGATTATGATTCTCCGATGAAAAATATCAAACTTTTGTCGCAAATTTTTTTTATTCGAAGCTTCCCTGTAACTCGTTTGTATCGATGATTTTTGGGGATAATTTTGATTTTTGGGGGCTTTGGATAAAAAAAAAATTCGGACAAAACTTTTATATTTCTCTTCGTAGAATTAGAATCCATGGAAAAAATGGTGGTTACATTTTGAAATTTTAAATTTACCCCCACCCCCTGCTAGGCGGTGAATAGGCGGGGTGGAATTTTTTGTGCAAACGATTTCACCCTCCAATTTGAGCAACTTTTGTTCGAAACCCTTTTCACGAAAACCTACCCTTCCGGAAATTCGAATCGTTGCTGGACTTTTGTTGCACTCTGTATACTTACCAAGCCCAAATGTCTGTTTAATTGAAATTTCGTACCAAATTTGAAGTGCCTTGTGTATTTCCCTTTCTTGCGGTCCAGACGAAAGAAGTTTTTTTTATATGATGGGGCGCAATTTGGCGTAATGCACCGGGCGCAAAAATGATAATTTGTCAGAGTATACTGATCATAAATATCCAAAAGTGAAAGCAGTATGACAGTTCGTTTGACAAACAAAAAAAAACCCCTGTATTATCGTGTGAAGCAGGCTTAACTGGACCGATGATATTTTTATCTAGATTTATATTCTGTTAGCTTTTCTATTCCTCTCATACCCATGCATTTGCTAGAACACAATTAGACATAATGGTTTTACCATTCTACCATTTACAAAACTAATTGAATTTTAAACATAATTTTAAATTTCCCCTCGTGATGTCAGATCGTTATTGCCATTTGTAAACATTTACAAAACACCTCCATTTTTTTTATTTTGTTCACTTTATAAAAATGATTTTTTAAAACGCTTTCACAAAAATCAAAAACAAAAATAACACCATGGCTCTGCTCCACCTAGAATCCTTTTCTATAGTATATCCACATAGTGTTGTAATTTTCTACAGAGAGTACGTGAAAAATTATCCATCGTTGATTAATTGGACCACCCTGTATATCTCCTCTATTTTACAGCATCACCAGCACGAAGCACACATAGTGTTGTGTTCCGCCCCGATGCTATATAAATATAGTGTAGTAGTAGAGCTTCCTCCATTCTGTATTTATGGCGGATTTGGTCCATTTTTTCTCCTTTATTGGTGCAATTTTTCGAAGTGATGTATTTTGAGGTGTGGGAATTTTGTTCGTTGCTTTTTATTTATTTTTTTTTTGTTTTTTGTTTGAATGTGTGTCAGTTTCCGGGACACGAAAGTGCGCTGTGCTGTAAGGATTAAAGCAATGAAGAAAGATTACTAAAGTGTTGAAAAATCATTTTAAAATTTTTCCAATGAATTAGATGTAATTAAAATGTTATAACGAGTAGTAATTAAAAGTATAATTATTTTTCAGAAAATAGTTCAATCGGTGATGTAACAAATGCTATATATATAATAAATGTGTAACCATTCTTCTGGGTTCAAATCTTTTCAATAATATCATCAACTTTACGTACAAATTTGTACTCAGACAAAACGATTCCTTCGACAGGTTGTATGAAAGAAAGAAGTATGTGAAGGGTTCCCTTTTCTCAATTAATCCTGAAATCAGCTTTAATATTATTTGATTCAAGAATATAATAGCCCTTGATACGAAAATTCGTCGTTACGATGAATTCCATTTTAGGGGCTGGCACTCGTTAAAATACGTTGTTATTGGTAAAATTCGTCGTTAATAACTTGTAATAAGTTAGTGAACGAAAATTGAAAAACAAATTGGATTTCTTCTTACGCCATTGAACCACCCCCCTCCCCTTTATTGCCCCCGGTATTCCAATTGACTGATCTTGAAAAAAGTAATAATCAGCTGATGTATTTATGGCAATATCTTTCGACCGACAGAGACCCCTCTGTTTGGCTTCGCTTCAAAACGACGTAATTTAGCATCGTTGGAATTTTCGTCCTTACCACGCTAAACATTCGTCGTAGCCATAAATTTTCGGCGTAGCGACCTCCGTGCATCGAAGGTATATTATAGCATTCTCCGATTCTAATATGCCGGGATGGCAATTTAGAATACGCGGACATTTCATTGATGGTCGTTGGCTAATGAAACGCAAGATGTTAAAGGATGGATCAACCATGAGTTCTACATCCTCTACAGGTGCATCTGTATTGCAAATAAAACAGTACTTCGCTTGGAGGCATTGAATATGGTTCTGGCCGCCCCAATCGAGAATGAATGAGTTCAATGTCCCTGTTGATTGAGTTGGCCATAAGTCCGGCACCTTCTTGTCTTGCATTATTAAAAGCGTATGAGTAACACAAAGTAAAATAATCGACAAAATTATAAAAATTAGAAAAAAAAGGGTGATAAAATTCACCCTTGAGGGACACCGGCAAAAATTGTTTAAAGCTGTGATTTGACGCTATCCAATACTACCCTGAGTAAACGGCCAGAAAGAAATTTGATATCGATCGAGTTCCTCAAAACTAAGTCAATATCAATAGCTTGGGCTTTTGCTGACAGAGCAGGGTGCCAAACTCTATCAAAAGCCTTGGAGATAAATATAAAGCGTAACCAAATCGTGTTCAAAAAAGCGGTACATACTTTGGTTGTGGTGTTCTGTCAGACACATCTAAAATGTTCACGGAGGACCCTTTGATCTGAAGTCGTTCTGCTTCTAATTACGGTTTCCTTAAACTCGAGCTATTGGTTGGGAGCTGGAGAGGTTGCTTTGATCATCTCTTTTCGTAATGGATTTAACATCAGAGAGTCTCGATAAGCTCTAGAGTCTCGATAAACTCTAGAGAAGTAGGATAGGGCTAAAGGTTTATCTAAAGATCGGACGCATGTCTTTATGCCGCCCATACACTACGAGACCTATTGATCAACTTGACTGCTTCATCTGTGTTGTTTGCCACACACTTACTCAACAAGTTTATCTTCTTCATTTTTACAAAGTGCTTGGCAGTCCGAGTAGTCTGGCAGTCCAGCAGTATTGTTATTTTTTTGTGCTATGCTGAAATTCATTGACATTTAAAATGAACATGACAACTACCAGCTGATTCATCAGCATGTACATATTTGGTTGATCAACTTCACCCCACACAGGTCGACATGTTTATCAACCAATAGTTCCGCCTTCGTAAAAATTGGTTTTTTTTATTCAACCGCGTTTACAGCCGGTTTTTGGATTGGTTCACATCAAGCTCTTTTCCTTCATACCCAGGGACCTTTAAGATTTCATACGAGTTCATCAACAGAGGCATACTTCATATCCTAAAAATTCTTGGGCGAAAAATAATTGAAGAACCTTGGCACCTTGCCCTTGGTTGGAGTCCCTAAGGAACCCTAGCAAAACCCACAACAACTGTCAGATTTTAGACCAAGTAGCCTAAGAAGAAGAAGAAGGTCGCCTATATACCCTTCAAGTCCTGAAGTCAAAGTGTTTCATTATAGTTTTTTTTACGAGCAAATGGTGCGAATCATAGATGTGGAGATGAGTGTTCGACCGCCTGAATGCCTGAGACTGAAGAGACTGCTATTGGTTCGCACCCATATTTCTACAGACTAAACTCATCAACCAGTTTAGACCAATACGAGCTATATAAAGGCATTACATGGGCTCGTCGTCGTCAGCGTAACCCTTAAAAGAATTCCTTGAAGGAGCGCTCATTAGACCTGAAACAGTGCAGCTTACGGATCTGCGACCTCTGCAGTTTTACTTTGACGAAGCTGGAATTCACTTGCTAGGTGCATTGAAAGGTTTACAGTATTCATGCTTCTCGGTTTTGTGTGTCTCTAGCTCTGTTTACGAAAAGAGCCACCTTCTTCCTAACTGTCATTCATTCCCTCCGCTTGACCGGCTTGGGTCATTGCTTTACCGGGCTGGATCAGCTATACAACAGCTTCCTCCCCTGGCATTTCTTTTCTCTCTCTGTTTCTTTCAGCTTTGTATTGTTTAAGCATCTGCTGGGTGGCCTTTAGCATCACTTCCACCATTATCCACACATCCGCCAACCTCATCTTCTGGTACAAACTTCGGCCACTTAAAGAGGACAGGTTTTACGTCTTCTTTATCGCTCGGATATTTAGGGAACCAACCTGGAGTTGTTGGAGCGGTGAAGGTATGCCCTCTAATTTCACTACCCACTGAGGTACTGCATGAGGTAGTTACTCACTTACCCATGTTCCTTCATAACTCACCGAACTATCACTCTAGAGGTGAAGAGTCGCCAACTCGGCAGTATGTTAGCAGCATCCTCATGAGTGGTGCAGTAAAGCTGGAGACTGATACACGCGTGTGTGCGGGTAATATATATTATAGAATTGCGTGCAATATAATACGACTCAATATATAGTTGCGTGCGCAAATGTCCAAACACATGCACCCCCTACAGCCCCTGGACTCGTCACATAGATTTTGTTGGTTATGTGTGAAAGACGATATGGAACGAAAAAACCACTCCTAGATGGTGCTGTCATGAAAAGCTTCGTTGAAATTTTGATACTAAGCGCAAATTGTATTCCGATTCTAATGAAAATCGGTATATAGGGGCTTTTTAGGGTCGCAAATAAAGAATTTGTGATCAAAACCTATAAATTCAAAATGGCCACTCCAATATGGAGGACGGGATAGTCAATTGTTTTCCTATTCTAATGAAAATCGGTATAGGGGGGTTTTTAAGGTACTAAATAAGAAATTTGTGATCAAAACA
This sequence comes from Thereva unica, assembly GCA_949987705.1. NCBI lineage: Eukaryota > Metazoa > Arthropoda > Insecta > Diptera > Therevidae > Thereva > Thereva unica. The sequence goes on along the minus strand of OX465285.1, from coordinate 20,038,230 downwards.
TATAAATTAAAAATGTCGGGGCCAATATGGCGGACGAATTTTGTCAATTGTGTTTCGATTCCAATGAAAATCGGTATCCGGCTCCGATTAAATTCCCAAAGTGCCTTATTTACCCGAAAACTACAATATGTTGACGCATGGCCAGTAACATGTTTGTGTCGATTTTATTAAACCGTGTTTCTCCCATGGTCAACTGTATGTAGGCTGTTCAAGAGTTAGGAAATCTGAAAATCTTTACATCATAGCTGCCAATGGAAGAAAATTGAACATAGTGTATTGCGAAGCTGTCTGAGCAATCGACCTACTTGCCACTCTCCCAAAAAAAAATATTATACCTTGAATAACACTGTGGATCTGACATATTTTCTGGAGGTTACACCACTAGGAACTGGTTTTTGGCAAAAGGCATTTTTTGAATACTCTTTCACTAATAATATGTTTTTGGTGGGGGTTTACATTTTTAAGTATATTTCATGTCACAACACAATGTCACAACATTCCATATTCTACGTTGTCCGAAATTTTTTTACTATAATAGCTGCGTTCCTTTTCTGCTAATTTTTACTATTTTTTACACTTGCGTACTAGCAACTACACTTGCTCTTATAAACGAGTAGATAGCACTTGCAATTAAACAATTGAAATCCGCTAGGGGGAAAGCGGCCATTTCGAGTCTATTGTGAATTATTTTCACTTACGCCATTACCTCCTAGATGGCTTTTATTTGTGTCGAGCTGATTTGCTCATATAAAAACGTCCATAAATAAAACTTCAGTCGTATAATTATCAAAAATTTTATCTTTCGTTTTACTTTAGAAATTATCGCATTAATTTATCCATTGTGTCACAAATTCTTCTTTTAAGAATTTTTTATTTGTAAAGTTTTAAAGTAACGTCAAAAATTTCAAGTGAGATTTTATTCAAATCAGAAAATTTTGCGTTCCTTTTCTGCTCTGCTCAGAAGTACTAAATAGCAGAAAAGGAACGCAGCTAATAATATAATAATAATAAAAGTTTTTTAAAGTTTTTTGAGAGTATAAATTTTTACCTCTAGTTTTATCATTACGCAACTCGAATTCACATTCATCGTGTCATCTACTAGGCTAGTCATCACATTGATAGCATACGTTGCCGATCTAGTCTTCCTGGAATCGAATTGCCTTTTCGACAAGCCTTCGCTTTAGTACTTGGGAGTATTCTTGCCTATGTTGTTTAGAAGATATATCGCCAAGTAGGCCGACCGATCTCCTGGGGCTTTACCCGGCTTGCTTCTGAATGAAAACAAGTCTTTGACGTTTCCAATACTCCTTCCGCCTGGCCCACTGTGATTACTCAGGCGAACCCACCTGGTACCACACATGGTGCCATTTCCACAATTTGGTCCTTCCTTACCTCTGGAAAGTCTGTGTTGATCACGTTTACTACAGGCAGGTTGTCAATGTTTGTGTCCGCTCTGTGGGAATAGAGCCTGCACGATCTCTGATAGAGCCTGCACAGGGCACGTAATCGTTGGTAATCACAGCATCCATTATCATAGCAGTTTCGAGCAGAAACAAATTCGAGGCGAACAGAGATGCTAATAGGTCGTCCTTGAATTTGCTGTCTGTTAACACCTTCACTTCGCTTGTACATAAAAGAAGGAGTTGTGGACATAGTAAATTTGGTTGACGTTTCACTCAATTAGTAAAATTTATTTTTAAATTGTTTTACTAAAAATTAAAAATATAATTTAATTGAAAAACATTCAGCATGAGCATGCAAATTTTATAGATTTAAATTTTAAATTAAATTTTTTGAATGTTATGAATAATATTATAATCTCTCTCAAGGTAATATTTAAAAGGTAAGCACGCACATATTATGACAAAATTTCAATTGGCCAATTGAAGATTTATTTCATAAAAATTACGAAAAATATTGTAGCTGCATCCATAAAAAACATTTGTAAAACACATAAAAACAAAACAAAAATTCATTTAACACAAAAAATCATTTCTCACAATTCAATGCTAACACTTAATTTATCTGGACACAAAATATAGGTAATCTTCTTATCATTTACAACATGTAATTTAATTTTATCGTGTTTATTATTATTATTATTATTATTATTATTAATTTTTATGCTATTTGGAGGAAAATTGAAATTTAAATTCCAATTCGACATAAAAAAAAATGATTTTATATACATACACGCATAACAAAAGGAAATAGTAAAGAGTTCTGAAGCGACAAGGTTCTTCCTGGAATTTTAAAAAAATTACAAAAAGTGTTTTTGTTTTTAAATAAAAAAATTTTAAATAGTAAATATTATTTAGTAAAAAATTAATACACAGAACGATCAGCCCGAATATTTCTGATTTATAATAATTTTTCAAACAAGTCCCTGTGAAATGGCATAGTTTTTCTCTCAAATGCATGTATAGTTGTGTACAGGTGCGAAAATTTCAATAATAAAATTAAAACCAATGTTTTTGGTCCATAGCAACTGCACCCAGGTGGATTGTTATCTACATTTACGAGTGAATGAATAATGAACATTGTCGCTAAAGGCTATATTTCTGCTTATGGTATATGCATATCTATTACTGAAATTAATAATTGGCAATTCTGTTAAGGTGGTTGCTATATATAACACATAACATATAAGTAGATTTACAAAATATCCCTCAAATAAACTACTGAAACCAAATAAACTGAAATTCCACAGGATGTGCAATAATTTTATGCTTGCTTGAATGTTTTGCATATTTTAAAAATGATATAATAATGCTAATGCAAAAAAACACCCTAACGTAGTTCATATAAATAAAATTCATTAATAATAAAAATAAAAATATCATTAACTTATAATTAACTAAAAAAACGTCATCTTTCGCTCTGTTGATAAATATTTTTATTTTATGTTTTTTTTTTTAAACGTAATTTTTCTACCCCCGACACTTAATTGAAGGGGGAAATTGGCTTGACTATCTCTTTTCGTTATGCGGTACACCCCTATCAGATTTATGGCATACTCGACGACTCGTGTAATATGCAGGAATATACACATATATACGTATATACAAATATATACACTATATACCATTAAAACTCACAAATCATGCCCCCGATATCAGGAGTCAGGACATATGTAAATGCAGCCATTTGGAAAGGATTTCATGTAAATTTTATAGTTAAACATTAATTGATTTTTTTTACGTGATATTTAATTTTGTAAATGGGTTGTTTTGGTATATGTCGTGAGGGAAGTTCATATGGAAAAAAAAAATAAATAAAATAAATGTTTTCTTACTATGAAACTGTGACTGTAACAATGTCTTTAATCCCAAGCTGTGTACCTGAGGACATATGTTGCTTTATCATAACTACTCTACTTAGTGGTATGAGGGGAAAAAGGAATGAATATTTTTATGGGCTCAAAATTGAGTCATTTTACTTTCGTCCTCATATTCCCAGCAGCTACATAGGTACCCGAGTAAAAAATGGTCTTACAACGGGCGAACACCGGCCGCTTGTTTTTTAAGGGGCATATGATGGCCGTAGAGTTTTTAACTAATTTTAATGAGAGCACATACGGCTTTACGATGGCCAAACTTGACCCAAAAATCTGAACCGAGTTCCTCTATCCACTTCTGGTAGTCTCCTGTATCGATAAAGAAGTAATACAATAGGATATCTCGGCCTGTTGTTCCGTCACCTGGAACATCGTTTAAGTCACTTACCAAGTGCTCCGGTGTTTACTAATAGTAATATACTACTTGATGGGGGTGCAAAGGCTAGTCTCCTCACGAATGCGCCATCCTGCTTCAATTTATACATGCCATAAATTTTACTATAATGCTCTTTGTCTCGGATTTGACTCACCGAAGTTTTAGTCGCAGTTTCCGTTTGAACTGGATCCCGAAATGCTTGCTAGCTGAATCATGAAGCTTTATTTACTAAAACCAGAATCTTCCGAATGCTCTATCGTTGAACATCAATTGCATTTTTCTTTGTTCCTGGTGAGTTTAGCTAAAATTTGGGCTTGTGGCAAACAGATCTTTGCAGTTCTTGTATCAAGGCAACAGAGTCATTCATTAGTAATATATGTCGCGGAAATAATTTCTCGTGCCAAGATTTCGAGATGCAATAAGTGTCCAGCATAGCTTCGAATATCATCTGTGAAATGCTGGCGGGTGTATCATATTTTGAACTATGAGACATTATATCTTGATTAACTTCTCGATATCTCTTATGGATTTTACCAATGCGACCATCTCCAGATAGTCTAGTCGTAAGAAGCGACACAAAAATCTCTTCATATTTCTCCCCACTTGCACTTGAATGCAATGGCACAAGCATTAAGGAATTCATGGGCTTTACCTGATAAATCAGGGGTCCTTGTTCCAGAAAAGGAAAACTATATTATCTTGAGAAAAGTCGCGTGAGACATAGTGGGATTGGTTTCTACTTCACTTTGATTCAAATTGTCCTGAGTTGCGTTTGACCGTTGGAAATGTTTGCCCAGACTACTACATAACGCTTCCTGTAAATACTTCTCCAAATCTTCTATTTCCGTATCCTTCTTGACTATCGTTCTTTCTAAAGATAGAATAGTCTTGTTTAATTCTGCTTGGACGTTCTGTTAGTTCCTCCTAATATCATCAGTTATTTGCTCGTATTCTTCACTGGGTTTTTGTCGTAATATTCCTTTGCACGAGATAATTTCCTTAAACTTCTAAATGGAAGTAGAACTTTACTCGATTACGCTTACTCAAGACTCACCTAACATTCACTCGTTCGCCCGTTTTGCACTAAGGTTGTTTTCCTGGTCGAGTCATAAACCTGGTGGTTATGTCACTTTTCGCAATATAATCGTTCAAGTGACTTCCACACCGTTTTGGTCTACGCCATAGTTCCATCCGAAGCTGAATCTCCCTATTGGACGAAATTAGTTTGCACGGAAGAACTAAACTGCAATTATTTTCCCGCGAAGAGGCCAACCTCGGGGTCACAGCCCAAAAAAAACTAAAATTAAAAAAAATATCTGAAAGTCCAATCAAACCGTCAGTACCTTACCAAAGCAGTACCCCGGGTTTCCAAGCGGGGGCTGGCTCACTTGAGTCGTCGTGGATGGTTGAGACTCCGGAGGCACCACCTTAAACTCTTGCACCATAAACTTACTTGCATATGAGCGTTCCAATCACCCCTATCGGAGAAAAATGACAATAATTCAACACAAAAGATTAAAATAAAATAAATACAAAACCATAAAAATCACAAAAAACCACGGTATACAGAAACAAGGTAATGTAAAAGACTGTATACCGTATGCGGTATTTTAGTGCTGACGTCACGTGGGGGACACTTCCCATATAAAATCGAAGCTGTTGTTGTTGTTTCTGCATTAGGGCTGACGTCACCAGGCGGCCACTTTTTACGGTATTCAAAGCTGTCGTCTCTTTTACATTACCTTCTGTTTCTGTATACCGTGCAGAAAACAACAAAAATCATAAGAAAGCACACGTAACTCAACTATAATCGACAACTAGGTGGCAGGTATGCAGTAAATTAAGCGAATAATGAGAGAGCTTTTGCTAATGGAGGGGTTATAACGGCAGAATTAAAATTAAATTTAATCTACCGAAAACAACACACCAACAACAATTTATATGGAAACTACTATGTGGGATGATACACGAGTCAACGTGTCTCTGCAACACACTGTCAGTTTGTTGAGCGGAGGTGATACACGACTCAACACGCTACACGCAACACTCTGTGTAATAACATTGCGATTTCATATGTGTGGGTGTGCATTCCAAATTATTTTCACCCAGAATCGCTTGACAGTTACGCATACATAAACATTTTTCAAGCAACTGGAGGAAAAATAGAAATCGTTTCTAGTTTCAGTCAACACCGCACACTTCGCCCTTACCCTTCCCTTGGCCTACGAACTGGGCAGAAAAAGCTCGTGTTGCTCAACATGTTGACCCGTGTATCATCCCCCTATCGGTGACGGGCTCATGGGGAACTGGCCATTTATGAGAGAACGATTCTCGTGAGAGCGCTTGAAAATACTTCCATGAGAACGAGAACGTATTCTCATGAGCATGTGAAAACGAATTTTTGTTCTTGTGAGAGCATTTACATAGGAATAATCTCATCGTCTATCAGCACCTTAAAGCTAGTGACATATCCGAGCGTACATGCGTTGCATTCAGTGACAGGTAATATAGAAGTGTGTGTATTCAAATGCGACCTTGACGGAATTTTCCGTGAGTGGAATGCATGCAACGCAAATGTCGGTCTACTTCCAACTTTGCCTGCGACTGAATGAGGCAAATTACACGGCATAACACTTTCTGCCTTAACAAACCAGTTTGTGCGTGTTATACGAATTACACGATAAACTGACTGTTCTGCATTTTTTCGTGTAACAATTCTATTGTCTATGTAGCTGTGTACAAACTGTCAAGCTAAGCTAAGCCATTTTCGTAGCCCCGAGAATGAAATTATGATTGTGTTAGTGTGTTGCTCTGTGCAGTCGAGAATTTTTTGGGATGCACAAGTAACAAACTTCCCCGCGACCCCTTGCCTATAAAACCGGTTTATTGGAATTATTGGAAGTGTTGATGGAAGAAATGTTATGCCGTGTAATTTGCCTCAATAGGACTTGGTTTTATGAAAATTATTAGAAAACACATGCTTTTTGACAACTAGCAAATGTATAGATTTTTTCAAACTCCGTGACACAAAAAATTTGAACAGTTCTGCGCACCATATTGCCAAATATTGTTCTATCATTTCACCGCTTTTTAGTTAAAACGCCAACAAACGCAGAAAAAACTCAACAAAATAATTTGGGAAGGGATGCGCGCATGCCGAATGAATAAAGTTAATCAATCTTTATATGTATGTGTTGAGCAGAGCTTTTAAATACATGTAAAACTCCTGTTCAACCAAGTCAGTTTATCCATCGTAATAAGCATAATTTTACTATAATTATGCTAAATATTTCTCATCCCTAAATTTAAAATAAATTAAAGGAATTGCTGGAAAAATTTCTTTTAAAGATATGAGCATTTTCATTCATAAATTGAGAGTTCTCCGCAGCCGCAAGCAACACAACCTCCCCAGGCAGAAGCGCGGTTGCGACTGGCTGGCGGAAAATGTCAACAATCTAGTAATCAAAGTGATAAAAACACATAACCTACATATTTCGTATTTTTTAGTAGAAATTACTACAAATTATTTCTGTAGCATATGTGTAAAATATTAAACCTAAAAATAAAAAAAATATATAAAAACGGGTGTTTTTCAGTCATAATTTGTAATTTTTTTAAATAATCATTGAAGTCCCAGAAAAATACACCTCTCTTTAGCAATACGCAGTCGCGACTGATTACATGGCAGCAAGTGGTTTGATAGGAGAAGTCAAATGAAGCTTTTGTCTGAGCTTTTAAACATTTTTAAGAGCTTAGCTGGGGAACATGCGCGGGATGTCACGACGTTTGAAAACAACTATACTCATGAAAACGATGAGATACAGCCTCTCACGAAACACCCACCCCCATTTACATGAAGGTTAGACGGTCAGAGGTTAGAGTGTCATTGGTTGCCTTCCTCGGTAATCAGAAAAATACATAGGGTGGGTCGTGGTGAGGGTTGGAGGGGGGGCGTCGGAGGGGACGAGTTGAGTGGTCGATGGTTGAAGGGTGGAAGGGGTAGTTGTTTAGGGTAGCCGTTGACTGGACTACAAGAATATACTGATTTACATTCAGAAATCAGTTATATAGCCCCTTGCAGGTAGTTTTTGGGATGGGGTTGATGGGTCTTTATGCTCTTTGAGACCTTTGATCGACATGTTAAGAACTACATATCAACCTGCAGAATTTTAAGAAAATTATCCAAAGCCATTTTCCATAGAAAAAGTGCGGGATCTTTTTATAATCCATGATTTACCAGAAATAGTAATAGTCCATTCAAAACGCGGGGGGGGGGTGTTCCAAAATAACACCGTTAAGAAAATCGAACCCTAAACGTTTTTGGGGTCGCTGATCACGAAAATCGAGGTCCCGCGGTCCTAAAATTAGGGCGTCACTCCTAAAAATGCAAAAAACACCCCTTTTTAGGGGGTTTTCGCGATTATTTCAGTAATAATAAAAACTAATACGATGAAATGCACTTTTTTTAATATTTATTTGCGAAGGGGGTTAATTTATACTAAATTAAGGCGAACTTAATGGTAAGGGGTACTCCTAAAAGGTTGAAAGTACCCCTAGATTGGCGAAAAATGGCAAAAATTGTAAAAAAAAAATTTTCTCAAGTTTATGCTTCAAATTCGATTGTGGGCGTACTGTCAGGCAAAAATAAATTATTTTCAACCCTTAAGGGGTTAAAACTACCCCTACTTATAATAAAAACAACTTTATATAAAAAAATTGCAAAAATTTATCAATTTATATTTTCTAATAAAAAGAATTTTTATTCAAATAAAAAATTTAAATTGCAATCTACGAAAAGAAATTTTTTTTTCAATTTACCCCTAAGGTTTAACTCCTTTAAGAGGGTTAAAAATTTTCCAAATGTTTTAAAAATATTTCATCAAACATAAAATTTTAATGCAAAACAATAAAATTCAATTTGTTCCAATTACAATTTTAATGTGGGGGTAGTTTTACCCCCTTAAGAGTTGAAAAAATTAATTTTTTCCTGATAATACCCTTTGAACCAAATTTCAAACATAAAGCAAAAAAATTGTTTTGGCAATTTTTTTTATATAAAGTTGTTTTTATTATAGTAGGGGTAGTTTTAACCCCTTAAGGGTTGAAAATTATTTTTGCCAGACAGTACGCCCACAATCGAATTTGAAGCATAAACTTGAAAAAAAATTGTTTTTACAATTTTTGCCATTTTTCGCCAATTTAGGGGTAGTTTCAACCCTTTAGGACTACCCCGTATCATAAAGTTCGCCTTCATTTAGTACAAACCAACCACCTTCACAAATAAATATTAAAAAAAGTGCATTTCATGGCATTAGTTTTAATTATTACTGAAATAATCGCGAAAACCCCCTAAAAAGGGGTGTTTTTTGCATTTTTAGGGGTGACGCCCTAATTTTAGGACCGCGGGACCTCGATTTTCGTGATCAGCGACCCCAAAAACCTTTAGGGTTCGATTTTCTTAACGGTGTTATTTTGGAACACCCCCCCCCCCCAAGTTTTCAATGAACTATATTGTAGGGGTAGTTTTAACCCCTTAAGGGTTGAAAATAATTTATTTTTGCCTGACAGTACGCCCACAATCTAATTTGAAGCATAAACTTGAGAAAATTTTTTTTTTACAATTTTTGCCATTTTTCGCCAATTTAGGGGTACTTTCAACCCTTTAGGAGTACCCCTTACCATTAAGTTCGCCTTAATTTAGTATAAATCAACCCCCTTCGCAAATAAATATTAAAAAAAGTGCATTTCATCGCATTAGTTTTCATTATTACTGAAATAATCGCGAAAACCCCCTAAAAAGGGGTGTTTTTTGCATTTTTAGGGGTGACGCCCTAATTTTAGGACCGCGGGACCTCGATTTTCGTGATCAGCGACCCCAAAAACGTTTAGGGTTCGATTTTCTTAACGGTGTTATTTTGGAACACCATAACGCGCGTTTTGAATGGACTATAAATTGTATTGTGAGGTGCGCTATTGTTCGACTGGTTATATTATAGAAGAAGGCGATACCTTCTAACAATAAATAATCTTGTGAATACTTTCAAGACAGATTTCTAGATCACCTTTTAAAATCCAAGGATATAATAAAGATGTTCATGTAACACCTCTAAAAAAAAGGACGAAACTATAAAATATTGCAAATCTGATTAAACGTTAATTAATTCATGTGACGTGCATCCCTGCCTGACATCCAGGTGGTTGCCCCGAAAAGTCTATTTTGTCACAACGTGTTAGAACATGGAATATTCCTTCTGAACTGAAGGCGACATCCTAAGACGACATAACGGTTTGCAAAACTTTCACAACGCGGCTAAATATTATATTTCGCCTTTCTCCAGTTTCACAGCTGACGAACGAGCGAGCAACGGAGCATAATCTGTCTCTAATTAAAAAGCGTGCACCCAGGTTACAAGCTCGAATTTCTCAGGCGGTCTTAATTTACAGGCGGGCGCTTTGCTTACCGGTGAGAAACTCTTTTTCAGGCGTTATCATTAAAATAAATCGGTTCATAATCACCTGCCAGGTGAGCCCTGAAATATCCTGGCAGTAAAATTGACTTTTTTGCCGCCATTGCTGGCCCCGCGCGTCCTAGAGTAAAGTGCTTAAATATTAAATAAAAAAATATTTATATGTATGTATAGAAAGCGAGAGAGAGAGAGAGGGAGCTGTAACCGTTAGTTTTAAAAGTCTTAAAAGCTTTTAGCGCTTAAAAAGTTTCACTGCCGAATAAGTCCAGTTCAGCTTGGATGAATAATCTGAAAACACACGTTTTTTTTGTTGCCTCCGCTTTTTTTTTAAAAATACGGAAAATTATTTTAATTAATTAATGATGAAAGTTTGATTATTTTTTGCGCGATCTTTGCAACCTACTGCGGAAGGGTAGGATTCATAATGGCGCTCCAAACTGCTGGAAATGTTAAATAACTTTTCATGCTGCCCCTCGAAATCTGTAATAATGAACCTTTTGTACTCTTGATGTTCTCTATTATTTCAATCTTTTCTATGATGGTTTGAAGAAGTTTTTTAATAAGTGAATTTGAGAATTATTTTTCGCTTGTTGTGCGAAATGAGATAATTTTTCGGTTGAACTCAAAAGGGAGAACAAAAATCTCAATTTTCTATGCCCGTTAAGGATAACCAACAAAAGAGGACCACAACAAGGATCGGTTTCCCCTTACTGTGGTTAATGCTGAGTAAAACCTATCTATAATATAAAAATGAATCGCTAAATGTGTTGGTAAGCGCAAAACTCGAGAACGGCTGGACCTATTGGACTAATTTTTTTTTTGAATATTCGTTGAAGTACGAGGATGGTTCTTACGGAGAGAAAAATTTAAAAAATTGCCTGAAAAAACAAAAAAATGGTAATTTTAGGAATTTTCACTTCATTTTAGTTTCAATAGCTTCATGGCCTACCTATTGTTTGACAAATGTAAAATTGTCATTAAATTGAATCATTACATTTAATGAAAATTTCAAATTTACGCAGCTGTCAAACAATAGGTAGGCCATGACGCTATTGAAACTAAAATGATCCATGGCGGCCGTCTCAAGAGGGCGGTGTACCACTTTCTTCACAACCACCTCGACATGGGTATCAAATGAAAGGGTATGATAAGTAGAATACAATAAGCAATGTAGTATACAAAATATATCTTTAGATCCATGGCGGCCGTCTAAAGAGGCCGGATTACCACTTTCTTCACAACCCTATCAAAATGGGTATCAAATTAAAGGGTATGATAAGTAGAATACAATAAGCAATGTAGTAGACTCAATATACCGATTCATGGCGGCCGACGCAAGACCCATGTTCTTTGAGGCATTTCATCTGTGTAAAATTCATATATGAAGGAAAGGTCTCGGGCTCCGTGAGGTTTATAGCAAAATTTCAATAGAAAAGCAGGCGTTTGGTCCATAGCAGCCATCTCAAGAGGGCGGATTACCATTTTCTTTACAACCCCTCGACATGGATATCAAATGAAAGGGTATGGTAAGTAGAACACCAAAGGCAATATAGTATACTCAATATATCGTTTGGTCCATGGCAGTCATCTCAAGAGAGCAGATGACCATTATCTTCACAACCCCTTCGAAATGGGTATCCAATGAAAGAGTATGATAAGTAGAACAATATAAGCAATATAGTATACTCAATATGTCGCTTGGTCCATAGCGGCCACCTCAAGAATGCGGATTACCATTTTCTTCACAACACCTTCGACATGGATATCAAATGAAAGAGTATGACAAGGAGAACACCATAGGCAATATAGTATACTCAATATATCGGTTCGTCCATGGCGATCATCTCAAGCGGGCGGACTACCGTTTTCTTCACAACCCTTTCGAGATGGGTATCAAATGAGAGAGTATGATAAGTAGAACACATAAGCAATATAGTATACTCAATATATCGTTTGGCCCATAGCGGCCATCTCCAGAGGTTGGATTACCATTATCTTCACACCCCTCGACATGGATTTCAAATGAAAGGGTATGATAAGTAGAACACCATAAGCAATATAGTATACTCAATATATCGTTTGGTCCATGGCGGTCATCTGAAGAGGGCGGATGATCATTTTCTTCACTACCCCCTCGACATTGGTATCAAATGAAAGGGCATTATAAGAACATTGCCATAGACTGTGTCTTTAGATTCATGGCGGCCATCTCAAGAGGGCGGGTTACCATTTTCTTCACAACACCCGAGACATGGGTATCACATGAAAGGCTATGAAAAGTAGAACACCATAAGCAATATAGTATACTCAATTTATAATTTGGTCCATGGCGGCCATCTCAAAAGGGCGGTTTACCATTTTCTTCACAACACCCGAGACATGGGTATCAAATGAAAGGCTATGATAAGTAGAACAATATAAGCAATATAGTATACTCAATATATCGTTTGGTAAATGGCGGTGATCTTCAGAGGGCGGATTACCATTTTCTTCACAACCCCTTCGAGATGTGTATCAAATGAAAGAGTATGATAAGTAGAACACCATAGGCAATATAGTATACTCAATATATCATTTGGTCCATGGCGGTCATCTCCCAAAATCAATTTTCCCAGATTTGTTCTTTTTTCACTATATCATTTTCCTATCGCAGACTGTGTCCCCATAATCTTATTTCATTGAAAGGCGTTGCAACGCACGCGGGTTTTTGCTAGTCTATAATATAAAAATGAATCGCTAAATGTGTTGGTAAGCGCAAAACTCGAGAACGGCTGGACCTATTGGACTAATTTTTTTTTTGAATATTCGTTGAAGTACGAGGATGGTTCTTACGGAGAGAAAAATTTAAAAAATTGCCTGAAAAAACAAAAAAATGGTAATTTTAGGAATTTTCACTTCATTTTAGTTTCAATAGCTTCATGGCCTACCTATTGTTTGACAAATGTAAAATTGTCATTAAATTGAATCATTACATTTAATGAAAATTTCAAATTTACGCAGCTGTCAAACAATAGGTAGGCCATGACGCTATTGAAACTAAAATGATCCATGGCGGCCGTCTCAAGAGGGCGGTGTACCACTTTCTTCACAACCACCTCGACATGGGTATCAAATGAAAGGGTATGATAAGTAGAATACAATAAGCAATGTAGTATACAAAATATATCTTTAGATCCATGGCGGCCGTCTAAAGAGGCCGGATTACCACTTTCTTCACAACCCTATCAAAATGGGTATCAAATTAAAGGGTATGATAAGTAGAATACAATAAGCAATGTAGTAGACTCAATATACCGATTCATGGCGGCCGACGCAAGACCCATGTTCTTTGAGGCATTTCATCTGTGTAAAATTCATATATGAAGGAAAGGTCTCGGGCTCCGTGAGGTTTATAGCAAAATTTCAATAGAAAAGCAGGCGTTTGGTCCATAGCAGCCATCTCAAGAGGGCGGATTACCATTTTCTTTACAACCCCTCGACATGGATATCAAATGAAAGGGTATGGTAAGTAGAACACCAAAGGCAATATAGTATACTCAATATATCGTTTGGTCCATGGCAGTCATCTCAAGAGAGCAGATGACCATTATCTTCACAACCCCTTCGAAATGGGTATCCAATGAAAGAGTATGATAAGTAGAACAATATAAGCAATATAGTATACTCAATATGTCGCTTGGTCCATAGCGGCCACCTCAAGAATGCGGATTACCATTTTCTTCACAACACCTTCGACATGGATATCAAATGAAAGAGTATGACAAGGAGAACACCATAGGCAATATAGTATACTCAATATATCGGTTCGTCCATGGCGATCATCTCAAGCGGGCGGACTACCGTTTTCTTCACAACCCTTTCGAGATGGGTATCAAATGAGAGAGTATGATAAGTAGAACACATAAGCAATATAGTATACTCAATATATCGTTTGGCCCATAGCGGCCATCTCCAGAGGTTGGATTACCATTATCTTCACACCCCTCGACATGGATTTCAAATGAAAGGGTATGATAAGTAGAACACCATAAGCAATATAGTATACTCAATATATCGTTTGGTCCATGGCGGTCATCTGAAGAGGGCGGATGATCATTTTCTTCACTACCCCCTCGACATTGGTATCAAATGAAAGGGCATTATAAGAACATTGCCATAGACTGTGTCTTTAGATTCATGGCGGCCATCTCAAGAGGGCGGGTTACCATTTTCTTCACAACACCCGAGACATGGGTATCACATGAAAGGCTATGAAAAGTAGAACACCATAAGCAATATAGTATACTCAATTTATAATTTGGTCCATGGCGGCCATCTCAAAAGGGCGGTTTACCATTTTCTTCACAACACCCGAGACATGGGTATCAAATGAAAGGCTATGATAAGTAGAACAATATAAGCAATATAGTATACTCAATATATCGTTTGGTAAATGGCGGTGATCTTCAGAGGGCGGATTACCATTTTCTTCACAACCCCTTCGAGATGGGTATCAAATGAAAGAGTATGATAAGTAGAACACCATAGGCAATATAGTATACTCAATATATCATTTGGTCCATGGCGGTCATCTCCCAAAATCAATTTTCCCAGATTTGTTCTTTTTTCACTATATCATTTTCCTATCGCAGACTGTGTCCCCATAATCTTATTTCATTGAAAGGCGTTGCAACGCACGCGGGTTTTTGCTAGTAGTATCATAAAATTGGCAAGGGTCAAGAGGACGCCAACAACAGGAGCGACATGTTGTAGAATTTTAATTTTCTTAGATAACCAAGCCTTTAAAAGTACTATAGGGTCAGTCCAATCTGCGCCCCAAGTTAGTGGAGCGATGCATAGCTGAGCTAGATAGCCTCGGTAAAAAACACAAACGTGACTCCCGGACATAGGAACATATATGGGAACAAAAAAGCCAACTAGCTAGCCAAGTAAGGAAGTAGGTGGTCCGGCACTTGAGCATGGGAAAATAGTAGACAATGTGCACGCATACAATTGCCTTCTCTCATATCCTGTTTCTCTTTATCTGAATGTGGCTTCATCCAAAGCACGAGTTGGCACATCTTGGAAAATCTAAGATGGCGGATTGTTGCTAGTTTTTGCTCCTTTTATTTCATTTGGGCAAAGCGGGATAAAACGCATATAGCCTATTTCGGCTGGATCAAAAACGTCATACATGGCTGCCGGCCCAAGGTGTAAAACACTGGAGACGACACTGGCCCACAGTGGCCAACGCTGCCAATCTGGGTATCCCACAAAATGAAAGACGAGCGAAAGTAAAACACTTGTTGCTGGCTAAAACTATGCAGCACAGACTAAACAGTTACGTTTTGGAGGACTTAAAAGCAATTTTCAGAGTGGAGATCAGACCACTGATAAGTGCCTAGACTCCGCAGGATGTCTTTAGACATCCACCACAATAGACCAAACATACATTGAACTTTAGGTGTACCTAGCTGCAGGCTTCGGTCTTTTATCCAAGCGGTAATCACAGCGATCAAGTCCCATAGGACCATATCCAAATTAGTTTTAAGCTCTTGAAGAGCTCGATATTTTCAATCAAGTCACATTTATGTGGGCTCCACACCATCCAGTCAATTAACAAGGTGGACGCCTTGGCCAGATAACGACATCCAGAAATTTGGCTCTAGATGATCCGACTTCGATGAAATTTACCACATCTTCTGGCTTGGTGAATTACCAAGCGCTTAATTCTTGGGCCTTCTCGCAAAGCAGCCAGGAAGACGCACACCTTAGGATATAAGAAAGGCGAAAGAGCCTTCCATCAGGCTGTGCTTCAAAGAGCGCGAATCTGCCTTTCGTGCTCCGTGTCCACTTCTTCTTTCTTCTTTTTGGTGAGATATGCGGTCCAAAAGTACCGCAGCCACCTATTTTACTACACTCCTATGGCTCATTTTTGTAGGTCAGACAGTGGCTTGACGATTTAATTTGACTGACTGTTCGAGGGAAATTCACAGTGCACATAAAGGGCAGACTCATCTTTCTCAAGTCAAAGCCTGCAGGTAGGGTCGTCAGCCCTTCCAATCCTTCATAAGAAGCAGTTCAAAGTGCAGTGTCTGGTCATTAAGCCAACAAGTGTCCCCACATCCCTTCTACTACGCCCCAACAATTCCTTGGCCACGTTAAGGTACGGCTTAGGAAGAACCCGCTTCGAGTTGGCCAATTCAGGCGCAGCTTGAAGTAAAATTATCAAGGTTTCTTTGTAAAGGAGCCTTCGGTTCAATTAATCGACCCGAGATCTCTCAACGCACCTTCTACTAGAGCTTTGTAGAGTTTGGCCAATTCTAGAATGTCATTGATGCTCTTGCAAAAACACTTCCAGCTATCTCTGTTTACTGGTCTAATGGCCCTACAAGGCCCCGGCTTAGGGGCCTCGCCAGCCTAGTAGCCCCACCCAGCCCTACCCGGCGAAAGACCGTGGGGCTGACGGGATTCGAACCCGAGATGGTAGCCTTACGTCTTGCTCCTGACGCCTTACCACCGAGACCCCTCTGAAATGAGCCAGACAATGGTGTCCAGCAGTGGGTGAAGTATCAAGGTTTGGATTTAGCTAATAAAGATTTACTTCTTAAGGGCAAAAATTCATCGTAAATATCAAGGAAAATCCTATTAAACTCATCTATTTTGTCATCTACCTCAGTCAATGTGAAGATATTAGTCCGGGAGAGGCAAAAACATCTTTGGGCAAGAAGTTCCTGATCAATATTAGAGAAATCACAATAATATAATATCAGGATCCAGATAGCTAGGTGGAGAGATTTAGGTTTGAAAAAGAATAGAGCTGGTGTCCTTTGTAAGAAACATACCAAGCAAAAAAGTCTGCAATTAAAATATGTGGGGAGTACATTAATTACCTCCAAACCAAGAGAATACGTCGCGCACCGAAATGAGCTTTGTAAGATTGACTGTTTCAATGAATTAACGTTAAAGTCACCTCCAACCAATATATTTTTGAACAGACTGGAAAAGTGCTCAAGACATTCGACAAGTTCTTTAGCATTAGCAGCGTTAAACAAGCTCGGAGGAGAGTAGGCACAGAAAGAAGGAGTTTATCAGTAATACATATACGAAATTTCAACACATAGAAATTCAATTCACGATTGCTTCTTAACATTAAGTAACAACTCCTCCGCCGACGTGCCTTTGCAATGGAAACGATAGAGCAAGGAGCACACCTGATTTTCCGCTCTCAGGCTTCGCGGGCTTTGAAAATGTAGACGCTTTGTATAGACAGGGTTCTGGCACTGTTTTCATTGGGGCACCGCTCGAACGAACTCTGATGAATCCTGCTCTACACGATGCTATGAACACCCTCCAACGTTGGAGTTTTGATGATAGGACGCATTGTGTGGCTAATGCTCGAACTACGAGTGTGCAATGTTAAGCATCTAACTTTGGCGTTTGCACACGTTCGGGCTGTTGTCGGTGTTGAATCAAACGTTGGAAGCCTACATTCGCATAAACGCATGTAGAGCCGGCTTGAAATACACCAATAATGGAGGTCGACATCTATTCTATTGATGTTGCACAACAAAAGTGTGTCAAGTTAAAGTTCAAACGGATTGGCGGGGAGGTCGTTGCGGCCTTTAGCTTGGTCACCAGACAAGGTATCCTAAATTACCATCTTTGCAAAATCGGAAAGGCAGAGGGCCTCACTAGCAGACTGTGCTTGGAGAAGTGCGAATCTGTGTTCCATGTTCAGTTCAAGCTCAATTCAACCAAAGTTCAGTTCAACCAAAGAAAGGTGACAAATCTTTGGGCAGACTGCCGAAATTGTTCAACAAATAAAAAAAAAAACTGGTCCAACCTAAAAATGTGAGATTATAGAGGCTACTAAGATCACAATATGTTGGGTCCACGTTGTGGCCGACGATTTGTAAAATTGTAGTAGCAGCATTAAAACGTACACTACACATTTGTAACATTCAATCTAATTTCGTTTCTGCAATAATTAAAGTTTTTTAAATAAACCTACCTGAACTTACAAATTAAAATTCAATACTTCAATTAAAGGATTTTAAAAATTAATATAGCTCCTCTATTCTTGTCCTTAATATATATGTATGTATATATTTCTGCTGGACGAGTCAAGACACTCGCCATAGTAAAGGCATGTAATCCTCAAAACAATTTCTACAATAAAACTAGGATCCGTTGTATCTCAGACTCTCTATCTTCTCTTTCACAGACCCAAAGGACCACAATGATAATTGCGTTACTGCAAATTGGTCTACTCCAACAATCTTTATGTATCTTTTCCTTAAATGGGAAACATTAAATCTTAACTGTGTGCCCACTTTTGGGTTAACCCAAGGACTAAAGAATCTCTTCTCTTCTCTCTCCAAGTCAGGATTGTGTGCGGGGTTCGGCCCCTTCGTCTTGGTCCTTAAATTAAAAAGAATTGCTTAATCCAAGACACTACAAAGTAAACAGGCAAATCACTTATTTATTACTAAATTAAGAGGCATGATTGCTCTTAAAGGTAAATCTTGTTAGCTTTATCCTCTCAAGTTTCGAAGAAGAAGCTCTGGATTATGTCTAGAGAGATATACGTATATACTGTTCCGTTTTTTTATCTTTAATTGTATTTGCAGATGACTTCACAACCTCAAGGCTGCTGGCTTCCTTAATTTTAAAATATTAACAAATAAGCATAATTACGGGTACGCCCCCGGCAAAATCTCTGCTGCGGAAGCTTGAGAAGAACTTGAAAGAAATTAAATTGAGGACTTAAGTTTTTAAATCGTTTACGTAACCCATTTATATTCAAAATTTAGGTGTTTAAGGAAATTATAAAGTTAATACTTCATTTTTTAATTAAAGTCCTCCGCCAGTTTAGTAGTAGAGACAGAGTAAGAGAAAGAGAGATTGGTCTGGATGGGTTCGTCGGGTTGTTGCCAGCCAATTTCAATTGATTTGCGAATATTCAATTAGAAGTCCTTAAAAAGTTGAAAGGAGTCAGCCCGAAATTACAGAAAACGACCTTAATGATTTAAGTGCCCCCACCGAAAATAATAACAAAAGAATTATTCATAAACACTTAAACACTTTTATACTTAAGTTTATTTAATTTAAAAGTGTATGTTCGCATGTTTTTATAGACAACAACTTCACATACATGTGTGTGTTTCAATTACAAAGTAGCAACATTAGCTTTAAAATTACTCACATATTTCTGCATTTTTATCGACGTTCATATTTTATTCTGTTTTACATATAACGAACATAATTCGATCTCTTTAAAAATGTTTCATTTATTCTAACAGTGTATTTTTTCTCTGTTTTAGATCTTTTGGCCATTTCAGAGTTTCAGTAATTCAAGAGGACACCAAATGTTACTTGAAAGAAGCTTAGATTTCGGATTAGATTTGGAACGATTAGAAAAGGACGAACCAGCGAAACCTATGGCCTATAACAATAACGAACTATCACTATCACTAACTACCGAACATTCAACAACTGAAACCTCTTTGCTACTACAAAACGAACATAAAGAAAATTTAAAATTCCAATGGGAGACATCCTTATGGTCAGAATGCTCCCAAAAGTGCGGTCCAGAAAAAGGATTAAAAGTAAGTCTATTTGAATTTAAGTTTGTCAATCATATTCCAATTCAATTCTCAATCATATTCTAGAGACGTTCAGTATCCTGCTTAGTTTTGTTACAAAATTTCACTCAAACAGTAGACAATGCTTTATGCGAGGATGCCGGCCTAAAAATCCCCGATTCTTTTGAATCATGTGAAAATGGTGAATGTCCAAAATGGATTAGTGGTGAATGGCCGCTGTGTCAACATTCAAGATGTTTCAACCGAAATACAGCAATACAAAGACGTGAGATATACTGCAAATACACGAATGGGACAGTTACGGATAAGTGTGATGAAAGTGAACGACCAATTGAGAGGCAAGAATGCTACAGTGAACTGTGTAAAGGAGTGTGGAGAGTTGAGCCATGGTCAGATGTTAGTAAAACGATTTTCAAATTGAAATGGCGAATTTCTAACTGATTTCAAATTTTTATTTTTTAGTGTAATGCACAGTGCGGCCAACAAGGTATTAAATATCGAATACTTCAGTGTGTTTGGTTTGGTACACGTAGACCAGCTGGTAATGCATGTAGAAATCAACCGAGACCGGCTGTTATGAAAGTTTGTAAAGGACCTCCATGTTTGTCAAATTGTAAGTGTTGCGGTTTAATTTTTTAATTTCAATTTTTTTTATTTATTTACTAACGGATAGCCGCGACCTCCTCCTCCTGGAAAGATGTCATATTATATCTTAATCCAAGCCCTCGCATATCTCCTGCTAACCCCGACTGTTGTGGCCCAGCCGGCTGCTAGAAAAATTAGCTTATAAAACATCCAAGAGTTCAAACGCAAGGTCCACTAGCTCCTCCTCATGCATCCTCCAGACTACCATTAACCTATCATATCCTTTCTCTATCATCGAGCTAAGCTTCCTACCAGACATTGCACCATGACATAAACCACATAACGCACTGGTAGTATAAAGGGTAGACTCTCCCTGATAAGTACACAGAAACTCACGACTGTAGCCCCTTATGTAGTAGGTAGAGCCAGGCCCGCCACATCATCTTGCGGGCCTGGGGCTAAAATATGATTGGGAGCCTCTTTTAGTATTAATATTACGTGAGTACAGGGCCGGATTAACAGTCTGTGAGGCCCTAAGCAGTGAATGATATGGGGCCCCATAAGGGAGGTTTCTCTTTATCTTTTGCTTATTCTATTGGGGTGGGAGGCGGTGTGTGTTGAATAAAGCTGATAACTTTGTAGCTTCCATTATGTTTTTTAAGATTTAAGGGATAGACAATATTTTTATGAATTGTATTTTAGAGTACGGGTTGCCTGAAGTTTTTTTTTTTTTTCAAGGGGAATGTAATAATTGTAGGCAGTGGGTGGTATAGTGGTATAGGGGGTGTTTGCGAGGTGTGCAGGGTTTTATTATTACTATCTTTTTTAAAGTAGAAATTTAAAAAAAAAAAAACTTTTTTTAGACTGGAAACAATTCCTTATGCTTTTTTTATCTTTTTTTTTATGTGACACACTAGAGACTTAGGGAAGGCCCCTTTGTACTGTCGACCATGTATTTATTTTGAAATGTCGAACAGCAGCTCTAGTCGGAAGATAGAGAGAGAAGTGAAGGAAAGAACTGCCACAACCTAGCTGCGGTATTTTTTTATTTCACCTACTCCCAACCATTTCGCGACTCTGACACCGGGGCATCGAGAACAACTCGCTGGAGTGTTATGCCTCCTGAAACGAGTTGAATCTCATCAACCAACCGTTGACATGCGCTTGGTGGAGCGGGGAAGAGAACTAGTGAAGGCTATGACAGGAGGAATCAGGAATGCAAAGAGGGAAGAAGAAAGAAGGAAAGTTATGTAGGCGGGAAATTGGGAAAGGCTAGGACCGTGGCACCGCCGGGAATCGAACCCGGGGCCTCTGGGGATAGTAGTCAGGCGCCTTACCCCTAGACTACCGAGGCCCACATCTGACACCACTATATGTTGTTTTTCAGGTTTTTTAGTTATGCCTTCGATACTTTTACTTCTACCGTTCGCCTTGAGCATTGCCCCTTATCCTGAACCTTACGAACCGCCACTGAATTGTATCTCCAAATTCGCACAAATTCGCACTTTAATTTACTTCTTGTTTTTTCTTTAGACTATGACAAATGAAAAAAAAATTTTTTTAGAAAACGAGCGAGGACGACTAATAAACTTTAAGTTATTTGAAAAAATAGTTTTTCTCTGCGTTTTGCAAAGAAGTTGATTTATTTAAATTCATATCAATAATTCTGCAATGAATATTTCACGATTATACGCATTCGATTTAATTCCACTTACCTTCACGAACAGAATCCATTTTTAAACTTCTCATAAGCACTAATTGGCACTATTTAACAAATAGTTATTTTCAATGCACAATATGAGTTAGAAACTTCGATAGCTCGTGTAACGGCCACTTTCAGATTTACTGTGACCCTCGGAGCCCCTACTTAAAATTCCGCAAAGAGAAAGTCCCGAAATAGAATCTTCAGCGCCAGCGGCCCTTTTCATAATTGCATGGTTGCGCAAATCGATCATTTGCATGTTATTCAAAAAAGCAAACTTGCAAGCATCAATTGTTCAAAATTGCAACCTGCTTGGAAATTTTGCGCAAATTTTGCAACTATTTTCGTATGCTTGCTTATCTGATTAAAGAAGAAGAATTAATGTGTGAAAATTGAAATGCCGTTCGCAGAGGTTTCATGGTTTTTTTGATTTTTTAGGCAAAGTTTCTAGGTTGCGCAACTGATTTACTTGTCAGTTGCTCTTTTGCAAACATGCTTTTCATCAAGCAAGCAACCATGCAATTATGAAAAATCCCAGCGTTTTGGAAACTGTGCGACAAAAAGGTGTCGGTGAATAATGTAGGTAAAGCATTTCAGGTAGTAAAAGTCATTAGCCCAACTTCTTTCAACTGGCGAACAGTCTCATTTTATGGAAATTATGATGTTGTTTTGATTCCAAACTGTTGTAAACTAAGAACAAATAATACGCCTGATCTTGGGGGGCCCCCATATTAAAGTCATTTTCCCAACTTCTTCTAACTGGCAACGAAAGACTCATTTCAGGGAAATTAAGATTTTGTTTAGTTTAAAAATTTCTTTTTAAAAATTAGAAAAAATTATACGCCTGATCTTGGGGGCCCCAATTTTTCGGGGGCCCTAAGCAGCTGCTTAGTTTGCTTATAGGTTAATCCGGCCCTGCGTGAGTAAGAGGGCAACCCATATCCTGGGCCACGTTAAGCATATTTTCCACATACTCTAGGAACGGAGAAGACCGTCTGCCCTCCAGGTTGGAATGTATCCCTAATTGAAGCTGGCTCTAAAGAGACAGACAAGAATTTGGAGAATAAGATCAAGGAACTTCTGACGGAGTTCTGGAAAACGTCATCTTCTCCCTGTTGAAAAGAGGTAACTGCTCATTTAACCTTGTCCCGATGGAAGGTGTTCCCAGGAAGGCTCTAAGAATAACGGTTTGAAACTCTTCGATGACTATACCTAGAATCTCCGGAATAGGCGGTCTGGAGGATTGACCCCTGAAAATTTGATTGACCCGATGACATTGAATTCGACAAGACTGGTGGCCCAATCGAGGATGAATTAAATGCATCTGTTGACTCAGTTGGGCATAAGCCCTTGATGGTTAAGACAGGATCTGGTATTTCCTTGCCGAAGGCTTTTGCGTAACGAAGAGTATCATCAGCAATGAGCCATACCGTTGAGTTGGAAGGGATTCAGGGTACATCGCTAGTGCTAGTGATAAAATGGACCCTGGGCCATACCGGCCGAGATGGTGTGTGGCTTACATTACAAAGGGTGCCCCTGTCAAAATCCTTAGGGATATCAGCAGCATCCAAGCTAGCCTTCCATTCCTTCCGCTGCATACCCCGGTGGACCTAGTTGTCTAAAGCCATACTGTTTGTCATTTACGATTTGGTTAGACACTAGGTACCCCATAAGGCTTGTGTTAATAATTCTCTCCAAGACAAAGCTTTTAAGAGTCTGGATAAACTCCGGAGAAATAGGATAGGGCAAAGAGTTTGCGCAGCAGCGAAGAGCTTTTGCTTAGGACGACATCAAGTTCTGTAGCACCTATATATCTCGCAACTCCTGAACAAAACCCTGTTAATTGAATGAGAGGAGTACTTTGGGACAAGTTGGGCCACAGCAATGTCGGACAGAGAAGAATTAAAGGCAAAAATAGATGCTAATTAATTGGATTTGCTGTGTGCTGTTGCCTCCACCTGGTAGATAAAAAAACAGGTAGTGGACTTGGTAAAATTCTTCTTAATGGACGTTACGAAAGACCAGGCGCTTTTCTGGAATATGTGGTCACTGAGGAAAGATAATTCAAACAGTTCCCAAACCATCCAATGACACGATAGGAAAATTGCTGTAGGTCGCATTAGAGATAAGACAATAATCTTTTTTAAACTTTTGCGGCTCCAGCCAAGAATGAGTTTGATGTTCGCTTTTTTAGAACTGAATCGTTACCAAAAGCTTCAAGTCAAGTCAACATATCAGGGTGCTTTTAATATTATTATTCTTTTCTACCCCTTTAGGGCTTCCACAAAGCTTCTCTATCGAAGTCTGTTTTCAGCTATTCTCTTAGTTTCCAATCCAAGTTTTGCCAAAATTTTCGATTTCTTTCATTAATGTTTTTCTCCATGTGTTCTTCATTAAACCAATGCATCTACTTATTTCCTTGTTTCATTCAAGTTATCGTTATTAGATAATTAAATTTTCCATTATGAAGGATTTTTAGCTTTGTTAACATCGTGACCGTTTGAATTAACTATGTTGGTATATTATTCTTTTTTTTAAACCTTCCCATATAGCTCTCCTATGGATTGTGTCGAATGCTCGTTCGATTTTATTCAATTCAACAATTTTATTTCAATTCTACAAAAAATTACGGAGGCCAATATTTTTACTACAATGTTTTCTATGATGAAACCTCTCCAATTACCTCATTCTTTTAGATTTCCTTATTTAGAGAAGCTAATAACTATAGCCTCTTTCCATTTATTTGCCCATATTTCTTCGTTCCATATCTCTGCCGTTCATATAGATGAAAATAGCTTTGTACGTATTTTTATATATAAAATATTCATATTTTTATCCTTAAAAATTTTCAGGCTGATTGTACTTTTCAGTTAAAAATTATTGGTTTGAACATTTAGTTTATATGCTTCAGCACCCGCCCTAGCCCCTGATCAGAGTAGAGCGATATTGTCTTTCGGCGCCCTTTGGCCAACGCATTTCAGTTTATCTTCTGTATTAATACACTAACTGGAACCCGGTGCGCCTCGCTGCCTCTATAAGCCAATAGTTAGGCGTGCGCCAAAACAATTGGGAATCTCAAAAAGGTTTTTTTCATGGGCAGTGAGAGTCTCAAATCCCACCACGAAAGGACATTCGAAAAGACAAGTTTTACTCCATTCGTTTAAACACCTATATCACCCGCTCATTTATATTCCAAATCAAAATTCAACGGTTTCACTGCCATTCTTGTCATGGTCAGATGCTATGTGGAGTGTTGCTGCCCGTAAACGAAGGGTGAATTACAATGCATAGTTTGTTCGGCTTATAGAAGCTGTCGATTGCCCAGGTTACCTCCTTCCCTGCTGCCAGCTAGTTTGGCCACCAGTCAACCTCCACTCCAACTACATCCAGCCTATATGGTCTTCTGTATCGGTGATTTCTTGAGCGTATTTTTGGCACCGGAAGAAGTGTGTATTTACCAACAAAATTTTGTCCACCAAAAATTTTCTAGAAATGTTTGATGATTTGATTAATTATATTCTTTGATTGCTAATCTATCTTTCTTACCATTTTTTTTTATTTTTAGTAACAGAATGTAAAGATACATCACGTTACTGCAGAAACGTTCGCTCAATGGGACTGTGCCGTTTGCATCGCTACCAACAGAAGTGCTGCAAATCCTGTAGAATTAACATTTACAATTAGCTTATGATTAAGCCCCATGTGTAATTAGGTGTATTATTTTATTTTTAAAACAAAAACAAACAAACAAACAAAAAAAATTAACATAATAATAAAAATTAACAAAATGAATAGCAAACTAATGAATTAAAAAATATATATAAAAGAAATAATAAATATTGAAGAAATTAAAACATTTATAGAAGAATACTAAAAAAGCGAAAAAAAAATAATATTGAAATTGATGAAACAGATTAGATATTGATGAACATAAAAAAATTGATTATATTATACAAAAAGTTAAGTGATGTTTAAAGAAAAAATAAAAAATAAATAAATAAATATAACTTTTTTATAAAAAGAAAATAAATGCGAATTATTAGTTATTTGAAAATGAAAAGAAAAAATGTTTAATAGCAAAATTTTTATTAAAAAGAAAATTAAAAGATGAAAAAAAAAATAAATAAAATAATAATAATAGAGTAAACAATTCACCGTACTAAGCATACAACAAAAAGCACCTTTGTTTTTTATTTATACTTTATTTCGAAAACAGATTCACTGCGCGACAACTGTTTGACCTCACATGGTTTTTTTTCGGTTTGTTGGTTCTACATTGGGAGTATCAACTCAAGTGTATTTTTATTGAATACCTAAGTAAATTCTTAGAATTTGCAAGCCGTGACATGAAACGTGCTTGCGTCGAGGAATTTCCAGAACCCCTTTTCTAAAATTTTGTACATTAAAGGCGTGACAATTGTTTGACCTCACGTGAGAATTTATTGAAAATGTAATAAAAAAGAAGGTAAATATGCAAGAAAAATAACAGAATACAATTTACATTTAATATTATTTATTTTCTAATAATTTATATTTCCACCCAGGGCCGGTACTTTGTTTTTTTGCGCCCGGTGCAGTATGCCATATTGCGCCCCATCCACTGATTCTCACTACAAGGGATCTTGTGCTTCTCATTTCGTTTATTTACCTATTTTAACATTTTTTTAAATTTTTTTAAATTCTTAATTTCTGAAATTGCGCCCCTGTCCAGTTGCGCCCGGTGCGAGTGCACCATTTGCACCAATTGAAGCGCCATTAACGCTGTTAATGAGTTTGAACTTACTCCGAGGTAATGAATCGTACAAATTGTGAATAATGATCATATGGATCTTGTTCCACACCTCTCTGATGGCAAATTTCAGTTTTCACGCCTCCTTTTTGTTTCTTGCCATAATTCTCTGGGTCCCTCAAAAAATTATTCACAACTCTGGCACTTGTACCAAGCCTGCCGGCAATTTCGCGGTTGGATAAGCCTTCTTCGGCAAACGCTTTAATCTTTCCAATTTCTTCGGAATTTAGTTTTCTTCCACTTCCCATGGTCTATTTATTATTTCGTAGTTACTTAATTGAGCACAAAGTGCTTCGCAATCGCATCAACCTCAAAGACAAAGCTGCTAAACGTGAGTTCTATGCTCGCAAGCTTAATCCTAACCTAGATCCGAAACAACTTTGGTCTAACCTTCGCTCACTTGGTGTTCATTCTTCTGTATCTAACCCTTTTGATGTTGATGTTGAGCTCCCCAACTCATCATTCATCCTATCTCCCCCGAGATATGATCGTCTCTCTTTCTCTAACTCCTCCTCTTCTGACTCGCTCAGTCCTGGTAGCTTTTACTTCCGCTGTGTTGATTCTTTAGAAGTTTTTGAATCTCTACTGTCTATCTCCTCGAACAGTATCGGCTTTGATGGAATTTCTCCACGTTTTCTCAAAATTCTGTCTCCCCTAATTGCTGTACCTATCACGCATGTTTTTAACTATTGTCTCACTGCATCTGAATTCCCTTTGCTCTGGAAAAAAGCCATTGTGGTTCCTTTACCCAAAAGGCGGTCGCCATCTGATATATCTGATTTTCGTCCTATTAGCATCCTACCCTTCCTCGCTATAGCTTTTGAAAAAATTATTTTTACTCAAGTGATGAGCCATCTAGAAAGTAATAATTTTCTCTCTATCTATCAATCTGGCTTTCGAAAATCGTACAGTTGTGAGACTGCTATGTTGAGGGTTACAACTGGGCCTGTACTCCCGAAGACGAAACGAGACGAAAACGAAACCGTTTTGTCAAAATACTACCTGCGAAGACGATATCGTCTCGTTTTCGTCTAAACAAACGATGACACATTTGCAATCGTCTTCGTTTAGACGTTAATGCTTGTTGTGTGTCAGCGGTTTTAAGATTAAAATGTAAGTTGGGATAGTTAATGATTTTGATAGTTTAAATTTATTTTGCATAATAGGTCAAAATTTGCAAAAACAAGGAAGTTCGAGATTATCGTCTTCAGGAGTAGGAAATATATTTTCGTCTCGTCTTGCTATTTCGTTTCGTTTCTATATCGTCTCGTCTTCGGGAGTACAGGCCCAGATCTTAGGGCTGCGATTGATCAGGGTAACATTGCATTTTTGGTTCTGCTTGACTTCTCTAAGGCTTTTGGCTCGGTGGTGCATCCGCTCCTGTTGTCCAAACTTAATCAACTCTATCATTTCTCTTCCTCTGCCACGCGTCTTTTCTCCTCTCTTCTTTCTGATAGATTTCAATGTGTTCGTCACAATGGCAGAACATCCTCTCTTCTGCCGGTGCGGCTGGGTGTGCCTCAAGGCTCGATACTGGGTCCTCTTCTTTTTTCCCTGTACATCAATGATCTTCCTTCTGTCACTGACGGCTGCCCTTTTCATATGTATGCTGATGACCTTCAGCTGTACAATTCATTTCCTCCTAGTGACATTGTTCCCTGTACTGCCGATATGAATAATATTTTATCTCGAATCAGTGAATGGAGCTCTAATAATTTCCTCAAACTTAATCCAATTAAATCCCAAGGACTGCTTATAAGCCATCGTCCTATATCCTCTGAATATACTCCTAATCTATTAGTAGGTGATGATCCATTCCTGTCGCTGATTGTGTCAAGAGCCTTGGGATAATTATTAACTGTAAGCTTTCCTGTGTTTCCTTCATGCTGTCTAAGATATATGGTACCTTGCGAAAACTGTGGCTGTTCGCGGATCTGCTTTCACCTTCTATCCGTTCCAAGCTTTTGAAATCACTTATTCTGCCGCATTTTCTCTATGGCGCCCTTGTTTATACATATGTCTCTTGATTCGTCCTGTCATCATCGACTCAGGGTCGCATTCAATGATTGTCTGAGATTTGTTTTTCACCTCCGTAGATCTGATCATGTGTCGGACGTGCAAAATTCACTACTGGGAATGTGGGATCTTTCATTTTCTCAATGTCATGGCACTAACTCTTCTACATAAATTTTTTTACTCTAAACGTCCTTGCTACCTCGCTGACTTCCTTATCCCCATGCAGTCCTTGAGGTCAAGCTGCTTATCCCTTTTCATCGTTCCTTGGTTGGTAGTCGTTCCTTCTTTGTGCATGCGCATTCCTCTATCCATCAGCACAGCCACGATGTTCAAAAAGCTGGCATCTATTTTTTTAACTTCTCTTCCAGCTTCACAGTAGTATAGTACTACTACTCTACTGTCCTTACCTAATTCTTTCGTATTTTATTTCTTCTCTCTTACTTCTTTCAAATTCTTCGCTCTTCTATCCTAAGCTAGTTGTAAGAATTTACCTTTTGTAATGTACTCTAAAAGATTGTAATCTTGCCAAATAAATAATTTGGGGGCCTCGGTAGTCTAGAGGTAAGGCGCATGACTACTATCCCAGAGGTCCCGGGTTCGAATCCCGGCCAGCCTCAAGGTCCCTCGCCTTTTCCACTTTCTCGCCTATATAACTTTCCTTCTTTCTTCTTCCCTCTTTACATTCCTGATTCCTTCTGTCATAGCCCTCCTTAGCCCTTCCCCGCTCCACCAAAGCGCATGTCATCGGTTGGTTGATGAGATTCAACTCGTTTCAGGAGGCATAACACTCCAGCGAGTTGTTTCTCGATGCCCCGATGTCAAAGTCGCGACAGTAATGGTTGGGAGTAGGTGGACTGAAAAATACTCTGGTAGGTTGTGACAGCTCCTTCCTTCCCCGACTTGACTGCTGTTCGACATTGCATTGTATATGAAGAAAATAGATTGTCGACACAGTATAAAGGGCGTTTCCTGAGACTCTAGTCTTTCACATAAAAAAAAAAAAAACAACAACAACAAATCAATAAATATCAATAAATAACACTACAAATACTTCACGACAACAATTTGCATCAATATTTACCTTCTTTTTCTATTACTTTTTCAATAAATTCTCAAGTGAGGGCAAACAGCTGTCGCGACTTTTATGGACACAATTTTGAAAAAGCGTTCTCGAAATTCCTAGACGCAAGCACATTTGATGGCACCCTTTGCTAATTCTAAGAATTTACTTAGGTACTCAAGAAAAAATACACTTGAGTTGATACTCCCTATGTAGAACAAAAAAAAACGAAAAAAACATGTGAGGTCAAACAGTTGTCGCGCAGTGTTCGAAAAATAATATTGATGAGTGTAAAAAATAATGTGATTTATAAATATCCTTTGGTTTCTTGCCAATGACACCATTTACTAGTGTAAACACAATTTGTTTTCTTTTTTTTTTTTAAACAAAAACAAAAAAACATAAATAAAGGTAGGTAGCACAGATTTTGTACATAAAAGTAAATGAAGGCTACTTTGTTGGCAATTGGAATTGTTGATTTATTTTTTAACAAAAAAAAAAACAAAAATATTAAAAATATGTTTCTAAATAAAAATAATCGTTTTGAAATTACTTTTCCCGCTTTTGTTTATAATAGGGAATTACCTTAGGTAAATTTTTTTGGATAGGTTATTTTACATATAATATGGAAAATCGGATTATAGGAATTTAGAATTTGATTGATAGAAGAAGAGTCCTGTATTCGTCTTACAGCTGACTTAAGTTGAAGAAATTTTTACCCAAAACGTCAATTACATAACAAAAACAAAATAAAAATAATGAAAAAATAAAATGAGATAATTAATAAATGAATGAGAATTTTATGAATTTATTCACAAAATTTATAAATGGGAGAATAAGGGACAAATCTAAATTTACTTTTTTTTATATTAAGTCTCAGGAACTAAAGAATTTTCTTGAATTCATTTTTAAATTTAATAATATTAATATTTTAACTTTTTCTTTTAAAATTTACTTCATTTTAGGATATGTAATCGTAAAATTGTTATTAATTAGAAAATAATACGAGGACATATGTATTTTAAATTGTTATTTAAGTTTAAAATATATTATGTTAAACAATATGCAAAAAATAACTGACTTTTGCCAACTGCAATATTAGTAGAATACAGATCATGGTTTCAACAAAAAAAAATTAAAATCGATAATCGTATTAAGGTCAAGTTATTAGAGCGTATTAGTTAGTTGGCTAGTTTAAATATTTTAATTTACTCCTTTTATTTCTCATCTACCACGATATTCCGTTGAAGTAAACTCGGCAACTCGGATCACTGCTTAGTCAGGACTCATTTGGGTTTTTAAGCCACTAACTGGGATTTGTGTTTCCGTAGTAGCGATGTGAACTCTTATGAACGCAATTAATTCCCCAAATAAGTCAGTTCGTCATGAGTATATTAAAATTGAGAAACTTTTCTAATTCCATCGGCAGGAATTACTACTATTATGTAAGTATTGGGGCAACCCATATGATGCACACCGCGGCGAAGCTAGGCGTATTGTTCACCGGTAAAAAAATACTCCCATACTGTCTCCTGAGGTAATTCTAGATTGTGTAGGTAGTAAGGTAGCCCTACATAACCAGCCAGATATTCCACCAAAAGCCTAAGGTCCGCCCTATTTAGAGTGATAACGCCACTTAATTAAGCAAAGGATCTTATTAGTTTTTTAGCCTTTCTCAGACTTCGGACTGATTCCAATAAGCTAGGTTCAGTCCATTAACCAATTCCTCTATTAGGGACTTGGAGGTGAATCATGAGATGAACCAGCTCCCTTGCTTGCGAGCTTGTCCGAGACCTCATTGCCCTTGATAGCCCAGTGTCAGAAAACCAAGCCAGGGCCAACCACTGAAATACGTTCTGGAGCACGCTGAAACTATTTTGGAGGAAAACTTCTACGATGAGAGTGCGTTGATAGCACTGTCCGGAAAAACTGTAATATTGGCGCCTTTCAAACCTTTTTCAGATTTCAATGGCATGTATGTCAGTCCGGAAAACAGAGGACCTACTCATTTCAACCGAGGTCTTGGACTTTGTTCAGCCCCTGTACCATACTCCATCTTTGAACAATCGGTTAACCAAACTAGGTTTGTTGGACCCCCACTAAGGATGAGGTCCTCCCACTCGAACTGCTCCGAAATAATCGCGCTGAGCCTTCTTTGGAACCATAGGCTACCAACCATATGGTTGGATGCAGAACGATTTTTGATTTCGTCGATTTTAACAAAAAAAAAACTGGCCAGGCGATCGCTGGTTTAATTGTCGATACTCTAGATGAGTATGAAGAAAGACTGTCAAGCACATGGATACGACAATAGTGCTAATATGATAGGATCATATAATGGGGCACAACGAAATATTCTGGAGAAAAAACCAAATGCTGTTTATTCACCCTATGCAACCCATAGCCTCAATTTATGTGGTGTTGATTGACTCTGAAAAAAGCTGTGAGGCAGCAGTCACTTTTTTCGGAGTTGTCCAGAAATGCTTCACCAGTTCCAGAAGCAGTCTACAACGTTGGGAAACTCCCCAAAAAGGGGTTCCACTGACAGACTTTCAGATACAAGGTAGTCTGCTAGAGTTCAGGCAGTTAAACCCCGATTAAAAATGAAATTCGCCCGCAGCTAGCACGCAGCTGGCATGCACTAGCCCGCACGGCGCCCGCAGCTAGCATGCACGCCTGAGTGAAAATAACACTAGCCCGCAGCTAGCATGCAGCTGGTACGCACGAAACTCAAATTTAAAATGAAAGAAAAAAATTTTTTTTCCTAGAATAAAAATTCTACGCCTCTTAAAAAAGATGGAGAAGAGTATTATATATGTATGTATGTAAAGTCGTCATCAGGGACATTTTGAGATTTTCGTGCGTGTGGCGGGAGAGTGGATACCTGTGGCGGGAGAGTGCATCCCTCTAGCGAACAAATTTTTAGATTTTCGTGCCAGTGGCGGGAGCGTGTATCCCTGTGGCGGAAGCGTGCGTGCCTGTGGCGGGAGAGTACGTACTTTTGTGGCGTGCCTGTTTGTTCGCTATGCGTGCTAGCTGCGGGCGCGTGCGTGCTAGTAAGGAAATTAACCATGAAATTATTTTTAATCGGGACCTTCTGCCAAAAATATTTCAGCATTACATGAAGCACTAGAAGGCTTAACTAAACTTAAGATGTCCCTAATCGAAGTCGAAGATATTGACAGCTATCTATGAAAAGAGCATCGTTCTTCAAGCCATGAATGCAGACGATCAAGAGACCAATTTCAAAAGGACCACTATCTTCATAATCATTAACTCGGTTATCCAATAGATTGATTAGGATTTGCATAAGTACTTTCTGTTCTTTTATGGAAATTCACAGCGAGGGATGCAATCGAAATTCGAAATACTGCCAAAAATTTCATCAAAACACTCAAATTGGACGTTTGGAAGATTTAGGGGATTAAATGATCCATTTGAAACAGAATTACTAAGCCAATTTCGAAAGAAAACTATCACCCTTTACGATCTTTGTTCGAGATTTGGAGACGATTTTTCTCAATGTTTGTGTTGACCTCCGTGTATTTTGCACTGTATCTGTTAGGCTACGTTCAAAACGTGATTATTACGTATACGATATTTTATCGAATAGAACAGTGGCAATGATAATTTCATTAATATGTTCCCACTACCAACTTTTCCGGCTATAGAAATGAAAATTATTGCCCGTTATGACCGTGGAGGCGCCGAGCCATTTTCGACAATATTCCCCTAAAATATGACCAAGGCAAGGATAGTCTAGATTAGGGGTGTCGAACCTATGGCAAGCGTGGTATGTATGAAAAATTTGTTAGTGCAGCATTTAGGTTAGCAGATGCCCGCCAGCGAATATCGCGAATGACATCGAGGCAGTATTTCTATAACACGCTTAATATGAAAGTGAGACTCTTATGCGTTACCGTGATATCTTGAAGCTTGCTTGTCGCAAGCAGCTCAGCTGGAGTCAATCAAAAAGATTTGTTTGCTCGGCTCGAGTGCTTGTCATGTAAACCAAGCTTGAGGGCTCGAAATTGTTTAGTTGTTGTCAATAGTCAGTTGCTTAAGAACTATTGCTCATTTCAAGCCAATATGTCGCTTCAACCAGGCAGAGATCGAGTCCTTCAGGTTTTCAAATCTCTTCAATGTCGAAGATGAATTCCCGATATCTATGGACATTTATAAATGTACAGTTACTACACAAAAGAAGTTTTAATAAATATTTATTCCGACTTGTAAACTTGCGAAGTTATCGCGAATAAAACCACATCTACGTGAAAAACTCTAATCGAGTAGTCGCTATCTGAACGAAGCTTTTCTGTCTCCAGAGCTGAACGTTCATTTAGTGTTCTTCTCGCATTAAAAACTTTCATCGACCGTGCTCTCCACAAGTGCGTGCTTCTCAGCACTTTTTTTATGTGGCATGCTCAAGCTCAGGAATTACCCTTTGTACCACTAGATCGTCATGTCGTTAAACTCATGGAATGTCTAGTAGTGAGCTTGACCTGAAGATAGAAAAAGAATAGGAAAGGTTACAGGTAGTCTGGTGGATGCATAAGGCGACGGCAGTGAGCCTCACGTTTGCACTACTGGGTATAACACCCATGAGTGCATCCATTTTTTAACAGCCGGGTGAGTCACAACCGCCAGGGTTAGCGAGAGACAGTCTTGTTGGAGTGTTATGCCTCCTGAAACAAGTGAATCCCACTAACCAGCCGACAAAGGCCGTGACGCCAACAGTACCAGACTACCAGGTGAACAAAGAGGTGCACCAACCGCTAGATGAAGACCCCACCTAAGCGAAAATTTGGTACCCTATTATTAACCAGTTAAGCCGGCATGATGCCGTATTAGGGCTACCTTGGATGCCTTATTAAGGCTACCTCTTTGCATCGAGTAGCAGGAATGGTGCCGAATTCAACGCCTCCAAAAAGATGTACTGTCTTTAACCAAACTTACACATTAGCTACCTTCTGTTTTACGGTGTGAATCGGACGGGTGGACAGGGTAAATCTAACGGCTGATACATCTTCAGATCCTAGGCATAACGTTAACAGAATACAGAATAATCGATGAAATGATCACATATTCCAAATCGACAAACAAGCATCCCAACATGCCTAGGAATCCAGTACCTTGCAAGTATCTCCTTCGGCTAGTACGGCGCGAACTAAAATCTACAAGTCCTTCACCTCAAATACAACTCATGTATCTGAACTGGTGTTTCAATAGTTCGTCTTTTCATATTAATTTAATTGTTTTCATCAATTTTTTTTTTCCAATTTTCATTTGTTTCAGATAATATCTCCCAATATAACATATTGTAACATATTACGTATTCTCAAAATATTTATTTCGTATTAATTATAAAAAAAAATTGTTAATAATGCTATGTGCTTTGCTTTGTTCATAAGCTGCTCTTAACATTTTTATTACCACATATAAGATGAAGAAAAATTATAAATAAAATTTTTCGTTGTTTTCTACCAATTTTGTTACTAAATTACAACTATAAAAAAATATTTGATACTACATACACTCAGGCACAATTTTAACAACAGATTGTGTAGATAGTGTGCAATATTTATTTTTCTTTGTGAAGGTTTACCAAATATTAATATGCAAATTATAAAAAGAAAAACAAAATTCTGAAAAATTGAATTTTCGCTCTATATTAAAAACGTGCTTTCAATTTCTCAAAAATGCACTCCACCCCCACTGTACTACTTCCAATAAGACTATACATGAAAAACCATTTAAATGTTGTACATAGCCCCAACAAATACAGTTTATAAGAAGCATCAAAAACAAATAATACCAAATATTTAAATTGCACATAAAATCTGGCCTATTTTGTAAAAAACTAAAAATAATGGAAACCAAAAAAACCAAGCAAATGCATGAGAATATAGCTGTAAGACAAATAAATACATATATATATTCAAAACATCGATACAATATATAAACAAAAAAAAGTGAAGTTAAAAAAAATAAACGAATAAATATATGCTACTATTCAAGCAATAAAACGACTGAAGTTGTTAAAATGTTTCTTCTTTTCTTGATTAGAACAAAATTGGATATTAAAAGAACTACATTGGAGAACTATACCTTTTCAACTTCAAATTGGAACTAAACAATTTCAAATTGGGACTAAGCAAATTCAAAATGGGACTAAACAATTTCAAATTGGGGCTAAACAATTTCAAATTGGAACTAAGCAAATTCAAAATGGGACTAAACAATTTCAAATTGGGACTGAACAAATTCAAATTGGGACTAAACAATTTCAAATTGGTACTAAACAAATTCAAATTGGGACTTATGGGTTTAGTTCATCATGAAATTAGGAAGAGTGCTTTTAAAAAGCCAGAGGTCAAGGACTTTGTTAGCCATTGTCTAAGAAATGCTCTAAATATGTATCAGACAAATGTTGTATTAGTTATTGATAATGCGCCTTGTCATGCCTTTTCATGCCTACATCGAAGAAGTGTTTCAGGAAAATGAATTTGTTGGTCATCGATTACTTAGACTTGGACCCTATAGTCCAATATTTAATGCTATTGAGCACGCTTGGTCAAGCTAACGTTAAAAGAGAATTAGCAATTCAAATGCCACAAACTCTAACCGGTTAAGACAGGGCTAATATGACTCAAGCCGAATATAGTTTACAATGGTTACAAACCATCTTAATTAATGATATTTATCATTTATCAATTGCTATAACAGATTTCGTTCACTCTCTTTTACTCTGTATCGTGAACACCTTAGCAGCATGAGTGATAAAGTGTTTACTGATCCTAGGAACTTCTTTAAATTTGTCAACTCTAAGAAAAAAGTTGATAACTACCCTAATACTATGCAGCACACGAACTGGTCTAGTTCTGAGTCACCTGCGATTTGCAACATGTTTGCATCATTCTTTCATCAATCTTTTTCACCTTCTGACTTTCAGCCTAATGACAATAATTTTCGTCACATTACCCCTAACCGAGAGCCTCATTTTTTACCTCTCTCAATTACCCTTGCTGATATCGTGAAACATATTGATGAACTCCCTTTCGACTTCACTTCGGGCCCTGACGGTATTCCACCTGCTGTCCTGAAGTCCTGTGTGGAGGTTCTCCAGTCTCCACTGAAAACCCTGTTTCAGAAATCCCTTGATAAAGGGTGCTTCCCTACGCTTTGGAAGAATTCGTTTATAATTCCTATTCACAAAAGTGGTAGCAAAAACGAAATATCGAATTATAGACCAATTGCGAAGTTGTCTGTTATACCGAAGCTTTTCGAATCAATTATCTATTCTGCGATCGCTCCGATCTGCAAGAGGCTTGTCTCAACGAATCAACATGGTTTTCTTGCAGGTCGTTCCACTACCACCAATCTTCTTGAGTTCACTTCTCATGCTGTCGAGGGCTTCGTTTCTGGTTGTCAAACTGATTGCGTTTACACTGACTTTAGCAAGGCATTTGACAAGCTCTCCCATTCTATTATAATTCTCAAATTAAGAAGGCTTGGCTTTCCGCAAGCACTTCTGGTGTGGTTCCAGTCTTACTTAGCTGACCGGACCTACCAAGTTCTTTTTCGAGGATCCAAATCAGTACCCATTGAAGCATCATCCGGTGTCCCTCAAGGAAGTCATCTTGGCCCTCTTCTCTTCATTTTATCAATTGATGACATTGTTTCCTTGCTAAGACACTGTAGAATATTGATTTACGCTGATGACATCAAGTTATACCGTCACATTAAGAGTACTGAGGATTGCAAACTTTTGCAAGCTGATCTTGACACCTTTTACTCTTGGTGTACTTATAACAACCTGGTTCTTAATATTAGTAAATGTGAAGTCATGACTTTTAGTAGGAGACGTGATCCTATAATTTTTAACTACACCTTTCTTAATGAAGGAGTCCCTCGTGTAAACTTTGTTAAAGATCTCGGGATTAGATTTGATAGTAAGCTGGATTTTTCCACTCACATCAACTATATCTCTTCTAGAGGTAGTTTAGTCCTGGGTTTTATAAAAAGGTGGTCCAAAGAATTTAACAACCCCTTGATTACTAAACACCTTTATATTTCTCTTGTCAGACCATTACTCGAATATGCGTCCCAGGTTTGGTCTCCTCACTACTCTGTGCATGTTAGAACTATCGAATCGGTCCAACGAAGGTTCGTTCGATTCGCACTGAATCATCTTCCTTGGGAAAACCCATTAGTTCTTCCATCTTATGAATCTCGGCTTAAGTTACTTAACATAAGCTCTCTTCACAGGCGCCGTGAGGTGGCCGATGTTGTTTTTGTTCATCAGCTCCTTAATGGAAAGGTTGACTCAGGTTTTCTAGATCACCGTGCATCGTTTAGAGTGAGTCGTTACAATCTAAGAGGACCACCTCTCTTACAAACCAACTATTCTAATACGAATTACGGCAGATTCGAACCTGTCAATCGCATGTTCATTAACGTGAACAACAATATTGATGTGTTTAACGTGAGTATTGGTAAAGATGCCCTTAAAAGGAGTCTTTTTAATCTGACGTGATTGCTTACATTTCGATGGGTCTTACGAAAAAGATATTGTTTCAAAATGTTGCTGAAAAAGATATTGTTTCAATTTATTGCTGAAAAACATATTGTTTCGGTTTCTCGCTGAAAAAGATATTGTTTCGGTTTCTCGGTGAAGAACATATTGTTTCGTTTTTTTGCTGATATGTTTTGCAGCCAGAAAACGAAACAATATGTTCTTCACCGAGAAACCGAAACAATATCTTTTTCAGCGAGAAACCGAAACAATAAATTTTAACTTTGTTAAAGATCTCGGGATTAGATTTGATAGTAAGCTGGATTTTTCCACTCACATCAACTATATCTCTTCTAGAGGTAGTTTAGTCCTGGGTTTTATAAAAAGGTGGTCCAAAGAATTTAACAACCCCTTGATTACTAAACACCTTTATATTTCTCTTGTCAGACCATTACTCGAATATGCGTCCCAGGTTTGGTCTCCTCACTACTCTGTGCATGTTAGAACTATCGAATCGGTCCAACGAAGGTTCGTTCGATTCGCACTGAATCATCTTCCTTGGGAAAACCCATTAGTTCTTCCATCTTATGAATCTCGGCTTAAGTTACTTAACATAAGCTCTCTTCACAGGCGCCGTGAGGTGGCCGATGTTGTTTTTGTTCATCAGCTCCTTAATGGAAAGGTTGACTCAGGTTTTCTAGATCACCGTGCATCGTTTAGAGTGAGTCGTTACAATCTAAGAGGACCACCTCTCTTACAAACCAACTATTCTAATACGAATTACGGCAGATTCGAACCTGTCAATCGCATGTTCATTAACGTGAACAACAATATTGATGTGTTTAACGTGAGTATTGGTAAAGATGCCCTTAAAAGGAGTCTTTTTAATCTGACGTGATTGCTTACATTTCGATGGGTCTTACGAAAAAGATATTGTTTCAAAATGTTGCTGAAAAAGATATTGTTTCAATTTATTGCTGAAAAACATATTGTTTCGGTTTCTCGCTGAAAAAGATATTGTTTCGGTTTCTCGGTGAAGAACATATTGTTTCGTTTTTTTGCTGATATGTTTTGCAGCCAGAAAACGAAACAATATGTTCTTCACCGAGAAACCGAAACAAAATCTTTTTCAGCGAGAAACCGAAACAATATGTTTTTCAGCAATAAATTGAAACAATATCTTTTTCAGCAATATTTTGAAACAATATCTTTTTCGTAAGACCCATCGATTTTATGTTGTTTGGTGGGTTACATGTTGGATGCCCTTACTTTTTATTTTAATCTATGTTACTAATATTTTATGTTTGCATGTCTCAGCTGAGCCACGGCAGTGGTAAAAATTTCTCAGCCCTGCTGGGAAGTGTGCCTTCTGCGTTAGAAGGGAAACTCTATATATGTATATATATATATATATATATATATATATATATATATATATATATATATATATATATATATATATATGTATATATATATATGTGTATGTATGTGTATGTATATATAGATTTTCATGCTTAGCTGAAAAGTGCGCCTTCTGTGCTAGAAGGGTTAACTCTTGTTGTTATAAGAAATCAAACAGATGTGAACTGCACAAAATATCTCGCCCATTGTTCAAAGGTTCATACCCGATACATTAAATACGATGGATGCTCATTTTCAAATAATGTTTTTATATTGTTATCTCTGTTTATTTATTCCAAACTTAATAAAAATAATTAATACTTTAATCTTTACTGATAGTAGTTCATTTATTACTTCAAATTGTTTGGTCCCAATTTGAAATTGTTTAGTCCCAATTTGAAATTGTTTAGTCCCAATTTGAAATTGTTTAGTCCCAATTTGAACTTGTTTAGTCCCAATCTGAAATTGTTTATTCCCAATCTGAAATTGTTTATTCCCAATTTGAAATTGTTTAGTCCCAATTTGAAATTGTTTATTCCCAATTTGAAATTGTTTAGTCCCAATTTGAAATTATTTAGTCCCAATTTGAAGTTGAAACGGTATAAAACACAAAAGAACTATGCATGTTAAAAAAAGAAATAGAAAAAACAATTTAACAACTATCTAGCTTAAATGTGAAATACTTTGTAAACTAAATAAAAAAACAATACGATTATTAATAATAACGTAAAAAGTAAGTAGAGAAATTATTTTAGGTACTTAAAGAGTGTCGAAGCAATTTTTATATGGCACTAAAAGAAGAATTGCAAATAGCCAAAAAAACAAACAAATTAAGAAGATAAAATACAAAATTTTGGTTTTAATTTTTATTTTATTAATTTACATTAATCAATTTGTGATTTAACACTCTTATTTCTTTTTATTTCTTTTTTTATACATATAATATACATACATGCATTTTTATTAATATGTGAAAGCATGAGCATGAAAATGTTTCTTCTTTATAAATGTTTTTGTAAAACACCATTTACATACATATAATATAATTGTAAATTTTAAAAAAAAACTGAAATGACAAACAAAAAACCCAGAAATTTTGCAAAGTATTAGCAATTCTCAATTATTGTGTATAATGAAAGGAGAAGACACTATTTAAGGATTAATCGAAGACCACACACACAACAAAAAAACAAAAAAATAAAAAATAAATAAAAATTATTAAAATGGTCCTTGTGTAAATAAAATCCCCCAAAATTATCATTGTAAGGTTGTAACTGTAACAAACAAAACAAAAAACAAAACAAGAAAATTGTTTAAGAGAAACAAAAAAAAGAGCGTAATTCTTAGTTCAATATAATTATTTAAAAATAAAATTTATTTTTAAAAAAAGTTAGATGAGTGTGTCTGTTTATTCGCCCTTTTTTACATGGCTCCTTGTTCCAATTTTCGTGCATTCCGGAGACTCTAACAACAACGAGATCTGCGAGCACTGTCGCCACATGGATCTTGTGAAGAAAATAAGACTCGGTAGGCTCCGCTGAACAGAACTCAGGACATCTAGCTCGTATGAGAGAACCTACTGGGAAAGTTCTTTGTCGTGGGTAGTATCTAACAGCAAGAGACACCTAGCATCCGCTAGAAAAATGGCGTAGACCAGGACCCCCAAAGCTTAGGGAGCCGAAACTGTAACATAGGCTCCGAAGGCAGCGGACCGGTGGAGAGAAAAGTTCCGAGATTCCAGGTCCTGATCCCGGTTGTAAAACCGCATGAAGAAGAAGAAGAAGGTAAGGGGACATTTTCGATTTAGGCGGAACTCAAGTATAACCCTTGATGCTAATTTAGGTCAATATCAGGTGTCAGGATACACCTTAGTGAACACCTTTACGCCCATAGGATTATTGTCGTTTACGTTAGTGTTATAAATGTCGTGGCTTACCATAAAGTATAAAAGCGGAGTTCTTCTGATTTTAACGACGTCTGGGTCATTCGAAACTACCCCACAATTCTCTTCCTATACATATAGAACTCCTAACATAAACAAATAAGTACTAACTTCTGCTTTTAATGGGAAAAACACTGTGCATCAGGTTTGTCCAGACATTTATCCTAAATCGTCCCAGCAATGAGGAATGTTTGTGACCTATCTAAGGCCACGCAACAGGAGACACCGAGGCGCTCCTAGACGGTAGTGTCAGATTCCTACTGACTAAACTCACCCACCCTTTTTACATAACGTTCAAGTCCAGACCAGAAAAAGCATTAATTCAGACTGGCGTTATCATAAACACCCCTAAAAAAATTATTCCTCAAAGGTGCTCACCAAAGCTGGAGCATTTCTTTGCCTGTCGATGTTTCTTGGAATACTTGGGAGCACCCACCTGGTGCAAAATTGACTGCAAGCTTTACCGCTCTAAGGTACGGTCCAGTCCTGTCGCTTTTCCAGCGAAAATCCTCTTCGCGGCTTCTTCAATTTCTTCCTCGCTTGCCTCTGCGATGTCTGTCTCATTCACGTTTACTGCAAGAAATCGTTTGGGACAGCTTACCCCTTTCACTTCACTACCCTGTACGCACCCCCTCCAATGGATTACTATCAGCTTCATTGCACAGGTTCCTAAAATGCTCTACTTTACTCTTCCGAATGGCATTTTTAGCCTTTTTCTTGTTTCGTCAAAATTCCGTAAAG
Source organism: Thereva unica (assembly GCA_949987705.1). Taxonomy (NCBI): domain Eukaryota; kingdom Metazoa; phylum Arthropoda; class Insecta; order Diptera; family Therevidae; genus Thereva; species Thereva unica. Next base: position 19,995,712 of record OX465285.1, on the reverse strand, counting down.
ACCTCGTCGAAATCTGCCCGTTGCTACCTTCATTGGCAACACCTTCTTGCCCTTCGACACTTTTCAATTTTGTCTGGCGCTGAGGCATAGAGGCGTCACATGATCGTTTTATCTCCGCGGTGATGCGTGCGATTCTTTCGTAAACGCATCCTTTCCAAGGTAACGACCTTGGTTCTCTCTCATTACAGTAGGCCCCCACGCATATTGTATCAAGGGGCTTACGAAAATTGTGATGGTGCTGTAAGATAGTCCATGTGCTGATTTCAGTAGAATTTGCCATGTAACGTAGTGCCATCTCTACATATTTGACTTGTCCCTCCATATTTGGCTTGGCATCCTTACCTCAGACTCCCCTTAACTTATCTTCTCTTTTCACACTTCACTACACTTTCACATAAAAAAAGAGAACTCGGCTGCGGAACAATCTTCGGCAGTCAGTATTTTCAAACTGGTCCAGCTTCCAGCATCTTAGAGCACAAATGATAGGTTTATCGTCATCTGTACTACTCAAGTGATAAGCACCTAATGGAGAACTACAGAGGTATTGCTATTCTATCCATAATCCCCAAACTTGGTGAAAAACTGGTCTTTGACCGGTTTCGCTCCTCTAATCAACCCAACCCTTAACGAACAGCAACACGGTTCCAGAAAAGGACGTTCAACCACCTCAAATCTTATGATCCTGATTTTTGATCTATTATGTGATCTTGAGAATGGAATCGGTGTTGTATAAACGGACTTTGCCAAGGCCTTTGACCGGGTCGATCACCATACATTAGCCACTGAATTGGTAAAATACAGTATATCTGGTCCTGCCCTGAAATGGATTAAATCATACCTATACGGTAGAATACAGGCTGTTAAATATCAAGTTTTTTTATCGAAAGACATTGAGGCTGCTTCCCGAGTATCCCAGGGTAGTCAACTGGGCCCACTTTTGTCAAATATATTCATTTCCGATCTATCCAAGGATTTAAAAGACATTTGTTTTATGCAGACGACCTCAAAATTTATAACGTTATAAGGTCCCATATCGATGTGTCATTTTTTCAATCGGAACTTAACGCATTGCAAGACTGGTGCTTCTTCTTCTTCTTCTTTAAACTCCTTTAATCCCTCATGGGACATAGGGCGGAAACAGTTGCCCTCCAGCGGACTCTGTTTTGCGCGACAGCTCTCAGCTCTCAGCTCCGGCCAGGATCTCCCAGTTGTTGCGGCTTCTTCTAGTAGGGTTCACCTCCACGTTGTTCTAGGTCTTCCGACTCGACGGGATCCTTGCGGATTCCAGTCAAAGGCCTGTTTGGCTAGATTTTGGTTTTCGCGTCGCAAGGTGTGGCCAACCCAATTCCATTTCCTTCGTCTGATTGGGTCGTCTATCCTTTCTTGGCCGGCACGGCGCCAAAGTTCTTCGTTTGAAATTCTATCTTGCCAGCGGATTTTTAGGATACGACGCAGGCATCTGTTGATGAAGACTTGTAGGCGCCCTGTGATGAATTGGGTGACTTTCCATGTTTCGCAACCGTACAAAAGAGCTGCCTTAACGTTGGAGTTTAACAGCCGCAATTTGGTGTTAGTTGAGATCTCCGTTGATCTCCATATGCGGGACAGGCATGCATATGCGCCTCGTGCTTTGTTTATTCTGGAACTTACGTCTTCTTCTGCCCCACCATTTTCGGTAATAACACTACCGAGGTAGCAGAATTTATTTACCAGTTCCACGTCACGGTTATTCAGCGCTGTCCGTTCAATGGTGTTTGCATTTATCCGCATTTCTTTAGTTTTAGTCGGATTTAGCCTTAAGCCTGCTGGAATACTTTCTGTTGCCAAATTGTTCAACATGTTTTTGAGGTCCTGGTGTCTGTGGGCCAGCAAACAGATATCATCGGCGTAGTCGAGGTCCTTAAGGCGGTCTACCAAACCCCATTGTATGCCGCCTGTTCGATTATCTAGAGCGCCCACAAGGATGTCATTTATTACTATAAGAAATAGTAAAGGCGAAAGTAGGCATCCTTGTCGTACTCCTGAGCTCACCTCAAAGCTGTCGGATAATTTTCCATTATGGAGAACTCTGCATTTGGAATTGTTATATAGGGCTTTTATCAATTCTATTATTTTATCAGGCAATCCACGTCGCCGTAGTGCCTGCCATATAAAGCTCCTATTGACCGAGTCGAACGCTTTCTCATAATCTACGAAAGCAAGGTAAAGGGGGGATCGGAATTCAGTAGACTGCTCCACTATTATTCTCAAGGTGTTAATATGATCAATACAGGAGCGGCCCTTCCTGAATCCGGCCTGCTGCCTCCTAAGCGTTTGGTCAACTGCCTCACTTATCCTAGATAGTAATATATGGGACAAAATTTTGCCCACTGTAGATAGTAAACAGATGCCTCTCCAGTTGTCGCATATTGTTAGGTCCCCCTTTTTGGGTATTTTGACTATGATACCTTCCGTCCAATCCTCCGGAAAGGTACAGGTGTTCCATGCTATTTCTAGGATTGGCTGAAGCGCATCTGCTATGAGGCTTGAGTCGGCTTTCAACAATTCTGGCGGGATGCCATCTTTCCCAGCTGCTTTACCATTGGCCATCGCATGAATTGCGGTTACTATTTCCGTCTTGGATGGGGCCCGGGTGGTGATTCTTATTGGCTGTGCATTGTTGCTGTTTTCCTGAGGTTCCTGTGAAAGTGTACCATTCAGGGCGGCGAAGAAGTAATCTCTCCATCTTTGGTGTTGCTCTTCGTCGCTGCACAGCAGCCTTCCATCCGCACTCTTAACGGCATGCTTTTTAGTAGAGTGCTTTCCCGAGAGCTGAGCAAGACTGGTGCACTACTAATAAATTACAAAATACCAATAAATCCCATACGATTACCATCTCCCGCAAGAAAAGTATGCCTCAACAGTCCTATTACCTCAACTGCATGGCCCTGAACCAAGTTGATCAAATTATGGATCTGAGTGTCGTGTTGGACAAAAAGCTTAATTACAACTTACACTATGATAAAATTACCGCTGGAGCCAACAAACTCCAGGTTTTATAAAAAAAGGGGCTAAGGAGTTCGACAACGTATGGGTCACAAAAGCGCTCTTATGTTCATTAGTCCTCCCAATCCTCGAATATTCGTGCCCAATCTGGTATCCCATATTTGATAGAAACTGCAACATGATTGGATCTGTCCAAAAGAGATTTCTCCTCTTTTCGTCTTTGTAATCCATCTAAGCCTTCACTCATGCCTTACCGTAGTGAATTCTCAACATAAAAAACTTCTAACACCGATTTGGTGAGTCCGGCTTGTTTGATCTAGATACCTCCAAGGCTTTTGATAGAGACTGGCAGCCTGCTCTGTTAGCTAAAGTCCAACTGGTTAGACAAGGTCCTCAAACTTAACGAAAAAGACTCTGTTTGCTTCACGATCGATCCTTTTAGCTTTAACGCAGCCCTGACAAAATTATATAGTTACTATCGAAATAAACGATTAGTCCATCGAAATAAACGCTCTCCTGCTTCCACGACAATATTATACCAGCAACACGTCTCATTCTCTCTGCCTACATCCCCTTTTGTGCACTCTATAAGCCAGGAGGTCGTTCATATTATGTAATATGTACCCACTTATACCACAAACAAATCTACCAAAATGCCAAAATAAGCTCTAGACGAAAGAAGCACATATTTCAACATAGACAAATAAAAGCACTAATTTCTTTTATTAGTCTAGGCTATAACTCGAACTTCCTTTTTCTCACGAGGATATTTGACAAAGTTCACAGAAAGGACGAAAGCCCACAATGAAATAGTTGTATTTATTGCTGTAAGATGGCGACAATTTCACAAGTTAACAAGGAACTTGGCACATATTTCGAAAAAAGGATAATAGTGGGATATAATCCTAGCTTCACACCGAAATCCTTGTAATTCCCCTTGTTTTTACATGAAAAAAGCTTAAGAAGGGAGCTTTAAGGACTATCGCTTTTGACAGCTTAGTTCTTTTATGCGAGAAAGTCCAAGCTTAGGACTACTGTTCATTGTATAATATCTAATATTAACCTTTTTTCGAAGAAAAGACTATAGAACAGGATAGATTAATAAGAGTCTGGAGAGTCCTAAAGGATGAGGCGATATAAACTTTCCATTTGGACTCCTAGATATTGTAAAAGTTCACGCCCAAGAGCAGATATTTGCATGAAGCTCATTGTAACGAAAATCAAAACAAAAATATTTTCCAACAGGGCTTCAATTTCAATTTCACAAAGTCGATATCCTTAATAGCAGCCGGCTGAGATCCAACCATCCGGGACTAGCAGCAGACAGCCTCGACGACGTGTTATAACTCCTGACACAAAGTGAATTCGGCTAGTTAGAGTATCCAGTGTAAGAAGATGGCAGTTTCTGGTCAATTTGATCAGGTTTGGTAGTTATGAATTTTCCGTTGAAAGGATATACGCACTTGGTAGAAAAAAGAAAATTGCTAATTTCAGGTGTGTGACAAAGCAGAAAACAGGTTCAAGTTATCGCTTTAACCAGAGTGGAGTCTTGCTTCTAAAATTAAATCTTAAATTAGTAGTGACAAAAAAAGAAAAAAACCTTTCTTAAATTAAGAAAAACAATTTATTTCTCGAAATTATAAAATAAATATCACCAAATTAATTTTATAATAATTTATTATTTTAAGAAAATTATAAAACAAACAAAAAACCAACAACAGAGCACATCGATCTTGTTAAAAATCAAAAATTGCATACTTTTAAGAATTTAATCTCAAATCACAAAAATTTTCACGTTTTCTGGTGACCGCACGGATCCTCTATCTAATGGATAAATTTACAAAGCGAAGTTTTGCATATTTGCATGAAGAAACTTGCACACTTCGCATTGTAATTTCTGTCATTATATACAGGATCCGTGCGCTTACCAGAAAACGTCAATTTTTTCGATTTAGTATTAGAGAAGCCTAAAAATATGCAATTTTTTACTTTTACGATATTAAGAGGCTGGCGGCATTTGATCATTTTTCCAATGTTTTTTATGCATTTTAAATACTGATTACAAATAAAAAACGCATTCTTTGAAGCTTGAGTTTTATTAGAAATTAAAAATACAATAATTTTAGTATTTGACAATGTACATTTTAATTATCTTTAGCTTAAATTATTGTTTTTTTAATTTTGTGTTGATTTTGATACAAATAGTAGAGACAAGAACCGCATTTTGTGTTTCCGGTGGCGGATGAGTTGTTCAAAGACTCTTTTCCGTTGATTTTCTTCCGTTGGTAGCTGGCGGTTAACTGAGTGCTTTATCCCTAATTTGTTATTGCACTAGAAAATAAAGAAAAATTAATTGTGCTGAAGAGTTAAGAAAATAAATTGGAAATTACCACAGTTGACTCCTTTACTGTCAGCCATGTTTTTGTTTTAAGAGTCACGATCACCGCTAGTATTATGTTGCAGGATGCCCGGGTTGTGGACGGAGTGACGAATTGGCTTTGATTCAGCTTCACAGCTTCAACAAAGGATTTCCATATTTTTTCGTCCAACTTTGAAATTTGTATGCCAGCTGCGCCTTAGGCCCCTGATGATTGTGGTTACAGAATCATTTTGAGATTTTCCTGGAAGTGTCCATCATCTCGGCCTCGGGAAATATTGGGAATTCCAGGGTGAATTTTAATTTACACGGTCCCTGGAGTGGTGCCAACTGAAAATAAAATCCAAGGACGATTTATTAGCATTTTTGGTCACCTCTAATTCTTTTTTACCCAATGCTACTGTGGCAGCGCCGGCCCTAGGGTAGAGCGAGTGGAGCGGTGGTAACGGGCGCCAAAATGAATGCGAAAAACAATTTCGAGCAAAAAATAAAATGTGGATGACACTTTTTGAGGGCGTTGTTTGTAGTTAGCCAAGTCTATGTACTCATTAATATGAAATCCTGCTCGAGATCCATGGAGCAGACTGAATACGGCAGATCTAAACTCGATAAAAACCGCAATCCTAATATAAAAACAATCGTGCTGAAATTATGAATGGTTGTGCGTGAGTGTACTACTAACGATGGACTACGGATACCAGGCGAACTTCGGTTTGAATTAGCCTTCCAAAGGTGATACGGAGCTCTGCCATGGGCGACCGTCCTTTCTCGCCCAGCTCGTGGTATCAATATAACATTACCTTAAAAAACTTTTGAAGATGGAGCACTTCTTAATGCTCCAAACATTTCTGGGGCTCCCACAGCTCCCAAAAGAACGACCTACAAGGCCAGTTAGATATTTTTGGATCCATTCTTCAAGGTGTCGAATGTGGTCCCAGTGAAGGAAAGTTTTCGGGATTTCTTCTTCAGGGAGGGCAGTCTGAGCCCGTAAACCCAGGGGTGGAGTACGTTGAGATCACTCCTTCATTGGGAGATCTCCTTAGATCTCCTGCGGAATTAAGGGCACCTAATCGGAGAGGCGACTCGAAAAAACGATATCTAGAAGCTGGCTACTCCCGTGTATAGACTGGTAGGGTCTGCGTGGCCCCCGAGGAAGAAGGGATACCGATTTTCTTAATAAGAAGAGAGTTGGATCATGTGGATGTTCTCTAGGGCATAATAGCCCGGCGAAAAGGGGGAAGGCTTTGGCCATACGGTTTGAAAAGCCGTCAGAAAAGTCGGACACACCCATAAGGAAGTCTAGAACGACTCCTAAGCTGACTAACAATTCGGAGACTCTTCTGACCACGAAACAACTAGTTACCGTGCAAGGAAGTCTTCTGGAGACGGTAGCCGGCTCAGGGCTCAGAACAGCCCAGGTTAGTAAGGGTCGGTGCGCCCTCTATGATGGGCCGCCTTAAGCCTTGGAAGGAGCAAGCCTGTAGACGGGAACAAGCTCCCGCGCAGCCTTTTTGTATCGGGTACTTTCCGGCAGCAACAGAAGACCCCACTGGCATTATGTTCAAAGGATAGGGGTCCAAAAGAAGACCCTGAGGGTGTAGGAGTGGAGAATACTCCACAAAGTGCACCGCATAAAATTCACAGAGATGACGTTGTCAGGATGCTGACTGCAATTTTGGGCTGATGTCAGGAGAAGCCTCTTTTAACGAGAAGGTGACTCTCTCCACCATCTCAACCTTACTTGCTTGGGCAAGCTCTAATGCCCAACCATGCAATACAAACAACCAAATAGTCTCCAAAGAAGGTGGTGCTGTTGACGAAACGTCGGTGAAACAACTCTGAGTAAACATACTTCCTCTATTGCCGCTACAGGCGGAACTGTGACCCTAAAACCACCATCGAAATCCTTATGGGCCCCCTTGCCCATAAAGGCTTGCAAAGGAGAGATATAATCCCGTAAGGAAATGGCAGGCAGGCAGTACTCGAAAAAAGTTTTTTCTAGGACAACTGGAAATACAATTTATGTGAAGTGTCATTATGAATTCACAGACTCCCTGGGATGTCCCTACCAATTTCCCATTCAAAAAAGGGCCGCTCCAAAAACTTCCCAAAACAGGAAATTATGCAAAAGGGGTACCCCTTGGGATAATTTTGGCCGATTTTCCGAAAGTGCTCCGAACGATGGGCATCGTTGGAAAGGGCTCGCTCCCCCGAGCTCAGCGCAGTTGATTCGGTCAAAAAATACGAAGGGGTTCGGGAGTTATGCCCTCTTTTGTGAATTTCCAGAGGAGATGAACTGATTGTACAAGGAATGATTTCTAATCTTGGTTTTCTACATAAAAGAAAGCGAGGATTTTGCCTATTATAATACAATCTGTCACTAACCATTCAATTGAGAGTTTTGTGCGGTTAAAACTGACTAAAAGTGATATAAGAAAAAAGGCCTGAAGTTATTAAAATGTATTTCGAATGACTTATTTTATTATTGATTGACAAAAAAATAACTCTTTCCAGCAAAGGCAGAATTTTGATTTCGATTTTCTATTACACGTGCCAACGTTTCTTCAACTAGAACTGCTCGTGTTTCAATTACATTTTGTGTATCCCCCTCACAATTATTACCTATCCCAATATGAACCTTCAAGTGCATATATGCATAAGTGCACATGCAATGATAGCACCCAGATCTTCCCCCACCGTTAACAATTTCAATCCATTCGGCATTGGTGCAGTGCCAATCTGTGATTGTCCCATGACCAGGTATAGATAGTACGAGTATTTTCTTACATTACACAATACATTCCCTGTCATCCGCGCCATCTAAAGACTCAGAATTTCATATCAGAACTAGTTGTTGAAGCTGTTTCCAAGGGGAAGACATCTTCAAAATGACCCACCTGCAGCACTTCACAGCCTTTAAGCAAGAAGCAAAAAAATTGCGCTGGCCTTACGTCATCGAGCTTCTGCGTTAATCTGTCGAAAAGTTGATCCACAGCTTTGATCTCGTTCCTCGCAGTAGGTTGACAGGAAATGATCCATTGAACACATTTTATGCCGCTTATATGAGAACATCCTGCACACAAAGAAGCCCCCCCAATCTGGCGTCTCTAAAGCCAGAGGGCAGCATGGAATGGAATGGAGTCGTCGTCGTCTATTCGCCACCGTGTGTTGGATAACACCACAGTGGGGACATGATTTACACTAGACCTAATTTTCGTATAGACTCATTTTCTCGAATTAATTGATTAAGTCTGAAGTACATCGCATAAACTAGTGGCATCTGGCTGAACGTGTGCCATTAGAACAGTTGGGTTTGAATTGTGAGTTTTTTTTTTCAGTTATTTTTTTTTTTCAGGTTAATTTTTACATTTTTAGAAAAGATTTTTTACTTCCATTCATTGGGAATAAGTTGAGCATTTGACAGAAGCCTTTTTGCTTCCAAACTAAGCGACGGTTAGATCCTTTAATTAACTAAAAAATTAAAAGTCAAGACGAATGAAAATATGATTTATGACCTGTCAATTTAATTTCAATTGAAACTATTCAACCAACAGATATTTTGCTGCAACGATCGTATCAAACTAAACAAAAAGTCGTTTTTCCAAGCGGTTCCCCAATAAGTACTAACCACGCCCAATGCTGCTTGACCTTAATAATCGAACGAAAATCGGTCTCTTCAGTATACTAATGGCACCCTTTTTGATCACCAAGATAATTGCCCGATTTCTTCGTCCGATAAGATTTCTTAAAGCTCCAGTTTTGCTCCCTTTAGTCTAAAAGTACCATGAGCGTACCATGCTTCGCTTGGACTATTCCGTAGGTCTTTAATTGGTGCGTGCCTGTAGCGGGCTGCAATTGTGAAAGTAGAAGTTTTACTCGGGCGTACCGTGCCTGTTTCATGCTAATAACGGGCGAGTCTTATTTTAATTGGGGCAATGATCTCCCCGCTGATTCCACAGTTATACAGCAGGTCCATCTAGCTAAAAGCTACTCATGCTACCGATTGCCTATTATGTGGGACTACAACCATAACTAAAAACACGTCTCAGTCTTCCACTTTCCCCGCGAGACTGGCTGTTTAGCATTCCGTCGCGGGAGTGAATCAGCTTTTATGGCGTTTCTGTGCCATTCTATATTTTTTTCGGCTTGTTTCAAACTGAACTTACTGTGTATGATCTTCAGATTTGCTACCATTTTCCTCCACACCTCCTCGGAACACATCATGACTCATCATGAGTCCTGGGATGGTATCCGATTTAAGTGGCGCCTCGGCTATCACTTCAAGGTCCGCCCTGCATTTGGAGAAGATTATACAACGAAATAGGACTTGCTCTGCGTCCTCCTGGATATGCCGGGAACAGCTGTGAGTCTTCCTACTCGAAACAGTGGAGGTATAGGTCTGTATCCTCCATGGCGACTTAAGAAAGTCATGAGGTCGTAACTCATTTCCGTACGTTGCCTTGTACCGCATCTCTCTACGCTTGGAATAAGTCTTTGGGTCAATCGACCCTTAGCAGAATCATCACATTTCCTTTGAAATTCCGTTGCAGAAGCGCAGTACGCGATCTACAGCCGCATGGTCTTTGACTCTCCTCCAACAAATTCTGAGTTTTAGCGACGCATGCCTTCTTTCGCCAGTATGTATATGGAGATCATCCCCAGAGTAGGTGGGCACAGCGGAAATGGCTAGAATGTTTCCTAATATAGGGGGAATTTGAGGATGCTGCTGGCCCCAAACCAAGCCGACGCCTCATCAAAATATTGGATAGTTCGGTTCTATTGTACGCAACGCCAGGGTAGGTAGCGGCATTTGACACAACGGGCAATAAGAGAAAAATAAACTCTGCGTGTCGGTGACCTTCGGGCATTGTGGGCATGCCGACTACGTCTTACGAAGCAGCATGCGTGATAGCTTGATATTCTCGCAATGGAGGGTCAGAGATTGTACGACCTAAAATATGCAAGAGGGAACTCCAAGGGACTTAGACGGACTTTAGCGCGCAGCAAGTTCATTTCAATAGACTCATACCAAATGTGAAAAAGTGGGTTATAAAGAAACATGCAGAAATCAGTTATTACCTCACATAGTTGATGAGTGGGCATGCAGATTATATGGCATACCTTCACCGCTTTAGGTTGGGAGAGGTGGCGGGCACGTCTTCTTTGAATGCCCGAGGTTTGCGTAGTACAGCACTGGATTGAAAGCAGCTTCTGAAGTGCAGCTAACGCCGGAGAACATCTTGGACCATGTGATATGGTCGGTGGTTGAGTAGGGAATGGGGCGCTAAAGGCCATTCACCAGAATCTTAAGTATCACGAAGCCCAAAGAAACAAAGGGAGGCAAGAAATGCAAAGAGAGATAGCAGCTAGGTAGTTAGATATCTAGACTGCTCCGGCTCTGGTGAGCAACTTCGAGGGAATCTTTTTTAAGGGACATGCTGATGACGCCAGTCTGAAGTAATGCCTTTGCGGCTCGTACTGGTCTGGAGTTGAACGTCATGCAAAAAACGATGGGTGAGTTTAGTCAGTAGGTGCGGACTCCCAGCGGTGTCTTCTGTCCTAGGCATGGAAGCCTTAGACAGGCGGACGCGCACATTCGCTGCTAGACCGATGTAAGATGCTCACCATTCCCTCGTAAAAAACAAAAGCTATCCTGCTCAACGCTTCTGTCCACACCGGCGTTGTGTATAATCGGACTGAGCTAACTACCCTTGTCATCAGGAGATGAGGCTTCTAGCCCTTTAGGCTCATCCTCACTATCTGCAGCCCTTATTTTCACACACACACATACACACACACTCTCGCACACACCAGTTTAGAAATTCGTTCTTTTCGGGAATAACTCGACTGTGGAACAACTTCCCACCGGCAGCATTCCCGAACTCATACAACATCCAAGAGTTCAAACGCAAGATTCATCTCCATCTCCAGACTCCCTTTAATCTATCTTATCCTTTCTCTCTCCTTCGAGCTAAGCTTGCTACCAGACATCTGACCTTGACGTGTACGACATGACGGACTGGTAGTACAAAGGGTGATACCTGAGCTTAGACTTACACATAAGAAAGGCGTCCTTCACTTTGGACGCTACGAAGTATTCTGTGACTCATCATCCGCTGTAATGGTGTTTCGGTATGAAAGTGTTCTCTAACCTCCTTTTTTAAGGGAGGGTTGCCGGGGGCTCTTGAGTTGTCCAGGGTCGTGCGAGAACAAACACCTTCTTACAAAAATTAAATTTCTTTATTTATTCAAAATTTCTTATATACTAACAATTTCGGTATCTTAAATCTAAGTAACGGCTTACAATATCTGGTTACATGTTTACATATGGTGAGTAAGTATATCTACATAGCTAACTACGGGCTATAGTACTAGTATATTACTAAGCAGCTATCTACTCACTACTCTACTCTACATGTATGTAAGCTGGGGTCAATGGTCTGGCAGGAGGTGCGTGTGTGTGTGTGAGTGTGTGTGTGTGTGTGTCGGTATGTGGTCGGTCTTGTATGTGGTCATACCGCGACACTGGTATAGGCAATGCTGCCGGGCACAATGTCGGATCATACACCACGACATTGGTCCAGGAAACATTCCTATTTACAATCTCTAGATACATGTTTACATATGGTGAGTAAGCATATCTACATAGCTAACTACGGGTAGTACTAGTATATTACTAAGCAGTCATCCACTCACTACTATGAACTACATGTACCTAATGTGTGTTGGGTGTGTATGTCTGACCGTGCCGGATCGTACACCTCGACACGGTCTAGGAATCGCTACCTCGGCACATTGTCGGGCCGTACACCTCGACAAGGCCTCGGAAACATTCCTCGGGTAGTGTGTATTGTGCGTAGTGTGTATGTGTGTGTGTTATGTGTAGGGTGTGTATGTCTGACCGTGCCGGATCGTACACCTCGACACGGTCCAGGAATCGCTACCTCGGCACATTGTCGGGCCGTACACCTCGACAAGGCCTCGGAAACATTCCTGGGCAAAAAGGTGACCGTGCCGGATCGTACACCACGACACGGTCTAGGACCAGAGAGGGTGACCTCCCCGGAACGAGCCTGAGTAAAGACTGAATTTTATCCTGGTGAAGCGGTTTATTTTATACCGAAGTGAACTGTCATAGGATAATCGCCCAGCCTGCTGGGTGAATATTTTATTTTCCTAAATTTTGCTTAAGGGAATTTCCCCGCCTACTGAGTAAATATATTTTTTAGGTTCGTGGAGTGAAATTCTTAGTAACGAAAACTGGGTTCGTTACACCGCTCGAAGAGCTTGTCTATACCAGTGATCGGCAAACTTTAGCTCCCGCCACATTCGGGGCAGATTCTTTTTTGGTTGATATTTGCCGTGGGATGCCTGCGTGTACAGCTTAGTTCTTAGCCATTTAAATATCTTGTTCAAGTTTGGCCGTCGTGAGGCCGTAAATGCTCCCTTTAAAAATGGTTAAAAATTCGACGGCCATCATATCTCCTTAAAAATCCAAGCGGCCGGTGTTCGCCCGTTGTAATCCCATTTCTTATTTATACTCGTGTATTTCAAACCACCATCCAAAAACCTCAAAATTCCTGTACTGTCTGATAATTTCAAAATCGTAATGTTCTAAAAAATTCGTCCGTTCGTTATCAACAACGACAATTTCCGAAATATATTTAACAAGTCACATCTACAAGCATAGCGAAATTCTCTGAAACAAACAAATCACTTTTAAATTCGCCAGAGACAAGAGCCACTAATAAGGAAAGAATCTACACCTCCTTACAGACATTCTAATGATAATTATCCTCCCACAATCCGTCTTTGAATGAAAATTTTTTCTTTCCCGTTGCGAACGCGTGTGTAATAAACCTTCAAGACATTATGCCATGCACGGATGGTACATATGTATGAGTGCTGTATTAGGCACAATTTCTCATTTAAAAAAAGATAAAAATAATAAATCCTCCACTAACTATTTTCATTCAGACCTTGGTTAGTTAGGATGAATCGGTGCGCTCCTCTGCATACTGGCCATCGTGAGGCTACATACAAGATTATCTATCGCATACCGAGTATCATCCATAGTATAAGGCAGAACGAAAATTACATTTGATTAAGCCTCATCTCCATCCCAGGCCAACTGTCCAATTTGGTCGTTAAGTTAACCGAGCTCGAATTTTCTCAACTCTGAGCCAGATTTAATTCAGACACTTGTCTGGCTCAGACCGGGACGGGATTGTGTGATAACGTGTACCGCTTCTGCTTAAGAAATCTTGGAGAGCCATTCACAGTGCTAAGGAGTTCGGTTGGAGAATCCCTTCAAGAAATTTGGTGACCAAAAAGTGCTCATTTTTATTTTTTACATTTTGAAATTTTATTATAAGGAAGAAAAAATTTTTTGTGAAAAGGATATCGAAATTTTGAGATTGAGTGTTAGTGTGCTTTCTTAGTTTTGGATTAAATTTTGTGTTGAAATTCGTAAAGGGAAAAATTCAATTTCCAAAATGCCGACCGTAGCAGAGGAATCGATCGATGCCTTCCAGCAATATTACTCTAGGCCTCCGGTTATGACCAAGAAGCAATCGTTTAAGCTGATGTTCTGGAATCCTGAGGATAAAAGTATTTTTGGACGATCTGGAGCTAGTTGGAGTGAGTACATGTTTATTTATTTAAAAAGTAGCCCCCCTCGACTGTATTATCTGAATTGAAATAAAACTAAGATTTTTCTTTTGTTATGTAATTTGCCTGCCAACGGACCACTTAAAATAACTTTATAATACCAAAAAATATATTACATATATTATTATATAGACCAACTTAAAGATCACCTTTAAACATATTCAAACAGAAATATATACTTTCATATTGTTCAAGAATTGATAAATTTCAAATAGAGTTTCGCCATATAATCTTTGTTAATGTTTACAAATAATTCTAATGTAAGGCCCCAGATTAATACAGAGCGTTATACATATAATATGTTGAAACCAAAAAAGAGAGTCGTATTCGTGACTCAAATTCGAATGATGCAACCTTAAGGCCTTTCCAAGCAGCACTCCTTCTTTTTTTTCTTTTTTTATGTGGCAGTGCTAAACTCAGGAATCACCCTTTGTACTACCAGTCCGTCATGTCGTTTGTCACGTCAGGGTGCAATGTCTAGCAGCAAGCTTAGTACGGGGGGGGGGAATAGGTTAAGGGTTATGGGGGTTCGAATGGGTGTTGAAGAAGGTGGCGATCAACCCTGCATTTGAACTCTTGGATGTTGTAGGAGCTCGGAAATACTGACTGCGAGAGATTATTCCACAGTCGAGTTGTTCTATTTACAAACGAATTCATATCTTGTTGAGTGCGTGAAAGGGGGAGTTGTAGGTAGAGGGAATGAGACGAATGGGCTAATCTGGTGTTGTGGCTATAATAAGATTGCCGTGGAGGCAGGAGAGCGTTTATTTCGGAAAGACAGGTCGCTATAATAGTAGCGATAAAATTTTGTTAGTGCTGCTGCATTCCTACGGTGGCTCAAGGGGTCGATGGTGGAGTAGACGGTGTCGTCATCAATTAATTTAAGTGCCCTTTTTTGTACCTTATCTAACCATGCCAGGTGGTTATCGACGCGCCACCCCAAACGAGGGAGTTGTATTCGAGAAGAGGCCGAATGTAGGATTTATAAATAACAGCACGGGCCGATGGCTGAAGGAGGAACTTGCACCTCTTAAGAAATCCCAAGCACTGGGATGCTTGTTCGGCGATTTGGAATATGTGGTCATTCCATCGCAAGTCTTTGGCTAATGTCACGCCTAAGATGTGTAGGGATGGGTCGGCCATTAGTTCAACTTCATCCACTGTCAATGATGGAGAGGTATTGAACTTTTTTTTGGAGATAAGACAGTACTTGGTTTTGGTGGGGTTAAATTCAACACCATTCTTCTTTCCCCACTCTAGAATGAGCTTAATAATGTCGTTATTAATAGAACTGGACATTAATTTACGATCATCAAGACAGGATCTGGCATGAGTCTGTCTTGTATCGTAGCTGTAAGAGTAACGCAGGGTACCGTCATCAGCGAAGCTGAGAAGTGGGTTGGAGGGGATTGAAAGTAGGTCATTTATAAATATAAGAAAAAGGGCTGGTGATAAAATTGACCCTTGGGGGACCCCCGCAGAGATAGGGTGGGGTTCAGATTTGATGCCATCCAATACTACCTTAATTGAACGGCCGGAAAGGAAAATCTCAATCCACTTCTGTAAAAGTGAGTCGATTCCAATAGCTTTGAGTTTAGCTAACAAGGCTAAGTGCCAAACTCTATCAAAAGCCTTGCAGATATCCAAACCAACCAGACTGGATTCACCTGATCCATGCAAACTTCGGCTGAGGTGTTCTGTAAGACAGACTAAAAGATCACCAGTGGATCTTTTTTGTCGGAAGCCATACTGTCTGTCGTTCATGAGTAGGTTGGATTCTAGATATCCCATAAGTTTTTTGTTGATTATCGTCTCCATTGTTTTGGAGAGAATAGAAGTAATTGCTATTGGGCGGCAGTTGGAGGGAAGGCTGGAGTCGCCTTTTTTCGGTATTGGCTGAACATGGGCAAGTTTCCAAGAGTCTGGATAGACTCCGGAAGAGTATGATAGGGCAAAAAGTTTGCGCAGAGGTTTAGCCAAAGGTGAGGCGCATTGTTTTAAGACAATAGAGGGTATATTATCGGGTCCAGTGGATTTATTGACATCGAGCTCCTTGAGGCACCTGTACACCTCGCGAGTTGTGAAGAAAACCCTGTCCATTAAATGAGCGCTGTGCTCGAGAGCCGGGGGTAGCATATCAGTTTGGGGTAAAGAAGAATTGGAAGCAAACAGAGATGCTAATAAATCGGCCTTGGATTTTCTGTCTGTTATCATCTTCTTATCGTGAATGAATGAAGGAGTTGTGGATGAAGTGAAATTCTTCTTAATGGAGCTTGCCAAGGGCCAGAAGTTCTTGCTACCAGAGGTTGCATTAAGGAGTTTACTTCTCAACTTGTTGTCAAATGAATTTTTGTCATTCCTGATGGTGACTTTACAGGAATTTCTTAGTTTTATATACTCTACACGGAGCGATTCACTCGGGGAGCTCTTGTAAGCTCGAAAGGCGGCTTCTTTATTTCTGATTGCATTCATACACTCCTGATTATACCATCACAAATGCATTCCTGCCTGTATGATCCTAGAGATACGGATAGCGGCAGAGTTGACGTTTTTGTTTCGGAAACACTGGTTCCAGTCAGTAGATTGGAAAAAATTAATAAGCCGCAGCCAATTGGCCTTCCCATAATGCCATACAGTTCTTCTAACTGGTTTGGGAGGGGTGGGAAATTCGAATGGGAAGTTAGCGCTGATTAGGCAGTGGTCTGAATTGCCGAGAGGTGAATCAACTTCGACGGAGTAACGCGCTGGATGAGAAGTTAGAAAAAGATCAAGGAGATAGGTTCCTGATCAACAACATCAGGGACTCTCGTAGGATGATCCACAATTTGATGTAAATTATTGGTGTCTGCAAAGAGCTCGACGTCCTTGCCAGAAACACTGGTGCCATTTGAGTAAGTCAGCCATTTTGCGTTGTGAACATTGAAATCACCCGCAACGATGATTTCACACTCAGGATTGGACGACAAAAATCCCGAGATTTGTTCGGAAATGGTATCAAAAGATGAAGTGGAGGCTTCGTTACTTATGTTAGGACTTCTGTATAGGAAGCAGAAGAATATGACGTGGTTTTGGAAAATGATTTTAATCCAAAGATAGTTAAAATCTGAAGTCGTGTTTGAATATATTTTATAATAAGCCACGTCATCCCTAACAAAGATGGATATACCCCTATCTTCTTCTTCTTTAAACTCCTCTAATCCCTCATGGGACATAGGGCGGAAACAGTTGCCCTCCAGCGGACTCTGTTTTGCGCGACAGCTCTCAGCTCCGACCAGGATCTCCCAGTTGTTGCGGCTTCTGCTAGTAGAGTTCTCCTCCACGTTGTTCTAGGTCTTCCTACTCGACGGGATCCTTGCGGATTCCAGTCGAGGGCCTGTTTGGCTAGATTTTCGTTTTCGCGTCGCAAGGTGTGGCCAACCCAATTCCATTTCCTTCGTCTGATTTGGTCGTCTATCCTTTCTTGGTCGGCACGGCGCGGAGCCATAGTTTTTCGTTTGAAATTCTATCCTGCCAGCGGATTTTTAGGATAAGACGCAGGCATCTGTTGATAAAAACTTGTAGGCGCCCTGTGATGAATTGGGTGACTTTCCATGTTTCGCAGCCGTACAAAAGTACTGCCTTAACGTTGGAGTTGAACAGCCGCAATTTGGTGTTAGTTGAGATCTCCGTTGATCTCCATATGCGGAATAGGAATGCATATGCGCCTCGTGCCTTATTTATTCTGGAACTGACATCTTCTTCTGCACCGCCATTTTCGGTAATAATACTACCGAGGTAGCAGAATTTATCGACCAGTTCCACATCACGGTTATTCAGCGCTGTCCGTTCAATGGTGTTTGCAGTTATTCGCATTTCTTTAGTTTTAGTTGGATTTAGCCTTAACCCTGCTGGACTACTTTCTGTTGCCAAATTGTTAATCATGTTTTTGAGGTCCTGGTGTCTGTGGGCCAGCAAACAGATATCATCTGCGTAGTCGAGATCCTTAAGGCGGTGTAACAAACCCCATTGTATGCCGCCTGTTCTACTATCTAGAGCGTCGACAAGGATGTCATTTATTACTATAAGAAATAGTAAAGGCGAAAGTAGGCATCCTTGTCGTACTCCTGAGCTCACCTCGAAGCTGTCGGATAATTTTCCATTATGGAGAACTCTGCATTTGGAATTGTTATATAGGGCTTTTATTAATTCTATTATTTTATCAGGCAGTCCACGTCGCCGTAGTGCCTGCCAAATGAAGCTCCTATTAACCGAGTCGAACGCTTTCTCATAATCTACGAAAGCAAGGTAAAGGGGGATCGGAATTCAGTAGACTGCTCCACTATTATTCGTAAGGTGTTGATATGATCAATACATGAGCGGCCCTTCCGCGTTCGGTCTACTGCCTCACTAGATAGTAATATATGGGACAAAATTTTGCCCACTGTAGATAGTAAACAGATGCCTCTCCAGTTGTTGCATATTGTTAGGCCCCCCTTTTTTGGTATTTTGACTATGATACCTTCCGTCCAATCCTCCGGAAAGGTACAGGTGTTCCATGCTATTTCCAGGATTGGCTGAAGCGCATCTGCTATGAGGCTTGAATCGGCTTTCAACAATTCTGGCGGGATGCTATCTTTTCCAGCTGCTTTACCATTGGTCATCGCATGAATTGCGGTTACTATTTCCGTCTTGTTCCGTCTACATTTGTAGTACAGACCACATAACAAATCTGCAGCAGTCTGTCTAAAAAAAGATCGCACTGATAATAATCGATCGAGACCCTGCTTCTGAAATGCAGACTCGTCCTGATCGAGACACAGTCTCCAGGGCAATGGGTTTAGTGCACAGTGTACAGTAACTAATCCAACTAGTTTCTTGACATCCTTTTTGCTGAATTCTAATAATCTTCTGTATTATTCTCACTGTTGCGAGACGCATCAAGAATAAACCATTTCGAGTTCATCACACCAGGCGTGGGCACCCAATGTTCAATGTATATTATCAGAGTCCGTTTGACTAGGATTGTTAAGTTTGGTTGAAAACACTGCCAAAGCCCTGTCTGGCTGATTACCCAACCCTTACATAACGTTAACCCAATTGAGATTATACCGAGCTTGATCCGCTTGTTAGCTAATTACCTTCTATTGTAAAAAATGCAATAAAACTAAGCTCTACTTTAGAGTACTTTTTAGTACTCTTATTTTATACAGCACTTCTTAAATTTATATAGGTACATATTGTTACGTTTTTACGGCTTAACGGATTCGTAGGATTAATTAAGGAATACACTTTTTAATTATCCACACAATAATTTATTTATTACAAACCAAACACAATTTAATTACAAACACAATTCTTACAGTTCACTATAATCACTTTTAATTTAATAACTCGCACTATTAAATTCTATCTATCGCTTTATAGTTCACTTTTAAATCACCACTTTTCACTGTTTCTCACTTTAGAACACTTTTATCGCCTTTCAAATCAAAACTGACTCTCTCAGCGCCTGCAAGCCGCTTTTATATCCAAGCTCCACCTTTATTTAACTTCTGGAACCTTCTCGAGTCCTTTTTCTCGAGCCTAGTGGTATGTTCTTTTCTTTTCGTCCAGAAGCTTGAAGTTGTCTTCACTTATCGCGCGTTCCAATTTTAGTTTAGTACATAAATCATTAGTTCAGACATCAACCAGAGTTGTTATCGACAATCGTTGATTATGCTTTTTCACAAACAGATGGCGCATAAATCATCACAATATCAATATAACGTTAGCCTCTAATAGAAAGACCGTAGATAAAGTACAAAAGCCGTACTATGCGTAATACGCGTACTATACAAGCCCACTCTGTGGTACCTTAGGAGAAACTTAGGATAGACTCTCATATAAGCTCGCGAAAGAAAGTTTAAACTTGAGGATCTTCAGCTAAATATGCAATTTAGCATCTCTGCCATAACACTAACAAGTATAGAATGTCCCCGTTTAAAACTATCGTCAAAGTAAGTGGTCATTCGATTGGTGACCAGCGTTAATGGCAAATCTTTCTTCTTCTAGATACCAAATCAAATACAGTCCCCACAGTAGCCGTAGGCGACGAGCAAATAGCCTCGATAATAGATATAAAGTCATCCGACTAGCATTTTGAGTAGAGGATTCGATCCCGGGATCCCGAATCCCGGGACCCCGGGATCCCGGCCCTATTCCAGTCCCGAAAAATTCGGGATTACATTTCACAAAACCGGGATTTTCGGGATTGACAAATTTTTTTTAAATATGTCTAAAAAATACTCTGATCCAACTTTTTGAGCAGGCGCGCACACTTTATTAAAATCTAAATCTAGCGGAACTTAATTAAAAATTAAATGTGCTTATATCTAAGTGAAACCGTATTCAGAACGTAGCTTTGTATATTTATTATTTATTAGTAAAACGAATAAATGCGCTGGCAACACAGATTGTCATAGGGGAAGCCCCTAAACGTGGCATGTGCGCATTGCTTCGTGTGGTTTCGTTGAATCAACAATTAGGTCACGAAAGTTGAAAATTTATTTAAGTTGTTTGTTCTATCCTAGAGAAATCGAGAAAGGTATGTTTGAACATTTATTTATTCACTTAATTATTTGTAGAGAATTTGCTTTTTACTGGTCCGTGCCCAAAAATGTTTTTTTATTCAGATTCTTGAATTCGTGCTGACTTTCGAGCTGAAAAACTTAGCATAAATAATAATGTCATTATCTAAAGAAAGTTTTTATGTGAAACACAAAAAAGACGGAGATGCATCATCAGTGTGGAGCCATTTCTTAATCGGCAAAGATGGTAATACAGCGCTATGTAAACATTGCCCAGCTGTAATGAAAACCTTAGGAGGATCCACCAAAGGATTGCATACTCATCTATCATCTAAACATGATTTGAAAGTAGTCACTTCAAAGCCGTCATCATCAAAGAGCCAAAGTGGCCAAGAACAAGAACCGCCCTTGAAACGAAAACATACAGTTGTCGACTATTTTGTGAAAACTGATACTCTAGACGACATTTTATCCCGAATGACAGCTTTAGACGGTTTTCCTTTCAGCGTGTTCGTAACTTCTAAAGATTTGCGCTCATTACTGTTATCAAAAGGATACTCAGATTTACCGAAATCTGCCTCAACAGTTTGTAATCGTGTTGTCGATTACAGTTACAAAATAAGAAAAGAAATGAAAGTGGAATTAACTGGGTTAAAAAATGAAGGACAGCGCTATAGTTTGAGCTTTGACGAATGGACATCTACTTCTAATAAAAGATACATGAATGTAAATATACATGCGGATAAAAAGTTTTGGAGTTTAGGCCTCATTCGCATTGATGTATCATTGAAGGCTGAAACTTGTGTTGACATCTTAAAAGAGCGCCTTGCTCAATTCGGTATCTCTCTGGATACCGATATTGTTGCAATCGTAACTGATGGTCCAAATGTAATGCTCAAAGTTGGAAAACTTGTGAATGCAGACCATCAAGTTTGTTTTGCTCATGCCATTCATTTAGCCGTTTGCGATTTGTTGTACAAAAAAAGTATATCAGATACTTCTGCAAGTGAGACCACCATTGCTGATTCAGATGACGATGATGAAGATCTAGAATCACGATTAGTCATTGAGACAGAAAATTGTCCGGATCTAACGAATGACCGCAACATTAAGGACGTAATAAAAAAAGTCCGGAAAGTGGTTCTTATTTTCAAAAGAGGTTCGTTAAAGAATGATACCATACTTCAAAAATATGTACGAAAAGAGCACGGAAAAGAACTTAATTTACTGCTTGATTGCAAAACTAGGTGGAATAGCCTCTTTACAATGCTTGAGCGTTTTGCCCTTTTGAAAGTTAGCATCCAAAAAGCACTTATAGACTTGCATAATCCAGTACAATTAGATGAATCCGATTTCGATCTCATCAATGAGATTATCGAAGTCTTGGCCCCTGTCAAACTAACTGTGGAAGCAGTTTGTCGCTCTGACGCTAATTTATGCACGGCTGATGCTACTCTAAAGTTTCTTTTTAAACAGTTGAATGACAATAACTCCATTTTGGCTTCTAAAATGAAAACACATTTACAAGAACGCATACAGGGTCGCAGACGAAATGAGTTGAGCGGTGTTTTATGCTATCTGCAAAATCCTCATATGGATGATGACAATAGTTTAGATGACGAAATAAAGCATCTGTTTTCAAGCCCCAGCAAGAATTTGATAAAAAACCAGATAATTTCGTTAATTGAGAGGATGAACACGAAGACTAATGATGTAGAGGAAGAGCGCAACATGGAAATTGAACCTACAACTATTAACAAAAGTGATTTAACGCTCAAAGAAAAGCTTCAGCTTGAAATAGAAAAAAGCATGAAAATAGGGTCTTCGGAATCGGCTGAATCATATAAAGAAACCGACTTTTGTAAAATTATTAAGAAAGAAATGAATTTATTTGAAGCTTCAAGTTCCAACAGGGGCTATAATCTAGAACGAGCTTATAAGTATTTATTGACTATTCCTCCAACTTCTATCGAACCCGAACGCGCATTCTCTGCAACTGCATTTATGTGCAACAAATTAAGAAGCAGGCTAGGTGATGAAACATTGGACGCATTGTTATTTCTTCGAGCATATTTTCGCAATTTAAACAAGATTTAAATGTTACAATAACCACTTATTTTTATATATGAGAAATGTAACTGATGAATACTACATATTTACATTGCATAAAGGATACTTGTTATGTTGAAAATATAAATTATGGACATTGTATGTCGTTATTTAAGTTCAAGGAATTTTTTTTAGTTTAATTTGTTCAAGTTTTAAGTTAATTAACATTGTTCGAAGTTTAATTTATTGAGTTTATTATGTTACATTGTTTTTATTTAAATTTAAGGAGATTGATGTTATTTTTGGTGGAAGAATATCGTGTTTATTGAGAGTTGAATTGATTAAAATTTGAGGTGGAGACTGAAAGAACTAAAGTCTGATTATAATATTTTTTGTAGAAGTTTCACTTTATTTTTTTTTTTTTTTGTATGATTTCATTTACCAAGGAAACTTGATTACTTTGTCAATTAAAAACTTGAAATAAAAGTAGCTTTTTACATAATTTTTGCGATTTTTTCTAACAATCCAAAATCCCGGGGCTATCCCGGGATCCCGGGATTGTCTGTTTATAATCCCGAAATCCCGAGATTGGAAATAAGGGCCGGGATCGAATTCCCTAATTTTGAGGCAGTGCAGCCTCGTAGGCCCCAGTCTTACTGCCTCATGTGGGTTCCATCAAGATTGTCCTATAGGGCAAGTATCTAACGCCTTGCCCCATAATGAATGCCACATGTGGCACTCGTGAGGAAAAATGATTGCTACCCGATTTTAAAATGGAACATATGTATGTAAGTAATAACTCCGGCGGTGTCGAAAGTTTTTAATTTTTTAATGCGAGTGTCGTTTTTCAAAGGGGCCCCCCACTGAGTACTAATCTCGTGCAATGCTGCTTGACCTACGCAATCGAACGAAAATCAGTCTATTGAGTAAGCTAAATGAAAACTTTTATGAGATCCTCATAGGGAATCTACAAGGAAGTCCTTCTTTCGGAATGCCTCTAATTTGCTACGTGGGGCCCGCACGGTGCATAAGCCATGCCTCCTTTTAATGCTAGTCGGGCAGGCCATTCTTTAAATCAAGCTCAAATCAAAGCTAAAGCCTTTTTCTTTACCACTATATGAAAGCACCATATCTTGCCACGACCCGTATTATATTGGCGATTCATAGTTTTCCTCGTAGAGATCCCGTCAAGATTCACATGCTTCGATGCAGAACTAGAGAGGTCTACCAGACTTGTTCATCAGGTTGTCCATGTTCTAATTCTAATGTAGTTTATTCTACAGTCCATTTGGTTTATTGAACCAGCACCGGGATTATGAACCTTTGATGGAACCTAACACGTGATGTAGGAGAAATATGCCAAAAATCCCTGGAAACAGGAAATCCGCGATGGCGAAAATTCAATCTCCTTCTCACAGTAGCAAGTGCTCCACTGTTTCGGGAGCTGCTCCACTCTGTAGATTATTATTATTATTATTATTATTTATTAAAAATTCACTAGTACATAAAGATAATTATAATCTTAACACGCTATAACACGTATGTACATCAAAAAAATGGAGAAAAGTTTATATAAATCAAATAAAAAATTAAACTAAAAATTGACTTAATATTAAGATACGCTACATAAGAGAAAGAGAGAGAGAGAAAAAAAGAAAGGAAGAAATGTTAAAGAAAAGAACTAATTTGAAGGAAGATTATTGACTCGTAAGGTAATTAGATACAAGCTTCCTGAACACGTTCATAGACCTCGCGCTCTGAATGGCGTGTGGCAAATTGTTCCACATGCGAAGACAGTGAACAAAAAAGGACCTTTGTCCAACAAGGTGATGGACTCTGAGCGGGATAGAAAGTATTTTCCTAGATGTACGACCGCGATGAAGATACTCGAGGAGGTAGGACGGACGTTCATAGCAGTGTTGTCACCTTACTACAATTGTAGCAAATCTACTACATTTTTCGTGTTTTCTTTACTTTTGCTACTTCACTACTTAAATTGCTAAATTTACTACTCATTTCAGAGATGTAATCTAGAAGAAAATAAACCAGGCAAATGCTTCAATTATCAATATGAAAACGTCATTTAAAGAAAATGTCAAAGTTGAAGTCGATTATAAAGATAAAGAGAATCAATTATCTATATCTAATATGTACTTTGGATTAAAGTTTGCAAAAGAAGAAGAAAATTTAAAAGGTAGCACTGAAGATTTTGAATTAGAAGAATACCTTAATGATGTTAAAAGAAATATTATAAATTTTTATGTTGAATTATGTAATTGTAAATCTATGTTATCGAGCTTCACTAACAAAATCGATTGATCTTCAAATTTACTACTCAAAAACTGGTATTTACTACATATTTTTTATTACATCTACTTCCAAAATTTGCTTGGGCGGTGACAACACTGGTTCATAGCGCTGAAGTTTATAAATGAATAATACTGCCTTGAGGGAAAGGTATTGGTCGAGCGTGCAACCCAGGATAGAAGAGCAGTAAGGGCTTATATAGTCAAATCTGCGGAGGTTATACACGAACCTGGTACAATCGTTAAAGGCAACGTTAAGTTTGGCCCGGCATGATGCATCTGGGGACGGAAAGACTGAGCTAGCGTAAGTGAAGTGAGGCAGCAATAAGGATTTGATAAGCTTTGACCGAACACTTGCAGGCAGAATGGACGCGAACAGCCAGAGGCGGCGCAAATTACCGTATATTTTGGATAAGGTATGATCGGTTTGATCACAGCAGGTTAGTTGTGTGTTCAGGTAAACACCTAGGTTCTTGACTCGTGGCTGGTAGGGTAAGGTTGTATGCATAAGAGTAATAAGCGGTAAATACGAGGTGTCTAACTCACTCCTGTACATTGTGATGCATGTAGACTTGGCGGCATTTAGATGTAACTGATTTGATAATGACCATTGATATACTCGTTCGAGGTCAGCATTGATGTTGTAGACACAATTTTCCACTAACCCAAGAGGACTATATGAATAAAGCTGAACATCATCCGCATGCATGTGCAGTTTGCAATCCTTGACAGAATTACAGATATCATTGATGTAGATGCTGAAAAGTAATGGCCCTAGAACGGAGCCCTGCGGAACCCCACATGTAATTGGTGAAGGATCAGAGATAGAACCTTGAAACCATACCATTTGGGAACGATTACTTAAATAATTCCGAATTAAGGAGATCGCTGAGGGGGAGAAACCCATATAGTTTGATAATTTAGTTTCGAGAAGCTTATGATTGACACTATCAAACGCCTTGCTGAAGTCGAGAAGCACCAGAAATGCAATGTTATCAAGATCAAGAGCCATTCGAAGGTCAGTAGTTACCTTTAGCAGCGCAGTTTCACAGCTACTGCTTTTCCGGAAGCCGGACTGTGTACTTGACAGCAAAGACCACATTTCACAGTGGGCTTGGATTTGCCATGACATTAATTTCTCAAGAACTTTGCCTAAAAAACATAGGGTACTGATGGGGCGATAATCAGAGGGGTTTTTCGGGGATTTGCATTTGGGTAAGGCAATTACTTTGGCTTTTTTCCATTGACGTGGAAAATATGATTTCGTGAGGCAGTTATTAAAAATGTGTGTAAGATAGGGGAAGATTACAGGAAAAATGCACTTAAGGAAGGTTGGCGGAAGATCATCAAGTCCAACAGAATCCGACTTTATGGAGTAAAAAGCTTTGTGAACTTCAGAGTAATCCACATTGCGAAAACTGAAGGGCCTAAGGTTGCCATCAATAATACTCGAGCAGGAATTGTCACTGGTATTGTTGACAACCGTGGTAAAGTAGTTGTTTAGTTCGTTTGCGGTGAGGCTGCTCTGGGCTGCACATTCATCACCATGAATCCCAAGTTTCTTTACGTTGGCCCAAAATTTCTTCGAGAGTAGGGATGGACTGAGTTTAGCTGAAAAGAACTTCAGTTTAGCTTTGCGTATAGTCGAGGTGACTACATTCCTGACAGCTGTGTAAGCTCTACGGTTGGCTTCAGTTTTATTTCTCTTATATCTTCTAAACAGGTATTCTCTCTCAGATATAAGACGTTTTATTTGAGGTGAGAGCCAAGGTGAGGTAGAGGGAAGTATGCGTTTAACTTTGATTAGAGCAAACGATTCGAGAAGGTGCTTGCACAGAAGGCTAAAGTGTGCTACTTGGTCGTCAATGTCATGAAACCAGAAAACATTGTCATTCATTCATGTAACAGATCAGGAGTGTTAATGGCCTTATAATCACGGTAGGAAAGAGTTTTATTCTCACTGCTTTCAAATGCGAAGTTGGGGGAAAGATATAGGATGTCGTGATCAAGATAACTTGGGGGGCTGATCTGATTGTGAAATAAGACATTCCCACTATCCGACACGAAAAATATGTCCAACAAGGATGGGTTAGAAGTGTTACAGTACGTTGGAAGTTGGTTGATTGGCTTCAGGTCAAAAGTTTTGAAAAAGGTTAGGAAATTATTGCACAGAGAGCTGTATGATAAGATATTGACGTTGAAATCTCCTCCAACAATGATGCTATCATAATTGTGAGTCGCTTCGGAGAGCCACATTTCCAGTTCACTGGCTACAGGTAACGAAAATGTGCGAGGAGGACAGTAAACCACGGTCGCAAGGCATTTTCTAACACCACACACAATTTCAACGCTAAGGAATTCCAGAGCATTGGATATACATAGATTCTTTTACCTTAAAACAGCGGAGACCTTTTTTAACATAAACAGCGACTCCGCCACCAGGGCGATCCTTCCGATCGTTTCTAAATAAACTGTACCCATCGATTGATACAGATGTTGAAGGCACATGATCGCGAAGTGAAGCTTCGGACACTAACAAGACATGGATGTTGGACCCAAGAAAAATTTCCCGCAGTTCATCAATTTTATTGCGTAGGCTTCTCGCATTGATATGACAAAAATTTAATCCACGAGCCCTATTTTGAAATATGTTGAGCAAAGTTCTAATTTTGTTCATGTCAAAAAGGTAAGGTTTTACTACCTAGGTCGCCAGTGCGAGGTGGCAGAAAGTGTAAAGGATGCGCAATGTTTGAAAAATGAAATTCTAAGACTAAGCAATAATAATCCATCATTACAAAAAGGAAAACTGAAAAAGTATAAAAAATGAAAACGAAAAGATCTGCATGTCGAGTAGGCAAAAACTGTTAGCAGAGGAGTGACCTAAAACTTTCTCCATCGATTTCAGGAAAAATGCTGATGGATCCACATGAGGTTGTATGATGGTCTCCTTGCTTTAAGAACAAATGTCTCTCTTCAGCACCTCAGAATATGGGTCAACGAACCCCACGAACTGCACGAGAAAGGACGGTCACCCATGGCAAAGCTTTGCATTATCATAGGATGGCTAATCAAACCGGAGGTCGACTGGTTTCTGAATCCATGGTTTGGTAGTATATTAACGCAATACCATTCACCTCTTCAGCACGTTTGCTTACAACTTGAGATTTCGGATTTTATCGAGAATGACCTCTCTAAATCCGCGATACTTAGCATGTTCCGTGTACTGACAGGAGCAGCTTGATAACCGTGGAGGGTGACATCGAGCAGGATTTGGTCTGAGAACCATGTACGGTCGGTCTTGAAGCGAGAATAACACTTCACCCAGACCAATGGAGTTTAGCTTCTAATATCACCCTTATATGTACGACAGTACGTACGGAAGCAGCCTCAAGCTTTATCCGCAAGGACTAGAGATCAGTCAGGCCTTGCATTGCCTGCTTCCTGGTGAATTGAGCCAAGATTTGTTTTCCCAGAATTGTCACAAAGCCCTATATCAAAGTACCAAAGTGAAGTGCTTGCTACATGCAGGTTGATATGAGTATTTACGATGGAAGGTTGTCAGCCTTTCGTCCAACCCCCAACCTGTGGGACCAGTCCGGCATTTTCTTCTTTTTGAGGTGCGAAACACTCGCCTTTCACCCTCCTCAATCTGTTACTCTTGTATAGACAAGAGCATCCACGGGTCACCTGATGTAATCTACATCTTCCTGGAGGTTGAGGTAGGATTCGGTAGCATATCGGAAGATCTTAGATCGCGTAGACCTTAGATCACAGATGGCATTTCTCAAGATTTATCCTTTGATGTACCGGCACCAGCATAGGTCCCTGAGGCTGTTTCTACCATTTGACCACCTTTGACCTTAGTTTAGCACACTCATCATCAATATGGGTATTGATACTTTTTTTTTATGTGACACACTAGGGACTTAGGGAAGGCCCCTTTGTACTGTCGACCATGTATTTTTATTTTTGAAATGTCGAACAGCTCTAGTCGGAAGATAGAGAGAGAAGTGAAGGAAAGAACTGTCACAACCTAGCTGCGGTATTTTAATTCACCTACTCCCAACCATTACGCGACTCTGACATCGGGGCATCGAGAACAACTCGCTGGAGTGTTATGCCTCCTGAAACGAGTTGAATCTCATCAACCAACCGATGGCATGCGCTTGGTGGAGCGGGGAAGAACTAGTGAAGGCTATGACAGAAGGAATCAGGAATGCAAAGAGGGAAGAAGAAAGAAGGAAAGTTATGTAGGTGGGAAATTGGGAAAGGCTAGGACCGTGGCACCGCCGGGAATCGAACCCGGGATCTCTGGGATAGTAGTCAGGCGCCTTACCACTAGACGATATACCGTACGTTATCCGATATACCGTACGTTCTATTTAGCTCTGGTGCATATTCTTCCCTAATTTGTTCTTTGAAAGGCATGGAATTATATTTCGCTCGCTTTCTTATCTCCTTCATCCTGTCATGACGCATGATATCACAACTTAACACCCACCAGAAAATGGTCTGAATCAACGTTTGCTCCACTGTACGTTCTAAAGTCTATTATGCTGGAGCTGAACCTTGAACTAATCAGTAAATGGTCTACATCATTGATCGTCTCTTCATTAGGAGATTACCAGGTTACTCTGTGTATTCTTCTATGTTGGAATTTCGTGCTGACCACTATCATGTTAGCTCCACCAGTCTACGACCATTTGTCATTGCACTCAGGATGTCGTATGCCGACCTAGGGTGTGATATTTTTCTCTGGAAGCTGTAATATATTTTGTAACTCTTTTTTGATCCATTATGCTTTCCATCAACTTCTTGAATCGCCATTATATCGGCATGGTATTTCCTTATTCAATAGTAGGTACTCTTAGGTTGGTATTGAGTTCGCACGTTCCATGTTCAAATATTCCAAAATCCAGTGATCATGGATCCCATTACTCGGTGACATGATCCTTCGCCTTTATGGTCTAGTTGACACAAAACAAAATTGTTCCTATTTTCGGAAATTTAATTGGGGCTCTTTCTTTTGCCAACTGCGTATATTTAAGGACCGCAATGAAATCAACTTCTGTTCTAACCTTGAAATCAGTATTTTACACGATCGGAACTGGTTGCATAGGCCTTATAAAGGGGTTCGATTTTGTCTATTTTTCTATCTACAATATTTCGATTATGACTTGTCGTATAACAATGAACTGTATGATAGAATAATGGATAAAGGGAACACATTTCCGAAATCTACCATTCCACTTTAGAAAAACTGGTACTAACCTAACAGCTACGCAGTTTTCAATTTCAATAAGGTAGCAAACAATAACATTTAAATTTTTATTTTAACGCTCAAGTAACAACAACCCCCAGCAAAATTCACCCCTAAACCTGTTTATTCACCACATAGATACAACACACCCAAAATAAAACAATATTCATTTGAATCCACTCACCATTAATAAACCATCATCAAAGCATGAATGAAAACTCTACAAACAACAAAAAAACCATCACCGATGAACAGAGAATACATATTCGATGAACTTAAATGTTTTAATTGGCAGCTCTGCAAACACAACTGCCATTTATAATGACCAGCTTCATCGATTTGCTGCATGAGCAATTAAGACAACTTCCGTGCTACTCCGTGGTCAGTGATGAACCAACCCCAAGAATTCAACTTCCCTACAAACGTGGGTTTTTTTTTTACAATGTCAATACAATAGAGAAATGTTGGTTCGTTTCGCTCCCCCCTTGTTGGTTGTTACAAACATATAGAATATATGTTTATATGTGTATAGGTAGGTATAGTATAACCTGTATATATATACGCCGGTAAAAGCACGCCGACGTTCTAATTAACGTACCTATCGCACGCAAAGGGGCTACGTCCCCTTTTGTTATGAACGGTATAGTAACCTTCATTATAGAGTAACCAAATGAAGTAAAAAAAAATGTTCTCTTGTGCCGCATGTGAGTTTAGTTTGGATTAGTTCGGCCTGAAACGATGGGGTTTCACGTGGCGGCTATCAAGCAACACTGTTGTACCGGGGCAACCCTCTGCAGTATGTGCCACATTGAACGAAACCAGTTTACTACACTATCGAGCGAGTTTGATCATTCCCCATTTTGAAAAAAAAAACATAGAATCGCGCTGTTTTATTGTAATTGGAAAAGTGTAGTCGTCTCTTTCGTGCATTTCATTTTAGTCGTCAGAAACACACAAAATTCCCCGTTCAGCTCTTTGTCTCATTAGTTATCAGTTTTGTTGAAAAAAAGATCGTTGAGTACGCGGCGGCCAAGCACACTCGATCACAGCCATAGTGAGCAAAGCGTTGAATGATTCGAAGATCGGCGAGACCAGCAAAACATCAAATCTACTGCCTCTTAGGCCTTAGCTGTAAGAGCTCCACGGCACCTTGATGATCTTGGTTACGTTAATCAGAGAGTGAAGATCATTTCGAAATCGCGATCACCACAGTACACTGTAGTTGCTGTTGCTCTCTCTTAAGAAATCCTAAACAATTTCTTCGTATAGTAGTTCTTCTGAGAGAAGATTATACCTGAGCACAGGCGCAGTTATAATTTTAAGGCGTTGTCGTCACATTTCGTCGGAGAGGCCATATCGATGCAGTGTAGATCGATCCGCTAAATATTTTGTCGCGATCGCAGTTGTAATAGGACGGCCCTGTTCAAGTGTACTTAGTGTAATTTAATTAAAACAAATTCTTATATTAATTTAGTTATGTAATTTGGTGCATAGAGTGTACACCGAACAATAGAGTTGATTGATCACTATACCCCAAAACATCACTATCGATCGTCTATCGATCACCTTTTGTTTTCTTATGTTGTTATCAGTGGTTTTTGTGCTGCGATAGATCATATATATTTTTGTTGATTAGGAAAGTCCTCCAGTGCTTTTCTTTACTTTTGTTTATTTATTATTACCACGCATAGAGGGCAGTGAACTGATTTAAGTGATCATGTCAAAACCTAAGCGTATGGTACCAATGGTACCGATGGCACCACAAATGGACGAACAGCAAGAATTCTTCATAAGGACTAAGCCAGATCCCTTCGACTTGAACAAATTTTTATATAATGCCAACGAAGGCACCGTAATGGGACGAAATCGATCATCATGGGGTAAGAAGAGTGAAATGAATTAAAAATAAATTCAAAAAATATAATTTAAGATTTTTCATCCACATCTAATTCATAATAAACCGTTAAAAATATGTCGAGCATTTGGCTGGTTATATACATATATGTATGTATATGTACATAATTTGTACATGTGCGGATGATCAATCTGCAATTATTCAACATGCATGAAATGGTGCAATGTTTATTGCCTCTCTAAAAATAGGCCTAAGCTGAGAAATAATTAGCAATAATGAATTGGTTGCAACTTAGTGGCTGCACTAAATCTAGACGAATTTTTTTAGATTTTGTGTTTCTTTTTTTCTGGTTAAGTATTTCGAAAAAATGTTTTGTTGAGGTTATGTTTGTTTGATTACTACTATATACTCTCCGGTACTCTTAGGAATTGAAAAAAAAAATCGACCAAGCCCACACCATACTTTATAAAATACAAAAACTTGAGTCATAGTAAAGTAAATTTTGCTGGTAGTTTGGTAGTCTGTTGTAATCAGACTACAAACGACTTACTTTCTTTTTATTTTGTATTGGCAGACAGGTGTTGGCATATAGACAGGTAACACACAAGAGGTGTAGCGTGATATTCTAGTTAAAATGACAGAAAGGTGTTATGAAAAATAACTTGAAAATTACATTAGTTTATAAAAACATGAAAAAACTAGGAGAAAAATTAATTAGATCTTTCGAAACGAGGAATTGAAACAAAAATTCACACCGGCGAACTTAGAATTTTTTATTTATTAATTATGTAGGTACTAGCAAAAACCCGCGTGCGTTGCAACGCCTTTTAGTAAAAAAAATATTTGTGCACAGTCCGGGACAGAAAAAAGGTATAAGGAAAAAAACAGAACAAATCTGCAAAACATGATTTTGGGTACATACAAAAATTTTGGGTTACCTATAAAAAATATATTATATTCAACTTTTTTTTAAAAATTCGAGGTTGAGCCGATAGGTGGTATCGGAAAAAATGTGTACTACGTGCACAACAGACACCTACTCAATCATATTCAGAATATGCCTTGTTCGCGTAGATTTTTACGTTCAGAGGTTCGCTTCAATTCAGTTCGCTTACAATTTCCACCATTTCAACTAAAAATGAACAAACCTCAGTTCGCCTAACTGGTCTCGAACTGAAGTTGAACGTAAAAGCTCGCTCAAAAGAGAGTAATGAACTGGAATAGTGGTATGCCTTTCAAAAAAGCAACAACATTTTCAAGGACAAACTGAACATGTATTGAACTGGACGTTATTGAAGTGCGGCCGGTCAAAGCGGGAAATTAAGCTGCTTTAGTTTAGTTTAACTTATACACAAATACTTTAGTTTTTGTTGTTGCATTACTTCATATTTCAGGCAATTATATTGGTGACCGTGAAGGATATCATTTAGAATACTCAATAGACCGGTTCTGGTTTGATTACAGAGGTTAAGCAAAGCAGCATTGGACGTAATTAGTGCTCAGCTGGGAGACGGTATTGGTAAAACAACACTCGAGTTTGAAAATATAAAGTTTTCGACACCGGCGCAGCTATTACTCACATATCTCAAATTTTTTGTCTTTCCTTTTTCACCTGGAATCGAGGTGCAATGATTTCTCCTCAAGGGAGCTAAGTGGGGCGTTCCTTATGACGAGGTGCAAATGAGACAAGGCGTTAGATCATTTGTCTGGTAATTATAGGGCAATCCTCACCGGGTCCATATGGAACGGCGGGATAGGCTCGTAGGGGTCTATCTGCAACCTCCCCAAAATTGTAAACTCGAGCATAACCATATATAACTCAACAGACAGATGGTAATTCAATTAACCGATTAACTTTTTGCATTTGAACGGTTACTTGTTCGCGTACTCCACACCCTCAATGATTAAGCTCTGTGCCCCTGTCAACAAAGCTGGATGTTTCACTTGTAAGTATTGCAACGTTTGTGGCATTACTGAGTTGAGTCGACTTAGATGAGTTGATATTTTGCAAATCGTCACAAATGTCGCTTATAAAAATTTCCATATCTAGGAGGGTGAGTCTACAAATGAAAAACAAAAATTTTGGAAAAGTGGCAATTTATTTCTCAACATAGTCTCCTTTTAGCTCGATACACTTGACCCAGCGAAGCTCCGACTTCTTTAACCGGTCCGAAAAATACGTTTTCTGTAGGTCTGCAAAATAGGCCTCCGTGGCGGCAATGACCTGCTCATTCGACTCATATTTCGCCCCGGCGAATGACTTTTATAAGTTTGTAAACACAAATAAGTCGCACGGGGCCAAATCAGGAGAATACGGTGGACGGGGCAGCAGTTTGTAGCCTAATTCGACCAATTTGGCCGTGGTTGATCGGAGTAAGCAAACGCGGCACCCATCGCTCCAACAGCTTGCTTATGCCCAATAATTCTCTCCACCGCTGCAAGCACCTATGGATAGAGGTCACGAAAGTTCCATCCGATTTTTTTATGTTGTCGTTGGTTGATATTGTCTGTACTCGGTACTCGTGCCTCAACGCCGCTTGTTCCATGTCGGCCGCAACATTATTCCAGTATGCTTCCCGTTCCGATTTGATTTTCTGTCGAACTTCTTTGTTAAATCGTCGGTATTCCTCGAAATCGACGTGTTTCATTCGTTTCCGTTGATCGACGAGGTCCAGGCAGCTGTCCGAAATCCAAGGCTACGTCCGTTTACGGATAGGTGGATACAACTCCATTGCACCCCCACAATGGACTCCGATATTTGCCTTTCTTCTACATCGATATCGTCCGGTATTGGGAGCGGCACGAATTTGTTGGATAATTCCATTTGAAACTTTCGCCCGATGGTCGGTTTCCGTAGGCACGGCCAATTCCTCTTGGCTAATGGTTGCGACGTTTTCTTTGCTCTTTGTAATCGCATCTGTAATTTCGCTCGAACAAGATAATGGTTCGACCACAATCGGGCCCACGCATTGCACGTAGGTCTTTGAGCGTCGATCGGAATCTTACGTTAATCAAAACGTAGTCTGACATCGCCGAGTCTTTGCTGGATGGATTTTGTCAGGTAGGTTGGTGTTTGAATGGATGGCGGAAGATGCTGTTGCAACGATCAAATTGTTTAACGCTTTGAATGAAAGGAAACATAATCCGTTGTCGTTAATTACTCCAATCAGCTCCTGAATATGCATTGAAATTCCCCGAGAATATGATTAATTCTGTTCGAGGTATCGTATCCAGCGTCTGTTGAAGCTGCTCGTAAAATTCATTCTTGTTGGCGTCCGGGCTGGATACCATATGGGTCTTGAGTCTTGATCGTTCCACCCATGGTTATAACCGCCAAACGCTCAGATATCGGTGCGATAATGCTGCTGTCAGCCCGACGATCTACTATAAACCCGACTCAGCAACTGATATTTTGCACTTCGATTATTTCATTGCTATGATTTCCTTTTGACCGACGTGATGTCCTGTTCGTACATTCCAAGCGGCGAATTGGATTTCCATTTTCGGTGTGACTAATTTGGGTCTTCGGCCAGTAGCCCACTTCTCACCAGCATCCCTGGTCCCCAATGCTGGCGCATCGGATGCAGTAGCATTATTTCGTGAATAGTTAGTTCGTATATCCATGCGGTTTCTTGCCTAGTGTCTTCGGTTTTCTAATTCTGGTGAATTCATCAGGTCGACCGCCCTCCTCCTTTCACACCCTGCACTTGGGATCAGACGACGCCACACGGCTAATAGCATTCTACTTATCATTTATTTGACACCCGTACCAAGCGCGTTGTAAATAAGAAGGTAATTCGCAATTTTGTGTTAGCCACCATTTTGCGTTGGGCGCCATTTTTAAGTTTGCTTGAATGACACCACATACCTAATTGTATTCTACTTATCATACCCTTTTATTTGATACCCATGTGGGGGGTCGGGTAGCAGAATTGCGAAATTCAGGCGCCATCTTGGAAACGCCATTTTGATTATTTTACTAATTATTATACTACTAAAGTAATTGTTTGCTCTGAACTTTACCAAAACCACGAAATTGAATCATCACTCAGCGAGGAATTGAAACGCTTTTGAACAGATTCTGAAGCGCTGAAAAGGAATTCCAACGTGATTTTTAGCCGAAGCGCTTTTATTTTGTTGTTAAAGAAGCGCAATTGAAGCTGAGAAATTGAAACTCTTGGGAAGTTCCTGAAGCTTTTGTGACCCATAGTACCTATCATTATTATCGCTATTTTACTGAAATGCCGATTGTTTCAATAATTAATTTTTACACAAATATCTGAAATGCTTTTATTAGCATAATTATTCAACAGCACTAATTCAATAATAAAATTCTGCTTATTGTTTTCACCAGAATTAGTATTTTCAAATAAGAGAAAACTTAAGAAAAATGGGAGTCTAGAGTGTGTGCTTCCAAAAAGCTTCCATAACATATGAATCGGATGCGCTTCTTTTTTGCTTCTTTTGGCAGCGAATGATTAATTTCCCATTGGAATTAACCCATTTTGATATTATTTAGATTAACAAATAAAAAACAAAATTTTCAGTAAACAATTACAATTTCCTTTTAAGTATTTAAACTTTCCTTCCTGTTTCGGCGAAATGCAAATGTAATTAAATGAATGAAAACAAATTGAACGCCACAAATGCCGACAGCGATGACTACTACTACTGTTGGGCAAGGAAGGACGGGTTTATTCATTTAATTTATGAGTCACTTTAAGACGAGTTTACAGACGAACGATACCAAAACGTCTTGAACTCTAGTCGTCGCGTCGCGTCGTCGTCAAATGGAGATCTTTTTACCCCGGGGAAGGGTTAATTATTTTCAATCGAATTATGTCAGATAAAAGAGGAGAGGATTTTAATAATCGTCACCCCATTCAAAATTACATATTTTCCTAATTTGTTTTTTTACTATTATGAGAAAGGTTAAGGATGACATTTTGATTAATTAATTAAAATTTAAAGTTTTATGATTAAATAAGATTTTTATGTTGTGTGCCCTGTGATATCAGACTTGTGATCAGACTACTTCAATTAAATCGAGTGGTCGAGTCAGACTACTATGAAGAGTGTTGTTAAGGTAAACAAAACTCATAAATTCATGGCTTCAGCAGCACATTTTGGAGGGGTTTTAATAATTGTTTTTTTTTTGTAGTGTGAAATTCAGTCCCACAGTGTGTACATTAGTGTAGAACTTGTAGACCAACGAACTTTTATTGTGTTTACCTCACCTGAAAGTATATGCTCAATTACTTTTGTCGTTTTACCTGACTGTCGATTTCAGTGCCATCAACCTGAACCGACCTGCTAATTGCATTCTTGCACTTAATATGGAGGAACAAAAATTGCTGTGCTGGTTTCTTGAAGCAAGTGTCTCTTAAATTTGCTAATTTTTGATTAAAACTTATTTGGAAAATTCCATTGAAACTAGTCATCAACAATATTATAAATTCCTTCTGTAACTTCGGGTATAAACTGTCGCCAACTGCCTATTTCGGTAGTATTGTTATTGGAGCCCAAAAATCAATAAAACTTTGTATTTTTGGCATATGTGAATTTGTTGAGAGTTTAAGAGGTTCTTTAAGAGAGAGTTTCGAGTGAAATCTCAAGCCTTACAAAGAGGTTTGCTTTTGTAGTTGTGTGCGTGCAACAGAAAAACCTGTTTGAATTACACGTGAAAAAGGGGCAGGGTTGATATGGTAAGAATTTTCATGGTTAAGGGTCGATAAAACGGATTTTTAAAAGGGCTGAATGTAATTAAATGATAATTTGAGTGGTATTTTCATAGTGGTTTGAGTTGAATTACATATATTTATAAGAGGTGGCAGCACTTATGCCGCTGAAATAGAAATCTCAGTCCAAACTAATAAAATTATGCAAAATGTAGTATAAAAACAGCAGAGCTAAATTCGGAGTAGACAAAGACACATACATTTAGAGAAATGTCTTAGAAGATACAATAGCACCGAAATTATTTCAAATAGCATTGGAGATAGTTAAACGAAAAAGTGGTATTAATACAGAATGGAACATGTTTTGTAGAAGTTGTAAGATACTTGGGTATGTACACGACAACAACACAACGATAAGAGTAGGATAAATCATCACAATAAGAATGATACAATTGGCATCATTGTGTATATAAGATATAACAGAGTGAGGTGACTTATACATTTAATTCGTCCTAGATGAAAGTAGAATGGCTGACAAAGAGGATCTTTGAAGAAAGCTGCCCCGTAGGACAAGCAAGAACACGCTGGTGGGACAAGGTAGAAAAGGATATAGCTAATTTATGCTACTATGCTTACTAACAAAAATCTGGAGAGAAAGACGAGGACGTTGGAAGGTGAAAATTGAGACATCTGCCGCATTTGCAGACTCGGGCGCAAGGCGATCGGGACAATTTCAGAATTGTTTCTACACTAGAGTTGTTACACATTGAGATAGTCAAAGTAAGACAATCACCAAAACCAATAGTATAGTGCATCCTCAGTGCCTCAAAAGACTCAAAAGAGGCTGCAAAACCACCATGGCTCCCGGCTCTGACAGCACTCAACCAGCAAGGGTGAAGTACCAATAGCAACGCAGCGCCCAAAGAATCCTTACTCGAGAGTTGCGAAGTGTGAAATTATCGAGAGACAACAAGCCTCAATAAGGTGGGCGACGCAGGTTGTCAGCAAGCATACTTAGCAAAGCCAACACCAAAGCGGAGGAGGTTTCTTGAGGAACCGAATCATCCTGAGGCTAAGCGTACTAGGAAAAGTCACAATCTACTTCCTTCTACTACTAAGACCTATAGCCAAGTGCTAGAAGGTCAGATCGTGATCGCCGCTATGAACGAATTCTGCTGATAAATGAAGGAAAACTGAGGTCAGGCTCGTGACGATTTTCCTCCCAATTCTTCAGGAGCACCCTGGCACGGATAACATCAGCATCAGAGCCGCGTGAAGCTTATCCCATGTACCGATCAGAGATATGTCGATCTCTATGAAATTGTCATATCCAGAATCGGGGAAGCATGACCAGGCACTAAACTCAAGGGCGTTATGAGGGAGGCGATCCCGAATCGACCGAGGGCACGTTTCTGGATCCCAGTGGAACCAGGTGAGCCTCAGGCTATTCTGGATATTATTCGGTTGAGTAACCCTACATGCGCCATCGTGGAAGATTACAAAACCGGAGGATCTGGAGGGGACAACCGAGCGGTTACACACTCGTAATTAGCAGGGAGTCGCTAAGACATTTGGCCCTGATCTGGTGGCGCCGTAAGTTAGCGTTCTCCTCCATAACACTGAGGCCTTTTAAAAAAGACATCTTGCCCTTCAAAGCTCTCCTAGTGGAGTCCAGGACTTATTCAACTCAGAGTAAATTAAAAAAAATAAATTTTTTCGTAAGCACCCTGTATGTTAATTGGTAGTAGGGATAGCCCCTTCTCTAGAACTTTTTTTTTTCTCCAAAAACATCCTGGAATCACCCCTGAAAATATAAGTCACGAAGTCCAACAAGGGATTTATTGAACGTCTGATGATCTATAGAAGTCGTGAATGAGTGCTTATTAGTATTTTAAATCTTTAAGGCGCCAATACATATCTCAAAATAGCATTTTGTACTGGAAAATGTATGTGAAATTGTGGCAACGTATCAAGGCAGCAGTGATGATCTAGGGAACTGGGAAATTTTAAATAAATGAGGTCTCAGTACCATTTACCATTGTGTAAGACACAAATTCACTGCCTCGTGTAAGTTCGGCTCAACTCTTCGAAAATATAAAAGCATGTAGAGGCAGCTGCTAAATTGACTCCTCTGAACATTTTCATATAGATAATCGCCGTCATGGTTGTTTCTCTGTAAACTGGTAAATTTTTGCAAGAAATCTGTCCCAGCAACTTTTTTACGTGAATATGAAAAAACACTATACAATTAAATAGATATCTATCTGGTGGATAATAAACAGTACGGGACCCAAATATATTTGTTTTATTTTAGGACTTTTTGAGCAAATTAAAAAAATTCGACACAGTGGACTGTCGCATCTGTCAGAGGACTGTATATATATAAGAGAAATAAGCTTTTATTAGTAGTATATATACTTTAAAAACATTCTTTATAACGCATATATATAAAAATAAACCAGTCTTCTTTGATAGTTCCAAGTTCTCTGTGAAGTTCCAAGTAAACTTGTGAACTTTTGTTTCCTCCTTAAACACACTCTTCTTTCTCGAGCCATGATTAAAAGATGGTTATAGACCTAAAACAAAGGCAAAAGTACAATAACAGTCCCCTAATAAATGAAACAGTCCTCTATTTGGGGATTGTTGACAGGGGACTGTTGACAGGGGACTGTTTAATTTGTGTAATTGTTACGGTACCATAAAATCCCTTTATTATTACCTTATTTTGTTATATAGAAACAATATAAGACATCTTATTTAGAAGGATGCACAATATAGATAACTGGAACACTTTAAAAAAAGCAAAATAACACTTGACAGGGGACTGTCGAATAATGCGTACCGATGCGCGCATGTGACCCACTAACTCGTGTAACACTAAACAAAATGAGGTATAGCTACTTTTGGGGGTAACAGAGCTAACTTCATGTCGTTCACGTTCCGTTACGCCCATTAACAAGTCTGTCTTTACTGTAGATGGCCTGGTGCGTAACTCGAAACTTTGACAGGGGACTGTTCATGAAATTCGGGGACCAACTTTAGGTTAAATTAAAATGATCAAAAAATAGTTTCAATAAATTAATATTAGAATCTAATAGCATATCATTTCATATTGATTAAATTGTGGTATATAAGTTAATTGTTTTTAGAATATTAGTACAATCAATGAGCTCAACAGAAAATATTTTGGTTTGGTGACCGGCCAGGGGACTGTTTTTAGACCTAAAACATACGTTATTGAAACCATATAGGTTTTTAAATGAGATATTTTCTATATTGTATACTATAGTTTAGATGGTTATAAATTTAAATTTACAGAATTATAAATATTTATCCCCATAGTTTACGTATTATTTGCCAAAGACAGCGATTTTACCACTTTTGTGAGAAACACCCTCATAAGTGCATTAAGAGTTCAGATCTCATGGAACTGGCCCACTACAGTCAAAGGACATATGAATATCCTTAACAGTATCCCAAACATTTCATTTTGGCAGCGATTCCGACCATATATTTGTTGAATTTGTTTCACTGTCACGCTGTGAATGAGAGCTGCTCTTCCTACGGAAAGGGAGCCCAAGAAATCACTACTGGTTCATCGATGAGTCAAAAATTAAACATGGTACAGGGGCCCAACTCCCAAGTTTCCAATTGCAATGTGAAGGTGAATGTGAAGGCCCTTATTTTTCCTGACTGAAATATACATGTCATTAGAACCTGCGCTTGGGTTCTTAAGAAGGGCTTACAAAAACGAAAAGCAGCAATCAGAGGCGAGAGGCGAGGCGATGAAAAGGTTGATGCCCTGAGTAAACAGGACCTGCTATTATGGCATTCACCAGGGTACTGAAAAAGTTGTTTGCCGATCGCGCTTTGATGAAACATACCTTATGAGAACGAGAGATCTTCCGAGCTTGACGCGGAAAAATAGGGTCTGGGTATGGGTCTTTGGATACTGGAGTATCGAGGGCAATTAGACCAAAGAAAAGCTCATAGGAGGGGTCTAATATGCTGGTTCAGGATCCAGAATCTTTCTTTGGAAAACCATTATCAACCATTACCCACAAGTCCTTAATAGAAGACTGGGTGGACTAAAGCTAACCTATTAGGAATTGCTCCCAGGTCTTAGATACTTAGGGGATGTGTGGCCGCCTATTAAGCCTATGCCTATAGGAGACACCGCTGGGGTTCGCACCCAGACGTTAGTGTACGATTCCTACTGATTAAACTGCCCAATCAACGGAATGCTGCTCTGCCAATTAAGGTCGTCCAGTTTCTGGAAAGCGTCTCTTACTATATGTGTCGGAGCTATTACTAGCCCTACTTACCCTTGTAAGCTCACTCATGTTGTCTAGCTAGACGATGCTTGGGTCACTGCCAGTCTGGTTTTCCCCCGGTTGCATTTCGCTCTGCAGCACGCAACTGGGTCGAGTTAGGTCCAACTTTCGGTACTATTCCGGCCATACCTTATTTTTCTTGGGCTTTTGCTAAAGGGGTCTCTGTCGATGGCTTCCACGCTGAGGCAGGACCATTTCTTACATCTGCGTCTTTTGTTCTATGGATTGTCCATAACTTGTTTCCACGAGTTCACCATGGTAAAACCGTATACCAAATAAGGCATTTGGCGCACACCGTTTGCGACCAACTTCTTTAACAACTGGCTGACCATAAGGCCCTCAGCGAGCTGCCTTCACAACTTAGCTTAAGAGCGTGCTGATTTCGGGTCGCTGGGGCCACCATTTGTATGGAGGCATTCCCGCATCCAACAACAGGGGAACGAGAAATAATATATCTATCGACGAATAGAACCTTAAAGTATTTGGTAAAATAGCCTATGTACCTTTGGCCTACAATTACAAATACAACTGGCTAACAGAGATAAACGAAATTCTCACTCTGCAAAACAGTAATACAATCACGATAATAGACCAAACAAGGGAGGATAGAATATGGCGATGAAAGAAAACCATATCCCAAAATGACTCATAGTAGCAAAAATTTCGGGAAATAGGCCGGTAGGCAGACTGAGGGAGAAATTCATGGACTCTGTGATAGCTGAAGCAAGGGCAATACGCAAAATTAAGAACTGGCGATTTGTTGCAAGAGACAGTCAAACTTGGAAGAATGCCCTAGAGGAGGCCAAAGCGCGATTTGTGCTGTAGCGTCATTGTGTGAATTTATGTGGGACTGCAGTACTGCCACCACAGTGTTGGATAGTCTCAAGAAACAGAATGCCGACTCTACATGGAACACAACAGAACTTTTTCTAAGAACATGCTCTGTTCTAATTTGGCTTGGAAAACAAAGGGTTATCAGAGGATTTCTACGCCCCATAAAGTTCAGTCTTTTTCTACAAAAGCCGTTCTTGCCTTCGTCTGGAGGATCTACGGTATTTCCCGTGATTGGGGTATTTTACATAATAGGCGTAAATAGGTCACGGTTCCCACCATATTTTAACAATAATAGTTTAGGAAACTCTCAATTAACTTTTTAAAAATATCTAAGCTAAACAATATCACGTAACAAGTGATCTTTTTTTTATGTGGGTTTATATGGTCAAGCTAAGGAATAACTCTTTGTACCACTATACCGCCATGTCGTTAAACTAGAGCTAGAGCTACGGTCTAATTTGGTACAGGGATCTTTATACATTTTAGCTGCGCTTTAAACGATCCTGGTA
Source organism: Thereva unica (assembly GCA_949987705.1). Taxonomy (NCBI): domain Eukaryota; kingdom Metazoa; phylum Arthropoda; class Insecta; order Diptera; family Therevidae; genus Thereva; species Thereva unica. The sequence goes on along the minus strand of OX465285.1, from coordinate 19,952,310 downwards.
ATTAAAATTTTTATTACCGTAATAAAAAATTGCATTACACTACTTAAAGATTTCATTATACTACTTGAATTTCATTACCGTAATTAAAGATTTTATTACCGTATTTAAAGTTTTCATTACCATAATAATAAAATAACTAGAAACAACTATAAGACTACTGTTTATTTTTCGCTATCGGCATATGGTAAAATACTAAGCTTAGGTATCTGACATAGTTCTTTAGGAACGTAAAATCTAATTAAACAAGAAAATTTCTAATTGATAATAATTACAAAATAAAAATAAATATATATTAAAACAATTTTTTTTCTCTTCGTCTTTTAGCAAAAATCGGCATTTTTTATACAGTATTCTTTGGAGTATTAGCAGCACTAGTTGCTATATGTATGTGGGTATTCTTTCAAACATTAGATCCTCGAATACCGAAATGGATGCTTGACAACTCATTAATTGGTACCAATCCTGGTAAGAAATATTTTTGATAAATTACATATACTTCATATTTAAATTATTTTTTTCTTCTTTCTATCTACAGGACTAGGTTTCAGACCTTTACCACCAGAGGAGAATGTTGAAAGTACATTAATCTGGTACAAAGGAACAGAATATGCAAATTACAAATATTGGACAAATTCTCTTAATGAATTTCTTGCAGGTAAGAGTCGCCCGAGATTCATACGTTTACGCAAAACTTCATTACGTAAAGCATACATAATATGATGTTACACTATAACACCGTTGATAAATTTTCATTAATTTCAATATATGCAATTTTATACGAAATTATTTTATTTATGTAGATATACAGCAATGACATGAAAATAAATCGAATATGGATAAAAGCCAGAAATTATTTTAGGATTTCTTCGCTCGTCTCGCGCACTTTTATATATTTCTCATTTTATTTCATATTATTTCAATGTCACGCGATGAGCGTCGTGTATGCGCGACTAGTAAATTGCATAATCATCACATTTTGAATTATTATGATTTCTATTCTATTTCCAAAAATAACACAAAATATTAAAATATCTCCCTTATCCTTTTTCAGTATACAAAGTGCCAGGCTTAACACCTGGACGTGGTCAAAACATTTTCAACTGTGATTACAATCAGCCCCCACCAAAGGGTCAGGTGTGTGATGTCGATATAAAGAGTTGGGGCCCATGCACACAGGAAAATAATTACAATTATCACAAAAGTGCACCGTGCGTTTTCTTAAAACTAAATAAAATCTACGGATGGGTTCCGGAATATTACAATGACTCGACCAGCTTACCTGATAATATGCCAAAAAATCTTAAGGAATACATTAATGGCACGGACAAGCATAAAGTTAGTATTGAAAATAATTTTTGAGATATTGTCTAATGTAATTTTGTTTTGTTTTTTTAGTTGAACACAATTTGGGTGTCCTGTGAAGGTGAAAATCCTGCAGATCATGAAAATATTGGCCCTGTTGAATATCTTCCGATACGAGGATTCCCCGGATACTTCTATCCCTATCAAAATTCTGAGGGATACTTGAGTCCACTTGTAGCAGTACACTTTCAACGTCCAACACGTAAGAAAACAAATTTTATACCAATACTGGTTTGTTTATGTGGAATTTGGCAAACAGTTTTCATTCATAATCAATACTCGAATTTGATCAATTATAAAAAATCTGGAAGGGAATATAGACAAAGAGGTTTGGCGATTTATGGTAGGAAGGCATAGCAAAAATCCTGATTGAAAAATGAGTCCAAGCTTAGGAGTCGCCCTTTGTACTACCAGTCCGTCATGTCGTATTTTTCCGTTATTCAATTTCTAGTAGAAAGCTTGGTTCGAAGCAAGGAATAGAAGACAGGATAGGTTAATAAGAGTCTGGAGGGTACTGAAGAAGGAGCCGAGGAATCATTCATTTGCACTCCTGGATGTAAAAGCTCATACAAAGAAGAAGAAATTTGCATGTAACAAAAATCAAAACAACTTCAATTTTGCAAGATCGATGTCCTCAATACCATCCGACTGAGCCATAGACGCAGCCGTCAAAGTTAGCAGAACACAACATCGTCTTGAAACAAGTGATTTCCGTTTACCAGGCTGAGACGCCGGCAATATGGAAAATGGAGGAGTAACGTTCGCTTTGTGTACAGGATATACACCACAATTACAAGGCCCATGGTAACTTATGAAGCTTTAGTTTGGTGGCACAGAACGGCGCGGCGCTTAAGGGTTTCATAACCAATTTTCGCGAAATTCAAAGAATAGCCTGTCTTTCCATCACTGACTCTCCTCAATTTATTTGGTATATCACTTGAGGTAGAGAAGTCCGCCATAAATGCGGCGCTGCGGCTGAAAGCGAATGATTACCGGTGCTGGTCTTGGGCGAGGACAGTCGATAATAATCAGCATCATGAAAGAGATTCCAGAGCGGGGATGCTATCGGATTCTATCGGAATCGCAAAAATTAATAGGCTAATCTGGAGTTTTCCTAAAGTATTGCCGGGTGGACTAGTATGGTACACGGATGGCTCCAAAATAAAGACAGCTGTGGGCACTGAAATCTGGAATGAAAGCCCCAGATTCAGTAGGGCGATAAGCCTTGGCACCTTAGCAGCTATCGTTCAACCAGAGGTGTACACTGTCTACACTCATGAGAACTTAAGAAGGCCCTACCATAACAAAAGGATCTTAGTGCGATAAGGTCCAGTAGGTCTAAGTCAAAATTAGTTTGGGACTGCCAACGTGCTCTGAGCTGGGCGTTCTCAATCAAGTTACCCTTGTTTGGGTAACGGGTCACCGGGGCTTCAAACGCAACGAAAATGTGGATGCCTTGGCTAAACAAGGCTCTGATATTGCATTCATCGATCCAGAACCGGCTGTTCGGGCATCCAGCAGCTTGCTGCAAAGGGCCCTGGCCGATCGGGCTTTGATAAAACATACTGAACGCTGGAAGTCCGCGCAAGCTCGAGATGCCTCGTTAGGTCTACTACTGTTCTGATCTTTCCTGATCTTTATGAACAGCCGATCTGATCTTTTCTGATCTTTATGTCTCAAAGCGCCCCAAATCCAATTCAACGTTTCGCTGAGTATGGCACTCAAACCTATGAAAATACAACGTCACGCTATCGTGACCTTATAGACAGGGTGTCCACCGGCGGTTTTAAAGTAAAGTTATTTATTTAGTATCTTCATGCGAATCGCTGGTGTTCTAAGGCACCAGTCGATGTCAACATAGCGACTTTTTAGTTTTCCCAAGAAAATTCTCTTTAGTTTCTCTGTTGAGACCTTCACGGTTTCACCTTAACGCGCAGGAGACGAAAATCATTCCGGAACACATTCCTATGGATTTCAAAAAATTTACTATCCCACGTGATTTAGGTTTTCTGGAATAGTATCAGAAGTTGAAGCTTGAAGATCCAGGCAGTGATTCATTTCTAACTGCCCTTTTCTCTCTGAGTTTCAGCACCCAAGCCCACATCAAAACTGGTTTATTCTGCGAATATCACACTGCGAACTACAGAATTATTTTTTGCTTTGGGCTCTCGTCCACTGACTTATAGTTACTAAATAACCCACAAAGCTCCGGCTTTGAATAAGAATCCTCTGCCCACTACCTCGATTCTTGCCAAATCTTGTAAAATCTGCCGGCGAACACCCTGTAGCGATGATTCAGCGTTTCGAAATTCAAATTCTTTCTTATTTCTGTGATATCTACCTTGTAGTCCGAACTAGCGTGTCACCGTAGGAATTTCCACAATCACTAAAATTTCTTGTGTTTCGAGTCGAGCCTGTTAAAGTCTCTTCTTCCAATGGGCTCTACGTTTTGCAAGTTCTGTCCTCTTCAACTTTTGTATACATATCTTGAAGGACGTCATCCACACACATATTTCTTAGTCATTCTAAGCCTCTTTCCCTTGGTCGTGGGCCTGCTACTAGTCAATTGGTGTAGACTACTAGTCACTTCACCTACTAGCTTACTAGGCCAAAGTATTGATGCAATTCTTCCACTAGGTGAAAGGCTATCTCTCAGAGACGACGGTCGTTTTTACTGTCGACAGTTCTATTACTGGTTATCGGACGGCAAGCTGTAGTCGAAAAAGCATTTTTGGAGTTTATGCCGACTAGTGACATGGCAGGGAGAAATTTGGCTAATCTTATTGTAAGTGGTTTAAAAAAGAACGGCATAGACTGCTGAATTGTTGGGTAGGGATACGACGGGGGCGCAGCAATGGCCGGACTGTTTCATGGTGCTAAAGTGTATGTACGCAAAGGATGTTCAGAAATACTCTACGTTCACTTCGGTGCATACTTACTGAATCTGGTCATATCAAATTCTTGCTCTCAAACTGACATCCACAATTGAGTTGGTGAAGTGCAGTCAATCGGTAGTTGCTTTCACATGTCAGCTCAGCGTACAGTCATCCCGAAAAGACAAATACTAGAAGTTTTTCCAACCAACAGTTCTGGCAATGTGTGAAAGAGTTGCAAGAAAACCCCAACATTGACACACCGCAGAAATCATGTCAAATGTTGAGCCAATTGGGATCGATCAACTTCACAATAACCTTGTTTATCTTGGAGAAGATATGTAGATGATGTAAAAAGTCCTCTAACTGCTCATTTCTTCAATCATCGGACAAGCATTACTGCCTGAGGCAGCATTTAGTCCCAAAACTGTGAAACTTGTGCTAACGCTTTAACGAGTGTATTGCAGAGTATGCAGCAGTTCTGCCAGACACGAATACAGCAATTGTCAAAGCTTAGTTTAAAATCTGGCAAAAAGTGTGCCGCTTTGACAACAGAGCCAAGAGTGCTGTGGAAGCAATGGACCGCTGTCATTAAAAGTCTTGGTTGCCCTTCCCGTCGGGGTTGCCCGAGAGAACATGCACAATTCACATCGCCCCGGAGAAAGCGGTTACTAAATTTACGAAGAAAATAGAAGAACTCTTTTAGCCCCTCCAAAATATAGTCCTGGGTACGACTAGGTACGAAAGCCAAATCGAAATGTGCCTGGTTACTAATGATGATTTATTACAAAAAATGTTGATCGTCTATACAGACCTATACAACCGACGTTAGATGCTCCACAATAAAATGTTATCGGCTAATATTCACAACTGTCAAATATCAACTGTCAAATCACAGCCAAACCAAAATGGCGGCCAAATAAAATCATTCTGAAACATAAAACACGCTCTGTATAATTCCAGAGGCCTTGTAACTTGTTCTATCTATCTATCTATATCTTAACATTTACAAAATTATTAGAGATTCAAACTAATTTTATATGTATATTAAAATTAAATCCTTTGCTGTCATCTATACTTGCTCTCAGTTGAACTGGGTTGAAATGCATTATTCAAACTGTCGAATTTATTTAGATTAAATTGATTTTATTTTTTGCCTTTCAGGAGGAATCATCATAAACATCGAATGCAAAGCGTGGGCAAGAAATATTCATCATGATCGAAAAGAGCGGATAGGTTCTGTACACTTTGAGCTGCTGATTGATTAACCAACGGCCGAACAAAATCAAAAAACAGCAACAGAAATTTTTTTTTAAACACAACCACAAAAAAAAAATTCCCTTCCTTAACTCTTAATTTAAATATAATGAATCTCATTAGAAAAAATCAACAGAAGAAAGCAATCCACAAAAACTGGATATGTATTATTATTAAAAATAAAAAAAGAAAAGTGAAAGTAATTTTTCACCAAATTTTCCGATACGAATTTGTATAAAATAAAAATAAAAAAAAAACTTCACAAGTGCTAAAGTAAAGACATCGTGGCGTAGCTGTTAATTTTTGTTATATTTTATTTAATTGTAACTTTATTTAAAAAAGAAAAGAAAATAGATAAAGAAATAATGTTTTGTGTCGATAAAAGTTTACATAATAGCTAATATTGAATTGTTCTTGTTTCAAAACAGAGAAATGCAAACAAGCAAGTAGTTTTAGAGCTCTCCAGCGCGGCAGTCTTTGTGTATAAAAAAGCAAGTCCGTAAGTTAAAATCATGTATACCGAGATCCTTATTTAAAGCAAGGAGAAAGAGCAAACCCAAAGACTTGTACCTTCTGTGCACTGTAAGTAGTTCTGAGTTCCCTGATTTTTAGACATAATTTTTAAACAACTGCCATTGATAACCTGTGTTTGATTTCTTCAATGTAAACACAAAAAAAAAATGAAATGAAAAGCTATTTTTAAATAAACCGATTTTCGAAAAATTTCAATGTGAGTTTTGTATAAAGACGAATGGAGAACTGTTCAGTAGATTATAAAAGAAGTTCAAAAAGATAAAAAAATAACACCATGGGTGGAGGAAATTAAATAAATAAAATATTTATAACTAGCAAAAACCCGCGTGCGTTGCAACGCCTTTTAATAAAAAAAAATTATGTGGGCATACTCCGGGATAGGAAATGGTTATAATGAAGCATGGTTATGGGTACATAAAAGAATTTAGAGTTACCTATAAAAAATATGCTTCAAATTTATTAAAATTCGAGGTTGAGCACCACCTATCAAAAAAAAAATTATGTGTGCGTTGTACTCGGTAGGAAAAAAAGTATAATGAAAAAACAATAAATCTGGAAAAAATTGCCTCTTCCCAATCTTATCGGTGATTCAATTAGAACAGCGTTATGTATTCAAGTAGATGCATCTAAACATATTCTTCTTCTTTGATCCGTTAGCTGGCGGTCCGAGCGGGACGTCCCCGCAACGGATACGCTGCTGTCGGTGCCGCTGGGTCCCGAACTCTATTCACGATTCGCTTCCATTCTTCTCGGTTTTTGGCGGTGTCTCGAGCCTCGGTAACTGATAATCGTTGATTCTTTAAGTCACCCTCGATATTCTTCAACCAGGTTTTCTTCGGTGCCGATCGCTGTATTCTCCAGTCTGCAGGACGGTCTCGCCAGAGAAGTTTACGTGGCAAGCGGTTATCATCCATTCGGCAAACATGTCCAAACCACCGTAGTCGACGTTTTTGCATTTCTTCTTCGATCAGTGTTTGCTGATCGCATCTTTGTCTGACAACCTCGTTTCGAAGGCGATCACGGAGTGAGACACGGAGGATCTGCCTCAAACATCGCATTTGGAAGACCTCGAGCTTCTTAACGTCCGGTTTGAGCAGTGTCCACGTTTCAGATCCATAAAGAAGAATCGGAAGAATCAACGTTCGGTAAAGACGTAGTTTTGTTTTGATGGAGATATTTGCTCGTTTCCATACGCACCACTTGAGCGAGGCGAATGTTGCTGTTGCCTGGCCGATACGGCTGTGAACGTCGGCCGTCGATGCTACTTTCGTTTCCTCAACCATAACTAAACATATAACTTCTCGGTGAATTGGAATTTTAACTTTCTCTTTTCGGTTAGCCGTTACACTGCTCCTTTCTTACTCAGTATTCGTCCCGAACACAGCTTCCTCCAGGTCCCGTTTTTTCCGATCGAACTTTTTGGAAGCGATAGATCGTTTAACCTCGTGATGACAATGTAGGGGCGCACAAATTTGCAAACTTCGACTCTTTCTACCGTTTTTACTGTTTCTATACTGGTTAGAGGGAATTTTAGAAATTTACTACATTTCAGAATGTGGCTTGGGAAAATTCGTGCGTCTTATTGGACCCGCAATTTTGAATTTATAAGCTTTGATCATAAATTCGTTGTTTGCCCTAAAAGCCCCCAGATACCGATTTTCATTGCAATCGGAATACAATTGGAAAAATTCGTCGGCCATATTGGCGCGGCCATTTTGAATTTATAAGTTTTGATCATAAATTCGTTATTTGCAACCTTAAAAACCCCTAGATATTCACTTTCATTGGAATCGGAATACAATTGGAAAAATTCGTCCGCCATTTTGAATTTATAAGTTTTGATCATAAATTCGTTATTTGCAACCTTAAAAACCCCTAGATATTCACTTTCATTGGAATCGGAATACAATTGGAAAAATTCGTCCGCCATTTTGAATTTATAAGTTTTGATCATAAATTCGTTATTTGCAACCTTAAAATCCCCCAGATTTCGATTTTCATTGGAATCGGAACACAATTGGCAAATTCGTCGGCCATATTGGCACGGCCATTTTGAATTTATAAGTTTTGATCATAAATTCGTTATTTGCAACCTTAAAATTCCCCAGATTTCGATTTTCATTGGAATCGGAACACAATTGGCAAATTCGTCGGCCATATTGGCACGGCCATTTTGAATTTTTTTATAAATTATAGCCTATATGTTATTCTGATATATGAGCTATATTATTGTAAAGTTTCATTAAAATCCATTCAGTAGTTTTTGCGTGAAAGAGTAACAAACATACATACAAACATTCACGTTTATAATATTAGTAAGATTTAGTTAATAATAATTTAAGTACAAATATAAAGGTCTGCGCAACTCCTTACTTGCTTACATCCGCAGAACCGACAGTTACGATTAACTACCCCCTATTCTGTTTAGATAGTTACTGAGCGAACTGTGGTCCGTCAGGAGATCTGCTATTCTTTACATGCCCCACCTATTGAAACTTAAAAGTTGGCTTTAACTTTGTCGAATTGAATTAATGTTTTAGGTCGATGGACAGCCTGTGTCCTTTGTGCTTGTTGATCCAAGGCTTGATAGCCGATCTTAATTGCCAACAAGCTTGGAGGTCTACTAGTACGTGTCGAGGTCTACTAGTACAGGTTTGGAGGTCTACTAGTACGTGTCTGGGGTGGGCCATATACTCCCAGCCCTACCCCACTATCGGGTTTGAAATCGTTCGTATACCAAAGCCCTTGTTTCCTCTACTTCCTTTCATGCTGCAATTCCGACTGATCTCTGATAATATCCATAACTGGTTTGTCGAAGCCCAGATTGGCAGAAAAGGTATCGGACAATGTGTTCCACTGTTTCAGGTTTAATTCCTTAGGAATCAATAGGTGATCCGCAATGTCTCCTGGCTTAAAGGAGTACAGTCCCTGTCAAGGTATCGCCCCTGATCGAACCTCCTTCTTCACTACTATGGAGCAGAGGGAGGTGCGTTAGGATTAAGCATGTGCTTTAGATACCGTGATACCACGGTATACAGAAACAGAAGGTACTATAAAAGAGACGACAGCTTCGAATACCGTTAAAATTGGGCGCCCAGTGACGTCAGCCCTAATGCAGAAACAACAACCACAGCTTCGATTTTATATGGAAAGCGGGCCCCACGTGACGTCAGCACTAAAATACCCTTTACGATAAAGAGGTCTTTTACATTACCTTGTTTCTGTATACCGTGCCATGATAATAAGACATGCCAATAAATCGGAGAAAGATGGGATAGGCAGGGAGAGCTTAAAGCAATGCGACGGATGAGTCTACTAAGAGTTTATAGCCCCATAGACTCGTACCAAATCTGGAGAAGTGGATTATGAGGGAGCTTGGGTGGGTGGGCCCTTTGATCGTCATGTACCACCAAAACATTAACCTCGATTAATCAGGAGTTGTATGAGTTATACAAAGACTGTAAATTTTTGATAAGCTACTGCGTTTATTTTGGGCCGACTACATCCAAAGAATGGATGACTCACGGATACCAAAAAAGCCCTGTATTTACTACCAGTTGACGAAAGCCCAGTTGGCAAACCACGATCAAGGTGGGAAGAAAGTGTTAAGGCTCCTCAACATCAAAAACTGGAGGCAAGCTGTGGAACGGAGAGACGTCTAGAGGAAGAAGCTGGTGGAGGCCAAGGCTCGAATTGGGTTACAGAGCCCAATCCAATTTTGGTACTATCTAAAGGGGAAGATTAGAAAATTTGCTTCCTTCCGAAGTTCTGGCTCCGACACCAGCTATGACCATATGACAGAGAGGCTTGTATGTGGTCCGAAATGGTGCGGCATCATATCATCTGCATGAGGCTCGACAAGAAGTCCGTCGTTTACGACTGAAGCTATTGGTATCGACTCAGTTCTAAGGAACTGGTTTGAGAGCTTTCTTTCTGGCGGTTCAAGTAAGGCAATATTGGATGGTGTTGAATCCAACGTTCACTCCATCCATCACTCCGGATGGCATTCCCCAAGGGTCGATTCTCTCTGCCTCTCATCTGCTCTCTTTCTAATATTCATTAAGGATCTGCTCTAAATCCCCCCAATCCTCCAATCGCATTTTTGCCGATGACGGTACTCTGCGTTACTCTTACACCTTCGACAAGATAAGACAAGCAAGTGCCAGACCTTATCTCTTAGATCGTGAACTCATCTCCAACTCTATTAACGCGAACATTAAGCTTATTCTTGACTAGGGCCACAAGAATCAATTCAAATTCAACGCAACCAAAACCAAGTACTGTCTTATCTCCACCACCACCTGCACCGATCTTCCCTCTATTCCAGTGGGCGAGAATCATCTATCAGCTAACCCATATCTTAACATCCTCGGTGTGACTTTATCCAACGATCTGCGATGGAAAAATCGCAAGTTCCAAGTCGCCAAACAAGCGTATCATTGCTGAGATGCAAGTTCCTCCTTCACCCAGCTGCCTTGGCTATGATCTACAAGTTCTATATTCGGCCCGCCTTGACTACGACTACAACTCGTATTTCTATGCGGGCGCCCCAAAAAGCACTTTGACTTGGCTAGACAAGGTGCAAACCGTGTGATCAAACTCATTGGCGATAGCATTCTTTGCACCTCCACCGACCACTGTAGGAATGTAGCAGGTTTTACCGCTATTACCACAGCTACTGCTCCACTGAAAACAGGATCTTTTAGCCTACATGGACACAAAAGACTTCCCAACTCGGCTCACCCGTTCTCACTGCAGCCTTCCTTTTCACTCACATTAAATTTGTTAATAACAAAATACTCAAAATAACTAAACCCACCCTGGCAACACGACGAGTATTGTTTTACAATAACTTTGAATTTAATTTTGAATTGTAACTTTTGAATTTAACTTGTTTAAAGATACTATTAAAATAATTAAAGGTATACTCACCCATCTCCTCCTTCGCCAATTATAGTACGTGGATTTTTGTCAAAATTAATTATGAGAGATTAGAGCGTCTGGCTACCAATGGTTCCTTGGTTCGATTCCACGCACAGCTTTAGTCATTCGCTTTTCCAATTAGTTTTTCATTCCTCCTTCTACTATCTTTCCCATTGGAGCTTGGTGTTCGATATTTAAGAAATGTATCAATGCCCTATATTTTAAATAGCCACCAAAGTTCTTATTGACCAAGGTATTTTCATATCAACTTACGTTTGACTTTCATTTTAATTGCAAATGTTTTAATGTTAAGGAAAGCTATTGACAGAATAAACATTTTTAAATGCACTATAACTATGAAAGTGATAATCGTGAAACTAGAACTCTTGTAGTTTTGAAGGTTGCCCAAGTAATTGTATATTGCAGAGAACAACACTGCATCGACCAATTTAGTACCAACACAATTGTGTGCACTTAGATAAAACTAAATATGACAACGCGACAATAAATAGAAACAAAACTCCCTCATGACACTCTAACAATATGTTTCAATTTGTATACAAGTCTTAATTACTAAAAAATTCCTTTAGAGACTAAATTTTAATCATTTGGCAAATAGTAAAAGGCACGTCGCCGCCATTAACATTATTAAACGTGAAAATTGAGTGACAAAAAATTCGCCCGAAAATAAAACTAAATACGAAAAAAAAATTGCTCCACATTTGGATGGATGGAGAGGAGTTGAAGCAAGTGGAAAACTTTTAATACATTAATTCTCCGACAAGGTTTCACGTGGTTTTAATTATCGTAATTATTGAGGTAGCCAATAGGTTTACATACGTGCGGCATTAAGGACAGCAGTCGATGGGGAACAATATTTAAATGTTTAATTAGCTAATTTTTCATTATTCGATGTGCGAACTGGCAGCAAGTGCAAGAAGTGCTTGCGAGAAGTGCTGCAAGTCTTCAATCATAAATATCGCAATAATTATGGCATTTTTTAGATGAATATGAAAAGGCATGAAATTGGCATTTTGATAAAATCGTTATTTAGAATCTAAAAATGGGTTAAGGGATTACTTTTTTTTTATAGTAATTTTATAGTAATTACAGGGAAAAATACTTGCAGAAACTGCTTCAAGGCAATTCGCATAACAAACAACGTTGTTTTTTCGACTTACAATTAGATGAACTAATGCCTTTCAACTATTGGCGATACATTTTCAATATAAAAATTATGACCTAACAAATTGTTGTTAAAGAAACTCTCACAAAACTGATCTTATAAATGATCTTATCTTTGATATCCGAAGGTAAGATTGACAAGACAGAATTTTACAGAATATTGATATCAGGGTATTTAGACCACTTAATGACTAATCGAAGAATGCGGATTAAGTACACTTGGAATATTCCATTCAACAACCTAAAATGAATTTATTCGAGTGTCGATCTCTTATCTTAGCGATAAAATTACATGAGGTAATTACATGGGTTACATCTTCCGACACTGTCATTCACAAAAACAAGAAAACTGCCGTCTTTCTCTGTAGCTACATAGGCGGTTAGAGTACCCCGGGTCAAGCGGCTAATAATAGCATACCAAAGTTCCTAATCTGGCGGATTATACCCTTTCTTGTTTATTTGGTAATCTGGTATTGTAGATGGCGTAAAAGAAGATCTGCGATTTCTACGTATAACAAATTGGAGAATTTAAGCCAGGGACTGTCAGTACTAACACGCTGTGGAGCTATTGATAAGAATAATTTTTATTACGAAAAAGGAGTGGTAAATAAGTGCCCTACTGGGACATTGCTATATACGTTTCCACCTCAAGCACATGTAAAGAAAGAGTCAGCCAACAGTGCCCTTACACTGACAGTTGCAAATAAGTTTAAACTTGGAGATCTAACAAAATATCTAAGTATACTCAATGAAGTTCAAAATGGGACCCTATAGGTCTCGATTGAGGGCCTTAAAAAGGGGTACTTGGAGAGATTCAACCCGAAAACACGATCACAACTCGGGTACACAGGTAGATACAAATTCAAAGGAAGAGAAACTGGAGCTGGTGCTTACCGAGCAAGATGTAGATTATGCAGTAGCGGTGGGGAAATTCCCTTTAGTTTTTTAAGCAAAGATATACACCAAAAACAATATGTCGGCACCCACAGCTTACATGAAAACACTAATGACAATGGACAACGAGTAATAGAGATGGCAACAAGTAAGAACTTGCTCATTGCAAGTACTTCATTTGCAGGTAAAGATATCCACCACCCCTGATGGAGCACTCGCAACCAAATAGACCATGTGTTGATAGACCGCGGCCAACTTTCGGTTCCGATGGCGGTACGAACGTACCGAGGTGCCAACTTCGACTCGGATCACAATCTTGTTGGTATGGTGCTACGGGAGCGCAATGCAACGCTGAAAAGGCAAAAGTCGTAGAGATCGGAACGACTGGTTCGATAATGAATGCAAGCTGGCAACTGAACTTAAGAATGCTGCGTACCAAGCAAATGCAGCGGTCTGAGAGAACCTGAACATCTCAGCTGCAAACTAGAACAGTAAAAGAGCGACGGGAGTTCTACCGCCACCAAGCTTAGGAGACGTTAGCAGAGCCATAACCCGGCTCAAAAACAACAAAACATCGGGTGCAGACGGTAGCCCAACGGAGCTGGTTAAATATAGAGAGCCTACATTACACCAAGTGATTCATGAATTAATTGTACAAGTATGGGAGCAGGAAGCGATGCCAGAAGGCTGTAGAAAAGGCATCCTCTGCCCGGTACTTAAAAAAGGAGATATTACAGCGTGCACTATCGCAGATCGCGATATAACGTTGTTGAGTATCGTGTATAAGATATTCTCCGCTATCCTACAAAACAGGATGGCCCCATACTCCAGAAACATCATAGGCCAATACCAGCGTGGCTTCAGCCCAGGTAAATCTGTTACGTGCGAATTTCACGTACGGTTCGGCTGAGCTCAGGGTTGGGCGCGGATTCGGGAAAAGTAAAATTTATTTAAGGCGCCACGTAGTTTTAAGGACTACGATCCTATAGTCGTGGGGCTTGAACCCACTCAGAGTAATCACAAAAAAATAAAATGTATAAAACCATTTGAAAGAAGAAAAAAAAATTCAAAAACTCTCAAAATAATTAATAATATAATTTCAATAAAAAAAAATATCCCATAACATAAAAAAAATAAATTAATAATATAATTTCAATAAAAAAAAATATCCCATAACATAAAAAAAAAAAATTAATAATATAATTTTAATAAAAATAAAAGAATAATAAAAAAAAGCGGGACTTAACTTAGGTTCCGTTTACTCCGATCCGCAATCCTTTCCTTTAACGGTCGCCTCCTCCAATAATTCCTCCGCTAACTCCTCCAAGGAAAATATTGTCTTCTAACTAGTTTCACTTTCACTCCACTCACTAATCACCACTGAAACACCAGAGAGAGCATTCATCAGGGGCCCAGCTTTATATCAGGAAAAGCCCACTATTCCTCTAATTCCCATTATTCCTCACCATTTCTAACCGTCCCACCCCACCGGGTGGGCTCGATTAAATCGGTTGGAATCGGGCTAACTTCTATCAACGGAAAAATTCATATTTGAAATCAACTTCTATTTCTGGGCGACATAATGCTACACCTCGGGAAATTCAGCGCCACGCATATTCTCGCAATCGGCGAAGGTACTTGAGCATGATAGCTCAAGATATGCTGACGGATTTCCCGGGTAGCTGGAGTTTTTCCCTTTTCAATCTCGAGCACTCCCTGATGGCCTTCCCTCTGCGCGATCAGAGTGTTAAGAACTTGGAGTCCTAGGAGCTGCTGACCTTTTTCCACTTATATGGAGGCCCTGTTTGACGCTGAGGATTGCGGATCGTTTACAGCATCGATACTACTCATAGGTAAGTTAATCGCAATAAGGGTATAATAATAGTTAATAATAATAATAATCTATGTCTCATATCCTCCTTCCAGGACGCGCCGGTTGCCGCCGATTCCTCTTCCCGTAGGTCATGGGCACCTTGGCTGTCAGGAAATTCGAACTCCCAATATTTCCAAGCGACGCGCCGGACATCTCCCCGAATTCACGCCCTTCGGCCAGGATCTATAAAAAAAAAGATTGATCAGCAGTAAAGTTCTTTAAGGGACGACATACATAGGTAAGTATCTATAGCATACTATTATATATTAAATATTAATGCCTCTCTATTTTTAGGTCGTAACAAATCAACGACTGATCAGATTTTCACCTTGAGGCAGACCATGGAAAAATGTCCAGAGTTTCAAAACTCAATTCAACACCTCTTCATAGACTTTAAAGCCGCCTATGATAGCATAGCCAGAGTATAGCTCCATTAAGGCATGAGAGAATTCGGCATCCCCAACAAGGTGACAACACTGTGACAAGCCAAGTGAAGGTATTCGGAATACTATTCCAGACCAATCAACATCTATAATGGACTGTGACAAGGGGACGGTCTGACCTGCCTCTTAGTGATGAGCAAACGCAAGAACACAACAAGACTAATCTAGTCTTGGTCTTGTCTTGTTCTTGTTCTTGTTCAGTCTATCTTGTTCTTGCAAGCATAACTAAGTCTTGTTCTTGTTCTTGGTCTTGCTTAATGTGCAAGAATAAGACAAGAATGCAAGAACAAGACCATTTTGGTTCAGGCCGCACATTGACCATATCGACCTTCTCATTGCTTTACAGTATCTTAGACGCTTTCGCATTAGGTTTGGTGTCATAATAAAGTCTTAGTGTATCTTATATGTCAAAGCATTCAAAGCGTTCATTTAAGCTACACCTTTAGCACTTTTAATTTTAATTGTGTTAATTGATTTGTGGTGCGAGTATAAGTATATACAGCTAACCTATACAATAACTAGCCAAACTGATAGAGTATAAGCACTTTAAAACATTTTTATCTAGAAGGTTGCCATAACATATTAGATTTGCGCATGCGGAAATTACTTAAATATATCAAATTTGTTTTTAGCTAATCTTTGTATAATCTGTTTAGATGATCTAGTCATATTATTCACAGGAAATCGATATGACATTTTGCTGGAAATGAATTTGTTTCAGGAAATAATGAAATTTGAAACTAAGAGTGTAATTCCGAATTTCGATCAAGAAAAAGGCATAAATATCGACTGAAATATGCTTCAGATGCAAACAAGATCATATAGTCACGATCAACGCCATAATATCAAAAAAATAAACCAAGCTGACTGCGCAGATAACGTCTATACTACTTCGACCCGCACCATGCACTTTGTAAAGCTTTCGAGTTTCTTTGTGGGCCCAATGCTATAAGCCAAAGAAGTGTGCTAAAAAATTTTGTGATAAAAACCGAAACGAAAAATATCGAATTTCAACGATATCACAGAACACGATCAGGTCCCGCTCGTTGATATCAACACACAGCCAACCGCGGGCGTTATCAGTCGCCCAGTAGACGCTTAACGATTCTATACTCTCACAGAATTCGTAATTGGACGAGCGAATTCTGTTTTAATCCAGATTAGAACGGTTTTCGCAGGGGCATGGCGGTGCGGCTTTAGTGCTTCAAAACACGTTCTCTGGAAGCACTTTTTTTTTGTCCGTTCTGATTACCTAGTTTGTCAACAGTGCGCTATCACGAATTTTATCGATATATAGGTGGTTTCTTTCCATTCGGTTTGAGATCAGAAAAAATATATTCTTCGACGTTCGTTCGTTGATATGATAGCGCTACGAAGACTCGAAGGAGATTGTATGTATATACAATATATTTTAGACGCCACTAGATCGGCAAGTTGATGGCGGTACACAGACCTAACGCCGCCAGACTTTGAAAAATTTTCCTGTTGTAATCGCTTCAAACTGCTTCCAACAACGAATGCCGCCCCGTCTCTCACCTGTGCGCGGCGCGGCGTCGATAAGGAATTATGTAAATTAGGGAATAAGTAGAAAGGTGACGCGAAGAACATTTTCTGATTACGTTTGAAGCGGATTAAACTAGAAACTAGATCAACCCGACACGATCGCGCTTATTACAAGTTTTGTTTAGTTTTAGATTTCGTGAATTCCGATGAAATCTTTGCTTTGAAGGTTGTGCGCTTGGGCTTTATTTATTTGGACATTTAATCGCCAAGGGGATTTTTGTTTCAACTAAAGAAAATAACGTTTAGATAGATTATTTACCTGATCAAGCAATGTACAGTCTCTTACCTAGAAACGAAATGTTTTCGCCTTTTTCTTGTGATATTAGTTTAGTATAATTATTTTCTTAATGAAAAAGTCTTTTATAAGAAGCGAATTACGCTGTTTGTAGTACTTTAATTACGTCATAATTACGTTTTTTTAATTTATTGGAAAAAATCGAATCCAATTACGAAAAATAAATAACACACTTAAGTCGTTCTCGTTTTCAATGCTGATTAATTACTACATTCATATTATGAATCATAATAATCACCCTGAAATTCTCTGTCTGTATTTACACAAATGTAATTGAATATGTTCGAAATTGAAACACTGGTGCCAATATATATATTGTATAATTACGTTATTTTTTCCTTTCTCCAATTTCGAAGAACTTTTCTTCACAAAGCCAATGACAAATAACAAATAATATAAACATTTTTTTAAAATCGCAGTAAAACAGAGCAGTAAACCACACATTATTATCTTTTGCTTATAAATTCTCAATTACTTTATTTACGCAATAGTAAAAGTGTGTGTTTTATTATAAATCAAACATATTATAAGTGATTATCTGTCGGCCTTAGTTACACGCTAATAGGCTCATGAAAAACAGGCAAATTATATTTATATGGCAAAATGGCAAAAATGATTCCAATTCGCTGATATCTATTTTGAAATTAATTAAATTTTTTGAAATGATAACATCATGATTTTTGAGTGACTGACTATAGACAGATACATTTTATGGTTGTATTTGTATTTCTGCGGTGGGATCGTTCGGCAGTTCATACATCTTAACCTGCAGTAGATCATCTGTGTAATCCCTATACAATAAATAGCTGTGTTTTTTCAAGAACTGGACTTAGGTTACTTATCAGTCTTAAAATATGGTTTGGATTGGTGTTTCACACTTTTTAGATGTTAATCGCTGTTTGCGTTTTTAGGCGTTAAGCTGTGTTTCTCTAGTGCAGCATAATTACCTTAGAAAGTGTTATGGGGTGTCTGTTTCTACCTGACATAATCTAAAAGTTATCTTCAGGTGATATGTACATAACAGTATACTGTCCTCCTACCATGACAGCAATACTACCTCTTTCTCCCAGGCGTCGAAAGCACCCTGGTAGAATAACATGTGTACGCGTAAGAACGTTAGAAACCTATTCAAAATGGAAAAATATGCCGGGCAGTGGGAAGTATACAGATTCACTCTTACATGTCATAAATTCTATCGATATAAAGCTTATCGACACTTTTTATGGCAACGGTCTACACCAAATTATCAGAACCCCTAATTCTTCTGGAAAATGGTTAGACCTAATTTTCACTAATTCACATGAGGAGCTAAACCTTCTGCCTGCTTCGCCTGAGGAAAACCTATTTAGCAATTCTGTCCACCACTCCGCATGGATCCTAGAGATTAATTTCACAATCTCTAAACACAGCACTTCATACAATAATTCAATTATTTATGACTTTAAGAATGCGAACTTTAACAGCATCAGCTTCGAATTATCTCTAGTTGACTGGGAAAATAGGCTATTGGGTAATGATATTGACGAAATAGTGTCTTCATTTTACACTATTATTTTCAACATTATTGACAAATATGTGCCCAGAATCAAAAAAAGGGATAAATTATCTGAACCATGGCTGGATAAAAATATTCGAAAAATTCGTAATCAGAGAAATAAATTATATAAACTGATTAGGAACAACCCTAATGTATAGATGCGGAACAGAAATTAGCATACACTAGGTTAGCCTCAGAATTTACTCTTAGGTCGCGTGAGGCCTATACAACATATCTTGACTCTGTCGGGGATAACATTATTCAGAATCCTAGAAAATTTTTCGATTTCGTTAACATAAAACGAAAGACCCTAGGCTATCCAACGACTATGACAAACGGCAGAAAACAATCTTCATGTCCCCAAGAAATTTGCAACATGTTTGCTGACAAATTCATTGAAGTCTTTTGCCCAAAGTCTAATGTAGTACACACTGACCCAGTAAGTACGCGCAATGACACTAGAATTTCTATAACTGATGTATCTCTATCCCTTGACGATGTAATGACCGGTATAAACAATCTCGACATCAATAAAGGTCATGGTCCTGACAACCTGCCTCCTTTGTTTTTGCAGAGCTGTTCAAATCAAATTTTGGTTCCCCTCCATATTATCTTCAACAAATCATTATCGACAGGAAAGTTCCCTAAGATATGGAAAAAGTCCTATCTTACTCCGATCCATAAAACATCTAATAAGCACTCGGTGGAAAACTACAGGGGTGGTATTGGCATCTTATCAACTATTCCTAAACTTTTCGAGAAACTTGTTTACGATAAGATTGCCCCTCCAATCGACCCATGTCTTAATGAACAGCAACATGGTTTCAGAAAGGGACGATCGACTACTACAAACCTTATGATTCTAACCTCCAATCTACCTACTATGTGCTATGGAGAAGGGTCATCAAATAGATACGGTCTATACTGAATTCAGCAAAGCCTTTGATCGTGTTGATCACCATATTTTAAGTAAAAAACTACTAAAATTTGGAATATCAGGTCCTGCCCTGGAATGGATTAAATCATATCTCGACAACAGAACTCAAGTTGTCAGATTCCAAGGATTTCTGTCAAAAGAAATCTCAGTAACTTCCGGGGTCCCTCAGGGTAGCCATCTAGGCCCTCTGTTATTCAATATATTTATCTCAGACCTGTCGGATACACTGGAAAATATTCCGCATCTCTTCTATGCCGACGACCTCAAAATTTATAATGTCATAAGGTCCCCGGTCGATGTTACTTTCTTTCAAACAAAGCTAAACGCGTTGCAAGACTGGTGTACTACCAATAAATTAGAACTAAACATCAGCAAATGTCATGTTATTACCTTCTCCCGCAAAAGAATCACCCAGCTACAGGAATATTATCTCAACAACAAGGCATTAGACCGTGTCGATCAAGTTGTAGATCTAGGTATTGTTCTAGACAATAAATTAAATTTCAACTTGCACTACGATAATATTGCTGCAAGAGCCAACAAGCTTCTGGGCTTTATAAAGAGAAGAGCCCGAGAATTCAATAACGTTCGGGTCACAAAAACTCTTTTCTGTTCGCTCGCCCGCCCTATCTTGGAATATGCGTGCCCGATCTGGGACCCTATATTCCAGGTAAGCAGCAGTAGGTTGGAATCAATACAGAAAAAATTTCTCCTCTTCGCTCTGAGAAACCTACACGACCCACGCGACTTTTTCAACTTACCGCCCTACACGGACAGACTCAAGAAGTTAGAACTCATGCCGCTGTCACATAGGAGGAAAGTGCTTATCTCGTGCTTAACTTTGGACGTCCTAAACGATAAAGTTAAGGTGCAGTTCCTGTCCGATAGAATCAAGTTCAATACCGAAGCTCGTCACGATAGGCATACCAAAATGCTTAAAGAATACCCTCATCGGACCGAATATGCAAAGAACGAACCCGTCAACAGATGTTGTATGACTTTTAACAGCCATAGTGCTTGCTTCTCACCCCACATTAAAAAAACATCCTTTAAACAAAAAATTATATCCCTTCTAACATCACAATTACTTAATTAAGCATAGACTTAAGCTGACTTTGTACCTAGCCATAAATGCATTGTATAATTCTGTAGTAGGTTTAAGTATGCCTTGTTTGGCAAATAAATAAATAAATAAATAACAAAAAGCCGGAGATGGTCCGAACAGTTTGTCTGGAGGACGCATTATGAAGGCCTGCAGAGTTTACCAAATGCAGCTAGGCTCCAACAGTTTGTCTCCAATAACTCCTCCAAAGAATGGGCCTTCTTAAAAAGGATGGGTAAAGTCATAGGACCATTCCAGACCGATGCTCCCTGGGTCTCTCTGGGAACATCTTTGACTGGGTCCAGGTTAAATGGGCAGTTCTCAACAATACAAGTGACCGAGAGGAGATTCTCAACAACCTGTATTACGTATACATGATGAGTTGAACTCAGGTTAAGCCCTAGTCCAACTACATGTAGACGCGAGTTTAGCTGATTTCGACTCAGCTCTGCTGTCTGGCTTGAGTTTAAATTATGCATATAAGCGCGAGTTCAGTAGTTGATTAGTTGAATTTAGGTGACAGTAGCATCTCCGTATTTTGTTTATGATTTTTTATAACGTCTAGGGCTTTGTTATTTCCAACTCAACCTTAACTCAACTATTCATCTCATCATATATACGAAGTACTGGTCTGTCTGTTTAAAGCCAGCTTCAATCGGGGGTACATTCCAACAATCTGAAGAAGAGTCGTGATTGTTTTTATCTCTAAACAGAGCAACATGCCTCTGAGGCTGCCTAAATCGTATAGATCTTTTTCTTTTGGAAACGATGGAAAGGCTGCTGGACCTTTACATCAGAAGTAAGCTGGAGGTACATGAGCTCAATTCGCAGACTCAAAGGGAAAGAGTAAATAGAAGAAGAAGTTGCTTTGCACCAATCAGTCAGTAAAATATAGAAAGTTCTCCTCCATAAGGAAACTGCCTTATGTGCATTACTTGACACATCGTCTAAGAGCCAGTGAACGGCAGATAGTAGGTACATATTTCAACAAACCTTAAATTTTGTCCAGTCACTCTCTCATATCTACTGTGCATGAGATTGGGACTAACTAAGCCCGGTCGCGATAGGTTCAGAGCTACTCACACTCAGGTATTAAAATCAGACTACCTTCATCAGTATTTCAACGAAGCTGCCATTTGGAAACGATATTCCACATTTCTTTTACGCACACGATTTAAAAATATACAGCATCATAAGGTCCCAAAGTGGGGTATCGTTCTTACAGTCATAACTGAATGCTCTGCAAGACAGGTGCACAACGAATGTTATATAGTAAAAGTTTAGACGTTATGGTTAGATGCTTAGATTTAAACAGCCTTGACAGACTGTTGGCTTTGAGCAGTCGTACGCATATTTCTGGTTGCATGCTATTGTCGGCTGATACTATTGACCTAAGGTAGATAATTTTTACCACGTCAAACTCGTGTTCCTCTAACTTGATTGTGCGACCAATGTTAGGTGTTCTTCCAGACGAGGCCATCATGTACTTTGTTTTGTTTTCGTTAATGTGCAGTCTCTGATTCCCTGCCGCCCGCAATCTGAGTCAAAGCTTCTAGTAAAGCTGTTGTTGTTCCTCCAATGATGTCAATGTCGTCTGCATAAGCCAGTAATTGGGTGGACTTGTGGAGGATTGTGCCACTTGATGTGACGCCCGAGTCTCGGATCACTATCTCCAGGGCCAGGTTGGAAAAGAGGCAGACCATACCGTCCCCTTGTCGGAGTCCATTATAGAAGTTGATTGGTCTAGACAGTGTTCCGGATACCTTTACTTGGCTTGTCACATTGGTCATAGTCTACCTACATAGTCTTGTCAGTTTGTTGGGGATGCCGAATTCTCTCTTGGCTTTGTAGAGTTCTACTCTGGTTGTGCTATCATAGGCGGCTTTAAAGAATATGAAGAGTTTTGAAAATCTAAACATTTTTCCTTAGCCTGCCTCAAGGTGAAAATCTGATCAGTTGTGGATTTGCTTGGGCTGAAGCCACATGTTTCTGGCGTATGGAGCCATGCGGCTATGTAGGATAGCGGAGACAGCGAGGGAGACCCAACCTTCGCTGGAAGGATGGCGTAGACCAGGACTGGATGACATCTACTCAGAATCGGGATCGGTGGAGAGAACAGTTGCGAGATGCCAGAACCGGATCCCGGTTGTAGAGCCTTTAAAGAAGAAGAAGAAGAAAGTAATGATCTGAGTTACCGAGTGGTGAACGTTCTGGTTGGGCCTAAAGAACATGTAATTCCAAAAGAATAGTGCAATTCACCTTTTGTACTACTCGTTCAAGTCATGGTGCAATATGTAGTAGTAAGATTGATCTGAAGGTTAGAAAAGAAACGAAAGGGTAGGAGTGTGGAGGGTTTTTGAGAAGATGCCGATGAACCTTGCGTTTGATATCTGATATGTTATATGGGCTCGGAGACATCGACTACGGAAAATAGTTCCACAATCGAGTTGTTCTAGTTATAAACGAACTTCTAAACCATAATGTACACGAACAGGAGGGTATCTCGTATACATCGGCTTTGAACCTAAAACCCACCCTATATAAGGGGTACAACTTATTTCGCAACGATCGGCAGAGACGTGTTGATGAAGCAGTCGCTATTTATTTGTAAGAACATCTTAAATAAAAACCCGTTGAGTTCTCTAAACTAGCTGGAACTTGAATTTAACTGTGTTAAAATTTCTAGTCCTTCTGATAAATCTCTTCTTGGATGTGCTTATTTTCCGTCTAGCATCTTTAACCCCATTATTGGCTGAAGAACTTAGTGAAGCTCTTCAGCCGCACCGGATAGGTGCGTATAAATACATCCTGGTAGGTGGCGACTTCAACGTCAATCTAATAAAGCATACCTCCCTTCACAATTCTTTTGTGCAGATGTACTCTTTTGGCTTAGATGTTACCAATGTTCTCCCACTAGTGTAGTACCCTCCTTCCTCAAAGTGTAAATGCAGCTGTTATGTTGTCATATGCAATTTATCTAAACTGGTAACCAAAAAGTGTCTAATCCACATTCAATTCCTGCAACTAACAGCTTCAACTTCATGGAATCTATTTTAATCTGTCAGTCACAAATAATCACAAAAAATAAACATAATCTTCTATTTTTCCCCTAAAATATTTACCATATCCCACTCAAAAAAACCAAACAGTTAAGCAAGTTAAGCGAAGCGTGTTATTGATTTTAACTTGCTTATCCTCTTTGACACATTACGTCTGTTTCAGATAACAATAGATCTGTTCGGTGACTGCTCCATGCCAAAAAAAATCACAAGGGTGATGACACACGATTCAATGCATTGACCAACTCCTAGGTCATTGATAGACCAATGGAGAGGATCAAAGTAAAGTTTAAGGGGAATTGAGTATATTCAATGCGCATTGATGACCCTTGTGATTTTTCTGAGCTAGACAAATTGCCGAACTATTGTTACCTGAAAAGCAAAGTAAGTGCAAAGTTCATTGCAGATTGAACTTCAGTATTATCGTTAAGCAGATAAGAACTTTTGTTCGATTTAAAAAAAAGAATTCCGCTGTCTGACTCGATTTAGACTATCATCAGACTAACTAACTTACTAAAACTCACCCAAAGCGAGTTTGAATTTTTTTTTTAGAAATCTCGACTACCTGTCCATTCGACTCAATCAACCTAGTCCAAACTGATGTTTTTTTATAAACTTGTTTCTTCGAAGCCGCGAAATAAAAAATATTCAAGGAATTGCACTGCAGTGCAGCACGTTTTCACAGTAAAAGCATTGGGCTTCCCCGAAAATCCCCATACTTTATAGTGTAGTCGTCGGTCTCCTTTTCCACGAAGATACCAACCATTGATGCTCCCCCGGCTGGAAAAAGAAAGGTCTATTCAGCAGAAACTCTACAGGTTACCAGTTGCTGTCGATGATTGCCCCCTTCGGAGTATAGCGCGAAGCTTCAGCGCCATGAGGGGGATGTGATGTGATATAACCATGATGACCACGTTGATGGCGTCCCTATATCTTCTGCTGTGAGCCAACGTTCTTGCTATGTGAAATCTTTTTTGAAAAAAAAAAACAGAACCATCACATTATACGACTTTGCTGCTGCGATATATACAGAGAGATGCCACGAGCTCGACATGTGGTGGACAGGCTGATATGCTGCTCCGATACTTACTTCGCGTGGAGTAGTATCCGAATCCGATGTAGTGCGGTGGTGGTGCTTTCAGCTAGAACGGGGCTAAGTTTACTGAATCCAGTTAGTCACTCCGACAGTCAGTGATCGGAGTTTGTGGGCATAGGTTCGAATTGAGACTATATACACGTTCAGAGACGCCTCTCCCCCATCTCGCCGATTTATTTTAAATATTTTTTATATAGTCCAGAGTTTTGAGTTGAGTTTCGTTCGTTTTTTTTTGTATTTCTGTTGTTATTGGTGTTCTTTGGATTCTTTGGTGTGTTTTAAAACGGCTTCGACTAAGAATAAAACTAGTTTAAAAATACTCACTCGAGAGGGACTAAAATATATTTAAAAGAAAGGCTTTAACTATCCCCCGCCCACTACACCCCCGATCATCCAAGTGGACTTAAGTGTAAAAAAAAAATTTAAAAAAATAAAATTCGCGCTTTTCAAAAAGTGAATTCTGAAAAAGTAAAGTGTGAAATTTTATTTTAGTTGTCATTTTTTCGGTGTGTGTCAAGGGAAACTTAGTGCTCCACGAAATAAATAAATTTTTTTATTTTTTCCCTTTTTCGAGGTTTTTGTAAACAAATTTTTTTCATATTTTTTTTTTTGGGCGAGTATTAGCTTTCTTTTTTTGGCAAATACACGCGGCCCCGCACACACACACACACTAAATTGCAGTTAATATAATTAATAAATATCGAAAAAGAAAAAAATTGTTGCTACTTTGGTACCTAAAAACGTTTTTTGAAAAAGAAAAAGGAAAAGTGATTTTTTTTGTTGTTGTATTTGTTTAAAATAATTGACAAAAGTTCCTTTTTCATTGTGCATACACATACATATAAAAGAATATATTTTGAAAATAAAAAAAAGGAAGGCCATAAAGCTTAGTAGTAAATATGAGCAACCTCAAGGAGAAGAACGGCACGTTCAACACATTGGAATATAATTTTCCGCAGCCGAAGGCGAGTGTGCCATTGAAGCACTTAATATTTAATCCTAGCGATGGAACCATCTTTGGAAGGACACCTAGTAGTTGGTGTAAGTATTAATTCAAATAAAAATATTTCTTTTTTTTGTATTTTACGAAATTTTACCAAATTTCAACGATTTCAAATTGAACGTACCCAAAAAAAATTTTGGCGGTTTTTTTTTATTTTAAAAATTTATATAAACACAAACTCACACAAGTGCATTAAAAATTTTCGGCCATAATGTATGATATATATTTATAAAACTAGACTAGAGTTTTTATTTTATTTTTAATTTTTTTTTTTTTTGGTTTTTTTACAAAATTATGCAAGGTGAAAGAAAAATTTTCGGTTTTTGCTGCAATATGAACTAAACAGTGGTGCCAACTCTTTCCTTGAGAGATCAC
Organism: Thereva unica; assembly: GCA_949987705.1. Lineage (NCBI taxonomy): Eukaryota > Metazoa > Arthropoda > Insecta > Diptera > Therevidae > Thereva > Thereva unica. The sequence goes on along the minus strand of OX465285.1, from coordinate 19,925,999 downwards.
TCGAACTAGATTTGAATTATAAAACCACCAGAAAACCTCTAAAATATTTTGCTCTTCGCGAAAAGGGGTCGTCCATAAATTACGTGAGGCGATTTTTGGGATTTTTCGACACCCCCCCCCCCCCCCCTTGGTGAGATGTCGTGAGATTTGGCTCGACCCCCTCCCCCTCAGCGACGGCCCAAGCCCTTGTTGAGGGAGGAGCGCGATTGCCTTTCGGTGCCCTTTGGTCGACGCTGTCACTTCACATAAATTGTATTTCCAGTTGTCCTGGATAAAACTTTTTTCGAGCACTGCCTGCCGGCCATTTCCCTACGGGATTATATCTCCCCTTTTGCAAGCCTTTATGGGGTGGGGGCCCGATAAAGATTTCGATGGCGGTTTTAGGGTCACAGCCTCGCCTGTAGCGGCAATAGAGGAAGCATTTCTTCTCAGAGTTAAGGCCCCCATACACGTACTACGTTTACAAGCGGAGTTTCCCTCCGGATGGAAGTTTCGATCCGGAGTGAAACACCGCTTATAAACCAGGAGTGAAAATCCAGAACTTGGATTTTCGCTCCCGAAGAAAAAGCTGGAGTGAAACTTCGATCCCGGTTTATGTTGTGCTTATAAACGCTGACTGGGAGTGAGAATTTTTTCCAAAGGGGAAAACTTTGTTAAAAAGAAGCTGGGTGTTTTATTTTGCAACAATAGATTTTTTTCTTTGTTTATTGATATTTTTAAATACATTAAATTAAACATTGGGTTTATATTTGTCTTTGCTATGATTTTGAATTTGTGCTTGGAGCTGTCATCTCAAACCAGAAAGTATTTTGGATTTACACTCCCATTGCTTATAAACGCATCGGGAGTTTTACTTTGGATTGAAGATCCAGGAGTGAAACTCCGCTTATAAACGTAGTAACGGTCAAATTTGATGTACATCGAAGTGCGGAAGTACAACCAAAACTATCGATTGTGGGCCGGTCGGCCGATCAAAATACATTGGGCTTATGCGTTTGATGAAAATCTGGATGTACATCCAATTTGACCGTGTATGGGGGCCTTTACCTCCCCGACGTTTCGCCAACAGCACCACCTTCTTTGGAGGCTATTTGGTTGTTTGTATTGCATGGTTGGGCATCAAAAACCCTTGGCCAAAGCCTTCGCCCTTTTCGAGGATCTAAACCTCTTCTTATTAAGAAAATCGGTATCCCTTCTTCCTCGGGAGCCACGCAGACCCTACGAGCCACTACACGGGAGTAGCCAGCTTCCAGATATCGCGGAAAACGTTTTAGGGCTGCGCCACCGCGCCTTCTGAAAGCGGTCGTTTTTTCTAGTCGCCTCTCCGAATAGGTGCCCTTACTTCCGCAGAAGATCCAAGGCGATCTCCCAATGAAGAAGTGATCTCAACGTACTCCATCTCTGGGTTTACGGGCTCAGACTGCTCTCCCTGAAGAAAAATCCCGAAAACTCTCCTTCGCTGGGACCACATTCAACACCTTGATGCATGGATCGAAAAATATCTAACTGGCCTTGTAGGTCGTTCTTTTGGGAGCTTTGGGAGCCCTAGAAATGTTTGGAGCATTAAGAAGTGCTCCATCTGCAAACGTTTTTTTAAGGTATTTCTATATTGATACCACGAGCTGGGTGAGTAAGGACGGTCGTGTATGGCAGAGCTCCGTATCACCATTAGAAGGGTAATTCAAACCGAAGTTCGCCTGGTATCCTAAGTCCATCGTTTGTAGTACATTCACGCAGTACCATTCATAACTTCAGCACGATTGTTTACACATTAGGATTGCGGTTTTTATCAAGTTTAGATCCGCCGTATTCAGTCTGCTCCATGGACCCCGAGCAGGTTGTGGCCTAAGGCCATGTACGTTCGGTCTTGGAGTCAGTGCTCCCTGCTTGTGCCGTGTTCGAGTCATATTGATGAGTACGTAGACTTGGCTTGCTACAAACAACGTTCTCAAAAAGTGCCAGCAAAAGTTTATTTTTTGCTCGAAATTGTTATTCGCATTCATTGTGGAGCCCCTTACCACCTGGCGCCTAGAGCGACCGCTCCACTCACTCTACCCCAGGGCCGGCGCTGGATTTGGCTCGACTCCCTCCCCCTAATCTCACGTCACGATTTTTCGGATTTTAACAAAATCTCGAGTATTTACCACTAAAAATACGTATTAACGGGCATAACCGCAAGTTTTAATTATAGATAACTGATAATTCGAACTCCTACTTGACCCTCCTCTTTTCCACCTGCTTTTTCCGCTTGTAGTGGACACACAACTACCAAAACGAGAGCACCCATAATCAACAAGAAATTCATTACGCTAAAATTCAGCTAGGGCCCTTTCTGTAGTTCTATATTCCAATGGCCCTTTCGCGGGTCAATGTTACTTGGCTCGTACGCCGCAACATTCGTCGAGTTTGGCTGGCCGGTGACGGATATAAAATATAGGGACTACTATGATACTTTCTGGCGTCCCCATAAAAATTTTGGGGTACGATTTAGCCAAAGGGGGCCTTATCGCACACAGGTCGACGGCAGGCCGTAGCCTAAAAGTTGACTCGCCTTGAAGCTTAGTTTCGCCACCCACCTCCGCGGCCGCCAACTGGATGGCATCTGCAGTCCAAGAAAACTGACAAAAATCTTTGTGTGTGTGGCTATTTAACGTTAGTTTGTGCCTGAAGTTCTGAACTTCTATTCAGTCTCAAGCCAAGAATTTACGGCTCGAATTCACACCGTATCCAGCTGGAACTGAAAGCAAGGCGCGAACTAGGCGCGAAAGGCACCCTCACTCGCATTCACGCTTGTTCGCGGGTGTTCACGGCGTAAGTCTGGAGCTGCCTTAAGGCACAAACATATTGGCACGAAAGCGGAAACAGCGAGAGAATATCCCATACATTTAAAATCTCCGCGTCGCCTGCCTTGTAAATATGGTGGTCCGTGTATTTTGAAGGTTTTTCCAGTCACGAATCTGTTTGTGCGTTTAAAGTTTTCGTTGAGGCCATGAACTTAAATTAACAGCCTGCTATGCTAAACTGTCGTCTTCGTCAGTGTGTCTGTAGAGAATCATGAAGTCACCTGCATGCCACGGCTTGTCAGGCGGATACCTAAAGTCCTCATCCCTCGGTCAGACTGAATATTGTTCGGCCTTCATCGGGCCGTGCCCGCCGAACTGGCCTGCCTACGGCTGTAAGTAAATGGGGATCTTTTATGTTTTACTTAATTTCACCCAGTTTTCCACCAAATTTACACTGTTTCTAGTAGTAGGTCATTCGTTGATCTATTTAGTCATGTCTATATCATTAAATTGGTTTTCTTCTCGTTGATTCTTTTTTTTAATTTCTGATTCTGTTGAACTGACGTCTTTCTGATGATTGCTTCCAAGGCTAGGTTGAATAGCATAGTAGTCAGCTCATCTACTTGTTTGAGCCCTTGATTAACTTGGAAAGCATCTGTTCTGAACTCTAGTAGTATGTCAATTTAATTGAGGCCTCAGTACGAATTACCGTCGTGTAAGCGACAAATGTACTGCCTCGCATAAGTGCTGCTGAACTCTCTAACCGTAAGGAATGTGTTAACCAAGTAGCTTACAGAGGGGAATTGAGGGACTTTGTATCCGCCACTGATATTCTTGACAATGTTCATGATGCTAAAGCCTTTCAACATCGCATCGAATTTGGCAAAATTAGTAACGAAAGGGCAAAAGTGGCTGGTTTTTATTTAAGTGAATCATTAGATTAGTAATAAGTTTTGTCTTAACCACCAGCCACTAGATACGGTTTTTTCCCACTAAACCACCAGTTCTAGTGGTAAAACCACTAAGTTGGCAACTCTGGACCTAAACACACAGACACGTTATGCAAGTTTTTCGGTTATTACTTTTTTCTTTAATATTTCTTATTAATATTTTTTTTTAACTATAAGCCCGGATTAAAAAGATCCCAATCAAAAATTGATCATGCTTCTTTTTTTTATTTTACATAATCATCACTTTGTTGCTATAGGTGCATGCCATATGTGCAAAAACAAATTTAAAACTCAAACAAAAAAAAAAAACTCTGAAAAAATATTTCATTTGGCAAAGAGATAAATTGGTAACACGTTTAGATTACAATCTTGTGTTTTATTTTACACACATTCTGTTATCTCTACTAAAACTTTGCGATAAGATTATGATATTGAAGAAAGAGACTAGCAAATTCTATTATCATCATATGTGAGGCATTTTGGAATGGATGATGGTGTTTTATATTGATGTCAAATAAAGGTTTTTTTTATTAGATAAAAGAGTTCTGGATGCATAGTCAGTCAGTAGTCAGTTTTTTTTTATTTTAAAGTATTTCGAGAATTTGTTTGTTTTCTGACTCAGTTTGTTTCACTTGCAAACTCATTCTGGTCCTATTTATAATATAAAAAGAAAATTGTATACGAAATACACGCTTATTTTACAAAGAAAAAAATGCTGATGTCAGAAAGTAAACATGTGATCCAACAAGACTTAAATAAACAATATTTTATAGCTTTCACGCACCTTTTCTGAAGCATTGATATTGAAGATCTTTCACGAGGTCAAAAAAGGAAATAAACTAATCTTTTGGTTATATCTCGGAAAGTTGATCTTTTTTTAAATAACCACCCTATACAAAATAAAAGTACATGAAATTTTCTACAGGTTTTACTATTTCGGTTTTTTCTCCAACTAGCCATTCGAGCTACAGCGGTAGTTGAATTTCGACTGCATAAACCCACTTTTCCACTTCAAAAGTCTTAACGCTATAAAAGGTTTACAATTCCTGAATTCGTAGGGGTGTGAAAGTACGGTGTGGCGGCACCTAGAGTGATATAGCAGAGATTGAACCAACTTTAATGATAGTCAATGAAGACAAGTGGTGTTCTGACTCAGGGCCGTAGAATAACTAAAGTCGTTGTGACGAGATGGATAAGAGTGATGACAGTGATGACTGCAAAATGTTTACCAAGAGATTAGAAATAGGAACACGTTTACAGCAGAGATACTATACAAAAGCGAGTCAACACTGACTCACATAAGCTGCTGAATTGTTCCACGAGGATATTCCTTTCCAGAGGTTTGCACTCTCCCGCTATAGGCATCTAAAAATGCACCGGCTTCGAGCATCGATCATTCCAAATGCGAGTGTCATTTTACCAAGCGGTTCCCCGACATACTATACTAACAGTGGCGGATACAAGGAGGAAATGAGGGACATTCCCCTCAAGATATATGTATTGATTTAGTTCTGGAAAAAATTGACTGGCTTTATTTTTAACGAAAAAAAAATCTTGAAAAAATGCCACCTAATTTTCAATTTGTAGTTGTGTACTTAGTTTGAAATGCTATCTGAAACTGTTGATTTTTGAAAAAAAAAAAGTCTTAATATTTTAGAATAACTATAATTTCTCTGTTCCCTACGGTTGGAATTGAACAGAACTTATGCGAGGCAGAACATTTGTCCCTTACACGATGATAAATTGTACTGAGGCCTAAATTGTTTTAACTGTTCCACTAATGTCCTACCATTCTTTATGTGAACGTATATACCTGCACCATCACCCACCCAAACCCAGCCCACGAATCTCAAGGGGCACAGCAACACATTAATTTAACCCTTTCAGTCCATTTGTTGTGTCAATACTACCAGTCCGTTATGCCGTTCAGGTTATGATGCAATGTCCAATAGTAACTATAGTAACTCAGTAGGATTTGGAAGCTTACAGAAGTACTCAAATGAGCACTTACTAGTAAGAGGTTGGCCTTACCATACCTCTTACAGAAAAGTACTTATTTTTACACACGCAAAGTTCCACTAAGATACATATACCATATTTACGAAAATTCATTCACAATGGTTACCCTGACGAAGCTTGTGCAAGAGCCGTAAAAGTGTATAGAACGGTTGAGAAGAGCGCAGATAATTTGGTGTAATATCATTAATAGAATCGATAGTGTGTCCAATCTGTCTCGTAGGATAGTTTCCTAACAAACTCCAACAACTAGAGCCGACTGATATCTATGCTAATGGATGATTCAAAAATTGATTCAGAGCAAGCGGTGGAGGTCAGTGATATTCTAATGATCACGGAGCAGCTAACATAAGCCTAGTCAAATGAATATGTGACTAGGTTCGAGTAAAAAGTCAAAAAGCAACTCACCTCTTACATTAGAGTCTGAGTTGCCCCAAACGGAGTTATGAGCATTTGCATCACATCCAACAATGAGACTGGCTCTAGAATTAGCTGCTTCCTTTGCCGCATCAAAGAGACTGAAGCTGTCTATATCTCCCTCATGTGGTAGGTAGACAAATCCAATCCACGTAGCCTTGCGCCCTTTCTGCCGTCCAAGCAAGCCATGGACATGACATGGTGGTTGTCAGCATTGCTATATTTAGGCAACATAAAACTATTTAGGCCATTATTAACCCAATTTCTGGAACACAGCTACCTGTATTTCGGAGTCCTGATTCCACATTCAAGAGCCCGGACAATCCAAGGCTCCTGTACCAAGACGACATCTAAATCAACCTTCGAGACTGGCGAATGCAGCTTTGCTTAGAGATTAATCTGTGCTACTCTCAATATCGTGGTTGCGAGTAGCGGGATCAATCTCGATCAACGTTATATCAGCTGCATCCTCCTCCGGTGTGAGTGTAACATCTTCATCTTTAGGTGGGCAGTAAGGAGCAGTGCCAGGATGCTCCTGAAGAATTAGGAGGAAAATCGTCGCGAGCTTGACCTCAATTTATCAGGCAAAATCTTGCGGTCTGGATCGCTTTTCTCGGTAACCGCGATCACCTGATCTTTTAGCACTTGGCCTTAGTAGTAGTAGGGCCTTTCGTTTTCTTGCTGATATGTTTTGCAGCCAGAAAACGAAACAATATGTTCTTCACCGAGAAACCGAAACAATATCTTTTTCAGCGAGAAACCGAAACAATATCTTTTTCAGCAATAAATTGAAACAATATCTTTTTCAGCAACATTTTGAAACAATATCTTTTTCGTAAGACCCATCGAATTATACCACAAATTTACACCTCATTTATTCTTTTTATCAACGTCTCGATAAAAACTTCAATTGCTCCTAAAAAAAAATACAATTAACATTCATTATTCATTAATAATGTCGTAAATAGTTTTGAAGGTAAAAAAGTTCTATTAACTCCAGTTAATTAGTTCATAAGCAAAGCGCTAATGTTGACGCTAACAAAAACCTCTCCAAAAACCACGAGTTTAATATCTACAAAAAAATTCATTTATAAAATTCTGATTAATTAAGAACAGAACAGGCCCCAATTTAGTGATTAACCTGCGACTTGCACTTGTGACGAATAGCATAATTATTTAATCACCTCATTGCAAATTTTTTGTAGAGCCTCTGTGTGGGTTCTGGTATTTTTATTACAATATTAATAATTTTTTTTTTTTTGCAATGAACAGCTCTTATATAAGTTTATTTTGCTGTTCACAACTCTTGCTTTTAATAATATTAAAAAATCGGGATTTCTTATCACAATGTATAAGTATAAGAAGTCAGGGTGATAGCAAAGTCTACTATCGCTGGCGGCAGACGTCTTCGCAGATTTCTATTCAACAAAAATAAAATAAAAATAAAACTAATCTGCTAATGATTAGGTGAACTTCTACGATAAATATTTATTGACTGTGTGCGGTTGCGCGGTTGAATTTTATACTAAATTAGATCATAGAAATAATTGAGTTTTATGAAGCTGCTCTTGAAAGGATCTCGTAAATTTCTCTAGACACACTCTTAAATAATTCAATTACTAAAACTAATAAAAGAGCGAATTTATTCATAATTGTGCGGTGGTGTATTACGGAATCAACGAAATAAAATTTCGCATAAATTATTATTTAAGACTTAACTCTCGTTATTTATGAGGGAACATTAAAATTTCATTCAGAAACTTTTAACGAAACTTTAGTTTTTATCTTTACTCCTTACTACTCGTTACTGCTACTAGAATGAATTTCCATAATATTTTTTTGAGCATATATTTAATCTATAAAAAATAAATATTCACTTCAACAAAATACTAGAAATTTAATTTTTATAATCAAAAATAAAATCAATATAGAAAATGTTTTCTTCACATTTGCATGCAAATGATTCTGTTTGATTGACATCAGAGCATTAGAATATTCATTTCTGTCTAAAGTCACAGCCAAAACTCAAGTATGAATAAAATCCATTTGCTTCTTTCTTATTACACTTAAAACAGTCTTGTTAGTAACAAAAGATTTGATGGAGACTGAAAATGGTTATAGCTATGATCAGGCCTTGAGCAAGAAGGTTAAGATGAATGGGATTTTTGAACTAGCTGAAAATCTTTTTAAATTCATGTCATTGGCATTAGTAACAAGTCTTTTGAGAAGAGTTTCCATGAGCTTGAGGTAAGGGAAACATAAAAAAGCTCATGGAAACTCGCACTATTAACCTAATCTAACTTTCGTCTATCTATATTGTCAGAGTAAAGACTAGACCTAGAGACTAGGTCCAACCGCAGTTCTTAGCTAATAACTATTTTTTTTATTTGTTAGGACGAATACCTCTAATATCTATCTATGTATTTAGAACCTCTTAACCTAGCGTTTAAGGTAATCGACTACCATCCCAAAAGGTCTGGGGCCGTAAGCACAATAAGCAAGGAAGTTCCCTCTTGTTCGATCGCCGAAGTATTGGATAAAAGTTTGTAGAGTAAAACCAAGTGTTGGGGTTGGTACTTCTTTCATTCTACTCCACTAACTTTCCGATTAGAGTACAGCTTGACATTGCTCCTTAAAGAGAGGGAGAAGAAGCATAGCTGATAGGAGACATCAGATAGCTTTCACATATAAAAAATCCTTCATTCATCATTGCAAAATACTACACTTTTGGGGGCGTCTGAGATTCATGTGCAGCATGCATTATTGTGCCTAAAGAGAGACATCCTCGACGTATTATCATCCTCTATATTGGACCAAGTATTTCTGTATCCAGGTATATGCCTTTGGAGGCGAAAAGCCGCGTTCAACCACTGCTCTGCATTTGAGTAGAACGATCTCTTCGAATAAGATGCTCTTCTACATTCTAGCAATATGATTTTGAATCAACTTGATAGTTACTACGTATACATAGTTGAATTGAGATTGAGTTGAAAACAAAAAGCACTACACGTTATAAAACACAGAGATGCTGCTATCAGCTAAATTCAACTAGTCAACTACTGAGCTTGCGTCTATATGGAGAATTTCAACTCAACCCAGGTAACAGAGCTGAGTCGACCCTAACTCAACACGACTCGGGAATACATGTACTTGGATTCGGGTTCAACCAGAGCTCAACGCATCATTTATACGTACTATATAGATCTTCTAAACAAATGCCTTAATGAAGATAACATTATTAGTCTGGCTTCACTAGATTTTGGCGTTCGATCAACTTGAGACTTATCAGACACTTGGGATTGTGACTGGCTTTGGAATACGGGAGTTAAATTCAAATAATATTGAACAGAATTGACTGTCATTTTTCGTCCTATTATGGTCGCTGGCTCATCAAGGCTTACGTAGACAGTGGTACGACAGAAGCTTGAACCTAATATGACGTGCCGTACCGCAAGAAAACTGGGCGAATTCGAGCTTAGGTACGTCATTTTGGCAAAGAGCCCTAAGTGAAAATGAGAATTTAACGAGCATTCGTCAAGTTTAAGTCAATTTATATCGGTGATGGTCGGAGACCATGCCCTGTCAAAAATTGGGTAAGTTAGTAATCAACCCCGCCGATCAGATGGACCAGCCTGACTCTTTCTCTGCGGACAGACTGCTTCTCCTGGGATAGCAGGTCGATCGGAATGACTCCGGCGACCACCAATCCTGCGGGTTCGGATACCGTGCGTTAGGAACGCGCGACACGACGAGCTCTCCGTTTTTTCACTGTGGCCATGGGCTTGTGGTATTTTTCCTACCGCTGTTCGTCGGCCCACACCTCTGCTCCGTTGGGCAAGATGGACTCAGCAGTGCGCATGATCAGGCGTCGCATGCAGGCTCTGGGGCCATGAACTTTGACCATGATCCTGTTAGGCCACGCTACTACCGCCGCTGCTTGCAGTATATGTATATACCTCGAAAGATAGCTTGTTATCGAGGATCACTCCGAGGTACTTTACGTCCTTCGTGGATGCGACTGTTGCGTCTCCCACCACAAAATTGCGCAAATTGATGCGCTTTTTCGTGAGAAGTATGATCTCCGTTGTGTGAGTTGCAAGCTCAAGTCCGCAGTCGTCCATCCAGGAAGAGATTCTACGCATTGGCTGGTTGAGGAGCATCTGCGCGGTTTCGACGTCTCTAGCAGTGATGATCACCGCGACGTCGCCTGCGTACCCAACCAGGAAGACACCCTCGGGTATATCCAAACGTAAGAGCCTGTCGTAGGATATGTTCCAAACGTCGGGTCCCAGAATGGAGCCTTGGGTGGCCCCAGATGTTACCTCCCTTCTTCGCAAGCCATCGCTCGTCTCGTACACTATGAAACGTTCATTCAGACAATCACGCCAAGTGCCTTGTACCAACTAACGACGTTCTCCACGTCCAGCGTGGCCAGCAGAACACACGTGACGGGAGCGTTGATTTTCCCGCTCGATCGACTTGTCGGCCTGAACCACCTTCTGGACTGCGTCAATAGTAGAGCGGCCCGATTGGAAGCCGAAGTGCCTGGCAGCCATGTCTCCTCGTGGACAACAACAGCAAAAGTCTGGCGTTTCAAGCACGAGTTGTACATCAGTAGCAAAACGAAGGCTGACTGGAAGCTACTGCCTCCAATATTTCTGCTTGAAGGCCGTCTGGACCGGGAGCCTTCCGGTTACGCATCGGATGAATTGCCACTACCAGCTACTCTTCGTTGAAATAAGGCGGGGGGCTTCAAGGTCAGAGGGCAATGGTCGCTTGGATGTTCGCCGCGGATAGGTTGGGAAAAGAGTACCCACGATATATCGTCCAAAGTGGTTGGATCCCTGGGGCACCCTCGATCAAATGCTCCTAGCCTCGGCCGTACGTCATATTTGGATCAGGCTAGATACGAACTTTCATTAAATACGCACGTCAGATCTACGTCTATTATAATTCCGATTTTTGGGTTTGGTCATCAAGTTCAAAATTGTACATTAAATCTCACACACTCTTGCATACATTTTCCACAAGGTCACAATAAAACAGTCTAGACAACAAGCGCGGTACGAGGAGAGCAGTAACACGAGTTTCTCAGAATATATTTCATAATCGTCGTCATGCTATGTTTTTCTCGGGACTGCTGCTGGTTGATCATTCTGGATCGACATAATAATTAATTGTTACTAGATATAAATACTGGTATTTTTACATAAATATAAGAAGTTCCAAACATTGCTCAAAGGAAGAAACGAACTAGTTCTAGTTCTTATAAATCCGAGTTCTATTAACCTCCAAAAATCAATCCAAATCTCGTGAGATAAATTATTCCTCAAAAAAACCTCCCATTCCAAGTCAATGAACAGCCAAAGGGCGCCTCAAGTGACAACGTAATTGTAGTACAAATCGACCACAAACATAATTACAAAATCGCTCCAAACCTGGGGAGCCACGAATTTGCGCGGCTTTCATTTTCAAGGTACATATTCTCTCTATAGAACAAGCATAATTTCTGCTCCACCTTTCCACACCGCGTCTGATACCTTTTGCGAGCGGATTCATGGAATCGCGAAACCTTATCGTCCGGATTAACGAAAAACGAGTCTACCTCTACAACAACAACGAAAAAAAAATGGTTCCCAAATGGTTTTAAATTAATAAATTAATTTATCCGTAATTCTTCTACCGTAACCGGTTTCGGGGTTTAATGGCACTTGATCCCATACGACATTTTCATTAGAACCAATTTTTACACGCTTTCGTTATTATAGCTCAGGTACACGCTTCGCTCACGTGCTTTCGATGTGTTCAGAAACTTAACGAATTTTTTTATTTTTTTTTGTTTATTATTATTTTATTTTAGCACATGAATAAAGTGGGTTTATTGTTCTTTTTTTTTGTACTGTACATATTTGAAGAGTGCTCGCCTTGACGCGAACTTAAAACTTGTCTCTCCAAAAACACACCTACAACAAAACTCTCGTCGTTTTTTAGCACTGATGATAAATGAAGGTGATTTATCTCATTGCCAGAGAATTACTTAAATATTTTTTCTCTGTAATTTAAATAAGAAATGCCAAAAGCGAAAAATCAAGAAAAAATGGCAATGTCACCTGAAGCAACAATTAAAAAAAAAAAATAGTGCAATATCGAAGTATTTAAAAACATTATTGAATGTTAACGTTCAGTGCTAACTGCTTGGTACTGAAGTATCCGTAGCAACAATATAATAAAAAAGAGCATTGAAGCCAAGGCTTGCTGTGTACGCGTAACTCAATTCTCTTATCTGTCTACCTGGGACTTGCTAGCTCACCTGCACTGCATATAAAACGGTATATAGAAGGCGACCATTGAATCTCTCCGACAGAGGTATTGAATCTTTGTGAATTGAATTAAAAAAAAAAACAGCGCACTTGTTTATTTTATATGTCTACATACAGGTACATATCCTCCATTTCTCGGGGACACAGCGCAGTAAAAATAATCTTAAATTACCGAATGTACAATTCATGAACAACAAAAATCATGGCAAGTTTTTATTTTCTATTTTTATTTAATCCAGTGAACGTTATAAAAACGCTTTTCCCATTGGTGATGCTCTCTTCTTTCTACCCAGCACATGACGAGCTGAATTGAAGTCAGTAGTAAGCTGGATATTAATAGACGTTTTTAATGAGGAGATTTTGCAGAAATTATTTTTATGACGTCTTTGGTGTAGCAGGATCTTTGCGCATAATATAGTTAAAGTCTGCAGAATTTTGCATGTTAATTGCTAGAAAATAAATGTTTATGATCGAAATTATTTCCACAAAATACGCAGCAGCTGCCTCAGATCCGGTGGTGTAGCATGCCAAATTTGTCGTTTCTTTCGCCTTGCACTAAGAGCCGATAAAAATCTACGAACATAAAACTTATTTATAATAATGGGTGAATTCAAAAACTCAGCACTGCCGCAATACTGCAGAATTCATCGTAAACATTAACCTATATTATCCCAGATATTATCTCCGATTGAGGAGAAGATAATTTTCTTTTCTTTTTAGAAAAACTAGTGCTCAGAGTTAAGCTATGACAAATGGTGACCCCGACGACAAATATCTTTTATACGCTTTTATATCTTTTATTTATACAAAAACCGAACAATCCTCGTCGTCGGCCCTCGTCAGACCAGACACCTTGATCTGATTTGAAAGTATACCTCTGACATTACTCTGTACTGTTATTTGTAACTCTCGCTAGCGACCGACAACGTCAACAACGTCCCTTCTTGCCTACATTAACTCAAGTCATAAACCTCATAGAACACCCCAGCAAAGGCTGTCACGTAATATATACCTAGTCATAGTTCAACCGAGATCAAACCCAGTCATAAATGGTAGTCGAGCTGAAGCTGGGTCCACTCAACCCAACTCAGCTCTCCTACCTGGGTAGAGTGGATATTTCACGCGGGTTGAGTAGTAATTGGGTTGAACTGCCATTTGTTTTGTTTGTTTACCATCCTTCGGCGTTAATGTTGTATTAGGTGTTTTTGCTTGCATAGGAATAATTGAATTTTTATGTATCTATAAATGAGAATTTCACACAAAAATTTGAGGTTATGTTTTGATTTCAGTTCAACTCTATTATCACCCAAAGTGAACTCAACTCGGCATCATATACGGTGGTCGAAATTTTAACTCAACGTCGACTCAACTTTCAACCTTGTAAAAATGGGGATACTAGTTCTCACGGCATACCATTTACAGCTGGTGTGAAACTAGTAAGGGTATTCCGCGTCCTTATATACCAATCATTTATAAGCCTTTGTTATATTTCCACTTCTTAGTTCTTAGTTCGGATAACTGAAAAGTCTAATCGGCTAACAAATTCTCTAATTCGACAGCCAATCATAACCCGATAATTAAATAATTAGGTCAGAAGGATTACATGAATGGTTGGGATCGAGTGTTCTGACTACAGAACATCTCAGTCATAATCTGTTCAAAGATCCAAATTAAAATACTAGTCTTTCATGAAACTACAATTAACTTCATTTCCAATCATTTACAATTTTAAAATATCTGTAAGGATATGCAAGATGGCCAGAAGCTTACCCAATACGGCATATTAACGATTTTAAAGTGGCAAAACACTTTGTCACTGAGTATATCCTACGATTCGGCGTACCACTCGAAATCACTACTGATCTGAGTATCGCAGTTCGAAACTAAACTGTTTAATGAAGCTGCCAAATTAATCGGTAGTCACGGGATAGTTGAACAGTTCCATCGACCATAAAGGACTCATTGGACTGAAGACTTAATCTTGTCTTACTAAGCATACGTACGGCATTTAAACTCGACATGGAGACTCACAAGCAGAGCTTGTGCTTCAGCCATAGGGCCTGAATATGAGATCGCCCAATTAAATTTCCATCCTGTCTGATGAGCCTCGAGCCATTGGGACTCCGACTGTGTTTTGGTGCGCATCAAAAATCTTTCTAGCCTCTTACGAAGCAATCAAGAGATTACGCTCTCTAGAGCTACGCTGGGTGGGGGTGTGGCAGCAGCCTAAAATTTGATCGTTAAGTTTAAGAAAGCACTATCAATCAGAGCGATCAAAAACGCCTAAAGAACCGATCGGTGATCATACCATATGTTTTTCCCTTATTGTTGGCATAAGTCACGACAACCCCTTTCTACTGTCGACTGTTCTGTTAGTGTGCAATATCATACACCAAGCTTTAGCCAGAAAGATAAAAGATAGGGAGAGGAGTGAAAGAATACCTGCTTCGTAGCCACCCCTGCTGTAGGCAAAAGTCTCTGGGAACAACAATATGCAAGTAGATATAATCTAATTTTGAACAGGCCAACTTCCCAACTATGAGCATCTTCCACATAAAGAAGTATTTGTCCAGCCAACTTCCAAGGTAGTTCACTTTCTGTTAAGAGGATTACAAAAAATGATCGATCCGTATTTACTGAAATTGCTCTTGAATATCAGATCATCACTACAACGTTCAATTGTTTCGTAATCACGTTGCAAGATCGTCTGGGTAACTCCAATCTTCGATCCCATCGATGAATCAGATCATCCTCATGCTTAGATTATTAGATCTTGTAAAGATATTGAACAAGATCGGCGAATATGCCATTCCCATTTTTGATATCAAAGACTCTACTTCATTTACTACGGACTTGTCCTTTGAAATCATAGCATTATAGATCAAGTATGGTTGAGTTCCAATCATGCAGTATCTGACATGTTTGTAGTAAAGGCTGTATGCTAAGCCTTCTCAAAACCGATCAGGCACTTTCTTTTCATAAAATTGCAATCGCTAAATTTTGACGCGGCATGAACGGGGTCATTCGTCATCTGAAATCCGAACTGGTTATTAGCCTTTCCAGCCTAACGAGGTAACCACTATTGGCGAAAAACACAATTCTCGTGCAAATCATGAAGTGGATTCGAACCAAGGATTTTTAGGATGGTAGTCGAGCACTTTAATTCCTATACCCAAAGACCATGTGAGGTATATTATTACAGCCAATCGATTCATTAACATCAAGCATCAATTAGACGTATATTTTAATTTAAAGGTTTTTTTGCGGCTTTCTCTAGCATAAATCGAAACTGCATTAAATTGTTTACCAATTTATTTTACATAACATTTGATCGATTTTTAAATCAATGAGTAAAAGCGAATAAATTGTGGAACGAAATTCAGATGTGTTACAATTAACGTTTGTTCTATTGTAAAGTTTAACTTTATTTAGTTTCTTCATCACCGGAAATTAAGTAATTCGTACGTTCATCAAAGCATACACAATAATAGCAATCGTTGCATAAAAATACCTCTGCAAATTAGTTCTAAAATTGAACTTGAAATCAAAGAAAACATCTAATGACCAATCAACAATTATTTTATTTTTCCAGCACCTGAAGCAATGCTGCTGCAAAATTAATTACGATTAATCTTCAACACCTTTATTTTTAACTCTGCTAAAGCCACAACGATGTACACACCGCTGTGCTTGATGAAAACGAAAAAAAAAAACATTGTTCAACTTGAAATAAAAATACAAAAAGAAAAGAAAACACCCGCGATTTAATTATTATCAGTTACCATGTGGGCTTTAAAACTGGTTTTAGTCAGCGACACGTTAAGAGCGTCTAATCAAAATGTAAATCGACTCGAAGAAATTAATTAGCGCGCGCATATAAAAAATCAAGTTCGAAGCTCACTCGATGATCGTCAGCCGATCGATCGATCTGTGGGCCTGTTTATTTTTTACGTTCTTATCAAATGCTCCAAACTCGTCGCCAGTATTGACGTTTTTACACTCTCACTGACTGAAGAGAGCATGTGATGCATGTGTAGGATATCATACTATCTTTCGTCATAGTCTAAAAGGTGTTTGACCGAATTCTTAGCCATCACCTAACGAGAGATCGAAAATCTGACTGATAGCATGCGCACTGTCAGTGGTCTTATCTCGCACGACTTGTTTCTGTTGGATCATTTTAAAAGAACTTCGAAGATGCTCGATTATGTTTTAGAAAGGGAAGTCGTAATTAGGCATATCTGGTGCATTTATAATGGCTGCGAGGTAGTCTCTGTATATTTATGACATAGAATCACGAAATAAGTCTTGTTTGGACGTTTTCTCAATTATCCAATAATTGGTTTGTGTCTAGCAAATAATTTAAGGTATAATTCGTTTTCAACAGCGTTTAAGTTTCCACTTTTAAATGAATTTGAGTTGACCTTAACGCGTGTGTTAGCACTAGAAGCAAGGTTATTGAGTTTTGTAGACTGTTTACTTACTAAAATTTTTTGAATTTTAAATTAGCCTTTTTTAGGAAAACCAAATCTTATACTACGTTTATGCTATATTCACTTTGATAAAATAAACAAAATTATAGCGCAGATAACTTCCTACAAAGAAATTTAGGCGTAGCACGAACAGAAAGTTGTTGAAACATTTACATAACTTTCTGGGGTTCCGTAAAGAAGTCACTTAGGGCCTCTTTTATTTATCCTTTACGTGAATCTGCTTCTGCTGTGTTTAAGTACGCTTCAGTACTCCTTTATGAGGACTATATGAAAATTTTCGTCCTATACACTCAGAATCGTACTGTGCCCTACTTCAATACGAACAAAAGGTATTTCTTATATGGTCTAAGGACATTGATCTAGAGCTAAGTAATTATAAATGCTTTGCATTTTCTTATTTTCGCTCTAAAGACCCTGTAATGTACCCTTATTCGTTCGATGGTTGTATAGTTCTCGTCCGACGGCTATTAGACATCTTTGGGTATATTTTGACCACATAACCTGCCGGGGCCTGAAATTAAAATGTCATTGGAGCCTCTGCAAGGATATTGAATTTAAAAAAAAATTAAACTTTTTAAAATCTGCATGCTTGGGTTCCAGACTCTAGGCTCCTGTTTGCGTAGGGATATGGGGTTTTCATTTTTTGAGTTTCAATTTAATTTCTGAGCTTCTCTAAGTTGGGGCCTGCGGCAGTTCATCCCAGGTGCCCCCATTGTGGCGAGCCTGGAAATAAGATATACATAAGGGCAAACGCGATGAACTTGTATTGGATGGCGTAACGATCACACAAATCGAAATCCAAAACAGAAGGCGCACACTAACATCAGTAATAACAAGAGATATCAATGTAAAATCAGCTTCAATAAACCACACATGGTGTTCAACATGACATAATATCTTTACCATCGAATATTGGAACCAGAATCAGTATTAAGACCTCACAAGCAACTTACTGACAAGACAAAGGAAGTAACAAGAACTTCTTCAAATTACTTCAAGAAGAATTAGCGTAAAAGATTAGTACACCCCTCCCACATCACGTTACAACAGTAGCAGCATTAGTAACAACCCAGTAGGAAGAGATGGGAGCGCTGCTCGGGGGAGTATATTTTGAGCGCTGTTAAATATGGTCCCATATTAGCATTACCGGAGCATTCATTTTATAGCATGAAGAAAACAGGCGATTATCTTGATGACCGTAAAGGGTGACATCAGCATACTCAATGGACTGGCTCTTCTTCGATACGAAGGACAAGCCACTTTGGACGTGGCTCGAATTCAGTTGGGGCACTGCTTTGTTAATTGCATTAGATAAACAAAATAAGAGCTTTTCGATACTGGATCACATATCCACAAGCGTCTAGGAATGTATCTTTTTTTAAAAAGCTTTTTTATAATGCTAGAATGCTTTTGAAGGAGCATTTAAAGGTATACTACCCTGCAATGACATGCAATGTTAAAAAGTATATGAAACTGGTATGGGAACGGGAGTGCTACAAGCTTTTTAAGGAGTGCTCAAACATGGCAATTGTAGCACTCTATTTCTTGCTGGGAAGAAGCATCATATTTCACTGTAATTCAAAAAGTAAGGTTCGTGCTTCTCATAATATGTATTTCTTTACTAATTGCTAAATCCGGAAATCCACATATATTGGTAAAAATATTATTTTACAGTCTGTAAGTGAACTAATACGCATCATGCTACATAAACCAGCTTCACGATTTAATTCACTTGGGGTTGGGGGCTCATGATTAAGTTTTTGTTATAGTTAGGGGCTTATGCCCGAAAAAGTTTGGAAATCACTGGTCTAAAGCAACATGCCCCAATTTTCCTTCTACCTTAAAGGTAGAAAAATATAGGCATAAGTTGAAGCAAGAATATGAAATGGAATGACCGCATATACTCCAAATCGCCGAACCAGCATCCCATTAACTGGAATTTCTCCAAAGATGCAAGTTGCTTACTCAGCGCCAAAAACCGCGTCAACTGCGGGAGTTGTAGCAGCTTAACAAACTTTTATCGTTATTAACCAGCACGGCTTTTCTTCTGTTCTTCTTCTTCTCCTTTGGTGTGGTATGAGCTTCAAAAGGACTGCCGTTGCTTCACTTGGCCTTTTATACTACACTTCTATAGCTCACTTTTGTAGACCAGATCGCTTGAACAGGTTAAGAAGTCGGTTTAATGGGTTTTCGTTTAGACTTGACTATTCGAGCTATCATGGGCCACTCACAGAAAACATGAAGGGCAAGCTCATCTTTTATTCAAGGCGAAGCGTAGAGGTTGAATACCCACCCTTTTTATCCTCAATAAGTGATAATTGAAGGGGCAGTGTCCGGTAGTCCAGCCAAGTGCCGTGTCACCCTTTCTACCGCTACCGTTCAGATATCAAATTAACAACTGTCCTTGCATTCTTCCTACTGTTTTCGAACAATTTCTTAGTATAGTGTTAAGGGACGGTGCAGAAAATAAACGCTTAGAATGAGGCAATCCAGACCTCTTCACCATACTGGTAGGTGCTCCAATGGCCGCTGGCATACCAAAGAATACATTATTGATCCATTGTAGTCCCATGAGGATGGTTGAGTTCAATGGCACTACAGACCAAATCGAGCCTTGGCCTCCTTCATTAGTATGGTGGGATAGGGAAATACCTCCTGACAGAGCCTGCATATCAGACATTATACAGCGAAGAGATCATTAAACGACAATGCAAGAAGAACTACGCAGCCCTTTGACATGATAGCTTCACATCTTGGTCTGGTAGACTTTGAAGGGTGTGCTCCATAGTATCGTAGTAGACGAGTTGTAGCGATTCTGACTCAATTTACATACAAAATGTGACATCAGGATTCCAAAAAACAGGAGGACAACTATAGAGGAAGAGCAGGAGGCGGAAGTTTGCAAGGTCTACCTATCTGGTCTGTCTGGTATGTCTGTCTGTATGTATGTCTGTCTGCCTGTCTAGCCTGTTTTTCTAATCTGTCTGTCTGGTCTATCTGTCTGGTCTGTCTATCTGGTCTGTCTGTTTGGTCTGCCTGTCTGGTATGGTCTGTCTGGTCTGATCTGGTCTGTCTAGTCTGATCTGGTCTGACTGTCTGGTCTGACTGCTTGATTTGTCTGTCTGTTTGGTCTGTCTGGTCTGTCTACTCTGATCTGGTCTGACTGTCTGATCTGTTTGGTCTGGTCTGGTCTGATCTGGTCTGTCTGGTCTGACTGTATGGTCTGACTGCCTGGTTTGGTCTGGTCTGGTTTGTCTGTCTGTATGGTCTGTTTGGTCTGGTCTGTCTTGTCTGGTCTGTCAGTATGAGATGTCTGTTTGTCTTTTTAGTCTGCCTACTACTAGAGCTCCGAACAAAACAAGTTCAAACTAATGCTACTACTTATGCGCCCCTAGCAGAATCTAATTTTATTTATATTTTTTTATTAATTCATTAGGAATTTTTATTTTATAATATATTAAAAATTACATATTTATATAATTAAAATTTGTTTTAGAAATACTTTTCGCAGAAAAAAAAACCAAAAAATACAATAAAGTCTGTTAATTTTCATTATTTATTAAATTAGTAAATTATTTAATAAATATACCTTTCACTAAAAAAATGTAAAATGAAATCTCTCTACACATCTACTCCTCTACAATCAACCACAACCGTGTAAGAATTATATATACATATATATTCTAACAACAATAACAAAAAAAACGTACAAAACTTTCCGTCTAAAAGCGGTCTTGGATCTGTTCCAAATATTCTTTAATGTCATTTTAAAAATACCAGTCCAGCTATGACGTCATAAGATGCCTTCATTTCTCCTATCCCACCTCGGGCGAGAGAATCGTCGAAAGAAAGCATCGAAGGAAATGACAAAATTTTCGTCTTTATTAATACTTTTTAATAGAGCTAAGATGGAATAGAATAAATTGGTGACGACTAGAGACTAAATATAAGAAATTTGTTTCACGGGGGAGGAAGATGTTGTGTCTAAGTCTTCGAGTCTAGGGGATAGTGTAGAAACTTTTACAAGAACTCCGCAAGATTTTCTGATTATTTTTAATCATTTGCTAATTTTGACCTTAACCAATGAAAACGTCACTTATTTACTTTAACAAATTTAATTTCAGACTTGAAGTATTTTTAAAATATATTGGCTAGAGAGTGGCTCGATGAAAGAACAACTCTCGTTGCAAATTATTCTTCTTCAGTATTTTTTGTAAAAGGTTCAAAAAACGCGTAAAACTCCCGCAGAGAAATCAAAATTGCGGCATGATAAATACTCCAAAAAACTATTTTTACCAGCACGGTAAACAGTGCAGAAATTCTCAATAATGTGGAAATTTGTTGCTTTTTTCATCCAACAATAAAAATGTTAATTAATTTGATAAACAGACTGAGCATGAACCTGCTTCTCTTTTAAGCAAACCATGCGCGATCGGTCTAAGATCACTTTTTTCCCACTGACACCTTAAGAAATTAGTAGACAGCTTATAAACGTCAACAGTGAGTTAAGAGCCTGTTTACCTTAGTTATCACGACGTCTACAGACAGAGAGTATGAGCTGTGGTGCTATCATTTGTGGGTAGCTCAGTTCGGGCGATCGCGATCGTGTTGCTTGTGACGTCCGATCAGGGAATGTATACATACGTACATATATGTTGTTTACAGCAGATCGATGCTGCTCAAACCAAAATGATTTGGTTAAATCCAGGTTTAACAAGATGGAAGCGAAGGAAACAAAATTTATTCTGTTTTCTTCTTAGGTTTCTCTCGGCTGCTTGAAATCCAATCGCAAGGGAGGCCTATGGGGAATTTCCTTGAAGATAGTGAAATAGATAAAAAAAAAATTGTGTTTAGTTACTGCACATTTTTGTTTCCATTTCCTGCTGTTTGTTGGTTGAACATCATATAGATATAGTTTAAGAAAATACGGAAAAGGTGACAATAAATTGATAGTCTAACACTTATGAATATTAATTATAAAAATTACACAAATTTGCATCTTGCACAGAACGCTTGTGTTTCTGGCTTGTAGTTTGTATTATTCACGATGCTTTTTGCCAGATCGGTCTTTAAAAATACACGGACCTGTTTGATTGTCACGATCATCGATCATCCAGAGGATAGCATGCCGTTGGCTGGCTTATACTATATGGAAGTTGAGCTTGACCGCCATAACTCGAAACTCTGAATTTTGTTATATGAATAAATTCTGTGGTCTTGCATAACTTAACCGATAAGTAATGCGTTTTTGATCGTTTCGCATCGATAGGCGTTTAGTTGTAATGGCTTGCGCAATTAAACGCTTATCGATGCCAAACGATCAAAAACGCGTAGATCGCCGATCGATGACTCCGACGTCTTTGAGCTATTACTTGTCGAAACTTCCCTCTCTCACTTGATCCCAGTCTATGGTCCACTTCGTCATGTTCATGTTAAGAATCCTGTCCTGTCCTGTGAAACCGCGAAACAGCAAGAGAAAAATTCCATGGTGGAACAATGATCTCGGTAGAGAAGTTACAAAACCACCTATTCAACAAGGTTTAGGTCTTGGATGACAAGGACCCCTTCAAAGAAAGCCCTCACGGATTTGCATCAACATGCTTCCAGCCTCTATGAGGTTTCACAAAGTCTTGTATAACGATCATTAAAATTGAAGGCTCCTGAGGGATCGTTTATGAAGAAATACTAAGGAGATACCATGGAGATACCATGAGGACTCATTTCTCAGAATCTCTAGTAACTAACCCACAATTGGCTTTAGAACCAAACACTGGATCAGAGGTGGTCTCTGCCCAGCGATCTTACAAAAGGAGCAAAAAGTCTGGAAAAATAATTTCCATTTGGGAGATGATCGTAAGATTGAATAAGCCATTGGCACTTTCAAACCCTTAAAGGCTGCTGGGAATTACCAAATCTTTTCGGATCTGCTTCATAAGGGCTTGGAAGAGATCCTATCAATCATGATGGCACTATTCTGAGGCAGCTTAGTTGTGACCCATATTCCGAGGTGATGGAGGTAGGCTAATGCGATCCTTATTCCCAAAGCAAGGAGCACATCAAACAAGGAAGCACCTGTTTGTTGATAGACGGTTTAATTTTAAACGTCGGGATCGATGGTAAGCTTAGAAAAGTCCCAGTGTTAGAAGAAAATCTCGGCAATTACGTTTTGCTATTTAAACCTCCTAAACTATAATAATAATTCCACCCGATGATATCGAGGGGATGGAAAAGGGGAGGAGCCTAATTATGAATTACCCCCTGTGGCAACCCTGATAAGATAATAAATGATAGCAATTGCCATTCGATCAGCTCTCGTACTGGTACGGATCTTGTATTCTGAATTACCATTCGATAGATAAATTCTCTTATGGTAACAATGTCAGTCAGCGGTAGTTATCTAGGTTTGTCAGCGCTAGTTATCTAGGTTTACCACAGGATCCAATCGGCTAAAGACCATCGGATCAAATCTCCACGGTTTTGTCACATTTGTGTAGTTAGTATCCTCAGATAGACTCTCTTAAGATACCCGTCTAGTCATCAGTCAGAGGGATCAACTCTTCGACTGTCTGTTCTCAACTGAACTCTGCAGACAAATACAATTTAACAATGGCATGTTTTTATTATAGCATGCGCCAAAACAATCGGGAAACTCAAAATCGCTTTTTCCAAGCACAAAGAAAGTCTTTAGTGGCGCAGTCAAGTCTCAAATCCCCACCACGAAAGTAGATTCGAAAAGAAAAGTGTGCAACGTAACTCCGTTCGTTTAGAAATCCTAACCGCCCGCTAATTTATCTTACTCAATTACAATTCACCGATCAACAAAGACTACAATGAAGCTTAATTACACAGTTTTACGCAATGTCACACAACAACTTCGGGCACGATGAAAACGATCACTCGGAACACCCCATCGATCGCTGAATTCTGAACTGGTGTAAGAATAATAGATCGAGAGTCTTATAATGGAGATATTATAAGCACCTGACCGTACATGACTAAAAACGAAATTGACAAGGATATAAATCGAATCATTGTATAAAGAATGGGCCGATCCATACCTAAAGTAAATCGCTGCACTGGCTGTAACATAAAAGTATGCTGCTCTCGAGATTTCAGTCACTACACTGCAAATTCCAGGACCGACAGAATCCAGAGATCTCAACAATTAATCAAGGGGAACTACTCCACGGCTGTGAATCTGTATTGGAGCATTAAGATCCGGTCCATAAAACCCACTGGTACAGGCATATTTCCGTAGATAAAAAAATTCTTTAGGAGGAAAACGCATAATCGACTGGAGAAGATGCGATTACTACGAAATCTCGACAGTGAGTTGTTGCGAAACGGAAAATTCGAAAGATCCTCTTTAGGGACTATTAATAAAGCTCCACGCGCTGTTAGGTGAAACTGGCCAGGGTTTCATATTCGAAGCCATGTAGAACAAACGCTAGAGAAGAAAACCGAGGTTAAGTAGATAGCTGGATTTGGCTGGATCAGTAAATGTATCACGAAAGTCATACACGTCCTGCTATAAGCAAATTCGTATAGGCCCATACACGGTCAAATTGGATGTACATCCAGACTTTCATCAAACTCATGCGTCCAACGAGTTTCGATAGTTATCGATAGTTTTGGTTGTACATCCGTTCTTCGATGTACATCCAATTTGGCTTTCCAAATTTCGAAGACGCTCTTTTTTACTACAAGACCTTAGTCAGATCAATACTCACCTACGGCTGCCCCGTATGGTGGAACATATCCCCATCATATATGGAGAAGTTGAAGGTGTTGAAAAACAATGACTATAGAACGCCTAAGTCAAACTTGAAAAAATTCTATGCCAATGACATCCTATACGGAAAAGCAGCAACCATGAGGATAAGCAATTTCATAATCAGCCGAAATAACGTTGTGAGAGCGGCAGAGAGCGACGATGCTCTCATTTTTGGGGCTTATTACCCCAGACCAAACTGCTATGTAACGACAAGACGGACAGGATATCTACAAAGCAATCACATAGCTAGATGCATTAGGACTGATACAAGACAGAGTACCTTTAATATACCACGTATATCGTCGGGCGCGGGATAAACGTATTTTACACGAGGCGGTGAACGTTCATGCGAATGTTGGCTTCCAACGTTTGATTCAATACCGACAACAGTCTGAACGTGTCCAAACACCATCGTTGGACGCTTGACACTGGACACTCGCAGTTCGAGCATCGGTCACACGATGCATCCTACCGTCAAGCACAGGCGCGTACGCAGGGAGGGGTTACTGGGGGTTAAACCCCCCCCATGATTCCAATAATAATAGAAAAAACTAATAATAAATATATCAACTTATTAAACAATTAAAAAAATATTCCGAATACCGATGAATACGGGTGTATCAGTGAAAATGTCGAAACGCCTCGCTGTGGATAGGTCTTGGATAGACCAACAACAAATTGTATGGCCGCGGGGGGAGGGGGTATCGTAACGGTTTAAACGCTATGACGTTTTGTAATTTTTTTGGTAGAGGTGTACATATTACCCCGTATTTTTGTAACCCTACTAGATACATATGTTCATGAATAAGGCAGCAATATACGCAGAATACTCCCACCTATCTAAAACTGTAAAAGGCAAGGTTTCAGGCCACCAACTTCCAGAGTTATTAGTCAAAGTCAAAATTTTGTTTTTTTAACTAAAATTTCAATTTCAACCCCCTTTTTTTCAAAAAAAAAATGCGTAGTTAATCAATTTTATTTTCCAAAATTGCAAAACTTGAACAAATTCCTATGAATAATGCCCGACAACTTTTACGCCACAGCCTCTACTTTTGAAGTTATAAGCAATTTTAATGTTGTTCATTTTTCTTGCAGAATATTTTTATTAATTTTTAATATATTGTATAACATCTGTTAATTATTTTTATATAACTTCTAGTAATTTTTCTTATTCATATTTATAATTATTATTCATATTTCTTATTGAATTTTTATTTATGTTTCTTCATAATTTTCAATAAAAAATGGGATAAAAATATACCTATAGGTAATTCTTTTTGTAGTGAAATAACATAAAATCCCAGCGGGTAAATATAGAAGCTATTCTCGATAAGCAGTAAAGAATTGCTTCCACATCGTACCCTTTGGAAGGTGTTACGAAGATTTTAGTTGTCTGTTCAACAGATTTTTTCAAGCCTGTCCATATGAAATTCTTGAATAATGCGTGAAAATTTTCTTCAGTTTTTGATTGATTTAAATTTTATAAATAGTTAGGGAAGTTTTCCCTGAGAAGCTAATGTAAGGAATTAAAAAGGCGAATGGAGCAGTAGCCACAATCAAGCGGATAGAACGTCGAAGAAAAACAAAGCAAAAACGAGCGGAGCGGATTGGTTCTGTTTGAGCCTTTGTGCAGGAAACACATATTTTTGGCGTACAGTGTACTCTTTAAAAGCTTTCGAAAAAGCCCCTACAAAATATATTCCATTGACCATCTCAAGAAGTTGCCGGGAAGAAAATGCAACGCTTCCTCCCAATGACATACAATATGAAAAAGATATGACGTTGGATACGGACAGGAAGGGCTCCTTAGCTTCAAAAGAGGGCTTCGTCATGGCTCAAAGTAGTCTTCCGTAACGGTACCCCAGTGGGATATAATATATGTACTATTACATGAGAATTTTTTTTTACCTAATATGTGTACAAAATATGTTTTGTAAAACCCCCTCCATGTTTTCATCCTGCGTACGCTACTGGTCAAGCATCCAACGTTAGAGGGCGTTCATAGCATCATGTAGAGCCGGCTTTATACGAACGAGCCGATGGAATGAATGCAGAGCTCCTGCGATTCCACACGAGTCGAACCTTGAGATAGCGAAGAGGACTCCAGAGCCAGTGCAAGTACTGGTGGCTGGAGGAATCAAATGAATAAAGTGGTGCGAATGAGTCTATGCATGGTGTGAATGCAGGCGTTAGCCTAAGTAGGTTTAGGATCCCGTAATAGCTTTAAGCGTAGCCTATAAGTTTTATTATAACGATTAATTAAATGTAGTTTAAAAAATAACCTGACCGAAGGAATGCCTATTCGGCTCATACCGGTCTACACTCAAACCTCATTCAAAAGGGCTGTTTAAGGAGAGTTCAGTCAACAAAAATCTAACCATATGGTCTGTGTACGAGCAGCGGTGGGGTCTCCTTTCTGTGGCATGAGCTTAACAGGCAGTCACACATTCCCTGCTGCTCGACCAATTATAGATTCTCACCACACTCTCAAAATCTAAAAAAAACTTATATAATCTGTTTTTCTTTTTAAGAAAATATTGTACTAAAATTCCATTATTCAAGATATCAAACCTTAATTGACTTTAAAAGTTCATTAGGAAACTTTTTTTTATCACGATCTGTCTCTCTGAAAAATGAGTAAATATGCCACAAAAATTATCATTCGCTTTGTTCTTCACATTTCCACAGGCACCAACCATATTCCAATTGTAACTTTATGCGGCCATTAACAAGTGTGGAATTTTGCAAATTACGTGCTTCAAGCGGAGATGTGGAAGCTCTCGTATCAACCACCGTCACTGGAATTATCTTAAAAATACTGATTAATAAACCTTTAACCTCGTGCATTGTGATAAGGGGAAATTGACATTTTTTTTAAAAAGAGAGAGAAAAACCAGACTTTAGAATTATGCTGATCCAAATTCAATAATGTCAGAAGAACGAGGAAAAGTTGAATGCAATCAATCACTTGTTGTTAATAAACAAATATTGGTTATTGTTCACTCCATAAATTTGAATAGTCTCAAATGTGAGTATGACAGACGCCTCGCCGCAGGGTTCTTTTGAGGGTATAGACACACATTTTGGGTAGATTTTAATTAAACAAGGGTTAGTATTATATTTCATGCCGAAATAGGGTGAATCTGTGGCGCTTAACTACGTTCACAG
This sequence comes from Thereva unica, assembly GCA_949987705.1. Lineage (NCBI taxonomy): Eukaryota > Metazoa > Arthropoda > Insecta > Diptera > Therevidae > Thereva > Thereva unica. Next base: position 19,898,078 of record OX465285.1, on the reverse strand, counting down.
CAGAGCAAATATAAGAGGCATTTTGTTTTCCATCTTCCCTGAGCCTAAGTCTAATATTGCAATTATGATATGCTGATTCACGCCGTTATGGATATTTACTCATGAATATTTACACTTGCGGATAGTGAATGACAGAAAACAACTTTATACAAGACCGGAGGAATATACATATTTAACCCCAGGGAAAGGGACTGACCTTGTTTTATAGAACAAAGCGTGAGCATTGCATTAAAACAATGAAACACACCCTTATTTGGGGGGCGGCTAGTACGTCGTCGTCATAGCTTGAAAATATAATCACCCTGTTCGTCGTCGTTGCTGAGCTACCACCACCCGAAGAAGGGTGAAGATACAGACTCATTAAGTTCATTGACCAGGAATTAATGTCCTGTTGTGACCCACTTGTTGACGACAACCAACCCCCACCGCCCCTACCCTTGGCACGTTTCTACGATGTTCTACTTACTAAAAATATTAAGCCGCCATCGCATGTTGCGAGGTGCAAAATATCTCTAAATATAGAAGAGACTAACAACATCCAAACGACGACGCTCGTGCTGTTATCGCCCAACGAGATAAAGAGATTGTCTACGTATGATGATGGCATGAATTCTGCTCAACTCGGGGAAAAACGACCAAAACTCCTTCAGCATTTTTAATCTCTGAGGATCCCGAAAACGCGTATTACGTGATAACGACGAAAAAAAATAATTCATTTATTATTCATTCATTTTATAAGATTTTGTTCAAAATATTTTGAGCACGTTTTCAAATCGAGTTCATCGGAAATGACTCAGCGGAAAGTCCGCATGCGTTTTCTTGTTTGTTGTTATTATTGCACAAATTGAAATTCACTCCGGGCTTGACTCCGAGTATAACCTGACTCTCTATATGAGTGATTAAGTGGAGTTAATATGCACGATGATAATTAACGATTTCGTAAACATATAAAATGGAAATTCATATATAAAAAAAGCGAGAATATTCTTATTAGCAAATTTATTTAAATTGATTTAACAAAATGTCTTGAGTGTTCCAGGAAAATCGCACGTTTGTAAAAACAATATTTGTTCATTAGCATGTTGGCTTGGTTGAACAGCGAAGTGTTTCTTTTCTAGTGAAGGCTATTAGTCGACTTAATCAGCGGCACGTGATTATTTCGTAGTTTTTATTTTTTTTGAATAAAATTTTTTGTTTCCGATTTTACAACATTAGTTCCAGGGTATGTAGATTAGTGAAGAAGAATCAAAACTATTTCTTGTAATAAATTAAACTTAGGATGGGATAATATTTCCACGACGAAAAATTCCCAATTCTCTCCCGCTTCAACGGAGAGATGAAAAGCACCCAAAGGGAGCGCGCATTGAAGGTGTACTGGCATACCGACATATAATAGGACCGTTCTAATGTTCGTTATAAAGAAACGTCGACTTGGCCTGGAGCTCCATATGTTAGACAGCACCCTCGCAAGTGCTACGCTGGCGGCAGAAACTTTCCCACCAAGTGCAGTCCGAAGTTGAGCCTTTGGTCAATCATAACGTCCTTATCTCCCATATACCTTCATTCGCCAACTAGAGTTTTTGGGAGGAGGTGTGTATCTAGGGTCCCTAAGAGACTAGCCACATTTAACCCATTGCCTCATTCGCTTATCATTAGGAATGCCGCATAGGGGTATACATCGAATTCACTCGAGGTTGACCCTACAATAAATCGAATCGATCCGATATTTTGAAAAGTTGTTGATATACTCGACGCATCGATGAATTTTCATAAAACATCAAATCTATTTTAATCAAGGATATACCTTGTTTTAAAAGTTAAATCCTTTAGACTCGAAGATTCTCTTGCCTAAAAAATGCAGTCGCTAGTCCCTAAAGATATTGACAAGAGAATGGATGCTATAGACAGGGACTCCCTTCGCTACACCTTGGATCCGAGGATCAAAAAAATTTCAGTTCCATCTAAACGTTTATTTTTTAAAGGGGGCTGATTACAGCTTAGTGATGTAAAGTTAGAAAAAGCACTCGATTTTGCATTTCATTGTGGTTTCACCTTTAAGTTTGCGCCTCATAAGAACAATTAAAAAAGCATATCTCACTTCAGAATTTATTGTTTATTTTATGGGGTCCTCATGAGGAACCTCCGGGGAAATTCCTCTATAGGCACGTCCCTCATTTGCCATATTAGGTCCACACGTTACATAAGGCATGTCCTCTATAAAATCTAGTCGGGTAACAAATATCTCGATTTCGTCAAGTCGCATTCCTACTAACCCGACCTTGATGTCATCGGCGAAAACCAAAGGAGATCACTTCTCGCGTTAGCCTCAGCGCCATTACGTAATCGTACATAATGATCGATAAGACGGGACACGAGGACGAAGCTGCATTCCGGAAATTGTCTTGTACTCCCTTACTCCCTCGTCCGACTCGCACTGCAGTATCCTACCTTTAAGGAATTTTATCACAATCCGCACCAGATACTTTGGTGTATTCACCTTTATCACCGCCTCGATAATCTTGGCCCACCTCGCGCAGCCTTGATGTCACATCAAGGATTAGCATTGCGCAACTCTTATTCACATCCATTGTTATTGTTCAGCATATCGTCAGCATCCATTATTTGAAATTACAACTTACTTAAACTACCGTGTGCCCAATAGATTCATACTACCATATATCACAAAAATAAGTAATTTTAAAGATAAAAAAAAACTTCCCCAAAACAGATTTACAAATTTTTATAAATTATTAAGAGCACAAAGAAAATTTTTTTGGTTTATTAATTTTTTTTAAAGAATTTGCAAAAACAATTTCAATGACACTAAATTCTTTTTATTTTTCCTCTTCTTAAGAAGAAACACGAATTTTCTTCTTAAAAATAAAATAAATTTTCAAGATACTTAAAGAAAGTTATTTTAAGAAATTTTTCGTCTCCTAATTTTTAACATAATTTTCACTCTAAGCAAAAACTCCGCTGTGTGCTTATTTTCGTTTTTGTGTTAAATCATGAAAAATGTTACGAAATACTGAATTTTAAAATTACATCAAGATCTCAACTATTGATATATAATTTTTGCCTTTTGTTCTATTTCAATCTTAAATGAGACTATGACTTTTAGAATTATATCACAAATTAATTGCACATATTTTTGATATTTAATATGTTTTTTAATAACTATTTATATAAATGTGTAAACGATCTATACATACATATGATCACCATAAAAAACCAGTTGTTAAAAATTATTCCTCTATCAAATTGACAGATGTTAGCTGAAAAGTTCTTCTCAATCATTCGAATTTTTTATTTATATATTTTTTAATAAAAAAAACTTAACAAACACAAGGCAATAATTAATTATATTCTTTTTTCTCATTTCAGCTAAAATTATCATATTTTATACAATATTTTATATCGTATTAGCTGGATTGTTTGCGGTATGCATGCAAGGTCTATTAGCAACATTAACAGAAGATGAGCCACATTGGAAGTTAGATAGTTCATTAATAGGTACAAATCCAGGTCTTGGATTCCGTCCATTATCCGATGAAACAGAACGAGGTTCAATTATTCAATTTAATTCTACGCAAAGCGATACATGGATGTACTGGAAGGAGCTATTAGATGAATTCTTAGAACGTAAGTAAAATTATAATATAATAATAATTTAAGAGACATCATCGTACTTTCATCACACAAAAACCATTTTATGTTAATTAATGCAGCAAATCCTAGAATACACTTGCATATTCATGACTTGCGCAGTTATGAAAGTTTACCATTATTCTGCCCCGCAGAACCGACAGCTACAATCAATTACCAGCCTTATTCTACTTAGATGATAACTGAGCGAACAGTAGCCCGTTCCACTTCCTGAAATTTAAATGTTGTTCGCTTTAGCTTTGTCGATTTGGACGAATCTTTTAGCTTGACGAGTGTCGTAGGTCCTTGCCCAGCTATGAAGAAACAGCTGGTCGACCCAATTCTTGATGGCCGTTCTTACGTGGCAGCTTGCTAAGCTGCAGAAAGGTTGCGGACCAACAAATGATGAGTTTGTCTCTACTCTAGCCAGGCTGTCAGCAATTTCCTTGCCAATGTAACCTTCGTGGCTCGGAATTCACATCAGCGTGACATTGTTGTTTCTGCTGAGGGATTTTAGAGATAGGAGACAATCCAAGACAGTCTTCACTACTAGGTGGAGCGAAGGAATGTTAAGTAGGGCCGCCATAGCCGCAGTCGGACAGGTGCTTTTAGCTCCCGTGATCCAAGACTTTCCAGCCTTTGCACCCTGGCCAGCTTAGTCACAGCACCCTTTTTATTTGGTCTCGACCCACCATGCAATAGGCACTATGTCACCTTGGGCCCTATTACCATAGTATATAGCCAAAACATCAACCTCTGTTTGAGGCCCTAGGTTTTGCCTACAAATTGAAGACAGATACCATTTCCTTACCATCCAAGGAAGGAGCTTTTAGATTAAGCTTCCTTCTATTCATAAATGGTACAATGACGTTTTTTGTGGATTAAATCCCAAATTCTTGCTTCTACACCAGCTATGCACATATGCATGAGGCCTGAAATGGCGCCATCATGACCGCCATTAATCGTTATGATGATGTGCATTAAAGCCCCGGCTGTTCAGGTCGGCAAGATTATGGGTGACCATAAGAGGGCTGATAGCACGCCCCTTGAGGACAGCCTTTAGCAGCCATTACCGTAATCGATTCCCCATTCATCTCAGCAGCTATCAATCTACTACTGAGAAGCGACGTGATCCATCTCGCTGAGAGGCGTTGAATGCCTAATATTATTGCAGCTTCATTGATCGCGTCGAAAGTGTCAAACGCACCCTCAATGTCTGCAAAGGCGTAGAGAGAGGTTACCTTGGCCCTTAGGGACTTCTCAATATCTTTTACTTGCACATGAATGTGGATCTGCCTGGCCGGTAGGAGGAGGAGGCTGATAGGTCGATAGGATTCTCCACGATTTAGGGGTAAAGACTACCCTAGCCTCTTCCACCACGTAGGAATAAGGGCAGCAAAAAGCTACCCAGACATAATGGCAGCAAGATTGATAAGATATCTTCCAAGCCGCACTGAAGGAGAGCAGTGAAGATGTGGTCAAAGGCTATAATGATCGTTTCAATGGGATTATTACCAACGTGGCTAACTCCTAACCTGAGGAATGTGCGATAGGCCTCCGAGTCAGGCTGCGGTGGAGCCCTAAACGCTTCCAAGGAGATTGTAGAAGTTCTCAAGTTAAACCTTAAATGTCTACGATCAGACGTTGATGGCTCACTTGAGACGTGCCAGTTCAGTATTCTGGAACTGACGAATATGCTGCCAAGAGACAAGTCAATCACCTTTTGCCTATTCACATTAGAAAACGTAGGTTCTTGCCCCTTACTCATAACATGTAAATTGTAGATAGTAATAAAATCAAGGAGATGTTGGCTCCTAGAATTAGTATTGGTGTTTCCCCAAGCAAAATTGTGCGCGTTAACGTTTCAACCAATCACTAGCTGAATGTTCCTCGCAGGCCTCCACCAGCCTCCCGACAATCCAAGGCATTTCTACGTCTCCGGGCAGCACTACCACCGCCGCCACCAGATCCCTGGATACGAACTGCGAAAGAGGAAGGCACTTTAGTCTTTTCCCCACTAGCAGTACTGCTCTAGGGCAATCATGCTAGCTGGAGTAGATCAGTTTGCCAACATTAGCACCTAGGCCACATCCTTCCTCGGTACAACCATCCGTTACTAACTATTCCGCAGTTATTCATTAATAGACCAATGGCTCCACGTTGCAAGCAGTCTAGTTTCCAGAGGAATTCCGATTACAAGAGTGGAATTTATTGACTTCCTCGCTCTTGAATTGACGTATTCAACCCGATCTGTATTTAAAGAAATAGAATTGAAGAAATTGAAGAATTTGGGACTTCTAAACAAAATAACGACAATCATCACTAGACATTGACCCATAGAAGATCACACTGTCAAGCTAGGTATCCTACACAACATCTGCTGCCGTAGCTGCGAGTAAACGAACTAGAGGGAAGCACTTGCTCACGTTCTATGTGGCCTTAGCTAAAGCCAGGCAATGCACAGGGTCGAGAGTCGAGATTGAGGTATCAAAACGTCTCGCCAAAGCCTCTTTGGCCTCCAGTCGCACTGGAAACAGCTCCACACCTAACCTAACATCCAAGAGTTCAAACGTAAGATTCATCTCATTTTTCTCCAGGTCCACCCAGATTTTTTTTAACCTATTTTATCCTTGATCTATTTTTCAGATTGAGCACTACTAGAACTAAATTCTGTTACATAAAAAACCATTCCTTTAAAAGAAAACAATATAATCGAGTCCTTCATAATATGTACATCTAATCACATTACCAATTATTATTTTAGCATACGTCGACAGGACAAAACTACCAAAAGGCGGTACAAATCAAAAGTACTGCGACTTTAACACAACTAAAAAGGCAGACGAAGTATGTCGCGTACACGAGGAGACATTTGGAAACTGTGTATCAACGGAGTCTTATGGATATGCCAGATCAGCTCCCTGCATCTTCCTTAAGTTGAATAAAATCTATGATTGGGTCCCCGAATACTATTCAGACATAACAGACCTTCCCGATGATATGCCAAAAGATTTACAACAGTACATCCGTAACGATTCAAACTTCAAAAGTAATGCAGAAAGGGTAGGAAGCAGAAATATTAAATTTTATTTATATATTTTATTTATGTTATTATTTATTCCGTAGCAACAAATTTGGGTATCATGCAAAGGTCAGCGGGATAACGATGAAGAGCTCTTGGCCAATTCAACAATTGAATATTTCCCCAAATTGAGAGGTTTCCCAGCATACTACTACCCCTATAAGAATGTCCCCGGATACTTAAGTCCATTAATTGCAGTCCAATTTTCAAATGTTAAAAAACATCAGCTAATCAATATTGAATGTAGAGCCTGGGCCAAAAATATCATCTACAGCGGCAGTCTCCGTGATAGAAAAGGATCAGTTTCCTTCCAGTTACTTGTAGATTAGTCTTTTAAAACTAGCGCGAGATTAATTATATTGCACTAGAAAAACTACCCTTAGTCACTTTTTTTTCGTTCTGCATAAAAGATACTTAAGCATAAGTTCAGTAGGATTAAAAGTAATTAAAAAAAAGAAAAACAATTCGATTTGCCGAGTTAATTAATTAAAAACGCTATAAAAAAAATTCAATTATTATTATTATTATTATTTGCGAGATATATGCCGAAACTTTTATTTATTAACGTCCTAAGAAAGTAGGATTTTTACGGAAAATTATTAAGCTCGGATTAAAAAAAAATATTAAAACAAAAAAACAAAAACCAACTAAATATATTGAAAACAGAAAAACAAAAGTTTTTTTTTTATTTATTTTTTAACTCATCATTTTTGTTGGCTTTTTTGTCAGTTTAAACTCTAACACAGACACGACAAAAAAAGATTTTTAATTTTGTTTCCTTCCATTTGATTTTTTTTTAAGATCGTATTATTAAATATAGAATGTTACAGTTTTGAATTTTTGTTGCAATAAAAAATTTACTTTTTGCCAATATAAACAAATTTTGTTTTTTATGTACAATTAAAATAGTTTCAATATTAAAATAATAATGTCATCGGATGAAAATGCACCAATGTTAATGAGTTACCTATATTAGTGGTCGATCATTGCTGGCCTTCTACAAAATATTACGTGCGGATCCCCATGTACAGTGCAACTGAAACTACAAGCCCATGCGCAGAAGTCGAGGTTTTCGGCCTGGATGAAACTCTTTTGAAGAGTTGACCTTAGCTGGGGGTGCAGATGGTATTTCCATTCTCTCTCTAGAGTCAAAAAACTTTCCCTGGCTGCCATCTGCACCACTTTGGCTGCTTGTGAAAGAGAATGAACGAAATAAGGTAAACGAAACAAGTAGGCAGGTATAACGATAGCCCCATGGTTGTGTCACCACCGGCACAGTCAGCTATGACTGCCAGACCCCCTAACCTTTGCTATTCTCTTCTATCCTTTAAATCAAGCTTACTACTAGTCATTGCACCGTGACTTGAAAGACATGACAAACCGGTAGTACAAAGGGTAATTCCTATCTTCCTCTTCCAATGGCGCTACACCCTAACTCGAGCCTTATCCTCGCCGAGGATTCGTAACAATGGATATTTTCCAGGACCAGGCCGTGATCTTGGAGCTCAACCATTACGTTCAGTTTTTACGCGCCGAATACTATACTCGCATTCGCATTATATTGCCCGAGGGTTACGACGTGTAGGTGGTGAATCGAACTAAGCTGACAGAACTGTTCTTGTAAGTTCAGTAGATGTTACTTAGTTTCTGCAACCCCAGAGTCCTGGGAGCTCTGGGATCCTGAGGTCAGCAGCCTCAACCCCTTAATTCCTATAATAAACCCACAAAAAAGTATACAAGACGAGTGCGGATGCAAAAGTTGATGCAACCTGGGAGCGAACACATCAAACAGATTGAGGACGTTTTTAGGCAAGTCCAACTTTTAAGTCTACAATCTATGTACATATATAGTTTATACATTTAAAAATTTGTCTCAAAAAAATTCAATCGTTGCACTGTTATTTGGCGATGTTGACTAATGAGCTTGCAGATCACTGGCCTAGGTCAATTTAAAATCTCACCCCTGGTCGAACTAATAAGTCCTCAATTTATTTAAAGGTAAAATAAGGTTATATATTACTGTTTGCCTGTTTTTATTAAGCTGCATAAGACAAGAAATTTATAGGATGAAAAAATTGTCCACCTTTTCCTCTCTCCCTGCCCGTACACATACATACACTCAATTGAGTGTAAGGCTTCTTTCGCACTAAGCCAGACCGTCTGCTTTCTCGGTCCATCTAAAGAGACGGTGGTACAATTTAGGTACTGTTCACATTTAGACGAATCCGGGAAAAAGAACGGATCAAGGTTTTTAAACGAACGTTTTGTCACTGCGAGCCATCCAAACACTCGAACCGCATATAGTGTGAATGAATCGGCCGACGAGGGGGGCGTCGATATCCACACATATCATTTCAGCGTCTGCGCTTATGCAAAATGGATGTCAATTCATGCACGTTAATCACGCTGGTTGAAAAAAGAGCTGTCTTGTGGGACAAAACGTCTTAGTGTTAACACGCAAGTCCGGGAATCGTCTTCTTTTTAAACAGACGGATCGGCTTAGTGAGAACAAGGCCTAAAGGTGTCTTAAAGTTGTTAATGCCAACAAAACCACGGAAGTTGGCTAGACCTCGGTGCAAACGCTTTGCCCTTTCATACTTCCAAAAATTGGACACACAACACCTTTGACTACTATCCAATAGCAATTACTTATATTCTCTCCAAAATCATGGAGACAACAAATTGAATCTAATCACCACACCATCTCTTTGAGTCTTTCCAGACCAATATTCTGCCAAAGTGGCAGTCTGAGACAAGGGTGATATCCAGCAGTTCTTCTCTGTTTTTGGTAACAAAGGTGGCATCAATAAAAAAATTAACTTTGTTTCAAATAGCAAGCTTGGTGTTTAGTAGTTAGTTAAAAATAATCTCACCGCGATCATTGGTGTCCGTGCTGCCCCATTTTGTATGGTGTGCATTTGCATCACCTTCCATAACCAAGACCGGGGTAGCATCGGCGTACCTTGCCCGGTCCTGAGGTAGAGGGCCCTCATCTTCGTGGGTTTGATAGAAAGAGGCCATCCTGAGTTTCTTCTGTTTCAGCTCTAGGTCATAGATAGTAAGGTCGCCATCCCTAAATTGAGGAAGAAGAAAGGTGCTTATGTATATTATTTTTGACCAAAATACCTGTTCTGGGTTTTCCCTTACCTTTGACATAGAAGAGATTAAATTTAATCGTCCTTAAGCCACAGATCCGGTCACCAGCGATCCATGGCTCTTAGACTAGTGGAATTTCGACTTCGCCTGATCCCAGGTGAAACAAAAGCGCAACGAACGCTGCTTTACAATAGTGTAGGTTTATCTGTATCACCTGCAATATTTTCTGGGTGGTTTGTTTCGAGGACAATCGCCTCCGCTTCTTTATCGCTAGAGATGTCTCCATAAATGTCCGAGCTGAGGAGCTGTATATGTACAGTACATATTACCTATGACTCTGCCCAGCTCGGAGTCTCTTTCGCGTTTTCACCATCGGTCTCCACAACATCTTCATCTTGGTGCAGCCCGCTTAGTTCACTAGGGTCCGTATCTGTTTTATAAACCTTCAGTTCGATCTTTTGGAGCCGTAGTTCACGGCGAATTTCTCTTTTGGCAGTTGGTCCAGACATTCTTCATTTAGGAGCACAACAACTTGTATTGTGGCCCTATTAGTCTCCTACGTTTTGATAACCTTCCAGTTAACGCTTTTAATGTGACGATTAAAGGCTTTGAGCATCGTGAGGATTTCTTCAAGCTCCAATGGAGCTAATGGAAAACATGCTCTGACAATCGGAAGTGTTGGTAGACTGGCATTAGCTGCTTTAAACAGTTAAACTTCCCCCACTCTAGCTACCGCCGCTTTGAGCAGCTTTGCGGATCTTGAGTTGTCGCAGGCTGTTAGTTTTATGCCGGATGGTATCATGGTATCAAAGCATGAAGAGAGAGAGATCCCGGGTTTTCTCTCAGGACCACCATAGCCATTTTAACGAGGGCGGTTTGCACCCACCGCCATTGGTGTCTGGAGATCTTCCCATATCCATCGTTTTTGTCCAGAACACCGATTATTTTGCTACCCTTTATATCGCTTTGGTTCCGTGCTTCATTGGCGTTTAGAGACTGGTGCACCTCTAAACCGCTCTAGCGTAAAGTTTGGGATGGCTTGCTTCGCCCAAGCAATGTCATCCTGAACTTTGGTGTAGTTCTCCCTCGACACTTGGGTAGCCAAGCGGCGAAGGATTTTTCTCCCCAGGTGGAATTCTTGAGGACCTGCTTTTGCCAGTTCCGGTTTTTTCGGGTATTTGGCCCTTTCGCAGACCATATGCTCCCCTGTAGCCGTGCCCGCAGGTGTACGTTCGGCCGCAAGGAGGAGCAGGTTTGCTAACTGTCTAAAGGTCCAAACAGAACTAATCCGTTCCGAAAAACGTGCGGAGCGAACGGAACGAATTGGTTCGGTTTGAGCCTTAAGGTTTCCTTATATAGAGATGTATCATTTAAGGAGGTATTTAGTTTCTCTTTCACACCATTAAAATTGTGATAAACGAGCCGTATGGTAGGTTTGGTTCTGGGAAATGAATCCAGATGAGGAAGTGACCAATTAGGAACGATAAAATCTATTCATTTCATTGCGGGTTTTTTTTTTGTTATTATCCTACATGAGAGACGTAAGTGGAAAGGTCCTAGATGATTTTTTGGGAGGTAATATGCTATAGCTGATACTAAGTTTATAATATAAACCTTTTTATTGGATCGAGATAACGAGGCTGGTATGGATTTTATCATTTATGTAGGTAAAATCAAGTTTCTTGTACAAGTAAGCAAAGAAATACCATACATTATCATAATATAAGTTAAACTTATACTTCGAACTTTGTATATTAAATTTAAATTACATATGCCCAATTCCACAGTGAAAGCTTAAACCTCGAAGTTGAGTTAAGCTTCCGCTTAAATGTTTTTGGTGTTCCACAGTGGAGGTTTTTCTCTTAAACTGAGCTCAAATATCGCGTTAGCTTAAGCTGCCAAATTTGAGCGCTTAACTCTAAGCCGTGAGGCTTATCGTCGAGAAATGTCAATTTTGTGTAAGAAGTGATTGTTTTGGTTGTTGATTCTGTTCCGGCTTGTTTAAAGGAGGTGGGTCACAGCCCATATAAAATTACCCCAGGCCCGGCGCAAAAGAAAAGTATCTCAGATTATCGGGTATAATGAGTATTTATTTATTTTCATGAATAAGGTATCAGTGTACGCAGAATACTCCCACCTATCTAAAATTGTAAAAGCGACGGTACCACAGTACCAACTTCCAGAGTTATGAGTCGTCAACGTCACAATTTTGTTTTTTTTTTAACAAAAATGTCACCTTCAACCACCTTTTTCTCCAAAATATTCATAGTCAACTAATGTTTTTTTTCCCCAGAATAAGAAAGCTTGGAGTGTTTTCTATGAATAATGTTCAAACAATGGGCGCATCCAGCGCACTCAGCAGCTGAGAAGCGGCTAAGTGCTGAGCTCGTTGGATGGCTAGCTGAACTAAGCAGCTTAGCTCAGTGGCTGGCAAATTTCTCAGCGTAAAAATTTTATGCTAAGTAGCTCAGCGGTAGTTAATTGATGTTATTTAAAATAAAATAAAAAATTAGCTGTCAAAATAAATTTTAACTCAGCTGTCCCATCCAGCCGGCACATATCGCTGAGTTCCTTTTTACGCTGTGCTGTTCAGCAAAGCGGCTTTTTCGCTGAGTGCGCTGGATGCGCCCAATGTTTATTCTACGGCCTTTACTTTCGAAGTTATAAGCAATTTTAATCCTAAGATTGGCGATAATTTCGTACTTTTTTAGTACTCTTTTTCCTAAGCTTATGTCGAAAAAAACCAAGTGACAATTTTAAAGTCATCTGTGAAACGGTCTTAATTTAAGCCGAAGCTTAAACCAATTTCTGAGGCTTAACAAAGCCACAGCTTAAGCTACTACTGTGGAATCGGGCAATAGAGTGATTATCCTAAAATGATCCTTTTATAAAATCGCAAAAAAAAGTTAAATTTTTATACTTCAATGTTTAAATATTTAAGTGTAACAATTTTATTGTAATAATTGTAATGCAATCAAAAACATTTTAAACAAAAGAAAAAAATGTTTATTTCTTTCAATAATTATTTTTAACAGTTAAGTACTTTTTTTTGGAATTGCTTTTTCTTTTTAATAATAATGTTTTAAAAGTAAAATTAAAAATGCTTATTTTTATAGGAATTATTGTCAACTATACAGAATTAAAAACATTTAACATAAAAATTTTAATTATTCTTCTTCCACACTTCTTGCTTTATTTTTACTTCTTTCATCTGCTTGGAACGTTATTTTATATTTAATATTATTTATTACAATTTCACCTACATTTTAATTTATACGTAAAATATTGCGTAATTTTATACTTTCATCACAAGATTTTTCTATATCGTATGTATTAAAAAATATTCCATTTCCAGTTTGTAGTAATGCGCGTCTTTTAAAAACAAAACAAAAATATAAATAGAAAACAGATTCATGGTTTTAGATCGTACAGAATTTATGTTTTTGATAATCCTTGCAGTAATCTAAAACACATGATATATGTTTGTATATCTCATTTTTACTACAAAATTTTATATAATTTGATTTTAAAGATATTTCAAATTTTTTGATTTTTTAGCAAATTCAAAATTATTACGTTTCTTTTTTTTGGTTTTTGATGTTGTTATTGAAAATCCTTTATAAAATATAATAATTAAGAAAATTCTTAAGAGCAAGAAAGACTTCGAAGAAAAGTATTCTTTACAAAGAATTTGGATATTTTTGGTTTCTTTATTTTATGGTTAAAGATTATCGTTCTACGCTCCCCATTTATCAGTCTCAAGGTACATGCGAGTAATATTGTCCCTGAGTAGTTTTTCTTGTTCTATAATAAAAAATAACAAGAAATTTGTGAGTAAAAGTAATTAGTTAAAGAAATTAATAATTATATTTTAAATACCTCTTGGCAGATTTGCAATTGTACTTTGCTTCTTAAGAAATTCTATGCAAAGATCCTTACTAAGGCCGAAAGCATGCATATTGCAAGTGAAAGTGCTAAAATAAAATAATAAGTTAGAAAATACACATGTACATATGAATTGATTGAACTAAAAATATTTGAAATAACGTTGAACTCTATAAGCGATACGGAAAAACGTTATGATCTTTAACGGAAGTACTCTCGATTACACCGGGTGAGCTTCACTTTAGGCCCCTGATTTGACTGAGTGGTCACTTTCTTCAGCTTAAACGACATGTCACGACACACAGCTCGACTTTCAGCACAGGGGCCAAACACCAGTTCCCAAAAATTTTGGAAACCGTGGCTAAAATAGGCAACAAAGTACTGAACAGCCCTCGGGAAAGCACTCTACTAAAAAGCATGCCGTTAAGAGTCTAGATGGAAGGCTGCCACAATTCGACATAGAAGGCTCCTTTAATAATGTAACGAAAACAGCTACCCCAGAATCCCTGATGGAGTTAGAGGTGGAGGCAACGATGAATAGCTGTCATGCACAAACTAGAGAGATTCATATAGATCTTGGAAGTTGCAAAATTATTGGAAGGGTTAGCAGCGGCACAGTACAAGGTGGCGTGCTGTCTTCGCTGCTATCCCTTCTGGTAATGGACAAAAATGTCAGGAAAAAAGATCTAAAGTGGTCACATATGCTGATGACCTAGAAACTCTAGTTTCTGGTAGATGCCCACATGTATTGAGCGAGATTATGTAAAGAGCTCTAAACAAAACTAGCAGATGGGACAACGATTGTGGTCTTTGTGCGAGCCTTGCAAATACAGAGCTGGTGCTGTTCACTAAAAGAACAAAGGAGCCAACTTTCAACTGTGCAAAATTAGATGGAGTACAGTGGATGGAGACTTAAGCAACGAATACTGTTATAGATATACGCAGCCATCGTGGGTCCCATCCTACATATGGATCAGTAATGTGGTGCCAGCATTAAGGAAGGGGTACAACACTGTACCAATATAGGTAGGGTCCAAAGAAGGACGTACATATGCACCACCAAGGGACGCGCAACATAACCACAGGAGTCACCAGCCACAGTGACAATGGTACATCTGAGAAAGAGATCCTGAGGGATCATCCGCAAGAGAAGTTACAATCGCGCCCTCTTCGTTTTCGGCAAATACCCTCTCGGAGAAGGACAACACCAACAAAGCAAAATTTTAAACAGTCGTTGAGAAGTAGAAGGGGCTCCAGAACAGCAGAAGCAGTAACCTCCCGCTAGGGAGAGATCCCGGGAAGATAGTTCAGCGCCTACAAATAATAACCGAAAAGGGAAAAGCCATAGTCGAGGAAACTTCTACTTCAGGAGCCCAACAATCAGGCTCAACTAGTAACGGACCAACGAGCGAAGTTGTGAAGGACCACCTTCTAGTAGCACTAACCCATGCCATTTCTAGTACAGGCAGACTTCCGGACTTTCTCTGGGCCAACATCGAGGCCAAAATATCAGAGATGGTCATGGAGTTCGTGATGGGGCAAATTACTCGAGTATCTTCGTCGCTGGAAGGTGCTCAAGGCCGAGGAACCTCAACGAAATAGTAAAACCCTGATACTGCTAATCAACCACGAGAGCCTAGAGGGGCTCGAAAGAGTTGACTATAAACTCCATTTGAACTAAGGCAGGCATGAATAAAGTTTTCAAAATTGTTTCATCTAACGAAGAGGCTGACTCCGATTAAGAGCTCAGTGAGTGCTTGGATAAACATCGAGGTTGGAGAGGGAGTTAGCATCTACAAGCTCAGATGCAGCAGTTGACAATGTAGTATATACAAGGCAGCAGACGGCTGGTACCACACTCTGGCTGCGTGAAGCGGGTTGCAGGGTCGAGAAGGCCAATGGGCACAGTAATATACTGCGCTCTCTACAACAGGAAACAGTATCAGGACCCACCGACTACATGGTCGCAAATTTAATTTTCGGCAGTAACCTTAATATCCGTATCCTTGCCAAAGAGGAATGGGAAGATTTTCAACATGACGTCCAAAGATTTTCAACAAACGGATCCAAATTAAAGTCGAGTGTAGGAGCTGGAGTGTTTCCAACGAAGGATTTATAAGCAACGTTAGGATGTTACCTGAATCGTGTCAATAATAATGAGACACTGGCCAATTGGGCAACATGCAGCCAAATTGAGAATTCCGCAATAGGAGAGGAACATCGTAATAAGACAACCGAACATTTTCTCTGAGAATGTCCAGCTCTGGCCAATATCAGACATTGTGTGTTTGGAAGCCTCTTCTTAAATGATTTGGGGGATGTTTCGAAGATTAAAATAGAAGATTTGTGGGGTGGATCTAAATCCCTAGCTTACTGCTCTTTTCACGCAAAACATTTTCACGAGAGTGGCTTCAAAACGGCGCACCTTAGAGCCAATAGTGTCCCAGCCTACGACGTGGACGGGACTGTCGCTCCTACCTACCTGCCTATCTGAGTCGTGAGAGAATTGCAATTTCACTTACTGCCTCGTCTAACGAAACTTCTTCAAATTCACATAGGCCGAAAACCGACTTTAGTGCATGAGCCATCCCAACATAGTATTTTGTGCCACGCTTAGCCAAAGAGCCACATGAGCCCGCGAGCCGCAGTTTGGCGACCTCTGAAGACTTAATCTAGACGAAGGAAATGGAATTAAATTTTCCCCATCTTGCGATGCGAGAATGAGAATGGAGTCAAACAGGAATTCGAATTAACCCCGGCGAGTTGAAAGAGCTAAAACAACGTGAAGGAGAACCACATTAGCAAAGACCACAACGGCTGGGAAATCCTTGACTGAACTAAGAGCTGTTCTACAAAACAGAGTCAGAGCTGTTGTTCAAGGGCAACTGTGTTTGCCCATTTTCCACGAGGCATTGAAGGAGCATAAGAAGAAGAAAAGCATTCAAAATTAAACGAAAACGATTGTGCCAGGCTATGTAAACACAAGTCAACTACTGATGTAATAAAAACGAAAACTAAACATTTTTCGAAAATCACTGACACTGATAGAATAAATAACTTAACTAAAACAAAACTTTAACAAAGCAAAAAGTGCACATCATGTACATTAACAAAATTCAGAAATATATGTAAGTACTTAGGCCTTAATAAGCAATCAATTAATTTTTACCCAAGCTGGCCAAAAGTGATATTTTGCTGAAACATTTGATCTTCCTTAATTTCATGCGCACTATTATCATCTTCCTGCAGGGAGGAGCCCGATGAGCATGGTTCATCTTTACCATTAGCTGTTCCATTTTTCTCTGGTACAGTTTTTATTTTCTTAGTTTTTGGTATCGGCCTATGGGCGCGCTCACATTGCAAAGCATCAAAGAATGCAGCATTCCAAAATCGTAGAGTATGCCATATTGGTTGCTGACGCAGGTATGTGAAAAGATATTCTCGATATGGCTCGCAACCAGGAACTTCAACTACAACAAAAAAATTCATCCAGTTAGTTCTGTTTATGAAAAATTAAAAATTATATGAAAAACACACTTTCATGATAAAATGTAAAACACATATTCATTAAGCTTTTGGCAGGCGAATAATCTTCACTTTCTGAGCATTCAAAAAGTATTATAGCGAAATATTGGACCAATGAGTAAAATGTTGTTTCATCAACTTTTTTCGAATGTACTCGTTGAGCATTTACAAAACGTGAAAACCATAATCTACCAGATTCTAATCTGGCTTTTTGTCCAAATTCGGATTTGAGCTCAAGGCCAATTGATGAACTATTACTAAATAAAACTGATACAAACTGTTTCATAAATTCTTTCACATTCTCTTCTGTCTGACTATCTAAACTTATAGATGAAGCCCATGATGGTACCGAATTATCCGATTCAGATCTTAAACATAAACGTAAATCGGATGATTCTATGCTCACACTAGGTAGGGCTCGGTCATTAAGGCTAGTAAGTGTGCTACTATTGGAAGTTTTTTTAGCTCGTTGATTAACTAAATTCCGATCACAGTCATTTCCCTCTAGCGGTGGAGGAATCACGTCAATTGCAGGGGCCTCTGATAATAGACCATTAACTGCTTTTATTTCTTCTTCTAAATCAGTATCGCCATGGTTTGGAGATTTGGAATCTATTGAATTATTGCTATATGTGCTACTTTTACTGCTATCTGAATCTGATGACAATGGTTTTCCCATATCAATAGTAAGGCCGTCATGTGCAGTTTCTAAATAAGATTTGTATATAATAAGTACGAGGACATCTTCAAGTAATTATAAAAGAATATTACTTGGAGTTAAGGTAGGATGTCGAAATCTACCAGAAAGTATTTCTTCATGAGCTCGTCGCTCTTTTACACGTCGAGATTCAAAGTCGATGGTTGACATGTCTATAGTATCATCATCTAAAATTATAAATAAATACAAGATTAAAAATGAAGACAAATGCTTTTATTTTATATGTATAATTACCTTTATTTCCATTGAATTCTTCTTCAGCATCCTCCAAAATCTCTTCCTCAGAATTTGTGGTTGAGCTGAGGCTTAATGTTATGTCAAGCTAAAACGTATGTAAAATACAAATTGTGATAAGAACACTTTGCAAGCCATAAGAAATAATATTAGTATTAATTGGTGAAAATTATTAACAAATTAATGATGTACATTCATTGTGATTTGTATGATGCAGACATATAGTCTTCCCTTTTTGCGATAAGTAATGACATCCATTCAATGGCGCTACAGCCTTCTCTAGGCCATTTCTTCATAATTTGACGGTATCTTGTAATGTGACGGTATGTTATCTCTTGTTCTGAATGTTGAGTATTGCCTCTGCGTCAGTCGTCACAGCATCTAACCATCTTTTCCTGGGTTACCTACACTGGCATATTTCCCGAAACTTTTGGTTACATGAGCTGTCTTGAAATAAAGTTGTTCCACATCCTGATTACGTGGCCGACTAGTCTACTGATTTTTATAAAGGTTAGGAGTTTTGTTGCGTCACCTTAGTTTTTTCTTCGTAGATGTTCAAGCCTGTGTTCTTTGTCACCTCTTTTAGCTCGACATAAGCTTCTTTTGCTCCCCCCATCTGCATTTCAAATTGTACTGAGTGTAGTGCTATTGACGCACTTCTCTGGACTCATGAATATCTTATACCAACTTTAGGTTGAGGTTGAAAAGTTTGAAACCAGTCAATCCACTTATCTAATTCCACTTATGCATTTTGGATCTTTACCTCCATGTGAGTTATTCGATGTGCGCTGGGATCACTGGGATCAAGCTTTGATATGACTGCTAATTCGGCTATGATCTTGTACAAACTCTTTTTTATAGAGTCATATACTTACTTACGTATCCCTTAATCCCTTATGGGACATAGGCCGGATTGTTGGCGGATTCATAGCAATGGTGTTTTTATGGAAACGCAGCCCAACCGGCTCAAAACTCTGTTTTATGGCGCAGATAACTCGCAATTCGCCGTATCCTGTTAGCTCCTTCCGAAGAAGTACCCCAGGACTAGCTAACGGAGCTGCTAGGCGTTTGTCTGCAATGACTCTTCTCAGATTTTTAAAGAATTGGCAAATCGGGTATCATCCATCACCTTCCGAGGTCTATGTTAGCTGCTTGGTGAAAATCGAAAATTACTTGGTATATACTGTAACGAACCGCGATTCATTACTAATAATCACTCTCCCAAAAAAGTTAGAAAAATAAACATTAAACCACCAGACTAAAGAAAGGTGATTCTCTCTTTAAAAGCTTCACTTCAAAGCTTTAAAGCTTTCTACCCCGACGAACTTTCCAGGGATAAAAGAAACCGCTTCACCAGGCCAAACTTAAGGCTGTATCAGATCCAACTTTTTGAGCAGCGGCAGAAGCAGAGGCAGAAGCAGAATTCTGCCTGCTGAATCAGATCCAAGTAAAGCAGCAGCAGTGGCAGAATTTTTATTTGACAGCTAACGACAAATTAAATTGTTTGCGTATACAAAAATTTAGATTTTGATTTTTTTAATAAATTTGTGATAATTATTTTAATATATTTGCAATATTGCAATTATGTGAAAATGTTCAGTGCAACTTAAAAACAACTTCCCAAGTAACAGCTGTTAGGAATGTCAAAAAATTCTGCTTTGCAAAGCAGCAAAATTAGGATTTGAGATGAGAAAGCAGCGGCAGAACTCTCTGCTGCTTTTCTTGTCACGTGACCCGCGTAAGCCAATAGGAACAATTCTCTGCCGACGGTTCTGCTTTTCTGCTTTGGATCTGATACAGCCTTCAGTCTTTCACCAGACTCGTTCCGGAGAGATCATCTTCTCCGGTCCTATACCGTATCGAGGTGTACGATCCGGCATGGTCAGACCACTCACACAAAACATAGGCTGAGTTTACACGACATGACACCGAACAGACAAAACTTAGCTGTTATTACTCTTTTGACGCCCAATGGAAAGTCACATGAGCGTTTTCACGGATCAAGCTCCAACCAGCCCAAATTTTTTTGTTGTTGTTTTTTCAACATTTTTTTCCTTCTAAACCTAGCTGGAGGGTATGTGGTCTGCCGAGTGGACTAGTCTTATGTTGTGGGAAAAATATTTCCCTGCAGGCAGGAGATCCTGTTGTTGACGTCAAGCTCTTTGAGACACCTATATGTATACCTAACAAGTCCTGAAGAGAACTCCGTTCATGGAGTAGGTGTTATACTCGAGGGTGGGGGGTGTGATATCAGTATTATCGGGTAGAGAAGAATTTGAGGCGAACAGAGATACTAATAAGTCGGCCTTGGATTTGCTATCTGTTATCACTTCCTTGTTGTGAATGAAAGGAGGTGTGGAGGAGTAAGTAAAATTCTGATTTTACTGCGTGCAGTAGTATTGAGAATCTTATTTCTCAGGGAGTCTCGTAGGACATTTTGCAGTTTGATGTAAGTTGTTGAGGTTTACAAAGAGCTTGGTAGGTATCTTTGCCAGAAACACTGGTACCATTTAAGTAATTTAGCCAAGGTAGGTACATTGTGAACATTGAAATCACCCGCAAGAATGATTTCACTGTCCGCGTGGGAAAATAAAAATCTGGATATCCATTCGGTAATAACGTCGAAGGCTGAACTGGGGACTTCATTACTAATAATTCTTCTTTCTTCAGTTACGTATCCACAGTCCTGATCAAACCAGTAAATTGTCGTTTGTCTGAGGGCCCTTGCTACAATGTCTCTTCTGGTACCCCCTTTATACTGCTTGTAATTTTTTCCCATTAGTCATCGAGCTGTTATCCTACTCCTTGTCTGAAGTTTTTTAAGACAACATTCTAGTAGGAATATCTTCTTTTTTGAAGTTTCATTCTTGTTGACATTCGTCGTATTTTGGTTGGTTGTGTTGCGTTTTGGTTACTATCCAGATACTAAATTTCACTTTTACTAGATAGTGGCCACAGTGAGCCACAGCATTATTGCTCTTCAATCCAGTATGCTTGTGGCCACTCATCTCTCAATTAGAACCTTTTTTTAGTGAAGTAATGTGCCCAAAAGTACTGCGGCTACCCACTTGGGCTATTGTACTACACCCCTACACTTCATATTTATACGGCCCTTCACGGGTTCCGACCGCAGTGCTGCCTTCGGTCTACTACGGAAAGAGTTCTCGAAAGCCGGCGCAAGTGAGATCCGATGGGCTCCTTAATTCCAATCCGCTCCTCCTTGCCTTGATCCTTTATTGAGTTCAGAAACTTAGGGCAGAGAGAAGCCGGTCTGAGTATGTTTGTTGCACAGTAGAAGGGTCCCATACTCAGTTTAGTTATATACCGTCCGTCAACGAATAAGTGGTCCAGCCCCTTACACATGGTAAAGAAGAGCAACGGTGACTGGAAGCCATGCCGAATTATAGGAGGTTGAATGCGATCACTGTTCCAGACTGCTATCCAATTCCTCATATTCAGGATTTTGTTTACCAGCTAAGTGGAAAATAGTTGTGGTTTTAACACGGGCGTACCTTCAAATTCCGGTCAATCAAGATGATATCCAGAAGACGGCCATCACAACACCCTTTGGGTTGTTCGGTGGTTTGTGTAATGCCGCCCAGACTTTTCAGTAGTTTATGCGCCAGGTAACAAGAGGCCTGTATTTCTGTTGGCTATACATAGATTACTGCCTCATTACCTCTAGCACACCAGAGGAGCACAAAAAGGCATCTAAGGCAGTTGTTCCAGCGTTTTCGGAAGTATGGCATTGCGTTTTCGATGCATCGAGGGTCAAATTCGTAGGCTACGAAATTTCGGAGGAAGGAACAAAGTCACTGCCGGCAAAGCAGAAGTAATTAGAAAGTACAAGGAGCCTGAAAGTGTGCATGAATTACGCAGGCTTTTTGGAATAATTAATTTTTACAGGTGTTTCATTTCCAAGGCACATAATTCCAAGCACCACTTCATGTGTGTTATGTGCGGGAAACAAGAAGAAGGACAAAAGTGCTATTCTTTGAACACCAGAGCACAGCAATGCTTTTGCAAAATGTAAGCAGGCATTGGCGAACGCGGCGCTTCTCGCTCACCCGGAAAGAGGTGCGCCAATAGCGCTAAATACTTATTGGAGGGCAGGCGTTTTACATTTTTGACATTGACCATTAACCACTTGCATGTGCATTCCAGCAGAAATCAGAGAGTGCATCACCCAGGCAGGAAAGGATAATGTGATCGCAGCTGAGACTTCCGGGAGTTCTGTGATCGACTGGAGACTACCCTGTGGGCACTGGGACCCACTTATGACCGAGTCCATTTGGTTTCCTCTAGAGCTGTATTTTTGTAGTACTAATAAAACTGAATGCAAAGCGTTCGGTCTGGTTAAGTGTTTTGACTTTCCAAGTTCCTAATTAAAATTCCATATTCCGTTGCCGTTGAGTCCGCCCTGTTCGTGGCATGTCTTTAGGATTCGAGACAGGTAAGTTTTTATGGTAGTAAATTACGAGTATCAGCATGTCGTCCAACTCCCAATCTAAAGGACTAGCTCAGTGATTGCTTCGTTTTGAAACGCGAAACACGTACCTTTCACCCTCCCCTGTCTGTTATTCTTATATAGACAAGAGTATCCAGGGGTCACATGATGTAAAGTCAACAACTTTGAGGAGGTGGAGGCAGGATTCGATAGCATGGCTGTAGGATCTTAGCTCGTATTAACGGTTAGTGTTTCTTACGACTTATCCCTTATAACTAGAGAAGAGCAAGTAGTGGTAAGTATGTAATCCCAAAGTGGGCTAATGCATAAATTAAATATAAGAAAATTACATAAAGACCCTTTTTGGATTACAGATCAGAGAATGAATGAAAATTCAATTTGCTTCATATATAACATTTGCCGCACACGCCAGAAGCCGCTATACTCCCATATAATAACATTTTCATATAATTGTTTCGTTCTGCGCTGGAACAATGCCTTTAGTAATAAATCAAATTACATGGACAAAGTATCCAGCATAACAGAAAAGAGACCGAACGAACAAATTTTTGCAAACAATAAAAGTCGTGATAAATTAAGATAATTTCCATTCAACATACACCAAATAAAAGTAGAGAGAGTAAAAGAAGGAGCTGCCGATAACACTTTGGATAACGAATCCTGTTCAATATGATATTTATCAATGTCAAGGACCCCCAGAGAATCCCGCAGCACTAGGAGCTGGGCCTAAATGTTTGATAAATATATATGTATGTATGTATATTCTGAGATGTATACGCAGTGATATAACAATGCAGAAATTAATTCGTTCCTTGTGAAGTGTGGCTGTGTGTTGTTTACAGTGCAACTAAAAATGTGTAGTATGCACGACGACATTGACTTATAAATATCCATATATGGTCAGCAGTATACTTAAGCTTTTAATTTAATGTAAATGGGCATAAAGTCACGGCGATAATTTGTTCCGGTATAATACTAACCTTATTAGAGATACCATTCAGTAGTTCATTGCTATTACCCAAAACTGATAGAAATTTCGATTTTAATATTCCCGGCGTTCTGCCCATTAAGGATTTGATTTTTGATCGTTCACCTTCACGTGTAAACAATGTTGTTGCGTCAACCATTTCTTAGTAGAATCAACCACTTTAAATATTATTCACTTAAGTCTTCACCCACTTTTCACCATCGATTGTTACGTTTCCTAAGTGAATTTCCACTTCAATTTATTTCAAATCCTTTCAAAAGAATGTTGCGGAACTTTTGCACTAATTTCACTAGCAACAAAATTTTTCGTTCGCCTCTAATCAAATTTCAATTATTATAATTACTTGCACTAAAAACATTATAAAACACTTTAAGGTCATACTTTATGGGGGGGAAAAACGTATATGTGTCTTACGGGAATAATCGCGCACTTATCTGCAGCACTACGGCACACTGGTTTTTCATTTCCTTCACTACACACTATATGCCTTTAAAAACCTTGAACTTAAAATCGATTTTTACTCGGAAATTTTGCAAACTTTTTCTTCAATGATTTTTCGGGTTGATTTCGTCAATAAATTCACATCACTCGAGGATAAATTTTTAAGATAGAAAAGAAGTTAATAGAACCGGATAAAAGTTTCAAGAATTTAAAAAAAAGAAGGTCCTGCCGAAATCCAAGGGAAGGCACTTGGCAGCTTGCTTGCAAACCGAGCTCTACTATAGTTTGTGTGGTAGCGATTTTCTATCGAGGTATTTTGAGACACTTTTCACAGACTTGAGCTTTTTAAAGCTCGCCATTTCAAAAGGAAACCTTTTCGGAGAAAACTTGAAAGCAGTGACGGTGTAGAGTAGAGGGTTCAAAAGTTGGTGAAAGTCTTCGAGAACCTTTCGTTTGTATGTTTGTAAGTTAAAGCGTATAATTCTATGGAGATATGGGTCGACTCAATAGATAAAGTTGTTTACCTGCAATGCTACTTCTACTATCTGCAGGTCGTGCGGTCAACTCACGCGAGAAGCGAGCGAAAAATCTAAGTTCTAAGCAATATCTAGCAAGTAGCGTGGGCCCTTGTGCTGAAAGTTCAGTCGTGTGGCGTGACAAGCTGCTTGGGTAGCGTTCATTAATTTCGTGAGGCGTTTAAGGGGAGGGAGTCGAGCGAAACTCACGTGTGGAGAGGGTTGTCTCGGCAAATATTACGTAATTTTTTTTCCTCAAGACAGTAAAATTGCGAGAAAACTGGGTTAAATTAATTAAAACCTTAATTACAAGCCGCCGGCAGGCCGTAGACTTTCAAGCCAGGTCGGCAAGCACGGCCCGATGAAGGCCACACATTACTCAGTCTGACTGAGGGATGAGGACTTCAGGTATCCGCCTGACAAGCCATGGCATGCAGGTGACGTCATGATTCCCTACAGTCACTCAGGCAAAGACGATAGTTTAGCATAGCAGGGGTGGTATTACGTAAGCTGTTTCAATCGACTTCTTCATACAAAAATTCAAGATTTTTGTATGGATAGGTCGATTGAAACAACTTACGTAATACCACCCCAGGTTTTTATTCAAATGCAAAAATGTTCATGGACTCAACGAAAACATCAAGGCGGCTCCAGACTCACGCCGTGAACACCTGCGAACAAGAGTGAATGCAAGTGTGGATGTTTTTCGCGACTAGTTCGCGGCTTGCTATCCGTTCCTAGTAGATGCGGCTTGAATTCTTGACATAAATTCACAGCTTGAGAATGAATAGTTCAGATCTTCAGGCACGAACTGACGATAAATGCCCCCACACATATAAAGATTTTTGTCAATTTTCTTGAACTGCAGGCCCCATGCAGTTGGTGCTCGGTGAGTGTGTGATGATATTTAGCCTCAAGAAGAAAACTTTCAGGCCACAGCCTGCCGGCGATCTGTGTGTGAATGGGGCCTTAAGATATGGCTAAACTCTATACAAAAAATTTCACGCGGTTATGCAAACGTCAGAAAGTAGCATAGTAGCCCCTCTATTGTTTAGTTACCACCGCCCAGTCAAACGCGCGAACGGGCGGTTCGAAACATCGCAAACATCGCCTCACGTAATTTATCGACGACCCCTTGCTTTGAAGAAATTGACGTTTCAGTCGAATTACGACATTCCGTACAGGGGCCTAAAGTGGAAGTGCTAAGTTTTATGCCCCAGCGCTGAAAATCGTAATTCGACTGAAACGATTCCAATTCGATTTCTTCAACGTAAACGACTTGTCACGTCACATGACTCAACTTTCAGCACAAGGCCCTTGGTTCGATTAGATTTGATTAGGTTATGAAAAGCCAGGGCAATGTTGATGAAGATGACGATGAACCCTACGTTTGAACTCTTGGATATTGCAGGAATTCGGAGATACAGATTTCGAAAGACTGTTCCACTGCCGAGTTCTTCTGTTTAGAAACGAATTCTAGCTTGCGCGAAAGTCGAATGGTATGCAGAGGGAATGAGCCCCACCGGCTAATCTAGTGCTGCGGGGAAAACAATGAACGGGAATGAACTTTCGGGTGCGAAGCAAATTGAAGAACGTAAGCCTTATAAACTTCCTGCAACACTTCCTGAATCTTAATACCTTTATACTTTGGCTTAAAAGTCGCAACTCAGACTACGGACTGCCAACCGATCTACTTTTGCTGCTTGTGGTAATATCTTCCAAAGTGAAGCGTTCTGTAGTGAAGGAACATGTAGTTTCGTGAATTGAGAAAGGTATGTTAAGATTCTTTGGACATATAGAGGATGAACGAAAAGATATAGGCAAAACAAGTTTACAAAACGAATGTGAATGGGACACTTGGAAGGGGTCGACCTCAGTAAACATACCTCAATTAGATTGAAAAATTAAGTGAATGACAATGTGTCTACCTATATAGCTAATGTTCAAAAAATTTGGCTCTCAAAATAAGTTTCAATCATTACGCTGTTGACATTTGGCTCTGTTTACTAATCAACATCTATAATGGACTCTGAAGAGCGGTCCGCCTAACCCCGTTTTAAATATAGAAGAAAGTGATTCAAGATTCAGGCACAGTTCTCCACAAGTTCATCTACCAACTGGCTTATGCAAAAGACATTGACATCATTGGTTGAACATCAAGAGCTGCAAAAGCACGCTATCACCAGCGGGCGGCACGAAATATTTATCATATTTATAAAATTACTCACGTTAGCATTATAGTGATGAGGTCGACCATGCATTTGGAAATATATTTCTCTTATTGTATTTAAATAGACATCCTCCAAGAGTCCAGGTGATTCTTCCTTCAAAAGACAATAAGTTTTCTCCATTTAATCTGTCTGGCAGTATATGTACGGCCCAAAAAAGTGATGGTTGATGATTCCAGTCCACGTATTCTCTGAAGGAAATTGATGTTGAAATTATGCAACGCAAGAATGGTTGGGATTAGCTTTTCTCGGCCTATGCAGGTTGCGGCAGTTCTTAATCCCGGTCCGGTTAAAGGATGACTGTCATAGTTATCAAAATCCATCGATCTAAAATGAAATAATGAAGAGTGTGAAAATTACAACGAGCCAAAGGAACGATACGACAAGACTGAACGACTGCTCTTGTCAGATTTCAATCATTGCAATCGTTGGAAAGTTTAGGGGAACGACTGGAAGTATTCGTGCTCCGTCACCATCAAAATTAGAATAGATTTTACTTTTCATCACGGTGACGTTGTCATTGAGCCAAGTTAAATAAGGAGATTGATTCCACTGAATTTCTTTTCGCATTTTTTATGGTGACGAATGTCGTTGATGTTGACGGTATGATGAATATGCACCAATGCAATCTGTTAATGAAGAAAGAATGTAAGTTTATATTTTCTTATTTTAAATAAAAAAAAATGATTACAAAACAAATATTTTCAGCTCTCTTCTATTCATCTAGCTTAAAGTTCCATGGACGTGAGACCACTAAGTAAAGAAACCTGAAAAGCTGCCAACACCCAAAAATTGCAGCTACAAAAAAATGAGAGAAGAAAAGTTACCCCCGGTTTCGCATCACTTTTGTGGGGGGACTTGGGGCTTCACAGTAAGAATCGTTTTGTTTACTTTCCCCCAACATCCGTCAGCTGGTGGTAGATTTGTTGTTTTTTGTTCTGAGGAGCTTTCAACCACCCACACCCACTGTGCAAATGTGATTACATACACCTCTTGTATTTAATACACAATAAACTCACGAGGAAAGCTACACTGAAATGCGTCATCTATATTTAGATTCCACTTTCTTCTGTCTCTTTGAATGTTAACAGAAAGTCTCTGTTTTCGCACGTGAATATATTGCGAGATGCTGAGTGTCGTTACTGCACACCTTGGCCTGGCATAAACTACTTAAGCCAAACGAAAACTAGTCTAGAGGAGGAAGATGCTCAAGGCTTCTTTTTGTGTATTATTTATTGGGAAAAGAAACCTAAATTGCAGCCAGAACGATGATAAATTTCGCGGTGAAAACAAACAAATTGTACCGAGAGGGTAAATAGGGGAAAATAAATGAAAATGTATTCGCATCTCATTTTAAATTTATTTTTGAGGAATTCTTAGTGATTTCGATTGCAAACTGCGGAGGCCACTTTCGGGAACTGAGATGCTCTACCTAAACCGCGAAGAGACTAAAGTGAATTTGCATTTCAATACAATTTACTTTTATCAAGTGAAAATCTCCTCCCCTATACTACCCACTCTCTCTGCTATTTCGACATCTTTGTGAGTCAGCCTTGAATAAACTGCACGAAGTCTAATAGCCTCAAGGCAATTAATTTTATGAATATTTAATAGAAGACACTCAATTTTTTTCTATGTGGAAAACTAAGCTTAAGAATCACAATTTATAGAGCTCTCGTCATAAAAGAAGGGAAGCGCTGTTTCCATGCGCAATGAGAGTCTCAAGTCCTGACAAGAAAACAACGTCAGTCTTTTTGTTTAAAAACGCGAATAACCGACTCATTTATATTCTCAATCACAATTCAAAATTCGCGCTCATTTCCCTTCTTTTATAGTGAGGGCTTTACTACGAGTCTGCCATTTCATTCAGGTCATGGTGCATTGGCTACCAGTAAGCATAGATTGAAAGACAGAAGAGAATGAAATAGGTTTAGGGGGTCTGGGGATGCTGTCCTGAAAATCTGCCTCCCTTTTTCTTGCAGTACTGCTCAAGACATACTTTATTTCCTATTCATCCTTCAACAAATCATTTTCGTTAGTAAAAAATCCTACCTCTTGGCAATCTATATATTTTTTGATAAACGTATTTGGTGGACACTATAGCGGCATCATTGCCATCCTATCATGAATACGTAAGCTATTTGAAGAACTCTAATCGATCCATATCTTAATGCCCAATAACACGGTTGATGAAAAGAGCTGGTATGTGATATCGACTGCTATATGATATGGAGAGCGGACATTAAATCGATGCTGTTTACACTGGCGATTTCACCGAAGGCCTTTGTCGAGGACCATAATATTTTAATTGCAAAATTATTATAATTTGGAATAGAATGTTTTACCCTAGAATGGATGAAATCATATCTGAACACGGTTATTAGATTTCTAGTTTTGTTTCTAATGAAATCGAAGTAACTTCTGGCGTTCCTTAAGGTAATCATCTTGGTCCTCTCCTTTTAAATGTTCCAGAACGCTAAAAGTTTAGAGATACCAAACTGGATGACATCGGCTCAGAATCGGGGCCGGTGTAGAAAACAGTTGCGGGAGGCCAAGATCGAATCCCAGTTGAAGAGCCGTCAAAGAAGAAGATTAAGAGTTCAAACGATCCTCCTTATGCATCCTCCAGACTACCCTGAACCTATCATATGCTCTTTCTATCTTCGAGCTAAGCTTATTATCAGACATTGCACCAAGAAACAAAAATAACGGACTGGTAGTATAAATAGACTGGACCATAGAAGGTTTAAGAAATTACAGACTTAAAGCCAAGGACCGACATTTTTAGAGGAGGATGCTGCAAGGAGCCAAAGTTAAGGACAATAACAGGTTGTAGAGCTATTTATGATGATCATCATTCCACAATCCTTGTAAAACAAAAACTAGAAGCCATAGCGGAAGGCCTTGTAGGAGAATATCAAGCTGGTTTTAGGGCAAACAGGTCAACATCTGACCAACTGCTGACTTTAAAGCAAATTCGAAGTTTTGTCGACTTTTAACAGCATTATGACTTGATAAACAGAGAGAGATTATACGAGATCTTATCGAAATTATGAGTCCCCTTAAAGGCACAACTGATCGAATGTGCAACAAATAGCTCACTGGCAAAACTAAGGATCCAAAATGTTATGACAGAAGAGTTCGAAGCACGGTATACAGAAACATAAGGTAATGTAAAAGAGACGACAGCTTCGAATATGTCAGCTTCGTGGGCGCCCAGAAACAACAACAACAGTTTCGATTTTATATGGAAAGCGGGCCCCACGTGACGTCAGCACTAAAATATCGTTTACGATATACAGTCTTTTACATTACCTTGTTTCTGTATACCGTGAGTTCGAAGTACGACAAGGACTTAGACAAGAAGGTGGACTGGCCCCCATGCTTTTCAACCTGGCCCTAGAATTGGTGATAAGGAACACGTCAGTCCAGAGAAGTGCATCAATAGCTACACAGTCGGTACAATTACTTGGTTATGCGGATGACGTGAACATCGTGGGAAGGTCCTTTTTGGCAGCAAAAGGAGCTTATGTCGCATTAAAAGAGGCGACAAAGGCCATAGGCCTGAAGATAAACGAAGAAAAAACGAAGGTGATGCAACAATAATAGGGGGCCTCGATAGCCAGCCCCACGGTCGTTCGCCTTTTCCACTTTCCCCACCTACATAACTTTCCTTCTTTCTTCTTCCTTCTTTACATTCCTGATTCCTCCTGTCATAGCCTTCCTTAGCCCTTCCCCGCTCCACCAAAAAGCGCATGTCATCGGTTGGTTGATGAGATTCAACTCAGGAGGCATAACACTCCAGCGAGTTGCTTTTCGATGCCCCCATGTCAAAGTCACGACAGTACTGGTTTGGAGTGGGTGGACTAAAAAATATCGCGGGTAGGTTGTGGCAGTTCCTTCGTTTCCCGACTAGAGCCGCTGTTCGACATTGCACTCTATATGAAGAAAATAAGGTGTAGAACCGCCTTTCCAAGAACTCGATTAATTGGCTAACGTTCTCTACTTCTCTTGGATCTTTTAAAGACTGTTCATATAGATTGCGGCTTTCCCTGTCCAGCTTCTGTGTAAGTAGGAATACTATGAGTGGATCCCAATTCGATGTGTCAATCCCAAGGTTTCTGAGTGCTTGCAGACACTCTGTTGTAGTGTCGTGGAGTCTTTTGAGGCCCTGCTGGGATTCTTTATTGAGAGCTGGTTGATTCAGAAGGAAGCGTAGTTGAGCGTTTACTAGGGCTCTTTCGTTTTGATATCGCTTGTTGAGGATCTTCCAGGCGGTATCAAAGTTTTCCTGCGTAATTTGTAGATGGTCCACTAGTTCACTTGGTTCACCCGTCAGATTTGCTTTCAAGTAGAATAGTTTCTCAGTGTTGCTCAGATTCGTGTCATTTCGAATTAACTCGGTGAATATATTTTTAAATGTTGGCCATTTTAAATAGTCACCATCAAATGTTGGGACATCTATCGGCTTTATTTTCATTTTGTTTCTTCCATCGTTGTTAATGTGTACTTGTGTTGGTGGACCGTCTGCTTGTTGATTCAGTTTTTCTTGAATTTTAATCTGGATGTCCTGGTATAATGCCTCCGTTGCGGCGAATGTATCCCTCTCAAAGTATTCGTCTTTAAATGTTCCCAGGCTCATTATTTCTCCATGTAAGTCAACCACACGTTCCCAATAATCACTTATTATTTTGGCTTTCTGCGAATAGTATGCGGTTGACCTCGGCGATGTAATTTCGCTTTCTGTTTTCTCAATCGTCCATTTTAAAGAATTTATCATGGCGTTCTGCCTTTTAATTCTCCTAAGTTGATCTTCAACGCGTTCTGATGTTTGTTGCTTCTCAACGGCTGCACGAAGAGCATCTTCCATCAAATCTCTAGTTTGCTCGAATAAACTTTCCACCTTTTCGAAGTAGTTCTCTTTGAAGTACTTATGTTCTGGATTCTCGCCTTTAAGCTGCTCCAGTTCACTGTGTTGATTCTCGAACTCAGCCCATGCCGATTGCAGTGAATGTAATCGAATTTCGACATAGTCCTTTGTCTTCCTACTTTTGGAATCCTTCCGAAAGTTGGTGTTCAGCCTTTGGATGGTCTTTGATGTAATATTTTGCAGGGTTAATATCTTTTCCATGGTTGCGCAGCAATGGTGTGTAGATCGATGTAGCTGAAATTAACGAGGATTTCCCTCAATTTAATTAGTTTACAGAGCCTCAAGACACGATGTTCTAGAGGATGTGTTTTTTGTTGTTTTTGTATTGCCTCAAGACACGATGTTCTAGAGGAATTTTTGTATATTCTAAAGACACTTGGTTCTTTAGAACACTTTTTCGCTCGAAGGACCAATGTTGATAGCTCAGAGTAAACGATTGATTAGATCTGTTGAAGACCGCACAACTTCAACAATTTGGAGCGGTTTGACTAGATAAAAATAAAATAAACTGAATGTATGGTTACTGACGTGTTTATTGTAACTGAGCGCTAATGCTCGTATCTTTTACATATTTATACAATTCTTTATTGCTTAATTAGCAATAATAAAGTTATTGCACCTGAATGCGTGAGTCAAGAGTTCATTCACCAATTTTTAATTTTCGTTTGTTATTGCTGACATTGCAATTCGATTGCGGGTCGATTCCGTTCAGGTGTTGATTCAGCATTTTAATTTATTAATTGTTTTTCATATAATAACAGAAATTAGGAATTGGCCTAAATCTTAATATTATGTGATGTTTTATATGTGCTGCGCACATTGTCGACACAGTACAAAGGGCCTTTCCTGAGACTCTATTCTTTCACATAAAAAAAAACAATCCAGAGCAGGAAGATTTAGAATGGGAAGAAATAGAACCATTGACGAACATAAAACAGTCCACCGAAACGAAGAAAAAGAAGAAATAACCAGACGAATACTACTGCCTAATAGAGCCTTTTATACCCAAAAACAAATACTGCACTCAAGATTTGTGCACAAGAAAACGAAACTCTCACTCTACAAAACTGTAATACGACCAGTAATGTGTTATGGTACCGAAACTTGTACTATGACCCAGGACATAGAGGAACGAGTCAACAGGTGTAAGAGAAAAGTTCTCAGTTCTCATGAATACTAGGCCCAACCAGACAGGATGGAATATAGGAGAAAGAGATACAACAACGAGTTGTATGAAATTTTTGACGACCCACAACTCTCAACTTTAATAAAAACTAACAAGAAGAAAAAGTTTTCATATAGTACGATCAAGGTTTACTTAGCCGAACCTAAATATTTAGATAGATAAGATTATATGATGGGTCAGCCACACGGTTTCACTAAAACATAAAGAAAATCAGTACATTTTGAAGTATTGAATTCAATCCTCCATCTTTCAGCCCCAAATCAAAAATAAGTTCAATGCCCCAATCGATAGAGACGCATGAGTTCACAGCGATCAAATAGACAAGGTCTGGCACGTTATTGTCTCATGTTGTTGAGGATGCGAAACATTTCATTGATCCCCATGCACGAACAAAATCATATATCGACTAAATTTAGAGGAATAAAATAGATCTAAGGACTTTAACACCCGGTCTTAATTAATCTAAATAAAAATTCAAAGTGAAAAATTTTAAAATAAACAATAAAAAAAATCAATTTATCTATAAGCGATGTCATTTTTGCGCTTAATTTAACTTCAAAGGTGCTCCACCTTCTTTAGCTATGTATATCAAATGCTGTCCAGATGTTGACTTATAATTACTTAGTAAATACTTTAACTATTAGGGTTAAATTAAGATTTATCCTAGGTTTAGGAAAGAAAATAATACAAAATAATAAAAAAAAATATATAGAACAAACTAGGCGGAAGCATTGGTTATGAAAACATAAAGCATTGGACGAAAGAGGTCTAGATTAAGGTCTTATACAATAGAACAGAAAGTAACTGCAGGGTTTTAAAATTTTTTTGAAATATTGTTAGGGAAGTTCATTGCTAAACTTTCTTAAATTGTTATATATCCACGTCTGAAATAGGTCTATAAGGTCTAAAATTGAGTCTGGTATAGTAATCCGTTTTGGAATACCATAACGATTTTGGATCTTTTATTAGAATCATGATTTAAAATGAGAAAAGTGTTAATAATTATTTTAAAAATTGAAGTGTTTTCTTCTTAAATATTTGTATTTTGCATAGGCGGAAACATATACACAAAAGAGAGAAGAATAAAATTATTTACAAAATAAAACGAAAATTCAAACATTTCGACAAAACTTTTGTCTTTGTTCTCTCTCAAAATAATAATATAATTTTTTTTTCTCAATCTCAAAAATTCAAGGGATAGAAAAATCTTTGTCTATTTTTTAGTCAATTTCGGTCGATGGAAGTGTCTGCTGCTCCTCTCGCTAATTTTCTAGTTAGTAGGCCAGAACCAGAGCAGACACACTGGGGAAGCCAGAGGATCAACATTTAAAGAAAATTTTCTCTAGCCGGTCGGACCGTGTCCGGATCGCTGTTATATAACCGAGTGCAACAAAAGTGTTTTACAAAAAAACATTCATTGCTTATTGTAATATTGCTTATAGTAAAATTACTCAAAGTGAAAAGGTGTTGTTGATATTCACAAAAAAATAAAAGAAAATTATAATATAATACAAAAAAAAGTGAAGGAAGTGCGATCTTTAAATTGAAGAAAAAAAATTAGCAGTTTAGTGTGATTTTCATTTTTCATCTCTTAATTGTTTAAAAATAGCATTTCTTACTCGCTGCTCTCTCTGTCTTTCTTCCCCGGGATATGCTTTTGGGATTAATTCAAAATGAGTGTAAGTTGACAAAATTTTTCTTGATATATTTTCATATTCACTTGATATATTTTCATTTTCATATTCATATTATTTTTTTCAATAATATATCCTCCAGTCAGTAGTTAACCTCCAAAAAAATCACCTTAAAAAAATATAAAAGGAAATCAGTATAAACTAAATGAAAATTAATTCATACATATATAAAAGAGTGTATTTAAACTCGACAATACTTCCCTGAGACAAAATTTAAATCGCGAAATACTTTTATTTATAGAATTTAATGAACCTATTTTTAAAAAGTGTCCGCTTAGAGCGAGATGCAGTGAGAGGTGGAATGTAGACTTCGTCTTTTTCAAATGATATGTTGTCTGCCAATTGGACCAGGAAAAGAAAAATTTATATATTTTATAAACATTTAAAACTAGGCGACAACGGCGACAACGACGACAACAGACAAATTTTAAAAATGAAAAAGAGTTTGTTTGTCTTTATTTTTTCTTCATAATTTTTTTATGAGAATTTCAAAATTAATAATTCTTAATATTGGGGTTTAGTATCTTACCATATATTTGTGAATATAATACTATTAATTTTGAACAGTACAAATATTCGTTAAAATACGTATTGTATTGTCTCTTAAAAAGTTTTCTTCTTCAACAAATTAATAATTTCTGTTCACTTCAAATCTTTGATATCGTGCATCTTGCATTAAAACCCAAAATCCAAACAACCTTTTATTCTAATCAATCGCAGAAAAAGATTTATCTTACTGGCGACTATATACACTGTGAAAAAACTTCCAAAACAGTAGACAGTGGGAGTTTTCTGCACAAGCAGTTTTGTAAATTTCAATGGTTAGTAGGAGCAGAGCCGTGCTCGGTCAGCCTTCTAAAATAAAAGGCGGTCAAATCGCTATAGCCCAAAGACATTAGAAATATACCGGGAAAGATGAATTTTGGTACGGACGTTGATATTATTGTTCTAAGGAAAATATCAAAAGTCATTTTGATTTAAGACGTGGTACAGTTTTACGCGGCATCAAACTATGTAAATATAATCCGTAGCTTAAGAAATTTCCTACAAAAAAGATTTTATAATTTTTTCTTGTAAGGGTAACAGTTTTTGTAGCATTAACCCGTTACCGGGGCTTAAATCGCCCAGGACTTTTAACATTTTCGTTAAAACAATAATATCAAGGTCCATATCAACCCAGCAAGAAATGGAGTGTTGCAACAGCAATCTTTGAACACTCCTTAAAAAGCGGCTTCGATTCCCAGTTCCATATACATATTTTTTAACATTACATCTCATTAAAGGGGAGCATTACTTTTATTGCCTGTTTAAAAGCTCCTTTAAAACGAGAACCGGTCTAAGAAGCATGCTTATATCCCCTTTATAGTTACCAAATTAATCGCCCGTTTTCTTTGTAATAAAAAATTCTGAAAATTTCAGTAGTGCTCCCTTGGAAGCATATTTAGTAGAGCTCATAATTAGCTTCCGATCTCATTCCAGGCTTTCATTCAGTCGGGAGCAAAAGTTATTTTGCTTTTACAGTCTAGGGCCTTTTCTTGCGCAAGACCAAAACCACCTATTCGTCTGCAAAACCAAGCCTTAAGGCCCCGATTTACACACAGACCGTTCGTAGGTATGACTCGAAGGCCGCACATTACTCAGTGTGACTGAGGCAGGAGTAGTTAAAGCAACCGCCTGACAGGCTTTGGACTGCATGTCACCTCATGATTCTCCACAGATATACAGGGAAGACGACAGTTTAGCGTAATAGGTTGTTAATTCATATGTAAAAATGTTCCCGGTCTCATCGAAAACTTCAGGCTGAAGAGAAGTTCAGATTATTAGGCACAGACTGACTATAAATGTACACAAACATAAAGATTTTTTTCCAGTTTTCCTGGACTGCAGGTCACATGCTGGAGGCGGTCAGTGAGTGTGTGGTGATACTTGGCCGCAAGGAGAGAAGCCTTCAGGCCATGGCCTGTCGGCGTTTACGCGTTCAATCATGTCTCACATTATAACGTGAACATATATTAATAATAATAAAAACTAAACATGGTCACTTCGTCACTGGAATAGAAGTGCTAAGTTGAGTTTATGTCGTCATAATTCGACTGAAACGGCACTTTTCTCAACCCTAACGACTTGTGACATCATACCACTCGATTTTCAGCTCAGGGGCCTCTCTGCACAGGCACAATCTTGACCGATGTACCTGCAAGAATTGCCCCTAGTCTGACCCAGTAACTCCCGGCCAGGGAAGATGGCTCCTTCTGGCAGTTTTCGATTAGTTTAGAAGTTATACGAACCGAGACTGACAATATTTCCTAACCTGACATGCGTTGATGGCCTGTCTTTGGGTATGACTGCATAACTAGGCAGGTTTAAAAGATTGCCGAAGTTCGGCATATAAAAAGCTGGAAAAGTAATATAATAATAATATGGGCAACAGGGCCAGCCATGTACTATTGCACATAGACTTTTTTTATGTATAATTATAAGCTTAGGTGTCACCCTTACATAATGTGTCATGTGGTCATGTGTCAGGCGATAACCTTTTTGGAGACTAAGGGAGGGGGGAAACTTCACTCCTTACACCCGACTCTTATTTGGATCTGGATATTAGTTCCTTGCCAAAATTTAATTTTACGATCATGTAGCCCTACTGTTAATTCCTATGATGGAAAGCATAGCATAGTTTAGTTGTGCCCGTAGCTCTTCTCGACCCAGTAACCCGCTTAATGCAGCCGGAGGATAGCACTGATCGAAAATACTTTGAACACTTCTGTCCGGGTTGAACAATGATGTATATTAGACGATCCATCATTTCGGCCATACACAAACCGGTTTTATAGACAAGCGGTAAGGATACGGAATCGTTACTCGATTTTTTACTGATATGAGTATTTGGCTTTCTAAAGGGTAGAACCGAGTACAATTGGCACTCAAATCAGAATTCAAACTAACTGCAACATTATCTCAGTCATGACAGCTGTCGTGTATTTTTCTGCCTCGATTAAGAAGAGCTTACAGACGTTTACATACCAAACGCAAAGTGAAACCGCAAATTGGAACTTGTTTATCGTATAGAAGTACTCTATTCACCAACTTTTGTGCAACAAAGAGAAAAGCATACTAAATTACTGTGCGATAAAATAGCTCTACCATTGCGTTTGGAATATAAACGGGCCTTTACAGGTTTGAGAGCTTATATCCCATGTAAAATTCATAAGTATTTGTAATCTGTCCCAGCCAGAAATTGACTAAGCATTATGATAAAGTAAGACACAGAAATGTCAAAAAAAGTATCGATTGATTTTCAAGAAATCGAGTACTTTTGAACGTACGCCCCCCCCCCCCCCTAAACACTTACCACACTACGGGAAATACTAAATTAGAAAGTTGAAGAATTGGCCATATTCTTCCTCCATCGGGGTCACTAATATAGTGGCCGGATTGGTTTTTTCTCACCTTATAGAGTTCGGAAACATTCCCCGGCCTACATAAATCAAGCAAGAAAATATTCTCAGCCTATTGTCGAACACATGGCAAGGACGTAGCCAGCATTTTGCTTCGGGGGGTTTTAACCCCCAAAACCCCACCTTCCTCCCCTATAAACCCAAAACGATTAAAAATTCTTCTTATTTTGTTCATAAACACATCGAAATTTTTTGTTCAAACTTGGAATTAAAAATATGATTAGGTGAGAATCATCTTAAACATATTTTCCATTGGCAGTGAAACCGATTCGACATTTCTCAACACCACATCATCAAAAAATCACATCATCATGAAAATTGTTGAAAAAAAATTTATTATAAAAAAAACTAAAATTCATTTGTAAAATCTTGTACAAAACATAATCAATCACTCAAAAACCAAAATAAAAACCAGAGAAAAGATTCTTACGCAATAATACTTATGTATGTGAACAAACGAAAACCACCATAAATTTCTTTTTTACACGCTTCCTCATCCTCAACATAACAATTTTACTAAAAATAATTTCGGTTTATATATTGAAATATGTCAATGAACTATTTCCTAAGATGCGTTGTTTTAGGATGTGAAATAAAAAAGAATTTATGATTTCAACTAGTAGGAGAAGTCTTAAGTTTTCTGATCTCCATCGTATAAAAGATTTTGCTTGCTTGTTATTCTTGGAATAAATTATTGGCACAGACATGTGTAAACATTCAGGCAAGAATTATATATAAGTATAAATTATTTTCGCCGATATCAAACAGATGCTTTTAATATTAAATAAAAATAAAAAAAATTCTTCAGTTTTATAGATTTAGTAGAGATATGCGAAATTTTTTTAGAAAAAAATTATTTTGACTAATTTTAAAATTAAAATATAAATGTAGGCGATTTATAAAATATTTATGTGAGCACTTGGCTGGGAATTTATTGGTATAGAAAACTCAACTAGCGAATAAAAGTAGCAGCATTGCAAGAGACCAGTTGGCGAAACAGAATTTAGAGTAGCATTTTTGATGGACAGCTCAGTCAAATCGAGCATCATCGATTTTAAAGGTACCAGTGGAAGAATATGCTTACTAAGTCCCAGGACGCGATTTCACAATCTGCCCATAATCAACATACACACCCCAACAGAAGAGAAGCAGGATGAAGAAAAGGATGAGTTCTACGACACCCTATTAAGAGCTATTAATCAAATTCCGTCAAACGACATAAGGATGATCGTGAAAGACGCTAATGTGAAGATAGGAAAGGAAGAGGAATTCGCTGATACCATAGGGAAACATAGCCTACACAACCACACTAACATCAACTTGGGACCTCGGTAGCCTAGGGAGTAAGGCGTCTGGCTACCATCCCAGAGGTCCCGGATTTCAATCCCGACCAGCCCCACGGTCCTTCGCCTTTTCCACTTTCCTTCTTTCCTCTTTACATTCCGGATTCCTCCTGCCATAGCCTTCCTTAGCCCTTCCCCGCTCCACCAAAGCGCATTTCAGCGGTTGGTTGATGAGATTCAACTCGTTTCAGGAGGCATATCAACATGGTTTAAAAACTTGTTGTCAAGGTGGTATTGCTGCAGTTGTACGCTTTTTTCCGGGAGAAGGTTATTGCAAGGCATTTGTTAGTGTTAAGTTGCAACTTATTGGTGTTGCACCAATCTTGCAAAGCATTAAGTTTCGTCTGAAGGAATGATACATCGGTGTCGGATCTTATAACGCGAGAGATGTGGTATATTATTTAATTTGTGAGACAGATCGGAGATAAAGATGTTCAACAAGAGCGGACCAAGATGACTTCCCTGGGGTGACCGGAAGTAACTTCGATTTCTTTGGATAAAAAACTTTGAAATCTGACGAGTTCTACCGCTAAGATATGATTTTATCCATTCCAGGGCACGGCCGGTAATTCCAAATTTGAATAGCTTAGTAATCAAAATATGGTGGTCCACACGATCAAAGGACTAGCTAAAGTCCGTGTAGACAACATCAATTTGATGGCCGTTCTACATACTACATAGAAGTTCAGAGATAAGAATCACAAGATTTGAGGAGGTCGAACTCCCCTTTCTGAAACCGTGTTGTAGCTTGTTAATGTTAGGATCTATAAGAGGTGCAATCTTGTCATGTACTGTGTAAGGAGTGTACAGCAGCTGAGTTGAGAAATTATCCGTATCACGTTTTTTCGTTTTAA
Organism: Thereva unica; assembly: GCA_949987705.1. Classification (NCBI taxonomy): domain Eukaryota; kingdom Metazoa; phylum Arthropoda; class Insecta; order Diptera; family Therevidae; genus Thereva; species Thereva unica. The sequence goes on along the minus strand of OX465285.1, from coordinate 19,857,788 downwards.
ATCTTACAAATATTTTCATAGCTATTACAAATTCACAATCACCAATTTTCAGGACTATCTGTATGGTGTTAGGAAAATGTATGAGGATCTAAATCTGTATGGAGCTATGAGAAATTATTTTAAACTTTTTAGTTTGTTTTAAAAACGTGGAATATTAATTATTATTGCTTATAGTATTTTAAAATTTTATTCCACTTTTGATATATTTTACATTTGATACCCATGTCGAGGTGGTTGTGAAGAAATGGTGAATCTTCCCTCTTGAGACGGCCGTCGTGGATCTTACGGTGTATTAAGTATAAATTCATTAACTTCGGAGCTAAAGCTGTGTGCAAAATTTCAGCAAAATCGGTTAAGGGGTCGTCCATAAATTACGTGAGGTGATTTTTGCGATTTTTCGACCCCCTCCCCCCTTGATGAGATTTCGTGAGATTTGGCTCGACCCCTCCCTCCCCCCCTAATCTCACGTGAGATTTTTCAAATTTTAAAAAATCTCTGGTACTTACACTAAAAATACTCACTCAACATTTCATTACGCTAAAATTCGGCGTGTGCCTTCTTGTAGTTCTAAATTCTAAGGGCCTTTTCGCGGGTCAGTATTACTTGGCTCGTAGTCTGCAGCATTCGACGAGACGCGCGTTTGGCTAGCCGGTGGAGACTAAACAATTGACAACAAATTTTTGTGCAGGATTTACCAATATCTTAAGGCCCCAATTTACACACAGGTCGCCGGAAGGCCCTGGCCTGAAAGTTTTCCCTCAAGGGCAATTATCCCTATACACTCACGGTATGGGGCCAGCAGTTCAAGAAAGCTGACAAAGCTCGCATTTATGGTCAGTTCAGGCCTGAAGATCTGAACTTCTATTCACTCTCAAGCCGTGAATTGAAGGCAAGAATACTCGCCTAGGAACGCTAAGCAAGGCACGAGCTAGTCGCGTTTGCTCTTGTTTGCGGGTGTTCACGGCGTGAGGCTGGAGCCTCCTTGAAGCTTTCGTTGAGGCCATGAACATTTTTGCACTTGAATTAATAACCTGCTATGCTAAGCAGCCGTTTTCGCCTGTCAGGCGGATACTTGAAGTATCATCCCTCAGTTAGACTGAGTCAAGCTTAGTCGTGCTGGCCGACCTAGTCCTACCGGCGGCCTGTAAGTGAATGGGGGTCTTTAGTGGAGAAACATGTTTTACTTAATTTAACACAATTTTCTCGCAATTTTACACTGTTTGTTTTAAAAAAAATAATTACGTGATATTTGCCGACACCCCCCCCCCCTCTCCCCCACGTGAGATTGGGTGAGATTCGGCTCGACCCCCTCCCCCTAAACGCCTCACGTAATTAATGGACGACCCCTAACCGAAAGTATGTGAAAAATAAATGGCAAAATTTGTACCGGACAAACAGACAGACAAGAAAGCGAGCTAATAAAAGCGTTTTAAAATATGGACGAATTACAAAAAATATTTATGTAAGGATTAGGCTGGAAATTTAGAATTAATTGGTATAAAAACCATAAAATGATTTATTGAACCACTTTAAAAAACACCTCAAATAAAATTATAAACTAATTATTTTATGGCATTTGTACTTTTATGTAAAAACAAATTTTCAATTAGTGTCTAATGAAAGTTGCTTACTAATCGAACCAATAGTACGTAATCAAAAGCATTGAACTATGTGATTTGGAAATGTCAATTAAAAATTACCTATTCATTAGTGTCGGTCTATGTATGATTAATGTTTATGGCTGCCAAACGAACGCAATCATAAACATCCATTAGATTTTCGTTTATTATTTTCATTTATTTATAGAAATTTTTAGAAAAAATGAAGTAATCTCTATTCAAAACCAAGCGCTATTCCACAAAAATAAAAAATAATCTCTTAGGCTTAAGTCTGAGCTGAACTAAAAAAAAATGCATTATTCAAAATTTTAAAATTCTCAAAGCCACACAAAAACGCCGAGTTATTTTTGAACAAAATTTTTGTACGTTTTGAAATATTTCGTAAAAATCATTCAACATAAATATGTGGTTTTTTAAAATACCAAGCCCCAGTGCTCGCAGAAATTTACGATTCGTCTGGAAAATATTCGCAGTATAGAAGAGAGACAGTAAACGAAATAAAAATAAAAAGATAAACTAAATAAAAAGATAAACTAAACACAAAACAAGAAAAAATATTCAAGTACACTTTTAATTGCTAATTTGGTAGTGCTTGAAGACATTAACCTATTTCCGCTATCTATTTACAGAATTTAAATGGGTTTCCCCGAATACAAACATCGTCGACATCGCCGAAATTGAAAAGCGGACGATCGATGCCACAATGGATGGTAAATATTTACTATTTTAAAGCCAGAGACTAAAATTTAAAACATTAACAAAAAAATAAATCGATAATAAACAAAAACATAATCGAACTGTGTAAATTGTTACTAAAATAGTTTCTTATGTATTTAAATTTAGATCTAAAAATTTACTAAATTTAAAATTGATTTTATCATATAACACAAAAACAGATAGAAACACACGAACGTGTTGGACCGAAACCACCTGCACCACCACCTGACCACCACCGTGAAATGCCACCTGCTTTACCGCCTAAAAAGAACCAAAACGAGCCAGATTATGAAGTAATTGATTTTTCTGGCCAACAGTATTCAAATGCATCACCACTACGTCCAAAAACTCCAGGTAAATAAATAATCACAATTCCACTTATAATAATAATAATAAAAATGTTTATCTTATGCTCTGATATAGATGCAAAACGTACTGATGGACTTAAGTGTACACTATGTGGATCCCCATCACCATGGGTTCGATGCCAACAATGTGGAGATCAAATATTTTGCGCATCATGCGATGATATGTTTCATCGTCATCCAAAGCGACAGCTGCATTCGAGAAAGGTATAGTACTTCTTATAATAATAATAAAAAAAACATTATGAAATTAAAACTTACATTAAAAAAATTTTTAGGCAATTGAAAAATCTCAAACAATTAAACCACCATTACCACCGAAAACATCAGCGGATCTACATCATGTCTCTGCCCCAGTACCACCACCGCGCAGAAATAAAAAGGGCATGCCATCACCTTTGCCCTTAAGAAGGGAACAGGTACGAGTCTGCGTCATCTCTTAAAAATATGACGAAAAATGCATTTTATAATATTCACAAAAAGTAGTTACAAATTTTGGTATTGATTAGTTTGTTTTTTGTATATTTCGCTTTTTGCTTTGTTCATTCCATATTTTTTAAAAAGAAGGAAATATTGAAAAGAATTTGAATTTGTTGTTGCATTATGTTAGAGAGGAAGCTACGAAATTTTCAGATTTTATACTTTCAGGATTTAGTAATATTTTTATCTGTTAACTATGATAACTCAGCATGACGAGGCTAACCATCTGCGGAAATATTTTGCCCTATTATATTTCACCGAAGTATTCCACCTATTTCGAAAAAATGATTCCTACAACCCCTTTAGCTATTACCTAATAAGAAATACTTCAATTCTCGAGCTTCAAGGAACGGGCAGGTTCGCCGGGGATCGTAGACTGTAGAGATACCGGAGATACCACCCGGCCTGATACCATGAAGTGTTTCTTCTACTAGTTCGACTCACCAATTTTTCCTTACAACCCGTTGACACCATAAACGTATTCGGGATGGAAAAATAGCACGGTTCGTGAACACCCTAAAAATTCCTCAACAAAATCTAGGAACAATTGAGTTAATTGAATAACATTAAACAAAAGTAAAAACAATTCTTCCGATAACCTTACAGCTGCAACTAAATACTTTAAAAAAAAACACGTATTCTTAGAACAAAAAAAAATTAAATTAGATTTTAAACAGGACTGGAATTGGATTAAGATGAAAGCCATCATAACATTGGTGTTTGGTGTAACGAAAATAAAATCGAATATACACTACTATCCTATACGGCTCGACGGACTTTGGTATTTCCTTGAGGAATCTGGTACCCGCTTCTCACTTTTGGTTCTGCAGGACCTTCATGGCCGTGATCCGTGTTAGGAATACCTGACGAGGATTCGCTAGTTTTGAAAAATTCTTTTATTTCCTCTGTTTCACCTTCAGCACTCTAATTTCTACCAAAGCAACTATCACTGCTACGAAAATATATGTTATCCTGGATTTTTTCTCTTATGCCTGTTGATATTGTTCATCCAAATGATCTGTGATTCACCCCTTGAATATGCTTGAAATGCAGGTTCTTCATACAGTTGGAAGATTAGTCTTCAGGCTGACAACACTTCATACAGTTAGAAATGATTAATATGAGGGGTTTTCCGCTCCTCACTTCCACTTCCGCGGAGGCATTCCTTGTTTTTTATCTTTTTTGCCAAAAACTAGATATTTAGGGTTATTATTTTTACTTTCGTCTTTCATGCTTTCCTCCAAAATCTAAGACAAAAACTGCCTATGCCTATTTTTTCTCAAACGTTGTTTTTTCTTGCCTACCACTTTATCCAAATTTTTATAAACATTAAAACCTTCTTAGTGGCTTAAAGGTGTATTTCCAAAAGCGAAAGTCTGGTCCAGTTGCTCTAGATATTTTCAAAGCTTTTCACCGAGTATGACACTCGACTCTGTTAACCAAACAACAAAATATTGGTATCAACTCTGTTCTAAAGAACTGGATTGAGAATTTTCTTTCTGTCTGTTCAATCAAATCTAAACCCCACACCATCTAAACTGGTATTCCACAGGAGTAAATTCTAATTTAATTCATTTTAAATGTCAGATCTTGTCTATTCGATTGTGATCTGGTCTACCTCTATTAATAGGGACATTGAACTCATTCTTGACTAGGGCCACAAGAATCGTGCCATATTCAATGCAGCCAGGGCCTTGAATGCAACCCATGTATCACGTTATCGAGTTCATCGGAGATAGCGACTTTTGCGTCTCCATAGGCGACTCTTTAAGCCATCTGCAGCAGTGATGACACTAAATTCATAAGGCCCGCCACAAAGATGGGCAACTGGGACTAATTCCCCCGGGTCCCAGGCCAGATGGGGCCCGAGAATAATTTGAAACCCAAAAATTGAAAACCCCTTATTGAAGCTCCAAATTCGCTCCCCTTAGTAGCGCTTCGTTTTTTCCCGCTGAGATAGCTACGGGATTGGTTCTGCTAAAAGAAGATGAGTACTGAGCCCCAGAGCTAAACACAAGAGCCTGTTCCATTCTAGGCTGCAATAAGTAACTTTAGGTTTATCCGCAAATAAAGAATCGACCAATTATTTACCCCCAAACATATCTTACCCTTTTACCTATTACCATGGATACTGAACTTATCACCAAATACATTTTTCAAGCAATACAAAGCTACTGCGGTCTAGAAGTTCGTTGATAAATAGAACAACTCAGCTGTGGAACAATTTCTCGCGGTCAGTATTTCCGAACTCGCCATACACCAGAACCTCTTAACCGATCCTATTTTCTTCTATCCATCAAACTAAGCTGACTACTAGACATTGCCCCATGACCTGAACGACATGACGAACTGGTAGTACAAAAAGTGACTAGTAAGCTTGGTTTTTCCAATTAAATATCCTAAAATTCCAAGCCTAACACATGAATTTTTAATAGAACAATTGTTAATAGAATTTTCTGGAGGTTAGAAATTTAAAAAAATAATAGTTTACTCTACCATGTGCAGCCTTCGGTTATAATGAAGCAGTTACAAGCTAATTATCTGAAAACATAAATTCAGTATTATTATTTTGTTATATTCATTATTACTTGATCTACAAACCTCGACAGTTTTGGCCACCATTCGTCGTTCCATTATTTTCTTCTTAAATGACGCCACAGTCCTTGTAGGCCTCTGTAGTTCTCGTTCCATTATAATAATCGGGTTTAGTAGGTACAGTGTACCTATCCAGCGTAAGCCCCAAAATATGTTAGTTAAAACAACTCTTTCTTTCCATTCTGAAATAATAATAAAGATTGCAATAAATAATAAAAATCAAGTGACCAATAAAATCTAGCTATATTTCAATTTTTTTTCAATATTTCTCAATTGGTTAAGTTGTTCAAATATATACGTTGTTATAACTACGACAATTAAAAATTTTAAGCAAAGAAATTTAAAAGCTAACCAAAATAATATTTTTATATATACACAAAAAAAATGTTGTTATTCCTCTTGTTTGTTATTTTTTTTAAACAATAAATGTTAAAATTTTTGACAAAATCAATTTTTTAATGCAACAAAATTTTCCAATGATCATTGTTCAATAAATATATTCTTCATAAATACTTAATCCTGGCTAGGTTTTGTTTCCTTCCAAATTTTTCATTTATATGTACATAAATAAAATTTTGCGAAATACTACTACGATCAATACCAGAAGGCGTTACGGGTGTAATTTTAGATTTTAATCATAGGTATTAGGATCAGTGCATTCATCAAGTCCAGCCCTATCAATGCGCGATCGTATGGATTCATTTCGTAAAATGATGAATCCTAGCACAAGACCATTACCTGATATACCAACAAATATAGATTCGACAAGACAAGCATCCGCATCACCACGATCGATTACACCAACTGGGCGTTCGGTGTTCGATTCAATACAAAAGCCGCCCTCTTTAACGTTAGAAAAGATAAAAACAAAAGCTAGTGCTACACTTGATAGGATGGCATTACTGCAGCAACGATATAGACAACATCAGGAAGCAATGAAAACTGGGAAGTTCGATGATCAACATAAATTGAGTGTAACGTTAAATCATCATAATCATGTATGAAGATTTCTTTCTATTGGACGAAATGCAAACAAGATTAAGATTTTTGATTTTATAGAGCAACCGAGAAAACATGTCACCAGATCAATGGTCAGATACAGCATCCCAATCAAGATTTCGATCGGGAAGCATGTCATCATCAACTCGAAATTCAGTCGAAGTTAATCATCCGTTTACTCACCATCAAATGGATCATGGACCACGATCTCCTGTAACACCACCTATAAGAAATATGAGTTCGTCTGTTTTTAATTTAAGTCAAGTTGGACAACAACAGCCACAGACAAACTGGAATCAAAATCCAATGCATCAGGTTTAAAGCTAAAATTATAAATATTAAAACATAATTTACAGAAAACTATTTTAGGCCCAGTCTATGGCACAGCTGAACTGCATGAATTGGCCCAATCAACAACAACCTTGGATGGATAATTCTGCAACAAATTTAAATGGCTCGAATATGAGCTTGAACTTTCCACCTGGATATTATCCACATCAGCATCAAATGCCTCCACCATCTTGGGGTAATAACTGGATGCCGCCTAATATGTATCCTTATCCCATGGGAATGATGCCTATGATGAATAATGGTAAGAGAAATTGAAAAATAATTATATTTTTATATCCTTGGACTATTAAAGATTAAAGCCCAGTTTACATCCCAAAGTCAACGCGAAAGTGCACTTTGAAACTCTTTTAACGCACAGAAATTTGTATGCTTTTTCTCTGATGCACGAAAGTTGGCTTGAGACAAACATTGGCAACATTATAAGACGACACTACTAATTTGGTCCTGAAAAGGGCTATTGGTGCTGCCCGTTTTCGTGTTTCGTCGTTTCATGTTCTAGCAACTGATCATACCGTCCGCACGGCACTGGCAATACAAAAATGTGCATAATATAACAATGCAAGGTTAACAATTCACTGAAATGATTCTTTAGAAACGATGATCGATGTTTCACTTGTAGATTAGGTTAGGTTAGGTTGAAATGGCTGCTCCTCCACCAGGGAGCCAACTTAGGCACACCATTGGTCCCATTGTGATGCCATTCGATTTCAGGCCATTTCAACCCAAAGTTGGCTATATTGTGTGAAGAGTGCGGTACACTGTTGCTGTGGTCCATCTCAGCCCGGCCCGAGTTAAGCTGATATTTCTCAGTCAGTTTATAGGTGGCTAAGGGCATTCCCATCTGGGTTAAATGGAGTGTCCTTTTCTATTATTTAACTTCAGCCATTCGAGAGCCTCCCAAATCGCAGTGGCTTCCACCTGGAAGACGATACAATAATCGGGTAGACGAAGAGAGTTTATATTCAATACCTCGGACAAGATTCCACAGCCACAACTATTCAGCCATCTATGGCCGGAATGATGGTATTGAAACCTTTCTCCAGGTGTAGTGTAATCTAGGTTGTCCGCAGCGATGGCGAACCTCCTAAGGCTGGATGAGTGGCCATATGAATATAGAGCCCACCTAAGAGAAGCCTTTGTGATGCAATAAGACATGCAGCGCAGTTGTTGGGGTGCTTCTCATTGCACCACTAATACACAACTCAACTGTTCTTTACACCCTTTCCAGTATCTTACGATACGCAACCTTCTGTAATGCAATCCACCATATCGATATGGCATGCATAAGTATAGGTCTGAATACGGCTGTATACAACTAGTTACGGGGGTTAAGACCGCAAATTAACTGCGATTGTTCTTTGGAATAAGAAGAGAGCTGGTTTAGCCTTATTAGCTCTCTCTAAAAGATTCGGCCTCTAAGTTTCCTATCCAGTATTAGACCTAGAAATTTCGAAGTTGCAATCTTTCATTGCAGAGTCTTAGGCGGGCCGCACACTTGTGCGACATTTATTGCATTAAGATAAATTCCGCAATGCGGTAATTACTGCACTGAGATTTGAAACCGTATATTTATGCGACATTTACCGCAAGGTATGACGCTGTAAATATAAGCAAGTTTAACAAAATGAGTTCTAGTTCAGATAAAATGCTTGTAATTTGGTTTTTTTTTAAAGAAACCTTTTATTTTTTTTAAATTCATTTTTGAATTTTTCAATAAACGCTTCCGATCAAGTCAAACCTCAAAATCGCAATGCAACATGCTGTAAATATTGCAATGAAGGAAGACGTTTCTATCTCTTTGCGATATCTCCTTCATGTTGCAATGCAATATTTCGTTTGGTCGCATTGATGTGCGGCAGCAACAGCACTCTGCGTGCTTTTCAAATGGGATCATGCGATATTTGTTGCGTTGCAGTAATTACCGCATTGCGGCATTTCTCTCATTGCAATAAATGTCGCACAAGTGTGCGGCCCGCCTTAGAGACGGAAAATCGGGAAATCTATGCTTCCTTGTAAAAAGCACTACTTCAGTCTTATCTGTGCTAACGCCTAGACCCTTTGTAGTAGCCACGAACAAGAGTATCCAATGCTTGTTGCATTATATCTCTTATTGTTGAGATGTACTTGCTTGTCACCATCAGCACAATATCATCAGAATAGGCCACCGTGGTGCACCCAGACTCCCTTAGATGGCTGCAAGCCAATCCAGAATTAAGTCACTGACTTCTTGAAATTCAATAGGATAAATTTCGTCGGGTCCAGGTGTTTTATAAGGCTTAACGCCTTCTATGGCAGATAGGAGCAAATCCCTGTTTATCAATTTGTCGATGGTACCTAAATTATATTCAGTTGGGCTTCCAAAACCTGTTTCTACGGATGCCCAAGAGATGTCGAGCCAGGAAAGCGGGTATCGAGCAGGAGTTTCAATGACTCCTGACTGCTTGTGGTCCATGTACCGTCTGATTCTTGGCACATTGGGCCTTTAGAGAGAACTTTTCTAAGTCTTGCGGTGTCCGAAAACCCTTCTATTGTCTCACAAAAGGCCTTCCAGGATTTTCTCTTTGACTTGCGCAGTTCGTACTTGAACTCCCTGAGACGCCCTTTATAGTTATCCCAGTCCGAATCTAAGTTAGACCGTTTGACCTTATTGAAGGCCTTTCTACTTTCAGACCTTAGTTTGAGAAGCTTGCTGATTGCTGTTCCACCAAGGGGGTTTGGTTTTACCCCTGTATTTCCTAGTGGGACAGGCTGCTTATAAAGCATTATTTAGGAGGTTGTTGAGATTCCTCACCTAATATTCGAGATATTCAGGGCTCCAAGAGTGGGTGAGAACATGCTCGAGGAGTGATCTTTCCACCACTTGTCTGTATACCGTTCAATCTGTGTTTCGGACATTCCTGTAACCAGGAGCCTTCGTCACAGTTAAGCACATATTGACATTAAAAAGGATGACTCTGTGGTCAGAATAGGAGTGTTCACTGGATATTCTCCAGTTTTCTACACAAATGAGCAGGGCTGGGGAAACAAGAGTAATGTGACTTCTTACCTTACCCTTGTAATGAACGTTGGCTTATTTCCCCTGTGGCCCAGCAATATATTATGTTGAAGTAAAAGTCAAAAAGTAACTCACCTCTTACATTTGTGTCTGAGCTACTCCAAACGGAGTTGTGAGCATTTGCATCACATCGCTTCCTTTGCCGCATCAAAGAGACTGCAGCTATCTAAATTTCCCTCTGACTGTAGGAGATACTTCCACAGTCGAGTGTTTCAATTCATAAACGAACTTTTAGATCGTATTATGTCCGAGGGACTCGGGCTGTATGGTATGGGGTGGGCCGAGCGGGCTAGTCTTGTGTTGCGGGAAAAATATTGTCGTGCAGGCAGGAGGTTCTGAATTTCAATGGAACAATCGCTCTGGCGATAGCCATAATGTAGAGAGAGGGCTGCTACATTCCTAGGTTGGCTTAAAGGAATCAGTTTGATAGCATGATTTTGCACCTTGTCGAAGCAAGCCAAGGTGTTTTTTGGGGCGCCTGTCTAGATATACAAATTGTATTCAAGGCGAGGCTGAATGTAAGATTTGTATATTGAAGCCAGGGCGGCTAGCTGGACGAGGAACTTGCCTCTCTTAAGAAATCCAAGGCATTGGGAGGCTTGTTGGGCTTGTTGGTACGGAGATACTGCAGTAGGGGTTAGACCATAGGTTTAGCTGTCAGTTTACTACAGTTACTGCTACGACTGACGGAAACCCTACCGTCCAAGGTGATGATTGATGTAATTTTCTGAATATTTTCATTTCTATCAATCACCAGCAGTCGTTGGTTGATTGACGCTTGCATGAGCGTGTAATGGACGCCTTAAAGTTACCCCAATGATGTTAAGAGTTGAGTCAGCTGTTACGCCAGCTCCAGATTCACGCCGTAAACAACCGCGAACACCCGTAAACGCGAGTGTGGATGGTTTTCTCGTCTATAGTTTGCTCCTTGTTTTCCGTTCTGATCGGATAGGGTGTAAAATCTCGCAAAATTCTCCGCACATACACACATATACGCATACAAGCATACACGCAAACATACAGAAAATTTCTTTTATTAATATAGATTAACATTACATTATTCATTATTTCTTTTAGGTATACCAACAACACCTCTTACCACCAGAAAAGTACATTCTCGATCCAGAGCAGCATCCCCCGCTCTAAGCATACGCTCAAGAAAATCTATGGTATCTACCCGAAATAAAAGAAACAGCTATGCTGAAAATGACGTTACAGACGATGAAGATTCTGAAGATGATAGAAGATCGATGCGATCTGAAAGGTCTGGCATCGGTAACAACCGTCGTCAGCGTAGAACTTCAACAACTTCCCATGATATGGATGATGACAGTGAAGGGCTATCTCGTCACACAAGAAGCAGAGGTGGTCAACGAACAAATCGAGACCGCAGAGACGTGCCACCGGTTAAGCCGATTGATACCGATTCCTTGAGGCGACGACAGTCAAATAGTAGTAATCGAGATAGAAATGAACTGAAGCCAGGACCGCCTAGGAAAGCATATCCTGAATCACCGATGACGCCGGATTCTGAGTCAGAATCTAGCACAAGAGCGTTAGTTCAAGCAAAGATACAGGAGAAGCTTTCTAAACAATTAAAGGAACAAGAGAAACTTCTTAAGAGTCAATCATCTCCTGAAAGTGATATAAGACAGACAGAAAATGTTAATACTAGAGAAAGTCCAGCGAAGCCGAAAGTTCAAACTAACACAGAAGAAACAATTCCTGAAGATATTGAGGAATCTCCATTAGGTCCTCCACCAACACCTCCCGATCATGAATGGGAGTGTGAATTTTGCACTTATGTTAATGAGCCTAATACAAAAATGTGTGCTATTTGCTGTAAGACACCAATGCATGCACCGCCAAAAGTTGTTAATCCTGCTCCTAGTAAGACATCTACAAGCACCACCACTACTGCAGTATCGAAAGTAGAAGACAAGAAAGTTGCACAAGCAGCAAAATCCATCAGCACAATGAAAATACAATCGGAAGAAGAATCAGAGGACCAGACGACGGGACTTAAGAAGAAAGGTAGGATTAGGAAGATATCCTTTGGGCTGGGAACCAAAACAACTTGATCTCAAACATAAAGATGATATAGTTACATCTTGCTCTTATATTTTGTTTAGTTTGTTCCTACATATCAATTGTTTTTTTTAGTGTAATCTGTTGAAACCTTTACAAATCAAATAAAAACTGCAGTGCATTAAGTTTGTGTGTTATATAATTGTGCCAAAACAAATCTCCTACACTTGTAATGTACGAAGCAAAAAAACAAATCCACTCAAGCAAATCAATCAAGAATAGCTATTGATACAAACACAAGTACTATGTCTTGTGCCTTGAACATTATGTATTAGATAAAACAAACCGCTTTAACAGTTTGCCGATGCACTAAAGAATATATACAGATTGCTTAAAAGTTGTGTTGTGTTAACTCATGTTGTATATAACATTTGTTGAATTCCCCTCTTATAGGACAAGATGAATCTATCGAGGATATTTGGGCAACAATTGAACAAAATATAAACGAAACTGCTGCTGCAGCTACTAAACGAAATGTAAACAATTTTACAGTTCACAGTACAACAAGCAAGGAGTCGTCGACGAATATAAAAAAAATCGATGATTCCAGCTCGAAAAAATCAACAGGGACAAAAATATCAACAGCATGCGGATCTTCTCCGCCGAGAGAGAGTAAACATAGCAATTCTGTTTCAACTGGAACCTCACCGCCACCACAAAGCATATCTACCCAAGTGAGTATTTGTTTACTGAAAGAGATTAAAGTTAAATATAATTTCGCTATTATTTTTAAAGACATATGACGTTTTACCACCTCCAAGAGAACCAGATAATCTAATTGATGGTTTGCCGCCGAGAAATTTAAATGTTAATCGATCATATTCAATAGCTTGCCCACAGCCACCACGGGAGCCTAGAGGACAAAGTCGTCAAAGCTTCAATAGTGATAGTCAGGTACATGAAGTAAGATAGCTCGATCACGTCTAAAGAATACATTTTTGTATATACATTCACATAAATAGTAGTAAGTGGTGTGACTAAATCTAGGATTAGCGCGCTAACACTAGGATAAGCTCCAAATCTTCCACTAACACACTAACACCACTTGCAGCAACCTTCACATTCTCTCCTGTCTCTCCTCCAACAAATAAAAGCAATCTAGTCGCTTCATACTCAAATTTTTCCCGAAGCCACATAGTCGTAAGTGGCCGTTCCTATGCAAATATCAGCGAGATCCCCGCTCTATTTAAAGTGATAGTGCCCCTTAAGGCAAAGGGTCTTATGAGATCTATAGCCCGTCTAAGACCTGGGACTGATTCCTAATAGGCAAGGTTTAGTCCGTTAATCAGAGGACTGGACTCGGAGGTGGACCAAGAGGGTTCTGGGCCCGAGACCAACATCTCAGACCCCCCCTCCCTCGCAGAGGGAGGCCTTATTTCTTCTGGTCAGGCTCTGGAGTACATCCAAACACCCTGCAAATATTTTTGAAGAAAACTAAATATTTTAATGTTGGCGCCTTTCAAACTTTTCTCAAGATTGAGCCTCAAGGGCATGTATATATTTCAGTCTGGAAAACAGAGGCCACTTACCCATTGCAATCGGATCTTGGAGTTGAGTCCAGCGACACTAGCCCCTGTACCATATTCCATCTTTGACCCGTCGGTAAACCAGTGGAGATGTTTTGGATCCCCAGGAAGAATAAGTTCCTCTCACTCAGAATGATCTAGGATAATCGCCCTGAATCGCCCTTTGGAACGCAGTTTACCAACCATATGGACGGATACGTGGCAAATGAAAATGTCTGGGATGGGATAGGCTGTTGAACAGGTCCACATAACTACGATAATGGAGAAGCAAGCAAGCCGTTGTAGTTTGCTGCACTTGAGGATCGATGTAACCTGTTTAGTCTTGGGTCACCAAACTAGAGCGGCATAAGTGACCACAGGTTTAACAATCGTATTGTACATCCATTGTGGTGTAAGGCTTACCCAAAAGCGTTTTGCAGACCCGTAAGGCTCTTGTGGCTTTACTGATGGCGCAGTCCAATTAAGCGTTTCAGTTCAGCCTCTTGTCTAACTTTACTCCCAAATATTTGACTGACTCTGATTACTCAACTGTGGTGCTCAGATAGGACCTAGGTCCACTTTGTAGCGTTTGGAGGAAGGTACCAGGACAGTCTTATTTCGGTTGATTGACAGACCCTCAGTGGGACACCATCTTTGATCTTCTCGGAGTGCTGTTCTCATGACCTCTGTAATTGTCAAGTGAAAGACAATGATGGCAAGTTCGATCATCTGCATAACCGATGATATCGAAACCAGATTCAGATAGTTTGATCAAAAGTTCATCCACAACTAGTGACCAGAGCAACGAGGATAAAACTCCACCTTGAGGGCAGCCCTTAATAGCCTGAAAACAAAAGGTGGGAACACCTAGGGTAGAAGAAATGTCGCGACCTACAATCATGGCATTTATCCACCAATCGTGTGAGAATCCAGATTTCTGAGACCCAGTACTCTAGAAATAGAATCATAGCCAGTGTTATCGAAAGTTCCGTCGATGTCAAGGAACGCATAAAAAGCAGTGGCTTAAGGCTATTACGATTTTGGTGACCAGTTGGTGTAAAGCAACCTCTGATGATTTAGCCTTCGAGTAAGCGATTTGGGAGCTATGTAGAAGAAGGGAGAGCTCCAGCTTGCACCAAATATAAAAGTCCAGAAGCCTTTCTCAAAAGAAAAGAGGTTAAGCTGATAGGTCTGTACTATTTAGGCAACTCCTGACCTGTTTGGGGATAAAAACCACCATGACTTTCCTTCAAATGATTGGAATGTATCCCGAGTTGAAGCTGGCTCTAAAGAGGCAGATCAGTTTGCCAACAATCAGATCGAGGCCCTTCTGAAGGATTGCCAGAAAATGGCAAAGGCAAAAATGGATTTATAGGCAAAAAATTCCATCTCCTCTATCGGATCAACCTTCGGTAAAGGCGTACTTTCGTTTTGTATATTTGTTCGCTTCCATATGCACCACTTGAGGGAGGCGAATGTCGCTGTTGCCTGGCCGATGCGGCTGTGAACGGTGGCCGTCGATGCCACTTTCTTTTCCTCAACCAATGATCCCACATATTTGAACACCGGAACCTGTTCGATTTAGGTTCCATCGATCTTTTCCGCACTGATTTTTAACCCGTATAACCGGGCGATGCGGGAAACGTCGTAAAACATGTCCGTTGCTTCGGCATCTATGTCGGCGAAGATGGAGCTATCGTCGGCGAACATCAAGTCGGTTACGAAGTTATTGTCGTCGTATCGAACTCCGCATCGTCCATCGAATGCTTTACGCATAATAGCGTCGATTACAAAGTTGACGAGAAGTGGCGAAGCCACGTCTTCTTGTCGGACACCTTTTTGAATTGAAAATTCCTCGGTTAAGTCGCTTGGAAACCAATGATGCTGGTTGAGCCATCGTACAACGCTTGGAGAAGTTGGATGTGTTTCAATGGCATGTGTTCGGTTTTTAAGGCTCTTCACAAGCTGTTCCACTCGATGCAATCAAAAGCGGATTTGAAATCGATGGAAACAATGACAGTTCGTTTGCCGCAACGAATTCTTTCTTACATTAAGGTATGTACAGACCAAGTGAAATCAGGCGAACGAACGAACGAATGTGCGAAGTGTGTACGGGTTAAAAATTGCAAACAAGCAAATTTGAATCATTCGCTCCGATTCGGAACCAGTAGCAAAACTTAGCACATTTGACTGTTCGTTCGCTGCCTTCTAGCGAACGAATGTGTTATGTGTGGACGATTCTAAAAATTCTACAAAATAGAAGTGAAGAAAGAAACAAATTTGCTCGGTGTGTACGTTGTGTAAGCCCACAAAAAACGTTTGCATTGATTCATTCGATGATATTTGCAGAAGTTTTAGTTGCAATCACAAATTTATTAATCGGGACTTTACTGTTGATAAAACTTATAGCAGTGAAATTCTAATACGATGAAGAGTAAAGTAGTAGCGGCAAGTGCTTGTTTTATTGTTCTGAGTGAAATTTTAAAAAAGAAAAAAGAAAAAGACGCTGGTGGATGACTGAAATTTTCAGAAACAGGGAGATGCATAGTGGATCTTGTCTGATGAAAGATTTATTATACCCTTGACACACATGTGGTGTCGATATTACAATATTCCAAATATTACGTGTATACTACATGTGTGTCACCCAATACTAGCAATATACCAGGTTGACAATCTAATTTATACGTAGTATGAGATTTGCTAAATTTAGGTGGTATTAAGGTAATATACACTATTTTTACTGTGCACAGCGCCTCTGCCGGAAAATTTTCCTCACAAAAAAGTTGTAGAATGTCCAGCAACAATTTTGAGATATTATTAAATTTAATTGGACCCAAAATAGTGAAACAGAATACCAATTATAGAGAAACATCCCATAAACATGGTTTGGCTTTATATTCTTCAATCAATTTAAAAATGATTTCGTTGTTCGAATCCACCATTTCAATCAAAAGGACTAAATTTAAACGAAATTGAACTTACCCAAGGGAAAAAAATACTAATCTTACCTACATTTATTTTACACAACTATCGCACTCTGAACTAAATTTCAACACATGTGTTTGTGAGCTATCCATTTATGGCGGAAGATAGAGAAACTCAAACGGATTCGTTTTTTTCGGTTTGAAATTCGTCTACATATAACAAATTTGTTCCACAAACTCGAGCGAACGAACGATCAAATGTGCGCAAATTTTATATGAGTTCCGAATCCAAGCAAACAGTTCAAATTCGTTCGTTTGCTATTTGCAGTCCGTACACACTGCATGCGTTCGTTCGTTCGTTTGTTACCATGCGCTTGACTTTTGAGGGCCCGTACAAACCAAAAATATGATAAGAACATGTGGCCACATGTTCATTCGTTTGCATTTGCTTGGTCTGTACATAGCTTTAGGTGACGGAGAGCGAATATTTGATCAAGGCCTCCTCGATGGGGTCTAAATTCGGCTTGTTCTTTCCGGCTCGTTTGCTCTCGCTGTATCTGCTGACGATCGAAGGAGGCTAAGGCCCGCTCCACACTATCGTGCCGTTCTCGGTCCAGTCTCATGCCAGTTTCGGTCCAATCAAATATTTTTACAGGAAAAGCAATTGGCGTATTGAGACTTTCCAGTATGACTGGCACAGAGCTTGAACGAGAGCGAAAGTTTGAATACGCTGCGCCAATTGCTTTTCTTATAAAAATATTTGACTGAACCGAAACTGGTGTGGGAGTGAACCGGGAAAGGTACGATAGTGTGTAGCGGGCCTTAGCCTCTATGCCATATGTGTGTTATGAGGACGTGGAATTGTTGTAATAAGACATGACCTCCGTTGATCATTTAGTCGGTTACTTGATCATTTCGTCGGTTACTTCCTAACCTTAACGAATAACACCACGGTTTCAGAAAAGGGCGGTCAGGCACTTCTAGAATTATGGTTCTATAGGTGGAGAACGGTATGGTTATACCGACTTCAGGAAAGCTTTTGACCGAGTTGACCACACTACTCTAATTGCAAAGCTATCCGAATTTGGAATATCAGCGTTTCTTCTCAGCTTCTTGGCTTCATAAAGAGAAAGTCTAAAGAGATCAATAATGTGTGGGTTACAAAAAGCTTTTTTGTTGTTGGACTTAGGGCCCTTCTAATAGCATGAATCCCTCCCACTTACAATTTTTCGCCCTTTACCAGTGTCACTTAATCTTAAGACTAAATGTAAGAAAAGTTAGTAATATGCACTCACTATTCTTATTTAAGTTAGCCTTAGTTTGGCTTAGATAAATAAATAAATGGCAAATAAATAAATAAATAAAATTTTCCACTACAGAGCTTACCGCCAACTCCACCACGAAGAACTCTGAGTCCAGCTGCACTAGATAGAAAAGAATTACCATTACCAGACCCAGATGCCCTTGCATACATTGATAGAAATGCATCTTATCTTCGAGATGTCTCAGCATATAAGCTAGATCGATATCGCAGTCACAATGATCTGAGACGAGATGATCTTTATTTGCCACGAAGACCGTCAATCTCTGATTTATTAAACTATCAAAGAGTAAATAATTTTAATAATTTATATTTTTAAAAATTATATAACACATTTACTTGGTTTTTTACAGAGTCCAAGTAGTCAGTACAATGATCCACTTCTTGATCAACTTGAGCTTCGTCGTAGAGACATCAAAGCGAAGGATCCAGGATTGGAATTGATATACTTGTTGAAGGTACAATAATATCTAAAAAAAAGTACAAAATCATTATTTTAGTTAAAATCTATTAAAATACATCTTCTTTAAACCCAAAACACATTTCCAACTATTTTAGGAAGCAGAATTTTATAAATTTAACGCCGAAGAGCTTCAAGCTGCCCTAAAACATTGTGGAGACTCTGATCCCATAATATGGCTCAGAGAAAATTGGTCAAAACTAGTACAAACCGTTCAAACTTTAGCCACAAAATATGGCCAAGAAAGGAAAGAAAACACAATTGGTACAATATCAACAATTGAAGCCCGTGAAGCATTAAGAATGCATAGAGGAAACGTTTGGCATGCTGTTACCGAATGTATTGAACAACGACAGAAGAAATATAATGATATAGCAAGTCGTGGGAATTACTCCAGGGAGGATATCGTAACAGCATTAACTGCTCATCATGGAAATTTAGAATTAGCACTTATTGATTTGGGTAAGACACAGCTGAAGCCTTTTCTTATGAGAATCTGGGGATCGCCGGCTGGTGTAGAGAATGAAAGTGGGAATTTTAATGATCCAGATATATCCAAATTGGGTTAGTATCTTGGACTTAAAAAAGATAAGGATTTATCCTAAATAATTTTTTTTTGATTGTGAAAGATTTCTGAAATAATTTTAAACGTTTATAATATAATAATTAAACTATATAGATTTACAAACACAAAAAACATACAAACAGAATATATTTTTTTACTATTTTTGAATTGATTTTAAATTAGTATTTTATGCTATAAATACGTTCAATGTTAAATGTATGAAATAATAATTTTTACTTTTCATTTACACTTGTTAAATATGGGAAGAATCCCAACATAATACTCGTATAAAAGTGTTGTTCGTGAGGGAGATACATATTTATGGGAAACTTGATAAAAAAGACTTTATCTTGTTAAGAATATTGCCCCAAAATATGATAAAAAAGTAACTATAGTCTTCTATATTTAGGATAATATTTATATTTTGTAGCTTTGTAGTTGTTGTTGATCTTTGCTTCTTCGACAATTTTCTTCCAGGATTCACAATACATATTACTCCAAATTACGAACTCCTAAAAGATCACAGATCTCCACAGCTTACAACCACCCTTTTCTGGGTACTCCGAACTTACTACATGGTCTACCAGTTGCACCAGTTCATGGCTGTACATACATCTATATGTCTCGTTCTCTTCTACTGGGCCGAATATCTTAACTGTCCCCTTTCGAACACTACTAGCCGCTGCATATCACCGGCGTTTTGGGTCTATATTTTACTTCTTTATGTGAGAACTGGTCTAATAGTGTTGCTGTACATCTTCAGTAGCGTTCTTCTTGACCGCACTTTCAAACTTAGTAACTTTCTATAAATACCGACCGTTCTACTGGCTGCAATTAGCCTATTACGTAGAGCTACTGAATGATTTGTTTTTGCTCGCATTTTATATAATTTCTAGGTATTCATTTTCTGCTACTGCTCCGAAGATGTATTCTTCAAAATATAGATCATGGTTTCTTCACATGCTATAAGTCCTCACGAGGTATTTAGTTATTTTAAAACCGAGTTTTCCATATAATGATGACAGCATTTGTATCTAATTTAATAGATTTATTTATCAGATTTCCGCCAGGGTCAATAATTGAATGCAGAGTTGATAAGCGTGGACAGTGAATGCATCGCCCTCTTCTTCACACCTGAAGTAATTGTGAATGAATTTAATATAGATATTCATCGAGGATTTTATAGCTAGACTCGGTCGCCTTCCTAAAATCTAGAACCGTTCACCCATAGGTCATAGTGGGTCTTCATGCTATTGCGCGATTGCAAATTTTAAATCACCTAGCAGCGTAATCTGTTTCCCGAAAATCATCCTTGTAGATGTTTGACAGTTAGAACTTTAGATAACTGTCCTATGCAGCGTTTTTTATTGAAATATGGAGATCTTCCTCATGAGTAAAAATTTCTCAAATGTATCACTAAAAACCGAAGATTCATAATTTGTAATGAATTTATGCTTAATCGGTAGGTTATTATGCACACAATCATGCCACGAAAAAGTTTTGTAAAAAATAAAAAATTAACAAAGTTATAAACAAATTAATTTTGAGAGCATTTTTATTTTGAAAATTTTTTGCAGCCAGCCGAATTAATATTTTTTGGTCATCACAACGTCGTTGCTTAGATGAGAGATTGAATTTTAGGTATAATTGAAAAAAGTATAAAAGAAGTGAAAATTTCATAATTGTTAATAACAAAATAAGATGTAAAATGGAAAAAAAAGGTGTTCTTCGCTAGGTAAAAATTCCAAAAAAATATGTTTCAATAGGAAATTAAATGCAGAATCATAATCCGTTGAAAAAACTCACGTGCCACTTTTCTCAACAAAGTTATAGCGATTTTTCATTGCAAGGAAAACGCCGGCCACCGCGCCCCGGGCACCGCGCTCCATGCAACGCGTTTTTGGCGCGGTTTGCAAACATGGAGTTGCATGGGGCGCGGTGCCTGGGGGGTGGTGGCCGGCGCGTGGTGCCCGGCGCGCGCGGTTTACCTTGCAATGAAAAATCGCTATAACTTTGTTGAGAAAAGTGGCACGTGAGTTTTTTCAACGGATTATGATTCTGCATTTAATTTCCTATTGAAACATATTTTTTTGGAATTTTTACCTAGCGAAGAACACCTTTTTTTTCCATTTTACATCTTATTTTGTTATTAACAATTATGAAATTTTCACTTCTTTTATACTTTTTTCAATTATACCTAAAATTCAATCTCTCATCTAAGCAACGACGTTGTGATGACCAAAAAATATTAATTCGGCTGGCTGCAAAAAATTTTCAAAATAAAAATGCTCTCAAAATTAATTTGTTTATAACTTTGTTAATTTTTTATTTTTTACAAAACTTTTTCGTGGCATGATTGTGTGCATAATAACCTACCGATTAAGCATAAATTCATTACAAATTATGAATCTTCGGTTTTTAGTGATACATTTGAGAAATTTTTACTCTCATACAAATTTGAAAACCTATTCCTACCGTTTCTATCGTTTTTACTATTTGGATGTTGGTTAAGGGAAATTTCCTACATTTCAGATAGTGTCAAACTTCACGACAATAGAGGAAATGACCAGAACACACTATGGCCAATGTTCCATTTAGAGCTAGAATGTGAAGGTTTTTCGATTTTGCAACTCTTGAACAACCTACTTACAGCTGAACGGTAAATGACATTTATTTGGCAAAATTCGTCGCCCATATTGGACCCGAAATTTAAAATTTATAACTTTCGCTCATAAATTCGTTATTTGCAACCTTTTAAAAACCCATAGATATTCGGTTTCTTTGTAATCGTAATATAATTGGAAAAATTCGTCTGCCGTATTGGCGCGGCCCTTTTGAATTTATAAGTTCTGATCACAAATTCTCTGCGGTAAGACCTACATATGAGGTGCGACAGCGAGGGAGGCCCAACCTTCGCTGGAAGGATGGCGTGGACCAGAACGCTCAGAGTTTAGGGATGCCAAACTGGATAACATCGGCTCAGAATCGGGACCGGTGAAGAGAACAGTTGCGCGAGGCCAGGACCGGATCCCGGTTGTAGAGCCGTTAAAGAAGAAGAAGAATATCACAAATTCGTTATTTGCTACCTTACATATTTGCAACATTTCGAAGCTCTGCGATGACTGGTGCGCCCGCTATATCATTCAATTTTATCTAGTTAAACAGCTGTGGTCTAGTTAAACAGCTGGTCTTTTAAACAAGAACAAGAGCCAGTATGCATAGTATTGGAAAAGGACGAAGGCAACGGCTGATTTTCATTTATTAAAACTGTTTTCCGCTCAAAAGGCAGCACTTACAAAGTTCTGATAGGCAGGTCTTACAAACTTCATTCGCTGTCCAAGCTTTTTCCAAATTACAAGTAGTGATACCAAAGTTTGTACATGTTTTTCACAAAGTCCGTTAGTCCGAGTAGAATTAGTGATAGCGCCCAGTATACTGGCGAGTACTATTATCTCGTCTAATGGAAACGTAAGTGGTAGAGTACTTCGTTATATGTAGTAGAGTAGAGTGGGATAGCACCGTGGCTAAAGTCGCTCTACAGCTTCAAAATACGCCAGTTACTCTACCGCCAATTCTACTGGTAGGGGCCAATGCACTACAAGGTTTTTTGTGTTCACACATGTCCCATAGTCTTTGTGACAAACTTGTTTGAACGCTGAGCTTACACTTGGTTTTATACACTTTTTTAAGAAATTTGTAGTTGAAGTTCTTCACCAATTTCATTTTTATATTTATTTTGTAAAATTATTACTACTTTAACTATGCTCTTCTTTTCCATCTCAACAAAATTCCACAGTACTTCAAATAACTTTCATAGAGATAGCTTAAAATCTTCTTATAAGCCTGTACTGAATCAATGATTGCCTCAAGAATGAGATTGTGAAAAATACTTCTGCAGATACTTGATCTTTTATTCGGCGATTTATCGCAAGTTCTGTAGGAATTTCATTACCTGCTGCAATTTCCCTTGACTACCGAAAGAACGGAGTCCCATTCATTTTTAATATATTTCTGTAATAAAGTTTGTCAACATAAATTTTTTCTGTTGTCAATGTTGATTCCCAAATTTCGAGAATTAGATGATTGTTGTAATACAACCTGAACCCTCCCAGCGCTGCTCAGGGGAGCTAATTTGGAGCGCTGTCCAATATACTCAAAAGAAGGCATTACTGGAGTTTTTAGCATTTTATGGGACGAAAAAAATCTGCTATTGACTTGGTGATCATAAAGGGTGACATAAGCATACTCAATGGACTAATAATCGTTCGATACGTAGTCAAGCGGCATTGGACGTGGTTCGTACTTAGTTCGGGGGCCGCTTACATCCAAATTGTAGACATCAAGATACATAAAAAATTGGGGACAGATATTTGTTGAAGGATGTAATCTGAGTTTCGGCTTAAGTTGGGAGACCCCATTTTCTTGCAAGCTAATAATGATATAGAACATCTTCTCCAAATTTTAATAGTTCGGAGGTTAATTTTAATAGTTCAGTTTAGCTATTGCATCTGTTACTTTCCTAAGGCTTGTAGACGTTCGACACGTACTATTTCTACTGTGTGTATTATATGTTCTTCGTTGTCTTCAGCTTAGTCAGAGTCTATTGGAAACATTCTTTCAATCTTTGTCTTTTGTAATCTTGTTTCCTCTTTTATTTATCTTTACACATTTTAACCTCGGCTTTGTTTCCTGCAGTTTGTATTTTATTGCGTCTATAAAACTCTTTGGATTTCTCTTGAGAACAATCATTGAAGTATGGCCTAAAACGATAACGTTTATTACTATCTAGTTATACATCTGAATGATTAAATATCCAAACTAGGAATTATCTTTGTAGGCTTTTTAGTTAAGTTACTATTTGTTATTTGATACCAACGAACTGATGCTAATCTTTGTTGTGAAAGTCCTTTTTTTATTACTACTAAGATGGTAAAACAATAGAACTTTCCATCCTATCTCTTGATGTAATAATTATTATTTTAAACTTGCCAGAATATGTTTGTATGTACAGTGTTTGAAATTATTAACATAAATATGAGATTACCCTCCAAATATATACATACATATAATAAATAACTTACATACTAACAAAAAAATATATAAATTTGTTGTTTTTTTTACGATATTAACAAAAAAAAATATGATTGTCAATTTTTTTTAAATAAAAATATTTTTTACTGATATCAAATCTTTTTTCTTTTTATTTCTCCCCATTCCAGACATAAATCCATCAATTCATGAGTTCCTGAATGCAAACATTGATAACATGGCATTACAACAAATAACTGAGCAATTATCTAAAACACCATTAAAGGATGCCAGATCATTATCGAATATCTCGACATTTAGTACAGAACATCGTGATAATAATAATTATTACTATGAAGGTAATGATAGCTTAAATGATACATCATCACATCATAATCAAAATTTATTGAGAGATATTGAGACATTAATTGGTAATATGGAACAGAATCAAGCTAAAAAGAATGAGGATATGTTGAAAAATATTGAGAATATGTTGGGGAATTTGTTATATAATAATAAGAATGATGATAGTGATTTTCATGGGGCGAATGTTGATCAGATACGGGTTAAGAGTCCGATTGTTATTAATAATAGTAATAATAGTAGTAATACGGAGGATATTGATATCAAGAATTTCGTTTCACAACATATACAAGATATTATACCAGATTTAGTTGAACAGGTTGAAAAAGAGTTGCAAGGTGATACTATTGGGATGAGTGCATTTAAACAGACACAAAATGAAGAGGATAGTAAACCTACAAATGCCTTGTCTTTTGATTCAACCAGCAGTCTAGATAAAACTGTTAAATCACAAGACCCACAAACAACTAGTACTGGTATATCTACACATAATAAACCATCTACATCAAATACAGACGTTCACACAGATGTCTTTCCTGTACAAGCAAATGAAACTGTCCAACCAGATAGTAGTAGTAATAAAAATATCGTTTCGGTTAGATCAGAACGAAGAGAGAGCATAGTTAATGCCGCTGATCAAGAACGATACATAATGGAAGTTATAATTACTCCCAACTTAAGCTATTCCAATACTGAAGATGAAGACCCTATTGAAACTTATTCAGTTGATCCTTTGAAACTTTTTAATCATGTAGAAACAAAAGCAAAAATTTTATCAATTCCAAATTTAATGACATTAGCAAAAGCAAAGAGAAAAGTTTTTATATCTGCATTTAAAAAAGAAGATAAGCAAGAAGATGAAGATCAGAATAAGAAAGTAGATGATTCAGAAGAAGTTAGTTCATCTGAAGATGGAGAATCTACAGAAGATGATGAAGCTGCTGCGGTTCCGTCTGTTGGAACAAGTAAAAGTATTGAAAGGTCACCGAAGATTGCTGATGCTAAAGTTGAAAAGAGTAATAAAAGTTCAGTTCAAGTATCTAAAGTTGTTAGTGAAAGTGGTCAATCAACGTCAGAGCATGTAATGGACAAATCGGCATCATCTAAAAATGAAAAAATTCCTTCAACACCAGTTACTAGTGATCAACCTATTCCATCAACCTCCAAATCAGAAATAACTAACCAAGTTAATAACGAATCTGAACCAAAAGGAAGTGCTTCTAACAAAACGATTAAAGTACAAAAAATAAAAGACAATGAACAACAGCAACAAAAAATCGATGCTGAAGTAGTTTCTCAAGACTTGAAGGAAACGACCAATGAACAAACTAAAAACACTGAAGGACAAACTCCTGATCAGCCCCAAAAAATTCCTAACAAAAATGACCCCAGCACATCTACCAATCGTCCAAAAACACCATCGACATCTGGAACGGCACAAACTGGTGGAAAATCTCGAATACCAGTGCGTCGAACATTATCGAACAAATCGATTCCAGAAACTAAAACACATAATGACATAAATCATAATGAGCCTTCGACAAGCGGAATACAAGTTAATATAAAACATGAAACTAAAGACACAGTCAAGAATAATAAGAACGATCCAGTAGATGATGAAGAACTTTTTAATGATATCGAACAAAGTTCCGATGAAGAAGATAACTTCAAGAATGTACATGAAGAAACAATTCAAATTATTAAACTCCAACCTACTGAACCATTAGATAAGACAGCGAAACTGTCTGATGATGAACTTTATAGTATTCATAGCGATGATGATGATGACCATAATAATACAAGTTTGCAAGGAACAATGAGCGATGATAGAGAAATATCACCATCAAGAGTTGTAAGTCCTTCACTTTCAACACATGAAGTACTTTTTATATTAAATGAAAATCAAGAAAATCCTTCACCATATTTAGAAAGCATCGAGTCTATTCAAGGTGAACATATTACAAATATAAACCCTTTAGCAACGACAAGCAATGAAGCTGATCAACATGGAACTAATAACATAAATGCAGAAGGTTTGGAGAGCACTGAAAACACTGCAAATGACAGCGATGACATTCCTAAACAACAAAATTTATCTGAATTGGTTGAAGATACTCAACGTCTTATTAAACAAATGAAAGAAGAAATTAATTTTGATATTGCTTCATTCGAATCTGAAGATGGTGAATATTCTGGTGAATTAACTGAAGATTACTCGGATGAAGGTGAATTAGGTGAAGAAGAATATAGTTATGAAGAAACTGAAGGTGAATCATTTGGTTCAGAAGATGATTATTCTGGGTCGGAAGATGAATATACTAGAAATTTGGAAGAACCAATTACAGAAGTTGATGGTGTAGATGAAAGTCTAATCGAAGATGTTGAAAGAAGTATAACACTAACTGAATCAAATACTGAAGACACTTTAGTGCCGATGAGCCTAACTAGTGAAGAGAATACAATTAGTTTACCAGAGGAACAAGTTAAAAATACTGCAGCAGAAACATCGGAGTTAAATATACCTTTTGCAGATGATGTTGATTCAGAAACTGATTTGCCAAGCGGTGTTAGTGAAAAGCTTCCTGAACAGTCAAGCTCTACAGGTACTTCAACGAAAGATATTATTCCCATTCAAAAAAGTGACGAGCAAACAATAAGCAATGCAACTAGCCCAAATAACTTAAAAACTGATGTAAAAGAAAGTGTATCAACAACTTCGATAATTAAGGACGACAAACTTACTCCAACTTCATCTCCATTGAATGAATCAACTACTGATTTACCAACTGGTATTGCTGAAATACCTTCAGAAGGGCAAAACGATAAAGCCTCAACATCAACAACAACCAAAGAAAGTAGTCCTGTTCAAATAAGTAACAAAACATCAACAACAAAAGACAGTAGTCCTGTTCAAACAAGTAACGAACCAGTTGCAAACACTTCGACTAACTCAACCAATTCAAACCTGGAAGAAAATGAAAACGTATCAATAGTTTCCATTGATCTAAAAACAAGAAAAGACATACTTACTCCAACTTCGTCAAATAATGCTTTATCAACTGATGATACTGGACTGTTTCCAGAGAAGATATACGATAAGACTTCGATATCAACGAAAGAATCAACTAGTCCTGTTCAAGTCAGTGACGAACCACTAGCCAGCACTTCGAATAATGCAAATATTTCAAAATCAGATAAAAAAGACAACATACCAACAGTTTCCACTGATCAAAAAACTAGTGACATAGGTTCTCCTTCGACTAGTTCTACAAACGAATCAATTGTTCTTGAAAATCAAACTAAAGAAAATGATACTCCAAGTACTTCAGATGGGCATAAAGCTGTTGTTAAAGATTCAGTAACTGATCAGGTCGATAAACAACCAAATACTACTGTCAATATTGAAGTCAACCAGCCGAAAACTGATAATAATCTTGATACAGCTGAAAATATACAACAAATTCAAGTAAATGCAATCGACAATACATCAAATAACGTACCTATTGCACAAATCGATGGGATGACTACAAGTATAGACGATAACAAGAGTCTTAGTCCAGAAAATCTTCCTGCTCCGGTGTCTGCAGAATCTGAAGACCCTGTAACCTCCGCCAATCTCAATTTAACAGTAGAAGATCAAAATACAACTATTGATCAAAGTCACAATGATATGCCTACGGTTTCAGCTAGTTTAAGAATAACAGTAAAGTCAGTTAAAACAACGGATGATAATGTAAAATTGGATTCGACTTCAGGAAATGATGTGCCAAGCCAACAAAAGGAGACAGATTCACAAATTCCGATGGTAGAAAATGCTTCAGTACAAAATGTTTCTTCGACGACAAGTAATGCTTCGGTACAAAATGTTTCTCCACAAAATGCTTCTGTACAAAATGCTTCTGTAGAAAGTGCTTCTATACAAAACACTTCTAGTAAAATTGAAGATGCATTCAACACGTTGGAACAACCAGAGAATAATGTCAGGATTTCGGTGGACAGCATCGATATTCCAACAGTTATTAGGGACATTATGCCATCTTCTTCAAATGATAAAAAAGAAACATCTAGTACAACACCAGGCCCTAGTTTGCCGCCATCTACTGAAAATGCTATTACAAAAGATGCATCAAAGACCGCACAAAAAGAAAACTTGGTACAAATAGAAATCGTCAATCAGCAAACTTCAAAAGGAGCAACAAAAGTCACAACTAAAGTAACATCCAAACCAGACCCTAAAACAGCTAAAACTTCAACTGCAAAAACAAACAAAATTCCAGTACGTCGTAAATCATCTGTTGGTCCAAGCTCTATAATGTCAGTATCGATTAAAGCTATACAAGAAGAACTTATGAATAAGCAAGCAACAACAGAGCCTCCAAAGAACACAAAGCCACTTAAACCATCTAAGCTGACTCCACCGAAAGTAGTAGCTAAGGGCCGGATAAATTCTATAACAGAAACCATATCGAAATTCATAACTCCGCAAGTTACGAAGGTAGAAACTAAACCGAAGCCAGTATCGCATAAAATACCAAAGAAGAAATATCATGAAACATGTTTCAGTGATGATTATCAATCTTCGTCATCTGAAGATGAACGTGTTAGGCAAGCAGCGGCTAAGAGGAAACAGAGCGCTCCAGCAAGAGTTTTTAAGCAGCTGTTAAACGAGGATCCTGATCCTCCAGAGGTATACCAAACAAACATGTTTTATTGTTTATCTAAAAATTAATCATAATTCAAATTATAGATTTTATCAAAAAAACTAATAGAAGAAGGCTTAGTTCGTAACTACGGCGAAGCACAACTAGCAGCAGCTTTAATAAGTTTAAAATTCGGCAAAGAAGACTCAGTTTGGGCTGCAAAGGAATGCACCGATTTAGATCAAGCAATATCAATGCTCCAACAAGACTGTGAATTGTGTACAGGAACATATCCAATGAACCAAATAGTATCAATGCTGAAATGTACGCATAGATGTTGTCGAGATTGTGCAAAGAATTACTTTACGATTCAGGTATAACAATGCCCTTACAAAAAATACTTAATAAAACAATAATGGTATAATTCTTTCAGATAACAGACAGAAGTATCGGCGATTGCAATTGTCCATTTTGTAAAATGCCAGAACTGCATGATTCCGAAGCAAATGAAGATGAAATATTGGAATACTTCTCAAATCTTGATATATTTTTAAAGAATATTGTCGATCCAAATGTTCATGAATTATTTCAAAGGAAATTGAGAGATCGGACACTGATGCAAGATCCGAACTTTAAGTGGTGTGTTCAGTGTTCGTCTGGATTCTTTGCTAGACCGAAACAGAAGAGATTAATATGTCCTGATTGTGGATCGGTTACATGTGCTCAGTGCAGGAAAACAGTAAGTAATTTTTTTTATATTCTTTGGTATATGATCCTCTTGCTCAGATGCTCCTTTATCCCTCGTGGGACATAGAGCAGAAACAGTTGCCCTCCATTGGACTGCTTTATGAGACGTCTCTAGCCTCTGCTATTGAGGTTCCCTTCCACGTTGTTTTAGGTCTTCCAACTCGAAAGGGTTCTTGCGGATTCCAGTCGAAGGCCAGTTTAGCTAGTAATTGGATTTTCTTCACTTGATTTCGTCGTCTATTCTTTCTTGGCTGGCACGGCGCCATAGTCCTTCGTTTGAATTCTATCTGCCAGCGGATCAGCCATCAGATTAATACCCTCAAGCGATATTAAAATGGTGCTGGGAGATAAAGGAAAGTAGGAAAAGAAGAAGAGTTCCTAGGAGACATAGGAAAGCATAGCCTACCCAACGCGACAATGATAATAGATTGATTGATCTCGCTAGCTCGAACTCAATGGTAGTAAGTTCGACAATGTTCCCGCGCAAAATATTCAGGATGACGTGGCAGTCACCAGACGGGATAATAAATAATAAAACTGATCACATCCTAACTCAGAGACGAGGGGCCACCAGTATACTGGATGTAAGAACAATGAGAGGAGCGTGCTGTAACTTGGACCACATCTAGTCAAAGTGAAATTCAGAATACACCAAGGCAAACACAACCAAAATACGACATGGGTAAGCTAAAACTGGAAGAAAGAACATATACCTACCAGAATGCTGTCATTCAAAGCTTGAGAGAAATAGAAGAAGAACAGCCCAACATCAACAACAAATGGGAGCATATTAAAGGCTGCGTAAAGGGAGCCACAAAAGAGGCACTAGGCTGCCCCCAGATAAAATAGAATTGTCTGCTTTGACCAGGATTGTAGAGCTGCAATAAAAGAACGAACCCAGAGCCGCCGGGAGTACATTGTAAGGCCCACAAGAGCAAAATCTTGTCTTCAAGCAAAAAAGAACAACCGCAGATAAGCTTTGCAGAAAGAAGAAGGGAGAATAGCTAAACAGGGGGACCCTACAGATGCAGAAAGACTTCAATGAAGGGGAAATCGGGCAAGCGTACAAAGGCCCTCGCCATATCAACAATAAGTTTCAGACAAGACCAGCTGCTGACCTTAAAGCGAATTCTGGAGAAAACCTGTGAAAGGAATGTAGATATATACCAGATATTCGTCGACTTTCAACATGCATATGTTCTATAAACAGAGAGAGAGGCTGCACAAGACCTCATCGGAACTAGGAGTCGGCTCAAAGCTCATACGACTGATTAAGTGCGCAACGAATAGCTCACTGGCGAAATAAGCATCTCTGAAATGCAGTAACTTAAGACTAAGTACTAATCACGTCAAATGCTGCTTGACCTCCGTATCGAACAAGAACCAGTCTATTGAGTATGCTAATATCATTCTTTATGGTCGCCAAAATAATCACACGTTTTCTTGGCCCTATAAAATTTCTGAAAACTCCAGTAATTGGAGCATATTTAGCAGCTCTCAAAATTAGCTACGCTGAACAGCGCTCCCAATATTTCGAATGCAAACGGGCCTTTATAGGTTTGAATTTATATGTCATGTAAGCTAAATAAGTATTTGTAAACTGTCCCAACCGAAAATCCAGTAATGCATACCTTTAAGGTAGGTTGCAGTTATAAGACAACCCTTCCATCAAGGTTATTAGTAAAGGCAAAGCAAGGGATGGCAAATTTACGCTTATTGTTCCATATACTCGAAGCACATACTGCCGTGAGAAAGTATGTGTAAAAAAAGTACTCATCGGTTCTGAAGGAATCGAGTACTTTCGAAAGAGTAAATGGTACTCATTAAGTAATTTTCTTTCGATTCTACTGATGAGTAGTATTTACTCGAGTACTTTCGGCCGATTCCGTATCCCTAGCCACAGGTTGTGATTCTTATTGGCTGGGCATTGTAACTCTTTCCTTGAGGTTGTTGGGCAAATGAAGCGATCATCATCTTTGGAGTTGCTGGTCGTCACCCCCTTCTATTTTTTCCAGATTGTTTCCGAGATCCAGTGTTGCCGGTTTCTTTGGATATGGACATCTGCGTCTTCAATTGGAGTAAAGCATTGTACTACAGTAGTGCTTCTAAATCTGGAACCCAGACGCATAGTAATAATCCTCTGAGAAACTGGTGAGGAGGTTATACTTGGCTTCCTTGAACGATTCACCGTTTGGGCAGTTATACTACCCTCTATCATGCCATCTGGTCTCCTTCGAGTTATATATCTGGTTACGAGGCATTGTTTGCAAATTCGCTTTTGTCGGAGAGGGTTGATAGCCCTCAGCCTAACTAGCACAGAGGACTTGCTAATTGATAGTCTCCCATAACCCCGTCCGAAGGAGTGCCCCAGGGGGCACTGCTGCCAGGTTGGATTAGGACTTGCTAGCAGAGCAGCTAGGTGTTATTCTGCAGTGACTCTTCTCGGGTTTTGATAGAAGGCAACTGTTCTCTCCACATGTTCCGATTCTAAGCCTTTGATAGAAGACAGTAAACATAAATTCCTGTAAGAAAATTCATTTAATTTCATGGAGTATATTATTACTTCAAACAACTTACCTTGATAAACTAAATTAATATATAACTAATATCTTCTTCACAGTGGGAACGACAACATGAAAATTTAACATGCGAAAGCTTCCAAGAATGGAAAGATGCAAATGATCCTGAAAGACAAGCTGAAGGAGTAGCACAGCATTTAAAATCAAACGGCATTGACTGTCCCAAATGCAGATTTCGTTATTCCCTTGCAAGGTACACTATTCGAAATGTTATAGATATATTTATCCCTACTTTTTATTACTATAGAGGTGGCTGTATGCATTTTACATGCACACAGTGTAAATATGAATTTTGTTACGGTTGCGCCAAACCGTTCATGATGGGAGCTAAGTGTACCGTATCACCATACTGTGCTAAGCTAGGTTTACATTCACATCACCCACGAAATTGTTTATTCTACTTAAGAGACAAGGAGCCACATCAATTGCAGCAGTTACTTACGATTCATGAGATTACTTATGATACAGAACCGAAAGATAAGACTGAAAGTGATGGCGCAAAAGCCGTTGCTAAATGCCCAATTCCTCTACAAAAAGAAACTCCTACGGGATTAGTGGATGCTGTATGTAATGGTGATGTTCCAGATGGACATGCTGGATTATGTCGGTAAGAATACTAATGGCAATTATCATATATTTCATCCTGTATATTCCCGTATATTCAACGAAACTTAAATGTGTAGTATTAAAATGTGTTCGAATCTAGTACCCTAATCATTTTTTTACAAAACTCATCCCCTAGTGTTATATTATTATTATTATTAACACATATAAAAACGAAAACTTGCAGAAATCATTACATAGAATATTTATGCATGGTAATTCGCGCAAATAGTATCGATCCAATCGATATTTTGACCGCCGATGATCTAGAAATTCTTGTAAAACGAGAAAATATTCGATTACCACCAAGGCCGTATGGTATAGTTGAAGGCTTGTTCCGAAGCCAATTAGTGAAGGTGAGGCTAGAACTATTTCAGCTACGCATGTAATAAACAACACTAATACTTTTTTTACAATTTTGAAATAAAATCTACTCACATCAGTTTTTCAGTTACTATTTTTTTTATCTATATTTAATTTTTGTGTACCCTCGGGTTTTACAACAGACAACACTACGTTGAATATTTGGTAAGCGAAGTGTGCAAGGCTAAAATTGATCCCTTACCAATCCTCGACCTGACTGACTGTGTCCAAGAGCTAAGACGTGCTGGAATAGCATTACCTGAAAGAGGGCCATGGGATACAGACGTGATTTATCGAGATATGTGTGCGAAGGTTAGCAACATTCATTGAACAACTTTTTAACAATTTTATTTACTTATTTTTTTTTTTGTTTTTTGAGTATGTGTATCATTATTTTTGATAAAAAAGTTCATTTATTGATATTATATAAAAAAAAAGCAGCTGCTGTAAAACCCGATGACATATGCGCTTTACTTCCATTTATAACTACTGAGAGTTTCAATTAGAGATTTGCAAATTAATTAAAGGTAACTACTAATGTGCGTTTTAATTTTTTTGGAATTATTTTTTGTATGCATATTAATTCTAGGGTTTTGCGGCAATTAAGTCGGATATCATAAACTAACACTTTTGTGTTCATTTAATTCATTTCTGCAGAGATACTAATATACCATAAATACAAAACTCGCTTGGCCTAGGGTCAGTTGTCTGGCAAGTGATTTATGCTTCGACTTGACTGTTCGAGCAGGGTCTCGTTGAACAACCTACCACTGGCATGGTAATTCCGACCAACTGAACTAAGCAACTGAGGCTTCTCGGGTTTCTGATCGTAGTCCAGTCTTCGGCCTCTTGGGAATAGAGAATTCGATCCAGGCCCTAAATTCAAATCTCGGGATTTCGGGATTATAAACAGATTATAAACTGATTCTTAAAAAATAGTAATACTTTTAGCACTAGTGGAACATACTAGAAATGATGCCAAAGTAATCCTGAGAGAAGCTAGTTGACACAACTATATACTATCCCTCCAATGGCGCTATAGTCCAAATCGAGCCTTGGCCTCCTCTAGGGCATTTCTCCAAGTTTGACGATCCCTTGCAGTATGTTTTCAGTATATAATACAATAGTGGTAAATCCACAAGATTTTTCTAGATAATTTGTTTTCTCTGAGCGTTAGCACAAACAAATTTCCGTCCTACTACGTTCCCTATACTAAAACGAATGTTCGAACTCGTATTGTGCGCCGCTGATAAACTAGGAAGCAAATGACTTCATTTGGAAATTCGAAAGCGTACAGAAGATATTAGCAAAACTAATCAATGTAAAGAACTTGTGAGACTTGACCGAAAAGATCACATTTTTCGGTAACTACTGGAAATTCATCCCGGAAACTTCCAGAAACTGTAGGACGTGGAAAGCAATTCTCCGTTAAAAATGTGCTGATCTAGCCGAAGTCTTTTCATTTAAACAAAAAGAGAGTTTGACCGAATATTATGAATTTTTTTTCAGAGCATGCTTTGGTTAATATTCTTTGATCCACACCTCAAAGAAGTGCAGGTTCAAAAATCACGAACATCGTTTGAACTGAAAAATGGTTTGACGGAATTTTATGAAACGACACTTCAACGAAGTCGGTATCATATTCTATTCGCACGATATCGTGCAGTTACAATAATCACGAACGTCGTTTAAATAAAAAAACGGTTCGACCGAATTTTATAAAAACCTTTTCAGATTATAGATTCGTTAATACGCCTCGATCGGCACCACAACGAAGTCGTTATCATATTTGGTTCGAGCGATATCGTATTATTTGGTTACAGGGTTTAATTGGACTTGCCTACGCTATATTTATTATCCCTATGACTACATACGGTGCAAGCTACAATATCAGCTGTCGTAACATGTTGCCTGACAAGGTGACAGGTAAAATAGAACCGTTTTGTTTCATTCAGTATTTTTTAAACATATTCATAAAAAATTGTCAATCCCGGTTTTGTAAAATCTCGAATCTTTCGGGACTGGAATAGGGCCATAAACCCGGGTTCCCACGATTTGGGATCCCGGGATCGAATCCTCTACTTGGAAAGGAGTTCACTTAGGGCAAAGCGGCGACTGTCTCAATCAGCTTATAGCTTGTCGTTGCGGAACCCCATTTATTTTTCAAGAGTCCCTGCGCCCCCGGAATATTCTGTTCGATGCCGTTTAGGCAGCACACCAGTGGGACTCGGCAAGAAACTGTTCCCCCAGATTATACGAGAACTGGTGTTGACAATTTTCTGGCCAGACACTTTGCACATATCGGCTATATGGGTCTACTTCTGGGCGTCTATTGGGTAGAAGTTTGCGAAAGCAGGGCTCGGGTTCCTCCATGCGGCTCCACATGCTCACGAGACTTTTATGGAAAAATTATGCTGGACAGGACCGGAGCTTAATTGGAGCATAAAAATGCCTATGGATGTGGGGTAACGTCTCCGTCGACTTTACATCTTGCGTTGGTAGACGGGATTATATCTCTTCAGGGACCCTACAGTGACCAGCACCAACAATTTATGATCACACTTCTATTCCACCAGTCCAAGATACTTAAGTAACACGTCTTTTCACACACTAAATGTTGCGCCCCTATATTGCTGGGGACTGACCACCAAAGTTTGTACGATTCCGAACAGAGTAGCAGATTGTAAACGGCAATGACAAACCGCTAGCGACACTACCGGTTTGTATGATTTTATAAGTACGGTATTCTGAACACAGCGACAATGTTGCCTGCAGTCGCGATACGTCTCGATCGCAGACCGCATACTGGTCGAGAACCAGTTCTGTCGCCGAAGCAGAGACTTTTAATAATAATAATAATATCTATTTGGTATAGCAAAAAGATTAGACATCATAACTGTTAACTTAAAAAGAGAGGAAATATACATTTTTTTAATAATACCCTATATATAATGACTGACTCAACATAAGGCAAAACGGCATGGCATGGTTTTGGTGAGAGAGTTCTTCATACAATGGGAGTCTTACTAACCACCAGACATGAAGATTTCCTAGGATTTACAGGCAGTTTATTGGTATTGGTCCAATCGAAAACACTGCTCAAATCATCATTAAGTCTACGAATACACTGAACAGTTGAATCGATAGGCATACTTATGTAGATTTTCACATGATCGGCATATAAGTGAACAGATATGTTCTTAATTACAAGAGGCAGGTCTAAAGGCTAAACAGCAAGGAACCCAGAATAGAGCCTTGTGGAACACCACAGTGTAGGAATCCGGGCTTGGAGATTTTGTCCTAGATTTTAACGATTTGAGAACGACAAAATAAGTACCATAGCAATAATTTCACAGCAGTAAAACCGATACCGAAATTATTACCTAATTTCTGTAAGACCTTTACATGATCAACTGAATCAAATGCCTTGGAGAAGTCAATTAAAGTCACGAAAGTTACTTTAGTATTGTCCAAAGTATTAGGTAGAAGAGACTT
Source organism: Thereva unica (assembly GCA_949987705.1). NCBI lineage: Eukaryota > Metazoa > Arthropoda > Insecta > Diptera > Therevidae > Thereva > Thereva unica. Next base: position 19,820,923 of record OX465285.1, on the reverse strand, counting down.
TCCAAGGTAGAAGAGACTTTTAGTAGTGCAGTTTCACAACTGTAAAAGCAAAAGCAAAATTTCTTAATTCTCAAGTTTGAACTTAAAACACACGCGCAATTTACCGATGAAAGTTAACAGCTCTGATTTACAAGGCCGATAGATACACAATTCAGGCATAGTTTTGGGTAGATTTTGGTGAAGAAATTGGATGAATAGATTCGTGTTCGCTACTAACTTTTACTTGGAGTAGTTACTGTTATTTTTGATGACACAAGCTGGTGTTTACGCCATTGTGGTCCAACATAAATTTAAATTAGAAGTGGAAAGCTGTTCTATTTCACTACTAATTTTCATAGCATCCTTCGTGTGCTATCCATATACTAATGGGTGTGCTTGCTGTCCGTCGTCCTTGACCACCAACATATTGGGACTCACCTCAACCTCAATGCAAAAATTGTAAACTCACAGCCTGAGATTTGGAACTTATGCCAGTGAAGTTTTGGCCGATATCTGAAATGGTCTGGACATTGATGGTCACAATTTTTCCACGGAATACATCCACCTTTATTCTCTCGTCGATCAATCCTTGGCCTTAAAGCCCTCTAGTCCACAGATAACGAAAATAATATATTCGTTCTAGTAAAGCTGAGAACTACGGTGTCAGGAAATCCCGACTATGCTGGATTCGCTGTATTGCCCTGACTTCCTCTGCCCGTCAGTAGCCAATCAGCCACGACGTAGCACCTGTAATGTTTGTGGCCTTTTGACTTTAAATAATCAGCTTTATACCACAAGAGTACAATTCATTCCAAACCAACTCCTGCACATAAAGCCCCATTACGATTATAGTTAGTTAGGTTCGAATTATCAGGCGGTGTCAGAGGGAGGTACTATGGCATTTAACACCTGACATGATGAAGTGGGTAGAAGATGAAGATGCAGATGTTAGAGTTACAGAAGGTGTAACCACCGCCGAAGACCATGGCAATTATTAAAACGATTTACCTCTGATAGTATACGCGAGAAAATAGATCGAAAATCCGTTCAAAGACAATATATAGCATTGGGGGGTCAGGCCCGGCCTTACCATCCTGTTACGTAGGGGAATTGATGAATTTAGAGTTACGTAATTTATGGACAGCCTCTAATCTCAAAATAATCTACAGCAAAGACTGAAAGAGATAAGATTTAGATCGGCCGATCAATATCTAAAATCATTTAAATAAACATTTCATCGAGCCCCTTGCTCTCACACAAAAGAACAGGAAAAAAGCTGACAATATCGCATGATTTTGAACTAAAATTTAATAATGGAATTTCTATTTTAAATAATGTTTTTAAACTAACACTACCAAACTAATATGCGCTTTAAAATAAAATCGAACTACAATATCAATAAAAAAAACCTTATTTTCTAGATTGTTCAAGATCAGATCCCCATGACATAAATCTGGAAAGAATGGAAAACGGTGGAACAAGGAACACAAATCGAATTTAAACAAAAAAAAAAATAAATTAAATTTCACTTTGTTTTTAATTTTAGTATGTTACTATTTATAATTTCATAATAGATTATCGCAATAAATTTTTTAGACGATCAGCTTTTGTTTTTGGGTTTTCATTCGTTTTCCCCCTTTTCAATACATTCGCTAAATCTAAAAGCGTATTTTTTCTTTGCGTTTCAGAAACTGGTTTTCGCGTGTACTTATTTATACGTTTCACTGTGTTCTTTGACTTTGCAATAAAACTTTCAATCAGTTTGTCAACTTCTAAATTTCCTGGATACATAGCAGCATATTTTTCGTCCTTTGTAGGTCCTGGTGTTTTTTTAGATTTCTTCTTTTTCTTGGGTTTCAAGGCAACTTCAATTGGTGAAACGACGTCAGTTTTACATGGTTTCGTTCTTTTAAAAGGTACTTTCGTTATATGTTTACATATATTGCAGGTAACGTCCTGAAATATCATTTGCAAGGTGAAATTAAGGTTGTAAGTCTTATTAGAATTCTAGGAGTAGTGCGTAAATTTTAATGTAGACATGACATGAAAGAAGGTATGAAGAAATTATGAAAATGCATATTGTGTATAAGGCGAATAGAAGAAAACAAACAGAAAAAAGCATACGAAAAGCGCAAGGCAGAAGAATTAGATAGAATTCATGGCTAAGGAAAAATAAGGCAAGAATAAGGCAAGGATAAGGTACAAGAAAGTAAGAGGGAGATGAAAATAATTTAAACCTAAGTCATCAGCTTGCAGGTAGGTGAAGGGCTGCCTCCAGTGCGACCAGAGGCCCAACTAGCGTTTGACGCGCCGTTTTGTTGCCACTCGTGCAAAGTTGAGTGGTTGTTTGGTCGAGTGTGACACCATCCTATGGAATTGAGGAAGCTTAACATTAATCTAATCTCCAGCCTGGGGATCTCTTATAAGTCTTCCAAAAAGTAACTGCCTAAAGTTCACTGCCTGGCTTCAGCTAAAGCCGGGCCCTTACACAGGAAGTGAACAAGTGTTTCTCTCTCGTTCGTCTCCGCGCAGCTACGACAACAGATACCCTATGTCCCGGGATGACTGCCGCGGTTCTGGCATAATCTCGTCGGGGTCTGTTTATGAGGCCCACTATGTTTTCTTTGTTATAAGTTGGTCAAGTCGCCCCAGAGATGGTGGAGGTCTACACTTCTCTCCGCTTTTGGCTGGCTAACAGCAGATGGTGGTCAAAAATAGTGTTTTTGACTCCACCTAGTGGGGTGACAAACCATCTCGATTTCCGAGTCCCAGAAAGAGACTCCCTTCTTGGCTAGGTAGTCGGCTTTTTCGTTCCGCTCTATGTTTCTATGACCGGAAACCCAGACGAGAGTCACGTTGTGCTTTCTACCTAGCCCATCTAGCTCAGGGCTACATCGCTCCAATAACTTCGAGCGCATCTTTTAGAAAGGCTTAGCTGTCTATGACAATTCCAATACTACATCCTTGTGTATGTTTTAAGTTCATTGTCTGGCAGGCCTTCAGGATCGCCAACACTTCAGCTTGAAAGACACTAGCGTACATCAGGAGGTACCATAACTGTGAAGTGTTAGTGATCTCTAGATAAACGCCTGCCGCGACGGCCTCTGACGTCTTGGAGCTGTCAGTGAATATTGATATATCGAACTTTCGCAGGACGTGTCCGATTCTCAACTATCTTCTTGAGAGTAGTTCGACGGAGAAATCCTTCCCAAAGGTCAATCTAGGAGGAAGGTAGTCCGTGATTTAGCGAACATACCCTAAGGTAGCGGATTGAAGAAATTGCTATGTCCGTGGGGTTTTTAGGTCCAGGCCAGATATTTTATATGATTGTCGGTATGACGTTATAGGTCCTGCTCAGCCCTGGAAACCATACTAGCAACCCATACGTGAGAATTGGGCGTACCACATCCGTGTACATCCACAGGACCATCTTAGGCAAGACCCCATCTTTTGCCAAAAGTCTTGACCGGCGTATTTGGCTATACAGGCTTTCTCTATCCTGTATTAGACACAAAAATTTCACTCTGGAGGATAAGGCGAGAGTATGTCCTCCGAATCGAATCGATTCAGTACGTACATTGTTAAAGGCACCATCTATACCTAAAAAGTCTACCAAAGTATACTGATTGTAATACATGGTCTTTTCAATACATAGTTCCCAGTACCTCAGCAAAACTCTATCCGTGGATCTACCACTGAAATAGACCGACTGGCAGATGTGTGAGTCGTGACCCTTTCTAGTATCATAAGCACGAAGGATGTCAGGCTATAGTCTTTCGCGGATTCGAGACTTCTTCTGGCTGCCTTTGGGATGAAGACGGCCCGGAGTTCATCATATACCTTTCCTTTATTGGAAAACTGATTCCACACCAAATTCCATTACCCTACAATGTTTTTGTCAAAGAAATCTCAGGGGACTGTACTATAAAGCCTATAATTGATTCAGAATTTATATCCCAAATCACCCTGGGAACAGGGAAGCTGCGATCAATCTCAATCTTCAATTCAATGGATTCCACAAGATTTAACAATATATTTTGTACTAAAAGGTTCCAACAGGTGAAAAGAAAAAAGGGCAACTATGAGCAATGATTAAAATTCACAGCCTGCCATAGAGAAGCTCTCGGGGTGCACCGAATGACTGCTTCGATGGATAAAAATCCATGCAATTGATTTTACGGAAAAAATTCAAAATAAAGACGCATCCGCAACAAAAATTGAGTGTCGTGGAGGTAGCAGAGAAAAGAAGAGCATTTATTTATTCAATTCCATTTTCTTTGCATGATTTTGTCATCTATCCTTTCCTAGCCGGCACGTTACAATAGTTCTTCATTTGTAATTCTATCTTCCCAGTGGATTTTTAGAATGAAAACTTCAAGGCGGCTTGTTATGAATTGGGCGACTTTCATATATGCAAACCTACAAAAGAATTGCCGAAACACAATTTGGCATTAGTGGGGATCTCCGCTGATCTCCATATGCGAAACAGGCATGCATTGCTTTATTTATTCTGGTAGCGAGCGACGTCTTCTTCTGCTCTGCCGTTTTGTGTAATAATGCTAATGAGTTAACAGAATTAATCTACCAATTCCACGTCACCATTTTTCAGTGCTATGCATTCAATGGATTTTGCATTTATCTGCATTTCATTAGTTTTATTCGGATTTAACCTTAAGCCTGCCGAACTACTTCCTGAATTGGGAACCCTTTTTCACATCTGCTGTTAATAGCTGCTTGACTTCTCACTAGCTTTCGATAACATCAATCACGCACTGCTTCTGCGAAAACTGGTCTCACAAGCACGTTTTTCTCTTACTACATACTCTTAAAGTTTTGCAAAGGTTAAACTAGGTGACTAAAGTTCAAGCACTGTACTCCACACTGGCGTTTCCAAGTCTCCATTCCTGGGCCGGTTTTATTCAGTATTTTTATTAACGATATTCTAAGATTCACATGTATGCAGAGGCTAAATTAGTTTTCCCCATATGCATAGTTCGCGTGACAATGCAATCAGACCATCTTGTAAAGAAATCAAGATGGTGGCCGAATTTTGCAATTGTGTTTCCCGATCATCGACATGAGCTTCAAATAAAAGGGTATGCCAAGTAGAATAATATTAGCTGTGTGGCGTCATACCAAATTCAAAAAGGCAGCAAACGCAAAATGGCGGCCAACACAAAATGGGGCTTTACCCTTTTCTTTATAACGCGCACGGTGTGGTAATCAAATGAAAGGGTGTGCCAAGTAAAATACTATTATATGGGCTGCACGGTGGGTGCCAAATTTCCAAAATTGATTACTTTTTGGCGCTTTTTTTGGGGAACAATAATTTAGAGGGGTGCTCTGCAAAGGGCGTCTAATCTATGTTTGGCTAGGTGTCTGTTGTACACATAGTACATAATTTTTCATCATGAAATCTTAAAAAACTTGTAACATACTCTAAATTTTTTTAAGTATCTAAAATCAATTTTTGCAGATTTCCCCTTTTTTTATTGAAAGGCATTGCAACGCACGCGGGTTTTTGCTAGTATTAAATAAATTGGAATCACCCAATATATCACCCCGGCCTGCGGGATCATAATGCATTTTGAAATGGCCCGCAATACCATTTGCGTTGTCCAGCCATGAAACTGACGCATTCAGTCTTTTCAGGAGCAGATTTTTTTATGTGACAAAATCACCCTTTGTACTAACAGTCTGTCGTCTCGTGTACTTCATGGTGTGGTATCTAATAATAAGCCTGATTTAAAGTATTCATCAGGGGCCTGAGAATGCTAGAATAGCTGCTGAGCTGATATTGCAGTGTTATGCCCGCTTAAACAAAACGGCTCCCAACAGCGAACGATGGATGCACATAAGCTACAAAATTGGCGTGATTAAGCTGGGAGTGCAGCAGAGGGCTGTGAGGAACCTAAATGTTTGCATATGGAAGAGGTTTAGTAAAACAAAAAGTTAAATGAACTGAATGAAATTGTAGAAAATGCCTAGTCTCTACTCCAGCCAAAGTTTCCAACACTCACCATCGAATTAGTCCTTTTCTTCATTAACCACTTGGCACGTATTTTTTGTTTCTTGCTTAATTTAATCCCCATCTCGAATTTCTTAATTAAATTCTTGGATCTAGTGCATCTGATTCGTCTAGATCTAAATTGCAGCGTAAAGCCACCTTCATTCCAATAAAGTGAGCATCTCGGGCAAGCTGATGTTCCGATTGGAACAGCATCGTGTGGCGTTAATCTTCTAGCTAAAGTCCTAAAATTAATTGGCTTATATAGTAATTATTAAAAGGGATAATCTTTATTTATATTTATACCTATAGTAGGTTTTAAGCAGATTCCCTGTGTGAGATTCCGATGGAAGTTTAAGAGCTGCTTGCCGGAGAAAATTGATATTATTTTCGTTTTCCATGTAGTGAGAAATGTGTTAATATATGCACTTTGTTATTTAAAATAGCAAATTATCACACAATTTTAAAGAGTAAATGGCAGGATACGGTTTTATAGATGACAGCCCATCGACATTGGGTTTTGTGAGAAGTAAACATTTAAAAGTCAGGTTATGTTAACACAATATAAATAATCATTTAAAATAAATATTTTTGTAATTCTTGGCTTAAATATAATTGCCTTTTGTGAATTTTCAAACCCCACCATAAACATATAAAATTTTTTTTAATTAAAATCAGTAAATAACCGCCCTCATAGGTTCCACATAACAAGTCCTTGTAATCCGGGATCTACACCAGAAATTTTGCTGGCAATGGTAATATGGCCTGATAAAACTTGAACTTGGAAATTCAATTTTTACTTTTTTCTTTACTTGTTGATTGGTATAGTAAATAAAAAAATTAATTAAATTAACTTTAATGTTTTAACAAAGATAAACTAACTAATTATCGTTCAAATCTTCGGATAAAATTATTTTTAAATATCACAAATGTCATGTGCTGCTTTTTCAATTTTGAAATATAGATGGCTTTTTTTTAGTTTTATAAAAATAATATAAGAAAATAAGGAAGTAATATAAAAATGTAGCAATAAAAATTTGCGTTATTGTTGTTAAAGCATAAGAGCATTTAATTTAATCATAGTTTATTAAAATACATAACTTTTTATAATTATTTAACACAAAACAGCTGTTGTGGAATAAGTCAGTGCACGGCTATACAGAAACGGGAAAAAATTACAATCCACCAGTCACAGAATACGCTCTGATAATAAACGTCAGCACAAGGTGCGCAGAAACCAGCTCTCGAGTGAAAGGAATTTTTATTAATTTAACAAAATAATAATAATAAATCATCGCGTGCATTAAATTCGTTAATGTCTCGTGTGAGCCTTCCTGCGCTCCAATAACTCAAAAATGCCAAAATACTGCTCGTGCTTCAAGTGTATAACTGTGGTGTTAGTGAGCATTTTTAATCGCTGAAAGTCGCCAGCAGCAACACAAAAAAAATAAGCAAAAAGAATCTTTGGCGAAATAATAATTAAGATTTGTTTCTTTTTAAGTGTTTATTATTTGCATATAAGTTTTGTATATTAAATATATAAAATTAGAGGATGATCCTAAACATGGCAAGCAAGCTAGAAGAATATCATTCGGGACACTATCAGCAACAGCAGCAGCACCAGCAGCAGCAGCTGACACGTCAAAGCCATGGCAAGGAATCAATTCATTCTGGCCAGTTTATGGTGTCGACATTTGAGGCTGAAGCCCAAGATGAAGATGATAGTGAAATTAAGATGCCAGATCCTGATGATCCAACGCTAGAGAAAGTTGATGAATGCATAAATCAATGCACCGATGTTCAGCTGTATGTGCCGCAAAAGGTGGCAGAGTCTGGGTCGTCGATGTTTGTTGCTTCAGCACACTTGGAGATTGAGACTTCTTTGACGAAACTGTTCAAGTGCATGAATTTAGCATATAGGTGAGTAATGGATAACATAATATAGAGCTTGAGTGTGCGATGGGAGGATTATACTAGAGGTTATCGAACACCACTCCAAACTCAAGTTACTTAAATGCGTAAAATTAATAGAAAAAACGTAATCGGTAAGAGTAGATTTTTCTTGTTATAATATCTAATCTATCTTTTATTTATAAAACCAATGGAAAAATAATTTCTCTTTAAATGACCACTGCTGTGTTTGATGGCGATAACACCAGCTGCGTTATCTGCAAAAGATCTGACTTTTCGAGATAACGTTTAAGTCTGTTTGGTAGATTTGTGTGTAACAGGCGCTCTTGTTCCAACAATTTGCAAACCTCTGGCTTAATTGTGTTTAACCCAAAAAGCAATTTATGATAACATAGCAGCAGCAGTCAGAAAGTAGCGTCTAGCGCGTTGACATTGCCACTAAACATACATTTGGGTCATGACAAAGAAAAAAAAAGCTTCAAAATTAGAAAAACCAGTTTACTACACAATATATATTGGTGATGTCTAGATGCACGTAAAATAAAGAAAATCATTCAGATGCGACCGAAAACTATTTTCCAAAACAAAATTGTTTTGCACAATATTTTGTACATCCACATTATCCTACTCTACAAAAACAGCCTTCAAGTCCCACCTGAGAGCGCTCTTGTCTACTATAGTGTTATCTTTAAATATAAATAAAATTTCCTTCTTTTACTCCTCACATGCATAGATTCGAAATTTTTCGCCCCGGCTTAAAATAAAACATTCGACTAAAAATCTATTTTCGGACTTAAGAATCTTAGCAACCTGGAATCGCGCCAGTAGTAAATTGGAGGCAGAGGATCCTGGCGAAGGTATACAACAACAAAACAACGCCCAGTATTTTTACCAATAAACTCTACTTCTCTAGCCTTTTTACAAAAACTATATAAAATGAGACTATAACGATGGACAAAGTCCACTTCAAGGTCGTTACCATGTCGTGTTGTAAATAAATCCAAGACTTCTGCTTTCTTTTTCCTGGATTATTTTATTTTATTTTTACTTATTTTGTATTATTTTCTTCATGAAATATTTTTAAGGGAATTGTTTATTTCACCATGATATATGTATATATTATTGTTATTGTTGTACATACTATAAGACGAGAAAGTTCAAAGTCCGCCGCACAATTTGATCTAATAATAAAAGACGCCGCGGCGATTTACTAAAATATTTCGTGTGTATATTTCCATTTTTTTATATAAAAAAAAATCTCAACCTTTGATCTGTTATCAAAAATTCTATAGGTAACAAAAAAACAAATCCAGACCACAAAAGACTAAAATTTAAATATATTTTCTATGGTGGCGCTTAAAAATTTGAATAATTATGCTCTAAAGTTGAAAAACGTGTTTTGTTTTTATATAATCAGGATAAAAGGTTTCTAATTTTTATTTTTTTTTTAAATAAAAGGTGAATTACTTAACATTTCTTTCTTTTTAAGTAAATGTTTTAACAAAGAGCATTTTTCAGAGCATTGGAAGTAAATGGCTTCTTAGATAAGGGCTGCGTTCAGTGTGACCGGTAGCGCTGTTTGGATGCCACAACCTAGTGTACCTAAAGTTAAGTGGATGTTTGAGAAACCTAAAACACGCAAACTTGTCGGCTGTGGCGGAAGAAAATATAGCCATCCTGTGTAGTTAGGAAGCTTATCAGTGATCTGGAGATAATTTTAAGTCTTCCAGAACATAACTGCCTAGTGTGCCGGGTATTTATGGAGGAAGGGAACAAGTGTTTTTTTATATCGTTCGTCTCACGCAGTTGCATATCTTTCTTTGTTTGTAAGTGGGCTAAGTCGTCGCTTTTGACCTCCCTTATTGGGCTACCAATCGTTTCGGTTTCCGAGTCCCGGAGAGATTCTCTCTAACTAGCTAGGAAGTCGGCTTTCTCGTTACCATCTATGTTTCTATGACCGGGAACCCACGTTGCGCTTCTTATCGAGCCTGTCTAGCTATACATCGCTCTACTAGCTTTAATCGCACCGTTACTCAATCCAGAGCGTTTATAGAGGCTTGGCTAACTATGAAAATTCTATTGCTACATGCTTGTTAGGTTCGAGGTTCATTGTCTGGCAAGTCTTCACGATCATCAACATTTCCACAGACAACTTCCACCAGATAGTAGCGTGCACCAGTAGGTGTCAGGACAATGAACTGTTAGTGGTCTCTAGATCAACCCCTATCCCGACGCCCTCCTAGATTTTCGAACCGTCTTCGTTTCTCCATTCTCTGCTTGAGGGTATTTCGACAAAGAAGTCCTTTCTGTAGGTAAGACCTAGGGGGAATTGGTCGGTGGTTGTAGCGACCATTCTATCGGGTAGCAAGTTCAAGAAGTTTTGATGTTGCTATGATCGTAAGGTTTTGAAGTAACACGTAAGTTGTTTCAATCGACCTCTACACACAAAAATCTTGTATTTTTGTATGAAGGATTCGATTGAAACAACTTACGTGCTACCACCCAGGCCCTCGATTCCACCCAAGCTGTTGGCGTGGCTCTTATACAGGAGCCACGTGTAAGTAACGGTGCTATACAGGGCTTGCGGGCAGCCTGCTAGAGCATTGCATGCAATTATGTGGACAGCGACCCTCGGACCTATGTGGTTTACCATAAAAACCCTAACTGCTTTCCCCTCACAGATAAATCGTCAAGAGATGGCAATGGTGAAGAGCAAGAGCATGATTATCTTATGCTCAGCATACCTCCCCTTCGACTCCACGGACCCAACACCATCCAAATAACTCAAGGACCCACGGGTCATTCTAATAGGAGCGGTCTACAGAGCATCGTAGGATGAGCAGTAAATGCCTTTTTAATTACTTCTTAACTTTAAATCTGGACATATTAAATCGCTGCACGGATCTCTACCTTCGATAATAGTAGGAAGCGTGAGGTTATATACATCTGGCCACTCAACAGGTTGTCACTTACTTGAGTAACTGGCGGGTCTCAGATGAGCCATCGTGCTCAGACCATAGCCACATTTACTTTATGGTGGGTGAGTCTTTGGAGAGGGTGAGTGCACTTAGGAATCTTAGATATACGAATTGGACAGACTTTCGGGTCGAACTCATTAGCGCATTGAAGGCTATGCACTCAATCAAATTTACGACGGATGTAGAACTATCCGCGGATTTCCTTACGGGAGCGATTACTGCTGCTTAAACAATAACCACCCCCTTCTAATGACGACGCGTAATAGGAAAACTGAATCCGCAGATACGCTACGAGGAAGCTGTTCGATGCAGCCAAGAAGAGCAGCAACTGGGAGGGTTACAAAAGATCGTTGACCACCTATAACAGGGCGATCAGACGAGCAAAAAGAAATAGCTAGAAGAATTTGTGCAAGAGTGTTGAGACTCACCAAAAATCAACAATGCTTTATTAAAGGACTTATCGGAATGTATGATCTATGAGAAGAACTGATGGCTCTTTCAAACAGTGTAGGAAAGAAACCTTGATAATATTGCCCAGGCACTACCATTTACTCAAATGGGAACACAACTTCTGCTGGGCAGCTAACAGGCCCTCTTTCTAAAGTAAACAAAACTGCCTGAACAGAAGCAAACCCCGTGTTTAATCACGAAGATATTAGGGAGGCTATAAGATTGTTCAAACCCTACAAGTCCCCTGGAGCAGACGGGGTGTATCCCATTCTGCTACAGGAGTGCTAGTGCAAAATATTCAGGGCTTCCTTCGCTAATTGTTATATCTCGTCTGTCTGGAGGAACTTCAACATAAGATTTAATCCTCAGCCAGGACGTTCGGATTACACCTCGGCTAAATCTTTCAGGTCTTTGGTCTTTTCCCTAGAAGACTCGAGATAAAATTGTCGACAAGGCGATAAGCGAAACTTATCTTTAACGCCAACCACTAAACTCATATCAGCATGCATACCAAGCGAGCAAGTCCACTGGCACAGGGAAAAGGGCCACCATACCAAACGGATCTTTATCATCTCTTCTAGCCAAGCGGCAATTAGGGCGATAAGGTCCCGTAAGAGCAAGTTGAAATTAGTTTGGCACTGGCAACGAACATGCGGATGACCTGGCTAAACAGGGCTCTGATATTGCAGTCATCGGTTGAGAGCCGGCTATTGAGGTATACACCAGGTTGCTGCAAAGAGCCCTGGCCGATCAGATTTAGATGAAACATACTAAGGATGTCCGCGCCTAAACTGCCCAATTCTCACCGGTTCTTTCCTGTGCCGTCTGTTCATACGGCCAAGGAATTGTTAGGAAAGATGTCAGCAGACTTGTTGGCTTGATTACCGGACACTGCGCCTTAAATAACCACTTATGGCGGATACGAAGGGTGAAGGATCCCACCTGCAGGCTTTGCTCCACGCTTGCTGTGATTGCCCCGCAATAGTGAGAATCAAGGTTAATTTGTTCGAGGAGTCCCTACTCAAACATTAAAATGTAAGCAACAAGCCATTTTCTGGACCCTTGCCAACATTATGACATTGTAGGTGCTGCTAAGTGCTGACAACCACCCTAGCGAACCGTACGTGATGATCAGACGTACCACGGTTATGTACTTCCAAAGCACCATCTTTGGCGGAAAACCTCAACTCCTGTCAAAGTTCTTTTTACAAGCGAAGAAGGCTAACTATGCAGACTCCCTTTATCATTTTCGCGATGTTCGACTTATTATACCCAGAAATTTCACCCTGAAGGATAAAGTGAAGGGTGTGCCCATCCAACCAGCGGATGTTTTCCAGTGGCGGTTCGTAAGGTTCAGGATAAGGGAAGCAATGGGCAAGGTGATCGATAAAAATAAAAGTAACGAAACCTTTAACTAAAAAAAAACTGAAAAATATCATATAGTAGAGTCAGATAAGCAAAACATAAGGAACTGTTTGCAGTCTAAAATTTTCGTTTGACTGTACGAAATGGCCATTTTCTAGCTCTAGCAACCAACGCTGCTCCATAAGTTATTGCCCATTTTGTGAAAATTTTATCATTTTGGTCGTTCTTTCTAAATATAGATGCGTATATGTAGGTATGTGTAGGTCCGAAAAAAGGAAAAAAATAGAAGCTGTTCGTTATGATATTGGCTATCAGCTATTAAAATATGAAATTTTTATCCGTACACATAACCTCAAAAAAACTTAAAAATTGCTAAATTTTAGTTTTTTGGTTATAATATCGGATTTTTAGTGGACTTATGCTTTATAATATGTATAAACACTAACTGGTTAGATTGTCAGGTCAAATTATCTTATAAAAATCCCAAAAATTGACCTTAAATTTGAAAATTAATTTCCTTTAATTTTTGTGCATCGCATCTTATGAAGTATTTTCTTTTTTAAAATGTAGTATTATTTTATGATGGTGAACAAGAAAATTTGTTTAAACTTAAAAAAAGTGAAAAAAAAAATCGAATCGCATTTTTTCGTTAATTTTTTCGATGCTAGTGGGCGCATACACCCCCCACGCCCACGCCAACAATCATTACATTCTCCTTGCAAAAAAAACACTTCAGGCAACCCGTACTCATACAATTCATAAAAAATATTCTCTATCCCTTTAAATCATCTTTAAAGAGAATCATAAAAAATATAATGGAAGCTGTAAAGTTATCAGCTTATATTCAACACAACCTTCTGTTTTCCAAGCAGAATCAACATTATATAAAGAGAAACTTCACCAATCCTCGATCTCTTTTTTCTTGACTTGAGATGACGAAAATTCATATTTAAAGAGTCAGAAACAAAATTTCGAAGCAAAATTTTAAGAGCAAATTTAATATTACTCGAAGGCAGAACAGATTACCAGAAAACGAAACCGAAAAAGAAAGAGAATTTGGTGGATACAGAAAACTTCTCTTTCTTCGAGTTCTCATTTCCGCCTGTTTGGTTCCGAAGAAGCTGCGTTGAGCTCAGCTTCTGAGAGCACTGTATTAACGCAAACCTTTGAGTGAGTGGGGGTTCAATTAAAGTGAATGTGTTGGAGTTTTCACATTGATTTTCTGGGCCAAATAAGCTGGAGATATTGCAGCTTCCCCATGTTGTATCAGTTCTCGGCCACGGTAAGAGCGGCACCAGAAAAATTTAACGACTCGATTTAGCGGAGAGCGGCACTTTAGTATTGTTACTCTGCCGCTCGCCGCTCATATCATGACCGTGGCTTTAGTGTTTCCAGAGGAGGAAATATATTAAGATTGTGATTAATCTTGATATATTTAAATTTACCTTTTTAGAAAGTTGCCTATCAAGGGAAGCAGTGCTTCCTTTGCTTCCAAGGAGGAACCGCCACTGATGTTTTCGTACTCCCCGTGAATAATATTAGTTCAGTTTTCTCAGCATTGATTGCCAGACTTCAGCTTGTTACCCAGCTGCCAACTAAATTCAGGCATTTTTGCATAATTTCACTAATCACAATTGGAAACATTCCTGACACCATTATTAGTAGGTCATCTGCGTATGCTACCATCTTAGCTCCACTTCTGTTTAGCTTTTGTAATATGCGTCTTATCGTTACAAAATAATATAATAAAGGGAAAATCACTCCTCCTGATGATGTACCTCTGTTGGCGTGTTTGATTAGCATTTTCGTCCCCAAACCCACTTGGTTTATTATCAAGCTCAACATAGCGGCCTTTCATTCTTTAAGGTTTGTTTCTACGTTTAAGGCCAGCTATAAGAGCTTCTCGAATCCATTCAGTTGGTAATGCGCCTTCTAGATCTAGAATAGTTTCTAAGGTATATTGTGTGTAATGTAAGATCCCTTCGTTAGTTCCCACGTGCAAGGCTGTCAATGTATCTACCTCTGAGATAAGCATGTTAGGCTGGAGAAAGTAAAGACACAAATACCAACTGGCGCATGTGAGAGTCGATGATTCTTTCGAGTGTCTTAAGCATAAGAATGTTAGCCTAATCGGCTTATAGCCCTTCGCGCATTTGTGACCTCTTATTCTTGTCTTTGGGATGAAGACGATTCTCTCCCGTCTGTACCTCAAGGGGTCGTAACTGAGCCACACAAAGCTCATGAACATATCAGCAGCGATGGTATTACTAACTGCCATGGTATAATTTCAGCAGCATGCCTGGTAGTAAGCCGCCGGGCCGAGTGTTTTAATGGGAGAGAATCTATTAATCGCCCGGAACACCTCCACTTTTGTAATAAAGGCGGAAATATCCTGCTTCACACTGCTTTGTACGATGAACCTTATGGAGATCAATTCAAATCAATTATTTAAAATAAACCAGTCATATCAGCCGGTTAACCTTTTTTGAAAATGTAAAAATCGAATAGTTACTTCGCGTTTGATTTTTATATATAATTTCATTTCCAATTCAATTTCCATCGTCATAAGATAAGTCGTAAAAGTAGCAAACGAATTATCTTACACTTTACACAAGCCTTTCCTCTAATGCCAATTCGTAATATGAACCTATCCCACTTTCAAAATATTGTACAAAAATCGTCTCAGCACAATTGAATTTTAATTTATGATAAAAAAGAAAATAATTTCGACTACGTACTTGTGTCGGAATCATATCTAGTAATGAGTAAGCATTTATCTCGGATAACTTAAACTTTAAACCTGTCGCACCACATCAGATCCACTTAACGACGAACGATTTTATTAGGGCAAGTTTATTCACAAAAATTCATTCCATAGGTTAAAAATATAAACTAGATATTGTGTAATTTGATCGTAGGGAGTTTACTCACATTTTTATGCTTACTCTCTTTGCTGCTGTTGCATTTCACATTAATTTACTTATGCAAGCAAGAAACATATTCAATGTCACGGTTATTAAGCGTGATATACCATATGTCTTACTGCACACTTTTTGTTATGATTTGTGTGGTGCTGCGCCGGCGTAATTAAAACAAAAATAATGCTAATTGATTTGTTAGACCTATATTTCTAGGTTAAACAATGTTTATTAACTACGTATTGCAAGAAATTTTTATTCTTTAATGGAAATTTATTATTTAATGATTTCATAAATGAATAAGAAAAAATATGGTCGATTAAAATCATTGTTATTATTATTTTTTATCTAGAAGTTGTATTTTTAAGAAATGTGGAAAATTGCTTTCTTTAATGATTACGCTATCGTATGGTTCTATGAAATTCACTGATACGTTGTAGGTTTGGAATTTATATCAAAGAGAGTCAGTTTATAGCATATTTATCTAGGATACTATAAAATTACCTTCTGGTAAACAAACAAGCAACACGCTATTAAAAATAAACTTGAGGGATTTATGACTCATGACTCATATCATTATTGGGACGCAAAAAGCAATGTATGAATTATTTTTCTGAAAACAGCTGAAGTTGTGTCCAGATAACACGATAGTAAAAATTCATGCAATTTTCTTTTCGTAGTATTTTTCGAAGACTTAACTAAATGATTAATGTTAATTCTTCTAAACTTGGATTGAGATGGGGGTCTCGGTAACCGGGTTCGAACCTCGGTCAGCTCCCCTTCGCCTATTCCACTTTCCTATCTACATAACTTTCCTTCTTTCTTCTTCCCTCTTTACATTCCTTACTCCTCCTGTCATAGCATTCCATAGCCCTTCTCGGCTCCGACAAAGCGCGTGCCATCGGTTGGTTGATGAGATTCAACTCGTTTCAGGAGACTCCAGCGAGTTGTTTCTCGATGCCCCGATGTCAAAAGTCGCGATAGTAATGGTATGGGAGTAGGTAGACTAAAAATATCGCCGGTAAGTTGTGGCAGTTCCTTCCTTCCCGACGTCCTGAATCACTTTGGACCCCAATTCGCTTATGAAATCCGCGTTCGAAATTTGCTTTTTGGTATTCAGCGAAGAACACTCGCTGAATAAGAGGATTATCACTCAAGCACCAGTATCCCGAACCAACTTGATTAAAAAGTTGTCGATTCTATTAACTAACAAAGGCCTGTATATTATAGAGAACATTTTTCGCGTGAAACGCAATGAAGCCGGATGTGGGTGTTTGATACAAGTTTTTTTTATGGCAGTGCTAAGCTCAGGAATCACCCTTTGTACTACTAGTCTGTCATGTCGTTTGTCACGTTATGGTGCAATGTCTACCAGTAAGTAAGCTTAGTATGGGGGAATAGGTTATAGTCCATGGAAATGGTACTTTGATATTGCAAAAAATGTAGCACAAGGTTTTATTTTTGGGTTATTGTTGTTATTTATTTTTTTGTTAAAATTGAAGGAAAAAAGTTACAGCCTTTAAAAGAAAATTTTGACTTATTTTGTGTTCTCAGGCTTACAAATTCTTAATTATTCAATTTACGACTATAATAAAGTCAAGATAATTTAATTCTAAACAAAAAATCTCTTTACAAATTTTCTGTAAGATGTACTGTTAGGAAGATGTAGTAGAAAACCCATTTGCACACTTTTTCCAAGATGGCGGCCAAATGGGAGGGCTACCGAGGTGGTTATTGAAGCGCCACCTCAAATTAGGGAGTTGTATTCGAAAAGAGACTGAATATAGGTGTTTGGCCATTTGAAATCTGTGCTCATTACATCGCAGGTTTTTGACTAATGTAACGTCAAAGATGTGTAGGGATGGATCTGCCATTAGTTCAACTTCACCCACATAGCAAGAAGAGTAATGCCAGGAAAAGTTGCTAGCCCTTCCCTAGTAGGCGAAAATATAGCGTCTCACACTCGGTACTACCGTCGTTAGTTGGTTATCCAGGGGCACCACGTGGAGGTGATGGTTCGATTTTGCCCCACCCTATTCATTTGGATACCATGAATCTTTCTGTACCAGAACAGATTTATAGATGGGACAATTGTTGTCTTATAAGTGGTTGCAGATTTTACATAATCGATTTAAGCCCGGGACACAGATATCCACATCGCATCCGCAACGTGCCCGTGTTAAAAGTAACTCAACGTGCAGTTAGACACACTGCCGTCATGCGGTGCGGACATGTGTTCCGGGCTTTAAGCAGTTATTAGTCTCCGGATTCCTACTATCCTGAAAATGAAAATTTTCAGCGTTATAGTGCTCTTGTAACTGTATAATATTCTCTTTCTTTGCTATCCGTATGGTTCGTCTTTTCTTTGCAAGGGCGGGACATGTACAGAGACGGTGGGAGACAGTTTTTTCCTCATCCTCATTACCACAACTTCTGCATAAGTCGTTCGGGGGAAGTCCTAATATTTTGGCGTGCAGGTCCAAGGGACAATGATCGATCAGCACCTTCACTACATGGCTTATCTAGTTTTTGTTCAACTGAACAAGACATTTTGAACGCTTTGCGTCCAAAGTCGACCATATTGCGCGAAGAGCGCGACACACTGCTGCTGTGGTCCATTTCAGCCCAGCTCGGGCTAAGCTTATTTTTCTCAAACCAGTTTATACGTGACTAAGGGCATTCCCATCTGGGTTAAGAGGGGTGTCCTTCCACTTCGGTATCCTGTCTAGCAAGCTCATCTGCCCTACAGTCTTAAATCTTGTGACAACAGATTTAAGAGCATTGAAGGCCACCTGGCTATCCGATAGAATACATATATTCTTGGTCTTCCGCTTGGAAGACGCTGCAGTGGTCAGGTAGACGAAGAGAGCTGTTTATATTCAATGCCTCGAAAAAATACCAGAACCTACGCTGTTACCAATTTTTGAGCCATCTGTATAGATACATAATGACCCAGTCGGGCTAACCCCGTCTGTCCAGTCATCTCTGGCCGGAATGATGGTATTGAAATCTTTCTCCAAGGTCCACTTAGGTGTAGTGTAATCTTGGTTGTCCGCAGCGGTGGTGAACCTCCTGAGAATGGATGACTGGCCATATGAATAAGGAGCCCATTCAAGAGAAGCCTTTGTCCTGGCTGCCATTTGCTCGTCATGTATGTCCAAAGGAATAAGAAGCAATAGGACATCTAGTGCTGTTGGGCTGCTTTTCATTGCACCACTCATTCACAACTCAACTGTTCTTTGGACATTTTCAGTATCTTACGATATGTAACCTTCTGTAATGCAATCCACCATACCAATATGCCATGCATAAGTCAAGCCTGATTACGGCTGTATACAACCAGTGGACGATGCGGGGTTTAAGGCCCCAAGTGACTCCAATCGTTCTCTGCCGTATGAAGAGAACTGTTCTGGCTTTAGAACATTCGGCCTCCACGAATTCCCATCCCAACCATCATCCACGGTTTCCCATCGAGTGTGAGACCCAGAAATTTCGCATCTTCCTTAAGTAGCAGTGTTTCATTGCAGGTCTTAAAGAAAATTAGGAAGTCTATGCTTCTTTGTAAAGAGCACTAATTTAGTCTTGGCTGCGTTAACGCCTATACGTTTTGTGGTAGTCCAATGAACAATTGTGTCCAATGCTCGTTGCATTATATCTCTTATTGTTGAGATGTACTTACCGATCACCACCAGCACAATAGCATCAGCATAGGCCACCGTGGTGCGCCCAGACTACCTTAGAGTTATTAGCACTTCTTTGACTGTTACATTCGGGCGATAGGACCCCACCTTGCGGTGTGCCATTGAACCCGTCTGACTTCTTCCGAAAGCCCCAGACCAGATTTTATGACCCTCCATCCCAGCAGTTGATCAATAAAGGACCATGAGCACTCATCAACACCCAGACGCCGGAGTGCCCTGTGACCGTAGAAGACTCAACATTGTTGAAAGCACCTTCGATATCTAAGGAAGCAGCCAAAGTGAACTCCTTGAATTCAAGGGATTTTTCAATGATCGCAACTAGCGAATGGAGAGCAATTTCTACCCATTTACCTTTCGAGTAGACATGCTGCGAGGGAGAAAGTAGTTTTCAATCAATGCTTTGTTTAATATGAATTTCCTCATCTTTCTACAATCTTGAGGAGAAAGGATATGAGACATATAGGTCTCAGGTCTTTGGGTTGTGGTAGGAGATTTTACCCGCTTTCGGAATGAAAGCCACCTTCGTTGCTCTCCAGGACGTTGGAATGTATCTTAGGCGAAGAGAACTGCTATAGATGGTTGCAAGTCAGTCCAGAATTAGATAACTTACTTTCTGAATTTCAATAAGATAAATTCTGTCCGGGCCAGGTGTTTTATAAGGCCGTTGAAGTTAGTAGTGGGTTATTCTGTATTGCCCTTTGCCTGGTTATCTCGAGGTTGCACTTCCACGGAGTCGTTGTATTGTTATTTCGAGTCCTTTATGGGCAATATTGTTACATAGTTTGTCTCATCCGTATTCTGCCCTAGTACACCCAACGAAAACTTAAGAGCTAAAGGTATCCTATTTCTAATCACAGCAACACGCACGCAACTCTAATCACAGCATTCCCATCAAAATAACTATTAAAACTCTTAACATTGTTATCACGAGATTGCGCACACGCTTAATTTTTTATGCCGGCTAATAAATCATTTTATGTATATTAAATGAATTTTTAAACTTTAATGCAACGCTATGAAAAATAAGAAATCATTAAAAAAACAATATGACCTACTATTCTTGAACTTGTCGGAAATGTAGAAAAAAAAATTGATTTTACGTGTGTGCATAAATAATATATTTTGTACGTAATTAGCAACAGTATATAATTAAAAAAAAAAAAAAAGAAATTATGTTTTGCTTGTGTAATTTACTAAAGATTATTTTTTAGTGCTAAAACCATAATAAAGGGGGCTATCTACTCTTTCTGATATCAAATCATCTTACGTACTTCTTGTATATACATATAGTATGTGTATAAAACTTAGAAATTTTTAAATCTTTTTATTTACACATTCATGACAAGTTAATACCTATGAAAATCCTTTTAATATATGTTTATATTTTCTTTACAGTCAAAAACTAACATCGCCGAAATGGAATCATTTCAAAGGCATTCGATTAAGATGGAAGGACAAAATCCGACTGAACAACGTCATTTGGAGGTGTTGGCATATGCAATGTAATTACAATGAATTTGCGTACTATATGATGCATTTATATACAGACATATATTGTTTAATTAAGTTTAAATTGATCATAAAATTGTGTAAAATATTTGAGCTTTTACAAAAAGTAGAGGGAAGATAATCTTATTTTACTGTGTTACTGATAAACAATTACACTTTATCAGCGTAAGCTATCTGTGCTAAGCTTAAAAACTCTTACGATTTTAATATGGAAAAATTGTTTCTCACTCAGCGCGTTGATAAGCATTATAAAAGTTTATCGCCATTAGTTGTGTTATAGTGTTTTAAAACGTCTCAACTTTGCAATTGAACGAACCTAGTTTCTTCTATTAATTTATCACGTTTCAATTTAGCAGTAGCATTCTTATTTTTTTATCAGTTTGATACGATTTGAAAAGTCTAGACAATATACTATATATTTTTTTATTTTTATTTAAAAAAAACAACAAATATTTACTTTAAATATTGAAAATGTTTGAAAATATTTTTGTTTATTGTGTGTTAAGACGAAGCCGTTATAAAATTATTCGATCATTTCTTTTGGTATATTTATTTTACACAATTTCATTTGCTCAATTTAAATCATATAAAACAAAAATTCAATTGATATTTTCCAGTTATCCTGAAAAAACGGACACCGGTTTGCCAGTTTGCATCACCATTAGACGCGGATATTCATAGTAATCCTCAAGTAAGTCAAGTCTCTTCCTCAATTTTTATATGTTTTAAAAACGTCTCTCTCTTTCTCTATCTCTCACTGAAATTAAATTTTTCTGTTTGACAAAATTGAATGAAGGCCAGAAAAACTTCCTAAGTCTCGTGATTCATTTACGTACGCGATGGCGCATAGCTCTCTAGAGATTGATTAGACAAAATTAAATTGATCTGTTGTATAGTTTAGTATGAATGAAAAAAGAAGACACATTCGGAATAGAAATGCAATTGAGTTTAGTTAATATATCAGATTTTATCGAATGAATGATTTGAAGATATTTTTTATAAATATTTTTATAAGAGAATTTTTTTTATTTCCATGACTAGTAATGTATTTGGAGGGAAATTATCTGCATATGTTATATAACTTAGTCTTTTTTTAATCATTGACACCTGGACCAGTTTTCATTGATGTTTTCAATATTGTGCAGATCATGGTTGTTAATCACGAGTCAAATGCATCGTTTAACTTGGTTTCAAGCTCGCAATTTTTCCCCATCTTTTAAACTCATTACATTAGGTTTTCGTGTGCGTTTTAGTTATTATTTTGTAAGATTAGGGAGTCTTGCTTCGATCCTGTATTTGACCATGAAGAGGTATAAGTTAACATTGGCCCCTCTGTGCGTTCTGACATCTATATAATCTGCTCGAACTATGTCTAACATCAATAAGAATATGATCGATCTGGTTACAAATTTGATTATCTGATGAGAGCCATGCTATCCTATGATTCGGTTATGCAGAAAATAAGGGGGTTTTATGACTTTGTTAGAGGCTGCAGCGAAGTTTATAAGCCTTACCCCATTGTCATGTAAGCTATACGGAGGTATCGTGGGGCGAAATATGTGCTCTTTTTCGATCTTATCATTGAAGTTACAAAAGATTATCTTAATCTCGATTTGTGAGCAGCTTAGTTAGATAAACTGATTCCACGTAATCGTAGAATCGGTCTTTCTCTGTCTCTGATTTCTCCTCAGGGGGTTAGTGTCTTCTTCATATTCTTTGATCCGTTAGCTGGCGGTCCGAGCGGGACGTCTACACAACGAATACGGTGCTGTCGGTGCCGCTGGGTCTCGAACTCCATTCACGATTCGTTTCCATTTTTGGCGACGTCTCGCTCTCGAGCCTCGATATCTAATAATTTTTGATTCTTCAAGTCGCCCTCGATATTCTTTAGCCAGGTTTCCTTCAGTGCCGATCGCTGAATTCTCCAGTCTGCCGGGCGGTCTCGCAAGAGCGGCAAACGGTTAACATCTATTCGGCAAACATGTCCCAACCACCGTAGTCGACGTTTTGTATTTCTTCTTTGATCAGTGTCTGTTGATCGCATCTTTGTCTGTTTCGTGTCGAAGGCGCGAGAATCTTCCTCAAGCATCGCCATTGGAAGACTTCGAGCTTGTTGACGATCGGCTTAAGCAGTGTCCATAAAGAAGAATCGGAAGGATCAACGTTCGATAAAGGCGTACCTTCGTTTTGATGTTAATATTTGTTCGTTTCCATATGAACCACTTGAGCGAGGCGAAAATGGCTGTTGCCTGGCCGATGCGGCTGTGAACGTTAGCCGTCGATGCCGCTTTCTTTTCCTGAACCAATGATCCCAAATATTTGAACATCGGAACCCGTTTGAGGTGAACACTGGCCCTCACATACATTAACAAAAATAAATTTTAAGAACGCGGGCATGTGTTTGTTGCTTGGGCATTTCAGGCTATATCGATGGCAACGCGGAAAAATTTAAAGTAGACAACTTGCGTGCATTTCCTGTATGCTAGATGGCATTTAAATGCAGGCATTTCTATAAAATCTATCGTCCAAGCGCCGCACGCACGCATGTAACCGTTTCCAGCATTAGGATTCCGCATAACAAGCCAGACGTACGAGCACGTTGGCAAGCCGGAAAATGGCAAAACATGTTAATTTGTAAAGGTATTCAAATATAAAATTAACGAGATCAAGTCTAAAGCAGCTTTATCACATGTCACATTTATAAACAACTACCGGAGTTTTTGGAGCTAAATCCCAAGTATTTCGTATTACGGATAAAAAGAAAGAATAGCAGAGTTTTAGTCGATCGACTAAAACTCGCATTATCAGAAGAAAAAAATGCTACAAAAATCGTTCAGCAGTAAAACAAAATAAGTTATGTTAGGTTAGATATGGCTGAGCTGTTGGTTTAAGCTTATACACTTAGGCCAAAAGGATAGGCCCATTGTGATGCCATAGTGATCCCACTTTCAACCTAATGTTAAAGTGTCGTTTCTTTGTTAACTCATCTTGAGGAAGTAATGAATCGTCTAAGTTGCGGAATCCCAATCTTCGAGATTTCCGTAAGCGTGCTTAGAAAGGGTTCACCAAATATGGTTAGCCTCCTTCTGCTTAGGGCTGGGCATTGACAGAGGAAATGTAGTACACTTTCCTCCTCGTCCGGATTCTTACAGCTTCTGCAAGAATCGTAGGTCTCAAGACCTTGGGGTCCCTATTAGACAGCGTCCGGCAGCACTCCCACTATAGCTGAGAGGTCTTGTCTCCCGAGTCTCAGTAGTGAAGTGGTCCACCTGAGATCATAAGAAGGCCAGGTTAATTTTACCAAAGTGTATTTATTCTGATCTGAACGCCAAAGTAGGCCGGGAGCCCATATACAGGCAATATGTCGGCAACCACAGCTTGCATGAAAACACTAATGACAATGGACAGCGAGTTGTAGAGATGGCAGCAAGTAAGAACTTGGTCGTTGCAAGTACTAGATTTGCGCGTAAAGATATCCATAAAGCCACCTGGGTATCTCCTGATGGAGCCACTCGCAACCAAATAGATCATGTGTTGATAGACCGCCGCCACCTTTCGGGTCTGATGACGGTACGAACGTACCGAGGGGTCAACTTCGATTCGGATCACTATCTTGTTGGTATGGTGCTCCGAGAGCGCATTACAACGCTGAAAAGCTTTGTATCCGCTGATCAGGCTCGAATCAACACAGCTGCACTACGCAATGAAATGGCCAGAAACAGCTACGGTCATGCATTAGAACTCGCCCTAAGTCCTGGGGATGAGATGCCGGGCGTCGAAGAGAACTGGACCCGCCTTAAAAATACTGTCATTAGTACTGCTGATTCCATCTTAGGCAGAAGTCGTATAGATCGGAACGACTGGTTCGATAATGAATGCAAGCTGGCAACTGAACGTAAGAATGCTGCGTACCGAGCCATGCAGCAGTCTCAGAGAACACGGGCACGCGAATAGAACTATAAAGAGCTCAGAAAAGAAGAAAAGAGAATTCACAGACGGAAAAAGGAAGCCTGGGAAAAAAATCTCGTCTGTGAGCTAGAACAGTACAGAGAACGACGGCCGCACCAGGCGCGGGAGTTCTACCAAAGAGTCCGCAGTATGACGCAATTCACACCACGTTGCACATACTGCAAGGACAAAGAAGGGAATCTGATCACCGATCCTAAAGGCATCTTGGAGCGATGGGAAGAGCACTTTCATGAATTGCTAAATGGCAAGCTAACTGAGGATTCGGAGGCTCCACCAATATCTGATGACAATGCTATGCTGCCGCCACCAAGCATAGAAGAAGTTAGCAGAGCCATCTGCCGGCTCAAAAACAACAAGGCCTCGGGTGCAGACGGCATCGCAGCGGAGCTGGTTAAATATGGAGGGCCTACATTACACCAAGCGATTCATAAATTAATTGTGCAAGTATGGGAGCAGGAAGTGATGCCAGAAGACTGGAGAAAAGGCATCCTCTGTCCGGTACACAAAAAAGGAGATATCACAGCGTGCACTAATTATCGCGGTATAACGTTGTTGAGTACCGTGTATAAGATATTCTCCGCTATCCTACAAAACAGGATGGCCCCATACGCCAGAAACATCATAGGCCATTACCAGTGTGGCTTCAGCCCAGGCAAATCAACGACTGATCAGATTTTCACCTTGAGGCAGGCTATGGAAAAATGTCTAGAGTTTCAAAACTCAATTCAACACCTCTTCATAGACTTCAAAGCCGCCTATGATAGCATAGCCAGGGTAGAACTCTACAAAGCCATGAGAGAATTCGGCATCCCCAACAAACTGACAAGACTATGTAGGTTGACCATGATCAATGTGTCAAGCCAAGTAAAGGTATCCGGAACACTGTCCAGACCAATCAACATCTATAATGGACTCCGACAAGGGGACGGTCTGGCCTGCCTCCTTTTCAACCTGGCGTTGGAGAAAGTGATCCGAGATTCGGGCGTGACATCAAGGGGTACAATCCTCCACAAGTCCACCCAATTACTGGCTTACGCAGACGACATTGACATCATTGGAAGAACAACAACAGCTGTACAAGAAGCTTTCACTCAGATTGAGCAAGCGGCAGGAAATCTGGGACTGCACATTAACGAAAGCAAAACAAAGTACATGGTGGCCTCGTCTGGAAGAACACCTAACATTGGTCCCACAATCAAGGTAGCGGAACACGAGTTTGACGTGGTAAAATCATTTACCTACCTTGGGTCAATAGTAGCAGCCGACAATAGCATGGAACCAGAAATACGCGCACGACTGCTAAAAGCCAACAAAGCCTACTATAGTCTGTCAAGGCTCTTCAAATCCAAATATCTAACCATAACGTCTAAACTTTTACTATATAAGACGATGGTCTTACCCGTTCTCACATATGCATCCGAAACGTGGGTGCTTAGCAAAAAGCACTCAAACCTCTTGGGCGTGTTTGAGAGGAAAATACTTCGGAGGATTGTTGGCCCCGTATGTGAGGTAGGACGATTCCGGAGACTCTACAATGACGAGATCTACGAGCGCTATCGCGACATAGATGTTGTGAAGAAAATAAAGCTCGGTAGGCTCCGGTGGGCAGGGCATCTAGCTCGTATGAGTGAAGATGAGCCTGCTCGGAAAGTTCTCTGCGGTAAGACCTGTGGGGTGCGACAGCGAGGGAGGCCCAACCTTCGCTGGAAGGATGGCGTGGACCAGGACGCTCAGAGTTTAGGGATGCTGGATGACATCGGCTCAGAATCGGGACCGGTGGAGAGAACAGTTGCGCGAGGCCAGGACCGGATCCCGGTTGTAGAGCCGTTAAAGAAGAAGAGAAGTATTTATTAAAATCCCTCGAATGTTTCTTCGCTTGTTGCATTGTGTGCGGGTTGCATCGGAGTTTAAAGGTGGTCTAAGGTATAACAACTCTGTGGCCGTTACTTTCCTAGCCAGTTTGTCAGCTTTACAATTTCCCTCTATATTTCGGTGACCGGGCAACCAAACGAGGAGGATCCTGAACTATTGACCCAACTCATTAAAAGATCTGCTACATTGAGAGGTAGTTCTAGATCTGTTTGTGCAAGAGCGCAGGGCTTTCAGAGCCGTCTGACTATCTGAGAAGATGTAGACAGTCCGATTCCTATCGCCTTGCTGGTTGATTTACAGAACAGCCTTTTGTATGGCTAGAACCTCTATACACTGCAGTGATCGGGTAGCCGGATGGAGACTTCAATCCCAAACTCTGGGGAAAAGACTCCTCCACCCACCCGACCCTCGAGCTTAGAGCCATCAGTAAAAATGTTTATGGCACCCTGAAAACTGTGTGGTCTATTTCCCCATTCACGACGTGAAGGGATGTGCACTCCGTAGTTCCTCGTGAAGGTAATTTCGGGAATGCAGAAGTCGTTCAAAAACCAGATTCTTTTAGTCTAAGCTGAGATGGCTGCGCTTTCCCTTGCCACAAGATTTAAAGCAAGGAGAAATAACATAACATTTAGGGCATCTGTAGGTGTGGAGCGAAGTGCTCCTGTTATGCATAACTCCGCACCCGAAAGGTTAGTTACCAGACGTTAAACTACACCGACCTTGGCAAGAAACCAGTGCGAGCAAGTTTCGTCACATAGTATGCAGCATCAAAGTAGACGAAGAGCCGAAGAGAAATCACCATTCTAATGCGATTTGGGGCAGTATGTGGCGGCAGCGAGCGCCAGTATAAATGGAGCTTAAAAGGCGAAGTAACTCCATGTCACGACCATTAGATTTCTCTCCATGTCATGACCATTATATGTACATATCTTTATACACTGTAAAATTTATATAATATTCAAAACTGTTTTTTTTTTAATTTGTTAAATCACTGGCTATGCTCTTCTATGACTCTCATAATTAATGCATTGCGTGCAGTTGCAATTGTAAAACGTTAAACAACTTTCCTTCTTTCTTCTCCCCTCTTTACATTCCTGATTCCTTCTGTCATAGCCTTCCTTAGCCCTTCCCCGCTCCACCAAAGCGCATGTCATCGGTTGGTTGATGAGATTCAACTAGTTTCAGGAGGCATAACACTCCAGCGAGTTGTTTCTCGATGCCCCGATTTCAAAGTCGCGATAGTAATGGTTGGGAGTAGGTGGACTAAAAAATATCGAGAGAAGGTTGTGGCAGTTCCTTCCTCCCCGACTAGAGCTGCTGTTCGACATTGCACTCTATAAGAAGAAAATAGATTGTCAACAGTATAAAGGGCCTTTCCTGTGACTCTAGTCTTTCACATAAAAAAAAAAAAAAAAATCGCGAGCGATCGACCAAAATTGGCTTTGCGACCGGTCGTTCGCGATTAACTTGTTGACCAACCCTGACTTACAGTATCGCTGGCTAATTGCCCTTGGTCGTGTTTCCTTTCTCTTCCGTTACAGCATTTGCGTTTATGATTGACAGGGTGGAGAATTTCTTTCGGAATCGTATTGAACATAGTCGTTCATTTATTGGCTTGAATTCTGTAGTATTATGCATATTATGTGTATTACGATACCTGCTCCTAACTGATGCTCCCTTTCGCAGCTATAGAACATTCTGTAGTTACCAAGGTCAGTTGTTCTGTCTTGTATCGCCAGCATTTTGATTTTGTATCTGTTTACTTCATCTAGTAGTGATCTAACTGCTGTAGTTCTGTACAAGTTTCTCCTGTACCCTGTTTCGAACGTCATTTCAAGGTGTTGTTGCCGTAGTCCTTTTTCCCATCTGTTCCAAGGCGTTGCTTCTGGTTTCTTAACTTATAGGTTTTTACGAGTCCCGGTAGTTAGCCCAACAACGCCCAATCCTTCTATTGGAAGAAATTTGACCCCTTCGGATAGATAGACCCAGCTATTCCTCCGGGTACTAGGGACGTCCATCATCGTTTCAGCTATTTCTCCGGGCCCCAGGGACGTCCATCGTCGTTTGGTTATCCAGGGGCATCAGCGAGAACCTGACGATACGTTTTATTGTGTTTCCGCTCAGACAGAATTTTGAATATTCATTTATATTTCATTTATAAAAATAAATATATAAAACAAAGTGTTTATTTACTATATATTTTTTTAGAGTGTAGTTCTGGAAGGAAAATATTGGAAGCGGCAATTAAGCGTTATCAAGGCTGAATATAGAAAATGGAGGCGTAATTTTAGATCAGCAGGAAATTCAATTTGTGATACTGTAAGTAATGATATAATTTTTAACAAACATAATATTACACTTAAATATTATAAAATATAAAATTATGAAGTTATATTATTTGTTGATAAATTGTCCTTATCGTTATATTCTAGTTGTCTAAATTGTGTCATGATAACTGCATACGTAGTTAAAGCACAGAAAAACTATAAAAAAATAGTTTTACAAATATTTTTAATAAAAAAATAAAAACAATTTATACTCACATTAAATAATGTTTTATTATTTAAAGAAAAAAATCCACAGGCAGAAATGCTTGTTGCTGTTGAGCCCATTCTTAGATATAAAAATTTTTCGGTCTGTTTAATGAAAATTAATTAATAACTAACTAAAAATAACGTAAATAGTTAATTGTTTATATACAATACCAAATCACTAATTGATTTATTTTTGCTAGATATCCTTGCAAGAATCTCGGTAGTTTCTGAAATCTGAAATAATTAACAAAATATAGTATATACTTATAAAAACATTAATAAAATATAAAATGTGTGTGTTTTTATTAATTATAATTTATTACAGAGAAGTGAATTTGATTTCTTGGATTGGTCACCATTGTCTAACGATAGAATATTCGGACTTTCAGAAGATTGGACAACAGATACTTTATTTTCGGCTATAAATGGTCCATTTCCATTTCCAGATCCAAGAGAAATAGGTATAAGAACGACCTTATTATTAGTAAAAAATGTTAACTGACATTTGTTTTGTTGATATATAGCGAGAGGAGCTGGCATAGCGGATTTTATTCAACCAAGCTTAGGTCCACTACAGCCAAACCTGGACGATCTTGATATAACATTTCAAGGTACATATTTTTGGTTAATAATACTTACAGAATTCTCGGTTATATAAAAATGTGCCTAGAACTATTACAAAGTGCTCGTCTACCACCTGTACCTGAGGAAGGTGCTGAAGACATATTACCAACATTTCCGGCTATAATGGGTACAACAGAAATTTGTTTTAACACAAGTTCGTGTTCGAAGAAAATATATTTAAATGTTTCAGGTTCCGAGCCGATGGATTCGCCAAATATTATTGATGTAACAAATGCAAATCAAGCTCGCGCTATCAGTGAGACAATCGAAGATGCTAATATGATTGATTTAAATGCACCAATTAATACTATGCCATTTTCAAATGATATTTCAATGCAATCCTCAACGGTTATCGGGGCCCAAAACACTGCAAATATGGAAATATTAAGTGGTGCGCAATTTACTGATTCAATAATAACCGGCAATAATACAGTGAATATATTAGGTCAAACAAAATCAAACACAACTGTTCTAGATAATTTTACAACATCAAGTACGTCGTCTCTTCAACTACCTGATAATAGTAGTGTAGCTGTTAATTCAATAACTGGTATAACAGGAAAGAATATATTAAAAGGTCGGGTATCAAAGAATGTATCAAGGCCATTTAGGTAAGCTTATTTAGAAAAATATGTATATATAAAATGTTGTTGTATTCATTTATTTACTTTAAAGAAGACGGGAGCCTCATAATTATGATAAAGCACAACCAACTCTTCATCAGACAACAATGTATCAACAAATGCTGGCGGAACAGCAACAACAACAGCAGCAGCAGCAACAACAGCAACAATTACAATCACAAATTGTACAACCAATACAATTTTCACAGCAATTTCCAAATTCTAATCTAATGGGAACAGGAACATATTCAGTTCAAGCATCTAGTGTTTTAAATGTACCTTCAACACAAAATCCAGCTGTAAAAAGTTTTTCTGTTCCACAAACTTTAACACCAATGTCTAAATTAGGTTCATCTCAATCGGAAATTTTATCTATGCTTAATATAAATAATCAGGTGGAATATAAACCTTATAAATCATATAAGCCTTATCCCAGCGCCCAAAGTATAAAAAAAGCTGCTTCTACAGCTGGTTATATAAATATAAATTCCCGTAATATACGGCAACATTCTCCACCCAGTAGTCAACAGCAGCAGCAGGCTACATTTATCTCGGAAAAACATGCTAGTCAGAATATACCAACGAAGGAAATGTATCGTTCGAATAGTTTACCATTAAACTCATCTCTTCCGAAGCTTGAGCCAAAGGATGATACATTTGCTGTACCAAAATATAATGCTAAAAGTAATAGATCGCGTACACGGAGCAATTCAGTACAGCAACTGCCTCCAGTAACGCAGATCACACAGATTCAGCCAGCTACTAGTGAACCTATGCTAACAAGTACTTTAGCTCAACTTCTTACCACAGCCAGTATGATTGTAGTAATATATATCTTAAGAAATATTAATTATTTATTCCATAGACGGCAATAATTTGTCGGGTAAGACTAATTCTCCAACAAGTGCCATAAATTCGAATAAAACAAGCCTGCCGCCGTCAGGTTTTAGTTCGAATTATACAGGATTAAGTAATCAACAACAGCAACAGAATATATCACAGCCTTTATCTTCTGTTAAATCAAC
Organism: Thereva unica; assembly: GCA_949987705.1. Classification (NCBI taxonomy): domain Eukaryota; kingdom Metazoa; phylum Arthropoda; class Insecta; order Diptera; family Therevidae; genus Thereva; species Thereva unica. Next base: position 19,789,458 of record OX465285.1, on the reverse strand, counting down.
TTCTATACCGTTAATGATTCATAGTCCTCCGGGAAATAAAGTAGTTATTATAATATTAACTTAAAATTAAATTATATAACAATGAATTACAGGTGTTAAGTTTTCCACCAACACAACAACATTCTACCCCTGTTCTTAGTATATCACCGGATTCTTTTACCGATCAAGATTCGCCGTTATCACCTAGTCGATCTATCGGAAGAAGGGACAATCAAAGACGTGCTGGCCATATTCATGCAGAGCAAAAACGAAGATATAATATTAAAAACGGATTTGATATGCTCCATCAATTAATACCGCAATTGCAGCAAAGTCCAAATGCTAAGGTATATTATTTATTCACCTATGTTTTATTGGTTGATACTTTGAATATTTTCTATAGTTAAGTAAAGCTGCAATGCTTCAAAAAGGAGCTGAATATATCCGCCAGCTAAGAGGTGAAAGAAAGCTTCTTAATGAAAAAATGGACTCTCTACGAAAAGAGAGAGATAATTTAAATAGTTCACTAACGTAAGATATTTAATTTATTTTTTATCGATATATGTTATAATTATATTTTATATTTTTAGTCATTTGCATTCTATTTTGCCTGCAAATGGAGCTCCAGTTTCACGCCAAAGAAGTGAAAGAGTTAAGCAACTCTATAATCAATATGTTCGTTATAGAACAATGCAGAATTGGAAATTTTGGATTGTATCCTTTTATTTTAAAATATTTTGTTGTATAGGTTGTTGCTTGGGTACGGTGAGTTACTTGTAAATTTCTTCTAAAATATCCATTGAAAAGGAGTTAATTTGATGCTATACTAAGTTGGTTAACTAAAAAAGTTGTTGTACATGTTAGTGTGAAAGTTTTTCTATATTTGTGTGACAGAATGTGAAGTGTACTAATACTTATGCATATATGTATATGTATTTTAAAGCATGAATCTGTGAGTGGTATTAAAATATCCACTCTCTGGTTGAAGGGGGTAATCTCCTTCAGATTCACGTCATACGAGGTTACTTCGCCAGAGTGCTACCTTAACCAACAAGAACGTGCTGGCGACTATCGCCGCACAAAACTCGGTTCGCGCTGACAAGTGGAAAGTATTCCAGAGGTGGGTTAGTGACAATACCCTTCGCTTGGTCATGGTAGTAGTCATCGCTTCGATGGCTAAGTTAATTAGTCTGAAGGGGAAAATCGCCTATCGATTCTCCCAAGCTAGGCTAATTCTTAAGAATAAAGATTTTCCAACAAAGCAGCCACAAGGGCAGGGATTGTCGTGTGACGTTCAGACCATAGGATCTGAAATGGAACCTCCCAAGGTTTCTGGTGTTACCGAGAATTGTAATAATGTTGTCACCTTGGCACCGGCTCCGGGACCATCTGGCGTTGTTCCAAATCCGACCCCCACATCTGTAACAAGCGCCAGGGAGTCTATAGCAGAGTTAACAGCTGATGGGGAGAGCACTCTCCTGCCGAATCTGGCGGCGGAGCACGGGGTATATCATATCATATCTGTCTGTCATACCGAAGCTTTTTGAATCAATCATTTATTCTGCAATCGTGCCCATCTGCAAAAAACTTATTTCTACAAACCAACATGGTTTTCTTCCAGCTCGTTCCACTACCACCAATCTCCTTGAATTCACTTCCCATGCTGTTGAAGGCTTCGTTTCCGGTTGCCAAACTGATTGTGTTTACACTGATTTCAGTAAGGCATTTGACAAGCTTTCCCACTCCATTATACTTTTCAAACTAAAAAAGTTAGGTTTCCCTGAAGCCCTTCTATTATGGTTCCAGTCCTACTTAGCTGACAGGACCTACCAAGTCCTGTTCCGTGGATCCAAATCCGCGACCATTGAGGCGTCATCCGGCGTCCCTCAAGGCAGTCATCTTGGCCCTATCCTCTTTATTCTTTCTATTGATGATATTGTTACCTTGCTAAGACACTGCAGAATCCTGATTTATGCTGATGACATCAAATTGTACCGTCGCGTAAAGAGTATGGAGGACTGCAAACTTTTGCAAGTCGACCTCGACACCTTTTACTCCTGGTGTGCTAACAACAACCTGGCTCTTAATATTAGTAAATGCGAAGTCATGACTTTTTGTAGGCGACGTGATCCTATAATTTATAACTACTCATTTTCTAGTGAGGGTGTCCCCCGTGTTAATTTTGTCAAAGATCTCGGGATTAGATTTGACACCAAGCTGGACTTTTCTACTCATATCAACTATATTTCTTCCAAGAGCAGCTTAGTCTTGGGTTTTATAAAAAGGTGGTCCAAAGAATTTAACAGCACCCTGATCACTAAACACCTCTACATTTCCCTTGTCAGACCTTTACTTGAATATGGGTCCCAGGTTTGGTCTCCTCACTATTCTTCGCATGTTGGAAAAATTGAGTCGGTTCAACGTAGGTTCGTTCGATTCGCATTGAATCACCTTCCCTGGGAAGACCCTTTAATTCTTCCACCATATGAATACCGACTTAAGTTACTCAACTTAAACACTCTCCACAAGCGTCGTGAGGTGGCCGATGTTGTTTTCGTCCACCAGCTTCTTAATGGACGTGTCGACTCAGGTTTTCTAAGGCGCCGTGCGTCGTTTAGAGAGAGCCGATACAATCTGAGAGGACCGCCGCTCTTACACATCAACTCCTCTAACACCAATTATGGCCGATTTGAGCCTGTTAATCGCATGTTCATTAATGTAAATAAAAATATTAATGTTTTTAGCGTGAGCACTAACAAAGACCTGCTTAAAAGGAGTCTATTTGTTGTCTCATGACTGTTTATGTGTTTTGCATGCAATTTTTATTGGTACTTAATCTTTTATGTTTGCATGTCTCAGCTGAGCCACGACAGTGGTAAATATTTCTCAGCCCTGCTGGGAAGTGCGCCTTCTGCGTTAGAAGGGAAACTCTATATATGTATATATATACATATATATATTTATATATGTATGTGTGTGTATGTATATATATAGATTTTCATGCTTAGCTGAAAAGTGCGCCTTCTGTGCTAGAAGGGTTAACTCTTGAGGAATATCAACACCCTCCAAGGGCATAGGTGGCAGGAGAGAGTCCTAGACAAGCCAAGAAGATCGGGCTTGTCAAACGCTCCTTGAAGAAAAAATGAGCGCCATAAAGGCATTCCAAATTAACTTGCACCATGCGAAATGGGTATCGTCAAACCTATGCAAGACTTTCGCGAAGAAGCATCTTACCCTTTCTCTTATTCAGGAGCCTTGGGTAACCGTTGACAAAGTCAAAGGCATTACCACCGGCTCAAGTAAGTTAGTATATGATGGGAGATGCGGGGCGCCTCACGTTGCCCTTTTAATTGACAAATTTCTAGAGATCTAGGGGCCATCTCGGTTGCCCGCCAAAGGATTCCAAGAAATCGTCCTTGTGCCGGGGGGATGTAGCAATAGTACCATCCCAGAAGGTCAATAGCTGATTGAGTTCTGTCGCAAGTCGCCCCGGCAATTCGTCATCAGCTGTGATACAAATGCTCGCCACTCCATTTGACGGAGTGCCGATGAAAAAGAAAGAGGTGAGTGTCTCCTAGCATTTCTTGTTATGAATAACACAGATATTGCAAATAGGGAATGCAAACCCACTATTGGCACTGCTAGTAGAAAGGTGGTGCTGAATCTCACCTTCACTAGCAGACTTCTCTCCGACAGAATATAAAAATGGCGTGTTCTGGAGGAGGCCTCACTGTCGGATCATCTGAACATTAGATTCGGCATTGTGGGCCTACCACATATCCGCGCCCCTTCTTTGGTTCCTAAGAAAACCACCTGGTTTAAGTTTCAGAGTCTTGTGGCCTTGAAATCAGACCTGCAGCTCAATGTTTGAACTGGCGAATGCGGCCACGCAGCTTATTGATGTGCTGATAAAAACATACCAGGCATTAGGATCCATATAGGTTCACCCTAACAACCTACAACAAGGAGTTGAAGCGCTCCAAAAGGATTGCCTGGAGAAAACACTATGAGAGCCTTCAGACTCTACCAGAGACGAATAGACTCCAAAAGCTACTTTCCAAAGACTCCTTCAACGGAATGGGTTTTCTCAAAAGAGAGATGTCGGAGTCCTCTAACCATGAAGAAACCTTGAGGTACCTGTTCAGCAAGCACTTCACAGGGTCAATCCTCCAGACCGCTTATCCATTGGATGCTAGGTGGAGTCATGGGATGATGCAGACTGATATTCCCGGAGTCTTTCTGAGAACATTTTCGACTGTGACAAAGTTAAATGGGCAGTGGCCTCTTTTCAACCCTATAAGCCTCGACCTGAGGTGGGTATTACAGAAGTCGTTTCAACTAATTTGTTGCTAGTTTTAAATGGAAAAATTCAATGGAAAACTCGAAACAGACGACTTGAAACAACTTCTGTAATGCCACCCCTGGTCTGTCTCTTTAGAGCCAGCTTTAGCTGGGGATACCTTTCAACCATATGGTTCGGGCAATAGACCCCTGGAGCTGCCTAAACCGAACAGACCTATCAGCCTTAACCTCTTTTCTTTTGAAAACGATGGAAAGGCTGCTTAGATCTTCATATTAGGTGCAAGCTGAAGCTCTCCCTTCCTCTGCATAGCTCCCAGTTCGCTTACTAGAAGAAGGTAAATCAACAGAGGTCGAATAGCAGCTCTAGTCGGAAAGGAAAAAATTGCCACAACATAGCCGCTATATTTTTATTCCACCTACTCCCCAACCATTGAATATTGCTATCGCAACTCTGACATCGACGCATCGAGAAACACCTCGCTGGAGTGTTATGCCTCTTGAAACGAGTTGAATCTCATCAATCAACCGATGACATGGTGGAGTGGGGAAGGGCTAACGAAGGCTATGACAGGAGGAATCAGGAACGTAAAGAGGGAAGAAGAAAGAAGGAAAGTTATGTAGGTGGGAAAGTGAAAAAGGCGAAGGACCGTGGGGCTGCCGGGATTCGAACCCGGGACCTCCGGGATGGTAGCCAGACGCCTTACTCCCTAGGCTACCGAGGCCCCTGTATCAGACGTACTAGTTTAGCTGGTACACCTAATTCGAGTAGGATCTGAAGTAGCTGCTTTCTCTAGAATATAGTCGTATGCTTGCTTTAAGTCTACAAAGATCTGGTATGCGTTAACATTCCTCTCCCAGAATTTTTTAGTTGTGTTAGTGTAAAGAGTTGGTCGGTGGTTGACCTTCTTCTCCGGAAGCCTGGCTTGATATTCGCCTAGTAAACTTTCTGAAATAAGTTCCAGCTTGGTTTTTATGGAGGTTGTGAATATTTTATATCTTATAGAAAGTAAAGAGATCCCCCTATAGTTCTCAGAGCGTAGTTTATCCCCTTTCTTAATGGCTTCCTTCCAGTCGTTCGGTAAGTATTCCTCCATCCATTTTTTGGGTATTAGTTCATGCAATTTTTCTACTACCATAATGCTCTCTTTTTAACGAGTTTCGCGGCTATTCCATCGATTCTCGGGGCTTGGTTATTCTTCAAGCTATTTATTATTTCTTTTATTTCTTCAAGCGACGGTACTTTAACATCAGGTTTAAAATGGGATCACTATGGCATCACAATGGGCCTATTCTTTTGGCCTAAGTGCATGAGGTTAAACCAACAGCTCAGCCATATCTAACCTAACCACATAAAAAAAAACCTATCTATCGAAAAGGATAGATACTATACCAAGTTGGTTAACTAATAGAGTTTTGTATTCAAGTTAGTTGAAAGTTGTTATATATTTGTGTGACAGAATGTTCAAGCGAAGTGTGTAAATAATACTATTTTAAAGCATGAATCTGTGAATGGTATTAAAAGTAATAAAAATAGTAAAAATTATAAAGTATGAAAGGATACAGAATGTTTGACTAAAAACAGAAGAAAAGAAAACAATACAAAATTTACAGACCAAAAACAGCAAATTTCTTAACCAAACGTACTAAAGCTCGGATTAATTCTGGAACCATTACTATCATCATATACAACGACAGTGTCTAAGGCTAGTATTGAAGAATTATATAGAACAGCATTACTATGGGTTGATCAACATTGTTCGCTGATAGAACTTCGACCAGGTAAGAAATAATCGAAAAATCATTTAAATTTGAAATAAATTTAAACTTATTTATAAACAAACATTTTAGCTGTATCAAATAAGCTGCGTTACTTGTCAATGACAACTGATATACTATCAGATCCGCCATCAACACTACAGGAAGAAGTTCTTAAGGCCGTTAATAATGTAAATGGTCAACATCCAAACTTAAACAGCTCTTAACCGTGTCCTTAAAAGTTGCATTTTTTAACACGAATTGCAAATAAGTGCATCTGTCTATTAAAGTACAACGCATTGAATTTATTTTTTATATGTATTTTTCATAATTGCATAGAGTTATTTTTTAAAATAATGTGTTATTGTTTGAAGTTTATATATATTTTTTTCCTCTCAGTTTAAAGCCGCTTAATTTTTAGTTTATTAATATATATTATGAATTTAAAAAAGAAACATATAATTAAATTTTTTGAATTTGATGCATATATTAATTAAAAACGAAAAATAAGAGCAAAAGAATTGAAGATATATTGAACAGAAAAAAAAGAAAGATTTAGTTACATAATGTGCCTTATACTTGAGAATTTTTATTTTATTTTATGCGAGATATGCCTGAGCTTTATATAAATTTGAGAAGACAAAAATTATTCGGTAGATTATATTCTTCTCTTTTTATTTTACAAATTTTTATTTTATAAGGATTGTTTTTATATTCGGCAGAAATATAAAAAAAAATATATTTTTAAAAATTGTGTTTTATTTTTATAGTAGACTAGCAAAAACCCGCGTCCGTTACAACGCCTCTCAATAAAAAAAAATTATGGCCCCTGTGCTGAAGGTCGACTCGTCACGGTACGACAAGTCGTTTGTTGCATGTAGATGTCGTCTTGTTTTTTAGTTGGTGTACTGAGAGTCGGGTGGCGTGACAAGTCGTTTGAGTTGAAGAAATTGTCGTTTCAGTAAAATTACGACTGTGAGTACTGAGTACAGGGGTCAGAGAGTGTATGTGCTAAGTTTTTGTGTTTCGTGAGGAATAAACATTTTTAGTTTGAAGAATAAGCATTTTTAAGTTTGTGTTTCGCGAAAATTTTAATAAATTATAAACAATTCGAGATTAAAGATGTTAAATTCTGCTGAGTTGTGGTTTAGTAGTTTGGAAGATGTAAATAGCAAACGCGGAGAATTAAAAATTATATGTTATTATTTCTTCCCAAACATTTGTGTAATTTTTCAGCATATCTCTGCCCTTTAGGAACACTCCAAAATAACAAATATGTATTTTCTTTCAAAATTTCCTACTTTGTCACTAACGCAAACAGCCCGACCAAAAGTGACAACAAAACTACAATAAAAACAACTGTCAGCACACCAAATAAGCTATCAGCAGATTTTACACGACAAGAATCGACTATCAGCGCACCGCTGTATTAGCGTCACTTCTTATGACAGCAAATACTACTTTCAGCACAGGGGCCTATGTGTACACAATAAGAAAAAGGTATAATGAGAAAAGGACAAATCTGCAATAATTGATTTTGGATACTTAAAAAAATTTAGAGTATGCTACTTTTTTTAAGATTCGATGATCAAAAATTGTGTACTATGTGCACAACAGACCAAACATGTTCAGATTTTGCTACAGCGGGGGATTAGACGACTTGTGCAGAACTCTCCTCGAAATTGTTTTTTCCAAAAAAAAAAAACACGCCAAAAAGTAATCAATTTTACAAATTTGGCACCCACCGTGCAACCCATAAATGCACGATTTGGTGACCATACAAAAATCTAATAAATAATTGCTCTTTACCTATTCTATTTTATTAACACTGGAACTTTTCGTTAGCGCTCCACTCATTTTTACATTTCGAAAGGTAGTTTGTTCCCATATTCTGGCTGGAGCAAAGAAAACTTTACCTTCAAAATTATTATGTATTTTTATTTTTTAGTTTATTTTAAAATAAAAGCGTATTTTTCTAAACAATCTATTTTCTATATATTTTTTAACGATTTGTTGGAATCGATGACGTAGGCTTTGCAGATGACCTTGTCATCATTGGATTGGGAAGTTTGACTTGACCATTAAAGAGGTCATAAGAACATCACTCATTAACTCAATTAACTCCATTTTTTATGTGATAGACTAGAGGCATAGGGAAAGGCCCTTTTTACTGTCGACAATCTACCAATCGCGACCTATTACTAACGCGACTCTGACATCGGGGCATCGAGAACTCGCTGGAGTATTATGCCTCCCTTGGGATAATTTTGGCTGATTTTGATTTTTCGAAAGTGCTCCGATTTGAATGAATGGGGCATCGTTGGAAAGGGCTCGATTCGCCGAATTCAGGGGCCAGTTCACGCAATTCGACGTCGACTGAAAACGACGCGTTAAATGTCGTTTTGGGTTCACGCAAGTCGTTTTAAAAGTGTCGCTAATCTTCTCGACGCCAAATTTGGCGTCGAATTCATTTATTGTTGTATTAAAAACGAGTTGTGGTGCCAATTAGAGCAGAGCAGAAATAATTTTACACAAAACTTTTTACATTTCTGAACGAGCAAAATGCAATAGAAAAAGAAAAACTATTAGTTGAAAAATAACAATTATAACTACTCCAAGAAGAGTTAGATGTACAAAAATAAATTCAGAGTTGAGATTTTCCAATATTATTATGAATTTGTTTAATTAATTAATTTAATTACTCACATTATTGAAGTTTTAGTATTATTTGCAACTTGTCCCCCTTATGGATAATGTGAAAAGTGCAGCGGTTTCATTGGATTTTGCATACCTTTAGGAGAAATTATTTTGGGAAAACGACATTCGACACGTCGACTTACTTGAACCCAAATTCAACGTCGTAGAAATTAATGTCGTTTTCATAAAGCGTCGGTGTCGACGTCGAGTGTCGAATTGCGTGAACTGGCCCCAGGTCAGTTAAATACTAACGGGTTCGGGAGTTATGCCCGGAGAGTCATTCGAATGTTGGCTTCCACCGATTGAGTCAATACCGAACGGGTCAAATACGAACGTTTAAAATTGGACATTCTAAACTTCGAGCATCAGCTGCACAATGCGTTTTACCATCAAGCGCCCAACGATGCCAAAAAATACCAAGAAGTTCGGGAGTGTTCATAGCATCTTGTAGAGAGTCTTAAGAGTGAACAAAAATACCGAAAAGCGAGGTAATGCTGACTGAAAGAAAACAAACTGCAAACGAAAAAAAAAACAAAGCGGAGAAATAAAGCAGTATTGCCAATCTAATTACATTTGGAATTACAGTCAAAAAGTTTCATCGTTTAGGGAGCTTCTCAGTCCCGCTGAAGTTCAGTCATCTTTAATTCAAGACCTTTTCACCTTCATCGTGGTCTTCAGTGGGGTATATTCACAATAGGCTTAAATTGGCCGGGTTGCCCGGTACTTAAAAACACGTGAACCTACCTATGTGGACAAAAAAAAATAGTCTTTTATTTTTTCACACTTACCAATTCTGATTGTATATTATTCAAAAATAACTTGATAAATAGGATCAATTGAGAACTTGTCCAAAAACTACAACAAATTATTAGCTGATATTCCTTATCTAGATCATCCTCTAATACAGTCAAATGTATATAATATATAACATTTGCTAACTGAAGAAACATATAAGTCACATACAGAAACATTGGAAAACAAAACACTTCACTAATTTCTTTACAAATCAATTGAACATCACATTCCCACTCTACAAGTTTTCTTACGGTGCTAACTTTGAACATTTTACACTTATTTAATAAAATTATTTTGAAATTATTATTAATAACTTTTATATAATCACATAATATAATGATTAAATATAAAATATATGAAAAACTTGAGGACATTGTTATATATTGAAGTGCGTAAAAAAGTATTAGTTTCATTTTAACCGTGGATGATACTGCGTAATAGGCATAGATTGATGATATATTGATAATTCCGAATATAAAGTTAATAATGAAAATTTTTCTACCACTAATTATGCATTTATTTCTATTTTGTTGTAATTTTGTTCCGATTAGTAATATTTTATTAATTGTATTTATATGTTTTGGTCCTTTCAACATAAACCAGAATGTTGTTAACAATTGGCAAACACATGCATAGCATATTTCTCCCAAATCACTAATATTTGCTGATAAACTATATCCTTCAGCAAAAAATTCTGTGGGATTTAAAAATGTGAAAGTTATAAAATAAATAGAAAATATTTCTATGAAGCTGCTAATTGCTAGAGCATAGATTTTATCAATGAAGGTACTTTGAAAGATGTAACAAAATTGATTGTAAGATATTGGAAAAATTCCAGCGAATTTCAGGTAAATACAAAATAATTGAAAATCTTCTCTTGTTGCCATGTTAATCGAAATTTTGATTTATTTGATAGAAATAATAGAGGAGAATTTATACTAATTTAGATTACACCTAGCCAAGCCTTTTTAATATTAATGGCCTTCAAGTCAAGTCCTCTGTGATTTTTACTGCGGTAACTGGTAATTACTACTATGAATAATTGATTTATTAAATTGATTGTGCTAAAAATTATATATTATTTCTAGCTACACTATGTGATATAAAAAAAGAGAAGGAGATGTTTTATTAGTCTTTAGAGAGAGTATACAGAAACTAGGATCGTCACATTACAAAAACATAGTTAATGGAGATGGCAGAACACTTGCTGCTTGCACGAACACCACAATGATAATGGGTTAAGACCGGTTAACCCCGCCTTGGCATAAAATATAGTTAACATAAGGATATTAGAAAGGTAACCTGGAAGTTGCAAGATGGATGAATTGATCATGTCCTTATAGACGCACGCCACCAATCCAATGTGTTGGACGTGTCATACCGCAGCGCAAATATAGACTATGGTCATTTCTTAATAGAAACCAAACTTCGGGCCAACAAGAAAAGGAAACAGACAGAAAATATAATGTCGCAGGATTTAAAGAAGAGCAAAATATGAGAACCTACTGAATGTAAGAATAAATTATTGCGTTTCCATAAGAGCTTCAAGCGTACTTCAAGTACAAATGTAAACGCATGTAGGGTTACCACTTTTTATTTTTGAAATATCAGAAATTTAACTACAAAAAAACTGATTTTAGAGTAAAAAGCCTACAAAGTAAAAAAGATTCTAATATTCTACCACTTTTTAAAACTTTATCAAGAACAAGTGATGCGATCTTTATTCGAATGATATAAAATAACTTACAGCAACTTTAGTAGCAGCAACTATCTGAATGTACTGCATTGTACCGTATAAAAGCACAAAATAAAATTATACTTCTATCAAAAAATATTTTCATGGTAAGTACTATTTTTATACTTATCATATGAAGAAATTTGTTTTGGAAAGTCTGGTTTCGTTAAACATAATAATATGTGAAGCCGTGAAAGCGCAAGGTCCATTCCAGTTCTTGTATGTTGACTACATGGGCCCGTATCCTAGAATAAAAAGAGGCTATACGGCGGTCTTCGTTGTTTTGGACGCCTTCAGAAAATTCATGTTCCTTCACACCGTATTTGCTGAAACCTCTAACGCAGCTTTCTCGGGCACCGTATCTTCGTTTTCGGTGTCCTAGAGACGAAAGTTTCTAATATTTCACCTTCCAAGGAGTTCCAAATCTACGCGGCTCACCCTAACGCTTCTGAAGGCGGAAATCGATAGAGTGGGTCGTCCATCGGTACTTCCCCCTACCAGGCCCTCTTCGGATACCCAGAACTCTTCATGGATCAACATATCCGGTGCTGAAAACCCTGGGAATTCTGAGAGAGATAAACATTGCGTGTTAGTGGCTCGTGTACAAGCACTACCCGAGTGAATAGATCACCAACTTGTTGCGTCGCTGAAAGACATGATGAACGCAATAACCCATCGAGTCTTAGCCTCCTCAATTTTCATCTTTCAACGTTTACAGTCCCTTGCGGTTACGACAAATTCTTGCTAGGGAGCATCTTGCTAGGTCTTTTCTAAAGTTTTTCCACCAGCGTGTTTTTGGTCGTCAAACGGGGAGGTTTCCAACAAGATTGTCCAATTGCCATAACTGTTCGGTTCCCGAACGGTCGATCTATTTCTGATGTTGATATTCATTGGCGTAGCTAGGGACTGTTCCTAGGGGGCAGCCAGACAGCTGATCTCTGCAAATTTTTATTTTTTTTTTCTATTTTTTGTTTGCCGACCTAAAACTCTTCCAAATAGCGATTTTCAGAGAAATTGAATCGTAATTGCCCAAATCGTACCCCGACATTGGCGCCGACATTTTGAATTTTCAAATTTTGACCCCAGATTTGTCATTTGTTACCTTAAAAACCCACCAACACCGATTTTCAATGGATTCAGAAGCCATTTGCAAAATTCATTCGCCATATTGGCGCCGCCCATTTATAACTTTCAAATTTTAACCACAGAATCGTCATTTGTGGCCCTAAAAGTACCCCGATATCGATTTTCAATGAATTCAGAATCAGAACACATTTGCCAATAATATCCGGCGGTGCCAATACCATTTTGAATTTTCAAATTTTGACCACAGTATCGTCATTATTTTATGTGGCATGGTCAAGCTCAGGAATCACCCTTTGTACCACTAGACCGTCATGTCGTTCAACTCATGGTGCAATGTCTAGTAGTAAGCTTGACCTAAAAATAGAAAAAGAATAGGAACGGTCAAGGGTAGTCTGAGGGATGCATAAGGAGAAGGCAGTGAGCCGCGCTACTGCACTACTGGGGTGTTCTATGAATAGGTACATACATCTATTTTTTAACAACAGTCATAACCGTCAGGGCTAGCGAGAGACAGTCTTATTGGAGTGTTATGCCTCCTGAAACAAGCGAATTCCACTAACTAGCCGACAAAGGCTGTGACGCCAACAGTACCAGACTACCAGGTGAACAAGGAGGTGCACCGACCGCTAGATGAAGACCCTACCTAAGTGGAAATTTGGTACCCTATTATTAACCGGTTAAGCCGACAGGATGCCTTATTAGGGCTCATAAACCCTTCGATACCGATTTTCAATGGAATCGGAACACGATTGACAAATTCATATCTTGGAACCGCCTTCTTGTTTTTTTAAATTGTCAGATTGCATTGTCACAGGAACTCAATGTGTATGCAAAGTTTCATAAGAATAGGTTTAGTAGAAGTAACTAAAAAAGCTGTCGCAAGATTTGATGAAAATATATTAATATACGAGGTCAAGCTAAATAAAACCCTGATATCAACTAAAGCATGCCCTGAGCGTGGCATGACAATGGCTATAAAATGCCTGACATGTGAAATACTGACGAATTGTAACCCTAAACGCAAGTAGCTCGACTTGTGTCGATCAAAAAGATTTTTGTGATCGGCTTGAGTGTGACAAACTTAGTTTTAACTAAAAGCTCACCGAACAAAATATCATTTTTTTTTATATGGAAAAACCAAGCTTAGGTGTAAACCCTTTGTACTACCAGTCCGTCATGTCGTTCAGTTCATGGTGCAATGTCTAGTAGTAAGCTTGGTTTGAAGAATAGAGGAGAATAGGAAAGGTTAGAGGGGGTCTGGAGGGTGTAGAAGAAAATGACGATGAACCTCACGTTTAAACTCTAAGGTGTTGTACGAGTTCGGAAATACTGACTGCGGGAGATTATTCCACAGTCGAGTTGTTCTATTCATAAACGAACTTCTAAACCGTATTGTGCGTGAAAGGGGGGGCTGTAAGGTATGAGGGTGAGCCGAGAGGGCTAGACTTGTGTTGCGGGAAAAGTATTGCCGTGAAGGCAGGAGGTCCTGAATTTCAGTGGAACAGTCGCCATGGTAATAGCGATAAAGTATGGAGAAGGCTGCTACATTCCTACGGTGGCTTACGGTGTCTATGAAGGCGCGAAAGGGGCCATCACCAATGAGTTTGAGGGCACGATTTTGCACCTTGTCGAGACAAGCCAAGGTGGTTTTTGGGGCGCCTGCCCAGATATACGAGTTGTATTCGAGGCGCGACCGAATGTAGGATTTGTATATTGTAGCCAATGCGGCTGGCTGGAGGAGGAACTTGCATCTCTTGAGAAATCCAAGGCATTGGGAGGCTTGTTTTGCGATTTGATATATGTGATCATTCCATCGCAGATGCTCCGTTAAAGTTACCCCTAGGATGTTGAGAGTTGAGTCAGCCGTTAGATTCTCTTTATCCACTGAGATAGGAGGAAGGTCGGTACAATTTTTGTTAGAGATCAGACAGTACTTCGTTTTTGTGGCATTGAATTAGACGCGGTTCATTTCGCCCCAATGAAGAATCGATTCGATATCCCGGTTGATCGAAGTCGACATCTGTTGACGGTGGTAAAGACAAGGTCTGGCACGTGCTTGTCTTATATTGTCGAAGGAGTAAGAGAAATTCAGAGTACCGTCATCAGCGAAGCAGTGAAGTGGGTTGGAGGGGATTGAGAGCAGATCATTAATGAAAATTAGAAAAAGTGCGGGTGAAAGAATTGACCCCTGGGGAACTCCGGCCGAAATGACATGTGGGTTGGATTCGACGCCGTCCAATACTACCTTGATTGAACGGCCTGAAAGAAAGCTCTTAATCCAGTTCCTTAGAACTAAGTGTATACCAATAGCAACTTGCAATATCCTTGTTATATACGCAAGTGCATGCATAAAGAAAATATAATTTAATGTGTTTGCATAATTTGCTAAACGCTAAGGTAAAAAATGGGAATTAGTTAACGATTAAACTAAACTTACCTCAGCTAATATATTGTTCGACGTGAAGAGCATAACTACAGTAATAACATGTGGCATTATCCAAAGAAAAAAAATAATTAACATAAAATATTGTTCACTGTAACTTTCTTCTAAAATCGCCAGAAATATATAATAACATGTTGAAGCGATAGACAAGAACATGAAATTAACATAAAAGAATAATGGTATACCAAAAATATCATTTAGATTTTTTGAAATAAATAAAATCTCACAAACGATTTCCAATAACCAATTAATATCACTTAAGTTCACTGGTTTATTAGAAAAATATAAAAATCTATTATTTATCACTTTTATAAAATTTCGTAATGACATATTTAACATTAGAATAAACGAAACACTTGAACCCATCACAATGTATGCAAAATAATAGTAAATAAACATTATCATTGTATTCCAATCGAATTTGAAGTAGAAAAACAGTGATATGTGAATTATTATGAAGAAGAATAACCCAAGAAATATATGACAAAAAAATAGTTTCATTCTTATACTTTCATCAATTTTGTTAATTTTTCGTAATTTTTCATTTAATTTCAACATTCTATGAATAGTTTTAAAATGCTGTTCATATTTCAATGTAAACCAAAAAATTATAATAATTTGAACAGCAACACCAAATCCCAATACTGAAACTTCCGTCCAATTAGCGGAAATGCTGTATTCCTCCCAGAAAAACATGCTGGGATTTGTTAGAAAGTGGTATAAAAGATATAAGTAGAATATTTCGAAGATAGTATTTGTTAGAAACATTTGGATTTTGTATTTTAATAGTATAGAAATATTTCCGGTTTCCTTATTGAAGTATATCGGCAAAATTCCGACTGTTCTCATTAAGAGCAAATATAAGCGAAATCCTCTGCAAATTTCCATTTTACTGCTAACGTTAACCTAACGTATTCAATTAGAATAATGTTCTACTTTGTACATTATGTACTTCTAATCAATTTGGGGGGTTACAGAGGTCTAATTTTCAAAGTATGTTTTTCTTGGTAACAATAGCAGGGCATTCAAACCTTAGAACCGTCCATACTCTTCCCAACGTATTTCCGTCTTTGGGGAATTGTACTCCCCCACGTTGGATATTTTGCATCAATATTGAATAAATTAAATAACATGTTAATATTATTACTTTTATTGAAATATATTATTATTTATTAACAGAACTTCGATTACGAAACTACAGGTTTAATTCATTACAAAATTCAAATATATTATTATGGTATGAAACAATCATTCATCATTGCGCTCCTTTAATCCCTCATGGGACATAGGGCGGAAACAGTTGCCCTCCAGCGGATTCTGTTTTGCGCGACAGCTCTCAGCTCCGACCAGGATCTCCCAGTTGTTGCGGCTTCTGCTAGTAGAGTTCTCCTCCACGTTGTTCTAGGTCTTCCGACTCGACGGGATCCTTGCGGATTCCATTCGAGGGCCTGTTTGGCTAGATTTTCGTTTTCGCGTCGCAAGGTGTGGCCAACCCAATTCCATTTCCTTCGTCTGATTTGGTCGTCTATCCTTTCTTGGCCGGCACGGCGCCATAGTTCTTCGTTTGAAATTCTATCCTGCCAGCGGATTTTTAGGATACGACGCAGGCATCTGTTGATGAAGACTTGTAGGCGCCCTGTGATGAATTGGGTGACTTTCCATGTTTCGCAGCCGTACAAAAGTACTGCCTTAACGTTGGAGTTGAACAGCCGCAATTTGGTGTTAGTTGAGATCTCCGTTGATCTCCATATGCGGAACAGGCATGCATATGCGCCTCGTGCTTTATTTATTCTGGAACTGACATCTTCTGCACCGCCATTTTCGGTAATAATACTACCGAGGTAGCAGAATTTATCGACCAGTTCCACGTCACGGTTATTCAGCGTAGTCCGTTCAATGGTGTTTGCATTTATCCGCATTTCTTTAGTTTTAGTCGGATTTAGCCTTAAGCCTGCTGGGCTACTTTCTGTTGCCAAATTGTTTAACATGTTTTTGAGGTCCTGGTGTCTGTGGGCCAGCAAATAGATATCATCGGCGTAGTCGAGATCCTTAAGGCGGTCTACCAAACCCCATTGTATGCCGCCTGTTCTATTATCTAGAGCGCCGACAAGGATGTCATTTATTACTATAAGAAATAGTAAAGGCGAGAGTAGGCATCCTTGTCGTACTCCTGAGCTCACCTCGAAGCTGTCGGATAATTTTCCATTATGGAGAACTCTGCATTTGGAATTGTTATATAGGGCTTTTATCACGTCGCCGTAGTGCCTGCCATATAAAGCTCCTATTGACCGAGTCGAACGCTTTCTCATAATCTACGAAAGCAAGGTAAAGGGGAGATCGGAATTCAGTAGACTGCTCCACTATTATTCGTAAGGTGTTGATATGATCAATACATGAGCGGCCCTTCCTGAATCCGGCCTGCTGCCTCCTAAGCGTTCGGTCTACTGCCTCACTTATCCTAGATAGTAATATATGGGACAAAATTTTGCCCACTGCAGATAGTAAACAGATGCCTCTCCAGTTGTCGCATATTGTTAGGTCCCCCTTTTTTGGTATTTTGACTATGATACCTTCCGTCCAATCCTCCGGAAAGGTACAGGTGTTCCATGCTATATCTAGGATTGGCTGAAGCGCATCTGCTATGAGGCTTGAATCGGCTTTCAACAATTCTGGTGGGATGCCATCTTTTCCAGCTGCTTTACCATTGGCCATCGCATGAATTGCGGTTACTATTTCCGTCTTGGATGGGGCCCGGGTGGTGATTCTTATTGGCTGAGCATTGTTGATGTTTTCCTGAGGTTCCTGTGTAAATGAACCATTCAGGGCGGCGAAGAAGTAATCTCTCCATCTTTGGAGTTGCTCCTCGTCGCTGCACAGCAGCCTTCCATCCGCACTCTTAACGGCATGCTTTTTAGTAGAGTGCTTTCCCGAGAGCTGTTTAGTGATTTGGTACAGCACCTTACTGTTGCCTGTGTTTGCCGCGTTTTCCGCTTTTTCTGCGAGCTCATTTATCTGCTGCCTTTTATCACGCCGGACACTCCTCTTTACCTCCCGGTGTAATTGGGAGTATTCCCGTTCCAGTTGGTAACGTCTTTCGGGGTCGCTTGTAGAGTTTACGTTATTTTTTAGGGTTCTCCTGCGTTCTATTTTTTGCCAGGTTGTGTCCGAGATCCAGTGTTGCTGGTTTCTTTGGACATAACCGATGCTCGTTTCCGCAGCCGACAATATTGCGCCCTTTGTCCTACTCCACAGCTCTTCAATATTTGTGTCGTCAGAAACGATTTGCTGATTTAATATTTGTTGAAGGTTTCCAGCAAATTCCCGCTTTTTGACGCTCTCCCGCAGAAGATCTACGTTGAACCGTCTACGGTTTATAGCATCGGTTTGTACGTTTCTGATTGCGGCGATTTTAAGGCGAATAGTTGCTACTACCAAATGGTGGTCGCTTCCAGTGTCTGCTCCCCTGAAACTCCTGACATCCTCAAGGATAGTTCTCCATCTGCGGCTGACGGCCACATGATCTATCTGATTTCTCGTTCTACCATCGGGCGATACCCAGGTCTCTTTGTGTATCTTCTTGTGACAAAAGTAAGTTCCACCTACCATGAGTTGGTGGGAGCTACAGAAGTCAACGAAAAGCTCACCATTGTTATTGGTAACTTGGCTTAGACCTTGATTTCCAATTGTTTGTTCAAGGCCGATGTTGTCACGGCCGATCTGTGCGTTTAAGTCACCCATTAATACAATGATATCTACCCTTGTAATAGAGCGAAAAACCTCATTCAGCCGCAAATAGAACTCGTCTTTGATGTCATCTTCAGGGTCTTCAGTTGGAGCATAGCATTGGACTACCGTAGTACTTCTTAGTCTGGTACGCAGGCGCACGGTAATAATCCTCTCAGAAACTGGTGACCAGCTAATGAGACTGGACCTGGCTTCTTTGGTGAGTATTACACCAACGCCACTCCTACGGCTTTCAGTTTCGTTTCTCCCAGAATATAAAAAGGACTCACCATTTGGGCAGATATGTTCCCCCGCATCGGGCCATCTGGTCTCACTAAGTCCCATGATCTTGATTTTATATCGATTCATCTCGTTGAGGACTTCATCCAGCCGTCCCTCAGCCAGCAGTGTTCTCACATTCCATGATCCGATTCGTGTCCTTGTTCGAAAAGCAAAGGTCGTCGTCGTGTTTTCCATCCGGTTCCGAGGCATTGTTTGCCGATTCGTAGCAATGGTGTTTTTTATGGGAGCGGGTTGCTAACCCTCAGCCCAACCGACTTAAAGCTCTGTTTTGTGGCGCAGAGAGCTCGCCATTCGCCCGTCTCCCGTTAGCTCCTTCCGAAGAAGTACCCCAGGTGGCACCGCGGGGAGGTGGGATTAGGACTTGCTAACAGGTCTGTGTTCGTCTGCAGTGACTTTTCTCGGGTTTTGGCAGAGGTGGCAAATCGGGTACCACTACTTTCCGAGGTCTTTGTTAGCTGTTTGCCCCCCTAGCTTAGGAGTGCCTTAAAGCTTTTAGTGCCTCTCTCGTCTTAGAATAGAGTTAGACTTAGGTCTCTTACGTGCCTGAAGTACATTGTTCGGGATTCAGCCCGGTTGGGCAATTTCACCAGAACTAGCAACAGGGCTTTTATCAACGTTAGGCGTTTCACCTCACTAGCTCACTGGCCCGCGTAGCATGTCGCCTTTACTAGCATTACACTGTGGGGCGTTTTCACTGCCCTTGCCGCATAGCGGAAAGTAATATAGTAAGCGATTCGATATCGATACGAGAATGCGATTAGTTATCGGCTCGAGCAAGCGATCCGATATCGTGCTCCGCTTTTATTGCCGTTCGTCAGCGAATCGCTTACGAGTTCGATATCGAAGCAAGCTTTCGCTTTTGGCGAATTGTTTCCGAATCGAAATGTTTGCAGGGTTCCCATTCAAAGAAATTCCCCAAAACCGGAAATTATGCCAAAGGGTACCCCTTGGGATAATTTTGGCCAATTTTTCGAAAGCGCTGCGATTTGAATGAATGGGGCATCGTTGGAAAGGGCTCGCTCCCCCCGAACTTAGCGAGACCAGTTGAGTTTGCCAAAAAATACCTAGGGGTTCGGGAGTTATGCCACATTTTGTGAATTTCCAAAGGAGGGCTGCGAAATGCCCATTATCTCGGGAAATACTGGTCAGCCCGGGATGGGATTGAATTCACAGTCTCCTGGAAGGTACCTAAAAATTTCTCATTCAAAAAAGGGCCGGTCCAGAAAGAGGGTGTTCATAGCATCTTGTAGAGCCGGCTTAAGAGTGAAAAAAATACTGAAAAGCGAGGTAATGCTGACTGAAAGAAAACGAACTGCAAACGGAAAAGAGCAGTACTGCCAACCTAGTTGCATTTGGAATTACAGTAAAATCATTAAACAAGTTTTTTCATCGTTAGACCGTGATCAGAGAGCTTCTCAGTTCCGCTGAAGTTCAGTCATCTTTAATTCAAGACCTTTTCACCTTCATCGTGGTCTTGAGTGGGGTATATTCACAAAAGGCCTAAATTAGCCGGGTTGTCCCGTACTTAAAAAACATGAACCAATGTGGACAATAAAAAAAAATAGTCTTTTATTTTTACACACTTACCAATTCTGATTGTATATTTTTCAAAAATAGCTTGATAAATAGGATCAATTGGGAACTTGTCCAAAAACTACAACAAATTATTAGCTGATATTCCTTGTCTAGATCATCCTCTAATACAGTCAAATGTATATAATATATAACATTTGCTAACTGAAGAAACATATAAGTCACATAAAGAAACATTGGAAAGCAAAACACTTCACTAATTTCTTTACAAATCAATTGAACATCACATTCCCACTCTACAAGTTTTCTTACGGTGCTAACTTTGAACATTTTACACTTATTTAATAAAATTATTTTGAAATTATTATTAATAACTTTTATATAATCACATAATATAATGATTAAATATAAAATATATGAAAAACTTGAGGACATTGTTATATATTGAAGTGCGTAAAAAAGTATTAGTTTCATTTTAACCGTGGATGATACTGCGTAATAGGCATAGATTGATGATATATTGATAATTCCGAATATAAAGTTAATAATGAAAATTTTTCTACCACTAATTATGCATTTATTTCTATTTTGTTGTAATTTTGTTCCGATTAGTAATATTTTATTAATTGTATTTATATGTTTTGGTCCTTTCAACATAAACCAGAATGTTGTTAACAATTGGCAAACACATGCATAGCATATTTCTCCTAAATCACTAATATTTGCTGAAAAGCTATAACCTTCAGCAAAAAATTCCGTTGGATTTAAAATTGTGAAAGTTATAAAATAAATAGAAAATATTTCTATTAAGCCACTTATGGCTAGAGCGTAGATTTTATCACTGAAGGTACTTTGAAAGATGTAACAAAATTGATTGTAAGATATTGGAAAAATTCCAGCGAATTTCAGGTAAATACAAAATAATTGAAAATCTTCTCTTGTTGCCATGTTAATCGAAATTTTGATTTATTTGATAGAAATAATAGAGGAGAATTTATACTAATTTAGATTACACCTAGCTAAGCCTTTTTGATATTAATGGCCTTCAAGTCAAGTCCTCGGTGATTTTTACTGCGGTAACTGGTAATTACTACTATGAATAATTGATTTATTAAATTGATTATGCTAAAAATTATATATTATTTCTAGCTACACTATGTGCTATGAAGAAGAGAAGGAGATGTTTTATTAGTTGATGTTTTACTATTACAGGGCCCTATTCTGATTCTCACTTTCACGGCGAGTGACTACCCAAGACACAATTTTACATTACACTTTTTATTTGAAAATAATTGAAAATTGATTTTGTCTTGGATTGTCACTCGCCGTGAAAGTGAGAATCAGAATAGGGCCAACAAGCAAATAGTTAATGGAGATGGCAGTGGATAAAATTCGTGAATTTTGCTGCTGGTAAGAAAAAAAGCAAAAAATAATATTTTATTAAAATTTGGAATAAAAAGTGTATATGAAAACCTGAACAATAATTTGGGGCCTGAAACAGTTTACAAATGTGTAAAGGATATAAATAGGGTATAAATACTAGCTAAAGCTAAATAGCTAAAGAAAATGCAGAGTGAAGGATCTTTTAATCTAATACTTCCGGAGCAAGAGGCGGTGAAGAGAAGTGCGGCTGAAATCCCGGCGGGCGGGAATGGTGGTCCTTATCCCAGTAATAATGCCCCATAAAGTGGGCAGCTTGACGATGCAAAGTGAAAATGCCCTAAAGTTACTGGGGCGCAATAACAAATGTGTGAAGGAAGTTTGTGACGGACTTGAATTTAATGATGGTGACCGCGTAAATTTAATTACTAAGTTATACACAATGTCACACAACAACTTCCGGCACGATCGAAACGATCTCTCGGAACACTCTATCGATCACTGGCCCCTGTGATGAAAGTCGAGTCGTGATTCGTGACAAGTTTTTTGAGTTGAAGAAGGTGACATTTCAATCGAATTTCGATTTTCAGCATAGTGGTCTAGAGTGCTGCCGTGCAAAGGGCAAATGACCTATATGCAAAAAGCTCGATTCGAGAAAAACGCGATCAAAGTTTTCAAAATACATGAAACCCAAGCAAATAAACCCAATGTTCAAGGTGATAACTTTTAATTTAAAAGAACAATCAGTCTTAAATTTTTTTTTAGGATAAATATAAATATTTTACATCCAAAAATGCATACAAAGCCATTTTCACCTATAATGCATATAGGTCATTTGTCCTTTGCACGGCAGATGTGGAAGTGCTAAGTTCGAGTTTAGCCCCCCTATGCTGAAAGTCGCAGTTCGACTGAAACGTCACTTTCTTTCTTCTTCAAGTTCTCTCACGGGTGGGTGCAGGAAATTACACAAATTTACGCAATTGAAAATTCTGTAAAAAGCACCACATCCACTTATGGCACGCCATGCAAGTGAGAATTTATTATAATTGATTTTAATAAAGTAGATGCTAACATGAAAAGGTATGCCGAAAATTGCGTCGGCATGCCCTTTCATATTCATGCGCCACTGTTATAGAGGCAACCGCACTTGCTACTCTGATACATATATGAATCAGAGCACACAAACGTAGATACTATGTAAGGAATATACGGGGGCACAGTTCTCTCGAACGTTTATATAAAAGCCCCATTCTTATACAGGCCGCCGGCAGGCCGTAGCCTAAAGGGTTTTCACCTTGAGGCCTTGTATAACCACAGACTCACCAGCCGCAGGTCAGGAGAACTGACAAAAACTTGAATACTGTGGGTATCAATCGTCAGACCGAGCCTGAAGATCCGTGAAGATTTTTGCACTTGCATTCGATTTTGGCATCATCATCATAGGGAATTATGAGGTCACCTCCAATGTTAGTCAGATGCCTCAAGTCCTCATCATTTCAGTCAGACTGAGTAATGTGTGGCCTTCATTGGGCCGTACCTGCCGGTGGCCTGTATATGAATGAGGGCCTTAAAGCTGCTTTATCAAAAGTTTTTACTACACAAATTAAATTATTTTCATGTAAAATGTTTTTTTTTGTGACACGCTTAATGTGCAATAGTTTTAATCATCTGTTTTGTGACACGCCAATGTACTTGGGTTGACGGCCGTTGCGTTAGAATGCTTAAGGATGTTGTTGTTTTTATTCTTAATTCTCCCTTATGCTGTTCTTTTTATTTTCTTTTCCTAGCAAAATGTAGACAAAAAACAACAACCACACTGCTGTCAAAAAGGTAACGACGTTTTCACCAGATTTTTGTTGGTTGGATGTTGACCCATGTGAAACTTCACATTCAATTATTTGTCCCATCCAGTGAGTGTTTGTGTCTTTTTCCATTATCCTTCCCTGCATTCAAAAATGAACAGCTTATGGGGCGCAATATGGCATAGTGCACCGGGCGCCAAGAACTCATGCAGGGCCGACGCATATGGCGTGCCTTTACAGGCTTTTCGTGGTTTTTGTGAGTACACTTCAGGCAAAGTTAAGGCAATTCTGGCAGGCATACAATAAGCTGTTGGAATCTGAGAACGTCTACAATGCAAATAAAAATTCTCAATATCAATGTGAATTTGTTTCGCTCGCGTGAGCTGCCATTAGTTTCTTCAAATGAGCTCAAAGATAAAAATCCTCATTTCGATCTCTTGGTGGAGGCTAGACTCCAGCCCAAGCAGTAATCCTATTGTAGCACTACAAATTAATCAGAAACGATAACGGCAGGGGGCGGCGGTTGCTGGCCTTGACACCCTCAAATTTGAAAGAGTGGAGTTTTCCACATCAATAGCATGTACGAGTTTCGTTTGCTAGCCTGTTGGGTGGTCGACCTCGTAAAATGGGTAGTGGGTGCGATATACAGGGTGTATTAGTGAAAATGTCGAAACGCCTGGCTGTGGATAGGTTTTGGATAGACGAACAAAAATCGTATGAGTGAGGGGGAGTCATAACGGTTTAGCCGCTAGGACGTTTTGAAACTTTTCTGGTAGAAGTCGCCAAATTCAATTAATTTTGTTTTTTTTTTCACTAAAATTTCAACTTCAACCAGCTTTTTCTCCAAAAAATACCTAATTAACCAATATTGTTGAAGTTAAACAATGCGGATTGTCCATTTCCTTTTCTTAAGCTAATTCATAGCTTTCTGGTTAACAGATTTGGAGTGATACAGATCAACGACTCTCTATCGCCCCCACTCCACTGGAGTGCCAGAGGGATCGATACTAGGCCTAAGCTGTTTAACATTTTTATACATGACCTTCCTCATACCTACGGGCTTGCCAACATAAATTGCCTCCAATATGCGAATGATACTTTGGTCCTGGCGGCCAATGTATCACCAATGTAGATATGATCCTTGAATTCTTGAATACTTGATCCCACATCGTGAGAATGATAATGATATATTGAAATTAAGGGGGGGGGGATATAAAAGCTGTTTTGAACAGCACTGCAAAAAGGTAGGGGGCAGATTGTCAGGACCGCGACCTATTTTAGCAACATGAGGTATTATAAAAGCAACCGTTGTTAGCCTTGTATATACGCGAGTACTTGCATAAAGAAAATGGTTGAAGTGTTGGAAAAAATATAATTTAATGGGTTTGAACAATTTTTGCTAAGGTAAAAAAGGATAATTTTTAACTTTTAAACTAAACTTACCTCAACTAATATATTGTTCGAGACGAATAGCATAACTACAGTAATAACTTGTGGTATTACCCAAAGAAAAAAAACTATTAACATTAAATATTGTTCACTGTAACTTTCTTCTAAAACTGCCAGAAATACATAACAACATGTTGAAGCGACAGCCAAGAACATGAAATTAACATAAAAAAATAATGGTAAACCAAAAATATCATTTAGATTTTTTGAAATAAACAAAATTTCACAAACGAATTCTAATAACCAATTAATATCACTTGAGTTCACTGGTTTATTAGAAAAATTAAAAAATTTCTTATTTATCACTTTAATAAAATTTCTTAATGATATATTTAACATTAAAATAAACGAAACACTTGAACCCATCAAAATGTATGCAAAATAATAGAAAACAAACAAAATCATTGTAGGCCAATCGAGTTTGTAGTAGAGACACCGCGATGTATTAATTATTGCGAAGTAGAATAGCCCAAGAAATATATGACAACAAAATAATTTCATTTTTATATTTTCATCAATTTTGTTAATTTTTCGTAATTTTTCATTTAATTTCAATATTCTACGAATAGTTTTAAAATGCTGTTCATATTTTAACGTAAACCAGAAAATTATTATAATTTGAACACTAACACCAAATCCCAATACTGAAACTTCCGTCCAATTAGCGGAAATGCTGTATTCCTCCCAGAAAAACATGCTGGGATTTGTTAGAAAGTGGTATAAAAGATATAAGTAGAATATTTCGAAGATAATATTTGTTAGAAACATTTGGATTTTGTATTTGAATAGTATAGAAATATTTCCGATTTCCTTATTGAAGTTTATCGGCAAAATTCCGACTGTTCTCATTAGAAGCAAATATAAGCGAAATCCTTTGCTAATTTCCATTTTACTGCTAACGTTAACTTAATCAATTAGAATAATGTTTTACATTGTACATACTTCTAATCAATTTGGGGGGTTAAAGAGGTCTAATTTTCAAAGTATGTTTTCATGGTAACAATAGCAGGACATACAATTAATCAGAGCAAACAAGCCATTTGTTTAACACCTTTTCATTTAGTGAACATTTGCCTAACAACTTCTGGACGAGGAAGCACCTTTCCTTTCAAATCTGAGTTCAGTCGAGTGGTAACTTTTTAAGTAGCGACTGTATTCCTCATAATAGGAAAACTTGGCTCCAACAAAATAGGAAGACTTGGCCACTGAAAAAAAAAATTGGTAAAAGAGTACGAAATTTTAAGTCAATTTGAAGCCAGTACATACTTCCTCCAACGAACACAATGATTCATTTGCGATATCTGGATTGAAGGATTCCTTATCAATCTCAAGTTCGTATCACAACAGAATAGCATTGAAAGGTCCTGTGAATATATTTTCAATTAGCACATTTTCATCAGGATGTTCATTTGTTAGACATAATGATAGTTCTTTCGACAACAGTTGACTTGACTGGTGGTTTTTTTAGGGGAACAAATTAAACTTGTAAGTAAAAGGGATTTGGTGTCTTATTGGGAGTGATGTGCAATTTGGTGGCGGTTCCTCGGATATAATGCCTTCAACATCTCACCCTAAATCTCTTAGAACCACCTTGTGAAAGAGACTATATATATGCTACAATAATGTAGGAACGAACTGACTTACGTGAATAAATTCAAACCCCAATGACGGGCGAATTTGAATCTCTTTCAAAATTGAGTTCGTCTCTTTACCAGATTGAAAAGATGGTTGATGGCGACTACTGGAAGATCCAAATGAGGTCGGTCCTCATACATTCTGAAATGTGGTGTTATGTGCCCGGAACAATAATCAAGCCAGAAAATCTCACCGATGCAATAACTTGGACTGCGAAGGATGAGAAGGCCCTAACCACAATTTTACTTAGTGAAAAATCAGCGCACCTAATCCATATTAAAAATTGCAAAATATCCATAGAAGCTGGGACAATATTGGAAGAAGTGCACCAACCGAAAGGGCCAGCCAGGAAAGTTACACCTTTCAAACAATTATTGGGATTGAAAATGAAGGAAGGCACATCTATGTATGTCCGACCACCTGGAATAATTTTTTTGATGTTCATGAAAAATTAATTAGGAATAGAGAAACAAAAATATGTTATACTGAGAAGAATTTTCTATGGATGAAAGTGATGTAAGGGATGAATCCGCTAAATTAAAGTATACTGAAGCCGGAATGATTGGTGCTGCCGCTGATGATGGATATTCTAGCTCGTACTGCTACATTTCTATAGCCCAAACCTAAATGGGAAGTGAAGTGTAGTGAAGTAAGCTACCATTGCATATGAATGTATGAGATTAACCAAAATAAAGGAAGTAAGTGGTAATTACATCTACTTCAGTGGAATTTACGTCTACTTCACTTCTGCATTACTTTTCATTTAGGTTTGGCCTTATGGAAGAAGACTCCGGAGGTGGAAAATAGGGATTGCAGCTAGAGCTGCTGTTCGACATTGCACTCTATACAAAAAAATAGATTGTCGAACAGTACAAAGGGGCTTTCCCTAAGCCTCTAGTCTATCACATAAACAAAATAATTTTACCGAAAGTCAAAGAATACTGCGATCGCAAAAGAAAAATATAAATTACAACAGTTACGTGGATAGTTACCAAAATGTTATTCCTGCAAATCCTATGACAGTACAAGATTGTGCATGTGAAGATGCTGACAGAAATGGGTTCAGCCAATGATTGCAGAATCTTCTTCTTCTTTAAACTCCTTTAATCCTTCATGGGACATAGGGCGGAAACAGTTGCCCTCCAGCGGATTCTGTTTTGCGCGACAGCTCTTAGCTCCGACCAGGATCTCCCAGTTGTTGCGGCTTCTTCTAGTAGGGTTCTCCTCCACGTTGTTCTAGGTCTTCCTACTCGACGGGAACCTTGCGGATTCCAGTCAAGGGCCTGTTTGGCTAGATTTTCGTTTTCGCGTCGCAAGGTGTGGCCAACCCAATTCCATTTCCTTCGCCTGATTTGGTCGTCTATCCTTTATTGGCCGGCACGGCGCCAAAGTTCTTCATTTGAAATTCTATCTTGCCAGCGGAATTTTATGCCTAATCTCCAATGGGAAAACCAACCACGAACCAACCAACCAAAGTGCTGCTTCCTATTCCTTCTCATTGTAAATTGAATTATCCGTCTCGCTCGTGTTTTGGTCGGCATGGGTTAACTTTTCGTATGTGTTAGTTAAACCATTTGAGTTGCCACATGAAATTCAGCGGGAAATTTAGTACAAAAAATGCCAAAAATCAATGCATGAATGACGTTAATTGGTTTTTGCAATATCCCGCCAAAAAATTTGTCAACAGAAAAGTCTAATCTAGTAATAATATAACAAAACAGACATTTCTGACAATTCACATCTACAATGATAGAAATGTGTGTTAACACATTTTGTCAGCTAATTCAGCCTACTGGTACGTGGTTGGTTCGTGGTTGGATTTCTCATTGGAGATTAGGCATTAGGATACGACGAAGGCATCTGTTGATGAAGACTTGTAGGCGCCCTGTGATGAATTGGGTGACTTTCCATGTTTCGCAACCGTACAAAAGAACTGCCTTAACGTTGGAGTTGAACAGACGCAATTTGGTGTTAGTTGAGATCTCCGTTGATCTCCATATGCGGGACAGGCACGCATATGTGCCTCGTGCTTTATTTATCCTGGAACTTACGTCTTTCAGTTCCACGTCACGGTTATTCAGCGCTGTCCGTTCAATGGTGTTTGCATTTATCCGCATTTCTTTAGTTTTAGTCGGATTTAGCCTTAAGCCTGCTGGACTACTTTCTGTTGCCAAATTGTTTAACATGTTTTTGAGGTCCTGGTGTCTGTGGGCCAGCAAACAGATATCATCGGCGTAGACGAGATCCTTAAGGCGGTCTACCAAACCCCATTGTATGCCGCCTGTTCTATTATCTAGAGCGCCGACAGAAATAGTAACGGCGAAAGTAGGCATCCTTGTCGTACTCCTGAGCTCACCTCAAAGCTGTCGGATAATTTTCCATTATGGAGAACTCTGCATTTGGAATTGTTATATAGGGCTTTTATCAATTCTATTATTTTATCAGGCAATCCACGTCGCCGTAGTGCCTGCCATATAAAGCTCCTATTGACCGAGTCGAACGCTTTCTCATAATCTACGAAAGCAAGGTAAAGGGGGATCGGAATTCAGTAGACTGCTCCACTATTATTCTCAAGGTGTTAATATGATCAATACAGGAGCGGCCCTTCCTGAATCCGGCCTGCTGCCTCCTAAGCGTTCGGTCAACTGCCTCACTTATCCTAGATAGTAATATATGGGACAAAATTTTGCCCACTGCAGATAGTAAACAGATGCCTCTCCAGTTGTCGCATATTGTTAGGTCCCCCTTTTTTGGTATTTTGACTATGATACCTTCTGTCCAATCCTACGGAAAGGTACAGGTGTTCCATGCTATATCTAGGATTGGCTGAAGCGCATCTGCTATGAGGCTTGAATCGGCTTTCAACAATTCTGGTGGGATGCCATCTTTTCCAGCTGCTTTACCATTGGCCATCGCATGAATTGTGGTTACTATTTCCGTCTTGGATGGGGCCCGGGTGGTGATTCTTATTGGCTGTGCATTGTTGATGTTTTCCTGAGGTTCCTGTGTAAATGAACCATTCAGGGCGGCGAAGAAGTAATCTCTCCATCTTTGGAGTTGCTCCTCGTCGCTGCACAGCAGCCTTCCATCCGCACTCTTAACGGCATGCTTTTTAGTAGAGTGCTTTCCCGAGAGCTGTTTAGTGATTTGGTACAGCACCTTACTGTTGCCTGTGTTTGCCGCGTTTTCCGCTTTTTCTGCGAGCTCATTTATCTGCTGCCTTTTATCACGCCGGACACTTCTCTTAACCTCCCGGTGTAATTGGGAGTATTCCCGTTCTAATTGGTGACGTCCTTCCGGGTCGTTTGTAGAGTTTACGCTATTTTTGAGGGCCCTTCTGCGTTCTATTTTTTGCCAGGTTGTGTCCGAGATCCAGTGTTGCTGGTTTCTTTGGACATAACCGATGCTTGTTTCCGCAGCCGTCAATATCGCGCCCTTTGTCGTACTCCACAATTCTTCAATATTTGTGTCGTCAGAAACGATTTGCTGGTTTAATAATTCTTGTAGGTTTCCAGCAAATTCCCGCTTTTTAACGCTATCCCGCAGAAGGTCTACGTTAAACCGTCTACGGGTTCTAGCATCATGTTGCACGTTTCTGATTGCGGCGATTTTAAGGCGAATAGTTGCTACAACCAAATGGTGGTCGCGTCCAGTATCCGCTCCCCTGAAACTCCTGACATCCTCAAGAATAGTTCTCCATCTGCGGCTGACGGCCACGTGATCTATCTGATTACTTCTTGTGACAAAAGTAAGTTCCACCTACCATGAGTTGGTGGGAGCTACAGAAGTCAACGAAAAGCTCACCATTGTTATTGGTAACTTGGCTTAGGCCTTGGTTTCCAATTGTGTGTTCAAGGCCGGTGTTGTCACGGCCGATCTGAGCGTTTAAGTCACCCATTAAAACAATGATGTCTCCTCTTGGAATAGAGCGAAAAACAGAATATAACTCGCTTATGGAAAACGAGACGTGGAAACTGAAGGATTTACCTGAAAATCGAGAGCCCATCAAATCAAAATGGGTGTTTAGAATTAAAAAAGCTGTGGCAGTTGAACTTGATGTGAAGGTTCATCAACTAAACGTATCTACTCGTTTGTGTACTGTGGCTATAGTGATCTCTGGGCACCCGGCTGCATCCAGTTCTATAATGCCTTATCCTGAAATGCAAGCCCTTTACCACCAATACTCTCGCTTTTATGGATCAATTAAAATGCGGATATTTTGGCTGGACAGGGCTTTGATGGAACACATCGAAGTTTGCGACTTCTTTACTGTACAGTCACTTAAGGAATTATTGGGGCGCCGTAGAAAATATGTCAGGACATTATTGGCTTGATTACCCGACACTGTGCCCTGAATTACCTCTGCTCATTTTTTCTTTGGGGAGGTGCTGTCCGATTGTGTTGAACCTTTTTTTTGTTTATGTGGCAATGCTAGGCTCAGGAATCACCCCTTGTACTACCAGTCCGTTATATCGAATGTCACGTCATGGTGCAATGTCTAGCAGCAAGCTTAGTACGGTGGGGGAAATAGGTTAAGTGTTATGAGGGTTCGAAGAGGTGGGAAATACCGACTGTGAAAGATTGTTCCATAGTCGTGTAGTAAAATGGCAATAGTTGTTATCTCTGCTATAGTGAATGCATATAAAGAAAACGGCTTAAGTGTTGGAAAAATAATAATAAATTGGTTTGAACTATTTGCTAAAGGTAAAATTTTTACTTTTAAACTAAACTTACCTCAGATAATATATTGTTCGATGCGAAGAACATAACTACAGTAGTAAGTTGTGGTATTATCCAAAGAAAAGAGGTAACCATAAGTAATATATCATCACCATAACCTTCTTCTAAAATCGCCAGAAATATATAACAACATGATGAGGCGACACACAAGAAAATAAAATTAACATAAAAAAATAATGGTATACCAAAAATATCATTTAGATTTTTCGAAATAAATAAAATCTCACAAACAATTTCCAATAACCAATTAATATCACTTGAGCTGTTTTTCACTGGCTTATTAGTAAAAAATAAAAATCTATTATTTATCACTTTTATAAAATTTCTCAATGATATATTTAACATTAGAATAAACGAAACACTTGAACCTATTTCAATATAGATAAAATAATAGAAAATAAACAATATCATTGTCGGCCAATAGAATTTGAAGTAGAAAAATAGTGATATGTTAATTATTGTGAAGTAGAATAATCCAAGAAATATATGACAAAAAAATAATTTCATTTTTATATTTTCATCACTTTTGTTAATTTTCCGTAATTTTTCATTTAATTTCAATATTCTACGAATAATTTTAAAATGCTGTTCATATTTTAACGTAAACCAAAAAATTATAACAATTTGAACAGCAACACCAAATACCAATTCTGCTACGTCTATCCAATTAGCGGAAATACTGTATTCATCCCAGAAAAATATTCTTGGATTTGTTAAAATGTAGACCAAGAAATACAAGTGGAGCATTTCGAAAATAATATTTGTTAGAAACATTTGGATTTTGTATTTGAATAGTATAGAAATATTTCCGGTTTGTTTATTTAAGAATATCGGCAAAATTCCGACTGTTCTCATTAAAAGCAAATACAAGCGAAATCCTCTGCAAATTTCCATATTACTGCTAACGTTAACCTAATGTATTCAATTAGAATAATGTTCTACTTTGTACATACTTCCAATCAACTTGAGGGTTACGGATGTCTAATTTTCAAATTATGTTTTTCATGGTAACAATAGAAGGACGTACAATTAAGCCCAACAACGAAGCCAGTTGGTTAACACCTTTTCATTTAGTGACCTTTTGCCTAACAAGTTCTGGACAGTGAAGTTCTTTTCAAATGGGGTTTCAGATTTGAATTCAATAGAGCGACAGCTTTCTAAGTAGTCACCGAATTCGTCCAAATTGAAGTTCTTTTTGAAAACTTTTGTTATGTTAAAGTCCAGGCTTAGGAGTGACACATTGTCATAGTGCAATTTATTAATAGTTATCTTGGTTCGAAGAAAGGAATAGCTGCTAAAGGAAGAGGCGTTGGAACATGCGTTTGAACTCCTGAATGCTTTATGAGTTCTCACCAAAAAAAAGAAATTTACACGGAAATCACTGTAACAAAATCAACGCGGCTTTAATTTTTCAAAGTCGATATCCTCAAAAGCAACTGTCTGAGCTAGGCAGTGGTATTCTCGTTGGCGAGTGATGTGACTACGAGGGACGCGGTGGAATGAAATTGTCGATACCTACACACGTATCGAGGAAAATGTCACTTCACACGCCACCTTGCGACAATTGAATCCGAATTTTATCAATTTACTCGCCAGAAGTCTGTTATATTGGCCCATGTACTGAATGTCGAATCATATGACAGTCGCACGTAGTTGTCGATGTCGTCTCGCTTTTTAGTTGGTGTGCTGAGATTCGGGTGGCGTGACAAGTCGTTTTTGTTGAAGAAATTGTTGTTTCAGTCAAATTACGACTATCGGCACAGGGGTCAGAGAATGTAGGTGCTAAGTTTTTGTGTTTCGTGAGAAATAAACAATTTTAATTTGAACAATAAACATTTATAGTTTGAAGAATAAACATTTTTGAGTTTATGTTTCGCGAAAACAATTTGAGATTAAAGATGTTAAATTCTGCTGAGTTAGCAGTTCGGAATATGAAGATAGTAAACGCGAAGAATTGAAAATTTTATGTTATTATTTCATCCCAAACACTTGTAAAATTTGTCACCATGCAATTCTCAGCAATCTCCGGCCTTTAGCCACATCTGGATGGTTTTCTAAAATACGAATTGAATTATTTTCTGTTTGTAATTTTTATTCTGAAATTATTAAAAACTTAAAATTAAACGCAATAACAAATATGTATTTTCTAGTTTAAATGTCAAAATTTTACTGCCACTTTCAAATTTTCCATCTTTGTCACTAACGCAAACAGCCCGACCAAAAGTGACAACAAAACGACAATAAAAACGACTGTCAGCACACCAAATAAGCTGTCGTTTATGACAGTCGATTTTACACGACAAGAATCGACTATCAGCACACCGTTGTATTAGCTTCACTTCATATGACAGCAAATACGACATTCAGCACAGGGGCCATTGTCAATGAGAATACCAATTTAAGGTCGAAGTGACACATGTCACGTCACTCGACAATGAGAATTAGACTGAATGACGCAATCGACAAGGTTAGCAGGAGACAGCCTCGTGGGAGTGCTATACCTCCTGAAACAAGGGAATCTCCTTTAAAATCTTTATTGTTAAAATGAGTGATTTGACGACAGTACTTGCTATAATAGACAGAATGTTTCATTTCAGACCAAAATTAGTCCAGTCAAATGGTAGTTTTGACGGAACATAATTGCTGAAGTTTTTTTTCTTAATGATTCTATATGGTTTTTGAGGAGCTGAATCCGAATTTAAAGTTTCCTGCCTTGTAG
The DNA here is from genome assembly GCA_949987705.1 of Thereva unica. Lineage (NCBI taxonomy): Eukaryota > Metazoa > Arthropoda > Insecta > Diptera > Therevidae > Thereva > Thereva unica. The sequence goes on along the minus strand of OX465285.1, from coordinate 19,755,382 downwards.
GAGGTCAGCTTCACAACGAAAAACGTCAAAAAAATCACAAAATTAAAGAAGACCAAATGCACTAGTCAACTTTAATTTTCTGATGAGCAGTTTCGACGCTGAAAACAGTGATATTTTGGCTTTTCTGCGAAAACGTAAAAAACGCCTCAAAAGTGCTCACCAGAGCCGGAACCGGGTAGTCTAGCCATCTAGCTACCTAGCCTAGAGAAAAATTGGTTAGTTAATATGCAGCAAGATACATATTACATGAATAAATACCTTCTGTGGCCTCAGTTGCTTCAGACAGAGATTTTGCAAGGAGCTCGTCTAGGACCTCTTCCTCTTCTGTATCGAAATTATCGTTAATTTTGAAGCATGCTCCTTCACTTGGCTGGCACAGAATCGTGCAAACAGTCCTGCTTGCCTACACCTACAACGACCTCGGCAATCTACAGCATTTGCTTTGCTAGATATATGCTGAAGAAGCTTCTCGGGAGCCGGTGATTTTAGTGTGGTAATGGGAACCAACTCATTTTTTGTCAACTTCCACCCCAATGCTCTAGATCAGGGGTTCCCAACCTTTCTGTGGTGCGGGCGCATTCGAGATTGCAAAACAAACTGGCGGGCACAAGTCGGATTTAAAAACAACACAACACATTGGTAGCACCTGATGATAACAGTAAGAGTTTACAACGACCGCTCGCTGTGACAACTAATATTATACTACTATAATAATACAATAAAGATGCCGGCAAAGACATGATTGTAAGGCTTCTTTCATATTGGATGGCGGTTTGGCCGCGATTTTATTGCTTTTCGTACTAAGTAAGTCAGTTTTACTCAAAGCTACTTAGCGAGAAAAACAATAAAAATGCAACCAAATCGTGAGACCTAACCGACAAATTTAGGGTCTAAAGGTCTAATTCTCGTGGTGGATTAGACAGATGTTAGTGTAGCCAATTTAGCGAATTTCTCACTACATCTAGCAAGATTTTTAAAATTAAAGTAACTTTTAAATTTTTTTTATTTTTAAGATTTGTTTTTTTCCATATTTTAGCACTTTGTCGCGGGCACAATTAAATATCTTCGTGGGCACATATGCGCCCGCGGGCACAAGGTTGGGAACCCCTGCTCTAGATCCAAGTAGTTTCCAATTCACTGTTGCATCTGATGATCAGCTCTGAAGGCGTGTTGTTGCATTGCAGCTTCACTGGGCGGTATGGAAGCCGTGTTTGCTGATGCGCTGTTGGCTGATCTCACGTATTGCTTATACCTCAGCTTGTTGAGTGGTTATCACCATAAAGGGCAGTCAGAAATTTTTTAGCAGTAATTGTGAGTTCCTTTGGATGAAGGATCAGTAAATTTAGTTATGCAAGATTCCAGATCCCGTTTTTTAGATAAGGTCTATAGAAGTTTAGCCTGAATAACGTGGGCGTAGAGTCGCAACCACTCTTTGCGTGGAGGAACAGCATGTGGTCGGTCACTTTTAGCGCTCCATGGACTAGGTACTCTTCTGTCCGTCCGAGTACCCATCGAACACAATATGCTGTAAACATGCTAAGGGCGATGGCGAAACTAGTTTCCTCAGCCACGCCAAATGGCGATGGCGACACAAATTAAAAAACACACATCGGAATTACCACTTCCAAGCAGCCCTTACCGATGGATCATTGATATAAGTATTGATCTGGTATTGATCTGATGAGCCCTTATATAAGCCATTACAAGAGAAGGCAGATGGTAAGGTGTAATCCAGAATTAGACCCAAAGAAGTGAGAACGTAATTTCGAACTACTCTAATATGAGCAGTTCTATAAGTACTCAAAGGTAAGTACTTATGTAACTACTCTAAGGGAAGTAAAAAAGTAAGGCCTTACCTCCTATGACATCTTGTGTAAAAATAAGCACTTCTGTAAGGGGTATGGTAAGGTCTACCCCTTACTAGTAAGTGCTTATTTCAGTACTTCTGTAAGCTTACAGGTCCTACTAGGATGCTGCACACGCACACAGGAGCACACGAAAATAGCAGCACAAGCCCACAGCGCTCATGCATGTAACTTTGACAGGCGGCGGCTACGAAATAGAACTTCGATTGATTCGGTCGCCGTGCCCGGCGGCGTAGTTATCTCAGTGGTCTGCAGATGATGAAGCTTCATACAAAAGCGGTGTGTTCTATTCGTTTCTGACAGTCGCTGAGCAAAACGAATCGTCGGTCGCCCTTAGCATGTTTACAGCAATAGTCGCAATTTGCTTGTACTTACTATCCTGTCTTTTCTTACTGGCTTGAATGAAAGATTTCAAACACTTTTCTCTCGAAACACTCGTCTGTGTCCCACCTTTTAAAAGTTGGTCGCACTTCGCGCACATTCTGTTTTAGTAGTTCGTTTATAAATAGAACAACTCGATTGTGGAACTGTCTTCCGCAATCGGTGTTTCCAAACTAATAACATCTCAGAATTCAAACGCAAGGTTCATCGACATCTACTCACGCACCCTCCAGACCTAACCTAACCTATCCTTTCTCCACTATCCTTCAAATCAAGTTTACTACTAGACACTGACCATGACTTGTCCAAAATGACAGACTAGTAGTAGAAAGGATGATTTCTCAGGTAGAAGTTACGACATAAAAAAATAAAGGTACATATTTTACTACGAAGCAATGGTAGTGAACTTTCCAGATTCAACTCACTAAAACCAGATTGTTTCGAGTGATAAATAGAATAAGAAGAACTCAGAGCAGACAAAATCTTCCTACTTATTATTATTATTATAAGGAATGAGGGGGCAACCCATATGGTGAACACTGCGGCCAAGTTAGGCCTATTGTGTACGTACCCCACTAGCGGAACAGACTGTCGGCCTTCCGAATGAAGGCAAGAAGGTCTTTAATTGATGAAGACCGGACTTGGGCAGGGCTCAAGAACTCTCTGATAAACGTTCTTCTTCTAAGCCAGATCAGAGCAGGACATTCACAAAGAATATGTGTGGAAGTTTCATCGCCTTCCAAGCAGAGTCGGCATTCTGTCTCTTGAGACAGTCCTAGGTTGTGGAGGTGGTACCGCAGTCTTACATGGTCAGTGAGATAGCCCACCAGCAGCCTTAGGTCCGCTCTGTTTAGAGTAATAGTGCCCCTTAAGGCAAAGGGTCTTATAAGATCTTTAGCCTGGCTAAGACCTGGGACTGACTCCCAATAAGCTAGGTTTATTTTCTTAATCCACTCTTCTATCAAGGACTTGGAGGTGGACCAAGAGATGCTACAGAAGGGTTCTGGGCCCTGGAACAACGTCTCAGACCCCTCCCTCGCGAGGCTGTCTGCAGCCTCATTTCCCTCGATACCCCAGTGTCCGGGGACCCAGCAGAGCGAGACCTCGTTTCTTCTGGTCAGGCTCTGGAGTACGTCAAAACACCCTGCTACTATTTTGGAAGAAAACTTCCACGTTGAGAGTGCCTTGATGGCAGCTTGGCTGTCAGAGAAGATTTTAATGTTGGCGCCTTTCAGACCTTTCTCAAGGTTGAGCCTAGCGCAGGTCGCAATGGCATGTATTTCAGTCTGGAAAACAGAGGGCCACTTACCCATTGCAATCGAGACCTTGGAGTTGGGTCCTGAGACACCAGCCCCTGTACCATGTTCCATCTTTGATCCGTCAGTAAACCAGTGGAGATGGTTTGGATCCCTAGGAAGAATAATTTCCTCCCACTCAGAGCGATCCGGGATAATTGCTTTGAATTTCCTTTGGAATCGCAGTTGACTAACCATATGGTCGGATACACGGCAGATGGAAACGCTTGGGATATTTTTAAGGATATCCATGTGTCCTTTGACCGTATGGGGCCAGTTGGATGAGATCTGAAGTCTCAAGGCACTTATGGCGGCGGATTTCCATATGAAGAGATGCAAAGGGGTCAATCCAATGATTGCTTCCATTGCAGCTGTGGGGCAGGTCCGCATAGCTCCGGTAATGGAGAGGCAAGCAAGCCGTTGCAGCTTGCTGCACTTGAGGATCGACGTAACCTGTTTAGTCTTGGGCCACCACACTATAGCAGCATAAGTGACAACAGGTTTAACGATCGTATTGTACATGTGGTGTAAGACCCCATGTCCTACCCAGAAGCCTTTTGCAGGCCCATATGGCCCTTGTGGCTTTGCTGATGACGTAGTCAAGTTGAGCGTTCCAGTTCAGCCTCTTGTCTAAATTTACTCCCAAATATTTGACTGAGTCTGAGTACTCAACTGTGGTATTCTGGATACAGATAGGACCTAGGTCCACTTTGTAGCGTTTCGAAAAAGGTACCAGGACAGCCTTATTTGGGTTGATTGACAGACCCTCCTTGGTACACCATCTTTGAACTTCTCGAAGTGCTGTTCTCATGACCTCTGTAATGGTCAAGTCAAACTTCCCAGAGACAATGATGGCAAGATCATCTGTATAACCGATGACATCGAAACCAGATTCAGATAGTTTGATCAAGAGTTCATCCACAACTAGTGACCAGAGTAACGAGGATAAGACTCCACCTTGAGGGCACCCCTTAATAGCCTTAACACTAATGGTGGAGACACCTAGGGTAGAAGAAATTTCACGATCTGCAAGCATGGCATTTATCCACTCAATCGTGTGAGGATCCAGATTTCTGAGAGTCAGTGCTCTAGAGATGGAATCATAGCCAGTGTTATCGAAAGCACCTTCGATTTCAAGGAACGCGCATAAGGCAGTTTCCTTAGCGAGGAAGGCCCTTTCGATTTTACTGACCAGGTGGTGTAAAGCAACTACTTACTATTTAATATCCGAGAGACATGTATTGAAACCAGAGGTGAACTATACTAAACAAGGCAGGACAATGGCTGCAGCAAAGGAAGAACCAAATGGGGAACCAAATTATCAGTAGAAACTAATCAACAGGCGAAGTTACTCAAATCCCTAATAGAACCAGTATTCATATACGGATCGGAAAAATGGACATTTACTAGCAGTTTTTTGGAAGTTGCGAGAGAACATAACCAAAGGTGCAAGTCAAAGGATACCGCAAAAACGCCATATTTATACCTGAGCCTATCCTATTGTCGCGCAATGTATGTATAATATAATTTTTATGATAATTAAGACACAACACACAACATTTATATTATCAAATTAACTTCACTTACCTCTTCCGAAATGTTTGTGCCCGACATGAATAGCATTTGCAAAAACACATATCTAGTAAGCAAGATAATTGAAGCTAATATTAACTTATCTAATTTTTCTATATATGTCTCTTCCATTAAACTCATTAAATTAGCAAAGCATAAGGTTGCTATAACTAGATAAGTATGAATTACATGAAAAAATAATGGATATCCATAAACTTCGTTAAGATTCCTCAGCAACAATTGTATATCAAAATTAACATACAAGATATCATTTAATTCCCTTGTTGAAATTGTTTTTATTAATTTACTATTAACATTTTTTAACCACTCTTTCAATGTAATAAACCAAAATAACGAAAATATTATATTAGAGATTATAATAATATGAAATATTACTTGTGAAATGAAACAAACATACGGAACATAACCATCCCAATACGAAAAATTCATTATATAAGTAACAATAACGTGAACTATACCGATCAAGATATATAAAATGAATAATTTTAATATGAGATTCATTGAACATATTTCAATATTTTTTATTAATTTTTCAATTGTTTTTAAAAGTGATTTGAATTTTAAATGCATCCAAATTATTGTTAATATTTCATAAAATCCCGATAAACATGCTTCAAAAACTTCGGCGGAATTTGCAATGAAGCTGTAGTCTTTTTCGAAATATAAAAATGGTTGAGTTGAGAAATCGAATAAACTATAGCAGCAAAATATTGTTATGATACTCATGACAATAACTACATAAATTTTGTCTTTAAATGTTGTTTTTATATTGTTAGAATTTTTGTCAAATGATACTGGAAAAATTCCCACTAATTTAAAGAAAAGCAAAAAATAACGAAATCCTCTTGTTATCTCCATGGGGAAAGTTTTAAAGGTACTACCTACAAGGAAGTTAGAAGTGCGTAGATAGAGGCATTACTGTCTTTTTTTGGGGCGCCCAAATGTAACGAGCAATATAAATATTAGCTTTAATAATGATAATTGTTGTCTATTGTATCAATCTATTAGGAATGACTTAGTTTTAATGGGAAAGGGGTCAGGAAGTGTTTTGCCTTGAATTTATTAGTAAAATAATTGAAATTAATTTACCATACAAAAGGTCACAGAATTTGAAGGGACAGGTTTAAAGATATTGCTACACAATTAGCTTAAATTTGCTGTGAAATATAACTATGTACTTATACCTCAATAAATACGAGCCAAAATACATCGATAATAATTAAATTTTGGTCCACTTACGACAGATAAAACGTCGAAAAACTTGGCAGTGGTGAAGATATAGATAAGCAGGGGGCAGCAAGAGCATGATTACTTTATGTTCAGCATACCTCCCATATGACTACAGGAACCCACCACCATCCAAAGAATTCAAGGATATTGTAGGTCACTCTAACAGGAGCGACCTGCAGATCATCGTAGGATGTGATGCGAACGCCCATCATGATGCCGTAGTGGAGTGAACCCCTCTTGTTCCTGCTACAGGAGGGCTGCGACCTAGACACTCACTTATTACGCAAAATATTCAGGGCTTCCTTCGCACACGATTATATCCCATCTATCTGGAGGTTAAATCTTCCAGGCCGATAAGTCTCTCGTCTTTTGCGTTGAAGACAATGGAGAAAATGGTCGACAGGGCGATAAGGGAAGCTTATCTTTAACGTAAACAACTAAGCTCCTATCAGCATGCGTACCAGGCGGCAAGTCCACTGAGACAGCACTGCACAATCTGATGCGCAGCACTAAACAGAAAAGCCCTAAAAAATAACGTAAACTCTACAAGCGACCCCGAAAGACGTTACCAACTGGAACGGGAGTACTCCCAATTACACCGGGAGGTAAAGAGAAGTGTCCGGCGTGATAAAAGGCAGCAGATAAATGAGCTCGCAGAAAAAGCGGAAAACGCGGCAAACACAGGCAACAGTAAGGTGCTGTACCAAATTACTAAACAGCTCACGGGAAAGCACTCTACTAAAAAGCATGCCGTTAAGAGTGCGGATGGAAGGCTGCTGTGCAGCGACGAGGAGCAGCTCCAAAGATGGAGAGATTACTTCTTCGCCGCCCTGAATGGTTCATTTACACAGGAACCTCAGGAAACCAGCAACAATGCACAGCCTATAAGAATCACCACCCGAGCCCCATCCAAGACGGAAATAGTAACCGCAATTCATGCGATGGCCAATGGTAAAGCAGCTGGGAAAGATGGCATCCCGCCAGAATTGTTGAAAGCCGATTCAAGCCTCATAGCAGATGCGCTTCAGCCAATCCTGGAAATAGCATGGAACACCTGTACCTTTCCGGAGGATTGGACGGAAGGTATCATAGTCAAAATACCAAAAAAGGGGGACCTAACAATATGCGACAACTGGAGAGGCATTTGTTTACTATCTACAGTGGGAAAAATTCTGTCCCATATATTACTATCTAGGATAAGTGAGGCAGTAGACCGAACGCTTAGGAGGCAGCAGGCCGGATTCAGGAAGGGCCGCTCATGTATTGATCATATCAACACCTTACGAATAATAGTGGAGCAGTCTACTGAATTCCGATCCCCCCTTTACCTTGCTTTCGTAGATTATGAGAAAGCGTTCGACTCGGTCAATAGGAGCTTTATATGGCAGGCACTACGGCGACGGGGACTGCCTGATAAAATAATAGAATTGATAAAAGCCCTATATAACAATTCCAAATGCAGAGTTCTCCATAATGGAAAATTATCCGACAGCTTCGAGGTGAGCTCAGGAGTACGACAAGGATGCCTACTCTCGCCTTTACTATTTCTTATAGTAATAAATGACATCCTTGTCGGCGCTCTAGATAGTAGAACAGGCGGCATACAATGGGGTTTGTTAGACCGCCTTAAGGATCTCGACTACGCAGATGATATCTGTTTGCTGGCCCACAGACACCAGGACCTCAAAAACATGATTAACAATTTGGCAACAGAAAGTAGTCCAGCAGGCTTAAGGCTAAATCCGACTAAAACTAAAGAAATGCGGATAACTGCAAACACCATTGAACGGACTGCGCTGAATAACCGTGACGTGGAACTGGTAAATAAATTCTGCTACCTCGGTAGCATTATTACCGAAAATGGCGGTGCAGAAGAAGATGTCAGTTCCAGAATAAATAAAGCACGAGGCGCATAACGGAGATCTCAACTAACACCAAATTGCGGCTGTTCAACTCCAACGTGAAGGCAGTACTTTTGTACGGTTGCGAAACATGGAAAGTCACCCAACTCATCACAGGGCGCCTACAAGTCTTCGTCAACAGATGCTTGCGTCGTATCCTAAAAATCCGCTGGCAGGATAGAATTTCAAACGAAGAACTATGGCGCCGTGCCGGCCAAGAAAGGATAGACGACCAAATCAAACGAAGGAAATGGAATTGGGTTGGCCACACCTTGCGACGCGAAAATGAAAATCTAGCCAAACAGGCCCTCGACTGGAATCCGCAAGGATCCCGTCGAGTCGGAAGACCTAGGACAACATGGAGGAGAACCCTATTAGCAGAAGCCGCAACAACTGGGAGATCCTGGTCGGAGCTGAGAGCTGTCGCGCAAAACAGAGTCCGCTGGAGGGCAACTGTTTCCGCCCTATGTCCCATGAGGGATTAAAGGAGCACAATGATGATGAAACAGAAAAGCTGTGCTCACGGCCTTTTTCGATATCGAGATAGCCTTCGACAATACATCCTTTGATACTATAGCTAGGACTTTAAGTAGACGTAGTAGACGCTGAGAACTCGCAAACTACTAAGTGGTCTCTCGAGCGCACTACAGCAAAGGCTCTGACATTGTATGACAGGGGCCAGTTCACGCAATTCGACGTCGACTGAAAACGACACGAAACGCGTTCAAAAACTTACTATGGTTAACCAGGGGACTTTTTGAACGCCAAAAAGTTATGGAAGAGGTTACGTTGTAGTTAACCACGGTGTTTTTGAACGATAAAAGTTTACCATAGTTAACCATAATAAGGTTTTTGAATTCGCTTCGTGTCGTTTTCAGTCGACGTCGAATTGCGTGAACTGGCCCCAGCTCTAACGGTTCCTTCCTGCTCCGTCTCTTCACACGGCCAAGGAATTGTTAGGGTGCAGTATGGATGAAGTCAGGATACTTGTTGGCTTTATTAAAGGGCACTGCGCCCTAAATTAGCACTTAAGGAGGATAGGAGAGGCGGAGGATCCCACGTGCAAGGAGGAGGATGAGTCTGCCCTCCATGGTCGCTGTAAGTGCCCCACAATAGCGAGGAGCAGGATTTCTTTGTTCGAGGAGCCACGCTCGAACATTCTAATCTAAGCGACAAACCATTGGGCAGATTGCTAAATTCTTTTAAGCAGTTTGGCCTACAAATATGAGGTATAAGAGTGTAGTACAATAAGCCAAATGAATGACCGTAGTACCTTTGGACCCAATACCTCACAAAAAATAGGGTATACCAACTGGATCTGGAAACTTATGATTTAGTTTCGCTATGGCATTTGCAAATCTTCTACTTTATGCTCTGGCGTATCGTTAGGTTCATATTTTCTTTGAAAACTTCTCTAAAGTATTCTCCTCCCCCCCCCCCTCGAGTTGATTCCAAAGTGATACAATATATTAAAACAATCAAAACATATTCTGTTTTTAAATGATAAATAAATTAAAACATGATTAAACACATTTATTAATGATATTTGTTTAAAATCAAAAGTTTTTTAATATAAGATTCAAAACAGTAGGCAAACGTTGTGCTTAATTTAAACCAAAACTTTAATAAGATTACGTTAGTTTTTGAGTGCGCTTTCTATGGCGCTTTAGAATCCTCAAGCTGCTTAAATTGTATCAAAATCACCAAATAAGTTGTCATTGCTGACACAACCTAAAAGTTATCAAAAATAATTATAATTTAAACGATTGCGCAACACTAAAACTTTTTTCTGCAAATTTATTATGTATTAAAGAGTATATCTAAGGTACTGACCACATTTCATGCACCACTTCTAAAGAAGGGGAAAGTGATCTTCATCTTGAAGGTGAATAGATCCGATCATGAAGCGGCAAGGGGTTATAGGCCAATAAGCTTGCCATCTTTTTTCCTAAAAACCTCTAGGCGCATTTATACCTATACCTCCGTAACTCCATAACAAAAGTTTCTATGGCTACAACTCACCAGACATATACTGCTAAGGGAGATTCTCCCTAGAATACAAACAGATTATCTTGACAGATATGGAAGGCACTTTCAACAATATTCCTAGCACCAAGCCTATCTGGGAGGCCCTGGGGAAAGTCGGGATCCACAATTGAATTAATCAATGGATCCTCCGTCTGCTGGAAACAAGAATTACCTACAGCAGCTGGGGCAATAGCAGAGTGATAAAGTCATTTATGCGGGCGACTTGATGATGATAATAGCGTCCGGAAAGTTCCACAACACAATCAATGAGATTATGGAGATAACGCTTGGAAAGGTTAGCGCATGGTCTTACCGCTGCGGGCTATCCGTCACCCCGAAAAGACTAAAATAGCACTAAAATACCTACAGGCGGTCCTAAGAAGCGGGTTGCTGCATCAAGAAGATTTACGGAATTGGTAGAAAGGCCTACCGACTATATATGGTCGCAAAACTAAATTTCGGCAGGGATCTCAATACACCTACCAAACAGGAATGGAAAGATATTCAACTCAACAATCATCATGTCGTTGTCTTACACTCAGACGGATTCAGGATCACAGTTGGGTTATACATATTTATAAACAAAAATTTTGTATGTACCTTGAATAAAGTGGAATTATCAATCACAAAAAATCCATATGCCGTGAATTGAATTTCTTGATGGATACTTTTTATTAAGAATTTATCGATCTAAAAAAATATTTTAAAAATAATAATTTAAATAATTATGAAAATTACAATATTTTGGTACTCTTTGCTCTTTCCATACACTCTGGATAAAATTTGCCCTGTTTTATTTGCCTGAAATTAAAAGAATCTATTATACAGTGAAATTGAATAAATGATATTTTATTTCAATACAAACCCATCATTCAATCTTTATGTATTATTACCTCTTCTCCCGCAGCTCCACAGCCAAAAGATAGTTCTGATAAAATCCATGTAAAACAAAATGACCATACAAAACCTGATGGCCTATTAAATATAACAAAACCTTCACTTTCAATATTATTGCAGAATATATAGACTTCATTGGTTAGAGTATAAAATAAATATGCCATATACAGCAGCAAGAATGGACCATTCAATTCGTTCATCATATTTATAACTTCCTCACACTTTTTATGGATAACAAATATATCGAGAAATTCTCTAGGTTCAAGATGTCGTCGGCCATCACTTACGGACTTAATCAATTCCTTAAGGTATTTTACTTGTGCAGTAATTATTCTTGTTAAACTAACAAAATATGTTGAGTAAGATCCACATAGTATAGCTTGTAATATATATGGAAAATACATTAATATCCAATCATCAAAGGTGACAACTCTCAAACAGAAGCGAACTGTGAATGTTATAAGAAATGTAAGAATCAGAAAGCACGTGATCCATAACTTAACCGATTTTTTAAATACTGGTATATCTTTAAATTTAATAGAGATAATCTTATTAATCTCCAGAAGATTATTAAGTATCTCCAATTGTCCTTGAAATTTAAAAGCAAGCATCAATGATGTTATTGAAATGGTAGCAACACAAAGCAGTGTTTCTAGTAATTGATTAAAGACACTTGTCGAGTCAGTAACAAGCAATAAGGGACGGATATTGCCTTCGAATTTTATGAGGCGATAGACGAAGTAAGCGGTGTAGCATTGAATGCACAATGTTGCGAAAATTGAGTAAAATTTATAGAATGGCTCATGACGTTCAACTAATTTGTAAGAATTCACAAAATTGTAGAATGGAAATGCACCATGCAGTTTTAAAATGGTTGTAATTTGTTCAACCTCCCTTAAATGCGACATGGTCTGCAAATGTGGAAAATAAATAGATCAATTTAGTCTATGTAGTCCTACAACAAAATATGTTTTCGGTTATTTGTTATGCTGGTTTAATCAAATTACCAACTTGTTAATCGGACCCGATCTTTTCACTTATTAGATTAATGGCGTTTTGGTTAAGTAGTAATTTATTATTTCCATGGCATGGAAAGAGGAGTTAACATAAAAAATTCTATTAGGATGATGTTATTTATTTTTATTTATTTATTTGGTATTACCGGAGTAATAAATAGAATTAATTAAACCTGGAGAAATTATTAATGGTTTAGATTTTAAGTCATCCAATACTGTCTTGATTGAAATCCTAAAAAAAAAAACTTTTCGGGCAGAACGACAAATTTTATTATGATAGTTCTTCTTAAATAGCGCTACAGTCTTTATACGGGCTACAGGCCTATTGGAGTATCTTCTTCCAGTCGTCTCTACGTTTTGATAGTTTTTTCCATTTTGTTACACCAAGTTTTCGTATATTTTTCTTTGTCGTTCTACCATTCTTTTTCATGATGATTTAACATTGAAAACCTGGGACTTCATTTTTTGACGGCATTCTTTTCTTCCAAAGATCGTATAATGTAGCCCGAGTAGCCTTTATAAGGCTGTTTGGGGGGTCTGCATTAATTCCGGAACTGTTTTTCCTTTATTCAGGTGAAATCCTCCTCCAAATTCGCACCGTAACTTATAGCTCTGAGGAAATCCTGAACAGGTATCTGAAGGCACTTTAATAATTGTAGATTGACCCCTGAATTCGACTTCTAGCAAAAAAGAAAAGAACAAAAGGAAGAAAAATGCACTTTTTGGTAATTCGATCTTTACTTGCCTGAGTTCTGGTTGAAAGTGACAAAATAACTTTAATTTCAGTTCTACCGAAGTTCACAATTCTTACACAACGGTAATTTTATTTTATTATAAACAATAGGCCATAGTGGCATCAACAAATATTTGTTTTGAATAGAAATGATTTTGCCACAGTGGGCTACAAAATAGTAATTTTTTCTTAGAATTTAAAAATTTAAAAAAGGTCAGGAACATTCTCCCGCCCGTTGAAAAATGTTAATTTTTTAAGATAAGAAACAATTGCAGTTTTCAATTTTTTGGCAGAGGGATGACCTTGTTAACTGGCCGTTTGTAGGTCCCTTTACATGTTTTTATAGTTACCACACGTATGATGTCGTCAGGTCCTGGATGTATGTGGGTGACACGTCCGATGGCCCATTTTGTAGGAGGGAGATTTTCTTCGCTGATAATCACCAAATCATCCTTCATTATTGAGGGTTGCCGTCTGTTCCACTTGGGTCTTTGTTGTAGAGATGTAAGGTAGTCGCGTTTCCAGCGGCGCCAAAAACCTTGAGTCATGGCTTGGATTTGTTGCCATCGTCCCAGTCTTGTGATGTTTTGCTCACTTATGATTGGTTCCGGAATCGATGTAAGTAGATCACCAATGAGGAAATGTGCCGGGGTTAATACTTCTAGGCTCTCAGGATCCTCTGACAGTTGGCAAAGAGGCCTAGAATTTAGGATAGCTTCGATCTGCGTAAGTAATGTCATCATTTCTTCATAAGAGTGTGTTTTGTCTCCAATGACTCTCTTTAGATGTGATTTTACCGCTTTGACTCCGGCTTCCCAGAGGCCGCCAAAGTGAGGTGAGCCTGGAGGTATAAAGTGCCAGGTTATACTGTTCTGCAAAATAAAGTGATTTATTAATGGATCTTTGATAAACATATTCAAGGCTTCATGATATGTGTGTATTAGCTTTCGATTGGCACCAACAAAATTTGTGCCATTGTCTGAATATATATCAGTTGGAATTCCTCTTCGTGAGACAAAACGACGGAGTACAGCTAAAAATGCTTCAGTGGATAAACTTGTTACAATATCAAGGTGAATGGCCTTGGTGGCAAAGCAAACGAACAAGGCAATATATCCCTTGAAAGATTTGCAACCTCTACTTATTCTTGGATACATATTTATAGGCCCTGCAAAGTCAACACCGGATCTTAAGAAAGGGCGACCTGGAGTAACTCTATGACTTGGTAGGCTTCCCATTAGTTGATTAGTGGCTCTGGTCCGTTGGCGAAAGCAAGAGATGCAGTTGTGTGTCACTTGTTTTACGATGGGTCGTAGACGGATTATCCAATATTTTTGCCTTATGATGTTCATGAGTAGCGAAATTCCAGGATGTAGATACCGTAGGTGCATTTCCCTGACAATGAGTCTTCCGATTTCATGATCACTTGGTAGAATTATTGGATGCTTAGTGTTGTGGTCAAGAGTTGAATGTTGTAACCTACCGCTGACCCTCAAAATTTGGTTACTGTCAAGATATGGATATAGGCTGATTAGTCGACTTTTGGGTCGTATTTGAATATTTTTTGATAAGCATTTGATTTCTTCATTGAAAGCCTGTGATTGAACCCACTTTATGATAAGACTCTCAGCATCCTTTAATTCGTGTCCTTTGATCAATCCCGTTTCTCGCGATTCTTTTCCTAAACGACAGTTTGTAAAAAACCTGGTGCAATAGCTGACGATACGCACAATTTTGGTCCACGATGAGCATCGAGAAACTATTTTTGATAATGGGCATTCCGAAATGTCTTGATGGTTCAAAATAACAGGCTTGTTTCTCTCTTCGAGATGGGTGCTATTTAAGTTTTCTATATTTCTAGGCCAGAAGGAGATATTTTTTAGTAACCACGGTGGGCCATTCCACCATAATTCTGATTTCAGTAAATCCTGCGGACTGGTTCCTCTGGATGCCTGATCAGCTGGGTTTGTTACTGAGGATACATGTCTCCAACGGTTCCGCGGAATGTGCTTCAATATTTCGGATGTTCTGTTGCCCACGTACGATTTCCAACGTCTTGGAGTATCTGAAAGCCAGGAAAGTACAATTGAAGAATCAGTCCAAGCCCACACTTCTATATCTTGTATTGCTAACGCATTGCAGACCTTGACGATAAGTTTTGTTAGAAGGAGGGCACCACATAGTTCTAGTCTAGGAAGGGATACTTGTTGAAGTGGCGCCACCTTCGTCTTTGCCGCAACTAGTCTTACTGATGTATGTTGGTCTCCTTGCGTGCGACAGTATACGACAGCACTAAACGCTAGTTCTGATGCATCAGCGAAACCATGGAGTTGAATATTCTGTGAGAACAATCGAATGTGGCGTGGTATTTTTATTGTAGACAGTTTTGAGAGGTTGATTCTGATTTGATTCCATCGCTCTGCTAGTTTTGGGGGTAAGGGATCGTCCCATGCGAGCTTGGAAAGCCAAAGCTGTTGAAACAAAATTTTGATCGTGATGGTCACTGGTGCAAGCAGCCCCAAAGGATCGAATATGCGCGAAGACTCGGACAGTAAACGTCTTTTGGTTGGGGGTTCGTTGCTAAACGTTGAAATGTGAAATCCAAAGGTATCATCATAAGAATTCCACGCTAATCCTAGGACCTTAACTATATTTTGGTTGTCATCTATATGATGAAGAGAATCTGCACTATGATTAGATGTACCGTCAGTTAAGCTGCTATGATTAGACTTCCATTTAGTTAGGTTAAATCCGTTCTCAGCGAGAATTTCTGTAAGTTTTCTCTTCAGCAGAACTGCTTCTGCATATGTGTCTGTTCCGGAAAGTAAGTCATCTACGTAGAAATCGTTTTTGATTTTTGCAGCAATATCAGGATGGGACGATTGAATATTTTTTGCAATTTGTAATAGAGTCCTCGTAGCCAAAAAAGGTGCTGACGACGTGCCGTAAGTCACTGTGGACAGTCTGTAATGTTGGAGGGGTTCTGATGCATGTTCTCTCCATAGTATTCTTTGAAATTCCTTGTCTTGATTGGCGATTCTTATTTGGCGGTACATTTTCTCTATGTCTGCTGAAAGAGCAACTTGATGTTTTCTAAAGCTTGTTAAAATGGAAAAGAGATCCCTTTGAACGACCGCACCGACCATTAAGATTTCATTCAGTGCATGACCGGCTGTGGTCTTGGCTGAACCGTCAAACACCACACGGATTTTAGGCATGGGCGAGTTCTTAAATACCGCATGATGAGGTAGGTAAAAGTGTTTGTGATGTCTGTCCTCATTTATTTCTGTTGCCGGGATGAGCTCCATGTGTCCTAGTGATGCATATTCTTGCATGAATTTTGTGTATTGCTCCTTAAGGGATGAGTCTCTTTGAAAACGTCGCTCCACTGAATAAAACCGTTTAGTTGCTATTGGCAATGAGTGCCCTAGAGTGGGAACATTTGGTTTGAAGGGTAAGGAGACAACATAGCGACCCTTCTCATCGCGTAGTGTGTTCCGTTGGTAATGGTCTTCACACAACTTCTCTTCAGCTGTTGGTAATGTTTCTTCCATGCTGACATCTTCCTGCTCCCAGAAGCGTTTGAGAGTCGAATCGATGTCCGAAAGAACCGACGTGTGAAAACTGATTGCTGAATTGGACGATTTAGAATATGTGCCAGCTATTACCCATCCAAAAATTGTGTTTTGTAGTATTGGCAGGTTTTTATTAAAATGAATTTGTCCGTTTTCCAAAATTTCAAAGAATTTATCCGCTCCAATTAGAATGTCAATAGGACTAGGTTTGTTGAACTGAGGATCGGCAAGTTTATAATTCTGTAAATGTTTCCAATTGGTGGTGTTGAATTCAGTAGAGGGAAGTAAGGACGTGAGTTTGTTTATGATGTAGCCATCGAAGTCTACAGTTTTTGATTCGGAAAGCTGTGATGTGACATTGAGTCTAACCTTTCCCTTGGTATATCCAGTTTTGGTTGCCGCAATGCCAGTGATTGCAAGGCGTGCATTCGTTCGTTTTAATCTGAGACGCCGCACCAAAGCTTCTGATACGAATGATACTTGAGAGCCAGAGTCTAGTAATACGCGGCAGGATTGAGTATTTCCTAAACTATCCTTGACATTGGCTAAAGCAGTCGGAAGAAGGCATATGGATTCAGTTGAATATGTGTTGAGTGTAGTGTTAAGTGATGAAAATTCTTGATTGTTGGTTGTTGACGTGTTGACGTTGATTGGAGGTTCATATGAAGGGTTGATTGCAGAAAGATTTGTTGGATCGGTTAGGCCACTAGTTGAAGGCTGGTCTTGTTCATGTTGTGTTCCATGTAGGAGGGTATGATGCAACCGCTTACAATGACTACAACGATTTTTTGAAAGGCACGACCGTGCTGAGTGTCCAGGCCGCAGGCAATTGAAGCATATAGAACTATTGGAGACATATGTTTTTCTATGTTCAAGTGATTGTGCTCTGAACTGAGGGCATTGAAATAGAAAATGGTCACCGGTACACAAAGAACAACCAAGCCTAGAATTTATATTTGGTGAGGATGATGTATGGAATGTTTTAGTGATGTGAGCTCTTTTCAAAGGATCTGTAGATAACTCTAAACCATCGCAGCGTTTATTTAAAAATTCTAAGAACAATTCAAACGTGGGAAATTCTATATCGGTAGTTTCGTTTGACCATAACTGTTTCGACTCAGGATCAAGTTTGTTCAACGCTATGTGAATCAACCATGGATCTCTTTTTTGTGCGTTTTCTCCTAAAGCCCTTAATGCCCTTACAACTTCATCAAATGTATCGAACAAACTGCGCAAATACTTCGCTGAAGGTTGCGCAACCGTGTGAGTGTCAATGAAAGTTTTTATGATTGATGTTGTAATTTGCCGCTTTTTATCATAACGTAATTTCAATTTTTCCCATGCTTCAGCATAATTGTTCTCCGTAATATCTAAATGTCTCACAATGGCAGCCGCTTCCCCTTGTAGTAAACCTTTCAAATATTGTAGCTTTTTGCAAGCACTCAATTTTTGATTTCTATGAATTGATGTTTCAAAAATGTTAGCGAAAGATTGCCATTCCTTAAGGTTTCCCGAAAAACTCGGTATATGTAACTTCGGAAGGTGGCAATCGTCTTTAGAGGTCTCTAAATTTTGAAAGGAATTCGAAAAAGTATCAAAGAAGACTTGCTGTGACGTGAGGATGCTATTAATAGCTGAAGAAAATTGATCATTTGAAATGGTGCTGTGGTTGACGCTTGGATGTTCATATACAGTTGAGTTGATCAAACCTTGATTGGCTATCTTAGAGTTCCGGGCATGCATTAAAATATCCTTTATATCAAAGTATTTCACTTCAAATTCATCGCGTTCTGAAACTTGGTTTGGAAATAACAATAAATTGTCTTCAATGTCTTTAAACTCACTCCAAATTTCTTCAATCTTTTCCAATCTGTTATTAATTTGTTCAATTGTTGTTGAATCGGAGATATTTTCCACAAAGGTTTTTAACCGCGTGAGGGTTCCCTTCACCCGACCACGTTTTTGTATGAAGGCACTTGGCTCATTCATTTTGAATGTTAGCAACAACAGAAAAAAAAACTGAGAATCCTATGTAATGTAGAATTATTTCAAGATTACGAATATGGTAGGTACACAGGTACACGAATAACTCTTGCAGTTAACTGTATATGTGGGTTTATTATGAGTGTAAAAAATATTTCTCAAAGAATTTTGCCTTTAATAGCGAATAATTAAAATCAAATTTAGAATATCTACTCAAAGGGAAAATGTTTATTCAATGTGGTATAGTAAGAGAACACAATTGGATAAAATTGTTTTTGACACCGTTATGTTCGTTCCCGTTCAATTGCTCCCGTTTCAATAAATATTTATTAACAAATAATGCAATAAATTTCGAGTGAGATAAGATAACAATGCAATAAATTTCGAATAAGAAACCCCAAAAAAATGTTATATTAATATAATATATTAATGAGGCACATTTGAATAAGATTAAACAATTAAGACCGTTATGCTAGATTGCGTATAATTGTTCCCGTTCGTAAAGTATGTCTTATTACACTTGTTAATATGCGTATATTATTCACACCTTATATTTTGCACAAGGATTTAAATTTCACATTTATTAACAAAGAAACTTGTTTCTGACACCGTTATGTTGGTTCCGTTTAATTATTCCCGTTGCACTAAATATTTATTTAACAAGTAATGCCAAAACCAAAAAATGTTGTATTTAATATAATATATATTAACTAACAATTGAGACGTTATACTGGTTACCGTTTAATTGTTCCCGTTCTTTGAAGTTAGTCTTATTACACGTGTTAATATGTGTATATAATTCACAACCTTATATTTTTACAAGGAATAAAAATGCACCTTTATTAACAAGGAATTCAATAAATTTCGTATAAACCATAAAGATTGTGTTTAATATAATATGCTTGTATATATTAGTAAAGCACGTTTGGATGATATTAACAATTGAGACCGTTATGTTGATTACCGTTTAAGTGTTCCCGTTTCAAAGTATGTTAATCCTTGATGTCTATTTAAAATTCTAGCAACCGTTACATTTCAATGTTCCTGGTTTTTAATGCATAGTCACACTCGATTAAGTTTATTTGATCATACGATTCACTGATTATTAAATTCACCTTTATGAATATGCCGCACTTCTATTGTTTTGAATTTAATAAGAATTCCAACCGTGTATTTGAATTAATATATGTATGTAGTAATATAATGTCATGCATATTCAAATATGTATAAAGGAATCGTAAAACTACTTATCTTGTGGTGACCATTATGTTGAATGATGAAATCCAATTAAGTTGAAGGTAAATCCGTTGTGTCCAATTGAATCCGGCTCGAAGGACCAATGTTTGGGGGGTCTGCATTAATTCCGGAACTGTTTTTCCTTTATTCAGGTGAAATCCTCCTCCAAATTCGCACCGTAACTTATAGCTCTGAGGAAATCCTGAACAGGTATCTGAAGGCACTTTAATAATTGTAGATTGACCCCTGAATTCGACTTCTAGCAAAAAAGAAAAGAACAAAAGGAAGAAAAATGCACTTTTTGGTAATTCGATCTTTACTTGCCTGAGTTCTGGTTGAAAGTGACAAAATAACTTTAATTTCAGTTCTACCGAAGTTCACAATTCTTACACAACGGTAATTTTATTTTATTATAAACAATAGGCCATAGTGGCATCAACAAATATTTGTTTTGAATAGAAATGATTTTGCCACAGTGGGCTACAAAATAGTAATTTTTTCTTAGAATTTAAAAATTTAAAAAAGGTCAGGAACAAAGGCATCTACTTCGGCAGAACATATACTAAAATTGGAACGATACAGAGAAGATTAGCATGTCCTATGAGCAAGGATGTCACGCAAAATCTTGAAGCGTTCCACATTTTTGACAAAGAGGAAGTACCTTTAATATGCCACGTTTATCGTCGGGCACGAGATAAACGGTATACGAACGAGCCGATGGACTGAATGCAGATTTCCTGCGATTCAGCAAGCGAGTCGGCCCTTCAGATAGGGAGGAGGCTTCCAGAGCCAGTACGAAGTACTGGTGGCTGGAGGAATAAAATGAATAGTGTTAATGTGCAAATGAGTATATGCATGGTGTGAACGCAGGCGTTAGCCTAAGTAGGATTAGGAGCCCAAAAGGGAAATTAAGTAGAGATATCGAACTATCATTATATTAGATGTAAGATAGATAGGTAGTTTTAAGGTTAGGTTTAATCGACTAGGGGTAGTGCTTCGTTGTTATCACCTTAGCTCTCGCACCGGGAAGGCATGTCCCGGGCGAGAGGCATCAGATTCTATCGCCCGACTAGACTAGTCCGTAGATATTAAATGCGTAGGTTAGGTTAGATAGTTTGTAAATTATTTTATAAAATATGTTAAATTAGCTAAGTTTTTTTTTGCATAATTTTCTTAGCGTTAATTTTAGAGTTGAGCTTGACAGTAATAAAATAAATAAAGAGGCCGAAAGGCAAAAATAATTAATTAATTCATTAATTAAGTTAAATAGGGTTTAGTTTAGAGTGTCCGTGGAGGACCAGTAAGTTAGTTAAGTTAGATAGTAAAATAAGTTTAAGCATAGCCTATAAGTCTTTATAATAACGTTTAAATAAATATGCTTAAAAACAAAAAAAAATGTTAAAAAGAAGGAACCATAGTTCCATTTAGATTAGATCGAGTTTTTACCTAGCAAACGGTATGTTTCATCCGTTCTAATTCACAATTCGTTTTGCTAAGCCAAATATTCATCTTACGATTGTCCTTTTGAAGATTTTGAGCAGATATTCTGTTTGTTTGGTCAATCTCCAAGCCTCAGACCCTTAACTAGCTTATGTGGGGCATGGAATAACTTCTCCAAACCATTTCTTAAGACTTCTGTGGGTATACCATCTGCATCGTAACCTTATGCCTTTTAAGTTTCGCTATGGCATTTGTAATTTCTTCTATTGTAGGTTCTGCCGTATCGTTTTCTAGGTAATACATTGGTTGTCTGCTTCTCGTGTATTTAAGTGTATGTTCGTTGTTGTATGAAAATATCTTTTATTTCTCCCACACCTCGAATTGGTTTCATAAGCGATATAATTATGTTAAAACAAGCAAAACAATGATGTAATGATAAAAATGGATGATTTAAATGCAAAAAAATTAATATAATAATCAAAACAGTTGACAAACGCTGTGCTTTATTTAAATCAAACATTTTTAACATTATGTTAGCTCTTGAATTTTGTTAAAAGAACATCAACCACATACATATATGTTTATATATATATAACAATAATTGAATTTCAACCATCAAAAAAACGCTTTAAGAATTTATGGCGCTTTTGAATCCTCAAGCTGCTTGAATTGTATCAAAATCACCAAGTATGTCGTCACTGCAGACACAATCTAAAAGTTAATAAAAAATATGTGTAAGTTAAATGCAATTTATATGGTATAACTAAAATACTGAGCACGATAAAAAAATTATTTTAATTGTTGTATCAGCCCTAGTTTTCTATTTATACAAAATTACAATTTTCTCCAAAAGTCCCATCCCGGGGATATGACTAAAACGAGTCCAAACACGACATGCCGGACATTAATTTCCACATTGCGTAGATTGCCCTGGTCAGATCAAGTACGTGTCACTGATCTGCAATTGATACTACAAATTCTGTCAGCTTCACGTGCTTCCAATGTAATTGCAGCCTTAACTAAGTGTCTCAGTATTTTGAGAAAGAAGAATTTCAGATTGAACCCATGCGAACCCATACAACAAACTGTAAGTAAGAACTTATTGATATAGGTTCCCAGCATTTATTACATAGCATTCGTTACGTTTGCAGGATGCCTTGAGCTCTTTACTTGAAATTTACTTGATCGAGTTCGATTCGTTGATTAAAAATTATTTAAGTCCATAATAAGATTAACAGATCTAGCTATTGAACAAATGGTACAAATTAGCATTGGCCATAGTTTGAAAGAGTTTGCGATGCAACAAAAGACACAGAATAAAGAAAGTTTTAATTTAAGGAAGGCATATCATTTTCAATCCTTTTAAAATAGTGATAGAGTTTTGCAGCCTTTTAGGCAATTTTTTCTTAATTGTCAAAGCATGTGCGGCAAATTCAGGGTTCGCCCTGGGTGGCACCCCTCGAAATCACTACAGATCAGGGTACGCAGTTCGAATCCAAACTGTTTAATAAAGCTGCCAAATTAATCGGTAGTAACCGAATTAGGACAACTAACAAACGGGATAGTTGGACGATTTCATCGACAACTTAGAGCCGCCTTAATGATAAGGGACAACACTACTCATTAGAGTAGTAGCTAGCCCTTTGTATTACTTTGCATACGTGCGGCAATTAAATCTGACTTGCAATGCTCATCATCAGAGCTCGTCTATGGCAAGAATTTGAGACTGCGCAATTCAATTTCCATCTCATCGCTTAAAAACCCAATCAATCGAGCATTCAGAATTTCTCACTCGCATTCGCTCGGATATGCAGAGCTTAAAGGCAGCGCATTCTCGACAAATCAGTCAGAAGGGATGTTTATGTACCACGAGCCTTGGAGGACTTCGACTATATTTTCGTACGCATCGACCGCGTACGAAAGCCGTTTGAGCCCCCGTATGAAGCCCGTACAAAGTAATCAAGCGATTACGCAAACACTTCGTTGTCGATTTAAACGCCACAAACAAATCAAATTCGATCGACCGATTTAAGTTTTTGGTTGTGACGACGACGAAGCCACATCGAGCCACATCGAAAAAGCACTTTCCGTTAACGTTACGCTGGGGGGAGTATGTAATGGCCGTTTAGAGCAGAAACAAAATAAGTTCACACAAGCCACTGCAATCGAAATCGATCTAGTTGATCGATCGACCAAAATCGACTATATCACCGGCTAGATCAGTGAAGGTGATCGACCCGGTATCATTGCCCCAAAAATCATAAAGTACAAGTTGTGTTGATTCGTAGGGCGTTCCGAGCGTCACAGCTCACCACGCGTTTGAAATGGACTAATAGCATTCAAGAATTTGCGTTGAAAAATAGCCCGCAGAATAAAATTATGATTTTAGAAAGATGTCTTATTTGGAACCCTTTTGAAGTAGTGATAGAGTATCAAAGATCTTTGAGCATTTTTTGCTTACTTGCGGTTCACTTCGGGT
This sequence comes from Thereva unica, assembly GCA_949987705.1. NCBI lineage: Eukaryota > Metazoa > Arthropoda > Insecta > Diptera > Therevidae > Thereva > Thereva unica. The sequence goes on along the minus strand of OX465285.1, from coordinate 19,731,730 downwards.
GGCAGAAATCCAGGCTACGCTACGGTATTTGATATCTAATTAAGGGGGTGTTACCGTTTAGAAGTTTGAAAAAATCGATTTTTTTTTGCGTTTTATTGTACCTTATACTATATACTATCAACCCCCAAAGTCGTGTTTCAATCCGCAAACTCAGTACCCACTTTTTTGCATGTTTATTGAAGTAATCTCAGCTCCCCGAAAACTGACTTTCTGCGCGCGACTGCGTGGTTGGGTTTAATCGCAAATAGTAGATTCCAGGTCATTTTAACAGTAGCAAAAAACGGTGTAGCCAGCAGGACCAAATGACTCGTCAACAGTTTTTCGAAGAAGAGGAGGGATTACTGTATGGTGCTGGTATTGCTGACTAGAGGTTGGTATCGCTGAAAACTTCCGAAAATGATAAAAAGTCATGTCGAAACTTTAAACGCGTTTTTCTCGAAACCACATTTTTTGTACTGGCCGATAACTTTTCTCAGCAACTATGAGAGGTATCGACTTGAAATTTGGGGAAAATGTTCTAGATAGTTTTCATTGGATGCTAAACCAAAATTTTCATAAAAAAAATTTTGTTAAATATTTTTTCAAGCACTCTAAAGGTAAAAAAATGTGGCAAAAATGGACAATTTTTTTTCGTATGGCCGCCATTTTGTTTCTAATCAACATTTTGACTAAAACTGTGGTTTAGCATCCGCGGAATTTATTGCAGATTAATAATTGCATACCCATTTCTGGCTCAGATTACTAGTTCCCGAGATTTCTTATCGGCCAGCAGTGAAAATCAGCGTGACAAGGTCACATTAACCGCTGAAAATTTGTACTTAGAAAATAAATTTGTTTGACACAAATATGAGTTTCTGTTCTTCAAATAATAAGGAACAACAAGCAAAAAACCAGAATATTGCATGATGCCTTGTAGCTCCAAAATAATTTTTTGGAGAACAGCCTAAAATTGGCATTCTAGACGGTAACACCCCCGAAGGTATTTTTGTATTTGAAAACAAGGGCTGTTAAAAAGAATCTAAAATTGTATTCGAGCACATTTGTCCAAAATACATGCAAAATTATAAGAGGAAAAATTTAAAAATAATTTTTCTGTTGAACAGTATCATCACATCTGTAGAATAACGTAACAGTATTACAAAATCACAAATATAGTCTTGTTTTAAAGTAATTAAATTATTTTATCACTAATACCAAATATATAAGAAAAACATTGCGATTTTTAAAAATAAATAGTTTAAACGAATAGATACATTAAATTTATAAAAAATCCTTCTTATACCTTGAATAAAGTGGAATTATCAATCACAAAAAATCCATATGCCGTGAATTTAATTTCTTGTCGGATACTTTTTGTTAAGAATTTATCGATCTAAAAAAAAAACATTGTTATAAAAATAACTATTTAAATAATATTTATGAAAATTACAATATTTTGATACTCTTTGCCTTTTCCATAAACTCTGGATAAAATTTGCGCAGTTTTATTTGCCTGAAAATAAAAATAAAAGAAAGATTAGAATTAAACTTAACTTTTTAGGTTGATATATTTATTTTAGAAAAAAAAAATTAGAAAATTGAATTATCTTATTATACAAAATGCTTGAGAGTTGTTGAATAATAATTTCAATCATTCATACGCCTTTTATCCATTATTACCTCATCACCCGCAGCTCCACAGCCAAAACAAAGTTCTGATAAAACCCATGTAAAACAAAATGTCCATATAAACCCCGAAGGTCTTCTAAGCATTAAGCCTACACTTTCAAAATTATTACAGAATATATAGACTTCATTGGTTAAAGAATAAAATAAATATGCCATGTATAGTAGCAAGAATGGACCATTCAATTCGTTCATCATATTAATAACTTCCTCGCACTTTTTATGAACAAGAAATATATCGAAAAATTCTCTAGGTTCAAGATGTCGTCGACCATCACTTACGGACTTAATCAATTCCTTAAGGTATTTTACTTGTGCAGTAATAATTCTTGTTAAACTAACAAAATATGTTGAGTAAGAACCACATAGTAGAGATTGTACAAAATATGGAATATACATTATTATCCACTCGTCCAAGGTAGAAACTCTTAAGCAGAAGAATACGGTGAATGTTAAGAGAAATGCAAGAATTAGAAAGCACGTAATCCATAGATTTATAGATTTTTCAAATACGGGTTTATCGTTAAATTTAATAAAGATAATCTCATTTATGCCCAGAATATTGTTAAGTATCTCCAGTTGTCCTTGAAATTTAAAAGCAAGCATCAATGATGTTATTGAAACAGTAATTGCACATAAAACTGTTTCTAGTAATTGATTAAAGGCAGTTGTGGTGTCACTAGCAAGAAATAAGGGATGGATGGCGCCTTCGAATGTTATGAAGTGATAGACGAAGTAAGCGGTATAACATTGAATGCACAATGTTGCGAAAATAGAGTAAAATTTATAAAATGGTTCATGACGTTCAACTAATTTAAATGAATTCACAAAATTATAGAATGGAAATGCACCGTGCAGTTTTAAAATATTTGTAATTTGCTCAACGTCCTGTAAATTCGACATTGTCTTCAGATATGGATAATAAATAGATAAATTAGTCTATATAGTCCTCCTAAAAATTTCAATATATTCTGATAATTGGTTATTTGTTATGGTAGTGTAATCAAATTACCATCTTGTTAATCGGACTAGCCCCTTTCACTTATTAGATTAATGTCGTTTTGTTTAAGTAGTCATTAATTTTCCACCCATTATGGAAGAAGGAGTTAACCCAAAAAATTCTATTAGGCTGATGATGTAATTAAAGTTAAACATATGTTTTGTATTGGTTTTTATTTTTTTGTAAAAGTTCTAGGTACAAAAGTGTAGCTCTTTGTACCACAAGTCTGGAAATTGAAACACACACCGTTGGTTGATATTTGATTGTTATCGCCACAATTAAGAATTAGTTCTACGTCTAGTTGTGTTGATTTAATAGCAGAGTTTGATGTTTTAATTTTCATAATACATAAATGCATAATAATTTTTATTTTAAACTAGCTGGAACATGGTGCGCCTTGTTGCATCCACAAGCCAATAATATGGCGTGCGCCAAAACAAATGATAATTTCAAAATAACTTTTTCGATGAGCAGTGAAAGTCTCAAATCCCACTACGAAACTACATTCGAAAAGAAAATTGTCACTCGGTTCGTTTAAAAACCCAAATCACCAACCCTGAAAAGCAAGAAAATTTTCAGTGCTGCTACTGGAGTTAAAGTGAAGCCTGAAGATGGAGAAGACACTCATAGTGTGTCGGCATGGGCAGTAAAAGATCTGGAAGCACAGACACACATCGGATTAAATTGTAGCAGCGCCATTACTATGAAGATATCAAAATGTACCTCAGCTTATGGTATACTATAAAAAACTAGACACCTTATTATGGAAATGGACAGATGTGTTAATTGAAAGCCTGCAAAACGATTCATAGAAACTTGTATGCAGATTCAGCAATTGGCTGATAGTTTGTCGGGTGAAGGTGAAGAAATGAAAGGGGTAACATTAGTGAAACAGACAAGAGCATCAGCAACTTGTTTCATCGGTTAAGGTTAGAACAGGACAGATTGAATGAAGGTCAGTCAACGAGCAAGCTACATTGCAAAATGCTTTTATATCAAAACAAAGAAGGAAGTCAGAAAAGTTCGCCGAGAGTCAGAAGAACAATACAGTAGAATGTTTTAAGTGTGGGTAGACTGGTCACATCAAATCACAATGCCGTGGAAAACAGTCCGCAAAATATCTAGAATATTGTAAGAATACATATGGCTGTAACAAGTGCAAATGTAAGGAACATTTTGCCAAATACGGATACTAGCCAACAGGATGATAAATCAAGTAAAAGCAGTATTTACAATACTAGTAATAGACGTGCCTTTTTAACAGTAAGTCTATCATCGATAAGTTCTTTTAATAACATTTCTGATGACTGTTGGAATCAGGACTGTGCTGCAACTAAGCACATGAGTTCACATAAGGAGTGGTTCAAGAAGTATGTTACTCTCGATCAACCGTCGATGGTTATTATTGGTGATGCAACCGAACTAGAAGGTGTTGACTTAGGTGATGTCGAGCTCGAAGCTTTTGATGGTCGGATCTGGCGAAAAATAGTCTTAAAAGAAGTATTATACACTCCAAAAGATGCCATTTAATCTTTTCTCATTTTCACTTTTCGTATTGGACAAAAGATACATACAGCCTACTTTTTAACATTGCATGTCATGAGGCCTTGAGCCTTGGGCTGCAGTGTCATTGGAAGAAGGAGATAATACCCAAATGCAAATTGTTCCTACAGAACCAGCTTTTGCCATAACTAAAACTCCAAAGTGGATTTGGCATACTTTCCCTCAGCCTACCTACTATGTCAATTCCCCTCTGCGAATTCTGTTTACTAAGAGTGCGTTCCGTAATATACTGGGAGCACTGCGCCAGTACTACCAGTGGTAGTTTTGTCGTTCCGTTTTCACCAAACAGTGCCCTGTCGCAGTGCTCTGGGAACATTCATGACGTCATGAATATTCCCCTTTTTACTACTGGGACTACTGCTTTGAAAGAGGTAATGTGCTCCCAGTAGTTTCAACAGGTTTTGACAGATGTGTATTGTGGCTGTAAAAAATTTAATCGTGAGCAGTAAAATATGGAGGCGGAGCCAGTATACTGTGCGCTCGTTCCGTATACAAAAATGTACTGCTTAGTTCAGTATAACTTTTTTAAACGGAACGTGCTTCGCAGTGCACTGGCATGACGTCTAAAATCACAGTGCTCCCAGTATATTACGGAACACACTCTTGATTTCACGAATTGCATGACATTAGGCCTTGAAGATTCAATTTGATTTGGGCGTAAAGCCGAATCAGCTGACAGCGTAAATACCCTCGACACACTAGCACACTTAATCCGGGTTATGACGTCAGAATGACGTAGACTCCATTTTATTTCCATATATTTTATATAGGTCTACGTCATTTTGACGTCATAATCCGGATTAAGGGTGCTAGTGTGTCGCTCGTATAAGATCATTACGAGTATGTATCGTCTTCTGTCTTGATAGTAAATTCGCTGGATTGATCTACTCAGTTCTCCAGTACAATTTGCGTGCTGGAACTGGACTGATCTTGCACTTGAATGCGCAATTAATAATACCTAGAGGCTGGTACGATTCATTAAAATCACTTCCCGTACTTGGGTTGGAGCTATCTGTCACAAATGATGGTCCATAGTCCGAATCTTGTATTACATTTTCGTTACACGCTGATTTACAATGTCGCGATAGTGCGATGCGAGAACGAGACGCTTCTCGCCCAATAGTGCCAGCGTGAGTCGTTATATATATATATGTACGTCAAATTCATTGTCTACATACATACATACAGATGAGGCTAATATAACATGCCTGCCTAAAAAACATGCCTGCAAAAATACGGAATCTTCCAGTGAAAGCCCCATCCCAATCGGATTACCGTTTCCGAGATTAGTGCGGTCAAACAGACAGGCATACAGAGATACTACAGGCATACAGGCATACAGACGGACAAAAATTTTAAAAATACGTGATTTTGTTTTAATATCATGTAAATAACCATATGAACTTAGAAAATCACAATTATTTTGAAATCACAGACAGACACTCCAATTATATTTATATAGATAGATATTAATTACCCACCTCTCTTTGAACATTATTACAAGACATTGTCAACATTACTATTTTAGTAATATTCCTCCAAGCCCAAATACTTAACATAGCAAATCTTAAGCTGTACATATCTTCCCAAATTAATTCAAATTGAATAAATAAAATCGTTGTCAATCCATAAAATGTATAACCCATCAAAAATAACAAACCTACACCCGTACATTGATTCACAATTTCAACAATATTAATTATTTTTGTATGAATCTCAAACAACATTCGCAACAAATCACTATCAAGCTCCGATTGAGTAATTAATGAAGATTGAAACCTCTCTAATAAATTATTAATAAAAATAAACCGTTCACAAATAATATTCAATAATGTTGCTACATATATCAAAAATAAAATACTTATAAAATCTTGTATCGAATAAATTGTTGCTGGATAAATTCTACTTATCGAACGTGTATTAATTTTAATTGCTAATTTGAAAATATTTGCTGAGAACATAATTAACATGAATAATATGTAAGATTTTGGGAATTTATATCGTAAACGAGTCGAGAAGTATTTGTTAATTGCTTTATCTATACAAATGATTTTATTAAAAAGTTTTATTTGTCTTTTGGTATTCGATGCACAAGTAACTAAAATTGTGATATAAGTTAAAATGCAAAAAACAAATTCAATCCAAAAATTAACATTGTCAGTTGCACGAAAACTAAAAACTGATCTAAGCCCAGACTTTGTAACATTATTTAATATAACAATTGTTAAAATATAAATTGTAAATCGAATAAAATATGAGTAAATTTTAGATAAAACTGTTGGTGGTCCTATTGTTGTAGTATAATTATTAGTTTTAACACTATAAAATGGCGATATGCCGATTAATTTTAGTAAAACTAATAAAATTTTAATATCGGATAGTATGCAGTGCATTCTCAAAGCTGTTGTAAAAGAAGTTGCTGAAAAACTGGAATTCATGTTGAAAATATAAAAAAATATAAAAGTCAATTTATTAATATTAATTTGTTTAAGGAAGCACTACTATCTTCTCGATATTTGTTTCTGAAATTAAATAAATTATGTTAAGTAGTTGTGGTGAAAAGAAACATGCTTCAATGACGTAAAACAATTAATTTATGTTTATGAGGAAGTTGCTATGGTACTCGGGTTTTATGTTTTATTGATCACAGATAAACAATTACAGCAATGGTTCCTAACCTTGCATTAACCAGGAACACTAGGAATTTTTAGTTTTAGGGGTGAAGGGGTCCCCTTCGTACGAAATAAATTTGAAAATAAATTTTAATCAAAACGTTTAGTAATTAACATTAAATTTAGTATAGTATTTGTATATACATATTTATCTTGGAGAATCAATGTGATCAATGTGCATCCTTTGTACAAGTTGAGCAGGAACTAATACTATTGCTCCGAGCTACACGAATGTCATCACTTGATTCCAATCCATTTCTGGTCTTGTTCTTAATTTTAAGCAAAGACGATAACCTTTGTGTGCAAAGATAAATTGTGGAGAAGACCACAGAAGATTTTGTGTAAAGCGAATCCATAGCTGTATGATCTGATATTGCCTTTTTATACCAAAAATGTCGAAATGAGAAACTGATTCTTAGGTGGTATTCTCGTTGGCGAGTGACGTGACTACGAGGGACGCGACACGCGATGGAGTGAAACTGATGACACCTACACACGTATCGAGAAAAATGTCACTTCTCACGACATCTTGCGACCTTTAAATACGAATTTTGTCGATTTACTCGCCAGAAGTCTGTTAGATTGACAATGACAATAGCAATTTAAGGTCGAAGTGACACATTTGTCACGTCCCTCGACAGCGAGAATAAGGCTGCTTATCTATCCTTACACTGCCTATAATTTTGAAATTCAATGAGATTTTGAATATCTTTCAATTCGGTTTAGTTATATTCGTCAGAATTCATCGACAAGCATTTGTATATTAACTCCTGGGCCTGTACTCCCGAAGACGAGACGATAGAGAAACGAAACGAAATAACGAGACGAGACGAAAATATATTTCCTACTCCTGAAGACGATAATCTCGTACTGCCTTGCATTTGTAATTTTTGACCTATCATGCAAAGTAAATTAAAGCTATCAAAATAATTAACAATCCCAACATACATTTTAATCTCAAAACCCCTGACACAACCAGAACTAACGTCTGAACGAAGACGATTACAAATGTGTCATCGTTTGCTTAGACGAAAACGAGACGATATCGTCTTCCCAGGTAGCATTTTGACAAAACGATTTTCGTTTTCGTTTCGTTTCGTCTTCGGGAGTAAAGGCCCTGATGTTTTGGCCCCTATACTCATGGTCAAATCACCTATCGTAAAATGTGATGATGATGCCCAGTGAATAAGCCGGAAAAACTGTAAAATGTGGAGAAGTGGTGGAACAGCACCGATTTAAAAAAAAATTTCCCCTATTCTGTAGACGTTCAGGAACATTCATCACCACTAACCCTTGCATTACCTCGAAAAACGAATGAATTAGGGCGGTTTTACACCTCCAAAGCAATCCCATGAATTGCAGTACTGAAAATGTTTGTAAAATTTATATATTTTTGCTTGAACATCGTCTCTCGGGGGTTATCAGGGTCGCTGATCACGATTCAGATATATATGTAGGGGTGGTTGAAACCCCTAAAAATCACCCCAGTGACAGACAATATTGAAAAAGCATCCCACAGTTTTTCTATGGAAAATGGCTTTCGGGTAATTTTCTTGAAATTTTGTAGGTTGGTAATTCTCAACATTTATGTATATCAAAAGTCTCAATGGGCGCAAGCACCCACCAACCTTCCTTCACCCCGAAAACCCACGCTCAAGGGCTATGGGAATATACATATCTGATTTCTAAATGTAATACAATTTATTTTTGTAGTCCCTGACCTGAACAACTCCGCTCAACGCCCCCACCCCCACCACGACCCATCCGATGGACAACTGACAACTTTTTTTTGTAGAGAATCGCATGATCTACAAACTTTGTCAACATTATTTTATGATAGGACTTACGATGTAAGATGTATTTGCAAAAAACTGATACTTTGACCCTAAAACCCCCTAAAAATGAGCTTCAGTGGCAGTGGTAAAAGATCTAAAACTTTGAACCTGTCCGTATAGTGTGGAGGGTTTCGATAATCAGCCGAGTTATGCAATTTTCTTAGTGCGAACAGGAGAAATTGCTTTTGAATGGATTCAAACCTGTTGCTACTGGCGTGAAATATGGGATTCCAGACAGGGCATGCGTATTCCAGGATTGGACGGACAAGTGAGCAGAATGGCCTTTTAGTGTCGGCGTCGGACTTTATAGCGCTATATATTCGCCTTATATACAAACAACTGGGAAACAAGCCATCGGTGTGTGTGTGTGTGTGGGTGGTATACGGCCGTACAGTCCTGAAGACAACCTTCTGATACCCGCCACATGGCCGAGAACTATGTTTCAATCCCGGTCGGTGTTCGCCCGCTGTAAAGGCCATTTTTTAATTTTTATTCGGGTAAGGATTCCAAATTTTCTAATAGTATTTTCTTGCAATATTCATTAAAAACTCCTATTGGGCATTGATATATGTTTGGAACAAATCGTCACATGCCGCTTTGCTACAAAAATCCCCATTGATTTATTTTTCGTACAGATATCACTAAACGACTTTTGCACCGTGCCGTACCGCATTCAGTGTGACCTGGGCTTAAACACACACAGAGAGACTTTGGTCATTTGTAGGGACTTGAAACTCTCACTGCGCATCGAAACATTTTGAGAGTCACTTTATTTATGGCGTTTGTTCTAACCCCTCACAATATACGGTACAACGAGTTGTTAGATTGCTGAACGATTCTTATGGTTTATTGATGTTAAGAGTGCGAGACCTACTCCCACACTTTGGCCGCTCCCACATAAGTGAGTGTTAATGGGCTTGAGCACCGAGCACGTACAGAACAGTTCCCGAAAATTAATCCGTGAACCGCGAAATTTAAATGTCTTTTTATGTGAAAGCCTAAGCTTAAGAGTTAATCTTTGTTATTACCAGAAGCGCTTGCAAACCCCTTACTATGGTGAACTATGAGGTATGTTGCGTCACTTCACTTAACTATGGAAGTTTATGTTTAACCTCGAAGGTTTTTGAAGCCACCGTGGCTAACTAAGATTTAAAGAAGAAGAAGACTATCATTTTCTACAAAATAGTCTCCACTGATTGGTTTAATTATTTCGTGTGTCCTCCACTTTCAAGCAGGGTTAAAATTGAACTACAGCATAGCTAACCACGGTAGATTTGGAACGTCAAAAAGTTATGCTCGTGATTAGTTTTTAAACGACAAAAGTTTTTCATACTAAGGTTTTTGGACGCACACCAGTTCATCATGTCGTATTCGTCATTTTGCAATGTCTAGTAGTTCTCTAGGCTCGAAGAAAGAATAGAGGGCAAAATAGTTTAATAAGAATGTGGCAGGTGTGCTTAAGGAGGAGTCGCTGAACCTTGCATCTACTCTTTACCATCCTTAAACTCTCGCAGACCTCAGGTTAGGAACTTCTAAATTAAAAATTTTCAAATTATTTAAGCTACTAGTATAACTTTTTAAAAATACAATATATTCGAAATTGATTAATGTATTATGTAATACCCACCTCTTTTTGTACATTATCACATGCCACCGATAAAATAATAATAATGAACGTATCCAACCACACCCAAAAAGCAGTCGAAGCTAATCTCAATGTTAAAATACCATCTGACACAATATTAAATTCAATATAAAGTTGCACAGTAATGCTATAAAATGTGAATCCCATAAAGAACAACAATCCCACACCCATGCACTCATTCACTACTTCAATAAGATTTACTAAATTTCTATGAAGATCGAAAATATTGTAAAGTACATCGGTTCCAAATTCGATATCTTTTGGATATTTAAATTTCTCCAATGTATTATTAATAACATTTATTCTAGCTGCAATAACGTCGAGGAGAGCAGCAACGTAAATAATAAATGGAATGCTGATTACACCTTCGAAGACGTAAAATTTCGTAACTAAAATCTTTTCAAATGTTTTTTCACCAAAATCTGCTCCACCAAGGTATAGCACAAAAATATGCGAAATTATTGTCTGCATGATAACGAAAACATATGTTTTTGGTAAGTTGTATCGTAAACGTATTTTAAAGAATTTCATTAAATCATTATCAATTGAAAGGATGTTATTCAAAATAGCAAGTTGTGTGTCGCCATTCAATGCACCAGTTATGAGGATAATATTGTACGAAAGTATACAAATTATAAACTGAATCCACACGTTCACATTGTCTGTTGATCGATGACTAAAAATCGTATTAATATTTAATTGTGATAAGCCGAATATAATTCGAGCTGTTGCAAGATGGACGAGAAATCGAACAAGATTCGAGTAAATTCGGGCGAGTGTCGTTGGGGGTCCTACTTGAGTTTTGTTTACTTTTGTATAAATTGGAACAAATCCAATCACTTTCATTATACATAAAATTAATTTAAGATCTGATAAAACACAAAACATTTTTATATACTAGCTCCTGGAATCTACTTCACAATCACTAGGATATTTATTGAGGAATAAGAAAAAAGTTTTTTTTTCTAATTTGTTTTACCAATTAAAGGCGTAACAATACACACTGGAATATGTGGCAACAAGAACATTGAACAAACCATGAATAAAGTAATCAAATTAATGAACTTAGAGCATTGAGGAGTCTAAGAGTATTAATACGTAAGTGGAATCCATTTTTAGGGATATATAGAATATGTATCGTTAAATATTATCTAAGTAAAGAATTAAAGCATCTAAAATAAAAATAATGACTTTAATCAAAATGGGCCTTTTAATTGTGATTAAATCATCTCAGCTCCATCAAGAAGAATAGCGGTAAGTTTTATGGTCAGCAAAAGAATGAAGCCTACTATTATTGTGAGCTAAGCAAATTTAAGAACATCAGCCTCATAAACCTTCACGCACCTACAGAAGAGTCCCGGGACGACAAAAAAGAAGATATCTTCGAAGTAGTTGAAGAAACGGTAACCTAAAGCCTGAAACAGAATCAATGCAGTGCAGTATACTGCACTGCCTGTCAAAGTTTGGTTTTGTGCTTTTCTATTACTCGGCACACAATTGCATTTAGCGCAGTAAGCAGCAGAATACTGCACTGCAGGTTTAGGCTAAATTCTAAATTTGCTCTGCAGTGTGAGGTTAGAAAATTAAACTTCAAATTTTCATAACGGTGGTAGTGTGCCAGTAAAACAAATTATTTCTATAAACTGTTAAACCCGCCAATAACAAAATATTTCTTAAATTTCTCAGTACCATGTTTTCGAAATTAACAACAAATTCGACGTTTGACTTGATTTGACAAACACTGCACTGCGTTGATTTCGTTATAAGACGCAGTGCCGTAATTTTTGACAAGCAGTGAAAAATACTGCATACTGCACACTGCGTTGATTCTGTTTCAGGCTTAATGCCTGCCCCAGTAATGATGTAATAATCATTCTGGGAAAACTGAACGTCAAAGTAAGCCGAGAGCCCGTATGCATGCAATAAATAAGTCGGCACCCACAGCTTGGGTGAAAACACTAATCAAAATGGACAACGAGTTAAGGTCTGTTTATAGCTAAAGATATCGAGCGCCAGATAAAATAATATTCTTCTATTTAGTGTGCACGAACGTATTCATCTACCACCTACCGTGACACGACCACGCAAACGTGGACAGACATGGCCCTTACCTGACCAGTATTCACGGAAAGAATATTTTGTCTGCACGATTCATGTCTGTACGTGTCTGAAGGTGTCTTCCGGGAAGTATGAATAGAGCATCGGAACCGTACAGACATTTATGCCGATTATACAACTCGCCGGATTAACCGCGGATGGAATTTTATTTAGATTTGACGTTTGGCGTATTATAGAATACGCCGGATGAAAAATGACCGAATGACGGTAATGCAGTGTGAAAAATTGTTATTATAGAATCCGCTCGTGAAACGCATTCCATACAAAAATTGTCAAGCCGAGAATCCCTGAAACTCAAGCCGAGAATCCCTGAAACAAGCCGAGAATCCCTGAAACAACTTATGGACACCCACTTCCCGAGTAGTACTACAGTTGAGACAGCTATCACAATAAACTCTTCAGCCTCACAACAGCTGATCAAATCTATCATAAGTAGAGCAAAAATAAAATGGGCTATAAACACATTTCAGCCCTATAAATCACCAGGCCCTGACGGCATAGTGCCGGCACAACTGCAGCACTTCCTTAGTTATATCATGCCCTGGTTGCAGGCCATGTTTACTGGGTGCCTTCAAAATAACTGCATTCCTTCTAGTTGGAAAAAGGTTAAAGTAGTTTTTATACCTAAAGCCGGAAAAGCCTCCCACACAACACCCAAAGACTTCAGGCCAATCAGCCTATCATCCTTTCTGAGGCAGACCATACTAACCTCGGAACTCTGGCGCACAACACGCCTATACAAAGGGCAATTCTACTGACACTGCTCTCGACTCATTGATCTCAACCATTGAAAAATTCTTCGAGGTTAAGGAGTATATATTAGTAGCATTTCTTGACATAGAAGGAGCATTTAACAATGTATTGCCGGACGCCATTACCCTGGCCTTGACAGAACATGGGATCGAGACATCGTTGGTGTCTCTTATCCACCAAATGCTTACTGGCAGGATGACGACCTCGATATTGGGCGACAGCTCGGTCCGAAAGGCCGTAAATAGAGGCACTCCGCAAGGAGGAGTACTTTCCCCGCTGCTATGGGTCGTAACTATGAACCAGCTGTTGCGACGCATGGAGGCAGAGGGGCATCATGTCCTGGCGTACGCAGATGACGTTGTTATCATCAAAAAAGGAAAATTTCCTCAAGTTCTCTGTGATCTCATCTTGTCTGACACTGCCCGGCCCTAAGCAGAATAAGGTAAACCACATTTGGCGAACCCTTTCTAAGCACCCTCGCGGAAATCTCGAAGATTGGGATCCCGCAACTTAGAAGATTTATTACTTCCTCGAGATGGTTTTAGCGAAGAAACGACATTTTAACATCAGGTTTAAAGTGGGATCACTATGGCATCACAATGGCCCTATCGTTCTGGCTTAAGTGTACGAGCTTAAACCAACAGCTCAGCAATATCTAACCTATACTCACTGGACGTTTGGTAACTGGAAAATGTCTTGGCACATATTTCGGATTGTTTTCCGAGTTTCTTTCCTGTTATTCCCCTCGTCTAAATTTAAATAAAACCCAATGGAATCCATAATTACGTACTAAAAACACTTAGTTTTTGGCACTTAAATATTTATTTTTCTAAGGATATGCGAAAAAATCGTGGAAAATTTGACAGCTAGTGGTGAAATAGCAGTTTCAGTGCGGATCGATAATGCAGAATTCCGTCGGATTCTATAATGCAAATATTTTCAAATGCGGATCGGATGTGAATCGGATGAAGAAAATCCGGCGAGTTGTATAATCGGCATGATTTTTTCTTGGATACTTTCCACGTATTTGAACATTTTCAAGAATAATATAACGAGTGTCAGTCGTTTGATACAGCACGCTAGATGTGAATAAACGGCGTCTGCCGGTGACTGGCGCCACGATGTCTGTAAATATTAACTGATTTAAGCATGTAAGAACCATAAAGCCACCTGGGTATCTCCTGATGGAACCACTCGCACCCAAATAGACCATGTGTTGATAAACCGCGCCACCTTTCGGGTCTGAAGACGGTCACTATCGGATCTCGGATCACTATCTTTTTGGTACGGTGCTCCGAGAGCACATTGCAACGCTGAAAAGCTTTGTATCCGCTGATTAGGCTCGAATAAACATAGCTGAAACTACTGATGATGCGATAGAACGCGCGCTCAGAAGAGTAAGTCCTGAGGACGATATGCCGAGCGTCGTAGAGTGCTAGACCTGTCTTAAAAATACTGTCATTAGTACTGCTGATTCCATCGTAGGCAGAAGTTGTAGATAACGGAACGGCTGGTTCGATTGGAATGCAAACATAAGAATGATGCGTACCGAGCAGTGCAGCAGTCTCAGAGAACACGAGCACCCGAAGAGAAATATAAAAAGCTCAGAAAAGAAAAAAAGGTACATAAAAATGGAGATATCACAGCGCGCACTAATTATCGCGATATAACGTTGCTGAGTACCGCGTATAAGACATTCTCCACCATCCTACAGAACAGGATGGCGCCAAAACATCATAGGCCATTACCTGTGTGACTTCAGTCCAGACAAATCAACAACTGATCAGATTTTCACCTTGAGGCAGGCTATGGAAAAATGTATGAGTTTCAAAACTCAATTCAACACCTCTTCATAGGCTTTTATTTTAAAATGAGCCAAAAAGTAAAAACAATTTTATTTCTGCAGCCACTTACTTAAATGTAAAAAGGCGTGGAGCTTATTTTATTGATACTGAAACTGGAAGCGCCCTACGCTTTTCTACTTTTTAGTCTATTATGTCTTCCGCCATTTTATGGTGGCGGCCATATTAGATTTAAAATGATGTCACACAGCTTACTGTATTCTCTTTCATTTGATACCCATGTCGTGCGCTCGGTGGAACACAATTTTTTACAAAATGGCCAGATTGCATTTAGTACGTACACATGATGAGTTCAACTCAGGCTGAACCCGGGTGAAACTACATGCAGACCGAAGTCGATTTGAGTTAGGGTCGACTTAGCTCAACTCAGCTCTGCTACCTGAAATTATGCATATAGATGTGAGTTCAGTAGTTGAATTTAGTTAACAGCAACATCTCTGTGTTTTGTTGGTGATTTAGTCTATTATAAGTCTTCCGCAATTTTGTACTGGCCGCCATTTGGAATTTGGGATGACGTCACACAGCTAATTGTATTCTATCTTTTATATTCTTTCATTTGATACGCATGTCAAGTGGCCGCAAAGCACAATTGCAAGAATCGGCCAGTATTTTGGAACCGCCATCTTGATCTTATTACAAAATGGTCGAATTGCATTGTCATCCAAACTAAACGTGTATGAAACATTTTATCTAAATCGGATCAAAAATACGAAATTATAACAGCTATCCGAGCAACGCATTGCATCGGAAAATAGATAAAAACGCGAATACCAATTACAAAGTGAACGTCTTTTGAGCAAGTGAAAGGAATTCAGATAAGTAAATTCGGGAATATGGGCGTAAAATAGCAACATATAAGTTTTAATTAATTGAGGAATTAAGAAAGATCTCAACAACACCCTTTGTACATCACAATAACAACAGTATTAATCTTAATTTCAAATATGTAGTGCAAATATAATACTAACCTCATCCTCTAATTTTTGGCAAGATATTGATATAGTTGATAGTAGTGTAAAATTAACAATTGACCAAAAAACATTAATTAATATTTTATATATTGACAATATATAAATGCCTTTTGAGAATTCAACAAAAGCATGATAAAGTTCTGCTGTAATACCAAAAACTGAAAATGCCACAAAAAATAATAAACCAATACCACAAAAATCATTTACACATTCAGTTAAATTTAATAGTTCAGCATAAAGCTTAAAATGTTTCAAAAATATAATTTTATCTTTAATTTCACATGAAATTGTTGAATATTTCCCTAAAATACTATTTATGAAAGAAATTCTTGCAGTTATAATATTTAACAATGTCGCCGCATAAGTCACAAATAACGTACAAAATATATCTTGCAGAGCATAGAATAATTCGACTTCAACACTTGGTGTAGTGGCAGTATTGTATATTACAATGATAACATGACCAACTCCAATTAGTGTCATTATGAAATAATACACGCCGGAGCTTTGCTTTATTCTTAAGGAGTACAATTTATAAATTTCGTTGTCGATAGTTAGAATCGCATTGAAAATGTCCATTTGTCTTTTGCTGTGATAGCTGCAAACTGCTAAAATTATTGAATACGTGATAACACAGAATATGAATTCAATCCAAAAATTCACATTTTCAATTCCCTTTTCATTAAACAATTTCGAAATATTAATATGCATCAGGCGGTAAAAATTAATCGCGGTATAAAGAAATATCAATAATCGCACAAGAAAGGTGTAAATGTATGATATAAGGGTTGGTTTCTCTAGTAAAGAATTATTTTTCGTTGAAAATATTGGTGTTATTCCAAATATTTTATGTGGTATTAAGAATTGCTTTAAATCTGTTACAATATTAGTACACATTTTAATTAATCTTTCCCGGTTTTTTTTTTGTATCGATAACTATAGTTACAGAAGAGCGCAATTCGAATTGAGGGCAAAAATTTAATTAAATTTAATTTCAATAAAATGCTTCAGTTTTTATGACAAATTAATTAATAAATGAAATTGTCGACAAAATTTTTAATTTATGTTATGCCTATATAAAAAAAAAGTAATTTACTAATCATTTTCGATTGATAATGACTTTTCGATTTTCGTAAAGGTGAAAGACAAGCGTACAAACATGTTGAGAGTCATATTCAAACAATAACGTCTAGAAGTATTACAAAAATTAATTTATTTAAATATACATAGCAAATATCCAATATTCCAAATGGTTGTGGTTGATACTTAGTCACAGTATAAGACTAAGGGCCGGTTTCACAGTGCGAACTTAAGTTTTGCTTAAACTTAAGTAAATTGTCTCACTTAAGTATAACTTAAGTCAAATTCCGTTTCACAGTGCAATTTTTTCTTCTTCTTACTATTATATTTGTTTCTTACGGCGGCACTTCAATATTGTAAATTATGAACTTACAATAGCCGAACTTTACATGTAAAATTTTCTTTTAATCGCGTTTTCCTTGAAATGTACTGGAATCAACTGACATTTGAATTTTCTATGCATTCTGATTTAAGCAAAACTTAAGTCTAGAGAAATGCCTACTTAAGTTACACTTAAATATATTTTAAGTAGCGACTGTGAAACAGGCATCCATACTTAAGTATAACTTAAGTTAATTTTTATACTTAAGTTCGCACTGTGAAACCGGCCCTAAGCCGGCTGGGCTAGGTCCATAGGTGTGTGCCTCACCCTTGGCTAAACCTCTGCGCAAACTCTTTGCCTTGTCATATTTCTCCGGAGTTTATCCCAACTCTTGGAAACTAGCTCATGTTCAGCCCATTCCCAAAAAAGGTGAAGCCAGCGACCCTTTAAACTACCGCCCAATAGCATTAACTTCTGTTCTCTCCAAAGTTATGGAGACAATAATCAATAGAAGGTTGATAAAATATCTAGAATCTAACCAAATTATTCACGACATTCAGTACGGCTTCAGACCAAAACGGTCTACTGGCGACCTTCTTGTGTGCCTGACTGAACACATCAACCAAAGCATCCATGGCTTCGGTGAGTCTGGTCTGGTTGCTCTAGATATCTCCAAGGCCTTCGACAGAGTATGGCATCCCGCTCTGCTGTCGAAACTCCAAGCTATTGGTATTGACTCAGTTCTAAGGAACTGGATTGAGAGCTTTCTTTCTGGCCGTTCAATCAAGGTAGTATTGGATGGCGTCGAATCCAACCCTCATTCCATTTCGGCCGGCGTTCCCCAAGGGGCGATTCTCTCACCTACTCTCTTTCTTATATTTATTAATGATCTGCTCTCAATCCCCTCCAATCCACTTCATAGTTTTGCCGATGACGGTACTTTGCGTTACTCATACCCCTCTGACAACACAGGACAAGCAAGTGCCAGACCTTGTCTCTTAGAACGTGAACTCATGTCCAACTCTCTTAACGCGGACATTAAACTCATTCTTGATTGGGGCAGCAAGAATCGTGTCGAGTTCAATGAAACCAAAACCAAGTACTGTCTATTCTCCACTAAAACCTGCACCAACCTTCCCTCCATTTCAGTGGGCGAGGATAATATAACAGCTGATCCATATCTTAACATCCTCGGCGTGACTCTATCCAACGATTTGCGATGGAATAATCACATACTCCAAGTCACCAAACAAGCGTACCAATGCCTCGGCTTCCTTAAGAGATGCAAGTTTCTCCTTCATCCAACTGCCTTGGCTACAATCTACAAGTCCTACATTCGGCCACGCCTTGAATACAACTCGTATATCTGGGCGGGCGCCCCTAAAACCACCTTGGCTTGGCTAGACAAGGTGCAAAACCGCGCCATCAAACTCATTGGCGATAGCACCCTTTGCATTGATCCTTTAAGCCACCGTAGGAATGTAGCAGCGCTCAGCAAGTTTTACCGCTATTTTCATAGCGACTGCTCCACTGAAATCAAAAACCTCCTGCCTACACGGCAATTTTTCTCCCGCAACACAAGACTAGACAACTCGGCCCACCCCTTCACCCTTCAGCCCTCCCCTTCACGCACATTACGTTTTAGCAGTTCGTTTATAAATAGAACAACTCGATGGTGGAACTCTCTTCCGCAGTCGGTGTTTCCGAGCTCATATAACATATCAGATATCAAACGCAAGGTTCATCGGCATCTTCTCAAAAACCCTCCACACTCCTACCCTTTCCTTTTTTTCTAACCTTCAGATCAAGCTTACTACTACATATTGCACCATGACTTGTAAGACATGACGGACTAGTAGTACAAAGGGTGACCCCTAAGCTTCATCTTGCCACAAAAAAAAATAGGTACAACTCGCTTTTCCGCGTTAAAAATGAACTAGAACAATCTTATGAAATCAGTATTTTCAAACACTTCCTAGTCTTTCTCATCCTTTATAAATTCTTTACTAAACATGGCCTCAAAACATAGACGTTACAATTGGGGAATGCAGCCCCGCATCAAAATCTAAATCCTCCAAGCTTGTGAGATCGAAGTCAACAATCCCTGAAATTTGCGGGATTGCAAAAAAAAATCGTAGATTTTGTTATAGTTATGTTTGTGAATTTATGAAGTATTATATGAAATAAGAGCATAACAAACTACTGAGTCAGTACAAACAATGAGCCGGGGTATAGTATTCGTTGAGCTTACAGAAAGCTATTACCCTCGAATTAACTTGATCCTGTTTCCATGACGGCTCTGGGTTAAAGTAACAGATAAATAATTTAACACTGCGTTGCTGTATGTGCAGTAAAGTATACTTAAACACACATATGAAAAACTCAGCTTGACCGGACTGGTTTCGTCGAGTTTTTTTGGATTTAACAAAACTTTACTCAACCCGCGTTTCCATGGGGGCTTGCTCTGCGTTAACCCAGGGTAAACTCTGCATGGAAAGTCAGGAATTGATCACATTCGGATACACGCACATAAATATACTTAGACGATCTTGTGTTATTGCTGTATTGCTTAATAGGCAGATACTTTAAACTAACGAATTGAAATATTTTACGCGAGTCGACTGATTTGCAATTCCAATTTCAAACTGGTTTCACAATAATTACGCGCATAACCAGGTTACAATCAAAATGAAATCTTTGTCCATATATGAGACCAACTAATTTTGGAGCAATCGGTGTTCTTTGCGCACATTGTTTTTAATCAAGAGGTTTTGGTAAAATGTCAAGTATTTCTCATGAAGTTCAATCACGCAACTGAAATCGCTTCCGATCGGCAAGAGTAGTCGCACGCCGAATTGTTCAAATCGGTTTCGCTTCTGTCGACCCGTGTATGGATTGCCACTTCAGTACACGGGCAAGATCATGAAACAGTTGCGTGTGAAACTGGAATTGCAAATCAGGCGACTCGTGTTCTAGGGACTTACATATATCTTACTACTTTGCAATGTTGTTAGTATTTCTCTATTAAGCCTCGGTTCTTATAACAGTGATTCTACCGCCGAAATCCCGCCGATCCTGACTTCGCAAAAATGGTGCGGAATCGTACGTTCGCGGGATTGCATTGCACCTAAAACAAACAAGATTTTATTCGACAAAACTAATAAATTATATAAGTTAAGCCTAAATATTAGTCCAGGGAAAAGGCACAATGAAACGGACCAAGCTAAAACTAAACGAAAAACAACGGACAAACTCAAACTAAGTGAAAATAAAACGAAACAGATGTGACGCCTGAAAAAACCGCATAAGAAAGTGAGAAGCTGCTGTTGCTGAACAACAAGAAGAAATCGAACCGACGCAAAAACGAAGGGAAAGGAGAAAAAGGCAGAAGACTTTTGTTACGGTGACGCACGTCACCAAAGTGCAATGCGCTCACGTCAGTGACAAAACTTTTTTGAAACCGAAGCGTCATTTGTCTATATAGATTTTGAAGAGACGGACGCACAGTGGTCTGAAATCCCCAAAACCTGGACAAAAGTATCAAAATGAAAGTTTATATTTAGGTACTTTTTTCACTGGGTTAGTTATAGTGGTCCCCCTGGAGTATTTCAAGGCCCTTGGCAAGAGGCAGATGTTCGAAATCTCTTTTGTATTGTATTCCATTTGGAAAGTGAGTGTCGAACACGCTACACGCAGCACGTTCTCTCGGAGCAAAAGAACGTGTTACGTTTTTGCGTGTCGATTGCAGTACGTTTGCCCGTTTCCTTTTCTGTAAAAAGGTTTCTTCTCCTAAGAGTAAGTACAATTATACTGTGTTATTGAAATGAACATAAATAAATAATTGTATTGTTTATTTATGATCAAATATGTAGTAAATTGTGGTGATTTGATTAACGATTCGGCTTATAAATTGATGGCTAAGTACAAACTTCCATCGACTTCTACTAAGTAATACGCATGTAATTGTTTATTAATCATATCTGCAAAACATATAAAAAATCAGCTGCTCCTGCTTGCTCCATGTCATTCTATCCACGATAGAGCAAAATATCCATGGCTCTGCGCACTACCCCCACTGTGTTTCAGGCCGAGGTACTTTCCATCCAGGTGTGTGCTCAGACTTGTATAGAGTCTTAATAGAGCTCCAAATAGCTCTAACATTGTTATTTTCTCCGACAGTCAAGCTGCATTGCTGGCCATTAAATCTTACAGGGTGTCATCAAAGACTGTCCTGGATTGTCTCCGATTTCCGAAATTCTTAAGCAGGAACGACAGTGTCACGCTGATATGGATTCCGGGCCACGAAGGTCACATTGGTAATGAAATTGCCGACAGCCTGGCTAGAGTAGGCGCAAACTCTTCACCTATCGGTCTGTAGCTTAGCAAGCTACCACGTTAGAACGGCCATCAAAAATCGACCAGCTGTTTCTTCATAGCTGGACAAACACCCAGGGTGGTCGTCAAGCTAAAAGATTCATCCAAATCGATAAAGCTAAAGCGGGAAAACTTTTACATCTCAACAGGTGGGAGCTAAAAATAATAATACATAGAGCTCTTGACGAGCCACTGTTCGCTTAACTACCGTCTAAACAAAATAGGTCTGGTGGCTGATTGTAGCTGTCGGTTCTGCGGAGCAGCTCCCGAAGCTGCTGAGCGCTTGCTGTGCGACTGTGAGGCTACAGCGAGGAAGAGATTGGGCCTCCTCCATCGGGACTTCCCTACCCCCAGGGACATTTGGGACAGAAATCCTAAATCAGTTTTAGGCAATATTAGAAGCCTTAACCTTGATGGTTTTTAAAAACGGGGATGGCACAACAACAAATTTGCTCAGCGACCCCGAAAACCCCCATATCGTCGGCTTAGAGTGTAAACCTGCTAAAGGCATAATAGGTAATTTTACAGGAGACACAAAAAACATTCCTAAAAATATAGAAATTAATTTTAAGAAAGGGATTTTATACAGTTGATGTATTGTTTTGTTCTTTATAATATAAAATAAAAGAAGAGTTAGTAAATTCAGTATTTTATTTATTAATTAACACTTTTGTGACTTAGCAGGTTTTTGTAATGCAATAAAATTTTTAATCAAGGAGTTAGCAGTTCTTCAGTCATAACAAAAATTCAATTATTCAATTAACAAAAAAATATATAAACTCCAAATATTTGTACTCTTTAACATAAAGTAACTTAAACATATTCATTTTCAAAATATATCCCTTTAGGTACTAAGATTACACAACAGTTAGTCTCAACCATTACTAATACGAGTTGTGACTATTCATGAAGAAAATTATCATAATAATAACGATAGTCTTCAGGTAAAGTGTTTTTCAAATACTGCAAGTCTTCAAATTTCCTCTTGGTAATTTTTCTTTTTGTTAGGAACTGATTTCGTAGGGAATTAAAAGGCAAGGCAATTACAGCCGGTGATTTTCTTTGCGGTAGTATTTTTCATTTATCAGTCAATCTCAATTTAAAAAATACGTCACCGTTTGGAGTGTATTGAAGAGCTCTAATATCAGTAACTTTAGCGTCGCCTTTACCACGTCCAGGTCGAATGCTTTTAAAAAAATTTACGTTACCAAAGCTTTTGAAAAAAGTATGGTTTAAGTAAGTCACATCATAAGGTCTAGGGTTTTTTCTTGCCGATCTGCAAATAGATATATACTCCGCAGGAACATTGATGTTTTTGTGTTTAAGAGCCCGCTCAACAGAGGAATGAATGCTGTCCGCTTCCATCTGTGTATGCCCAACTTCTAGAAAGTTTTGTTCTATGACTATGTTGTTGTTTATAGCCGTCAATAGCAATGAATTAGACATTACACAGTTCCGGTTTTGATAGGTGCAACCATCGCTATAAAAAATGATTTTAGTTGTTTTATGTTTACTTGTTCATTTTGTTGTAAAACCTTGTTTTCAATTAAACTAACCCATACACTTGCAAACTCTTCCGAGTTTAAACCTCCTTCGGTTTCATTCCATAAATAGCAATTGTGTATTTGGAGCTTTGTTCTGTAGTACAAACTACTAATTTTTGATTTGGGTGCCATCAGAACCGCCTGCAAATCAACCGTAAAAACGAAACTTTCTTCAGCTTTATCCTTTTCTTTTTCTGCTCGAGCTTCTTCTTTTTTATTTTGGTGTTCTTAATAATCTTCTTGCGACTTATTCCCAACTTTAAAGAGAGCACATATCTCACATTGGTCCTTTTTAGAATAGTACAATCCGAGATTTTGTATATCAAACTCCTCATAAAACTTGCAGATAGACAAAGCATGCACGTTGCGCGTTTTACACCAATCGTTTACATAAAAATTGTAAAGGGATCGTTTTGCAATATTAGCAAATTACTCATTTTCTGATCAAGTTTACTCAAAATGGCAATTATATAATAAACAAAAATACATACCTTTGCAATATTCCAATCCTCAAACCTTCGTTTGCACTAGTAATAACGAACTAAGTAATTATTTGCAAGAGCACACGCGCCGGCATCGAAAACTCAGTACAAAATTGCAGTCAAGGTGGAGTTAGCAGCGTACTTTTGATGACATGGATTTGGCAGTTTTACTCATCACGTGATTTAATCAATTTAAAATCAAAAATTATAGTAGGCTGTTTTAATAGTTTGTGTAATTTTTTTTTCTCTTTTGAATGGTAGGAAAATCGTTATAACGGTCAAAAATGGATTTAGCAGGGTTACACTCTAAGCCGACGATATATCGATTTTCATAAAAAAATAATTTTTCTTACGGTAGTAAATTAATTTTGTCCAGGTTTTGGGGATTTCAGACCACTGTGCGACGGTGGGAAAAAACAAGCGTAAAAAAAGTGAAAGCCTGTAAAGGGCCCAATGTTGTTGTTTTGGCGTTATACAGTCGGACGGAGAGCTCGGGTATTGGGCCCTTAAATTGGAAAGTTCAACACTATGGTTGATAAACTTCAACCGTGCTGCTTTTTTTCCACTTCTTCTATAAGCGCATCATTATCAATTTCGTCTTCATGCGCAGTCACGTTTTGCGAGGACGTTAACGCCATCTTGCTCCAATGGAGAAACAATTTTTAAAAAACACTGAAAAATACTTTTAATTTTCAATTAATAACCTGCACGTTATCAATTGATTACATCGAACTATAATCTTGTACTCAAACAATAAGATTCCCTTGTTCAGATTGCTTTAGTTTTAAAAAAAAATGAAACGTTTATACATCCACTGAAACGATAAATTTGTTAAGGTGGTAATGACAGTTAAAACTACAGTCAGTTAAAATACTGAAAATTTAATGGTGAAAATATTTATAGTGACTTTCTAGTCCTCACTAGTACACGATAAAAATATTTTACAACCGCCATAGAGAATGAAAAAACCCTCGATGGAGTTATGGCGAAGTCTTGTGGTGAAGCAGTTCAATTCTATCGGGACCTGTTAAGGATTTAGACATTTAGAAAAGGGTGAGATATACTTATTTATCTTTTTAATAATAACTTTTAAATGAAAATTGCAGCTCATTTTTAAAATGTTTGCTAATTATTTCAGGTACGGTATGATGTGGATCGAGTGGACCACGCCATCCTAATCGCAAAATTATTAAAGTTTGGAATATCAAGTTCTGCCCTGGAATGGTTAAAATCATATCTGAACGGAAGAACACAGGTTATCAGATTCCAAGGATTTCTATCTAATGAGATCGAAGTAACCTCTGGCGTTCCTCAGGGTAGTCATCTCGGTCCCCTACTCTTCAATATTTTCATCTCCGATCTTTCCGAAAAATTAGCAAATATTCCACATCTCTTTTACGCGGATGACCTCAAAATTTATAGTGTCATTAAGACCCAAACTGATGCTTCCTTCTTGCAGACAAAACTCAATGCCCTACACGACTGGTGCGCCATGAACAAACTGCAACTTAACACCAGCAAATGTCATGCAATTACCTTCTCCCGCTTAAAAAAACACACAGAACCATAACTATTATCTCAATGGCATAATGTTGAATCAGGTTGACCATATCGTAGATCTAGGCGTCGTCCTAGACAAAAAACTCAATTTCAACCTGCATTACGATAATATAATTGCCAGAGCCAACAAACTTCTTGGTTTCGTCAAGAGGAGAGCCAAAGAATTTGGTAATGTATGGGTCACAAAAACACTCTTCTGTTCTTTAGTCCGCCCTATCCTGGAATATGCGTGTCCTATCTGGGATCCTATATTCCAAGTGAGCAGCAAGAGGATCGAATCCATTCAAAAGAGATTTCTTCTTTTTGCCATGAGACATCTACACAACCCCCATGACTACCAAACCTTGCCGCACTACTTGGACAGGCTCAAAGTGCTTGATCTCATGCCGCTGTCTAGCAGGAGGAAACTGCTCATATCTTGCGTTGCCTTTGACGTCCTGAGTGGAAAGCTTAAAGTGCAGTTTCTGTCGGACAGAATCAAATTGAATGATGTAGTCCGACACACACGACACACTAAACTACTTAGGGAATATCCACACCGCACCGATTACGCAAAGAACGAGGCCGTCAACAGATGCTGTATGGTTTTTAATAGCCATAGCTCCTCTTTCTCCCCTTCCCTCAACAAGGCATCCTATAAAAAAAATACTCAAATCCCTACTAACATAACCCCTCTGACAATAGTAGGTTTTTAGTAGCTATCAGTAGTATATAAAAAAGACTGTACACTATGTTTTTTAATCTAAGTATATGTATACCTAGTTTAAGTGTGCCTTGTTTGGCGAATTAATAAATAAATAAAGAATACGGCCAGGGCAAAATACCGGAAAAATTTCACCGAAAGAAACAAGACTAGTGAAGGATCTTTGAAAATAATCAAGGAAGTTCTCGACAACAATTATTAAAATATTGTTGAATAGTAATTTTTCATTTTTCTCTCTATATCACAATAACCAAAAACATACTCACAGATTCAATTATAAATATTACAAATATGTACAATACTAACCTCATCCTCTAATTTTTGGCAAGAAATTGATATAACTGATAATAATATAAAACTAACAATTGACCAATAAATATTAATCAATATATTATGTATTGATGGTGCTCCTTTTGAAAATTGAACAAAACTATGATAAAGTTTTGTTGTAATTCCAAAAACTGTCAATGCCACAAAAAATAATAAACCAATACCACAAAAATCATTCACAGAATCTGTTAAATTTAAAAGTTCAGCATGAAGCTTAAAATGTTTCAAAAACAAAATTCTATCTTTAATTTCCCCTGAAATTATTGAATATTTTCTCAAAATATTATTTATAAATGAAATTCTTGCAGTTATAATATTTAACAATGTCGCCGCATAAATCACAAATAACGTACACAATATATCTTGCAGAGCATAAAATAATTCAATTTGAATATTAGACGATAGTTCAGTTGATGTTGTGCAAAAATTGTATGTTGCAATAATAGCATGACCACTTGCAATAAATATCATTATAAACAAATACACCGAAGAGTTCTGTTTAATTCTTAAGGAATACAATTTATGAATTTCTTTGTCGATATTTAGAACTGTATTGAAAATATCCATTTGTGCCTTGCTATTATAGCTGCAAACTGCTAAAATTATTGAATACGTGATAACGCCAAATATGAATTCAATCCAAAAATTCACATTTTCAATGCCAGTTTTACTAAAAAATTTCGAAATATTATTATCCAGCAAGCGGTAAAAATTAATCGCGGTATAAAGAAAAACCAGTAATCGCACAAAATAGGTGTAAGTGCATGATATAAGTGTTGGTTTCTCCAGCAAAGAATTATTATTTTTCATTGAAAATATTGGTGCTATTCCAAATATTTTATGTGGTATTAAGAATTGTTTTAAGTCTGTTATAATATTAGTACACATTTTAATTAATTCTTCCCGATTTTTGTTGTATCGAACACTACAATAGTTATAGAAGAGCGCTGTAGAATTGTAAAAACTAATATAAACTTAATTTCCATAAAACGCTTCAGTTTCTTATGACAAATTAATTAGTTTCATTTAAGTGACAAGTGACAAGTTTTTAATTTCCATTATACCTGTGGAAAGTAATTTACTAATAATTTCGTGACATTATGATTAAATGACTTTTCGATTTTTATGGTGAAGGAAAAGCATCAACATATTGGAAGTGCTACTAGTCAAACAATATCACGTTTTCTTGTCAGTCAAAATTTTGTCAGGGAAATGTAAGAATAACACGAAACCTAAAAAATAAGAAGAGCGCAGGCTTCAACTTAATAACCGGAAAAGTTATACTTGATAAGAAAAGTACTAGTCTTCTTAACTATGAGTTACAATACCATTCTAAGGTCACAAAGTTATCCCAAAGTATAGAAACGTTGTAATTATACCAGGGAAACCACCCACTGATGTGAGTTCATATAGCCCAAACTGTTTCCATCCAACCATCTTAAAAATATTTGAAAAAATACTTCTTGACAGATTCAAGCCAATACTAGAAGAAAACAGCATAGTTCCAGAACATCAATTTGGGTTCCGAAAGAGTCACATACAATACAGTATACATCAAACAAGTAAATTTTAGAAAACAAGGAATTACTGATCAGCACTATTCTTATATATCCAACAAGCATTCGATTAAGAGTGGCACAAGGGATTGCTATATAAACTAAAAAAAAACTTTGCTTTCAAACTCCTACTATTTCACAATAAAATCATATAGGTGCTGTCAGACGTTGCAAGTAAAGCGCTTGCAGCGAGCATTTTACTTGCTAAAACTTATGCTCGCTACGTCTGACCAGCTTGCAAGTACGTTATGAAAGCATTTTTAAACTTTCATGCGAGCACTATCACTTGAAGTGCTCGGTTTGTGTGACTAGTAGGCTTAGTGAACTTTAGCGTACTCTCAAGCCTGAACTACATTGAAAAGCAGTGCAGTGCAGCACTGCAAAGTGAAATTTAGACTTCTTGCAACTGAACGTGGCAACTCACATTAACTTCACTGCCTTGCACTGCACTGCACTGCGCTGCCTTGTCTTAAGGCCGGTCCACACGCTACGTTTTGCACAACCTTTTGTCTGCCCAGTTCAACACGTTGCAGATAAAACGTTGCATGTGGATCGGAAAACTTCGCAGTTTTGAGTCCGGCGGGAAGACGGTACAGTTGCAGCGATAACTGAGCAAATGAGCTTTGAAATCCATGATCTGTGCGGACAAGTCGGTGCATGTGGACGCTTGCTCCGTTTTCCGATTCGTTTTGTTCCTCAGTTTTTCCTAATCACGCGACGATGGTTGACCTTCGGCAATGTTCTCGGGAGTTTCTAACTGATTTTATTGCATTTTATGAGAGTTTCCCATGCATTTGGATTGTTAAATCGAAGGAGTACAGTAACAGGGAGAAATAATCTAGCAATAATCTAATATGGGAAAATTCCCGCCTTTTTAGAAGCCATTTCCGCGACCACTTTGAACGCCCGGTTCTTTTTAGATGTTCCAATCTTTTTTTTTAACAAGACAGCATGCAAAAATTGACCACAGTAGAACCTCCTCCATGACGATATCACACAAGACTGAGCGAAAAATGCAAATGTGACTGCACCGTCTGGACGCTCAAAATTACAACGTTTTCATTCCGTCTTAAGACTGCGCAGACTTAAAAGGTTGTGCAAAACGTAGCGTGTGGACCGGCCTTTAGGCTAATTTCTAAAAAACTGCTTAGCACTGCCTGCCAATTTCTAAAAAACTTGATATGAAGTTGTCATTGCCATTGTTGTCAAAATGAATAATGAAAAATTGATAGAATTAGTGAGAAATAAGTATATAACAATAGTCAGAGGGACTACAAAAAATTATTAAAGACTATATATGAACAGTGAATGTCAAAACACTGCTTACTCAATGTGTTTTACAACGCGTTCTATAATGAACTACTGCAACATACTGCGCAGTGCTGCACTGCACTGCTTTTCAATGTAGTTCAGGCTTCAGAGCGAAATGCTTGCATGCGAGCACTTTCATTTGCATTTGCTAGACTAGCAAGTATTTTCACTTTCAGCAGTAAGCTGAGAATTTTTGATGCAAGTGAGTTTTTGATTTTGATTTGATTGATTTGTCTCCTCAAATATAAGATGCAAGGAAGCACAGACAAAAAGGTTTGGACACATGAAGAGACAGTGAAACTTATTGAAGAGTTGGAAGTACGCCCCTGCATTTGGCAGAAAAAAGATTCGCAATTTTGCAACAAATATGCAAAAAGTGCCCCTATTGAGGAAATTGCCAAGCGCCCGAAGTAGCGGTTAAAGAAAAAATTAGATCGTTGCGCACATACATATTTTCAATTTCAGCTTTTGCTGAAGTTTTTGTTTATAGTAATAAAGAAAAATTGAACTTTACTGTTAAATATTCTGTTTTCATCGTTTTATAGATGGCATCACACACTTGTGGAATAATAGCCACAATGGACGGTCGCGAAATACGAAACATTTGCGATAAAGTTCCATATGAATCGCCAGTTGCAAGATATTTTAGTGTAAGCGCCACTCTCTCTTCTGTTGATATTGCAACACGCATGTGAGTGTCTTTTTTGCTCACTATCGGTCTCACTTTATTGCAAATATAATTAAATTGGTCCATAGAGATACATGAGCAAAAGTTTTGTAAAAAGCTTTGCCTTCGAAACTCAAATCTTTCATGAGCGATGTATAATGCTCGTTAATTCTTCCACGCTCATAAAACTTTCGCACCCAAACTGTTCGCTCTGTTTTTGGTCGCATTTCTTCCTCTTCCTCTTCAAGTAAATCCGCTGCTGCATACAATAACGCACGGTGGCGTCGCAAAAACGCCAATTTCATTTGCACTTGATTAGACATTGACAGCGATTTACAAATAAATCACAAAACTGACTGAAAGTGGCTCTCTGGCTTTCTGAGATTTCATATAATTTTTACTTGCTATGTCTGGGCATATTCACATTTAGCCATAACTATGGCAGGTAGAAACCGGAAAAACCAGTTTTTTTGAACCTGCCATAAATCACATTAGATGAAATATTATGTGTAGTAATTTGAATGTTTACAAGAAATTTCAAATGTATTTGTGCATATGGGGGCTACTTCTCGCATTTGAGAGAAATAGAGTATGCATGTGGTAGTTTTCACGCGTTTCATTTTGCGTGAAAAATGTTTCGTTAAGTTCTTCCTTTCCCTTCCCTCCCTCTTCTATAAAACCGGTCTTACGCGCCATAAGTATGGCTAGTGTGAATTACCACTCTGACACCCCATGCGAGTGCTTTGTTACAAGTACAGTGAAAGTACTTTCATGAGAGAGAATTTTCGCTCGCTCGCAGCAAATTATTTGCAAAGTGTGACTGCAACTGCGAGCGCCCGAAAATCCCTCTCTGCAAGTAAGAGAGCAAATAGCTCGCTGCAAGCACTTTCCTTGCAACGTCTGACAGCACCTTATTATCTATAACAAAGACTTCCAGATAAAAAATTTGGAGAAGAACATTTAGAGTGTCAATAACACAGGGATCTGTAGCAAGGCCAATCCTTTACTCGATTTACATATCAGATTTGCAAACAGATTGAAAGACCATACCAAACAACTAGCTAAAAACTTAATGAACGTAGAAAGGGACACAACCCGCCTAAAACACTGGGACATCTAGGTAGCTGAAAGGCATAAGCTAGATGAGATAGTGAGTAATCTAGAGCGCCTGCTGAGGGCCAGTACGTTAGATAGTTTAGAATAGGATAGGCAGTTTTAAGCATTAGCTACATTTGTATTAGGTTAGATATAAGATATGCAAATAAAAATGCTTAAAAAAATACTGGCACATCCATGATTTAGATAACATAGAGCCTGTACACAATGCGACGAACATTTCATTGGAATGTTAACTTCCAACGATTTGGTCAGTACCGACAACAGTCCGAACGTATCCAAACCCGAACGTTGAATGCTTAACATTGGACGCGCATCGGCCACGCGATTGGTCCTACCATCAAACGTCCAACGTTGGTGTGTGTTCATAGCATAGCGTAGAGCTGGCGTAAGCTGAATCCTAAAGCAATTAAGTAATGGACAATGCTCTTAGGAGCAGCATTACCCCCCGTGACATCAAACAATTTATTAATGGCTTTATAGACGATTACGAACTGGGGCCAAAGTAATCCTGAGATCAGCTAGTTCAAATGATGATAACAAGATTTTTCTAGAGAATTTATTTTCCCTGAACATAAGCAAACGAGCATTTTCTTCATACGTCGTTCGCTACACTAGAGCGGGTGGTTGAATTCGTCCTGACCGTGCTATTGAAGCGGCCGCTGATAAGCTGGGAAGCAGCTGACTTTATTTGGAAACTCGGACGATTTCAGGAGATATTAGCAAATTTATTCAAGGACTTTTCAAGCTTGCCCGAAGAGCTCAAATGTTTCGTAACTTCTGGCAATCCCTGGATGAACTATAACTACCAGAAACTTTAGGTCGAGGAAAACAATTCTCTGTTAAAAAAGTGCTGATCTGACTTTGAAAAATTCGCGACTTGTAAAGAGTTACTTAGTTTTTGCCCGGGCTTTAAAGTTTGCTCAGATTTTGACAAGTATGTAATATCTTATTGGGAGCTATCACTCTGCTTAATCCAGAAAAGGTAACTTCGGGGTTCATTTCAACGAGTTTATTAGATATAAGAAAAACTAATCTATTTAAAGTGCTTAAAGCGACACTTGGCCGAAGTGTTACGTTCAAACAAAAAAAAATTGCTTGACCGAATGTTATGAAATTTTCATGTTTTCGTAAATGTGTCCCTCAACGGAGACTACCGCCCCTCAACAAAGACTATATTATTTTTCGTCCGCGCGGTATCGTCCAGGTACAAAAATCACCTACGTCCTTCAAACAAAAAAACGGCTCGACCAAATTTTATGAAAATCTTTTCAAATCATATTTCTGTTAATACGATTCGAACGGCAACCCAACGAAGACGATATCTTTTTTGGTTCAATCGATATCGTGCAGGAAAAATATGACCACATACGTATACACACGTTGAAAATATAATATTTCGATACTTAGACCGATTACAATAACTTCCCTATAAACTGGGAAGTTAACTATCCCACTTGGCTAGGACCATACGTTTAGGGGGTCGTCTCGGTCGACCCGAAACTCGCTAAATCTCACGTGGGGGAGAGGAGGCTTTTGGCAAATATCACGTAATTTTTTCTCGCAAGAAACTGTGTAAGTTTTTTATGTGAAAAAACCAAGCTTAGGAGTCAGCGTTTTTACTACCAATCTATCTTGTCTTTAAGCCAAGGAAATATCGATAAATCTTAAGTTTGGGCTCTATGTTGCACGAGTTCGGAAATACTGACTGTGGGAGATTGTCGAGGTGTTCCATTCACAAACGAACTTCTAGATCGTATTCTGCCCGAGGGGGTTGGCCGAGCGGGCTAGTCTTGTGTTGCGGAGAAAAGATTGCCGTGCATCCGGGAGGTTCTAATTTTGAGTGGAACAGTCGATATGGTAGTAGCGATAAAATATAGAGAAGACTGTTATATTCATACGGTGGCTTAAAGAGTCTATAGAGCCGCGAAAGGGGCCATCACTAATGAGTTTGATGGCACGATTTTGCACCTTGTCGAGGCAAGCCAAGATTGTTTTTGAGGCGCCTGTCTAAATATACAAATTGTAGCCAGGGCGGCTGGCTGGCTGGAGGAGCTTGCATCTCTTAAGAAATCCAAAGCATTTTGAGCCTTTTTGACGATTTGAAATATGTAATCATTCCTCCATTAGATGATAGGTTTTGCCCTCAGTTATGCCACAGTTACTGCTTTGACTGACCGAAAACCTACCCTGATTGATGTAATTATCTGAATATTTTGATTTCCATTATTCATGACTGATGGAATTGATTGATGCTTGCATGAACGTGTAGTGGGCGTCTTCAAGTTACCCTTAAGATGTAAAGATTTGAGTCAGTCGTTGAGCTGGCTCCAGACTCACGCATTAAACAACCGCGAACCCCCGTGAACACTAGGGCGGATGGTTTTCTCGCCTATTTCGCTCCTTGTTTCCCGTTCTGAGTGGATACGGCGTAAATTCTCACCGTAAATTTAAAGCGTGGGTGCGGGGCGTCCCTTTACATTTTCTTAAGTAAAACATGTCTTCCCACTAAGATATGGTTAAATCCTACAAATTTATTGCGGTTATGCGAACGCCATAAAGTAGCAAAGTAGTCCCTCAACCTACTTCGTTCGAGCCGGGTGGAAGCGATCCGCGGAAAGGCTCGACTTGCTGTGTTTACGCCCTTTCGAGCTAAATCTCACGACATCTCGCCAAAATCACCTCACGTAATTAATGGGCGACCCCCAATGATTTAAATGCTCTTTTATAAATAGAAATACTAGATTGTAGAACAATCTTCTGCAAAAAGTATCTGCAAACGAGGTTCAGCAACTCCTAGGCTCTTCCTCGTGTCTCTCATAATCTATTTTTTTTTTTTGGTTTTAACTAGGTTTTTTCAATCTGTTCTGTTCTGGAACCTTTAAAAAATGGGAATATTCTTACGAGGCAAAGTCATATCTTTTTATTGCACTTAGCATAAAATACAACACTTTACAATAAGTTAATTTCGTCTAATTTTGCAAATAAGGCTTCAAACTTCACAAAATCGTTTTTTTTTATTTTATTTGTCAACTGTCATTTTTAAAAACCACATGTTGAGAAAAGGAATATTTAAAGTTTCCCGTTGTGCTGCTGGATGCTTTTCTCGGTTCTCGAGTTTGTGTGGATGTTCCAGAACAGAAGGTAGCAGAACAGATCTTTTGATTTCGTCAAGTCGATACCCTCAATAGCAACCAAACATCCAGCAGTCGGATATAGCAATATAGTAAGATACAGCCTCGACAGAGTGTTACGCCTCCTGACACCAGTGAATCACTCTAACCAGGGCGATAAGATAAAGGTTCTGTCGTCGGCCAGTTGTAAAAAGCAACCACAAAATACAAGCGCAGCGATTTTTCAAAGGTTTAAAAAAGGTAAAGTAAATATTATATTAAACTAATTCTAACTGTGAATGGTAATTAAGTGTTCCATATTTTAATAAAATGGTACTTATGATAAATCAAAAAAATAATACTAACCTGATCCTCCATATCCTGACAAGACTTAGCAAATATCGCTAACATAATAAAGTTCATCGAAACCCAAATAAATCCAAATAGTATTTTCTTAATACGATACGATCCATTCGATATAACATCATAAGCATTATACAACTCCGTTGTTATAACATAAAATATAAAAGTAACATAAACTAGTAAACCTAATCCAAAATATTCATTTATATAATTTGCAACATTCAATAATTTCCGATGCAATTTAAATACTATTAAAAATGTTACAATATCCTTTTCCGAACAGCCACTACTTAACAGTCGTTCTAAAGTGTCATTTAAGAAAGTAAATCTTTTAGTTACAATATTCAATAGAGTTACAACGAAAGTAACAAATATAAAAGAAATTTTATCTTCTATAGAATAGAATACACCAGTCATATAACGAGCTAGAGAGTAGTTCTCTTCCATTGCTCGCGAAATACCTAGTGTTATATAACCAATTTCGACTAGAATAGATAAAAATATATAAATTTTAACGCCATGTTTTAAGCGTAATGAAAAATAATCGAATATTTCTTTGTCGATTTTTAAAATATCATTGAATAGACTTATCTGGGTTTTACGTGTTTGTGCCGAAACAATAACTATTACATTAAAAGTAACAATGCATAGGATTAGCTCAAACCATCGGTTAATATTATTAGTTGAATTTGAACTGAAGAAATTCGTTGTGTCGAAAGAACTAATACGAACAATTTGATAAACAGTAAACAATTGCAATGCACTTCGAACTGAAAAACTATAGAACAGTGATTTTCTAGATGGTGGACCAATTTTGTATGTATTTTTTGTAATGTAAATTGGTGTTAATCCGAACATTTTTGCAAATATTAAAAGTATTTTTAGGTCAGTTAGAACGTTAGACATTGTCTCTCGTGTGTGTGTTCGTTCACGCGTTAAAGGTTCAAATTTAAATTGAACTAATTCAATAAAAGGTAGATGATAGTGAATTTTACAAAAATAAAACTAATTTATCTAAAAGCTTTTTCATATCCAACTGAATGAAATATTTTCTGGTAAAAGTAAATGTTATGGCAATTTGCTTATTTAGTAATTTGTTGACGCAATCAATTTCTTTTTACCCGTAATTAAATTGTGATAATTACTAAAGTTGCTGTGGTAGGAACTATGGATATTACTTTCTGCGCCTTGCTCTTATTTCCGAATGGATACGTCGTGAATTTATGCCGTAAATTCACGGCTTGAAACTAAATAGTTTAGATCTTCAGGCACAAACTAACGATAAATGCCCACACACATAAAGATTTTTGTCAGTTTTCTTGGACTGCAGGCCCCATCAAGTTGGCGACCGGTGAGTGTATGGTGATACTTGGCTTCAAGGTAAAAACTTTCAGGCCACGGCTTGCCGTCTACCTGTGAGTGAAAAGTCAAAATTGACAACTTCACATCAAGTGGGGTCTTGACATTAAAAATGGTCTGTAACAGGGTGCAGATAGGTTTCCTACAGTTAAGTTACTTAGAAAAATAGACTAACTTAGCTTAAGTTTTATCGCCTCACGTAATTTATGGACGACCCCAAAGACAACCGAGGACCGGCTAGAGGACATGAGAGACATGTTGGAGCAAATGGTGGCTTCAGTCAAGAAGCAACCTAAGGTCAATAACGCCATCAAAAGGACCAGTGAATTCAAGAAGAGATTGGCCGAAAGCCTTGAACGGCCCCCAGGAGAGGAAGGAAGCAGCAAGCGGAAAGCCATAAGCTCCCCCAAGGTTGACACGAAAAGGAGCACAAAGAAGGCGCGAGCCGTCGCGTCGCGTCGGCCAGCCCACAACCGAGGCCCAGTGGTCAGAGGTCGTGTGGAGGGGCAGGACCAACAGAAATCCAAGACAAAGCCTAAAAAGAGGAAAAAACTCGGAAGGGGAAGAGGAGGAACAAGTCCGAGGCAGTATTCTTGACCCCCGGCTCTACCTTCGCGGATGTCGTTAAGGCTATCCGAGAGAAGGACGAGCTGACGAAGATTGGAGCGGAGGTGAGAGCGGTCCGGCAGGCCAAGGCCGGAGCCTCGTGTCTCCTATGTTCCGCGGGGAAAATGGAGGACGCGAACCACGTGGCGGGATCAAAATGTGCAGAGGGATCCGGGTGCGTTTTTGTTTGGATGGAATACAACGCCACGGTGTATATGAGCGTGTATCTCGCGCCAAGCGACCGGATAGAAGACTCCCAGGAAAAGCTGGAAAGTCTGGAAGGCGCGCTTCGGGAGGCACAGAGAGACCTGGTGGTCGCTGGGGACTTTAACGGCAGAGCAGTGGAATAGGGAAAGGCCCGGCCTAATTTCCGAGGAAGGATGGCGATAGACATGGTGTCCCGGCTGGGGCTAGTAGGCCGGGCCGTAGGGGGACAATCCCAAACATCTCTCTAGATAATTAAGCAGCGAGAGTGGCAGACTGGAAGGTGATCGAAGATTTCACTGGAAGAGGTCACCATTTCCGATACATGATGTACGTCCGGCTGCCACTACTCGTACCGTACCGCTTGTTTCTACCGCACGGTCTCCGAGCCCCCAGTTCTGGCGGTGAAGGTGTGGCAAATGTGCTGGGAGGGTTATTCCAGGGGCAGGTGGACAGCCCGCCTGATCGGCAAGCTGAACACCTGGGTGGACCGGGAGTTCGGCGAGGTTTACAGGGCACGATCTTTTCCGGGCGTACCTAGAGAAAATGGGTAAGGTGGCGGATGTCGCGGGCCCCCACGGGGATTCCTCTTCGGACAACGGCCACCATACATTCTTCGAATGCATTAGGTGGGAGATCGACCGAGGCGCGCTGAAGTAAGACCTCGGAAGCATCACCCCCGACACAATTGTTCAGATAATACTTCGAGGCCCCGAGGAATGGTCGCAAGTGGCACGGTTTGTCCTTAAAAACGAAGAAAATGGAGACGGAGGGTCGCTGACTTGTCTCCAAGGCAGTATTGGTTAGGACACGATTTTAAAATGAGTTTGTAAGAGGCGCCTCTTTTATCTTTCGAGCCAGTACAATGTCATACTTCAAATGAGGCGAGGAGCTATTGTAATGCCAAAATGAAGAGCTTTTAACCATTAATAATATGCATTAACCGGCCTGCGAGTTTGTAGGTGTAGGGACATCGCCCCACTATTACTTGGATGCAAAAGGCCTTGTCCAAAAAAAAATAGCCGACTTGCATAAAGTAATTGAAAACAAAAGCCTCAAAAGAAGTAAAAATGTCTCTCCAGTACAAAATTTCACTCCCTCGAAAAATGTAAAAAATGTTTCTAAGTTCATATTTGCAATCTCACCTCGGCCCAGTTCAAATTGGATATTTTACTGCCGCAAAAAAGTTAGAAATGTCTCTCCAGTTCCTGTTTACAATCACACCTCGCTTTATCTTGATACACGCTCATATACCAGAAGGACATTATTTTTGAACCGAGACATTTAAAAAAATTGAGGCCTCATCACAATTTACCATCGTGTAAGGGACAAATGTACTGCCTCTGTGTAAGTCCGGTTCAACTCTACTCCACGGAGCTCTGGCATCTTCTTGCCCAAGTTGGAGGGGCGCGTAAAGGGTCATGTTGGTGACGACGGCAGTACCGGGTGGGGTAACTGTCACCGAAAGGGGAGGTGAGCTTAGTCAGTAAGAATCTAACACTACCGTCTGGGTGCGGATTCTCAGCGGTGTCTTCTGCCATGCGTGACAGGCGGTCGGACATTGATCGACTGATGTAAGATTCTCACAATCCCTTACAAAAAAAAACTATGCACATTAAATAAAATAGTTAAAAATAATATAAGTATTTATACTGTAATGATATTATTACCTTATTAGAAACTTCATCACAACTAGTTGATAATCTCCATAATATATACATATGATGAGAAATCCATAAAATACTATTAACAATAGCCAGTATCTTTCCACTTTCATCTCTATTAAAAAGACATAACAATGTATACATTTCATTTGTTAGAGTATAGAATAAACACGGTAAATACAATAATATTAAAAATGCATTATTTGTATTCACACGAAAGAATATGCTCTCCAATTGTTTATACACTTCTAAAACCGCAAAGAAATTATTCAAGTCATCAGTTTCAAATAATCGATGTATTTTAACGAAACGTATTGTCACACTTCTTAACAAGCAGCAAAAATTCATAATATATGTTGTTGCAATCAAAAGATGAAAAAGATATGAAAATGATGTGAAACTCAAAAAACCAAATACATAGAAGTCAGTAAACATTCCATAGAACAGGTAAAAAAATTGCATTAATATGTAACAAAATGAAATTCTCGTAGTTGGATTCATTCCACAGTCACAATTTAAGTCACAACCGAATTGTTTTAGCATAAAATCAACTTCTAGAACACAATTGAACAGTGTAATGTTAGAACGGAAATTCCAGAATGAATAAATTGATATTAATGAATAAACTGAAATTATTATGATTATTTCCACGATTTGATTTGTATTCTCCACCAAGCTAGTATTGCCCCAAGCAAATTTTCGTTCAGTTAAAACTATGTATAGTAAATTCCCGGCACTGAATTGAATTAGGGAAAACACAATGGCGGAGTATAGTTTATACCATTTGCCGCGTTGTTTTATTTTAAATTCATTTTCATTTTTAAAAAACGGAAAACAGCCGATAATTTGCATTGGCATTAGAAGAATTTGCAGTTCTTCAATTAGAGAAGTCATTTTCCACCGATTAAGGAATTGTGGGGTGTTCGGTTCATATCCGCGTAATAAAGAAGCGATTTAGTAGCACTTAGCTGTAATTAATTTGAAGGGAAAACACTTTGGGGGATTGGTTTCACCACGTAACTACGTAGATGGTTTGTCATGAATTGTTCAAGAATGTCATGTACGTTGAAACGATATTTTGTGTACGTTAGTTGCCTTAATAAAAACATTGGACAATTTGAAACGGATTAATAAGTGGTTTAGTAGTGCGTAGTCGATGGGAGAAATGAAGAGATTCCATCGCACACCAATACACAAATCAAGTGATAAGCACTTCAAAGACAACTACAGAGGCATTGCCATCCTATCTCAATCCGAAGTGTTTAGCTCTTCGAAAAACTTGTATTTGACAAAATGGTTCCTCTTATCGATCTATGACTTAACGAACAACAGCATGGTTTCAGAAAGGGGCGTTCGACTAGCATAAAACTTATGATAACCAGGTTTTAACTGTGCAGTTGAACTGTGTAAAAAAAACTAAAATGACAAACGGGGGATCGTCAGTTCGTTGTACGGGTTTTTTGCTCAGTCTCGTCAGTTTTTTTGATTAGAGTACTTCTTTTTAATGACAAATGGACGGAGCTAAGAGAACTGAACGATAAACTGTCTGACCTGTGCAGTTTACCGAAGCACAAGAGGGCCCAGAAGCTCAGGTGACGGACTGAGTGAAAATAGTTCAAAACTGCACAGTTCACACAGTTTTTCGCTCAGAATTGACATCACACGTAATAAGCTGCGCAGTTAAACTGAACGTGTGTGCCCCGCTTTACAGCAACAGAAAAACGAAAAACGTAACCGAAGAACAGTGAACAGCTCTTTGGCTTTCATGTAAAATTAAAATAAAAGAAATAGGTAACCAATACTAATTGTTTTGGTGTTTTACAAAATGCCCTTTACACGGCCGAACATCAAAATGACAAAATGAACGAACGAACTAGGTATAGGGTGAAGAGTATTAGGGAGGGCAATGGCGGGTGAAGAGTGTTAGAGAGGGCAAGGCGGGCAACTTAAATGGACACTGTCCGTGTACTTTTGAACGAATATTTTGACAGTTGCTGTGTTGTTATTGTTGCAAGGACAAGAAATCGAAAGAAAATTTCAAAAAACAGCAACAAAAAGTTATTAAGTTTTGACATATACCACGTATACATGATGAATTGAATAGTTGAGTTGAGGTTGAGTTGAAAATAAAAAAGCACTGCACATTGGACGCTGCTGTCAACTAAATTCAACACTCAACTACTGAACTTGCGTCTATATGCATAATTTCAACTCAACCCAGATAGCAGACCTGAGTCAAGTTTAGTCGACCCTAACTTAACTCGATTCGCGTCTTTGCGGACTCGGGATGAGTTCAACTCATTATATATACGTACTAATACTTAGTTCGTTCGTTGGAGTTCGCTCATGCAAAAGCCAATGCGAGGTCTATGCAACAACTTTATCACGACCAACTAGAGAAGTCAAGAAAACTAGTAAAATTCATCAAGAACTCAACAGTTCGCACCAATGACTTTCTGATTAAAGTAATAGACGATTTCGGTAACGAGATAGAGCTACTGTATGTACACCCGGACTTTAAAACGCGGTAGAATACCTTTTCATCAATGATTTAACCACTTGTCAAGACGGCAACAACAATTCGCGAGAAATTAAAAGAATTAAAGGCGTTGAATATGATAGAGACATTGGATTTCTCTGTTCAAAACATACTTATCAATGCAATGGGTGAATCTTAATCATGAGAACGCAACGTTGGTGAACGATGACAATTCATCACCATCATACAAGACGAATTCATACATTCCAAGTTAACGTAGTTTGGTATATTCTTAACAAGTCGGAAGCCTGTTTGTAAAAAGGAACAGCGCTATGGTACCAGGGCAGGTTTTTTTTTCAATTGATATGTATATGAATTTCAAAGACAATTTACACCATCAGTGGGATAACTATTTTGTACAATTTATATAATGCATGTTTGGTTGTTTTAGGTAATATTTTAATTATTTTAATTAAATTAGTAATTTTGTAGAACAGTTTGGTTTTTTTTCAGTAAAACGGATTTTTTAGGACGAAGGGCCTTGCAGCTTGTATGCTGCATGCTAAATTTTGACATCCACACCAAGAATATTGCCATATATTGTTCTGTCATCAAATTCTAAAAAGAAGTTGGTCACGACGTAGTGCAGTCCACACCAATATTCCGAATTACATCCATCGCTCCGTGGACCAAACCATGACCAACGTTAACGTTCTTTCTGAGCATTACCTACCGTTGATCCAACACCAATTTTTATAGAATTAGGAGAACGTCCTGTTTTGTTGGGTCCTGAAGGCATAAAATCTGATTTTGGACGTTGCCTGTATGTTTTGCCTTCTACTGCCATCAAATCATACATTCTACATGATTTGGCCGGCTCATTACCAAATCAGAAGAAACAAAATAAATCGAGTTTGACATAAATTGCGTCTAACGGCCGCCATATTGTTTTTGTTCAAGGAACCGTAAAACTTGTAGAAATGCCCTAGATGAAGCCAAGGCCCGATTTGGGCTGTAGCGCCATTGGATGAATAGATGCATTATATGGTTTGGAAGTATAGACATAAGAGAACGTTAACGAAGCATTGACAAGAAGATTCTAAGGGAAAATCATGCGTTCAAATTACAAATGAATACAGGCGGATGGTAATGTCGAACGGGGTATGGTAAAGATAGTACTGGGGAAAATACCAGCAGGAAAACGGAGATCAGATCGCTTTAAGAAAAGATACATAAACGACATTCGATGAAGAATAAATTTGAATAATTGGAGAAGACGGGCCAGAAATGGACAATTATGAAGGCGAACGTTGGACGAAGCCAAGATCAACAATATAGGCAACGGATCTTATGATTCCGCTTTTTTATTTCTCGCAGCTTTAACCTAACTATTGAATTTTACGCATTCTTATTCAGCCCAAGCATTGGATCATGCCTCTTTATATTTAATCTATTAAGGTTTCGAACTTTCTTTTATATACATATGTAGTTATATTACTAGCAAATCGAAACGCGGTAATAAGTAAAAAATTATATTTAGAGACAAAAATTGATTAATATGTATATTAAATATGATTTACCTCTTCAACAATATCGCCACAACTCAATGATAATTCAAACAACAACCACAAATTATGGCTAATCCAACAAAATGAATAAAATAACCCAAAATACTCGAAAACGTACGGGTCACCAGAAATTAATTTAATAAAGAATATATATAATTCACTTGTAACTGCATAAAACACATATGGCACATATAGCAAAAGAATTGCCGAACTCTTATCATTTATCATAAAGAATATTTCCTCAACTTGCTTATACATTTCAATTAGATCAAATAGTTCACTAACAGTCTTACTATCATCCATCGTATATTGTTTAAATAGTTCATTGATATTAGATAAACGTGATATTAATATTCGTAATAAACTTGTTAATGCAATAATATATGTCATTGATAGCAAGATATTTATGAA
This sequence comes from Thereva unica, assembly GCA_949987705.1. Lineage (NCBI taxonomy): Eukaryota > Metazoa > Arthropoda > Insecta > Diptera > Therevidae > Thereva > Thereva unica. The sequence goes on along the minus strand of OX465285.1, from coordinate 19,688,834 downwards.
GTAACATGCTCCATATTTGCTGTTCGTGTGGTCGCCGTAATTGTACAATAGATCACTGGAAATATCATAACAAACAGATGCAAAATGTAGAAACACATCACTAAAACCAATTATGTAGAGTTTTTTAAGTGTTAAAGTACAAGGTTCACGTTGAAGTGTTTTTAGTTTAGAATCAATATTTAGTAGGGAATTAACAATTTCAATATTCCCAGAGAAGTTAACTAGTGAGAAGAATGATATGCACATGATTATAATTAAACAGAATGCAGTTTCGATTTGTTGATTTAAGGATACTGTTGTGAATTTTGCTTCTTCTAGTGAATTACTACTAGACAGGGTGATTGCATAGAAGAAATATCCGGCGCATATTTGAAAAAATATAAAAGTAAATATCGAATGTACCATATACCATCCGCCGCGCAAAATTATTTTATATTTATTAACACGAGAATAATGTGGAAAACATCCACAAAAAATCATCGGTTTTATGATGGGTTTTAATTCTTCAACAGTCGTAGACATTTTGAATGATACTAAAGAATAGTATTTTTTTACAATAGAGCAATGGCAGTTCATTGGTATTTTAATATAATTAATTAATTGGTAGTTAATTTTTCACATCCCCATGTTAACCATTTCGAAATAAATGATGCATTTGCTGAGTTGTGCCCCATTAAATTGATTAAAAATTTCCCTGTATATACAATATATAGGGAAAGTACATTACCCTTATTGATATCATTTGCTGTATATGGCTATTTAACTTCATTTCATTAATTATGGGAGGTTGTAAGGACCCATAGTTAATGAGACCTGTATCATCCAGGAATATCAGGGAGGAGTCCTTCGACTTGATCGATGCACAGTCCAAACCCGCAATGGGAGGATCTGTAATGTTTTTTTTATATCTACCAAGGTAGATTTTATAAATTTCTTTCTTTGGTTTTATAGGACTGTTTAAAGACATTTCACCAGGACTGTCTCCAGCTTGGACCAGGTTGGGTGCATGCGATTCATGCGATTCATGCTAACAGATCCAAGCATTCCCAAGCATAAATTTTTCTAGTTTGACGAGGCCCTACGAGTAACTTGTTAGTAAATGTGGAGAAAAACTATTCTAGTTTTTCCCTAGAGAGAAACTGATCGGAAAAAGCGATTCCAGCATTATCCTGGAAGTAACTCGCGAAGAAAGACTCAAGAAAAACTAGACTAGTTTTTCCTTACGAGTAGCTTGAGAGAAAATGATAAGGAAAAACCACTCCAGCATTTTCCTACAAGTTCTTTGTGAAGAAATTCTCGAGAAAAACTATTCTAGTATTTTCCTACGAGGAACTCCAGGGGAAATGATAGGAAGGAAACTATTCTAGTAGATTCCTACAAGTAACTCTATACAGGAAATGATATGGAAAATCTATTCTAGAAATTGTTTGGAATAATTTGCGAGGAAATAATAGTGTGTAAAGCGATTTTAGTATTTTCCTACAAATACTCGGCACAAAATGTTTCCAAAAAGTTATATTATCACAAAATCCTTTTTTTTTTCTCTATAAGATAGATAAAGTCTATGTCCCTTTTTAGTATTTTTTCCTCAAGTACGGGAATTCACGATAAGAGAGCAGTCAAATACCATTGTTTCACCGATTTTGAAACAGTTTTGTTGTGACTTTCGGCTGTGTTAGAAGTGATAAATAAGTGTAGAAAATAGATACAGACAAAATGCAAGGGAGAATGTTTCGAACAAAATAGACCAACTATTCCCACGAGCTAGTGGTTAGTTTTCTGCCAGCACCAGCTAGTTTTCTACGAGGAACTGGCCAGTTCTTTACGAAAATCTTGCCAGTATTCGGCTAGAAGTCTAATAGTTTTTTGAAAGTAATCGGCTAGTTTTCTACGAGGGATTGGCGGCTAGTTTGTTGTGAGTTAATGGCCAGTTAACGGCGAGGCGCTCGTCAGTTTCTGGCTAGACTTTCCCTACAAAGCACTTGCAAAACCCCCACGAGTTTTCCTCGTCAGTTACTTGTTAGAGAAAGGGAAAAACTAACCAGTTACTGGTGGATTACTAGAGAAAATTTCTACTGGGGTTGAAATCAGTGCAGTTTCCTATCCGCTTCGTTGCGTTCTTTTAACATTTCAATCCGTGTAGATAGTACAGTTTCCAGAGTAAAAAAATCGCTAAAACTGCAAAAAAAATTGTAGGTTAATGAAATTTGGAATGGTGGGAGTTTAGCAATTGGAGAAAAGGTAACCGTTGAGTTCCGGGCCGTACTTCGTGAAAATCACGAGAAAATCCGATTGAAAGAATTTTCCGACGCTTTCCGACATAACTCTGGAAGTTGGTGGTTTAGAACCTTCGCTTTTACAGTTTAGATAGGTGGGAGTATTCTGCGTATACTGCTACCTAATTCATGGAAGTAGGTCATCGGGTTACCAAAATACAGGGTGATATGTAAACCTCTATCAAAAAAATTTCAAAACACCCTAGTGACCAAACCGTTACGATTTATGCCCCCCTCCCATATGATTTTTTGTTCGTCTATCCAAAGCCTATCTACAGCCCGCCACTTTGTAACTTGAGGTGGGACACCCTGCATAAAGAAAACAATATAAAAACAAAATAATTTTTCATATTTTTTTTCTTTATCCTTCATTTTCCGACCAAACGTGAGGTTTTCCGGGAAAAGCTTATATAACTTTTTTTGTTGAGAATTTTCATAGCTTTAATTTTGTCTTCTTAACATTTTTCCAATTTCGACGTTTTTCCGAGCTACGGTCGGGAAAGCGTCGGAAAATTCTTTCAATCGGATTTTCTCGTGATTTTCACGAAGTACGGCCCGGAACTCAACGGTTACCTTTTCTCCAATTGCTAAACTCCCACCATTCCAAATTTCATTAACCTACAATTTTTTGTTGCAGAAGAAATCTCTAGGAGCTGTACTAAGATCTGTTCATTTTAATTGGGCCTTTAAACCAAATAATCGAAACTAGGTATGAGTACAAAGACTACAATTGTAACAAACAAACACCGCTCTGTTAGTTAATATTACCTATCCGCTACGATACGATTCTAAGTAAATGTAAAAATCAATCTATCTTCAAGCTAGAATCAAGAAAATGGTATTGTGTTTATAGGACACTTGTGGGCTGATGAGTTACTATTTTGCTTTTTTGGCAATAAATATTGAACTATTCATCCTACAAATATTTTAATAACAGGTTTAAATTTGTACCCTCCTTGAAGAAAGATAAAATGGCTTTGCGTAAGTAAATACTTTAGTTGTTATGCATCAAAGAATGTAAAATAGTGTCCGGGAGACACTTATGGGTTGCTAAGGGTTAAATCTTCAGTTTCAGAGTAGTTCGATGTGAAAGAAATTAAATTTTTCCTTAAACTCAGTTCTAATAAAACTCTTGAAATACCTGAATACCTGAAAATAGTGTTTGAATAAAAAAAAATGAATTACAAAATAAACTAATAAATTAAAACTTACCTCCCCAGTAGCATTTCCACATGCAGCTGAAAATATTCCTACACATGTTAACTTAGATCCTGCCCAAACAATAGCTAAAACAATAGTACGAATTTTCGTGTTTATTAACAAATTATCGGTTAACGTTGAAAATATTAAATAACTTAAATTAGTTATAGTAAAAAATGCATATGCCATATACACTAGTAATGTTATACCACTGATACCATCAATATCTTCAGTAACTTTTTTCAATTTACAAAATATATCAATTGATGAAATTAAATCACACCATTTTTTCTTATCAACAATTTCTGTACAATTTTCAAAATAATTATTTATATATTGAATGCGTTTCGTGAGTAATTTTAATAGTAATGTTAAATATGCTATATAAACTTCGGCTATGATAAATTCAAACATATAAGTACTAAATAGGACTAGTTTATTTCGATTCGATAGTCCGGGAACACTATCAACGAAAAGATATGATGTAGACAAAACCAGCATAGTAAGTGATATGAAGAAAACATTGAAATTTCCACTATTATATCGAACAGTATCGCGGAATGTTATAAGTATACTATTATCAATATCCAAAATATCATTCATTACTTGCAAGTATTGCCATTTAATATTAGCACAAATCAGCAACATTAATCCATATGTAATTGTACAGAAGAATGTCTCTATGAATTGATTCACTTGATCCGTTTGTGCACTTGTTGATGTCGTAATAAAATCCCCAGAATTTTGAAATAATATATACGCTAAATAAAGACATATTAACTCAATAATTGTAGCTATCAAAATTGAATAGATTCGACCAAAACGCGTTACGTGCACTTCACGAGATGAGGATTTCACATAGAAATGCGGCAAAATTCCAAGAATTATACAGAATTTTATTATTAAGTTTATATCATTTAACGCATTCATTTTTGTATTTCCGCCAGTGTTTTTTTAAATTAAGGACTCGAGACTAAAAACAAAACCGCCCCCTATGGTAACCAGTCACGCAAAGAAAGGAAACGTTATGGTTTATTACTATGTAGTCGTTTTTGCTTTATATTTGATTGATAGATTGTGGACTGATTAAAATAATCAATTTTTTGTGTAAAGAAAATCATAGACGCATAAAGTTAATAATTTATGTATATTATAGAAAGTGGTAATTTTGATTATTTCATGGTAGTGTTTGTCTTAGTCTTAGTTGTTGTTTGTAATTTTACTTAATTGCATTTTTTTTTAAATATAAGTAACTAGCTGAACGTAAAATTAATCTAGATACTTGTAGCGATTGCTCTTGTGCTTTGTTTATTGCCATTGCAAAAGCTACTTTCATAAAAAATTACAAACGCTTAAATTAGAAAGGCATAACTGTTCATTGGTAACTCGTTGGTATTTGTGGGAACAGAACATCTTCCTTTATATCTACCATTTAAAATTGTTGCTTCTATGATATTGTTTATTATCTATTTCATTGTAAGCAGGGTCGTGCCTGGCTAACGTTCATTACGTGCGCAGCCAAAATAAAAGCAATAAAAGATCCACACATATCCGGAACGGCACCGATACGTTTCGTGTCAGTGGCTTCCGTGATGAATTTTTCACTGACATTCACACAGCACCACCTTTTTCCGTATCGGTGATCAATGTTCAATGACATCCGATATTTTAGTTTTAAATTTGGTCAGTGATCTCAAGCGCATCGTGGAATTTAGCATGGAGAGAGTGGGTTCGACCCCGGTGGACTTTTCGGGAAGTGGTCGTGTAGAAACAGGTTTGAGTGAATTTCAAATAAACTTTACCTAAATTTCTGTTGAATTCTTATAAAATTTTCCGTTCTTATAAAATGTTTGTTTCACCGTCCGGGATAAATTAAAAAATACCGGTGGCAACGTATCTTTTGTGTTTTTCACGGACGCCTGAAAGGTACTGAGATCGATCGTCGGTGCCCACTGTATCGGATGTATGGGAACATGTCGCACCTTTCTTAATTTGTTTGCATGGGATTATATCGTCGATAATTTCTTTTCACTGATGCTACCTGTACTGAAGTCGCCGTCAGGTCACGAATATATGGGGATAGACCGAAGTCTATCAAGGCTAAGGCGACCAATTCGTCTGCAAAACCAAGCCTAGTGAACTTACACCAGGCGCAATTTGTCAGGGGCGCAATTTCAGAAATACAGATTTAAACGAAATTTAAAACTTTGAAAACAAAAAAAAAATTTAAAAGTATTCTTACGAGTGTAAGAAATTTTACACATTTACCCAATTCCTGTCCCTGTACTCTCTCATGCAAGAAAAACCGGGAAAATTTTACTAAATTTCATTGATGCTCCTGGTAAGATCAATAGGGTGCGACAGGTAGTGAGACTCAGCCTCCGCTGAAAGGATGGACGCCCATAGCTTAGGTATGACATCGGCTCAGAATCGGGACCGGTGGAGAGAACAGTTGCCAAAGGCCAAGACTTGATGTAGAGCTGTCAAACAATAAGAAGGCGATGCTCCTTGTGGCACGGAGAAAATATTCGTGATTGATATCTCTTATTTTAGCAACAATACGATCGGAAGGTCAGATTGCCTAGGCACTGCCATCTTCAGGAATCGTGGCTACGTTGTTGGACGGCGGAAGAACGTACACTGTGCTCTAAAGCTCCCACTGAATATACAGATTAACGAAAACTCGATATGCAGCATTTTTAGATATGTGGAATGGCGAAAGTGCTACAGCAATCCAAAATAATCATTTGTGATGGATGGAACGATAAAAAAGAGCGCATAAAAAATCATTGCAAGGATCGAACAATGCAACAGATATCAAAACCTTTTTGGTGGTGTATTGATATTACTGGCCGGATTCATTACATTGCCTGGAGATTTTTGCAATTTAACCACATCGAATGAAAAAGGTTTTCCCAAACTCTATGCAAAAGTGCAAGACCACGTTTGGCTGAGTGAACGTGCTATAATGGCTGCCAAAACTAAAGACGTCAATGATCTCACAGTGCAACCATTCAAAATTTAATTCCTGGCCAGTTGATTTTGGTTTTGTATTTGGTATTATGTTGGCAAACCAACATCTTTTTACTCTCAGACAACCACCCGACGCTTCACCTGACCATTCGCGTTCAGACGGTTAAGGATCTGGGGTAATGGTTGCCTGCGATGTTGATGTTTGCCAATACTCATGATCAGTTAAATTCATCCCCAATCTTCTACAGACCAGTATTAATGGATGGATATTGAAGGTCGGGGGTGGTGGGGATGGGGGACAAGAAGGCAGAGATAGAGGAGACTTTTGAAATACATGAGAGTAAGATTGTCAGAGGTCGAAATGTCATTGGTTGCCTATGTCGTAATTCAGTAATCAGAAAATCCATCGAATAGGTTGTGGTGCGGGTGGACGGGCGTTAAGGGGAGGGGTTGGATGGTCGATGTGTGAAGGGTCCAAAGGGGGGTTGTTTAGGTTGGCCATTGACAGGACTACAAGAATAAATTATATTACATTCAGAAATCAGTTATATCCCCATTTGTGGGTGTGGGTTTTCGGGGTGAAGAAGGGTTGATGGGGCTTTGTGCCCGTTGAGACTTTTGATTTAAATATTGAGAACTACCAACCTGCAAAATTTCAAGAAAATCCGAAAGCCAAGCCGAAAGCCATTTACAATAGAAAAAGTGCGAGGTCCCTTTCCAATATTTTCTGTCGCTGAGGGGATTTTTAGGGGTTGAAAACACATCTTCAAGTATATTAGTTCGTGTTCAGCGACCCCGAAAACCCCCGAGAAACGATTTCCTAAGCAAAATAATGCATTTTAAGTATGTCCTCACACCAAGGTGTGCTTTGAGGGGTTGAAACCACCGCTACATACAAATGGACCTAAATTTTACAAGCATTTTCAGTACTAAAATTCATGGGGTGCTTTGGAGAGGTAAAACCACCCTAATTTATTCATTTTTCAAGGTAATGCAAGGGCTAGTGGTGATGCATGTTCCTGAACGACTACAGAATACGGGAAAAAAAGAATTTTTGAAATCGGTGCTGTTCCCCATTTCTCCAGTTGTTCCGGCTTATTCACTGGGCTAAATCGCACGTGTATTGTAATTTTCTCTTCAAAATACGTTTACGGGCAACAACACTACCCCATAGCATCTGACCATGACAAGAGTGGCAGTGAGACCGTTGAATTGTGATTGGGTATATAAATGAGCGGGTGATCTGGGTTTTTAAACGAACCGAGTGGCAATTTTCTTTTCGAATGTACTTTCGTGGTGGAATTTGAAACTCTCTCTCTCTACTCATGGAAAAAGCGAATTTGAGATTCCCAATTGTTTTAGCGCACGCCATGCTATTGGCTTCGCTGCACCGGATTCCAGCTAGTGATTTATAAAATTTGTATTCAATAAAATAAATCAAGTAACAAATTTTCCTCATTCATCGCACAAAACAAAAATATAAATAATAACTCACCCGCTCAATTCCTCCAAAAGTTCTTGTCAGCCACATAAGCACCAGTAGATCAGTAAAAATTCGTATCAATCCACTAAAAAATCGTATCCAATTTACACCATCTAATCTCGTCATAGTTATAACAGTAAACACACTATACCATTCACCAACCAGCGTTTGCGAGATATAACCAATAGCGACAAAATTACTAATACCATTAACCTCATCAAATTCTCGTGCAACATTCCTCAACTTCCAGTAGATAACAATTAAATTCCTTAATTCTTCTTGATCGTTTCGCTTTTTTATTGCCGATAACAAGACATTCCCAAATAACTCAAAACGATCCACTATGCACTTAACAATCGCACAAACATATCCAATATAAGCAGAGCAAATTATTACACGTGACATATTGATGTAAAATACAAGAATTAGATAACTTTTGAAATATCTCGTGAAGCCAGAGAAGTAGAAAAATGTATTTAAGATTGTTAAACACCAGAGAATTGTTGGGAATTTTAACAAATGTCTAAATGGTGAAAGGGTTAAATTGTCATTGTTCACTTTCAACTTCTTATCGATGCAATCGATTAGATTGAGGATTTTGACTTGTCGATTGTATTTGAAAAAGGTCAGATTTGATATTGTTATCGTTGTTAAAATAGAAAAGGATAATTCAAGGGCTCTACTAAATCTCGCGGTAGGTGGAAGGAATTTTGTATATCTTGGAACATCACTAAAGTAACAAAATGCACAATAAAGCAATGATATTTGTGCTAGAAGAAACATGCTTTTAGCGTATAACCTTCCAAATGATGTTATCACATAAGGCGAGGATTTCGACAGAAATGGCATAATTCCAAATATTTGCGCGAAATGTATTGTCGTAGAAATTTCCTTGCTTAGTGTCATGATTTTAAAAGAAATTACTGTAGAAAATCTAATCCACACTCAACTCTAGTAAAAAGAGCATGACCACCACTGGGCTTGAAAGACTTGGCCCATGTTTATAATTAACAAATTAGCGGCAATTATTTTTATTATATGGTTAGGAGACAAATCAATTTATAGAATAATTCAATTAATCTAGATATCCAGGTGAAAGGACAGCAGTTGTTAATACATCATAACTGCACCAGCTTCGTCCAGAGGAATAACATAAAAAACACCAACCAAAAACCCGTAATCTTGCTTAAAGAAATATAGTCAACTTGCTCTCTACCTCATTCACATATGTATAATCATAGAAAAATCTACCTTTGTTATTTTTTCTCATAAACTTCTCAGAGTATGTCTAGTACGCACTTTAGCAATATAGAACACAATTACACTAACATGTCTCGATCTTTATTGGGTAGTTTTACACGTTTAAAAGCAAACGTTACCGAAAAAAAGATGATGTAAGCTTTTCTATCCTTAAATTATAAATAATACAGGAAGTGGAAAAACATTGCATTGGATGGGAAACATACTCCTCTGCGTGTACACTCTAAAACTCCTAATAACACATTATCATTATTGCCCTCCTAAAAATAACATCTCAAAATTTTCATATTACATAACAAATCATAAACAAGTAGCAAATCTAATTAATCTTAATGCAAAGATTGCAGTACCTTTAGCACAATAATATCTACAGGTACAACTATACTACCCATCGACGGGATATCAATTTCCGGAGACTGATCTCCTGGTAGGTGGTTGGATGAGAGATTGACAATCTCGCCTCGATAGCTTTTGTTATGGAATCGAAACGTCAGCCACTGAACAGTCAGTATTTACGACAAAGAACTCACCATTAATGATTTAAGGAATTACGATATGAAATTCGCAACGTGGAATGTCAGAACATAATTTAGCAGAGCTGGAACAATGGCAGAAATGATAGAAGAAAAGCTTAGACGATGTGGACTACAAGAACTAAGATAGACTGGTAAATGAGTCCTAGAATGAAGAAACGCTACCATATTTTACAGCGGCAATAATAACTACAGAAGCAACTGGTAGGTTTCTATGTGCTCAATCCTCTAGCAAACAAGGTGATTTACCTCCACCCGGTTGAAAGAACGAGGATTTGGTTTTATAATCAATGTACAGGTTAATTTAACAAGGAAGGACAAGAGGTTTACTTAACAAGGAAGGACAAGAGGAAACAACAAAAAATACGTAGCAGCCCGAAGGCACACGGAAAACAACAAACATTCGTGAGGTACATGCGCTGGAACGCACCGTCTAAACCAGCTCTAACAGAGGGGAAGCAGACAATCGAAGTACAGATGACCCAGAAAATTATGCACCAGAGCCTACAAAAGCAGAAGTTTCAAGTGGCATAGTGCGGGTGTGAAATGACGACGACTTCTACGTATGCGTGACGAGTCCATCACGGTGGTTCTCTCTGCTTTCCATCCCTGCTGCCCATCCCCAATACTCTGGGTCGGATCAAGGTGTAATCCGAACAGTGTCGATGATCAGCTTGGCTTGAGGTAAGAAAGTAGCTCAGTCGTAGACGTTGTGTTCCGAAAACTTCGCGACCTCCGATTCGAACCAGCCTTACTCGGGTACTGCGGATTTCTGCCCGGGTCGACCTCGTTTCTCCCCTACTCATGGGAGTAATTATGAAAAACCAAATTCAAAAACTAAAAAGGGGTACGGAAAACCGGAAGGGACAAGAAATCCTGCTAAAAACAGAGCTGCGCCAACCGCCAACCAACCCACACCAGATGGAGCCACAAGCTCGACCCCTCAAAAAAAGCCCCCAAGGGTCCACTCGCAAACCTACTCCTCCTTGTGGTGCCGTCGCGTACAAGCGTACACCTGTGAGCACGGTCACTGCGGGGGATCAGGGAAGCCAATGGTCTGCGGAATGGCCAAAAGCCTAAAAATACTGGATCCGGCAAAGGCGGATCATAAAGAACTCCGCCTGGCCAGCAGAATCCTTCACCGCTTGACCACCAATCCGATCACGAAGGACCAAGAATACTAAACTTTACAGCGGTTTAGAGGTGCACTAGCCTCCAAAAGCCAACGATCTATGCAGGAACCAAGCACCCGCAGCCGTGTTCAAAAAAGGTCCATGACGCAAGGAACCAAAGCGTTTACCTACACAGAAGTAGCGGATCGCAAAATAATCGGCGTCCGCAGCTAAGAGCGAATTTGACGCATCGACAGACTTCTAGCTGGGCAGAGCCATCGGTAAAATGTACACGGAGCACTAGCTACACAGCTCAGATATCGACGAGCATCTCCAGCGACGAAGGAAGGACGAAGGAAACCACCCGAAAAATGGTGCAGGTGATTCAGATAAACCTGCACCATTGTAAAGCAGCGTCCACTGCGCTTTTGCTTCACCTGGGTTCAGGCGAAGTCGTTGTTGGCTTAGTCCAAGAGCCATGGATCGCTGGCGACAGGATCTGTAGCTTAAGGACGCCTAAATTTAATCTCTTCTATACCAAAGGTATAGGAACCAGGTATTCAGGTTAAAAATAATATATGTAAGTATCTTTCTTCTCAATTTAGTCACGGAGACCTTACTGTGATCGGCCCTCGAGTTGAAACAGAAGAAACTCAAGATGTTCTCTTTCTATCTAGCACACGAAGATGACGGCCTTCTACCTGATATGACTTTTCAGGATCTGGTAAGATACAGCGATGCTACTACGGGCCTGGCTATGGGAGGTGATGCGAATGCACACCATACACAATGGGGCAGCACGGACAACGTCGATAGGGCAGCACGGACAACGGGCATAAGTCGAAGCTGAATATATACAAAGACAATAAGGAAAGGCAAACGTACCTCCTGGGCTACATTTTGCAGCAATATAGAGTCCACTTCGGAAGCCTGAAGACTGCGAAATAGCGCCAACAATGCTTAGTTCTTTACGCAAAGAAAACGGCGATTGAACTGACTCAAACAGAGAATCGCTGACACTACTTATGGACACCCATTTCTCGAGTGGTACTCGACTGAGACAGCTACCACGATAAACCTTTCAGCCTCACCATAGCTGGTCAAATCTGCCATAAGTAGAGCAAGAATTAAATAGGCTGTAAACATCTTGTAGTCCTATAAACCACCAGACCCTGACGGCATACTGCCGGCACAACTGCAGCGCACCTTTGGTTAGATCATGTCCTGGTTGCAGGCCATGTTTACTGGGTATCTTCAAAATAACTGCATCCCCTAAAGTTGGAAAGAGGTTAAAGTAGTTTTTATACCTAAGGCACAAAAAGCCTCCCACGTAACACCGAAAGCCCAGGCCAATTAGCCTATCAACCTTTCTAATAAAGACTCTAGAAAGGCCAATCGAAATATATCTGAAGCAAAGCTTACTAACCTCGCAACTCTCTTGCTCACAGCACTCCTGTACAAAAGGCAAATTTACTGACACTGCTTTTCACTCATTGGTTTCAACCATTGAGTATAAATTAGTGGCATTCCTTGACATAGAGGGAACGTTTAACAACGTACTCCCTGACGCCATTACCCTGGCCTTGACGTAACAGGAAATTGAGGCATCGCTGGTTTCTCTCATCCACCAAATGCTTACTGGCAGGATCGTGAGCTTGATTCTAGGCAACTGCTCGGTACTAAGGGCCGTCAATAGAGGCACCCCACAAGGAGGAGTACCTTCCTCGCTCATATGGGTCGTTCCTATAAACCAGCTGCTGCGACGCGTGGAGGCAGAGTGCATCACGTCTCAGCTTACGCGGATAACGTTGTTATCATCAAAAAAGGGAAATTTCCTTTTCTCCTCCTTCCTTTCTTTTCTCTCCTTTCATTTTCTCCTCTAAGGCTCCGATACGCCCATATTTCACCCTATCTGAATTCCGTTTAAAGCTACTCAAGGCTACTCTCTAAGCGTTTATCTTGCGGTAAAGGATTTTGCATCGGTTTTACAATATATTGTACCAGCGCGAACCCGCATACCTCAACGAGTTTGTTACAATACAAGCTTAGAAGTCACCCTTTGTACTATCAGTCCATCATCTCAAGCTTGGTTCAAGGGGAGGAATAGAGGGCAGGACAGGTTAAAAGGAGGATGCTGAAAGAGGACGAGATGGGTTTTGCGTTTGAACTCCTTGATGTAATAGGAATGCATACCAAAGAGAGGAAATTTGCCCAGAGCCCAGGGATAACGGGGGTGGAAGTGGATACCTTAATAGCAGACGGCCGTGCCAGATACGAATATATCTAAATTATTTAGAGCTTCAAATCTCAATCCAACACCTCTTCAACGCCAAAGTAGGAGTAGATACCATAGTCGGAGTTATCTACCATAATCGAAGTAGAAACCTGCAAAGCCATGAGAGAATTCTGTATCTCCAATAAGCTGGCGTTGGATAACGTGATTCTAGATTCGTATGTGACAGTAAAGGCCCCCATACACGGTCAAATTGGCTGTACAACCAGATTTTCATCAAACCTATAAGCGCAATGTATTTTGATCGGCCGACCGGCCCACAATCGATAGTTTTGGTTGTACAACCGCACTTCGCTGTACAACCAATTGGACCGTGTATGGGGGCCTTAACAGGCACAATCCTCCACAAATCCAACCAAATACCGGCTTATACAGGAGCCATTGACATCAAAAGCTGTACAGAACGGTCTCATCCAGTTTGATAGTAGGAAAATCATTTACCTACCATGAATATAGAAGCATTCAACAATAAGATGGAACCAAAAATACGCGATTGTCTGCTAAAAGCCAACGAAGTCTACTTTAGTCTCTGTTCGAGAGGAGTCATTCGGAGTTTGTTCCTTGGTATGAGAGAGTGAGGTTCTGAAGATTCTTCAACGAAGAGATCTTCCAAGGTTATCACTATCGCAGCATAGATGTTGCGAAGAAAATAAAGCTCGGAAAGCTCTGGTGGGCAGAGCATTAGGCCCCCATCCACGGTCAAACAAATCGTCAAACCAATTTTCGACAAACAGCGCACACATTTATGCTTTGACATTTTTGGCCATCAACGAGGAAAACTTTCTTCAAACATCCCGAGCGACATTTCATATAATCTACTGTAAACAAAGCGAACTTTACATGGCACACAGGCAAAACTCACACACACATTTAAGCTGTTTGAAGAAAATATTAAACCAGACGAATATTTTCTTCAAACAGCGGCCAACTTCGAAAACTTGTATTGGCCTCGATTCCCAGATCCGACGGGAGGGAAGTGAGTTGCGGATTTGACACTTTGCGATTCTCAGATCCGCAACCCCGAATTTCTTTTTGACATTTTCCGCGCTGTAAAAGTGTGATCCGCAACAAATTTTCTGCGGATTTGAACGACAAATGCGCCTGAGATAATCCGACATCATATATTTCATTATCGCGTGAGTCTTCACTCCGAATTTTCGATTTAAACCAATCCGGGACTGCGGATTTGAGAATCGCAAAGTGTCAAATCCTCACTCACTTCCCTCCCGTCGGATCTGGGAATCGAGGCCATTTTATACACGCACACTTGCAATTTTTTCGATGTTGGCCAGGAATTTGACGATTTGTTTGACCGTGGATGGGGGCCTATTCAGCTTGCATAAGCAATGTATGAGATTCGACAGCGAGGGACACATCCTCCCCTGGAAGGCAGGCATACACCAGGACTCCTAAAGCTTAGGGTTGCCAAACTAAATGACACCGGCTTAGAATCAGCACCGATGGAGAAAGCAGTTACGAGACGACAGAAACGGATCGCGCTTGTAGAGCTGTTAAACCTAACCCAACTTAATCTACCCTCATTAACCGTTAGAAAAAAATGTGACCATACTTTTTAGTTATTTTCCGTTACTGTGAGTAAAGTACTAAAGATAAATAAGTTACTTACCGCATTAACTGCCATCCACCATCTTGTGCAGCTACAAGTTTTATTTTTTGCTGGATTTTAGTTGGCTCCACAAACGACGCCTACAAAAGCTGCAACTGCAAGAAATTTTACACTAAGCCTTCCTCACAATTCATGTTCACATAGAGCGGATACTTTGATGCCACTAAATTGCATTCCATATAATTTCTTCTCATCCTAAAAAGTATTCCATATTAACGCCTAGAAAACAAAATCTTCAAAATATACAAACCCACAATCATGAGATGCCCGCCCAGCCGAGTGCTTGCGATGTTTTTTATACTAAACAAAAAATTGCCATCTCTTATTTCAAATTTTAAACATCAAAGAACATTGTCTTCACTACACCTAACCACCGCCATCTATGTAAACTCTAATCAACTACAAATGTCAATATGATTATTCACCACACCTTTACTACTATCAGCGCAGAGACTTGGAATAATAATGGCGAATATTTATATAAAAAAAAGCGATGAGATATAATTAAAAAACAAAACAATTCACTTATATTTTTACATTAAAATATAAATAAATGTGGTTTACTTAAGTGATAAAGTAAAATTATTGATTATGTCTCAAGATAATGTAAATATGATAACGTATCGCAAAACAAATTCCCTCGTTGCGTTAACGCAAAAATTTGTTTCATTATTGAAATCGAATAAAGATGGGATTTCTGATCTTAAATACGTATGTATAATAATTATAATTGTATAAATTCATTTAATAGAAACTTATATTTGTTTTAAATACTGTAGAAATGTTTATTTATGTGTTATTGTTTCGTTATTTAAATGTTACAATTTTGTGGGCGCCAAAATTTCTTTTGTCAAGCAAGGCGCGAAAATTGAATTAAATTTTGTTTTTATAAATTCGTGTGATTATTAAAATGTTTTTCAATATTATTTAAGGCTGCTGATGTTCTTGAGGTACCCAAACGGCGTATTTATGATATATTAAATGTTCTGGAAGGTATTGGCCTTGTTCGAAAGCACAATTACACCATTTACTGGAGGTAAAGATATGGATTTTTCTTTTTTGTGTTTTTTTAAATAAAACTTATTTTTGTTCTTGTTAATTCAAAGCATAAATACACCCTTTTTACACTTCTTAAAATAGAGTATCAGTCCCAATTTAGAGATTCTTTATTATTGTTTTTTTAGCGGGAAAGTTGACCAACTCGTAAGGGACGACTATGGTGACGTCCTTTATTGCTTACGTGAAGACCTCATTAACAAAGAGAAAGAACTGGATGCTCATTTAGCAATAGCCAAAAAGAATCTACGTTTAATCGGTGATGATCCCATTAATAAGTCCTTCAGTTACGTGGCCAGGGATGATTTACTGGATGCTTACGGGGATAGAACGTTACTGACCATAAAAAACTACAAACAAGCCCTTAAGAGGGTAAAGTGTAATATAGTATCATGAAAATGTATTTTATATCTATGAAAATACTTCTAAATAGGGCGATAACAACATTCTCTGCTTAAGCGGCCACGGAGAAGGAACCACCATTGATGTTCGTTTAGTCACAGATGAGGGAGACAGTTTCATTCATGATCAAGAAGTGATTAATGTATACTTGATACTCCTTCTGTGTGTCATACACTCTGTTTAACATATTACTTTTAATTATAGGGCTTACTGCAGCTTAATCAAGACGATGATGAATATACAGAGGAATTTAGTAGACCTAGAACTAGCAAAAGATCTCGAATTGCCAAATCTAGTACAGGTATGTTTATATTCCCAAAGCTACAAAAGAAAGATGCTGTCGAGGATAGACAGAAGCTAGCTAAAGTGCTACTGCGTGACTGGAGGACTGGTCATTCGATAGTTTCTAGATATAATCAACAAAATTACTTAGGTGAGAACTTTTATTTCTTGTCAACTATGTCGTTCTGAATAACAATTTCATTTTATACATTTCAGCTGAATTCCCATTTTTACAAATAAATCCACCTAGAGAAATTTACAATTTTTCACTTTCTACCACCGAGGGTGTTTGTGAATTATTTGAGATCCATAATGTTTAACATTTAATAATTTTAATCGTATTGTTTCTAAAGCAATTTAAAACTTGTATATAAATGTACATTTTCAATTAATTTGACTGAATAATTTTAATAAGATAATAATTGGAGAAAATTGTATTTTTGTGGGATTTACTACCAAAATTTTTAGGTTATGGGGGTTTTTAGCGCCAAATTCCATCAAGAGATTGACGAAGTTACGTTTTGCTGTCCAAGAGATTAAAGTTTCTAAGCCACCGCATTACAAAGGATGGAATACTTTCATCCTCAGATCGGCTTCATGCAGATTGGTATCGCACCTCGCAACTTCTATCAAAAAGATTCAGAAGTTCTCAGGAATGATGAACTTTTGCCCCGTTGTATTCCCTGGCTGAAATGTTGGGACCGATACTTGCCAATCGCTACATCGACGAATACCGAAGGGCCTGCCTGAAACCGAGAAGGAGAACTCAGATAAATCGGAGCCGTCCGAATTTCTATGAACTCCTTAAAGGAAGCGACGAAAAGGAAGACCATCGCTAGAAGTAAATCCGAGCACTTCAAATGGTTATACAGATAAACTGACTCGAACCCCTGGGGTAGAGCCTAAAAAAGGGTCATGTCAGCGGTCAAGGACAAGCGCTCTCCCCGATCACCTGCCCCGTGCAGCTCTAGAATATAGTGTACGTCCTGCTTGCTTCACAGTGCTTGTGCATCAGCCTTACCCCTTAAGTGGACCCAGAAGAGGTACCCGTAGTAAGCGCATAGGAGATTGTGGAGACCGCAAAAAAGGTAGCCAGCAATAGGCCCCCCGGTATGGATGGCATACCAAACAAAGCGGCGAAGCTAGCAGCTACGATGGTGCCAGACAGGTTCGCTGAAGTCTTTACAACGTGCCTGGGAGATGCGATCTATCTAGAGACACTCGTGCTCCTACCGAAGTCGTCCTACAGACCGATGTCTCCTTAGTTGTATAGGCTAACTCTTCGAGCGAGTGGTCTGTAACAGGATACTCCCTAGCTTCGAAAGGGTAGGAGGTCTGTCGAGCAAGCAATTCGACTTCAGAAAGGAGAGGTCGACGGCTGATGCCGTCATCTTAGAGTCGCCATAAAGAAAAATCATTGCTACGCACTGATAACCCTCGCCGTGAAAAATGCTTTCAACTCAGCGAGGTGGAGCAAAATTGTTGGAGCGTTGATCAAACTAGGCACACCAAAGTACCTAGTGCGAGTAGTAGCCAACTACATACAGGATAATTCGCTTCATTGTGATTCGGAAGATGGTCTGAAGGTGTTTGGGACAACATGTGGTGCTCCGCAGGGTTCCGTCCTAATCTCTCTCCTGTGCATCGAAATGTACAATGATGTGTTGGAGCTTCGTCTTCCAAAGGAAGCAGTGGCGATTGGGTTGGCGGTTGACATTGGGTAGTGGCCGTAAGAAATCGCCGAGAAGACATCGAATTGTATGCGAACGAAGCGATCTAGAAAATAAAAGCGTGGCTAGATCGCGCTGGGCTAAAGCTTACTGAGCACAAAACTGAAGCGGTTCTGATCAGCAAACGGAGAAAGCTAGTGTAGGGGAACAGATCACCCACTCACAGCCCGCTCCAACGTACCTGGGAGTGATGATAAATGTGGTTAAATTTCAAAGCGCATTTGAAGGACATGGCAGACAAAGCGTCTACCGTTTGTGCAGCACTTGTAAGAATGCTGACCAATGTTGGGGGCCCTAGACCGAAGCGCCCCCTCCTATTGGGGATGGTGGCTACTGTCCTGTTACACGTAACGACATTGTGGGCAGCATCATTAAACAGGGGCCGTATTTGGTTTCTCGAGTCGATTGATCGACTCGGCAAAAAAAGCTTCTCGATTTTCTTTAAGTTTCATATTTGGTTTCACGACCAAATCGACAGCTAAGCGCAGCCATACAAACCCATCAAATTGGGTGGTATTACTTCAAGGCAGCAAACCACGTATATTTAATTAAAATAGAAATTGTTAAAAGTTTATTGCATGCGTAAATTGAGCTTTTTAATAATCGTCAAACGTCTTTATCGGCACATAAAGCGACGATATCGTGTCGCCAAATGCCAATTTTAATTTATCGACAGACGACAATGTCGACTCGAGAAACCAAATACGCCCCCAGGGCTGCAAAGAGCAGGAAATTGAGGGCCGCATATAGGTTAAGTGCCCTTTGCACTTACTGCGCGTACAGGCCCACGTCCGACGATGCGGCGTGCGTGATAGCGGGAATAATCCCCATTGAGAGAAGGCATGCCTCTGTATGTGACCCAGAATATGGTATAAGGGAGTTTAAAAAGGTTCCCCTTTTTGGGTATGTTCACTATCATACCTTCCGTCTAATCCTCCGGAAAGGTACAGGTGTTCCATGCTTCTTCCAGGATTGACTGTAGCGCATCTGCTGAGGCTTGAGTCGACTTTCAACAATTCTGGGGGATGCCATTTTTTTCCGCTGCTTTGCCATTGGCCCTTGCATGAATTGCGGTGACTATGTCTCTCTTGGATGGGGCACGAGTGGTGATTCTTATTGGCTCCTGAGATTGCTGTGCAAATGAACAATTCACGGCGGCGAAGAAATAATCTCTCCATCTTTGGAGCTGCTCATCATCACTGCACAGCAGCCTTGCATCCGCACTCTTTACTGCATGCTTTTTAGTAGAATCCTTTCCCGAGAACTGTTTAGTAATTTGGAACAGAACCTTGCTATTGCCTGTTTACCGCGTTTCCGCTTTTTCCGCGAGCTCGTTTATCTGCCGCCTTTTATCACGCCGAACACTTCTCTTTACCTCCCGATGTAGTTGGGATTGGGAGTATTCCCGTTCGAGTCGCTTATAGAGTTCACGTTATTTTTTAAGGCCCTCCTGCGTTCTGTTTTTTGGCAAATTGTATCCGAGATCCAGTGTTGCTGGTTTCTTTGGTCATAACCAACCAATGCTTGTTTCCGCTGCTGTTATAATAGCGCCCTTTGTAGTGCTTGACAGCTCTTCAATGTTGTTTTCGACAGAAACTTAGCTGGCTTAAGGTTTGTTGTCGTTTCCCAGCAAATTCTCGCCTTTTAATGCTGTCCCGCAGAAGGTCTACGGTTTATGGCATCGCGTTGGACATTTCTGATTCCAGCGATTTTTAGGCGAATAGTTGCTACTATCAAATGGTGGTCATATCTAGTGTCTGCTCCGCTAAAGCTCCTGACATCGTCTAGAATAGTTCTCCATCTACGGCTGATGACTACGTGATCTACTACGTTGGTGGGAGCTACAGAAGTTAACGGCAAGCTCACCGTTGCTGTTAGTAACCTGGCCTATGCTTTGATTTCCAATTTCACCCAACTCTCCTCGGAATAGAGCGAAAAGCTCATTCAGTCGCATATAGAACTCGTCCTTGATGTGGTCGTCTGAGTATTTAGTTGGAGCGTAGCATTGGACTACCGTAGTACTTCTTAGTCTGGTACGCAGACGCACGGTAATAATCTTCTTAAAAACTGGTGACCAGCTGATGAGGCTGGACCTGGGGCCAGTTCACGCAATTCCACGTCGACTGAAAACGACGCATTAAATGTCGTTTTGGGTTCACGCAAGTCGACGTTTAATGTTTGTCGTTTTAAAAGTGTCGTTAATCTTTTCGACGCCAGATTTGGCGTCGAATTCATTTAGTGTTGTATCAAAAACGAGTTGTGGTGCAAATTAGAGCAGAGCAGAAATAATTTTCCACAAAACTTTTTACATTTCTGAACGAGCAAAATGCAATAGAAAAAGAAAAACTATTAGTTGAAAAATAACAATTATAACTACTCCAAGAAGAGTTAGATGTACAAAAATAAATTCAGAGTTGAGATTTTCCAATATTATTATGAATTTGTTTAATTAGTTAATTTAATTACTCACATTATTGAAGTTTTAGTATTATTTGCAACTTGTCCCCCATGTGGATAATGTGAAAAATGCAGCGGTTTCATTGGATTTTGCATACCTTTAGGAGAAATTATTTTGGGAAAACGACATTCGACACGTCGACTTATGCTGCGTACACACCGGCCCAACGAAGGCCAACAACGAAATTCGACGTTGGCTACTGAACGTTCGTTCGCGTTCGGAGATACGTCCATAAGCATTTGTTGGTTTAGCAAACGTTCGTTGGGACGGGTATTCGGTTTAGTTGCATCGAAGGATGCTATGGATGACGACAAAGAAATCATTATATCTAGTTTCATATACCTTAACGAAACATGCTTCAATTTAATTTTCCTAAATGCCACTAAAAATATCTTTTCTATAAAATGCAACAAAATCCATAAACGTCACACTCTTAAAATTTCGGCCTTCGAGCTTGTCAATCGTTGGTTAAACTTCGATGCCCGTCCACACCACATTCGCTCAAATGGCTTGTTTCCTTTGATGTTACCGCCACGCTACGGGTTGCAAGCGAACGCCAATGAATCTTCGTTGGCTTTCGCTAAACCGTCCACACAGAACCAACGAACGTCAGCGAATCTCATTCGTTGGCCTTCGTTGGCCCGGTGTGTACGCGGCATTACTTGAACCCAAATTCAACGTCGTAGAAATTAATGTCGTTTTCATAAAGCGTCGATGTCGACGTCGAGTGTCGAATTGCGTGAACTGGCCCCTGGCTTCTTTAGTGAGTATTACGCCAACGCCACTCTTACGGCTTTCAGTTTCGTTTCGGGCCGTCTGATATTGCGCAGTCCCATGACCTTGATTTTGTAGCAGTGTTCACATTCCATGATTCGATTCTTGTCCTGGTTATGCCGCGTACACACCGGGCCAACGAAGGCCAACGAATGGGATTCGCTGACGTTTGTTGGCTCTGTGTGGACGGTTTAGCGAAAGCCAACGAAGATTCGTTGGCGTTCGCTTGCAACCCGTAGCGTGGCGGTAACATCAAAGGAAACAAGCCATTTGAGCGAATGTGGTGTGGACGGGCATCGAAGTTTAACCAACGATTGACAGGCTCCAAGGCCGAAACTTTAAGAATTCGACGTTTATGGATTTTGTTGAATTTTATAGAAGTTTTCGTTTCTTATTTCTTAATGTTTCATTAAGGTATAAGAAACTAGATATAATAATTTCTTCGTCGTCATCCATAGCCCTCTTCGATGCAACTAAACCGAATACCCGTCCCAACGAACGTTTGCTACACCAACAAATGCTTATGGACGTATCTCCGAACGCGAACGAACGTTCGGTAGCCAACGTCGAATGTCGTTGTTGTCCTTCGTTGGGCCGGTGTGTACCCAGCATTATAAAAGCAAAGGTTGTCGTCGTATTGTTCCTCTGGTTCCGAGGCATTGTTTGCAATTCGTTGCAATATTTTTATGGGAGCGGGTTGCCAACCCTCAGCCTAACCAACTTAAAACTGTTTTGTGGCGCAGAGAGCTCGCCCGTCTACCGTCTCCCGTTAGCTCCTTCAGAAGAAGTTCCGCAGGGGGCACCGCCCTTTTCGAGTTTTGACAGAAGTGACAAATCGGGTGCCACCACTTTCCGAGATCTTTGTTAGCCGAAGTTTTCTTTGTTATTTCTAAAAGCTTTATCAGGTTTTATCCACTAAATTGCGACTAGATTGGGCCTTTTCGTAAACGTCAAAGCAACAGAGCAACAACGCAACGGCAACAAAGCAGCGCAAACTTCTTTTCGCCTACGTATGCGGTACATCAGTCCGTTCCTAAACACAAAGTTTTTAATAAGAGTGAAAACGAAAAATATAAAAAATAAACATTATAAACAACTAAAGCCAACATTTGTACTTAGTAAGAAAAACTTCAATCCACTACTCAAAAGCATACATTCGAAAATAGCTGCGCTGTTGCTTTGACTGTTGCGCAACAAAATTGAATCTTGTACGTTTCCGAACGAATGACTGCATCATCTGCGTTTACGAACTCGTTGCATCGTTGCAAAGCATACGTATGCGTTTACGAAAAGGCCCATTATTTGACATATTTGGAGCCTACCAAGATGACCGCCAAGGCATTCCCCTTTCCGGCTTCACGCTTGATGTCTGAGATCGCACTTTACACTCCATAGCATTCATTTATCTATAACTCAGACCCCTGTGCTAAAAGTCAAGTCGTGTTTTGTGACAACACGTTGGAGTTGAAGAGACTTTTCAGTCGAATTACGACTTTCAGCACAGGGGCCTAGAGTAGAAGTGCTAAGATGAGTTTAACGAGATTTTATGAGCTCAAATGACTTGTCACGACACAAGACTCGACTTTCAGCACTAGGGCCTCAGACTCAACAAGGTGGCACCGAGCTAAACCCGCTTAAAGAGTACCTCAGTAACGGCTCACGGATAAAACTAGTACTCGCGCCGATGCCTTTTACTACTCATCAGGTATGGTATGAAACTATGTAGTACAGGCCTTCCTAGGCTTTTCATATCCACTTCCTTACACAGACCAGCGTTCAACTCAGAACATAGCCTGTCTCACCCTGGTATTCGTGCAAAAATTCAACCCGTTACCAAGAAATACTTATTATCAGCGACAAATTAAGACTGCAAAGAGTGATGTTGTGCCATGGTTGCCTACATGCTTCAAAATAATGGAAATAGTGGCACCGCTGCAACCATCTCGTAGCTAATCTTATATCTTAACGACAGTAGAGTAGACCGATTCACGAGATGACCTAAAGCATGACCAATTCATTAAGAATATCTTAGCTTCTATGGCGGCAAAAAGATTCGTCGCAGAGTTGCGCGTTCATGGCAGATTTCTCATCCTCGCATGAAGTGGTACCAAATTTAGGAGTCTTCAACACTGTCGTTGACGAAGTGCGGATGACTGCGGCAATGAAAATACAACAGGCCATTCTTCGAATATAATTATGAAGCTAAACGCCGTTCGATGCCACCAAACTAAAGCTCCCCACCGTACTATGGGTCTTATGATGAAGGTGTATATCCAGTATGCATGGCTTTCGGTTGTAGACCCATGTGCATCCACAGGACCTGCAGTGGCTCTGCTCAATAGAGAATGGTTCAATGGTTCCAGCTGCGCTTGCGCTTTTTGAAACATACAAAACTCAATAATAGACGATATATATTTTTTTTAGATATAATCTATATTTAAATAATTTGTTTGTTTGGCTCTTAAGGGCTTGAATAATTAACAATATAATTAATCGCAGGATAAATATCATACGTACTAGCCTTACAACGATGTATTCTTACAAAAATACATGCAATTGTATCATTTTTAAAACTTTTAAAAATATATTCATATATTTTTTTATTCATAATTTTTTTTTTTTGTAAACTAAAAGATAAAGTAAAAATCTTAATTGTACATAATTAATAAATATATATAGTACTGACTAATAAGTAAACAGAAAAAAAATCTTTTTTATCATAATACGATTAGTTCCTCCTCTGAATAATAATAATAGTAACAAAAAAGAAAATGTTTTTTTTTGTAAATTGTTAGTTTTATTTTTAGATATTTTTTTGTGTAAAATAAAAGCAGGAAAATTCAGGTCAAAATTTACTCCTTTTTGGTAGAAATAAACCAAAAACAAAAATAATAAAGAAATACACAAACAGACAAATCCTCTATATCACATTTTTAAAAAAAGTTATTGAAGAAAAATGTTTTTTAGTAAACTGGATAATTACACTAAAATACATTTTATATATTTTTTTTTATATTTATAATATAATAATAATATTTATAACCGTTGGCTTGTTATTTACAACCGACCTCCTCGCATATCGTTTGAAGCTTCTCGGAGCTTTCATTTGTGACAATGTTAATTGAGCTAACTTTGGCCCGCTGATAGGCAACTACCGTATTTTCACCGAGTAGCTTTATACATACATAACCAATAAGGACTGCAGTACCAGCTGTAAGTATTCGTACTATTGGATCAACGTATAATTGTATTATAACCCATGCACATGCTCCAGTTATGCACATTAATGTTACTAGAATTACTGTTTTGGCCCAATGTTGTACGGTGAATCCTTTCTCCCAATCTAGTCTGGAATTTAAAATATATATATATATAGAATTTTACTGTGACACAAATCAAGATATGTCTTACTTCTTTGTTTTTTCAATTTCATAGGGTGACCCGCACACTTTGCATTGAAGAACAGCGTCTGATTTGCTACAACTTTCAACTAGCCATCGTCTCAGGCATTCATGATGTACAGAACTAACATCCCCAGTACATTTGCATGGTTGTATAAGTGGTTCATTCTTATCGGTATCATAACAAATCCAGCAATCTTTCTTAGTTAAAAATGATTGACCCTCTTCGGGTGATAGATTTGATGATTCCTTCGATGTTGTTGGTATCGATGGATCTATTTGTCTACTGAGCAATTTACGTGGATTTAAAATCCATAGTTGTTCGGGGGCCATTGAATTCCACAAACAGCAAGGAAACCACAATGCCCCACCAACTTCTACAATACGGAAGACTATATCATGCCAATTACGCGAATAAACTGGAACTCTAAAAAATAAAAAAATTGAAAAATAAGATAAGAAAGGTCAAAGAATTATTTATTTTTATATAATGTATATTTACTTCTTTTTCCAAAAGTCTCCTAATGTTTCTGATGTCAAGAAACCGACTATCACAATCAACATTATTGCTTGACTTAAGAGGCCAAACCGCGACTGATGCAACTGTGAAGCATTTATGAATGCATCGCTTGGCTCCAAATTGTTACCAACTTGATCATAAACAAAACCACCGCGTAGCTTAAAGAATACTTCAACACCATATATAAGAAAGAATATAACTACAATTAACAATAGCGCAGCATAACAACCATTAAATATATGAGCGTAACTATGTCGATCGGATAGGAGAAGAGATGAAAATACTTCGGCACCAAACAAACTGTAGAGGAATAGATTGAAAGCCAAGAATCCAAGAAAACTTTTCGATAAGAATTGTGATTTTTCCCACCGTATATCACGTAAATGGAATATCTGGAAAATAAAAATATTGATTAATTAATTTTTTTTTGTAATGACCGGCTATTACCATTTATTTATTATAGATACAGAAACATACAAATGAATACAGTTGTTGAAAGTTATGAATATGAATTGTGATTGTTTATAACACTGCAGTATACTGAACACGGAACCAACGTTTTAAGAACATTGGCTTCTGAGGAAGTAATAAAAATCAGTCTTTAGAATGTTGTTATAACATTCCTTTTGCAAAATTAAGTGTTATCAAATTATTGATATATGGTGCATGGATCGCATTAGCTGTTATTAATTAAGCAATTAAATCCTAAACTGTGGAGAAACTTTCTTAGTTATTACGAAATGAATTAATCAATCATATTGGGTCAGTCCATAAAAAATGTGGTTTTCAAAATGCATAAACTGATGGGCAGCGGGGAGAGGATAGACTACCTACATCAACTTGATATAAAAAGTAGTAGTAACTTTACATTGATCTTATAGGGTGGCCACTTTTTCTTAAGACCCCTGACTTCCCTGACTTTTCCAGGTTTTCAGACAATATTTGAATATTTCCAGACTTTGCGTTATAACATGAAATATAGATAATGTTGAAGAACAAATATTTCAACAGCAAGATTGTAATATAATGCGGAAAGTCAGGTCTAGCCAGTGCGCAGAGTCCAAAACTGGACCGAGCCAGCTATCCTGTCTGCATCAGAACGTGGCTATGCCACAGGGATATAACCAAAACGAGTTCAAATACGACATGACAGTCAAGCAAGAGTAAAAGTGGAGCGATGTGGTGGAACCAACGCTATTTAATCTTTGCATAGAAGGAGTAATTCGCAAAGTAAACATTTATACGAACGCAGCTCTGATTAACAAATCAAAACGGATATTTTGACGACATAAATTTCTTGCCCAGATCCTCCGATATCCAGAGCTTTAACACCTTTGAATTTATATCCCATTGCGAGTAAAAATCAGACTAACCCATTCTTAACCTGAAATAGGTACGCAAAACTTTAAAATGCCTGCATGACACCCAAAACAGGCCCGGTACGTCTGAGTAAAAATAGTCCGGCATGAAACAAGTACGGTACGCCTGAGTAAAAATTCTAATTTTTTCAAATGCAACCCGCTACAGGCACGAACGGAATAGTTCAAGCCTGGTACGCTAATACTTTTTTAAACTAAAATTGTATAGTACGAAGAAAACGAGCAATTATCTTGGTGGCCATAAAGGGTACCATTAAGCAATTCTTTCGGTTCTACTCATGAGTATTTAATCGAGTACCCTGCACCGATTCCGTATCCCTACTCGTAGCTCCCAGAAATCTGCAAATAAGATGGATATATTTGAGAGGAACGCTGTACTACGGATATACCTTAGGCCGGTATGAATGGAAAAAAATTCCTGAATCTACTACCGACCAAGCATGAATTATACTCTCGTAAGCTTGATCCTGCTCTATCTACTAAGAAACTAACCTTCGTTTTCTAGACATTAATACCTCTGAGCTT
This sequence comes from Thereva unica, assembly GCA_949987705.1. Classification (NCBI taxonomy): domain Eukaryota; kingdom Metazoa; phylum Arthropoda; class Insecta; order Diptera; family Therevidae; genus Thereva; species Thereva unica. The sequence continues at coordinate 19,661,550 of OX465285.1, read as the reverse complement.
AACTAATTTGATGTTGATGTAAATTCACTGAAAGCATCTTTTATTCAATGTCATCTAAATTTCCCACTGCCTTCTTTTTCCGATTCCCCTCCTTCAGACTCTATATGTTCTGATGGTTTTATTTTCTGTTGTGTTAACTCACTTGAAGTTCTTGGAATATTGCTTTCCTTTTCCATCTAATAGCGTTGGCTATGATGGAATCTCATCGCGCTTTCGTACGATTCTCCCCCCTTTAATGGTTGAAATCATCACCCATATTCTTAGTTAATGCTTGACAACCTCCCAAGTCCTTTTACTCCATAGTGACTCCCACTTCTAAAAAGTCCTCCCCTACGGATTTCTCAGACTTTAGCCCTATGTATTAGTATTCTTCCCTTTATCGCTCGTCTTTGAGAAAATCATATTCATTCAAGTCTTGTGGTACCTAGATTCTTATGATTTCCTTTCTAAACGCCAATCTGGCATCCGTAAATCTCACAGTTGTGAAACTACTATATTGAAGGTAACAACTGATCTTCTTTCTGCCCTTGACCAAAGTGATATTGCAATATTAGTTCTTGATGATGACAGTTAGGTTAGATGACAGTCTCACCTCCTCACCTATTCGAGCCAAACTTATCAAATCTCTTGGTATACCTCATTTCCTTTACGGCTCGTTGGTGTATTTCCCAGGGGTTGATGGGCCGTACATTTTAACTCTGGTGTGTTATACGAGTTCGGAACTCCTGAATGCGGAAGATTATTCCACAATCGAGTTATTCTATTTATGAACAAACTTTTTGAACATATTGTGCATTGGTTTCCAACAGGGGGCCAAGCGGGCAAGATTAGTGATAGTGCTATGGTAATAGCGATATAATTTGGAAAGTGCTGCTACATTCCTACGGGGACTTAATGATTCCATGGAGATGCAAAGAGTACCATCAGGGACGAGTTCGATCTTGTCCAGCCACGCCAATGTGCATTTTGAGGCGCCTACCCAAATAAACGACCTGTACTCAAGGCGAAGACGAATGTATGATTTGTTGATTGTAGCCCTGGCTGCGGGTGAAGGAAGAACTTGTACCTCCTAAGAAATCCCAAGCATTGAGATGCTTGTTGAGGGTTATGAAAGGTGTGATTATGATGCGTATAGTGCAGTGCTTTTCTTCACCCCACATAGCATCGTTGGCATTGGCGATGACTAGTTTAAGCCTGGAGTGTTTCCATTGTCTACCCACTGTCTTCTGCGCCTAACATTTTTTGTACCGAATCCACTTATCATCGTCAGTCACAATGCGGCCCAAAAAGGTAGCATTTCTGAGACGTGACAAAGTTGGTAAGAAACCGTAAGAAAGAAGAATGTTTCTGGCTGTCCCGATGGAAAAACGAAGACGAAGGGTTGACTGACTAAATCGAAAATTCTTCATCAGTTCGTCAATGATTACGATGGGAGTTTTATTCCACCAGGGTTTGCGGCTAACACACTTCTTCCAGGATGAGGCTCATCTTGTGGGCTGTAGTTTCTTACTTGGATTTTCTTGAACCACCATTGACACTAGCTTATGATTAGTTTTACCTTACCCACACACTGCGTTAAAAGTTTTTGCACTTTGGGTTGCATTGCTGCTTCGTAAGAAACCCCGAATGTTTTTTTTTGTCGGTTACATTATTTCGATCAAATAAACTACCGTTAAAACTGCACTACATAACGTCACACTTTACACTAAAAACAAGAACAAGGCAAAATTACTACTTATGTTTACAAGTGGATAAAGTTTAACTCCTCCACTTCCGTCCACCACCATGGACTGACTCAATATAAAGTAAAATATAACAGGTATCACACGTCATCATGTTCATTTCTGGTAAATTTTTAAATAAAGATAAATCAACTTATAAACAAATAAAAAAATATTAACTGATTATTTACACAATTTCATTTACGTATAAGGTTTTCTTTTGTTTTATTTGCAATTCCTTAGTGAACTTGACATGATTGTATAAATCTGCAGAATATTAAATATGTATTATTAATGCTTGATGTGTCGTGTACTCTATTTTTTACTGTGAAAAATAGTTTAACAGAATCCCACTATTCGACTTTAATCTTGTTTGCTTATTGACGTTAATTGTTTACTACACATTGACTTAACAATTCATAAAGTTTATGACTTTAGATAAAAGACCTGCGTTATGGAGGTTAAGAACCAAAGAACTGAAATGAAAGTTCTGAAAATAATTTTCGGATTTTTACATTCATCCTACACTTATTTTATTAGTGCCATAGGCTTTCGTATATGGTGTTAACCACTTTCCGAAAAGAGTATATACATAAATTTTGTTTAAAGTTTCCTCAACGATCTTTATGGTGAAGCTATGGACAAAGTGGCAAGCAGCAGACATTTTTCGTAGATGGAGGAATGAATTTTTTTTTTTAATTAAGTCTGACATGATCAATTAAATGAAGGTTGAACATATATTTCTTGTATGGTTTTGTATGTTAATTTTTTATAAAGAAAATTGTGTACTTACCTCTGCCCAAAGACAGACGACTAGAGAAGAACAAGTCATAAGCAGAGGATAGTATGCAGACATAAGTGTTGCTGCCCAGCCCGGTTGAAGGGCTTCCTATATTAAAAAAATTAATATTAAATAAAATAATAACAATAATACATTTTGAAATACAAACCGGTGTTGTAAAATATGCTCCTCGCACCAAAGAAGCAACAAAAACCATAAAATATAATAATTTCTGTGTTGTTAGCCTGCATGCTCGTAGGATTGATGGTTGTTTAAGTCGTTGATATTCGGCAACAATACAAATTAATAATTGTATTACAGATATCAATGCGACAAAATAAAATACTGTTGATATTCCCGCATGATAAGGTAAATTAAATCCAGAGCATTCATCACCGCTGTAACGAATCTCGCAGAGACAAGTACCATTCAAACAATCGCCCCTACCTGAACATGCAGCGGTATCATCTCCAGGAGGGGCATTTTCAAACATGCTTGAAGAACACCTCATGAATGAATGAAATCGTGATATCATTTTATCTTATAGCAAAAGCCTGAAATTATATAAAAAAAAAAACAAAGAAAATATGATTAGAAAAAAAAATCAATAATTTAGGAATTAATAATCAAAATTTGTTTCGATATAAAAAGGTAAATAGAATCCCAACTTGGGAGGGGAAAACAGCTGCAAACTTATCAGCATAGTTCCTCAATCATGCATTCAAGTAACAAACTCTTATCATTATATTCTTTTGTTACAAAACTATATAATTATTAAAATCTATCTCTAAATGAACAAAACTAACAATTTCATATATAAAATCATTAACAATATCTGTAAAAGCACTTGTAACTAATAAAACTGAAAGCTCAGACAAAAACTAACGAAGCAAATTGAAAACTAGTTTTCATCATGAAGATAAAGTAAACAATATAAATTCTCAAAAAAAAACACACTATATCTCTATATAGTTAATGAGACATTGTTTTTCTCCAATATTTAAGTTTCAATGGGGGTGAGTCACTTTGATAAGAGCCAAACTTAACATAGTTCCGAAAAGCTAAGCCAAGCAAGGTCAGAATAGTTCTATTTCAAGGCTTTGATTGGTTGGTGCTGCTGTCTCTGCACTAGGCGGAAGAACTAATTTATCTGCGATAGGAAGAATGAATTTATTTCAATTTTTTTTTAACCAGAGATGGAACAATTGTTCCGTGCAGACGTGGAGTTAATACATATATGTTGTAGGGGGTATGTTTTTATTAATAATTGTGGGGGTTATGATGTGAACTGGATCTATTTTAATTAAGTATATTTTTTATGAATCAACAAACAATACAATATGGCATTTAGCAAGAGCCATTTGAAGTAATTATATATCAGATGAATGTTATCTACAGTGATCTCTCGATTTACGTTCCACCGATTTGCGTATTTTCGTTTTACGTTGTTAGAAAATTAACAACCTTATCACCAGCGTCATAGATTTACATACACTGAAACCGGACGATTCCCAGAAGAAGAAAAGCTTCATCAATGGTGAAGTACCTATAATTTCAGATCTACGATGGCTACACGGAGAGTAACTAGCAAGCCACCATCTTTCGGGTGGGTCAGGGTATAGGTTATTTTATTACCTCGGTGCAAAACGGCTAGAGGATGGGGTTTTAAAAAAGCTCGACGCAGACGTGCTCGAGGAAGTGATCCTGCAAAACACAAGGTCGATGTCGATGAGAAAGAGAAATGGCTGCATACCGAACAAATCAAGGCGTTGATCACAAAATACCTAGTGCAAGTAGTAATGGACTATCTCCGGGGTAGATCACTTCATTAGGTTAGTTTTCTCAAAGGAGGCTCTAGGCATAATCCTGGATCAAAAGCTCTCCTGGAAACCCCAGATTGAGAGAGTAACTGCAAAGGCAATTACATCTCTCTATATTTGATCAAACAAAAGGGTGATATGATTAAGCTGCCCAGGGTGCAAAGACTGGCCTGCCTTGGCATCACGGGAGGTAAAAGCACCTGTCCGACTGCCGCTATGGAGGTCCTACTGAACCTTCCTCCGGTTCACCTAGTAGTGAAAAGGAAGGCTCTGACGAGAGCGCTGCGTCTACCGGAGCTATTATCCTTTAAGCCAGAAGACCTTGTGGAACATTTATCAAGTAGTTGAACCTGGAGCCAACAATCTAACTTGATCGGAAACCACCCCCACAACCAACTCCTAAAGTTAAATTACTGTGGGAGTGGTTTCCGATGCCCGAGGGAATATGTATGCTCTCTAAAAATTGGCTTATATATAGTAGGTGTATTATAGTAGGTGTATGCTCATTAAAAATTGGCGAGTGAATCTCTATTTTGGACATTAAAAAATAACTTTAGGGGTTCTTGGGTTCTTGCGTACATTTAAATAATAAGGGTTGCCCTGGGGGTAGTTTCAGATAAAGTTAGGTTGATATATTTTTCTTGAGTTCGCCATTAGGTGACATTATAAGCGGGGTTTATCAACTCCTCCGCACATTTTTTTATGGCTATTCAAATAAGTCAATTAACCTCATTTATAGCTTATCGCCTCTACCTAGCTGTCCGTCCTTTTGACACATTGTGTCTGAAATGTACACAATTCGGTAGTGCAAATGGTGGGGGTATTTTTACCCATTATATCTACCATTTGCCCCTAGTGGGCTGTCCGCCTGCATAGGATCGTTATCACCCTTACCAAAGGAACCTAATAGGTAAAGTTTGTTCATCTTACGGATGAAGTTAAAATCTTGGCTCTGGCTCTGTTACTATTTGTTGTACGGACGGCCCCAAAACCAATAATGCTGCCCAACATGGGGGCTCTAGATCGAGTTGACGACACCTAATGCCGAGGATGGTTAGGTTAGGTCAGATATGACTGAGCTGTTGGTTTAAGCTCATGCACTTAGGTCAAAAGGATAGGTCCATTGTGATGCCATAGTGATCCCACTTTAAACTGATGTTAAAGTGTCGTTTCTTCTCTAAACCATCTCGAGGAAGTATTAGATCTTCTAAGTTGTGGGATCCCAATCTTCGAGATATTTCCACAAGTGTGCTTAGAAAGGGTTCACCAAATGTGGTTAATATCCTTCTGCTTAGGGTTGAGCAATGACAGAGGAGATGTACCCTTTTCTCCTTGTCCGGATTCTTACAGCTTCTGCAAAAATCGTAGGTCTCAAGACCTAAGCGAATCACATGCGTCCCTATCACACAGTGTCCGGTCAGCAGTTTGACTATAACTGAGAGGTCTTGTCTCACAAGGCTCAGTAGTGAGTGACCCGCCTGAGAACATAAGAAGGCCCAGTTAATTTGGCCAAAATGCATTTATTAAGATCCCTTCAATGCTTCTTCGCCTGTTGCATTGTGTACTGTTTGCATTGGAGTTTAAAAGTGGCCCAAGGCATACCAACTCTTTCCATTCCTAGAAGGAGAGTGGCGGTCGTGCCTTTCTTAGCCAGGTTGTCAGCTTTACAATTTCCCTCTATATTTCAGTGACCGGGCACCCATACGAGGAGGTCTCTGAAAAGAGCGCAGGGCCGCCTAACTATCTGAGAAGATGCAGACAGCCCGATTCCTACCGCCTTGCTGGTTGATTAGTAGAGCAGCTTGGTATACACTACAGTGATCGGGTAGTCGGTAGTTGAAGTATTAATCTGTGATTCGTTTAAGCAATATTTTCGATTACCCTGCGTCTCGACGTGCAATTTTTCCTTGCATAAAGTATTTTTGCATGACGTCATTTTTGTCAATCAAATATTTTAGTGGTCATTTAATTGCATGAAATTTTAATTGTGAAAATGTCGTTTACAAGGCAGTAACTGATGTGTGCTTGTTCCCTATTAGTGTTGAGGGAATTGAAGTGTCTGGAAAAAGAGAAAACTGAACCCCTTCTTTTTCCTTCAAATCCTCTCTTCTATATAACTTTGTTTTTCCACAGAATCTCTTTATCATTTATTAATTTGATTATGTCTTTTCTAGTCAACTTGCGTTCCGCCATTTTTACTTGATATGTCAAATTAAATATTGCAGCAAACATAGCATGCAAAAATGGCATGCTATCTCACTACAATATTTCATGCAAGTAAATTCTTGCTGCCATCTGTGGTCTATATAAGCAATTGCGTTGCAATAACATATTTCATGCAAGGGAAAATTGCACGTCGAGACGCAGGGTTTGTGATAAAAAGCAATATTGCGAAAAAGCGAACTTGCACATAAAGCATTACTTATTATCGACAATGCCCGTCCCATGAGGCTAATTTAGATAAACCAAACGACCAAGTCGAAAATTTAGCCAACTAATGGCCCCCATACACGCTACGGTCCACTGAAGAGGCCTACCTGGACCTGTGCAGTTTTTTGCACCTGTACAGGCGACCGGAGCAAATCCGAAATTCAAATCTTTCAGTGACACTGTACGGTGTACCGGATGGTCCCCATACACACTACCGGCAAACCTACACAGGTCACCTCTGCGGTAAACCGGAGCGTGTATGGCTTGCATAATTAAAGGCAACGACAGCAGTAATTGTTGAAGAGTCAACAAATATTGGAATTAGCACATGACATCGGTTTTACAACCTTTGCAGAATACGATGTACAAGATATTTTACAGCGCAAGCATTATCTAATGAAAAGCTGAATGCTCTATTAAGGAATAGTCCTAAGCAAAACTCAAGACACATTGAAGTTTTAGAGGATCATAATCAAGCCTACGCCAGTTTCCTTTTACAGAAATGATCTGAGGCTTTCAATCATCGAGATCTGACAACTGAAATACTGATAGATCTGAATCAGCGTAAAGGAAGAATGTACCCACCCAAAGCGTTTAAATTCTTTTTTCAAGCCAATTCACTATGGTAAAGGATCAACTTTTTATACCAGGTAGTATCGAGGTAAACTGAGGGATCCTTGTATATGAAAAAATACATGGTTGTTTAAACAGAATAATAGGAGTATGTGTAGAAATTTTGCATTATGATCTGATCTTTAAATAGCAATTGCAATACTCTTAATCTCCTCAGAATATCAATTTACAAAGTAAAACGCAATTTGTTTACAAGTTGAATAAAGTAATCTATTGTAAGATTACGATGGTAGATTATTTTTCTATAAATAAATAAATTTCATATGTAAAATTAATTTACTCTTTCATTTTGATTAAGATGTATGTTTAGTAGAGAGCCCCAATTTCAATTATCAATATTTCTATATCAAAAGAAATTTATTTTCCACAAAAAAAAACTAAACTATAACAATAACAATTTCTCTAGTTCCTTGTTATTATTGTATGCAAATAATATGCAGCACACACAGAAGTGATGAATATTGATCATAAATTTACAAAGTATGACAAAGTGTATGACTATTAAGTATGACATAAAAATTTTTGTTTTATCAAATTTCATGCATTTAATTAAAATGATAGTTAGTTAATTAGTTTTTGTTGTGGCGCTTTTTTTAAAATGTAACAGAAATTAATGTATAAAAACATTGTAACAAATTAAATAACAAAACGCAAATTGAAAACAAATAACTGAAAGTAGGCCAACAAATATTGATAATAAAATATATATATATATATATACTCACACGATGTGTGAGCCACATTTTCTAGCTTATCTGTATCTGTAGTAAAATTCTTCCCTGAATCTAGAAAAGTAGCACAAATCGTATATAAGAATATATGAAGAAATGGAAAGCGGAAGTAAAATTTATAGTATAGTTTTTTGTTGGTGTTTTTGTTGTTGTTATTGTTGTAATAATGCTAATAAATTTTATTTTTGCGTAAAAGTTACAAGTCACAAAATTCATCTAAAAAACATAACCGGTTTTAGATGTTATAAACAATCATTTTAAATACTAGAGTTTTTGCATTTGTTTTAAACACTTATAAACACTTTGGGTAGTTACAAAAAAAATAACACTTTCGATTGTCACGATATCGTCAATATCAACTGTCTATCGATACTAATGAAAATTATCACCTTGAATGAAACTTTTCCTCAATATTTTTTTTTGTACAAAAAAAACGACTGAAGTTTATATTCTGAAGGCATTCACCTAACTTAGACATTCAAATTATAAAAAGGCAGAGCTTTTGGCTATATAAAACGTGTTCTGTCGTTGTTATCGCTTGGATTTTTTTGGTTGTAGCTCATGTGGAATTACAACAGAAAACAACAGCACAATTTTTGTTTCCACATTAAATGATAACAAAAATGATATTAAATATGAACGACATTTTAAGAGGATGAAAGTAGGAAATATACATAAATAGCACAAAAACAATAAGCAACACACAAGATGAGTTATTTAGAAAATACTGAACGAACTGGTTAATACCGGAATATACAGACAATTTCTCTTATATATATGCATTTTACGTTAAATGCTATTTCTAGAATACTAGCGATATATATGTCGAGCGTTTCGCTTGGTACTAAATAAAAAAAAATATTTAGCCTGCGGTGAAATATATATTTATAAAAACATCGGCAATAAATGGTAAATAATACAAATTAAAGTGTAAAATAAAATGTGTTTTGGTATTTAATGAGACATCGGAAATGTGTTTATTGAAAATTTTTAGATTTCATTCAAGAATTTGTTTATTTCTTTAAAAATTATAGGCGAATTTCAAGTCCTTGGCCTAAATCATATATTTGTCGAAATTTGATTTTTTTAATGAAATTGACAAAGCGAAGGTGATTCAAGATACTTATGATATTTGATGTTGGGTTTGCAAACTTATAATATTGAAAATTTGTTTTGAATAAAATGCAAGTAGAATTATAGTCCAGAGACACTGACACTAGACAAAAACAAGGCCTCATTTCGGACCTTGGATTTTTGTATAAACCTTGATATTGGTGTTCTAAACATAAATATCAAAAGTCCCCATCGGTTCGAGGTCCTTTAAAAATTTTACGCGTGGTCAGAAGTCACCAAAAACGTTTTTTCGTAAATTTTACAGAAAAATTTCGAGTCGTATTCCAAGTCCAATAAGATTACCATGCCAAAAGTCGAGTCGTGGGGCGGGACAACACGTTGAATAAAGTAGCATTTCAATTGAATTGCTATGTTCAGAACAGGCGCCGCTGTGATGAAAGTCGTACATCGATTGAAACGTCACTTTCTTCAACTTAAACAACTTGTCACGTCACACGACTCGACTTTCAACGCAGGGGCCATTGTCGGTTACAACCCTGTAGATCAAAATATCTTAAAAACGGATATTCTGAAAGTTGTGATTGTAGATAATTTCCTAAGCTACAATTTGATAACACATCATTTTTCTGTAAAAATTACCATTACTGACATTCAGGGTGAGTTTTATGTTTGAAGATGTATGCAATTGTAGCACGAGCTATGTGCGAGATGCCACTGTCTTGTTGAAACCAAATGTGCTGTTGTCCTAAATGATTTAATTCCGACACAAGAAAGTTTAACAACATGCCACTGTTACGATCCCCAGCAACTGTTACAGCATTCACTATAGCATGAGATGACCCCGGCCTAAGTGGCACACCATATAATCACTCTACAAGCGTCTAATGGTCATTGATGTATCAATTAAGGATTTTCAATGCCCCAATAGCAGCGATTCTGTTTATTAACAAAGCCAGCAAAAATCAAAATGTGCCTCGTCACTTATAATTTGTTGCCAAAAATGTTGATCGTCTATACCGAATTAGAAACCGCATTGTTGCGCTGTTAGATGCTCCACAAGAAATTCTTATTGGACTACTATCGCTATATCAAGTATAAACTGACAAATGACACCCACACTAAAATGGCGGCTAATTAAACTCGACCTGAAACATAAAACGAACCTAGTAAACGATAGTATGCTTGGAGTTATTTTAGATCCAGCCTATCATATTTATTTATTTCTGTCTAGCCCACGACGATGAGAGCCCTCTACCTCCAATGGCTTTTCAGGAACTGGTAACTCTCACCGATGTTACCCTGGTCCTGCTTATGGGAGGTGTTGCAAATGCACACCATACACAATGGGGCAGCACCGACACTAATAATCGAGGTGTAGTTTTTTTAACTGCCTACTAAAGAACAACCTTGCTATTTGTAACAAATGTAATGATCCCACCGTTGTTGCCAAAAACAGAGAAGAAGTTCTCCGACCGAATAATGTCGCGAAGAAACAGTCCTTCTCAGTCCACAGATTTATAGCGTTCCAACTGCAGGACGCTAGCCCAACCACCCCTTCTAAAATAAAAAAAAACTCAAAAAGACAAATTGGCTAATCGCAAAGAACCTTTCCCTAGGCCACCCTGTATTCCCAAAAACCGGGAACAGCTCGACAGCATTGTGGACATTTTCACAGAGCAATGCACTTGCGCCTTAAATAATGCTTATCTGAACAGACCGCAGAAAGAGGCTTACAAATCCCCATGATGGTCTCGCGAAGTTGAAACACCCCGAAAAGAGTGTAGAAAGAAATTTAATTCAACTAGATGCAGCAACAATGCAACCTCCTAGGGCTGCTATAAGTCGAAGCTGAGTAGATACAAAGTACCTCTTTTGGGGTGCCTTTTGCAGCAATATAGAGTCCACGTCGGAAGCTTCAAGGCTGCCGTAAAATAAATGAACCAACAATGCCAACAATGCTTAGTTATTTACGCAAAGAAAACGGCGATTGGAGTGACTCAGCAGAGAGTCCCTGACACTACTTATGGACACCCACTTTCAGAGTAGTACTACGGCTGAGACAGCTACCACGATAAACCTTTCAACCTCACCACAGCTGGCCAAATCTATTATAAGTAGAGCCAGAATTGAGCGGGCTGTAAACACCTTTCAGCCCTATAAATCACTAGGCCCTGATGGCATAGTGTCGGCACAACTGCAGCGCACCCTCAGCTACATCATGTCCTGGTTACAGGCCATGTTTACTGGGTGCCTTTAAAATAGCTGCATCCCCTCTAGTTGGAAAAAGGTAGTGTTTATACCTAAGGCAGAAAAAGCCTCCCACGCAACACCCAAAGGCTTCAATTCCAATCAGCCTATCATCCTGTCTATTAAAGATTCTAGAAAGGCTAATCGAAATATATCTGAGGCAGACCATACTAACCTCGGAACTTTCTGGCGCACAACACGACTATACAAAAGGCAAATCTATTGAAACTGCTCCTCACTCATTGAAAAAATCCCTCGAGGCCAAGGAGTATACATTAGGGAGGGAGTATACATTAGGGGGGTACTTCCGGACGCCATTATATTGTCCTTGACAGAACAGGGGATCGAGGCATCGCTGGCTCACATCCACCAAATAATTACTGGCAGGATGGTGAGCTCGATCCTAGGCGACAGCTCGGTCCCAAGGGCTGTAAATAGAGTACCCCGCAAGTAGTACTTTCTCCGCTTCTATGGGTTGTAACTACGAACCAGCAAGGAGGCAGAGGGGCATCACGTCCTGGCGTACACGGATCATCATAAATGGAAAATTTCCTCAGGTCCTCTGTGATCTCATGAAAGCGGCGTTACAAACTCCTTCAAGCTGTACTGCCACTCGCGGACTCAGCGTTAGCCCATGAAAACTCCACCTCTAACATCCCCCGGCTTAGCAATGCAATGTAGAAGTAGGCCCGGACATAAAACTGCTCAATGATGATACAGAATAGCGCATTAAGAAAGCGAACATAGCGAATTTCGCTTGCAAAAAAACCATTGGGAAAAAATTTGGCTTCTTCCCTAACATAGTAAGATGGATCCACACAGCGATCGTCCGCCCAATACTCCTATAAGGGGACTTATTATGGTGGCCAAGTCCATCGTGCAACTATAGAAAGTACAAAGATGTGCGTAGTTATGCCTAACAGCAGCACTTTGCTCCACACCTATAGATGCCCTAAATCCTAAACGTTATGTTGTACCTCCCTCCTTTGAATCTTGCAAGGGAAAGCGCAACCATCGCAGCCCTAAGAATAAAAGCATCTGGATCTGGAACCGGAATCAGGGAAGACCACGCGCTGTGTTATCGTCCCTACAAAAAACGACTCCTGCATAGCCGAGATTACCTTTACGAGGAACGACAGAGTCCACATCCCTTTACGTCGTGAGGCCACACAGTTTTCAGATTGCCATAAACTTCTTTACTGATGGGTCTAAGCTCGAGGGTCGGGTAGGAAGAGGAGGAGCCTTTTCCCCAGAGCTTGGGATTGAAATCTCCTTCCGATTTCCCGATCACTACAGTCTACACCAAGCGAAAGTTCTGAAAAAAATAAGGTGACTATGGGAATAGGGCCAATATTAGGTTATCTCTCTGGCTTGTTCCTTCCCACCGTTAAGGCATTGTGTGTTGTATGGAATTCTCAATCTGGCCACATGTTCCTAATTTTAAAGTGGGCATGTAATGATCGACCAGCTTAAGCGGTTTCGACCACTTTGGGCGTTATAAAGACCGCTCCTAGTACCATACATGCCTGTTCGATAAGAGGATTGTTTTGGATTCGTCTTTGGCCTTTGGTTCGTCTATATCACCAAAACAAGTTTGGAAAATCGATGAGGACTTTTGATACTTTGTTAAGAACAACAATTAAATATAAGCGAAAGGAACTTCCTCGGAAAGTCCTCTGTAGTAAGATTTATGTGGTGCGACATCGTATGAAGCCTACCATTCGTTGGAAATATGGCGTAAACTAACACGCCCACAACTTAGTGATGGCAAATTGGATGACATCGGCTCAGAAGGGACCAGAACCGGATTCCGGTTGTAGAGCCGATAAAGAAGAAAAATATTTAATTTCTAAGATCTGGGTTTTTATTAATTAATTATTTTCTCGAAAGTGTAATAAGTATATTATTAACTCCTAAACTGTAATACTAAACTTAAAATTACAACGTTCCATATCTATCGACACAAAGTCTGAAATTTAATCAGTTTCAAGTAAAGAGCCTCCTTAACACTTTGTATATAAGTGATAACCTACTTACAAAGGCAGATACGAGTATATTAAGAAAGCTTATGAAGATTACAAAAAAACCTCACATTTTTTACATAAAAAGAATAACTTGTATTTCCACTACCAATAATAATTAAATAATTCTCATTACTTTCACTTTTGCTTTTACAAACAATAAATTTTCCCTTTTGCAAATCTATAGATTTACTTTCTTATCTAAGCTGCTCTGAAGGTTATCGTAACTTTTGTATAGATACGATACTATTCACTATCAGCAGTTACTCATTTTACCGATGACTTATTTTTATTGATTTTTATATTAATTGATAAATATTTATCGTTAGCAAATGGGATTTTAATTCGATTAATTTTTGTTGTTTTTTTTTTGATCGAAAGTGATTATTTTTTTAATTATACAACAAAATTCCCTCGTTGTTATATACGTTTAAGAAATTAAATTCTTTAAATGTAAAAAGTGTGACGTATTCGTTTACTATATTTCTTAAAAATGCACAAAAATACACACACACAAAATTTTAAGCAATTTAGTGTAGTATCCCTACTTGATAATATTCAAGGTCTTTGCATAAATACATTTAAGTTTATTGTTTGCTTGCATAATTTCTCAGTCACCAAAAGGTGCAGATTGTTTCAATTCGATTGTGCTGCATATATTAAGTGTTCTACTTTGGCACACACTTAAAGTGGATATAATTTGAATATCAAATTATTTTTCAGTAAACGTAAATGTCTCTGTTCTTATACTAAACGCTCTATAGTACAGAGATATTCTTTTGTTTCTATTTAAGGGCCTAATACACTCAATCGAGCAATTATAGGGTATCGCGCGCCCGCGAATATTAAGAAAACTATCCAACCAAATGAAATAATTTAAATTAGGTATTTTTAAGAAAACATAAATCTAGCTATTCATGGTGGAAAATTTTAATATTTTTTATTAGTATATTAGTTATAATGGTTCAAAGTTCCGTACCTGCGCCCGGAAAATACTCCTATTTAGGTGGAAAAATTTTAAAATTTTTTTAATGTACGATAAACTTAAATCGATTATCTAGCTATTCATGGTGGAAAATTTTTGAATTTTAGCCTTCTTTCATGAGTAAATTATGTTTTAAAAATTGTCCACAAAATTTAAGAACGAAAATTCCCTAAAATTCTTCAGTTTTAATACATCAAATTTCCGCTCCAAGCAAATCTCTGCGCTAGTTGTATTCTGTATAAAAGCATTTGCGTAATCATACACGAGATGCGTTTGTATAAGTGAGAGCTTCTGCTTCGGCTTTTGCAGGGGAAATTTCAAACCTTTTTTGTTGCAGGCATGGATGGTGATCGTATTTTCGGGAAAAAATAAAATCTGAGGAAAAATCGGTTTGTTTGGCAAGAATTTTAATGACTTGCTTGATGGTGATTTCCTTGATTTGAGAATTTAGGGATTCTTGCCGGTGGTCAGGTAGTGATCAATCGGTGTTTATTATCTTGGCTTTATGAAAAACCCAAGAAAATATTTTAATGGCAAATACTACCTTCATGTAATAATTAAGTTTTATGACATCCTTGTTTTTCGTTATTGTCTTTTTAGCCGTAACAACTTCCCGGAACTAGATTCGCAAAAAAGGTGTATCCCTTGCACAGGTATTTTACAACATGAGTGTAGATAAATTTTGCGTAAATTCATTTTTTATGGTTTTTATTATTTTTGTATGTAAATATGGGCTTTGCTGGACCTCTGGGTTAATTTGGTAGGAGGTCCGGAAATTCGGAAAGTCGGGGGTGTTTTTCAGATTTTTTAGTAAAGGGGGTGGGAGCCAAACAAAAAAAACTAGTATCTAGCACTTGCTAAATTTCAAATCAGCAAAAGCAGCGATATCAAAATTTCACATGAATGAAAAATTTAAATATCAAACAAAAAAGATCTATTCCATATCCCATGACAGGAACAAGTTCGTAGAGTGCATTACTGCGACATTAATTCAATTTCCATTCATAATTATCTAACACTGGCTTCAATTTCTAGCCGGCGACACCGCAGAAGAGATTTCTTGAAAGTCGCCAGAAAATTTACCTCGGGCACGCACTCATAAAGTAGAGCCCAACAAGACATACGAATGCAGCCGAACCCCTTTATTGTGCAAAGATTTCCCCTCCGGCGGCCGTGTTGTGCACTGCAAGCAGTGCACAACAGGTAATTTTGACTGTGTTAGGATGTTTTTGAGATTGGGTTAGTTTAATTTTGTGACTGTATTTTTTTTTAAGCTTCCCTTAATATTTTGTTGTTGGAACTGAATTTCATGTTGGACTTCGTCGCTGAGTGTATTAGGGCCTTAAAGGAATTACGTAGTTAGTTTTGTTTATATGCATATTATTATTAGGGTGTACATTTGGCCTTATCAATCAAATTATTTGCTTTAAGATATTTATTTGCATATTTCTTTATATGAATTGATTGTTAAGGATTAATGTAAACATCGTATTTTTTAATTGACAGAAAAACATACCAAACACCCTACGAAATCCAACCTTTCGAAATAATGATATTTGGAATTTATTGCAAC
The DNA here is from genome assembly GCA_949987705.1 of Thereva unica. Lineage (NCBI taxonomy): Eukaryota > Metazoa > Arthropoda > Insecta > Diptera > Therevidae > Thereva > Thereva unica. The sequence continues at coordinate 19,645,534 of OX465285.1, read as the reverse complement.
CAGTTTAAAAGATATGTACTATTAGGGGTCGTCCATAAATTAAGTGAGGTGATTTTTGCGATTCGGAGTGAAAGAGATAATTGATAATTTGGACTCCTTGCCCTCCTCGATTACAGTCGCTTTTCCGCTTGTAGTGGTCACACAACTACCAAAACGTAAGCACTCACTAAACAAGCATTACATTACGCCATAATTCGCCGTGTGCCTTCTTGTAGTTCTAAATTCTACGGGCCTTTTCGCGGGTCAGTGTTACTTAGCTCGTACTCTGCAGCATTCGACAAGTCGCGCGTTTGGCTAGTCGGAGGAGGCTAAACAATCGAGTAAAAATTTTTGTGTTGGATTTACCCATATCGTAAGGCCCCAATTTACACTTAGGTTGCCGACAGGCCGTTGCCTGAAAGTTTTCGCCTTTAGGCCAAGTATCACCATACACTTACCGGCCGCCAACTGTATGAGGCCTGCAGTTCAAGAAAGCTGACAAAAATCGCATTTATCGTCAGTTCGTGCCTGAAGATCTGAACTTCTATTCACTCTTGAGCCGTGAATTGACCGCAAGAATTCACGCCGTATCCACTCGGAATGGAAAGCAAAGCGCGAGCTAGGCGTAAAAACCATTCACACTCGCGTTCGCGTTTGTTCGCGAGCGCTCACGACGTGAGTCTGGAGCCGCCTTAAGTTTTCGTTGAGGTCATGAACATTTCTGCACTTTAATTAATAAGCCTGTGTGTCTGTAGGGAATCATAACTTCACTTACATGACACGGTCTGTCAGGCGGGTACCTGAAGTATCATCCCTCAGTTAAACTGATTCAAGCTTAGTCGTGTTGGCCGACCTGGGGCCAGTTCACGCAATTCGACGTCGACTGAAAACGACACGGAGCGAGTTCAAAAACCTTACTATGGCTAACTATGGTAAACTTTTGTCGTTCAAAAACTCAATGGTTAACTACAACATAACCACTAGCATAACTTTATGACCTTCAGCAACTCCCGTGTTTAACCATAGTAAGGTTTTTAAAAGCGCTCCGTGTCGTTTTCAGTCGACGTCGAATTGCGTGAACTGGCCCCTGGTCTGCCCACCGGCGGCCTGTAAGTGCATGGGGCTCTTTAGTGAGAAACATGTTTTACTTAATTTAACCCAATTTTTTCGCAATTTTACACGGTTTCTTTAAAAAAAAATAATTACGTGATATTTTCCGAGACCGCCCTCTCCCCACGTGAGATTGGGTGAAATTCGGCTCAACCCCCTCGCCCCCTAAACGCCTCACATAATTAATGGACGACCCCTGAATTCAGGGTCGATGGGCTAGTCCTCAACGAGATGAATCGATATAAAATGAAGATCATGGGACTTAGCGAGACCAGATGGCCCGATGCGGGGAACATATTTTCCCAAACGTAAGTCCTTCTTATATTCTGGCAGAAACGAAACTGAAAGCCGTAGGAGTGCCGTTAGCGTAATACTCACCAAAGAAGCCAGGTCCAGCCTCATTAGCTGGTCACCAGTTTCAGAGAGGATTATTACCGTGCGCCTGCGTACCAGACTAAGAAGTACTACGGTAGTCCAATGCTATGCTACAACTGAAGACGCGGAAGATGACTTCAAACACGAGTTCTATATGCGACTGAATGAGGTTTTACGCTCTATTCCAAGGGGAGACATCATTGTATTTTAAACGCACAGGTCGGCCGTGACAACACCGGCCTTGAAGAAACAATTGAAAATCAAGGCCTATGGCAAGTTACCAATAACAATGGTGGGCTTTCCGTAGTTCCCGCAAACTCATGGTAGGTAGAACTTACTTTTTCCACAAGAAGATGCACAAAGAGACCTGGGTGTCGCCCGATGGTAGAATAAGGATTCATATAGATCACTTAGCCGTCAGATTAAAAAAACTGCACAGGTCTATTCCCACACACGCTCCGGTGATCGTAACTCGCCCTAACTAACTAACTGACAAACTTTATCAAAAGCCTTGGTGATATCTAGAACAATCAACACCCGATTCACCAAATCGGCCTATACTTCGATTGAAATATTCTTACAGAGACACTGCACATTTTGAGTGTGAAGCCGAACTGTTTGTCATTTTGTTGATAACCATCGTCATGGTTTCGGGGAAAATACAGGTAATTACTATTGGGCGGTAGTTGAAAAGTTTGTTTGAATCACCCTTTTTCGATATGAGTTGAACATGAGAAAGTCTCCAAGAGTCGGGATAAGCTCCAGGGAAGTACATAGGATAGGACAAAGAGTTTGCGCAGAGGTTTAGCTAAAGGTGAGGAGCATGTCTCTAGGACGAGAGGAAGTATATTGTCACCGTCAGTGGCAACTAACTTTTGACTTCCACTGTATGGAACCCACAAGATATAAAGAAATTGTCTCTTAAATATTACGAATCATAAATAATGCTAATAATTACCATTAATTAGGGCATTTACCTTAAGCATCTTCTCGAGCCATTCAAAGTAATTAATTTTTAACAACGAAACAAGTTTTTTGTTGAAGACATGAAGCCGTTGAGTATATGCTTCAGTTCATAAACCCGTATATCACATATAACCGGAAAATATTCCGATTTATTTATAGAAAACAACATCTCGCACCACATAGTGGAATACCTACAATTATAAGAGTAACGTTCCCCGGCTATTGTAAATTGTTTTAATTGGATATAAATGAAATATGGAAAACAAAACATAATTAAGATATTCAAGTTTATATATAGCTTCAATGGGCTCTCTAAAAGATAATTGCAATAATCCTCTCCTTATCATTAGGAAACGAATAAAAATAAACGGAATTATCTTAACGTAATAAAGGTTTCTACTAAAATACGATTTCACCGCATCAGTGAAGCTTTGTCTTCTTCTGATCTGTCTTAGTCATTACATAAATGTCCAAGACTTGGGAACAATCCATTGACACATACCCCAGAGTCGAGATTTTTCTGCAAAACTCCTCTAACATCGTAGAAACCCTTAAGAAATACTTATCAAATAATATACCCCACATCGCATTTACCAATAATCAATATTCTTTCTTGTTTAAACAGTTTGAATTTATTGCACTTTGGCCTTATTCCCTGGACTGATCTAGGTGCAAGTGTACCTAGCACCTGGAGTAAACATGATAACCTTGTATATGAAAGTTTTAAACAAACGAGAGAACAAAAAAAAAACGCAAGTATTTGTTTGGAAATTCAAGCTGAATGGACATTTCGTTACCCATTGATAATTTGTATGACGAATTAATTGAAAATAAAAGGAAAATATATTATAGACGACGTGTTGTCTCGTTGTATATTGCAAAAAAATACGAAAATTACCAATAAGAAAGTTTGGAACTCACCCTTTTTGGCCTCAAAGCAAGGAGAGGAAATGCACCACTTTCTATCCACAAATACTGTATCTTCACGTCAAGTTAAAAACACTAATATGTTATTTATTTAGTTTATTCACTGGTAAATAATATTGCGACATTAAATCACTAAAATAATCATAATAAAAATATCATCTGAATTTTTTTAGTCGTCTGAACAACACTTTTCACAATTTTTCAGCCATGTTAATAGAAATGTCAGAAGACAGAAGCAACGCAGTAGAAGAGAAAATAAAGAACAGAAAACAGCAGTCAGAATGGAATTGGAAAGCGGATGTAAAATAAAAAACAAGTTTTTATTAGTACTGCCATATGACATTTGATTGTATGATGAAGTTAGAAAATATCAGACAACGAATTTATTTTAAATAAATAAAAACGTCTTTTCTGATAACTTTTTATTTAACAAATAATCAACATTCAAATGATTGTTACTATTGTACCAGGACTATGCCTAAAGACGTTTTAAATATATTATATCAAAAAAATTATTTATGATTATATAATTAAAATGGTTGAATCTCACATATTTTGAACCAATAGCCACATTCGCATCGTTTTGGTTGACCTTTCAATAACCACATATATAAAACATGTGTTTGATCATCCTCACCTATTTATAATAGATACTTTTAATAATATTAATTACACCATTAAACAATTTTAACATTACATATACACCCAACAAGACGACTATCAAAAGCCGATGGAATCTCGATAGGCTCTTCCTTTGTGCCTGGACCACGTTTGAATACTCTCATATCGTATGGATTCACGTCCCCAGCTTCCCTAGCTAAGAGCTCCCTTTTTTCAATGCCAGTAGCATGTTCTATAGGATCATTCATCACTGGAGTCGTAATATTACGAAATAGATTAACAATTAACAAATCAATGACCAATATTATGCTTCAACGTCTACTTACTTTTCTCTTTGCTAGCAAATCTCATAGCAGTGTAATTTAATTGGGTCCGGGCTAACTTAAGAGCAATACGGTTACATAAATATGCCATTTTTTATTTGTTTTTATTTTAGTTTAAAAAATTAGTGATCCTTCTTGGCTTTTGACAAGAAATCGATTAACAATTGACAGTTATTTCAAAGGTAACTGAAATTACTCTAGTGGAGAAAAGGGGAGAGAATTGAAAAAACAAAACAAAAGCGCATCGCAGGTCTCCTTTGAATAAAAAAAAGAACGAAATGGCGACGGAAGGTGCGTTAAAAACGGTTGAAATATTTAAAAAGAGTGAAATTTCAAGCAACGGGCTGTTATAAAAACATGCTAAAAGAAATTAAGTTGAATCAATGAGTGAACTAGTTAAATTTAAATAGAAATTAAGTTCAATAATGTTAAAATATGGGGAGTGCTCCACCACAATTTTGTTGCTGCTTTTGTGATTTGGAATCCCAAGGTAAATTAGCTTTTTTTATTTGTTTAAATTATCAAAAAGTGAAAACATGGCTTGTTCTTAATGTAAACTAATGATGTTAGCTATATAATAAGCTAAATTAATCGATCTTTGTTTAGACACGTTATCTTTAATTTGTATTGCAGGAGTCGCATCAATCTTCTAAGCCCCCGTACTATGACTTTTCTGTAATACGATCGCTCACCCTACATCCTCACCCATTTTTACCTCAAATTAAGTTATACCCCGATAGGAGTTGAAAATTTTTAAGTCTCAAATCTCAATCTGCTCCTCGTTGTAGCCTCACAGACACAGAGTGCTCCGCAGTTTCGCGAGTTGCTCGCAAACCGACAACACCATTCGGCTACTAGTCCTATTATTGTAGTTAAATTTAAAAATTTACTAATGAAATATTCTAGTTCTTGAGGAGAATAGCTCACTTCTTCACTGAGGAGGAGTCTTCTCATCGGAACTTGGGGTTGAAGTCTCCTTCCGACTACCGATCACTGCAGTGTATACCAAGCGCAGGGCAGCCATACATGAGACTGTTCGGCAAATCAACCAGCAAGGCGACACCGAACTTTCTACATCTTCTCAGATAGTACGATTACAGGCGGACCACTTCACTGCTGAGCCTCAGTAGACGAGACCTCTCAGTTAAAGTGGGAGTGCTGACTGGACACTGTCTGATAGGGAGGCATACGGCCCGCTGAGGTCGCGAAACCTACGAGTTCTGCAGAAGATGTAAGAATCTGGACGAAAAGGAAAGTGTAAAACACCTCCTCTATCACTGCCCAGACCTAAGCAGAAAGAGACTTTCCACTTTTGGTGAACACTCCTTAAGAACGCTTGCGGAAATTCCGAAGTTTGGCATTGCCTCCTCGAGGTGGTTTAGCGAAGGAACGACACTGACGTGCTACCACCCCAGGTTCCCTTCTACATTAGGGCCATCTGTACCTGCATGTGAGCGAAAGACTGCTGGTATCTGTAACTTTTAACCTATGTTAGATGGAATTGTATTTATTATAACAAAGAGGGTAGCTATCCTCGATGATGTACGAGATGTTGGCCTCTTCATATATTTCAACATTGAAGAAAAGTTTTAAATTTATGTTTTAAGTTTCTTATGATTCTAAGTTCGATCTTCTCACAGTAATTCGCTACTGAGGTAGATACAGCGAACCAATATGAAAAGTCATAAAGTAATAAATTGGCCTGATTTCTTGCTTGAAGAGTAATAGTTGAAGAGTTTTTGTTTAACTTACTTCTGAAGTTCAGAAGCAGAGTAAACATGTTAGAAATCATATACACTTTAGAAGCTGACATTTTTAGATGTTCGTTGGCTTTTAAGAGATTATTAAAAGTAACTCCTAAGTATTTTATGCTTTTGACTTATGGAATTTGGGTACCATTCGAGTGCAGTTTTATATTTTTTTATTATTGTTCGAAACCTCCCTTCACACTGGCATTTTTTACGCAAATGACCTTAGATTTAGTAGAGTTTACAGTAATACCCCATATATGAAAGAAATCATCAATTGTATTGTTATGTTTGCATATTTCTATTGGAATCAGCTTCTACCACATAGATAACGGTATCATCAGCGTACAGTAGAGCAGTGGAAGTGCTATTGCTGCAATATGGTAATTTAGGGGAAAAATCAAAAAGATATATATTTTATAGCTTGTGTGAAACTCCACATAAGATTGGGAAAACATTAGACTGTGTTTGGTTTAATTGGATACAAGCACTTCTGTTCTATAAAAAGTTATAGAGCAGTCTTGTTAAGTGGGACTGGAAATGAAGAGATACCATTTTGAAACGAAGTCCTTTAATCTAAAAGGAATTAAACGCATTTTGGATGTCTAGTCAGCACTTCACTGTCGAGTTCTTCCTCCATAAGCATATCATCGTGTACTTTGAGGATAGCATGCTCAGTTGAATGTCCAGCTCTTAAACCGAACTGCTCGTCTGGTATAATGTTCTCATTTTTGCAGTGTTCATCCAAATTCCAAGCCATAATCCTTTCAAGTATTTTTCGTACGTGAAATTGGCCTGAAGTTGTTCACATCAGAGGATTGTTTTTTTTGAACGGTATAACTACAGCTTCCTTCCAGCCCCTTGGAAAATAGCCATTATTATTATGATTTTGTATTTTATGCTAGAGTAATAAGTGTAGAACCATTCATCCCTCTTGGAAATACGGGAGCATTCTTTTAGGTTCAGCTTGGAAGCCTATTTAATGAGCTACCCAGTGGGTTTGAAATACTCGACCCTAGATATCTAGTCCAATCTTCGAAGAAATTTTTGAGCTGTTTGCATAGCCAGATGCCTATAGATGTAAAAAATTCAATCGGCAATTTTGTTTGGCTACAAGTATTGATTGGGCAATGGTTCGCCAAAGTTTAACTTGGCTTCTAGCCAGAACATTAGGACATCGATTTAAAGTTTACATCCCTTTGGATTCTCAGATAATCAACCAGCTTCCATGGTTTATGTGTTTTCTGCAGCCGTAGTTTTTTATGTGAAAGATTAGAGCTTAGAAGTAAGCCTCTTTTTTTACTGTTCACGGTTCTATCTGCCACCGCTAACAAATTGTATTTTTTCAACAGTTCTCATCCAATACTGCTGCGACAGAACATTTACTTCGGTAGTTAGAAGAATTGTAGGGCAGGGGTAGGAAATCGCTGTAAGGAAAGGAAGACAAAAAAGATTGGATGTGATCTAAGTGGAAGATGTGGAAAGGCGAAGGACTATGCCGCGGGTTAGAAATGAGTCATCTCCCTATCGCTCCCCACACTGAAAGTCTCCATTTCCCTGTCCCATCTTTTTAACCATCAGAATTTAGTCAGCAGCTGGCATTGCCTCTACCCCCTGGGCCGCGTCTCCACTCGCTGTCCTGATTTTGATCCTGAAAACAATTCTAAATAAACTGAAAATTACTTAAAAAAAATTACAGTTTATTTCACAGAAGCCGTTAAAATATACTTCACTAGTTTGCAAGGAAATATTGCCAATTAATAATAGTTAGCACAACAAAAAAAAGGAAAAAACTTTTTCGTGACACTGTAATATTTAAGTAAATTATTATTTCCATTGCAGTTCTATAATTTTAAATCATTATCTCCACTTTTAAATTTTCTTATTTAAACTGGCGCTTTCTCGACTAGTTTGAACCAATGACCACACTCGCAACGTTTAGGCGTTCCTTTCTGCAGCCACATCCACAGCACGTGTGTTTGATCTTCCTCACCTGTATTGAAATTTAATGTAATTGCAAAAATCAACATTATCGTGGAATAGCACATAAAAATGACAAAAGATAAGTTCGTCACTTACAAATGCACCCAACAAGACGGGCATCGAAAGCTGATGGAATTTCATTAGGTTGGTCCTTTGAACCTAATCCACGCTTAAATACTTTCATGTCGAATGGATTTTCGTTTCCTGCTTGCTTAGCTAGAAGCTCTCTTTTCTCAATACCTGTGGCATGTTCAAGAGGATCGTTCATCACTGAAAGAGGTAGAAAAAAAAGCATCCATTAATTACTCTACTGTGGTTATATAAACTTTTTGCTTGCAGAAATATTTATTTGAGGTTAGGTGGGCTGCGATAGGGAAATTCAGGTAATCAAATTGATAAAGACTAGAAGGATTAGGCTCCATCATAGATATTGGACATTACTGCGGCTAAATAAACATTAAATTCGCTTGATAATGCCGAGTAGAGACGCAAGGACGGGGCGGTATCATGTCGGCGAAATTTTTTATTGATTTTTTAAAAAAGTCTCGTTTTCAGGGCATGAAATAGGTAATATCTATAAAGTCCTGTCAAGTAGTTGCAATTAGATTAATGAGATTTGCATTGTATTATCGGTATCTGCAAAATTTATTACGTAACTCCGTTATGTCCTAACTCTCGTTGTGGCCAAAGCTGTCATTTCGAATAAAACACTTTTATCCACTACTTACTTTTGCAAAACCTCACAGGAGTGTAATTTAATTGTAGCCGAGTTACTTTAGAAGCAATTCTGCTGCACAAAGATGCCATTTTTATTAATTTTTAATATAAAAACTTTACACCAAAATTTTGACGAAAAGATTTTCTTTTCCTCCACAAAAAATTTATCGGCCAAGCAGTGACATTCGTTGCAAGTGAAGTTGGGTTAAATTTTCATTTCTTGTATTTTTTCTTCTGCTTGAAGTTTTCTTCATCTTTGCCATAAAATTAATGTTGTTGTTATGAAGAAGTAGATGTCACTACCATAGTTTTGACGTTATTTTATAGCTCGCCATTTATAAGATTAGCGCGTTTCCAAGGTAACGATTATTAAAAACAGAATTATTATTTTAAAGGTGTTGATTTGGTAAATATAAATAATTTGCATCATAAAGATGACGGCAAAAGGTTTAATATCTTTTGATATATCAAAAAATGAAGTTTTTCAAGTAACTGATAATTATAAAACGATGCATAGAAAAATAAAAGTTGACTGGAAAGTTGAACAGTAAGATATAGAAAAAATTTATTTTTTACCTTTTGTTATAATAATAAAGGATTTTAGGAATGATGCCGATTTAACTAAAGAAAAACTATCTCAAGTGGATATTTTTGTTATACCTGGGCCACAGGAGAAGTTTACTGAAGATGAATTTAAGTGTCTTAAGGTAGAGTGAAAATGTTACTTTATTTGTGGTTCTTGGATTTTTTTCATTTCATGTAATTGCGACGTTATAGAAACTCGTATTATTAGATTTTAATTGATTCTGATTCGAATTTAAGATTTAGAAAAATATATACTTATTAGTTTGTCTCTAACAGAATCCCTCAATCAAAGTAGGTGCCTCGATTTGGTGAGCTAAGTTTTGTTGCTCTGTATATCTCCAGACTCCAGGACTTTTGGTAGAGTATGACACTCTTCTCTGTTAGTTAAACTCCTACTATTTCTATTGACCTAGCTTTAAAGAACTGGGCCGACCGTTTATTTTCTGGTCGTTGTACCTATTTTCGATTGGGGCTGATTCGAATTCAATGCTTTCAAAACGAAGTATTGTCGTATTGTTAATAAAACTTGCAACATCTCCCCATCTGTGGCAATGAATAGTGTAAAACTACTGCCTGATACATCCCTTTGCATTCGAAGCGTGACTAAAGGAAATTCTTGCTTAGGAACGACCATATTCCAATTCTCAAAACAAAGCATCCCCAGCGCTTGGGATTTCATTGTAGGTGGAAGTTGCTCCTCCAGCCATCAGTCTGCTCTGTAATATACAGCCAGCTTGACGTGGTTAGATGTAGTACAAAAACGGTCTTCGAAGAGGTTTCCACAATGGAATGAGTCAATGGATCCTCCGCATGGTGGAAAATAGAATCATCCACAGCAGCCGGGACAATAGCAGATTGATCGAGTTGCCATGCAGCGGCATACCTCAGGGGATGGAGTACTTTCGCCTATGGTTCGTGGCAATGGACAAGATCCTAAAGACACTAGAGAACCACAGAGAAAAGTTAGCCCATGATCCGCCATGGCAATCTTTTAATCGCACCACCAAGTTAACCCGCTTATTCCCTCCTCCTGCAGCCCATCCATTTTACAGGCCAATAAGCTTGTCATCTTTTCTCCTAAAGACTAGACAACGCATACTAGACATATACCTCCGTGAGTGAATCCAAGAGGTCCAGATGTTCACCTCTCAGCTTATTGTAAAGGCAGGTCGGTGGACACTGCTCTTCACGAAGTAACACAGTCTTCCTAGATATAGAAGGCGCTTTTAACAACATCAGCAGCGAGGCTATCCGAGAGGTCCTGGCGGTACCCTGAATCCACACTGGAATTAGTCAATGGATTCTTCACATGCTGGAAACTCAAATCGTTCATAGGACATGGAGAAATAGCAGAGTCATAAAGTCGATGTACATCTCAGAGTGGTGTCGTCTCGCCTCTGCTTTGACTCATGGCCATGGACGAGATCCTACACATTAGAGACAGAATAAAGGCAGTTACCTATGCGGACGACATGGCGATATATTATTATCTGGAAAATTCATACAGACAATTAGTGAAATTATGGAGCTGGCTCTTGATACGGTTAGCGGAAAAGACACTACTGATGCTTTTCACCAAAAGGGCACAAAAATACCAACCTTTACGCCCGCCGCACATGCCCACACTCGCACTCGTTCACGACACTGCGGTAATGTGGCACTGACATTGGTGGACACGTGTTTGTCCGCATTTGCTAACACGAGTCGTACATCAGTCAGTGGCATTCAAGATGGGCGCGATAGACTTAAGTTCAATATCTGACAATGATAACGAGTTTTTATATAGATTTTTGTTAATAAGGAAAGCATCTGAAAAAAACTGGAAGAGCTCTTACATGTTCAGAGGGAAACCCATGGAAAATTTAACTTAACTTCCGAGTTTTCAGACGCAAAATTCAAAAACTATTTTAGATTGTCTAGGAATGAATTTCAAAATAGAATCCTTTAATTTTGCATTCTTGAAATCTGGGTGTTTTACTTCGTATATACATTTTCCGCTTCGAAGTTTCGTTTAATTCCTTCATCATTCCAAACACTCGCGCCACTGCCACTCGAAATTAGTGTCTCGATCACCTAGCCGACACGCGCTACACGCTCATGTCCGCGCCGAAATCGACACGTGAGAGCAAATGCGGAGTTCGGTACTGGGCCATAGGTTTCAAATACTGCCACTCGCACGCGGCTCGTGTCGACCAATGCGAGTGTGGGCATGTGCGGCGGGCGTTAGCCCACTTTCACTCAACGGTCAAATACTGAGCTTATCCCAGTCGGCTAAGTCCTTGGGTCGTATTCTGGACCCAAAGCTGAAGTGTAAGTTGCATATCGAAGATAGAGCAACGAAGGCCAGTATAGCTGTAAGCAGACTTTCTGCTAGAGATGAAGTTTGAAACCGTACATGGTGCGTTGGCCATATACGGCAGTGATTAGACCAGTGACCAGTGTTGCCATATGGCTCCACCATATGGTGGCTCTCTTTTGCCAAAGAATATAACAGTTCCAACCTGGGTCAAGTCTAAAGAACGGCCTATCTAGAGATAACTGGCGCCATGTGCACAACTCCGACGGAAGTGCTAAACGAATTTCTCGATCTGCTGCCCTCCGGCTGCGTGAAGCGGGTTGCTACAGTGGGTAGATCATCGAGGACAACGAGAAGGCAGATTCATTGGTCAGGCTAGGGACAACTCTCGCAGACCCAACTGTGGAGAATGTACAGAAGCCTCGGTGCGTGCTAAAGAGAGACATGTACTTTCTCTCAGTAGCTGGCTCCAGATGGAGATGAGAGAAGCCTATCATCATGTGATAAGTCTAGGAAGACTTGGCCTTGTTATAACAAAGAAAGATGGCGAGCCTTTTTGGTGATGCAACGCAAAGATATTGTCAGAATCGTGTCAATGGAGCTATTCAGACGGTGCACATTCATGGCAAGTAAAACCGGTTTTATAGAGGGAAGGGAGCGGAAGAACTTAACGATACATTTTTCACGCAAAAGCAAACGCGTGAAAACTTACACACATATGAAATGTTACTTCTATCTCTTGTTTTCTTTAGCTCTGTTTTTGTCTGACAAGTGAATTTTATTTACAATACATTTAAACGTTCCTGTAAAGCTTTCAAATGTTCTAAACACAATTACGCCCCGTGTGTGTTCCGAGGAGTTGAATAAAACCGGTTTTGCTTAGCACACTTATGGCAGCGTCTGAATAGGCTCAATAATAATAATTAGACCTTGGCAAATTGAGCAACATGTAGCCAGTTTGACAATTCCACATAACACCCGCAGCTGCGGAGAGAATATGATACAAGGAAGAAAGATGGGTCGTTAGGGTATTTCTTCCTTGTATGATATTCTCCCCGCTTTTGGAATAAAGACCACCCTCTCCCTAGTACGTCAGAATACGTATTAATATTGATCCCCAAGTTACGCGATAAAGGACGGTCACCCAGGCCAAGCTTCGCATTACTATAGTAAGGCTAAGTTAAACCGGAGGTCGCCGGGTATCCGGAGTCCGTCCTTGATAGTATATTCATCCCTTCAGCATGATTCTTTACTCTTTGGGATTGCGGAGATTATCGAGTATGCCCTCTCTAGATCCGCGGTATTTAGGTTTCTCTATGACCAGGCAGAGAGAGAGAGTTTGAAGGCCCCTCATGTGGTCGAGGGACAGGTTCGGCACAGCACAACTAAACCCCCAACCCCCTGTTAGGCCAGGCTTACTACTCGACATTGCACCATGTCGTGTCCAACATAACATGACAGACTAATAGCACTAGAATAAAGAACGCTAGCTCTATACTGAACAGACTAAAATTAATTTTAACCTTTAAGCCTGTTCAATTAAGAGCATTAAGTCCTGCTTGATCACGTTCATTTTGCGCTTGGGCTTAGTATTTCCACAGGCTTTTAATTTGCATTTACTAACTAATTGAACTTTATAGGATTTCATTTCAAATGGTGGCAAATTGATGGTATTTTTAGGGGAAGGTGGAGAAACTGAGTTCAACACCAATATTAACTTCTTTCTTGAAGATTATGGAATGTTTATTAACAACGGTAACGATAATATAATTTCTTATAAACACGAAGTTCATTCATAAAACTTAATAATCATAATAGATACCGTCGTTCGACCACAATTCTACAAAAACTTCCACCCAAAAGAGTGTATCGTCGGTGGCGGGGTTGTTTGCGAGTCAATGTGGCGCAGCATATTAAATGAACAAATCGAGAAAATCGATTACGAATTTAGTGATGAAAAATATAAGATATTATTTCAATATCCATATGGTGCCACAATGAATGTAAGAGATCCAGCAAATATAATGCTAACCACTGGTCCAGTTGTTTATCCATTTAATAGACCATTAGCTGGATACTACTGCAATGAGAACAATGGGAAAATAATTGCCATAGGCTCGGGGCATATGTTTCAGGATAAATATATTGCAGATAAAACAAATGAGGCGATTTTCGAGTATTTCATGGCGTTACTTGTTGATAATGATATAAAGTTTTCTCATTTAGATTTCAATGATGTTGAGGTAAGGCGCTGTAATATTTTTATAAAATTCAAAGAAGTTGTTTATCACATATCATTTCAGATAAACGATAGTAAAATACTAATCGATGTAGGATTTGTAGCTGAGAAACCAAAGCTTTGCCTAGTAGAAACAGCAGCTCGAGACGTTCCGGCAGATTTTAAAAAAATGTTCGACATGGAGCTGCACTATCTTAGCAATGATTTGCTTAGAGATGTCATGGAAACCTATCATCTATTAAATGTTAAATACGAACCTCTGAAGATAATAAAGCCACAATTCGAGATTCCGTTACCAACTTTGCAACTTGCGGTAAATTTATTTCTCCATTTTGATATTATGCAATCAGAAAAAATAATTAATATCCTCGGTTTTTTGTTTTGTTTTAGGTTTTCCCTCCAGTTTTCAGTGAGCCACCACCACCACCTCTTGAACTGTTTGATCTAGATGAAGCACTAAGCTCACCGCGTCTGCAAATATCTCAACTAACTGGCAAATCTCTGGCTGCTATTGAAGAAAAAGATCCGGAGAAATTGGTTAATAATAGGGAATTGGAATTTTTAATAAGGGAATGCGGGAAAATCGTCGGAATTTGTCATGGTGGACAAAATCTTGACGCTAAGGAGATTTTGTATACTATTGGTGTTAAGATAGCGCATTATAAGAAAATTGATAGGGAATAGATCATAGTATACTTTTATTTAGTAATATAGTTTAAAATCTTTTAAATGCTACCAGAAATGTTTACCTAGATATTTTGTATAGCAAAAAACTTTACACTGTTAACAAATGATCGTTTTCCTCAGAGTTTCTTATATAAATTGAGTTGTTAATTGCAATTAAATGTCAGCGTAACTTTTGAATTAATTTTGAATGGTTTTATTTAGCTTAATCTCGTATCTTTGTTTGTTTGTTACTTTGGTTCAAATCTTGCGACAGCTTTTTCAGCTACTTGTACTTTGCCGATTTTTATGAAACTTTGTACACAGATTGAGTTCCCGTGACAATACAATCTGACAATTTTGTAAAAAAAAATCAAGATGGCGGACAAATTTTGTAATTGGATACCGATTCCATTGAAAATCGGCATCGGGGTGTTCTTATTTAATTATTTGCCAAACAAGGCATACTTAAACTTCTTCTTCTTTGATCCGTTAGCTGGCGGTCCGAGCAGGACATCCCCGCAACAGATACGCTGCTGTAGGTGCCGCTGGGTTTCGAGCTCTATTCACGGTTAGTTTCTATTCTTGCCGATTTTTGGCGACGTCTCGAGCCTTGGTAACTGATAATCTTTGATTCTTTAGGTTACCCTCGATACTCTTTAGCCAGGTTTTCTTCGGTGCCGACCGTTCCACTCTACGGGACGGTCTCGCCAGATTAAGTTTACGTGGCAAGCGGTTATCATCCATTCCGCAAACATGTTTTTTTTTGTATTTCTTCTTCGGTCAGTCTCTGCTGATCGCATCTTTGTCTGACTCTCATTTCGAAGCATCGCATTCTTGACGTCCGGTTTGAGCAGTGTCCGTGTTTCCGACCCATAAAGAAGAATCGGAAGGATCAACGTTCGGTAAAGACGTACATACTTTCGTTTTGATGGCCATATTTGTTCGTTTCCATATACACCACTTGAGCGAGGCGAATGTTGCTGTTGCCTGGCCGATGCGGCTGTGAACGTCGGCCGTCGATGCCACTTTCGCTTCCTCAACCAATGATCCCAAATATTTGAACATAGAAACCTGTTCGATTTGGGTTCTATCGAGGTGAACACTGGCTTTCGATCCGTCCGTTGTGAGCACTTTGGGGTCTTTTCCGCATTGATTTTTAACCCGTATGACTGGGCGATGAGGGAAATGTATAAGATGTCCGTTGCTTCGGCATCCTTGTCAGCGAAGACGACATTATCATCGACGAACATCAAATCGATTACGAAGTTGTCGCCGTATCAAACTCCGCGTGTCCATCGAATGCTTCACGCATAATCGCGTCGATCACAACGTTGAAGAGAAATGACGAAGCTACGTGTCCTTGTCGGACACCTGTTTGAATCGGGAATTCCTCGGACAAGTCGCTACGAATACAAATACTGCTGGTTGAACCATCGTACGACGCTGTTCCAATCGATGCAATCGAAAGCGTATTTGAAATCGATGAAAACGACGACTGTTGCCGCAACGAATTCTTTCTTCCATTAGCTGACGGAGAGCGAATATTTGTTCAATGCATCCTCGATGTGGTCCAAATCCCGCTTGTTCTTTCCGGCTCGTTTGCTCTCGATGTTTCTGTAGCCTCGATTGTATGATTTTCGCAAATACTTTGCCGACGATAGAAAGGAGGCTAATACCGCGAGAATTCTTGCATTCCCGGCAGACGCTTTTTTTTCAAATTTGGTGCAACGATCGAGGACGCGATCCGAATGCCATAAGTGCTATGAGGACATGGAGTCATGTCGGCGGTTACTTGATCTATTCCCGGCGCTTTTACATTTTTCAGCGTCTTCACCTCGATAATTGTTCGTTCGGTATCGAGAAACTGATTCGTCGGCTGTTCGATAGTCGGCGATTCAGGTGCTGGACCTTGTGGAAGATCGTGGTTGTACAGCTGGTGGAAGAATTCTCTCCACCGCTGCAGGCGCTCATGCAGAGAGGTCCCGAAAGATCAATCCGATTTTTTGATTCTGCGGTTTGTTGATGTTGTTTTGCCGCCTATTCGCCCGATTGTCTGGTACAGCGTCTGATACTCGTGAATCGAAGCCGCTTCTTCCATGTTGGCCGCAACGTTATTCCAGTACGCTTCCAGTTCCGATTTCATTTTCTGTCGAATTTTTTTGCTCAGTATTGCTCAAAGTTGACGGGTTTCATTCGCGGCCCATGCATTGCACGTACGTCTTTGAGTGTCGATCGGAATCTTGCGTTGATGAAAACGTAGTCTATCATCGCCGTTGCCGGATGGATTTCACCAGATGAGTTGGTGTTTTAGTGGATGAGTGAAAATGCTGTTGCCAACGGTCAAATTTTTTGACGCTGCGAATGAAAGCAGGCGTAAACCGTTGTCGTTAATTACTCCGTGTCCGAATTCGCCCATTGTTCTTTCCTAGCCGGTTCGAACTGCTCCTGAATGTGCATTGAAGTCCCCCGCGAGTAGCATTATTCTATTCTTGCCTAGTTTCTTCGTTTTCTCGATTCTGGTCAATTCGGCAGGTCGACCACCCTCCTCCTTTCACACCTTGGACTTAGGACCAGACCACGGCAGATTTTCATAGCTACATGGCATTATAAACCCCTGTTCAAATAAAGACAAGGTTGACGAAGCAACGGGAGCGTTCCCTTAGCTACGTTGCATCACAACCATTTAACTTAAGTTTTTTTCACCTATTTTTTTACCTTAAAGTAAAATTTGCTTCGACACTTTTTATCTTTAATAGTTTCTTATCGATAAATTACCCACCAATTGCCTATAATTCAATCATTTCCCTCGGGAGCAGATCGAGGAAAACTAAAAATACATCTTTCCTCAACACCTTTTGATGATCTATACAACAACAAGAGATTTGTAGTCCTGGAAGTGTTTTTTATTGTGCCCGTTCACTTTTCCTTGTTTTTTTTATTGTTTTCATCTAAAACCAGCGACTTTGGTTTTGTTTTTGTTTTACATCAAGAATGTCGGAGAGCAAATATGATACTTTTCACATGGGCCCACGAGACACTTTTTTTATAGTGTAAATCAAGGAGTTTTTTAAAATACGTATACAGTCGTCCCCTGTGGAAGTTGGTTGTGGTTTATATTCACTATGGTTTCTGGCTAAATATTGAGGTTTCATTTCCTCCTCTAGGATTTCAATAATTTATGGTATGAGCAAGTAATTAGTAAGGGGGATCCTTAAGTCGTTTGCTGTTCATTTGGTAAATTTATTGATAG
This sequence comes from Thereva unica, assembly GCA_949987705.1. Taxonomy (NCBI): domain Eukaryota; kingdom Metazoa; phylum Arthropoda; class Insecta; order Diptera; family Therevidae; genus Thereva; species Thereva unica. The sequence goes on along the minus strand of OX465285.1, from coordinate 19,627,749 downwards.
TAAGTGGTTTGGCGTTAAAAAATGATATCGATGAGTATTTTTTTAATAAGAAAAGAAGCCTTTGTTAAGTGAAATTTGGGGTTATTTTTAAGTTAAAGTTGCATTGGGGTTTTTTAAAGTACGGGGATATATCTATGGTAGGCGCCGTGGCCAATTTAGACCTATTGTGCATAAACCTCACTTACGGATAAGGCTGCTCGCACACTGCTTCAGAATTTGTACGATTTTGTGCGAATTCTGATGAAATTGTATGCTATTTCATCGGAATTCGCACAAATTCGTACAAATTCTGATCCAGTGTGCGAGCACCCTAAGATCGTCGCGTCGCCCCTCCGGACAAAGGTCTTTAATTGAAGAAGACTGAAACTGAGAAGAACTCAGAAGCTCTCTGATAATCGTTCTTCTTTTTAGCTATATCAGAGCAAAGTAGGTTAGAGGGGATTGAAAGGAGGTCATTTATAAAATAAGAAATAGAGCAGGTGATAAAATTGACCCTTGGGAGACCCCGCAAAGATGGGGTGAGATTCAGATTTCACGCCATCCAATATTACTTTGATTGAACGGTCGGGGAGGAAACTCTCAATCTATTTCTGTAGAAGTGAGTCGACTCCAATAGCTTTGAGTTCAGCTAACAGGGCTAAGTGCTAAACTCTATCAAAAGCCTTGGGGATATCTGGTTGAGGTGTTCTGTAAGGCGAACAGTGGATCTTTTTTGTTGGAAACCTGTCTGTCGTTTAAGAACACGTTGGATTCTAGATATCTCATTACCTTTTATTGATTATCGTATCGTATCGAATAGAATAGAATAGAATTGGGCGGTAGTTGGAGGGACTGCTCCATTCACCTTTTTTCGGTATGGGTTGAACATGTGCTAGTTTCCAAGAGTCTGGATAAACTCTGGAGAAATGTGATAGGACAAATAGTTTGCGCAGAGGTTTAGCCAAAGGTAAGGCGCATTGTTTTAAGACGATAGGGGATATTTTATCGAGCTCCTTGAGACACCTATACACCTCGCGGGAACTGAAGAATACCCTGTCCATTAAATGGGTGTTGTGCTCGGAAACAGGGGTAACATATCAGTTTCGGGTAAAGAATTTGAGGCGAACAGAGATGCTAATAAATCGGCTTTGGATTTACTGTTTGTTATCCCCTTCTCATTGTGGATAAAGGAAGGGGCTTGAGGTTGTAGAGAAATTCTTCTTGATGGAACTTACCAAGGACCAGAAGTTTATATTACCAGGAGTTTACTTCTCAACTTGTTGTCATATCATAAACCACAACCAGTTAAACCATATGTTGGGCCTAGGCTTGAATAAACGCATTCCTGCCTATATGATCCTGGTGATACGGATAGCGGTAGAGTTGACGTTTTTGTTTCGGAAACACAAGTCCCAGTCAGTGGATTGAAAATAATGAATAAGCCCCAGCCAATTGGCCTTCTCATAATGCCATACAGTTTTTCAAACTGGTTTGGGAGGGGTGGGAATTTTGAATGAAAGACTAGAGTCTCAGGAAAGGCCCTTTCTATTGTTGACAATCTATTTTCTTCGTATAGAGTGGAATGTCGAACAGCAGCTCTAGTCGGGGAGGACGGAACTGCCACAACTTACCCGCGATATTTTTAGTCCACCTACTGGCAACCATTACTATCGCGACTTTGACATCGGGGCATCGAAAACAACTCGCTGGAGTGTTATGCCTCCTTAAACGAGTTGAATCTCATCAACCAACCGATGACATGCGCTTTGGCGGAGCGGGGAAGGGCTAAGGAGGCTATGACAGGAGGATTCAGGAATGTAAAGAGGGAAGAAGAAAAAAATAAAGTTATGTAGGTGGGAAAGTGGAAAAGGCAAAGGACCGTGGGGTTGGCCGGGATTCAAACCCGGGACCTCTGGGATGGTAGCCAGTCGCCTTACTCCCTAGGCTATCGAGGCCCCCCAATTGTGATTGAACCTTCGGTTTCTTGTCCTTTGTCCATTATTCCTTGCACACTCCAACGCATCTCCTGACTGATAAGGGTTCATTGATATTTTTAATTTTTACTTTTAATTAATTACAAACAAAATTCACATTTTTTTAACTAATTTGCAGATCTCCTCGCGATAATAAATCAAAAATAAAATTTACTTCCTTAAATCCAACGAAATCATAAAACCCATTCATATTACAACAATCAATTAACAAGCAAATCCAAAGATGCAGGTCATTATATCTCCACACGAGCACACATTTATTATGGTGACAATTTAGATGCCCACAAAAAAACACCCAACAAGGCACGCTCGAGCCCAAGAAAACCAGCCGTCATTGAGATGAATGAGATGCACAACCATACGAATCTTGGCGCCTTATCTCCATTCCTGATCTGATCTCTCAAAAAATGCCACCTAAGAATCCCGTGGAAAAAATGTCAAAATCGAAAAGAAACCAAAAAATAAGAGTAGAAGAAAAGAAGAAATTCGAACAGAAATAATAATAATTCACGATGGTGGATGTAAGAGGCCAACTAGCCATATTCACACATTCCGAGTTTATGATCGTCAACCAGACAATGTATCAAGTAATATTAAGAACAATCAGGAATAGGATCGTATCTCAGCGTATCCTTGAGTCATCTGGAACTACATACATACATATATACGATCAACTCCAGAACTGTTTACTCTCAACATAGCTGCGGATCACTAGAGTCTCCCTGCCGCTGAGTCGAACGTTACCTTCTGGTAAGGTAGACACAATGCCCAAGATGTTCCAACTATCTAGAGAGGAGGGTGATCATAACTCACCGCGAGGTGCCTTAAACAAATAATTTTACGGCCATAAGAGGACTTCTTGTTGGTTTTACAGCTCTTCTTGGGCCAGTCTTTTTTCTGGCTTAGAGATCTTAAGAGTTTTGATTTATGATAATTTAAGCGCCATATGAACTTCCCCGTGGAAGATCATTTCTTGAGATGACGGAATTTAGGAACTGTGGTGGTTATGCATTTGTAATGTGAAAGTGGGTAAAAAAATTTATTAGGATAATTAACCGGGCATGGCTGGAATATTTTTATTAGTTGGACAATGTGGTAGGTCTAGGAATCTAATCCAATGATATTCTTGTGTGTGTTTAAAATGTCACTAATCTCTTGATTTCAGTGTAAACCGAGCAGACACGCGTTTTTTAACTCGCAGTAATAAATTAGAGAAAAATTATTTTTATATTCTTTTATGGGATTTCTATAAATCAGTCCTACTATCTCGAATTTATGTTTTAATAAACCGACCGGCGGCGATCTCGATAGCGTTTTCCATCGCCAGTGAGGGTGTTACGAAATTGTCCTTGTGTCCGCTTATTTTCGCGGATGAAGCAATAGCGCCAACTCAAGACATTCAAGAACTGCTCGAGTCTTGTCGGAGGACGAATCGACAAATTCTTCGTCGGTTGTGATGCAAATGCTCACCACACTATTTGGTGGAGGACTGTCGTAAACGAAAGAGGTGACTGTCTTCTAGAATTTCTTTATGAACTAAATAGATTTTGTTAATGGGGGATGCTGGAGGATGGAATTTATGCAGGTTCACCTTACAGTCTACAAAAAAGAGTAATATAAGGCGAGTAATGAGTACAATTTGCATTCAACGCCGAATTCAACCGCACTCGCATTTGGAATGGTCGCTTTCTAATACATTCATATCTGTAACAGAGGCGTGCATGCCTCTGGCGAGCGCATTTTTTTAATTTTCAGCGAGAGCGTACATACTATGTGTTCCAGGTGCATTTGACGACGATGGGTACTAGTCTTCAAAAAGTTAACCAACTAAATTATTTTTACTCATAGTGACGACGCCGTTTGCTTCACCATCGATTCGAATGTAGCAGCACTAACAAAATGATATCGCTGCTATCATAGCGACTGTTCCACCGAAATAAACGCTCTCCTGCCTTTACGATAATCTTATACCCGCAACACCAGATTAGCCTAATCTATTCCTTCCACCTGCAACTCCGCCTTTCACGCCCTCTACAAACTAATAATTCGTTTTTAAATAGAAGAACTCGACTGTGGAGCAACCTACTGCAGTTAGTATTTCCGAGCTTCTACAACAACCACAAGGTCAAACGCAACGGGCATGGGTAGTCTAGCGAGTAAGCCGCTTGGCTACCATCCCAGAGGTCCCGGGTTCGAATCCCGGCAGCACCACGGTCCTTCGCCTTTGCTACTTTCCCCACCTACATAATTTTCCTTTTTTCTTTTTTCTTCTTTACATTCCTGATTCCTCCTGTCACAGCTTTCCCTAGCCCTTCCTGGCCCACCAAGCGAATGTCATCGGTTGGTTGATGAGATTCAATTCGTTTCAGGAGGCATACCGCTCCAGCGAGTTGTTTCTCGATGCCCGATATCAGAGTCGCGATATTAATGGTTGGGAGTAGGTGGAATAAAAAAACCGCGGCTTGGTTGTGGCAGTTCCTTCCTTCGCTTCTTTCTCTCTTCACTGTCTTCCGAATAGAGCTTGCTGTTCGACATTGCACTCTATACGAAAAATTAGATTGTCGACAGTATAAAGGGGCTTACCATGTGCCTCTAATCTTTCAGATAAAAAAAGGGTTCATCGTCACTTTCTTCAACACCCTCCCGAACCCGCATAACCCTTAACCTCTTCCCCTCTCGTATTAAGCTTACTAATACTCATGACATGACAAACAACAAAACTGACTGGTAGTACAAAGGGTGACTCCTGAACAAAGTTACATAAGTATTTTTAATCTGTTGCAGCCGAAAATCGGCTAAGGCAGTTCACAGAAATGTCAAAAACAGTATTCATCGATTCTCAAAGAATCGAGTACTTTTGGACGAGTAAAAAGTACCCATTGAGTAATTTTCTTTCGATTCTACTAATGAGTATTTAATCGAGTAATCTTCACCGATTCTATAACCCTCGTCGGGGGCCGTATGTACGCCCGTTAAAATGGTTGAAAATTCTACGGCCATCATATGCCAACCGGCCGTTGTTCGCCCGTTGTAAGGTAATATTTTATTTTTACTCGGGTGAGTGACATTTGAAACGAACCAAGGCCTCAACAAGGAAACTCACTATCCTGCTTACTATGTAATATTGCCTTAAAAAAGCGGTCCGACAGGCATAAGTCGAAACCAGAGGGGCAGTTCTAAATAACTCTGTTCAGTTAATACCATATGCAGATGACATAGAAAAACATTATCGAAAGCTAGTCTTATTGTCAATGAAAATAGATTGCCCAAAACTGTAATTAAACCAATAGTCATGTACAGACCGGAAGTATGGACGCCTACTAAAATTCTCCGCAGGACCTCAGGCGCAGTAAATGAAGAAGGTGTCTTGAGAAGAAGATACAGCCATGAGTTGGACCAAATATACAAAAATCCTGACGTAATCAAAACCATCAAAATCTCACGACTACGCTGGGTAGAACATGTTTGGAGAATGTCTGAAGAAGCGCCCCCAAAAATCCTGTTCCTCCAAACGCCAGAGTGAAGAAGGCCACAAGGAAGATCTAGGAAAAGATATACAGACGACATGGACTTACGCACAATAAGTATTACTAACTGGTAGAAGACGCAACAGTAAGAAGACGCAACACCGAGAACCATTGAAGAAGACTTTTGAGGAGGCCAAGGCTCGCAGAAGGCTGTAACGCCAATTATGCTGATGAAGATAAATGTACATATCTCCTATCATAGATAGCGAATTACGTATCCCCTTTTAATGTGTTTTTAATAATATTATTCTGCAATTATGGAAATTAATTTAAAAAACTCCCCAAGAATATTTTATATGCATACTCAGCATGCAAATTACGCGATAAAATGGTACTCTACCTGCTATGGAGGACGAAAAATGTTGCACAGCCTGAGCTAAACTGAAATCATGTAAAGAACTCCTGACAGAGATAAGGATCATGTTCAACATCGTGTATTACTTGCACCTCCGCTGAATTTATTGTTTCTCCTGCCAACATAATGAATTTTTTCCTCCTTTTTATTTTAGCAGAGTTTTCTTAAACGTTTCTACATTTTTGTTTTTTATTTATATTTTTAGGAATGTGGATAAATGGTTTAAAACTTTATATATCGAGATTGGAACATTTTATACCTACTTTTTGGGCATTTTTTTCGTGCATGCTATAAGGGCTCCTAAGAAAACAAAACAAGGAAGATTTAAAAGGAAATCAAATATATTTCAGCTGCCACTTGTTTGAAGTGTCGTGGTCCAGTGGATTTTTCCTGTTTTGAAAATGTGGTGTGCATTGGATTTAAGGTTTGTTTGTTTTAAAGTAGAAGTCAGAAGTTAAGGACTGTAATATTTGCAATATTTTTAGGTTATTATTGGAAATTAAATAACTGGAACTATCTGATCGTCTGATGTATCGAATATTCTCAGCATATTTAAAGATACAATTTCTTCATAGAAAGGCGACTTTCTTATTCGTAAAGTTAGAAGTACTTATGAGTATTATAATTGGTAAGATATCAACAAATTTCACGTTGCTTTTCTATTTATTTATTGTATATTATGTTTGCAGGCGAGTGTTTCGTCGTGATTCAAAATGAGACAAACACACGGCCTCAGAAACAACGACCTAGGCAACGGAATATGGAACTTCAGAAACGTCCGTAAGTTCAACAAAACGGTTGGGCGGATTATTTCTAAAAAAATACATCATAGCAATCAGAGTCATGAAGGAATCCAAATGGACTCGAAAACGTTATAATAGATTTCAGAACACACTCGGAACTCTCGAGTGGATCACCGAACGGAAGACGAGTGTTTGGAGTAGCCTTTGATGTGGGATAGAAAATCAAATTGCTGATTCTGGACTTCAAACCAGTAAGTAACAGAATATGAATGTTTCGTAACAAAACAAGGCACTGTACGGCATGAGCTCACAGTTTTTATACTAATGGGAGCAAAATTGGGGCTTTAAGAAATAAATGGTGCCATTAAGCGTCAGCAGTAGACCGGTTCTAGTTCGATTGAGTGGTTCAGCAGCATTTGGTGTGGCGAGTACTTAGATGGGAGACTGTTTGGTAAAGCGATACTCGCGTTTGAAATGGTCGATTACAAATACATTTTCATCTGTAAAAGAGGCGTGCATACCTCTCTTGTAGCGGTAGCGTGCATAGCCGTGTGGAAAGCGTATTTGTTCACTATGCGTGATTTTTAGAGAGCAGTAGAAAATCGAGTAATTAGCGTATGCATTAGTTTTCTTCTTCTTCTTTGATCCGTTAGCTGGCGGTCTGAGTGGAACGTCCCCGCAACGGATTCGCTGCTGCCGGTTTTTTGCCTAGTTTCTTCAGTTTGCCGATTCTGGTCAATTCGCCAGATCGACCACTCTCCTCCTTTCACACCCTGGGCTTGGGGCCAGGCAATGGCAGAGTTGTATTCATTAGTAGTTCGTAGAAGTCTCAAAAAAGTAATCATCAATTCTCAAGGAATCATGTAATTTTGAACTAGCAAAAAATACTCATTGAGTAATTTGCTTTCGCTTCTACTCATCAGTAATTAATCGAGTAGTCTCCACCGATTCCGTATCCCTACTTAGGGGATTATGCCCCCCCCTTTTTGCGAGCCTGTTTGGGCTGAGGGTTTCCCCGCTAAAGATTTAGGTGGTGGTTTTTGGGATTAGGGTTAGTGATTTTGAGATGGTGGAGAAAGTCACGTTAGACGAGGCTCACCCTACCATCATTCAATAAAATGCATTGATCACTATCCCGACATTCGAGCAACTTACATCTTCCATTCCCGAAGCAGACTTTTCCGAGGGTTCATTTGGTATTTCTGCTTCCTTGGTGAATAGAGTGGAAATAGTCGAAGTCGCTCACGAGGTGCTGGCGGTCACTGAGGGGAGATTGCAAAGCTGCGGGCAACTTTGGTAATGGGGGCCCCCTTCCCTTATCTTAAGCTATATATTTATTGTAGCCAATAAACCTTCAAATCGTCAATAGACCTTTGGTCCACAGACAACGTTATCTATGTAAATGGTGGGCAGTGCACTTTGTGGAGTACTCTCCATTCCTATATTCTTAGGGTCCTGTTTTAGACTCCTATTCTTTTTTACAAAATGTCAGTGCAGTCTTCTGTTGTCGCCGGGAAGAATTCAACCACATGGCTGCGCGGCAACTTATCTTCGTCCACAGGGACGAGGCTTGTTTCTTCCCAGGGCTCAAGGCGGCCTATCATATTTCTCAGTCACGTGGCCGAGTTCGTGCAGGTGATGATCAGTTACCGCGGGCGCGCAGCAACATCTAGAGGCCAGTCCCAGCTCGCCCATTGCTTCCAGAAGACTCTCTTGGACGACAACTAGCTGTTCCGTGGTCAGAGGAGTCTCCGGCCCATTCTGATATTTGGCAGAAGGTTGGCTTTGAAGCCGTTTTAAAGCGGACGATTTTTCGAGTCGCCTCTCCGACGCAGAACAAGGTGCCCTCGTTTCCGCAGGTAGGCCTCTAAGGAGATCTTCTTCTAATGAAGGAGTGATCTCAGCGTACTCCACCGTGGTTTGCGTGCTCAGACTACCCTCATTCAATTGGGATCCAGCAAACTCCCTTTTGCTGGTGCCACATTTGACACCCTGCCGCATGGGTTCAGAAATATTCAACTAGCCTTGTAGGTCATCCTGTTGGGGCTATGGAAGCCCCAGAAGCGTTTGGAGCATTGAGAGGTGCTCCATCGGAAGCAGGAATCTATATTGATACTCCACCACGCTTGTTTACATCTTGGGATTTCTTTTATCGAGTCTGCTTTCTCTAGATCAGGAGTAGTGCTCCCTGCTTAAGCCGTCTTTGAGCCATATTGATAATATATTTTTGATCATCACTAAATAAAAACCTGAATGTGGTTCACTTAAGGTCGACGCATACATATCTGTGACATCTACGACTTCAGTGTAGTACCGGGAGCATCAGTAGAAATAAATGATCGGTAGGGTATAATCCCATGCAAATAAATTAAGGAAGGCGCGACATGTTCCCAGACATCCGATGCAGTGCGGCACCGACGATCTCAGTACCTTTCAGGCGTCCGTGAAAAACTGAAAAAGTACGTTCCGGATTTTTTAATTTATCCCGGACGTGACACAAATATTAACGTAAGGGAGCGTTCAAGTAATACGTAACGCATTTTGGGGGGGGGGGGGTTTGTAAAACGTTACGATGCGTTACAGGGGCGGGGGGGGGGGTTCGAACAACGCGTTACGTAACATTGTTTTTTTATTTAAATAAAAAAATAGGGCATTCAAATCTCCCAACTTAGCAACCCTTTTCGTTTATGTTTTACGGGTAATCGCGATTAAAACAATAAATAAGCTATTTTAGCGGCTTTCTGGTACTTTGCGTCATATAATTGTCACTTTCAGGTAAAAGTGTTGGGTGTTACGTAACGTTTAGGGAGGGGGGGGTACAGAAAAACGTTACGGCGCGTTACAGGGGGGGAGGGGGGGGTCAAAAATTTTCAAAAATTGCGTTACGTAATACTTGAACGCCCCCTAACGCAAAATTTTATAAGACTTTAACAGAAGTTTAGGTCGTTTATTTGAAATACCCTCAAACCTGTTTCTGTGCGACCACTTCCCGAAGTGTCAACCTGGGTCGAACCCACGCCAAATTCTATAATGCACTTGAGATCACTGTCAAAGTTTTAAAACTAAAATGTCGGATGCCATTGAACATTGATTCCTGATACGGAAAAATTCGGTGCTGTGTGAATGTCAGTGAAAAATTCATCACGGAAGCCATTGACACGAAAAGTATCGGCGCTGTACCGTTGCGGATATGTGTGGATCGACCTTTACCAGTATTCGGCGCACTTTCTTTGAAGCCGCCTTTTGTTTTGGCTGCCTGGGTGCTGTGCATCAGGTGTCATCAACATTTTATTTTTAGCTTGAAATTGTGTTTCGCATTGATTTTGGCCCCCCTTGCCACCTGGCGCCTAGCCGATCGCTCCTCTCGCTCTACCCCAGGGCCGGCGATGTCTACTCAGATAAGGTGAACAGTGTGGAAAGGTCCTTATTGGTAGCAAAAGAAGCTTGTGAATCAGGAATGTGAAGAGGAAAGAAGGAAAGTTATGTAGGTAGGGAAAATGGAAAAGGCGAAATACCGCTGGGATTAGAATCCGGGACCTCTGGGATGGTAGCCAGGTGCCTTACTCCCTATAGTACCCAGGCCCTTGGACTATGATCTAGGACATTGAGGAACGAGTCAACCGGTTTGAGAGAAATGTTTAACATCTAAAACTGCTTCAACGTCTTGAACTGTTGCAAGGGTCTGTCAAATTTAGATAAATTTGCTAAAGGAGGACAAGGTCCGATTTGTGCTGTAGCGCTATTGGATGGATGGATGGATATTTGCAAATTGACTGATATAAAAGAGATTCCATTTGTTTACTGTATTTTAAATCCTTAACTGTAAATCAATTTATAGACGTGATTATCAACGCATCTTTTATTACTTTTTAACTATAATAATAACCATAGTTAACGTCAATCAATGTCAGTCTTACACAAAACCAGCAAAAAGGTGACAATTTTTTTTTATATCATAACTAAAGTCGTGCCAGACAAAAGTAGATAACGAAAAAAAAACGGGAATATATGTACCTATATCATAAAGAATATCTAAGCAAGAAACTAGGGTATACTTTGTTACCCTTTATGGTTGGACACGGTCGCTGAATTTGCGGTTTATCACTGGTAATCTAAGACCTGTGAGAGACGCAATTGTAATTAAAACAAAACAACCAACAACAACAACAACAAAAAGTAAGACTGTGTGGTTAAAGGAAATCTAAAACACACAAATACCCATTTAGCGTCAATTGTAGAAACTCTCAATGAAAAAAACGCATAAGCTCTCCTCTAGACAATTTTTATTTTCTAAAAATTTCCAAGTATCACTTTACACACGGTTTGCTGCTCAGAACGCCATAAAAAACGAGCCACCAGGATTTCTGTCTTTTTTTATTTTCATTTTTTTTAGTTAGTTGTTTTTCATAATCGCGTCTCCCTGGGTCGCCATAACACCACCTATGGAATCTTTCTACTGAAACAATTTTTATCTCTCGTGAATATCTAATAACCAATTTGTTATCCAATTTAAAAGTGTGTAAAACAAATTAGGAAATATGGAAATCGTATAAATATCTCGTTGCTGAATTTTTTTTTTCATTTTTTAATTTCTTTTTTGAGTCTAGTTATCTCAAAAAATTAGAAACCATCTTTCGTTTTGGGATATTTTGCATATAAAATTTTCATTGGTAGCTAATTATTCTAAAAACAAAATGGTTCACGTTTCAATAATCGATATACTTTCGAAGTCGGGTTCGTTGGGGCTTTGGCGAAGTTAATTATTAGATTTAAGATAATGCAGCTTTAATCTTCAAAACTCATTATTTATTGGTTATCACACATACATTAGCAGGGTCTTTTCAAAGAATTATGCATAAATGGCGAACTTTAATGATCATCAGCTCTCAATCCTTTTTCGAAATTCGATTTTTTTGATACTTTCGCTTTCTCTCTTTCTTCGTGCTCACCAGGCTTGGAACAGCGGGGTTTACGGATCAGCGACCTAGCCTCTATTTTCGGATTGCTATCGGATTCAGTCCGGTATACAGCATACTCCCGTTAAACTTGAGCTACCATTTTTGCATTACAAGATATATTTTTTCTAAAGTACCGAAGAGTGGACTAGTATGCTTCATGGATGGCTCCAAAACTGACACAGGTGTGGGCGCGAGAATGTGAAGTAAAAGTCCCTGATTCGATTTAGCGAGCACCTTAGCGACTGCTTTTTAAGCAAAGATGTAAGACACACTGGTATGCACTCATGAAAATTTAAGACGGGCCTCCTATCGTCCATAAGTGGTTATTCAGGGTGCATTGTTCGGCAATCAAGCCAACAAGGGCTCTGACATCCTTTCTACTGCAGGGAGACGTTACTTCGCCACTTCTCTTCAACGTTGTGATCGACGCGACTATTCGTGAAGAATTCGGTGGACGACGCGGAATTCGATACGACGAAAACTTCGTAACCGGCTTAATATGATATTTCCCGCGTCGCCCAGTCATACGAGTTGAAAATCAATGTGGAAAAGACCAAAGTGCTCACAACGGACGGATCGAGGGCCAGTGTTCACCTCAATGGAACCCAAATCGAACAGGCTCCGATGATCAAATATTTGGGATCATTGGTTGAGGAAACGAAAGTGGGATCGACCGCCGACGTTCACAGCCGTATCGGCCAGGCAACAGCAACATTCGCCTCGCTCAAGTGGTGCATATGGAAACGAATAAATATGAGGTAAACTACACTATCCATCACTCGTCCATCACATCACACCGTTTTGAATATGAGGTCGGTATTACACTATGGACTCACTTTCCTACCCTCACTTTGTATAACGATTGCAATGTTTATGTAGTTGTGTATGAAGCAAGTCATGCGCAGTGCAGTGTCATTCAAACGCAACGTGTTTCGAAAACTCACAAAAACGAAGTTATACTTGTATTAGTGTCATGGAGGGTGAGACTGAAAAATTTTGAGATTCACAAGTGAGGAAAAAACACACTTCCCGGCGACCCCTTGCCTAAAAAAACAGTTTCAAGGCCGATGTGATGGAAAAGTGATGGATAGTGTAGTTTGCCCCTATTGCCATCAAAACGAAAGTATGCCTTTACTGAACGATAGTACCTCCGATTCTTCTTTATGGATCTGAAACGTGGACACTGCTCAAACTGGATGTTAAGAAGCTCGAAATGTTCCAAATGCGATGCTTGAGGAAGATGCTCGTTGTCTCACTCCGTGATCGCCTTCGAAACTAGACAGTCAGGCAAAGAAGCGATCAGCAGACATTGATCGAAGAAGAAATACAAAAACGTCGACTACGGTGGTTTGGACATGGTTGCCGAATGGATGACAACCGCTTGCCACGTAAACTTCTTTGGCAAACCGACCCGCAGACCTGAGAATTCAGCGATCGGCACCGATGAAAACGCTCCTGTTGCTTCGACAAACTCGCTCCGCGTTGGTCAGGCGTTTGGGATACTAGCTTTTCCTGTCTACTTTGCAGTTCGGCATGCCTGTCGTCTTCACTCATTTTAGTGTGCTTTGCTCTATACTCTATCCTCGGTTTTTCTAGCCTCCTTTTTGGCAGTATTTTAGTTTCTTTTTTTTTATTAATTTATTTGACCACCCGAGCGGTCCATGTAGAGGGGCAAGGTTCTTATACAACAAGGTGTGCCCAGCCTTAAGGCTGAAACGCTAACGACATGTCATTTTTATCCACCCTAAGTTTTCGGCAGTTCAGAAACCTTAACTTGGGTGCATTCAAAATATCAAAAAGTATTCTAATGAAATAATAATGATCATTATTGTATACCCTTTGGTGGTAATTCCGTCATTTTCGGATTTTACTTTTTACAATATTCTGGAGAACTGATTAGTTATGCATACCATATTGCCAGCAACATTTTAAATTTTTTAATTTTGATAACAGATTCATTAATTCCCATGTTGGTTTTTTTTTAATTTTTACCACTTCTTCTTCGATGGCTCTACAGCCCAATTCGAGCCTTGGTCTCCATCAGCGTCTTCCTCCAGACGTCTTTCTGCTCCGCAGCTTGTCTCCAATTGCTTATATTGAGCAGTTTTGCTGCATCGGCCTTAACATTGTCCTCCCATCTTGACCGTGGTTTGCCAACTGGTCTTCTGCCATCTGGTAGTAGGTACCGTACAGGGCTTTTTTTGGTGTCCTTGAGTTATCCATTATTTGGACATGACCGGCCCAAGGTAAAAGCAGTAGCTTAGCATGTGTCGAGAGTTTACACTCTTTGTATAGATCGTACAATTCGTGATTGTAGCGTATTCTCCATTCATTGTCTTCATTGATTGGGCCGTATATCCTTCGGAGAACCTTCCTCTCAAATATATCCATCTTGTCTGCGGATTTCTGGGAGATACTCCCTGCTTCACATCCATACGTGCGATGGTTTTGTAGATTCTTATTTTGGGTTTTCTGTGGATGTCTCTGGATTTCATGACTGGAGTAGTGAGAAGTATATGCTCTGTTTGTGGCGATTATTCTTCGTTGTACGTCTATCGTTTCATCGTTGTCTTCGCTGACTGTGAACAAGTGGTTAAATTGGTTTACCCGTTCAAAGCTATGTTCCCCCCCCCCGGTGGTGTTGTCGTTTCTTCTTCTTCTTTCCCCTCTTCCCTTGACTGAATTAGAATTTTACTTTTATCTTTGGCTCCCTCTTCTAATTCCGTGAAAATTTCTCTATGGTATGACAGCGATCTAGCAAGGCAGTTTATATCATCCTTCTAGACAGAGATTAAATAGCATCGCTGCCAGCCTATCGCCCAGCTTTAAGCCTGGGAAGAACTCCGTCGATTCTTGTATTCTACTACACACCTTCTGTTTTCCATTGTCATTTTTGTTAATTTTATTATCTTTAGGGGAATGTTTAGGTCCAGCATTGTCACATACATTTGCTCCCTGTCGATGCTGTCGTATGCTTGTTTAAAGTCGATGAAGAGCCGATACATGTCGATGTTGTATTCCAAGCATTTCCGGAGGATTTGCCTTATTGAAAATCGTTGATCCATTGTTGACCTATTTCTTCTGAATCCAACTTGGTATTCACTTATTGCGGCTTCTGCATAAGGTTCCAGTCTGGCCTTAATTATATTGGTCATTATTTTCTATAATGTGCTTAAAAGAGATATGCCTCCATAGTTCTCACTAGTTTTTACCGCATTTTCGTCATTTGTTACCTTAAAAACTCCCAGATACAGATTTTTAATGTATTCAGAACACATTTGCAAAATTCATCCGCCATATTCATCATCCGCTATATTGGCGCTGCCATATTGAATTTTCAAACTTTGACCACAGAATCGTCATTTGTGAGCCTAAAAACCCCCCAATGCCGATTTTCAATGGAATCGGAACCCAATTGCAACGTTCGTCCGCCATCTTGAAAGCGCCATCTTGATTTTTTTTTACAAAATTGTCAGATTGCATTGGGAATTCAATGTGTGTGCAAAGTTTTATAAGAATCGGTTAAATAGAAGTAGTTAAAGAAGCTGTCGCAAGATTTGAACCAAAGAGACAAACAAACAAATATACGAGGTCAGGCTAAATAATACCATTAAAAATGTAACAATTCTGTGAATTTATCAAATATCGTGTAGTGTAGTTTATAAAAATCAAGACGTAGTTAGGGGTTACAACTATGCAGACAACAAAAATCCAATTGAGACACCTGCCGACACAAATATTGACACTTGTCGCTTCAGTTCAGACTAAATTCCACCGAACAAAAAAAAACCCAACCAACTTTGAAATAAACAATATTAAGCGATAATAAACTAAAGAATATAAAATTTTATTATAAAAAGGCCAATTTTAATTAATAAACAATACTCTCGGCTATCGGGCCCCAATAAATTTTACTTGCATCGGAACTGAATATTTACACTAAAAACCCACCCTGCTCGAGTGAGGGTGAAACTCGATCCGAGGAAGTCTTCATGACTAATTTTTTGTTGAAGCCAAGTGAACGATTAAATGAATTTCGGTGGAAGAACGAGTTTCGAACAAAAACAAAAAAATGCCAGGAAAAGTTTCATTCGTGTCAACCTTTCGACCATCGAACAGAAACGAATATGGAACTTTTGCGGGAGCACCAGACTTGGCCTGGCCGCCAGTGGCATACGGTATTGTCGTCTACCACTTTTGAGGTCGTGCTCAGTCAAACAGAGCAAAAGGGTGGAAATAATTGTATATCCTGATTAGCGCACACAAAAGTTCGCAGAAGGTCCTGAGAAAGTGCAATTTTAATCTATACTGCATGTGAATACACTTTTCGAAGGAGGTGGACGAATGAAAAACAGGTGACACGGAAACTAACATTCAACACAAAGAAACTTTCCTTTAGTCGAATCCACTTGGAATTACTAATTTCCCAATTTATTTTTATTATTATTGTGACTATATAAATCTGTACTAACATTTATAATGCGAAACATAAATTTATAAAAAAGAAGTGGGAAACAAAAATATTTAGTAGCGACTTGGTTATTTAAAACAAAAACAACAACAAGAAGGTAGAAGCTGAAAAATTAACGCAAAGGCAACGAAAGGCTGCTGGTGAGAGACTTTATCACAAATTTTTATCTGAATCTCGACTCGGAGAAATAATTTATCAAAAGCTGAACATGATTAACTTAATCAATGGAATTCCAACTATTTTCCCTCTTCGTTTTTGGTTAGGATTAATTAATTTTAGGATATTTATAAATAAATTTAAATGTTTGGGTTTAATATAGAGAATATGGGAAAATATGACAATGTTTGTGTGGAAGTATGGGCTTGTAGCAATATTTTTGTTATGTGAAAGTCTAGGTGTCACCCTTTACACCTTTTATATGGTTCAAAGGCCAGTTGCAAGCTTAGCTCGAAGGATAGAAAAAGGATAGGATCAGAGCTGGTGCTTAGGTTTTTTTGCGCCCGCGTATTGCGCCCCATAAGCGGTTCATTGTGAACGCAGTAAGGGAAAGACGAGAAACAGGGACAGGGAAAGAAAGAAAACGGAAAAGACACAAACCCTCGCCGTATGAGAGAAATGGTTTTCATAGTTTGTGCAAAATTGAAGATTGCACCATAACAATGTGTATAACATAAAAAAAGATTACGTAGGAAGATTCACATGGGTCAACAACAAAAAATTGCTGAATACGTTTGCAGAGAAGAGTAGGAGTAGGAGGGGAGATTTTTTGAACCTCGCAATTCTTTCATTGAAATTTTGAATAAATTTTTTGACAGTTGTTGTTTTTTTAATCCCCATTTTGCTAGGAAGAGAAAAGAAAATGGCTGAAATAAGGGAGAATTAAGGTTAAAAACAACAACGACGAGCTAAAGCATTCTAACGTATAGTTCGTTATAAACGTTGGCTCTTGTGAAAACCCATGCGATTCTTCATTGGATTTTAAAAGGGAATGGATGATTACAGCCAATTTTTTGTCACGAAGTTCAAGCGCAACGGTTACGAAGTTGTTGCCATATCGAACTCCAAGTCGTCCATCAAATGCTTCATGCATAATCGCGCCGATCACAACATTGAAGAGAAGTGGCGAAGCGACGTCTTCCTGTCCCGTTTGAATGAATGGGGAACTCCTTAGATAACACGATGCTTACGGTGCTTCGAATACGAACGCCGCTGGTTGATTTTCAATGGAACGTGTTCGGTTTCCAAGGCTGTTCCACAAGCTGTTCCAATCGATGCAATCGAAAGCGGATTTGAAATCGATGAAAACGACAACAGTTCGTATGAAATCTTTCTTCCATTAGCTGACGGAGTGCGAATATTTGTTCAATACATCGTCGATGTGGTCTAAATCCAGCTTGTTCTTTCCGACTTAGCCGACAATTGAAAGGAGGCAAATACCGCGATAATTTTTGCATTCCTGACTGTCGCCTTTCTTCAAAATTGGGACAATGATCGTTTTCTTCCACGCCGACGGGACACGATCCGAATGCCATATGTGTGTTATGAGGACATGAAGTCGTTGTGATAAAACATCATCTACGGTTTTGATAATCTCGGCAGTTACATGATCTATTCCCGGCGCTTTTCCCTTTTTTCAGCGATTTCATTGCCGTTGTCACGTCTATAATTGTCGGTTCGGTATCGAGAAACTGATTCGTCGGCTGTTCGATAATCGGCGGTTCGGATGCTGGACCTTGTGGCGGATCGTGGCTGTACAGCTGGTGAAAGAATTCTCTCCACCTCTGCAGGCGCCCATCGGAGAAGTCACGAAAGTTCCATCTGATTTTCAGATGTTGTCTTTTGTTGATGTTGTTGTGCCGGTTAACCGCCGGAATGTCTGGTACAGCGTCCGATACTCGTGCCTCGATGTCGTTTCTTCCATGTCGGCTGCAATGATATCGCTCAAATTCAACGTGTTTCATTTGCTTCCGCTGATCGACGAGGTCCAGACAGCTTTCCGAGATCCATGGGTGCGTCCATTTATGGATAGGTGGACACAACTCCCCACAATAGACTCCGACAATTGTCTTTCTTCTACATCGATATCGTCCGGTATTGCGAGCGCCGCGAATTTGTTAGATAATGCCATTTGAAACTCTCTCTCGATGGCCGGGTCCAGAAGGCACGTCCAATTCTTCTTGGTTGCTGGGGGCTCTGTTTTCTTCGCTCTTTGTAATCGCATCTGTAACTTCGCTCGAACAAGATAATGGTCTGATCAGCAATCGGGCCCAGGCATTGCAAGTATATCTTTGAGCGTCGATCAAAACGTAGACTAACATCGCCGAGTCGTTGATGGATGGATTTCGCCAGGTGGATGTCGGAAGATGCTGTTGCCAACGATCAAATTACTCCGTGTTCGAATTTGCCCATCGTTCCTTCACAGCCGGTTCGGTCTACTCCTGAATGTGCATTGAAGTCCCCCGCGAGTATTATTAATTCGGTTCGAGGTATCATACCCAACGTCTGTTGAAGCTCTCGGTCTCGGTTGGCGCATAAGCCGCGACATGGATCCTGATCGTTCCACCAATGGTTAAAACTGTCAAACGCTCGGGTATCGGTTGGAATGCGATAACGCTACTGGCAGCCCGTAGATCGACCATAAACCCGATGCCGACCTTGTCTCTGACCACCGGAATAGTAAAGCGTCATTGTTTCGGCGCTGCGTCAACGGATTAAGTAATATTCTGGGACTTTTAGCAAAATATAATAAAAACATGGGGCGCAATTAAATAAGAACGACTTGTTTAGAAAAATGTGTTTCCAAGCCCACCAAAACTATATTTCAAATGCGCCCCATGTTTATATTTTAATCTATTAAAAGTCCCAGAATATTACTTAATCCATTGACGCAGCGAAACAAAGTCCCTCTTGGCATACGACATGAGCAAACAGTACGGCTACTATTGCACGATTTCTTACCAGAAGTCAGAATCTCAGGAAGGTCCATGTTTGTGCTCTAATTATTTTCTAGTTTTGGTACAGCTTATGATTGCAAAACTATTAAAAGTTTTACCGATTTTTTTAAAATTACATTTCATCATAGTCCTTTGAAGCATTCCTACAGACTTGGATAATGGCGGATCAATCCAAAAATATTCTTCTTTTTTAAAACACGAGAAACAATTTTGATACTGCACTATATTTACTGATCTGGACTATAAATAACTTCTGTTTTTAAATATATTCGAAACCACGATGAGACATTCAGTACAATTAAGAAGTAAAATGTCCTATTCCAAGGACACGTGGAGGACCTCCTGAATAAAGACAAAACAAGAATGGCAGCACCAAATTCGTATGTCTTTAAATATATGCGCTAACATTTTCGAAAATGTCCTCCACGAATCTGCGCCTGCCTCGTACATAGCATAGAATCTCCCCAAGCAAAGCAACCAATAAAAAGGACTTGTTGAGTGATATATACAGCATTATCTAGGACATCCTCCCCTTTTTTATGTGTAAAACTTTCTAAAATGGCTCAATAAATATTGCTTGGAAACTTGAAAAACTGTAGGAAAAAATGTTTTCGTTTGTGGGTGGATGGTGGGCACAGGTCCTTTTTCTGAAGGTGAAATCTTGAAATTTTTTATTTCTTTTAGTTTAGATATTGTTAACATTTATTAATATTGAAAGATATAAGAAAAATATTCAAATTCAATCCCCATAGATGCAACAATTCCCTTCTCCAAAAAAACTTAACTTGGCATCGTCATTCACAATTCAATGAACTGCGGCTAGGAGAGGAGAATTCATGAAATTTGTTCTTTTGAGGCAAATTTTTCTTTGCTATTTTTTTCTTTGTAGTCTGTCGCTGTACCTGGTCCCCCAGCCAATTAATTTTCGCTTGATTGGCCGAATGTCAATTCAAATTAGCGTCGGTACTGGTTCAATATTGGAACGCTCCACCTCAGGCTTTGGGATTTTTTTTCCTGTGAATTTGTCTCCTCAGAGCCAACTGTCTGTGCGCAACCTGACTTCTTGTCAGGTGAGTTATAACAAAAAAAAACATATACACATATTGTCAACATGGAAGAGTTATTGTCTTCCTTTTATGGTGGTTTTGAACAAAAATTACATGTAGAAAATTTAGTAAAATATTGAAGAGGAGTTTACTCTGGCTGTGGAGTTGACAATGGTAAATTAGTTGCCGTTTATTTTTTGCATCAAATTTTAAAATGAATGCAAAAAAAATACTATAGCTTTACATTTTTGTGCTGTCTTTTTGTAACCTAAGATAATTTAGCACGATGTCATTTTAAACTCCTTAACGATCGTAAACTGTAGCATGTTATATTTATTTAGTTTTGAAAAGCATTAACTTACATATTTACTTTTTTTAGGTGGAAGTCCAAGCTTAGAAGTCACCGTTTGCACCCGTCATGTGGTACTCGTCATTTTGCAATGTAAAGTAGTAAGTTTGATTCGAAGGAAGGAATAAAGTACAGAATAGATTGATTAATAAGAATCTGGAAGGTGCTAAAGGAGAAAACGAATGACAATGACAGAGGTGTGTGCTATACAGGAATGCATTCATGATAATTTAAAAAGGGCTTACCATAGCAAGCGGATCTTTATTTTCTCTGATAGCCAAGCAGAAAGTTATATGAGAAAGTGAACAAGCAACGTAAAGAGTTTAAACCCAGAGTATCGATGTGTAAGGACAAAAACGGTAATATCCTGAGCCAAAAACAAGAGGTTTTAGAAAGATGGGGGGAGTATTTTAATGAGCTACTGAATAGAGGCAACGAAAATGAGAGTGAAAGTGATGTGAATCAAACAAATAGAAACGCACCAACCAATAATGATAGTGATACTGGTGCTGCTAATGAAAGTGATGTCCCTACAATGGACGACGTACAAGAAGCTATGACGAATCTCAAAAACAATAAAGCCCCAGGAAAAGATAGCATAGCAATTGAGATGTGGAAATATGGGGGCCAAGAATTAAGGAATGGATTACATAAACTTATAGAATCGATCTGGCGTCAGAAAAAGATCCCACTTGAATGGACGGAAGGTGTGATATGCCCCCTGCATAAAAAAGGAGATCAACTCGTTTGTGAGAACTATAGGGGTATTACCCTCCTCAACTCAGCGTATAAAGTACTGTCCACTATTTTATACAAAAAACTTCTACCCATCGCAGAAGGCATAATAGGTAGTTATCAATGTGGCTTTCGACCAGGTAGGTCCACTACAAACCATATTTCCACTCTAAGAAGAATTTTGGAAAAATCATGGGAGTTCAACATCAATATTCACGTACTGTTTATAGACTTCAAGGAAGCATATGACAGCGTCAAGCATGAGGAGTTATTTAAAGCTATTGAGTGCTTCCGATTTCCAAAACACCTAATCGAAGTAACAAAAGCTACAATCGAGGTAGTACGATGCAAAGTACGAGTTGAACGAGACCTCTCAGATAGTTTCACATCACAGAGAGGCCTGAGACAAGGTGACGCGCTGTCATGCCTCCTATTTAACATAGTGTTGGAGAAGGTGGTGAGAGACGCTGGGGTAGAAACAACGGGATCCATCTTTAACAAGTCAACACAAACGATGGCTAATGCTGATAATGTCGCTCTAATAGGTAGGTCGTTTGCGAGTGTGAAAGAAACCTTCATCAAACTGGAAGCAGCTGCGAAAAAGATGGGATTGCTCATCAACGAAGCAAAAACTAAGTATCTTTGTACTTCAAAAAGATACGCAACTCCAAGACAAAATATCACCATAGATGCATATAATATAGAAACCGTTAAAGAATTTACGTATCTTGGAACCGTATTGCAAGCTGACAGTGGTGAGACAACGGAGATCAGAAGGAGAATAAACGTTGCTAACAGATGCTATTTTGGACTTCGACAACATCTTACATCACGCATTTTGTCTAGAGGAATGAAGTGTAAACTATATACCACGCTAATCAAGCCCGTTCTGATGTTTGGATCAGAGGCATGGACTTTGAAAGTGGCTGATGAAACTCTTCTAGGCACTTTTGAAAGAAAAATTCTACGTACAATATTTGGCGGTGTCTGCGAAAACGGTGAATGGAGAAGGAGATATAATCACGAATTATACCAACTGTACCGGGGACCCGACATTGCCAAAAGTATAAAATTAAGTAGATTGCGATGGGTGGCACACGTACAAAGGCTTGACGATAGCGACCCCGCAAAAATAGCGTTGAATCGAATTCCTGATGGAAAGCGAAAAGTTAGGCGTACGCAACTGGAAGGCATTAGCCAGGAACCGAACGGCATGGAGAGAAATGTTGGAGGAAGCCAAGGCCAATAATAGGCTGTAGTGCTACAGATGATGATAGCCAAGCAGCAGGTAAAGCGATTAGATCCCGTAGGGCCAAGTCTAAATTAGTTTGGGACTGTCTACATGCACTGAGTTACTTACCCCGTTTATGACTAGGTTGAAAAGTTGAGTCGAGGTTGAGTTGAAATTTCAAACACCGTATATGATGCCAAGTTAAGTTTACTTTTGCTTGAAATAGAGATCAACAGAAATCAAAACATAACCTCAAATTTTTATGTGAAATTTTCAATTATAGATATGGAAAAATTCAGAACGAAATATTTTTTTGTTTCTGTGCAAGCAAAAACACGGAACACAAAACGAACGCAGAAAGCGGACTTCTCGGATGGTAAACAAACAAAACAAATTTGTTTTGAACCCAATTTCAACTCAACCCGCGTATATGAGGCGAAATATCAACTCTACCCAAGTAGGAGAGCTGAGTCTGACTGGGTTGAACCTGGGTTGAACAAAGTCATGAACGAGGACTCTTATTCGATAGCTGCTGAAGAGTTTCATTATTTAGTGAGAATAATATAAATTTCTTAATCTTAACTAAGATTAAATGATAACCAACAAATAGTATTTCCATGGGGAAGAAATTAATAGTTTATATAAGACATCGAGCGTGCCAGGTACCTGTCGTGCCAGACAAAATAATATTCTTCTATACAGTGTGAATGAACGTATTTACATTTGCCGTGACACGGGCCAGGCCCGCGCAGTATTAGCGGAAAGAATAGTTTGTCTGCGCGGTTTCTGTCTGTATGTATCTGTGGGTGTCTGCCGGACAGTATGAATAGAGCATCGGAATCTTGCAGATATTTTTTCTTTTCTTTACGAAATGGATAACGAAAAACTTATACAAATACTTGTGCCTGTCGTCTGACACGGCACGCTAGATGTGAATAAACGGCGTCTGTCGGTGACTGGCACGGCGCGTGTCTGCCACGCTCGATGTCTGTAGATATAAAGGGACCTTTATATGTGGGAGGAGGGGAGGGTACGCTTGTTTAACGCTTGTATCCCCACTAATACGAAAATACCCGAAGATTTTAAGACAAAGTCCATATAACGCGTAGTAATCTCCTTTACCATGGTAAAACGCAATATTAGAGATATTATCATGCAACACAGGGGAAGTTTAGACCTTTCGTTCTCAGGAGTATGAACTTTGTGGTTAAGAGGAGAAGTGGGGTGGTACCTATATTCGTGAGGAGTTCATTGCTAAAAGCTAGGAAATGCATATTTCTTTCGCTCAGAGCCGGCAACGAGAGGTCAAAAAATTTTATGAGGATATACAGATAACTCAAATCAACACGCGTTTCGAGATTATGCGGACGATTAAAAATAATTTTATATGTTTCCAAATCCTTTGAAATTGATCAACTTAAGCGAACGAGAAATTGGAAAATCAGTTCAGAAATTATGTCATAAGAATGAACATGATTTGTTCAATTGTCTTCTTGATGAAATAATCAAGTTTAAAATGTACTGTTTCGAAAGAAATCAAAGGCGGAAATCTCAAAAAACTATTCGTGATCTTGCTCAATTTTTATTAATAGATTATAAAATACTGGCTTCGAATTTACCGAATGTGTGTAAAGCGCTTTTTTTTTGTAATTGACGTTACCTGTTATCTCTGCTTCAGCAGAGCGTTCATTGTCACAACTGAAATTGCTAAAAACGTACGTAGTACAATGTCCCAATTGTGTTTAAGCGGATTTTATATTTTGAGCAGAGAACATGAAATAGCGAGTTCACTCGGTTTGGACAAAATTGTCAAAGAATTTGCTAACGCCAAAAACCGCCGTGGTTTGCTCACTGGTAATAACATATTTATACTATCTAAAAATAATCAATAACAATGTTTATAAGTTTTATATTATATTCATGCATAAATCAGTGTATAAATCTTAACGCATTCAATGGCTAATTCGCAGCCAATCCCAATCCCTCTTCATGCACATACTAACCCTCCCCAAGGCTCCTCCTTAGGCCTCTTTTGTGAATCATCATGAATGATCTAGCTAGATGAGCACCTTTCATGTATCCTTTTTTAAGGGTCATGCTGATGACGTCAGGCTGAAGTAAAACCTTTACGGTTCTTACCGGTCTGCACTTGAACGTCATGTAAAAAAGGGTGTATGAGTTTAGTCAGTAAGTATCGGCCACTACCGTTTAGATTCGCATCTCCCGCGGTGTCTCCTGTCGTAGGCATAGAAGCTTTAGACAGGCGGTCGCACACATTTGGCTGCTAGATCGATAAAAAGGCCCCTTGCACGGTAGAATTGGATGTACATCCAGACTTTCATCAAACCCATGCGCGCACCGATTTTTGATCAGCCAGCTGACAATCGACAGTTTTGGTTGTACATCCGTACTTCGATGTGCATCCAATTTGACCGTGTACGGGGCGTTAAGATCAATCCACTAATCGTCATCCATAGTGCTAGAAAAAGCTGTCAAACGAAGTCATTTCAATTCAGTGCCAACAGTTCTGCATAATTTCGAAATCACTTTCCAAAATGACCTAATTTCGGATGAGTGCGTACCTGTCATTAAGAAATTGTATAGGACGAAGAAAATGGGCAATTATCTTAGTGACCATAAAAGGTACTATTAGCATACTCAATAGATCGCTTCTCGTTCGATTGCGTAGGTTAAGCAGCATTGGACATGGCTAGCATTTAGTTGGGGGACCGCTTTGACAATGACACTCGCGTTTGGAATGGTCGATTGCAGACCTCCTGGACCCCCCCCGTTATTACGCCCCTGGTTTTTCACTTCCGATTTATTTTCCAATGCTTGTCCAGCATTATTTGAAATTCAGAAGGTTTTCAAGTTCCACTGCACATTGCGGGAAGCTCTGTATAGAACAGACCGGAAAGGGATTATTTCTCTTTTAGTAAAATTGATCTTCAGTGTAGAATAACACAATCAGGTCATCCACACAGTGGCGTAGATAGGGGGGGGGGATCAAGGGGATCAATCCCCCCCCATGGACTTACGAAAATAAAGATCTTCGTATCTAAGTATTTAAGTATATGTACATGAAATTTTTAAATCACCAGCACCTCTTTTGATTCTATGTATCATCTAGATCCGTTTTTGTGACGGCTGTGCATTTGAGTATTGCTAATTTCCGCGCTTCGAGAAGGCCGACCAATCAGGAACCACGAAAAGGAGATCAGGGAGTTTGGGCTAGGACAGCAAAGTGTACGGACGTGTGCTGTTCCGGTCCCTGAAAAACGCGCTGAAATTAATAAACTGGGAACTGTGTTAAAAAAAAATTGTGGAAAAATTAGAACTAAAAAAACGTGCACAAAAAAAAACACACAATCAAAAAAAAACAGTGACAAAAAACGAGCAGTCTAACGCGAAGGCCCATCACCCTTCACTAGACTCAACGACCGACCGGACCGACGAACGGCGCAAGTAAGTACCCTTGCTCCCTACCCTCTCTCGCATCTCGGTCCTGCGGGTGCCGCGGCTAAAATCTGTCGGTCGATAAAATTTGCCCCGTCTCAAAAGGCATAACACTTTGACGCGGACTAATTTTATTGACTCTGATGGTTGCGGCAAATGTAATGCCGGGAAATATCCCCGAAAACGTGGCGATTGAGCCCGCGCAACCGAAGTCCCGTTACAAGTCAAATTTTGCTATTGATTTTTGTAACATTCGTGGACTTCATGCGAATTTTTCTTTTGTTGAGTGCCACTTATTGACTTATAAACCCCCAATCTTCGCACTTAGTGAAACCCAAATATCACCCAATACTGACTTAGGTCATTACCAGGTGTCGGGGTACACTTTAGTGCACAATCTCTCCCCCCATAGGGGTATTGCCATATTTGTTAGGGATGACGTGGCTTATTGTAAAATATTTTCAAACACGACTTCAGATTTCAACTATCTTTGGGTTAAAATTCTATTCCAAAGCCACATCATATTCTTCTGCTTCCTATACAGAAGTCCTAACATAAGTAACGAAGCCTCCACTTCATCTTTTGATACCATTTCCGAACAAATCTCGGGATTTTTGTCGTCCAGTCCGGAGTGTGAAATCATCGTTGCGGGTGATTTCAATGTTCACAACGCAAAATGGCTGACTTACTCAAATGGCACCAGTGTTTCTGGCAAGGACGTCGAGCTCTTTGCAGACGCCAATAATTTGCATCAAATTGTGGATCGTCCCACAAGAGTCCCTGATGTTGCTGATCAAGGAACCTATCTCCTTGATCTTTTTTTAACTTCTCATCCAGCGCGTTACTCTGTTGAAGTTGATTCACCTCTCGGCAATTCGGACCACTCCTTAGTTAGCGCTAGTTTCCCATTCAAATTTCCCACCCCTCCCAAACCAGTTAAAAGAACTGTATGGCATTATGGGAAGGCCAATTGGCTGGGGCTTATTAATTTTTTCCAATCTACTGACTGGAACCAGTGTTTCCGAAACAAAAACGTCAACTCTGCCGCTATCCGTATCTCTAGGATCATACAGGCAGGAATGCATTTGTTCATTCCTCATTCTACCAAATCTGTGAAGGTTAGGCCCAACAGATGGTTTAATCAGGAGTGTATGAATGCAATCAGAAATAAAGAAGCCGCCTTTCGAGCATACAAGAGCTCCCCTAGTGAATCGCTCCGTGTAGAGTATATAAAACTAAGAAATTCCTGTAAAGTCACCATCAGGAATGTCAAAAATTCATTTGACAACAAGTTGAGAAGTAAACTCTTTAATGCAACCTCTGGTAGCAAGAACTTCTGGTCCTTGGTAAGCTCCATTAAGAAGAATTTCACTTCATCCACAACTCCTTCATTCATCCACGATGAGAAGGTGATAACAGACAGAAAATCCAAGGCCGATTTATTAGCATCTCTGTTTGCTTCCAATTCTTCTTTACCCCAAATTGATATGCTACCCCCGGTTCTCGAGCACAGCGCTCATTTAATGGACAGGGTTTTCTTCAGGACTCGCGAGGTGTACAGGTGCCTCAAGGAGCTCGATATCAATAAATCCACTGGACCCGATAATATACCCCCTATCGTCTTAAAACAATGCGCCTCACCTTTGGCTAAACCTCTGCGCAAACTTTTTGCCCTATCATACTCTTCCGGAGTCTATCCAGGCTTTTGGAAACTTGCCCATGTACAACCAATACCGAAAAAAGGTGACTCCAGCGACCCCTCTAACTACCGCCCAATAGCAATTACTTCTATTCTCTCCAAAACAATGGAGACAATAATCAACAAAAAACTTATGGGATATCTAGAATCCAACCTACTCATAAACGACAGACAGTATGGCTTCCGACACAGAAGATCCACTGGCGATCTTTTAGTTTGTCTTACAGAACACCTCAGCCGAAGTTTGCATGGATCAGGTGAATCCAGTCTGGTTGCTTTGGATATCTCCAAGGCTTTCGATAGAGTTTGGCACTTAGCCTTGTTAGCTAAACTCAAAGCTATTGGAATCGACTCACTTTTACAGAAATGGATTGAGAATTTCCTTTCCGGCCGTTCAATTAAGGTAGTATTGGATGGCATCAAATCTGAACCCCACCCTATCTCTGCGGGGGTCCCCCAAGGGTCAATTTTATCACCAGCCCTATTTCTTATCTTTATAAATGATCTACTTTCAATCCCCTCCAACCCACTTCTCAGCTTCGCTGACGACGGTACCCTGCGTTACTCTTACAGCTACGATACAAGACAGACTCATGCCAGATCCTGTCTTGATGATCGTGAAGTAATGTTCAACTCTATTAATAACGACATTGAACTTATTCTAGAGTGGGGAACAAAGAATCGTGTCGAATTCAACCCCTCCAAAACCAAGTACTGTCTTATATCCAAGAAGAAGATCAACACCTCACCATCCTTGTCAGTGGATGGCGTGGAACTAAAGGCCGACCCATCCCTACACATCTTAGGCGTGACATTAGCCAAAGACTTGCGATGGAATGACCACATATTCCAAATCGCCAAACAAGCATCCCAGTGCTTGGGATTTCTTAAGAGGTGCAAGTTCCTCCTCCAGCCATCGGCCCGCGCTGTTATTTATAAATCCTACATTCGGCCTCTTCTCGAATATAACTCCCTCGTCTGGGGCGGCGCGTCAATAACCACCTTGGCATGGTTAGATAAGGTCCAAAAAAAGGCCCTTAAATTAATTGATGACGACACCGCCTGCTCCACCATCGACCCCTTGAGCCACCGTAGGAATGTAGCAGCACTAACAAAATTTTATCGCTACTATTATAGCGACTGTTCCTCCGAAATAAACGCTCTCCTGCCTCCACGGCAATCTTATAACCGCAACACCAGATTAGCCCACTCGTCTCACTCCCTTTACCTACAACTCCCCCTTTCACGCACTCAACAAGATATGAATTCGTTTGTTAATAGAACAACTCGACTGTGGAATAATCTCTCTCAGTCAGTATTTCCGAGCTCCTATAACCTATTCCCCCCACTCCCCCATAACCCTTAACCTATTCCCCCCCCGTACTAAGCTTGCTGCTAGACATTGCACCATGACGTGACAAACGACATGACGGACTAGTAGTACAAAGGGTGATTCCTGAGTTTAGCACTGCCACATAAAAAAAAAAAAAAAAAAGGAACCGCAAAAAGGCTCCCTATAATTGTGGACGCATTAAGCACATGTAAAGTAAATACAATGAGCCAACAGTGACACCTCGGTTCCTAAATACTCAAAATATTAACATTATAGTTAATCAAGAAATAGAATCGTGTTCTTAACTTTGGGTGAAATAACTATTAGGTTTGAGCATATTATGTAGAGTATCAACATATGAACTTCCTAAAAAATGATGTAGTAATGATGACCACGCGCTCCCTCGGCACAATGTATTTTTTGTCACCGTCAAAGAAGGAGCAGGGGGCGGCCTACAAAGCGCTGCTACCCAAGCAAGTTTAAAATGTATTAATCCAACGAACAATATGTACTAAATCCATTAAAACAGTAGTAGATACTAAAAATATAAGTATCCCTTGATATGATACTTTTTCATCGAATTAAATCGAATAAGAAATGTACTTAAATCAAATAGTACCGAGTAAAAAGTTGTAGCTTAAAAATCGTAGCAGAAATAGTACAATTGTAGTAGGGTTGCAACGGTGCGCAATCGGTGGAGCAAATCATAGGGTGGTTCCACACGAGCGTACACCCGACACGACAAGAGTCGGCTGCAAATATGGTTTATGGCAAATAAAGTAAGAGTGGGCGATGGAAATTGTGTCCATTCCATCGTCCTCTCTCACGCTCCGCTCCATAAACCATCTTTGCAGCCGATACTTGTCGTGCCGTATGTGCGCTGGTTTGGAATGCCTGAATCAGGCAAAGTGAGCACAGCGAAGGAGTGTGTCCGTCTACGATTTGCCGAAGTCATAAATGAATTGTCAAAAAAACCCCGAAAGTTAGATTTTTTGCTCTAATTTTTCCAAGAATATTTTCTATGATGTGAATATATACATACATATAATTTAATTCAATTTTTTACTAATTTTTTCCAATTTATTTAAATTTTTTACAATTTAATTTAATTAGTTACTTGCACATGTTGATGGTGGGCGACCTTTCGGTTGGACCATCAATTTTTTACGACAAACTTTGTTGAGTTCTTTATAACGGTATCTCTTAATTTATCTAACAAATATTTACTAATAGTATTTTTGCAATCACCAAACCCGAGATCTTTAACGCCTATGCGTTTCACTAGAAACCACTATCGAGAATTTTCGCAATTAGAAAAGTTAGGCGTCAAAAGGAAGCTACTCACGAAATTTCAGCTTATCAAAAACAGAACTTCGGAAGAAAAATTTATTTATTTTTAATTTTATACTAAGTCATGGCTGAAAGCTATCTACGCCACTGCATCCACATACGGTGATGCGAAGCGGAATTAACTCATGAGCAAGAACGGCGAATTTACTGGGCCTTAATATTGCAGATTGCTTTTAATATCGAAAACCCTACTTGATGTGATGTTTTTGAGGCCGAACTTCTTGTTGGAAACCATATCGTCCCCTTCAAGTCATAAAGACGTATCTCAAAATTGAGACGTCAGCGATGAACTCGTTCTACCTCCCTCTACGTCCTCTCTAAGTGGCGTATCTCTATTCGTAACGTTTTAGGAGTTATATAACATTTTTTTCCCGGCGTATCTCATTAATTTCACTTATTAAGTTCACGCAAACTTTACGTTATTTGGCTCTCCTGAAAAGTTGCCAAAACTGAGATACGTCTATATGACTTGAAGGGGACGATATATACATATATCATGTATAGCTGAGGTCCGGCCATAACCTGACAAGTTTGTAGGGAGACCCTTGATCCAAACTGTATTGAACGCCTTTTCCAAACCGATAAAGTTCCAACGAATGTCTAATATCAGTTTGAACTCACCTTTAATAGTGTTCTAGCAGACTTATAGACCAAAGCTTGACTGGGTTATTTTGCTTTGCCTTTTTAGGCATTCGATACATCACTATGCTGTCTTCCAGTGATCTGTCGCATTTGCGTAATTTAATACGTTGTTTGCAGTGTGTAGCATGCGATGTATTTAAATAAGAATTACATTCTACTACGAACTACACAAATAGTAAACCTAGATCTGTCTGAAAAAAGAAAGTGCTGATTGTCATACTGAATATTATTAAAAAAATAAGTTACCTCTATACTTCCGCATTTAATCCTCTCTTTACCCAAGTTAAGAACTTTTTCTAGAGCATCCCATAAACCTGTAAAGTGTAAAAGTACTTGTTGATGTTTGCATCGTCCTTTTCATGCAACACGGAAGAATCATTCTCAAGATCTCAAAGTCAATGACTACTTCTTCTTCGTTGAGAGAACATTCTAAAATACGCATTTATAGGATCATTACGGTAGGGTAATCTACGACAACATGTTAGCTTCTCTTAATCCCTGTTATCCTGGATTCAATTCTTTATTTTCCAAAGGGAGTATACTCGTGCATATACAGGCTGCTCACTTCTTGATAATCTGCTGGCTGCTCCATGTATGAAACCTTTTCTTTTTTATTTTGCTATACAAAGCACGAAAGATTATTGAAGTGGCCTTCAGGTAAGACACATATCGTGTATGGGAGGGTAAGGGCCCTTTTACGCTATTCAACAAAACTTCTTTTGGGTGGAGAAAAGATTTCCAACTAGTCTTTTTTATTTTTTCTCTCTCTTAATACTTCATATATATATTTTTGTGTTTGCTGGTTCTTTCCGGGCTCCGTGTGCCCTGGCCGTTGAACAATACGTGAATATCAAACAGGTAGAGGGCACAAGAGATGACAGTAGAACAGATTCGCTTTGGCGTCTTCTTTTGTGTGAGGAAGCCATTTAAATGTAAAATGTCACATTTGATGACATCCTTAGATATGGTTCATTCGAGCATGTGGAGCGCTTGTTTTGTCGTTCTTGATTTCTGAAAATGAATTCGTAGAAAATGAATTGGAATTTAATTTTACACTTTAAACATTGGATGTAGTAGAGCCTTCCGATAAAACAATTCCTTTCATATTTTATTGAGAAATATTAAAAAGCATATGCATTAACATAATCCGTTACAGCTTAGGCAGAGAGAATGGCAGAGAGCAGCAACATAATTTTGCGTCCACGTACAAACGGTTTTAAGTAAGTGAACAACTCAGAGTGAAATCGATTGGATGAAGCACGACTACCCAGGAGAGAAAAAATTGCAACAGTGCCTGTGCACCAGTGTGCACTTTAAAAAAGACCTTTGAGAAAATGGAAGAAGGAAGTGAGGGATGAAAGACTATTAAAGCAGATTTAAAGGAGCCTAAACTACAACAAAAAAAACGCTAAGTCCAAAAGAAGACTTCCAAATGCACTTCTCTTTCAGCATTGTTTATTCAATGTTTACCTTTTAATCCGTACCTTCTTCGCTTTCAGAAGAAAAAAGAAATCTGTAAGTGCGGTATCCGCTTAAGGAAAGCGTGAAGTTTGAGAATTTGCCAGGAAATCAGTAAAAACATAGCAAAACCAGGAGGCAGGAGTCTTAAGGATCCTGAATCCTGCATTCTGTAATGGATTAATGCTTATCGATCTTTGACATCACCAAACTGAAAACAATTGGGTTAAGGATGCTTTTCTGCAGTTATACATGAGAGAGCTAGGGACACACCACCAGTGATTGACCCGATTTTCCTTCCGTTCCCGGGATTAAGGGTGAGCATGATAATAGTGGCTGGAATGGGCCATATTCAAGTCAGGTTCGTATCAAGTATCATGCAGTTTTTTTTGTACGATCTGGGAGAGTTTTATTTGATATTCTGATGATTTTTAGATAGCATTGGACCATTTTCGGATAATTTTCCTTTTTGGGAGCCATCATTCGCATGATTTAATTTTTTTTGAGAGAATTAACGAGAATTGCTTGAGGAGAAATAAGTGCTGTTCTTTTGGACATTAGGAATTTTGAAAGGTTAGTTCATTTAAAAAAAAATTATTCTTTGTAATGTTAGTAGTAAAGTGCATTTGCAATATTTTCACTTGTATATTGGATTACAGATAAAAAATTGAAATTATTACAGAGTATTGAAGGAACCTTAATAATCCAGGGCCCTTTAACTGCTGAAAAAAATTGGCGTCCAGAGATTTTTGCTTTTGATTTGGGATCTTGGAATATTATAGAAGTAATTTATCTTGGGTAGGCATTACTGATCCGGGCCGAATGTTTTCTGGGCGACATTTCTCAAAATGGTTGAAGTGTTTTCGGCGACCGCGTAAACTTAATTACTAAGTTTTATACAATGTCACACAACAACTTCCGGCACGATCAAAACGACCAGCCCGAACACTCTCTCGATCACTGAACTTCAAAGTTCAGTGATCTAGCTTATTCCGGGCATCTTCATCTTCCATTCCCTTATGAAGGTTCGTCTATGCAAAACGTGAAAACAAAGTCAAAGTTGCGCGAATAAAATTGAAAACCTAAATTGGTGACCCCGACGGCCACATGCAAAGCGTTTCGGACAGACACTTTAGTCAAAAGCTAGCGCAATACGAGAAGTACGTACTTGCAAGGCCTACTGCAGTTCCAGTGGTAGTCAAGCCAAGCCGGCGAAAAAAGGTCTTCGCTGTACCCTAAAATAAGTAGAGAGACAAGGGGTCTAAATGAGCGAGCAGATAGCCGGCCGCTCATATCGTTTATTCGTCCGTGACACCAACAATCGGATAGACTTTCTGGTTGATTCGGCTCGGACGTTTCAATTGTTCTCGCTAAGACGTTTCCGACCCACAACGTAAGCCCGAACGTCTTCCTGCATGCGGTCGACGGATCACTCATCCGAACTTTCGGCACAAAGTTGCTTGAACTTGAGATTACGCCGATGATATGTTCACAAATTTATCATAGCCGACACCACTAAAGCCATCATCGGAGCAGATTTCTTAACGAAGTTCAAATTGTCCGTCGATTTCGAATATCGGACATTTAGTCGACAACATGAATTTTCATATTAACGTGTGCGCCACAGTTGACTATGACCCCGAAACAGCACCATGCCATATTACCGGCATATATAAAGAAAAGAGTTTTTGACGAAGTCCATTACGTTAACAAAACTGCCCAATTTTAACCTTGTGCAACACCACATTGTAACTAATGGGCAATTACTTTTCGCCACCGCTCGGCGACCCCATCCGGAAAAACTGAAGGTGGCAAAGTTGGAATTTGACCATATGGTTCAATTGGGGATTTGTCGACCTTCAGCGTTCCCCGCAGCATCTCCACTTCATCTAGTCCCTAAACGGGACTCACATGATTGGAGGCCATGCTGTCACTGTGCCGGATAGATATCCGACCCCGCATATACAGAATTTTTCCGTGAATCTCCACAGGTGCACAATTTTTTCGAAGGTTGACTTGATACGTGCATATCATCACATACCAATGGATTCTGGGGCATAAGACGAAGTAACGAGAAACTTCGACTTCGTTTATATATAGTTGGACGATATACTTATCACTAGTAAAACCGAGGAGGAGCATAACCTTCAGATCTTTAAACTTCTTGATGGCTTCGGTTTAACCATTAAGCTAGAGAAATGCGTTTTTGGGGCACAAGAGATCAAGTTCCTAAGCCGCATCACAAAAGATGGAATACTTCCATCCTCCGATCAGGTTCAGGCTGTCGTTGATCTCGCACCTCCAACTTCTGTCAAATCGACCCAGAAGTTTTTGGGAGTGGTGAATTTCAATCACCGATGTATCCCAAGACTGGCTGAATAGTTGGTGCCGATAAACGAGCATTTCAGAATCCTTCCCAACCGCTCACGTGCCGATCAAGTATTTAACTGTCATACAACATTCCTCAAGGTAAAAACCTCCATGGCCGAAGCAACCATCCTATCGAAGATACAAGATACAGTCTAACGACTGACGCCTCTTATTATGCAATCGATGCCGTAATGGAACAATTTAATGGTCATCGGTGGCAACCTCTAGCTTTTTATTCCAAAATGGTCTCACAAACAGAAAGGAAATATTCTGCAGTCGGTCGCGAACTTCTTGTAATCTATGCAGCGATCAAACACTTCCCTTACTTCGTTGAAGGACGCAAGGAACAGCTTATAGAGAGCCTTGGAAACCGAACACGTGCCATTGAAAATCATTCAACTTCTCCAATCGTCATACATATGATGACTCAACCAGCAGCGTTCGTATTTGAAGCGACTTATTCGAGGAATTCCCGATTCAAACAGATGTTCGACAAGGAGACGTCGTTCGCCACTTCTCTTTAACGTTGTGATTCGCGCGATTATGCGCGAAGCATTCGATGGACGACGTGGAGTTCGATGCGATGACAACGACTTCGTAACCGACTTCAAGTTGGCCGGCGACAGCGCCGTCTTCGCCCACACGGATGCCGAACCAACGAATATTTTATACGACATTTCTCGGTTATACGCGTTAAAAATAAATGCGAAAAAGTCCAAAGTGCTTACAAAGGACGGATCGAAGGCCAGTGTTCACCTTGATGAAACCCAAATCGAACAGGTTCCGATGTTCCAATATTTGGGATCATTGGTTGAAGAAAAAAAAGGGGCAACGACGGCCGACGTTTACAGCCGCATTGGTCAGGCAACAGCATCATTCGCCTCGCTCAAGTGGTGCATATGGAAACGAGCAAGTATTGCCATTAAAACGAAAGTACGCCTTTGCTGAACGTTGATCCTTCCGATTCTTCTTTATGAATCGGAAACGTGGACTCTGTTCAAGGCCGACGTTAAGAAGCTCGAGGTTTTCCAAATGTGGTGCTTGAGGCAGACTCTCGATGTCTCAGTCCGCGAACGCCTTCGAAACGGGACTGTTGGACAAAGATGCGATAAACAGACACTGATCCAAAAAGAAATACCAAAACGGTGGTTTGAACATGTTTGCTGAATGGATGGTAACCGCTTGCCACGTAGACTTCTCTGGCGAGACCATCCGGCGAGTTATTTTCTGCCTCAATTGGATTACTTGCCCCATGTTTTGACACCAAAATGAACTCTCTAAGTAATACATCAACAGTGCAACACATCCCCCATTTTGCATATGGCTCCAGAAAACATTCGGCCCGGATATTTTTTTATTCAAGTTAAAAATAAAATTTCGTTTCTGTTAAGATATAGGTTTTCGAAATGATAATTGTTAGGATAGCTGCAAGAGAAAGATAATGTGCCAAAGAAATCAACTAATTCGAAGTGTCCAAGTTACAATTGTAATCGAGTTGAATTTCGAAGTGAGCTTCTGTACTTTTGAGTTGATTTTCTAGGGTTTTCGTTTGTAAGTGGTCACCTCTAAAAACTACGTACTTAAAGGGTCCTTTTGGCTAAGAAAGTTCAAAGTTTCAATATTTAGCTATTGCATTACGCATAACAATATTTTGGCTACTACTACAATCTTTTATCGAACTTCAAAAGGACACTGAAAATTAAGAAAAAAATTATGTTCGCTTATACCCTTCCGTATTCTTCCTGGCTCTTAAAATTGTTGAAATTTTTTCCCCGTCAGGATTGTTAAAACCCTGAAAAAGAGCAATGCCGTCTCCGGCAGGAGTTTCCGAGGGACTGTCGTTTTGTAATTTGAAACCACGAATTGTTCGGTGCCTCCCTAGTTTATTGTTGTCCTGGATGCGGCCTTTATATCAGCACGGCTGTGCGCGCGGCAAGGCAAGCCCTGAAATAACGCCTGCATTCCAATTTTTTCATGCTGCTCTCCTCGCCAATATATACATACATACTATCTTATTGCTGGAAGCACGGATATTCCAGGGACACTTATGTATGTTTTTGTGTGGGATCTCTAAATATATATTTGTGCTGCTGGTGTATATGTGTAAGGATGGTATACTTCTGGAGCTCTTCTCAGCTTATCTAAATGCCAGTTTTAATGCATGATGCATCAATGAAGGACACTGAATCTCAGAAAGTAAACAAGGACCACACTGATGTTGTTAATGGTGTGTAGTTCTTTCATTCTCCTTTATCGATGATGGCGAGTATGAGGGTGATTGCAATATTTACAGACAAATATTGAAGATTGAAGGGTAAAAGAGTTCAGCAGCACAAATGTTTACTTAAGATATTGCAAAATAAATTTAACTTTTCTTGTTCATACACACATTTCGGTTGCTGATGTTGTTGTTGTTGTCGTGGGTTGAAGCATTATTTTATTCTATTGAGGTTATGATTTTTTATGAAAATACAAAATAATACTTAAAAATTTTATAAATATTGAGATTCGTTGCGAATAGATGTTATTGAAAGGATAAGGCAAGGATTTTGAAAGGAAGTCATACCTTTTGGTTTGTGGTTATTGTTTGCGCTGACTTACATATGTAAGTAAATCTGTTTTGCAAGCTTTGTTTCAATTAGCGTAGTTCTAAATTTGTCGACTTCTGGGTGCATTATCTAGACCTTCGGTATTTCAACATTGAATCACTCTGACATTATTGAGCCGATTTTGACAAATATACACGATTCTGAAACGTTATTCGGTACCATTTTAGCTATGTGTCAATACACATTGAAAGAACGCGCTGAAATTGTAGCGCTTTACATTGAAAATATAAAATTTTTGCTTCGAACTTTGTGTCGAAAAATGATGATTTGGAGTTGCCTCCTCGTTCACCAGATTTAACAGCACCAGACTTTTTTCTGTGGAGATATTTAAAAAGTAAAGTTTATGTCAGTAAGCCGAACTCAAAGCTGACATACGAGCCGAAATAGGTCCTATAATGCCAGAATTGCTGGCCAATGTTATGCAGAATGCCCCAAAAAACAGCTACTTTTTGCGTATCGAATGGAGGTCGTAATCGACATTAAATTTAAAAACTGATTTGAAATAAATGGTAGATAATATCCTAAATAAATCTTGCTTATTTTTCGAAATCGGATAAAAAATGTCAAAGTTATTCAATGTTGAAATACCTAAGGTCTAGATGGCGCACCGCATATCTTAAATAATGAAAAAAGTGATACAGAACACCTAGAAATTGCTCTAAAATGTACTATCATTCTCGTCGTCATTTGACTGGTATTATCATTCGACTGAACCGTCACCTTCTTCAATTCAAATGACTCGTCACATGAGCCACACGACTCGACTTTCAGCACAGCAGCCTGTCTCTAGTTTGCAAGTAAATAAAATGTTATTTGTTATTTTAATTTCATTGAAGAAGTTTTGCAGAGATCAGAACAAGTGATAGTTAGAGAAGGGTGATATCCTGCATCTTGGATGCATCAAAACTATCCAACCAAACATCGCAATTTTTGACGGGTCTTCAAAGAAGTGTGTGTTTGCGCGTTGTCGTGATGGAAGACAAGACCTTTTTATATTATTAAACTCAGGCCCTTATTTGTTCAATTTCCTGGCGTAGTCTCTCTGTAGTCCCAATCCCACTCCACAGACACAGCATCACCTTTTCCGTAGTCAATCCTGGCTACTTGAACAGCGACAACCTTAGCTCTTGATCAGGGTAGAGCGATATTGTCTTTCGGCACGACATAAATTGTATTTCAGTATATTGTATTCAGTATTTTTAAATTCTGTTTGTCCGGGCTAATCTCGGATGGGACTTTCACAGTAAGATTCAGTAGTATTAGGAACGTTTTAGGCTACTTGTTCGCTCCGATCCAACTATCGAATCTGGCTATCGTATTCGACTATCGGATCGAACCGAAAGCTTGACCCGGTCATTGTAGGAACGCGAGTGGAAACTTTTTTTATCATTCCAATTGTAGACCTCAAAGTTCGGGAGCATTCTGATCGGACTAGTAAGATCGAAAACTTGAACCGATAATCGAAGAATCGAATCGACGAGCCTGATAGAGTGAAAACATTTTTTATCGTTCTAATTGTAGGCATCAAAGAGCTCTAGATAAATATCTAAGTTTTCCTAAGAGAATCGTGATCGTACTATAGGCACCCGTTTCTTTTTGGTCAGATTTTCGTGCATAGCGTTACCTGCAATGGGATCAATATTTACTTAGGGATTTAAATAAAGTTATTGAGGACTTCAATTGGAATGATAAAATAAGTTTTCACCCGATCAGAAATATACTTTTTCCGATTAGGTTTTCGAAATACAGAGCTAACTCCAATTTTTGATGGACACTGCTCCGGCTATAAAGGATTTTCATTGATTTTACTACATAAATTTCCTTTCTCTCTTAACCGCCTAAGTCATGGTCATATCGACATTAATAATTGTTGCAATATACCGGGGTAACAAATTCCACGATTTCTTCAATTATTTTAGGATCCGCCAACAAACTATACGCACATAATTTAGTTTTTGAGAAAACTATTTCAATTGTTGCTGCCCGCTTGACGTCTAGTGCGCAGGCGGTTTTAACTTTTTGTGTTTAAATTTATTTTCGGGGCCCCCTCTAACTTGGGGCCCAGGGCAATTCGTCCCAGTTGCTCCCCCATTGTGGTGGGCCTGGGTATTATAAAACCAGTACATGGCCTAGACATTCATGGCCTCGGTTGCAGGTCCTATCTGGTTCCACAAACTGCGCATCAGAGTATTCAAGTGAAGACTTCAATTGAGCTTGGCATCTAGCGCCACTCCTAGGTATTTTTCTTGTTCTGCCAGAGAGGGTTAGTTCTGTCAGTCAGTATATGGAACAAAAATGTTTTTTGTCGGGTTTGACATTTGCCCTACGCTGAAGCACCAACTAGAAACCAAATCAAGTGCCTGCGCAGACGGTTTGATATGGTATTTTGTGTTTTACCTGTTACCACGACGACAACATCATCTGCGTAACCTTTGGCGAACAATTTTGGGACATTGAATAGCTCTAGGAGTTCATCTGCATACAACAAGATACCATAGAAGATAAGACTTCGACCTGCGGGGACATGCTTTTGCTATAGTACCTTCCAGACACCCACCAAGATCAGAGACCATTAGTTTGTGAGTTCTCTGTATTGAGTCGATCCAGAAACGATCTGTCTACTTACATTTACTCCCCTATTCTAAATTGTGACCAGTCACAAATCACAAGCTTTTGAGACTCGTGCTTGTCATTGAGAGTTTGAGACTATTTTTGTGACTGTCAGATGTTTTTATATTCTAACCACTAAAAATCTTAAATAATTCACCTCGAATGGTGAATTTGTAGTCGTGTAACGAAATAAAACAAAGTCGGTGGCTGTGTATCGAGTCTGCGAGAAATTTTGAAAAAATGCTAGAATTCTTGTGACCTCCTAGTTGTCACAATTTTGATATCCAATGGAACTGATTGCAGATTTTTAACATCGTGACTGCAAAGTTAGAATAACAAATTGTCTCAAGTTGAAAGTCACAAAACTTTTGGGACTACGTTGTGACTTGTGACTGCGTTTAGAGTAAGGTTATTAGTTTTTAGATTTTCCAAATATATTTAAATTTTGAATTTTCAGAACTCACACATCCGGAACGTGTTTAGAGCGAAAGGTATTCATAAGACGTTAGATATCAAATTTGATTGAGGTGATACAATCAACGATCCGGTAGAAGTAAATGTATTATAGTGCTATGAACTACAAGCAGGGGACTCTCTCTATCAATAACCCTGTAGGTAATCAGAGTGCAATGCATTCTTCGATTTTACTAGATGTTAAAGGAAATGCCGCCTAAACAAGAGCGCACTTTTTGTATGCCAACTGCAAGCGATCCTTAACTGATTAATAGCGCAGGCACTCGTCCAGCATCCCGGCAAATTCCCCGTTTCCAACTACTTCAGGAGAAATATTAAATCTCGCTTTTGAGTATTAAAAAATATTGCTCTTGACATTTTTATGGTAAAGGTTAGTTTTATTTGCTTGTGCCTCACTTGTTACATGCGTGTTAAATTTTTCATGCTTTAATTTCAGTTTTTGTTTTATATGTTCCTTGACTTCCCTGTTTGTTGTCATGTTGTGTGCCATGGTCGTCCGTAGGGCTGCCCGTCGTCGTCGTCCCGCTGGGGTATTATACGAAGAAGAAGTCATTGATGTTAAGGGATTGGGACTTGTTTGGCTGGTGTGGCTTGGCGCACAGCCGTCGTGGATCTCCTGCGACTCTGTTGGACCGCACATGGTAGTATCGCGCCCTGGGTATGGCGAATGAAGCTCTCCCCGGCAAAGCGAGCTCAACAGCGATAAGATTTATGATCAGATTGATTCCCGAGACCTCCCTTGGGTTAATTCAATTTACACACGCGCGGAAATTAAGTCGCGCCGTTGAAAATTCTCTCGGCTTCGGGGATCTTGCAAAAAGGAAAAATTTAAGGTGGATGTTTGCTGAAATCGCGTATTAGCCATGACATTGTCTGGAAGTGTTTACAGTCCTGTGTTCTTTTGCTTTACTTTATGTTTATCGATAAGCCGCTGTTGTGACAGACGTAACGGCAGTAAATTTACGTTTTTTTTAGCATTGCCGTCGATGGCAAAGGGCACCTGATTTACTTATTTAGAGTTCGTTTTGAGAACGGCGTGCAGACAGGATAAATGGCGATTTTAAGGCCTCTTTAAAGGACAATTTCATGGCTTTATGTGCGTATATGTTAGTTAGGCTAGGGCCTTACGATATACTATTTAAAAGAAAGATAAAGGCAAACAATTAAAACTAAGAATTGAATTGAAAATCCCTGAT
Source organism: Thereva unica (assembly GCA_949987705.1). Classification (NCBI taxonomy): domain Eukaryota; kingdom Metazoa; phylum Arthropoda; class Insecta; order Diptera; family Therevidae; genus Thereva; species Thereva unica. The sequence continues at coordinate 19,586,210 of OX465285.1, read as the reverse complement.
CTATACCAAACGTCAAATTGAAATCAAGTCTATTAAAAACCTTGAACACCCCCGGAAACTGCAATATTATCCAACTATGTACCAACACTTTACTTTTATCTATTCTAATATTTATTCAAACTAAACTAGTTTTATTCTAGCCACACAAATTTAAATTGCTAAAACGCCAATCCGCAATGAACATTCGCAGATAATTTAGATGAGCAGCAAGCAGCGTGGTCTTTGTTTGTGCACCAACTGTTTCCACCACACCACACATGGTGACCTGTTGAATAACCCTTTTTCTGGTTTCCTTTAGAGCTGCTAATTGTCTGCAATTATTCGCAATTTATGATACGACTGCACGTTTTAATTACGCAACTTAATTACTGCATCACGTTTTTGCCTGCAGCCCCATAGTTTTGCCGCAATATGGAAATACAAGGCAGTCAGTCATTTGTCGGTCGTTCTTTAATTCCTCCGATGGTGATAATGCATGAAATTAGACCAACGTCGACTTTTTTTGTTTGTTTTACTTTGATAAGTTTGTGGAAGTTGAGACTTACATAATTTTTGAGAGGGGGGAAACATTTGTAGACCAATATTTTTAGTCTTTAGAGAAACATATGCGGCAATGTTTCATCCAAAAGTTTAGTTTTTTTTCATGGCATAAAATTAAAAACTTATTAATCCAGCGAGCGAGCTGGAATTATTTAATTTTAAGAAATTAATATGCCCTGAACTAGAGGTACATACTTCAAGACTAAATACTTGATACATGTACCTCTAACAAATGCCGATTGGAGTTTTTCCAGTGGGGATATATTTATTTTAGGGTCACAAATACACTTTATTTAATAATATTATTCTTATTCGTTTGATACTTAATTTTTCCATGTAATTGAAAAGTAGCAGAGTAGTTCTGAAATGACAACACAGAAGAGCGCATTAACAACATAGCGCTTTTCTTCTATTGGAAAGAAATAGGGCTTCTCCCCCAGGATAGTGCGATGGATCCACAAAGCGATCGTCCGCCTAATACTCCTACACGGGGTCTTAATATGGTGGCCGACCTTAAGTAAGTCCAGCGTGCTAAACAAACTACAGAAAGTACAAAGATGTGCGGAGTTATGCATAACAGGAGCACTTCGCTCCACACCTACAGATGCCCTAAATGTTATGCTATACCTCCCTCCTTTAAATCTTTTGGTAAAGGAAAGAGCACACATCGCAGCCCTTAGGATAAAAGAATCTGGTTTTTGGACCGGAATCAGAGGAGGGCACACGAAGGTGTTGAACTCTGTTACTATCCCCATAAAACCCGATTTCTGCTTACCCGAAATTACTACGGAGGAGCTATGGAGTGCACATCCCTTCACGCCTTGAATGGAGAAATAGACAATTCAGTTTTCAGGGTGTCATAATCTTCTTTACTGATGGCTCTAAGCTCAAGGGTCGGGTGGGAGGAGGAGTATTTTCCCCAGAGCTTGGGATTGAAGTCTCCTTCCGACTACCCAATCACTGCAGTGTATACCAAGCGGAGGTTCTAGCCATACAAGAGGCTGTTCTGCAAATCAACGAGCAAGGTGATAGGAATCGGACTGTCTACATCTTCTCAGATAATCAGGCGGCTCCGAAAGCCCTGTGCTCTTGCACAGACAGCTCTAGAACAACCTCTAAATGTCGCAGATCTCTAAACGAGATGGCTCAGCAGTTTAGGACTTTCCTTGTATGGGTGCCCTGTCATCAAAATATAGAGGGAAACTGTAAAGCTGACGAACTGGCTGGAAAGGCACGACCGCCACTCTCCATCCTGGAAAGGAAAGGGTTGGTATGCCTAGGGCTACCTTTAAACTCCGATGCAAATAGCACACAAAGCAACTGACAGAGAAGCATTGGAGAGATCTTAACAAAGGGGCCTCGGTAGTCTAGAGGTAAGGCGCCTGACTGCTATTCCCAGAGGTCCCGGGTTCGAATCCCGGCGGCGCCACGGTCCTTCGCCTTTCCCACCTAACTTTCCTTCTTTCTTCTTCCCTCTTTACATCCCTGATTCCCCTGTCATAGCCTTCCCTAGTCCTTCGCCGCTCCACCAAGCGCATGCCATCGGTTGGTTGATGAGATTCAACTCGTTTCAGGAGGCATAACACTCCAGCGAGTTGTTCTCGACGCCCCGATGTCAGAGTCGCGAAAATGGTTGTGAGTAGGTGGAATAAAAAAATATCGAGGCTAGGTTGTGACAGTTACTTCCTTCTCTTCTCTCTATCTTCCGGCTAGAGCTGCTGCTCGACATTGAATACGAAACAATAGATTGTCGGCAGTACAAAGGGACTTTCCCTAAGCCTCTAGTCTGTCACATAAAAAAAAAAATGCACCTTGGTCAAAATGATTTGGCCCTCCTACGATCACAGGTGGATCACTTCACTCCTGAGCCTGGGTAGACGAGATCTCTCAGTTACAGTGGAAGTGCTGACCGGACACTCTGATAGGGACGCATGCGCCCGCTTAGATCTCGAGACCTACGATTTCTGCAGAAGCTGTAAGAATCTGGATGAGGAGGAAAGTGTAAAATATCTTCTCTGTCACTGCCCAGCCCTAAGCAGAAGAAGACTTACCACTTTTCGTGAATCCTTCCTAAGCACGCTTGCGGAAATCTCGAAGTTTGGGATCCCGCAACTAAGAAGATTCATTACGTCCTCGAGGTGGTTTAGCGAAGAAACGACACTTTAAGATCAGGTTAAAGTGGGATCATTATGGCATCGCAATGGGCCTATCCCTTTGGCCTAAGTGTTTGGCTGTGCACCAGTAGCTCAGCCATATCTAATCTAGCCTACCACTAATAATGTTATTTGAACTCTCTCAGGATTACAGTTCTGATACTAGCTAATTCTTAACGTATTGTTTATTCTTAAGAAGTCAGTGTATTCCGTCTATCTATCATAGCGGGAACTTGATCGTGTAGACCAGGGGTGGCCAACCCAATTGGTATCGCAGGCCACTTTGTAATTGCATTATGATTCCGCGGGCGGGGGAGATTTAAATTTACTTAAATCGAATTAGGCAGATAGTTCCAAAGTTGTGCTGCGAAGGCAAAGAAAGAACGTGCAGAAACGCGGAATTATTAAATTATTATTTCTGAGGAATTGCGAAAGCTGCACAAATCGGTTTGCGCTGCTGTAAGATACCGTAAAACAGTCGAAGAAGCCTATACTCATGATAGTCACTAAAGTCTCGATTACATATGGTCAAAATGGCATATACATATACAATCGTTAAAAGCTACTTCAAGTTTATGGGTGCATGAAGAATTGAGACTGGGAGAGATGGAAAGGCCATTAGAAGTGGTAGTAGTAAGACTTCCCAGTAGGAATTCTAGGAAGGCCTTACCGATGGAGCACTGAAATAAGTACTCATCTGGTAAGGGGTACTCCTTATTTTCTTGGTGCTAGATGAGCCCTTACAAATCCCATTACAAGAGAAGGCAGATGGTAAGGTGTAGTCCAGAATTATACCCAAACAAGTGAGAATCTGCCCGATGACTCAAGGGAGCTTTCCTGGAGTTTTCATAAATTTTATAGAAAAAAAGAAAACGGGCAATTATATTCGTCGACATAAAATGCGACATTAGCATACTCAAAAGCCCGGCTCTCATTCGATACGGAGGACAAGCAGCTTTGGAGAAGTGGAGAATTTAGTTGGGGGACTGCTTAGGTAAAGCCACTCTCGGGCTTGGAAAAAAAGGCATTTGTAAAAGATGAACAATATAAAAGCATTTCGATACCGGATCACATATCCACAGGCGCCCATGAATATTTCTTTTTGCCATGTTCCATTTGCTGCCTTACAGATAAGCAGTTCTATAAGTACTCTAAGGTAAGTACTAAAGTAAGGCCTTACCTCCTATGACATCGTGTGTAAAAATAAGCACTTATGTAAGGGGTGTGGTAAGACCAAGATTTTAGCCCTACCCAAAACAACCAGTAAGTGCTGATTTCAGTACTTCTGTAAGCTTACCGGTCCTACTGGGTTTAAGCAAATTCATACGCACAGCCCTTTTCAACAAGCCACAATGATAACGAAGCTGAGACAGTACCACCCCAAGATTTCTTGCTTTTTTAACGCAAACAAGAGGAACCGACTTTAACGGGTAGAAATGTCAGGACGAACAGTAGCAGAGTGAGATTTTGAAGGATTTAGCTGCAGCAAGTTTAATGTCAACCAGTAGGGTACATAACGAAAGTCAACAGCAATCTTTTTCACACACATACATATGTATTTATCTCTTGGCGCAGGGAAATAAAGCTGCCCATCGTCTGCATACATATGAATCTTAGAATATCGTTAGTAGAAATACTGAATAAAAGTGGCCTAAGAATGGGGCCTTGGGGGACTCTAGCGTGGACTAGGGCAGTTGAGCGAACTTAAGCCACCTAGTTTAACCGTTTGAGAGGGATTAGATAAAAAAAAAACTTTGCAAAAGCTTAAGGCCCTAATACACTCAGCGACGAAGTCCAACATGAAATTCAGCTCCAACAACAAAATATTAAGGGAAGCTTAAAAAAAAATACAGTCACAAAATTAAACTAACCCAATCTCAAAAACCTCCTAACACAGTCAAAATTACCTGTTGTGCACTGCTTGCAGTGCACAACACGGCCGCCGGAGGGGAAATCTTTGCACAATAAAGGGGTTCGGCTGCATTCGTATGTCTTGTTGGGCTTTACTTTATGAGTGCGTGCCCGAGGTAAATTTTCTGGCGACTTTCAAGAAATCTCTTCTGCGGTGTCGCCGGCTAGAAATTGAAGCCAGTGTTAGATAATTATGAATGGAAATTGAATTAATGTCGCAGTAATGCACTCTACGAACTTGTTCCTGTCGTGGGATATGAGAATAGATCTTTTTTGTTTGATATTTAAATTTTTCATTCATGTGAAATTTTGATATCGCTGCTTTTGCTGATTTGAAATTTAGCAAGTGCGGCTAATAAACAATAAAAAATCGAAATAAATGAATTCTAATAAAATATATTTGTAAAATTTTTATTTGGGAAGACATAAAATATGTACAAAAATTAAAATTTATGGTAAAATATTTACAACAATTTGAAAGTTTTATTAAAAAGTTTAAAATTTGATGGAAGATTTTTATTTATTTTTTGGTATTTACATACAAAAATAATAAAAACCATAAAAAATGAATTTACGCAAAATTTATTTACACTCATGTTGTAAAATACCTGTGCAAGGGATACACCTTTTTTGCGAATCTAGTTCCGGGAAGTTGTTACGGCTAAAAAGACAATAACGAAAAACAAGGATGTCATAAAACTTAATTATTACATGAAGGTAGTATTTGCCATTAAAATATTTTCTTGGGTTTTTCATAAAGCCAAGGTAATAAACACCGATTGATCACTACCTGACCACCGGGCAAGAATCCCTAAATTCTCAAATCAAGGAAATCACCATCAAGCAAGTCATTAAAATTCTTGCCAAACAAACCGATTTTTCCTCAGATTTTATTTTTTCCCGAAAATACGATCACCATCCATACCTGCAACAAAAAAGGTTTGAAATTTCCCCTGCAAAAACCGAAGCAGAAGCTCTCACTTATACAAACGCATCTCGTGTAAGATTACGCAAATGCTTTATACAGAATACAACTAGCGCAGAGATTTGCTTGGAGCGGAAATTTGATGTATTAAAACTGAAGAATTTTAGGGAATTTTCGTTCTTAAATTTTGTGGACAATTTTTAAAACATAATTTACTCATGAAAGAAGGCTAAAATTCAAAAATTTTCCACCATGAATAGCTAGATAATCGATTTAAGTTTATCGTACATTAAAAAAATTTTAAAATTTTTCCACCTAAATAGGAGTATTTTCCGGGCGCAGGTACGGAACTTTGAACCATTATAACTAATATACTAATAAAAAATATTAAAATTTTCCACCATGAATAGCTAGATTTATGTTTTCTTAAAAATACCTAATTTAAATTATTTCATTTGGTTGGATAGTTTTCTTAATATTCGCGGGCGCGCGATACCCTATAATTGCTCGATTGAGTGTATTAGGCCCTTAAGAGCAGAAAAACAAAATACATATGCTTATGAAGCAAGTTTTCGCAAACGGCTGGGATGTTTACGAAAGCCAGATTGCCATATTTATATTTAAAGTTTGAGACGCTCAAAATACGCCATTATTTGAGTACCCATCAGCTTTTCAAGGAGCTTTGCCAAAAATGAAGAACTATTGTGACGTGCAGATAACGAAATCAAGCAAAGCGAATGGAATTGCAATGACCACACCTTGCGAGGTGCAAACGAGAATCTAGCCAAACAGGCGCTTGACTGGAATTCGGAAGGTACCGTCGAGTTGGAAGAGCTAGAACAACGTGGAGGAGAACCTATCCAAAAGAGGCCACAACAAGGAGGGAAACTTTTTTCGTAATATGTTACATGTGGAATTGAAGGAGCAGAAGAAAAAGAATTCTGCGCTCATAACACACTAGCTCGCTGTTGACCAAAGAAGTGTATGCTTGCTTGTAAATAAGCTTGTTTTCTGTGCTACTTCGACACTCAATTTTGTTGCGGATACGGTCTTTATTTTGAATTGTTACAATGACAAGAAATTGCTTGGATTTTTAACCATCAGCCCGATCACTCGGTGCACCCCACAGAGCTTTTCACATTTTGGAACATTCTAGTACAAAATATTTTGTTAAATCTTGTTTTTCGATTTTTTTTACCTAAAAACCTTATACTGGCGCTTTCAAAGAATCATAATCACAGACCCTTCAAGTATTCAACAAAAATTATAATGAAACATTTTCCTTATACCCTTTAAGAAGAACATCTACTCATTTTTACTATATCCAGACTTTATTATTTAACTTCTATTAAAGCTAGAGATGTGCCAAAGCGATATTTGATCCACCTTTCTAGTAACCAAAGTACGAATGGGGAGGCAGACAACAGGCGCCAAACTAAGTGACACTTCCTAAACTCGTTCAGCAGTGCGGCATATTATCATCATCTCAAGAAAGTCTTGACTTGAAGAAAGAAAAAAACCTTTTCTCCCACTTTTTTCTTCTACATGCAATAAGCTTAATTAATCCTGTTCGAGTATCCTTTTGGAATTCTGTGTTTTGCTTTGTAATTTTAGAGTTTGTAAAAATGCAGTATTTTAATATATTGTGAAATCGATCGATCTATGGCCAAGAAGATGGGATCTAATTTACAATCGGTCTTAGAGCTGTTGAGTGTGCTAGTGAAATAAATATTTTTTTCTTAAATCAAGTTTAAAAAAAAACCCGGAAAATCTAAATAAATTACCACCACCCTTTTTCTGTCTGTCTTGCCCATAAAAGCTAATTAGGCCATTTTTCAATTAGTAACACCCCCCGAAGGCGGAAAACTTCCACACATTTCGTTCAATTTGCTACGATTACTGTCGTCTGGCTGATATTGAGCGATAAAAACCACTCCAGGCGTTAATTTGATCCCCGGGGACAAAATAATGTCGAATATCTCTGATATAGCGCGGCGCTAGAATAGAAGGGGTGTGTACGGCTCGGCTCTATGGGTTTTATAAAGCGTTTCATCTGATAACAGCTTATGATATGATTGAATTTATTATCATCATGTCAAGTAGAGAAACTAAAGGGGAGACAAAACGAACGAACGAACGAAAGACGGGGAACGAACGTAGCAAGCCCATCGCAAAATCGGGTTATCGTGTCCCTCGGGGAAATAAACATCACGAATTAAGAGGAGCATATGATAAAGTTGATATAAAAAGTTAGGGATGAAGCTGAGGAATTGGTACAGCACAAAAAAAATGAATAAAATACGTAAATTCCAAAATTGAATTTAAAAGAACACGAATGAACGAATTACATTTGACGGGATGCGTTTCTATAAGCAACCGGTCTACTACTACTACTACTATATCTACTACATTCACCCCTCTCCAGCCCCATTTCTACCCCAGTTTTTCAGATCCCTTTTTTTTCTGGGCTCACCTTTTGGCTTATTCATTTAATTAAAATAATGACATCGACACGTGTTATTGGACTTAGGAGTAACCTTCAGCAAAGGAGCTTCTTCGTTCATCCCCCATTGTACCTTCTTCCCTCTTTGCAATTATCGCTACTCGACCTGCTTTCAGCGCGCATCAGAAAGAGGGACTTTTATATACTTACAGCAGGAGTAATCGAGGCGATGGCAAGAAAAAATTCTAAAACTGAATGGTAAACAATGAGCTCAGTCAAAGGGAAGGAACTTCAAATTAAGTTGTTATGGAAACCCCCTTTCAGGTGTAATTCCTGCCTGTAGAGGAGATATAAAATTGATTTTAACATTTTCATATACCACAAACCAGTTACGAGTTTGTTTAACATTTAATAATGAACTCTTGGATTTTTGGTTTGTTTAAAAATAGTAGGCTAAGGAGTCTTTATTAGGTAATCTGATTTTGTGATGTTCACGTTAATATTAGGAAATATACTTTGCTTAGCTTTATAAATTATCCTTTCTGTAGATCTCCTCCAAAATTCTGAAATATTGTTCACAACGAATATAGCATTTTCTTTCCAACATTAGGTTTACAATAGGGTGTGTTCGATAACTGCTCCAGCCTCAACAGAAAAACAAGTTGGGATGTGGGTTTGACCCCGTCGCGTCGGTCCACACGATCAGCTTCCCATTATGCAAAACTAATCAACGTAAAGGACTTGTCAGACTTGACCAAAAAGAACAATTTTACGGTACCTACTGGAAATTTCGGGATGAGCCGCAATTTCCTAAAACTGTAGGACGTAGCAAACAGTACCCCGTCAAAAAAGTGCTGATCCAAGGCTTGAATAATTCGTGATGTTTGTAAAGAGTGATGTTTTGTTGGAAAGCTATCGCTATGCAGAATCCAAAAAAGATCACTTCATTATTAGCAAGATCACTTCATTCAGATATTAGCAAAATTTATCAATTTCAGGTCTTGCTGACACTTAGCCGAAGTGTTTTCATTTAAAAAAAGGCCCGACCAAATATTATGAAATTTTTTCAGAGCATTTTCTCGTCAATATTCTTCTTTCGGCACCTCGATATAGACGATATCGTTTTTGATTCGGGCGGTATCGTACAGGTACAAAAATCACGAACGGCGTTTAAACAAGAAAATGATTCGACCGAATTTTATGAAAATCTTCGCAGATCATATTATCGTTAATGCTCTTCGAACTACACCTTAAGTAAATCGATATCTTTTGTGGTTTGCGCGATATCGTGCAGGTACAAAAATCACTTATGTCGTTTAAACCAAAAAAACGACTCAACCAAATTTTATAAAAATCTTTTCAGATCCGTTAATACGCTTCGAATGACACCTCAACGAAGTCGTTATCTTTTTTGGTTCGCGCGATATCGTCCAGGATAAAATGACCACACATGTACACACGGGGGTCTCGGTAGTCTAGGGGTAAGGCGCCTGACTACTATCCCAGAGGTCCCGGGTTCGAATCCCGGCCAGCCCTACGGTCCCTCGCCTTTTCCACTTTCCCACCCATATAACTTTCCTTCTTTCTTCTCCCCTCTTTACATTCCTGATTCCTCCTGTCATAGCCTTCGCTAGTCCTTCCCCGCTCCACCAAGCGCATGTCATCGAGTGAAATTACACGGCCATTCACTTGGGACTCACGTCAAACCTGTCTGTGTATAATTTGAGTATTACACGGTGCATTTAAATTTCTGCCTCTTTTCCGTGTAACAATTCTATTGTCTATGTGGGTCTTTCTCTACTAAATGGAAAATGGTCCAAACAAATCTGTCCTCAAACTTTTTTTGTGTAGAACAAAATAAAAGTTATTTAAAATGCCTACAATGCTCAAAATGGCCCTCAAAAACATATTAATAATGAAAAACAGACTCAGAAAGTCAGTTTTTTCAACAAAACCTATGTTTTTTCATTATTAGTGCATTTTTGAGCGCCATTATGAGAATTGAAAACATATTTTTATTATTTGTACGTGATAGTACAACATTTGAAGAAAATTTTGCGACCTTGAACGTTGCTCTAATACAATCCATGGACCAAGAGGAACATTTTTACAAAAACGCATTTCTTTACAAAAAGTGAAATTTCAAGGAAACTGGTCAATATTTCGCAACAAAAATAACACGAGTTTTTCAGCTAGCATAAAGCAATATTGTACCAAATAACAAATACATATGTAAGTGGCGTTAAACAAAAGTTATTAACAAATTAAAAAAACGTGATTTTCGACAGTTTTTCCAATTTTTCTGTATGTTTTGTGCCCTAACCTATAACTCAATTTACATCAATCGAAAGATAATTTGAATAGCTACAACTTTATAATTTGATTTTTTTTTATCCGAGGTCACGTTTTTCTTTTATTCGCTAAAAAGCGTTTTTGTATACTTTCCGGGATTTTTAGGTTAGGTTCGCCATTCCAAATTCAAAAAAAGACGCTATCTTTTTTAAAAAAATTTTTCCTATATGACCATATTTTTTGTTTCCTGTTGGCAATTAACGCAAAACCTACATGGGGCTATTTTAGATTGATTGGACTACCTGTGTAAATTTTTGACAGGGGAATGACGACAGGGGAATGATTTTCTTGTTCAAATATGATCATATTTCTAAAACTACCAAATATGTTTTCAATCTTTTTTTGTAGTTGTAACAATACATAATGCTTACAAAAGATATATAAAAGTTATTTACTTATTTCAAAGAATAGCGAATTGACCACTTACCAGGGGAATGATATTCCAAGTACCCTTGTCCCGTACAGCTACAGTAACACCGCTTCTGCCACTGACAAAAATAACAGTGGCCGGCTTTTTTTAGCATATACACAATTTTCATGTCGGGGAAGTCCCGTTTAACGTAAAAAAGAGTTGCCACTTCACTTTGAATAGATTTAGCTCCAATTTTTATTTACGACAGGGGAATGATTTCAAAACTTAGAGACAACATTTAGGTGCCATTTTTTCCTAACTAAAATACAACCTGACTGCAATTTAAGCACTATTAGTATAAATAAGTTTTTCTAGTTTTTATCATGCCTATGTTAATATCCTCACTCTAATAATTATATTTAAAAAATTATTTTAACCTGCAATATTGGGTTTGGGACACGCCAGGGTAATGATTTTTCGAGGAGTTGGAGGGCAAAAGTAATACAATTATGAAATAATACAATTAATATGATATTCATTAAGAACAGTCAAAATTATATTATTTGGAACAAATTTTATTTAAAAATAAAATATGTAAGGCATTAAAAATACTGAGGACAGCGATTTTCCATTTAGTAGAGAAAGACCCATGTGGTTGTGCACAAAACAACAAAAATTCTTATAATTATCGCAGTCCCAGTGAAAAAAGTTATGCTTGTGTTAGTGTAATTTGCTGTGAGACCGAAATTTTTCTTGGATTCACAAGTGAGACCAACACATGCACTTCCCTGCGCCCCTTGTCTAAAAAACCGGTTTATTGGAAGTGATTGGAAAGTGAGTCTGGGAAAGTGATAGGTCGTGTAATTTGGCTCATCGGTTGGCTGATGAGATTCAACTCGTTTCAGGAGGCATAATACTCTAGCGAGTTGTTTCTCAAATGCCCCGATGCCAGAGTCGCGAAATGGTTGGAAGTAGATGGAGTAAAATATCGCGGCTAGGTTGTGGCAGCTCCTTCCTACTTCTCTCTCTTTCTACTTTCTATCTTCCGGCTAGAGCTGCTGCTCGACATTCTATAAGAAAAAAATAGATTGTCGAGCAGTACAAAGGGGGCTTTCCCTAAGCCTTTAGTCTATCACATAAAAAAAACACACACACACACTCATGCATACTTCTTCTCAAATTTTGATTAAAATGCTATTGGGATCTTGAAAAATGAAAATGCGTTGAAAATTTCGATTTCGATTTTCGGACCGATTACAATAACTTCCCTCTAAACTGGGAAGTTAATAAGCAATTTGCGTTCATTGAGACTTTGGATTGAGAACTTTTTCTACTCCACTAAATTTGTTGGAGCAGGCAAAACAAGCAAAATTCGCTTTCTTCTTTGACAGTTGTCGAATAAAAAAGTCGGTTAAAAACAGGAAAAATCGGAAAATTAATTTCTGAATGATTAAAGTTCGATTGTGTTTCAACTTCCATCAATTATTGCAATCATTCCATCTTGTCAACATCACGTATGCCCTATATTTCATAATTTTTTATCAGATTCGAATGAACAATTGCCCATCAACGATTAGAGTTAATTTCCATCGCTGATTTCTGACTGGGGTAAAACTTGAAACACACCTATCGATTCGCACTTTACGAAATGTCAAGTCACGTCATCTACCGACAACTGCACGACAATTTTGCTGCCGATTCGCTTTTAAACGTCAACGTTAAGTGAATTTTGTGGAAAAATTAAATAGAGTATTTTTTTTTATTCTGGATTGCTAATTTAAATTAATATTTGGTAATGGTTAATTTAATAATAAAAAGTTAGCAATGATGGCATTAGTTTTGAATGAGGAAGTAGAAAATTTAAATTTAGCAACATTTTCACTCTCCCTCTTAATGATAATAGAGTAAACCCTTCTAATGCAGAAGGCGCACTTCTCAGCTGGGCCAAGAAAATTCACCAGCGCAGCGCTGTGATGAGGCTCAACTAAAGCATGCAAACCTCTCTAAATTACGCACGTCTACTTAGAAAACCTGAGTCATCCCTTCCATTGAAGAGCTAGCTGATGAGCGAATACAACATCGGCCACCTCACGACATCACGTATTCGCATGATTGAAGAACTAATGCGTCTTCCCAAGGAAAATGACTCAGTGAGAATCGAACGAACCTTCGTTGAACCGATTAAATTTTTCCAACGTGCGAAGAGTATTGAGACATATTCAAGTAATGGTCTGACTAGAGAAATATATAGATGTTTAATGATCATGGTACAATTTGATGTCGTCAACGTAAATCAAGATTCTACACAGTAACGGAAAAATGTCATCAATTGAAAGAATAAAGAGGAGAGGACTAACGTGACTGCCTTGAGGGACACCGCATGACGCTTCTCTGATTGTAGATTTGGATCCACGGAAAGGTACTGTCAGATAAGTAAGACTCGAACCATACTAGGGCTTGCGGAAAATTTAACTTTCTTCTTGCAAATAGGTGCGGTTGCAGAGTAAATGATAGATACAAAAAGTTTCGGTATAGCGGACAGCTTCGCTACTGGTCTATAAATCGAAATTTCGTTCTAGCTATCAATCTTGCGTATAGGAATTATGTACGAGTTCCTCTAACTAGTAGGGAAGTGCCCATTATTCAGAGATTTTTAGACTTCCGCCCCCTTACATTCTGGTAGTAGAGGGAGAGTGATTCAAGTTTTTTTTACATTTGTGGAGCTCTCAAGTGAAGGCGTTTGCATTCCAGCAGTAACAGGTGGTGCAGATAAAACAAAAGAAGCCCTTCCATATCAATTCGAAAAAATCCAGTCAAATGTGTATAATAGTAGCCTCAGAAACAAGTGCAGACGCTGGTGTGCGTCCTTGTAGTAGTTTCTGTGGGTGATCTGACGAGACCAAGCTTATACAAAGGTTTGGACCAGGATTCGGATTCCGCGATGATTCTGTTGGAGGACTATACCCAATGAACATTACATACATAGGTCGACTTGTTGATCGAGTGTCGATGTCATCGACCGAACGGAAGAAGGAACTGCTTGAAAACTACGATGACTTTGCGACAGACACCAAGCATTTAAAGAAAAAGTTCAATGGTAGACATATTCGCGACACCAATTTGTAAATATTGCATGTTGTTTTCGCCCAAACCCAGAGATCATTAAGTTAGTTGAGAGATTTTCACGAGCAGTGCAAAAACATATATGGAAATCCACTTCCATAAGGCTGCACTAGAAGCTGCTAGATTATTTCTTTAAAATATAAAATCGATTACTTCCTACATCACCTTTGCTGGTTCCACGATTTAGCTCTGCGAAGTAAACATTATGATGAAGGGATTCCCTAGGTTTTAGTCAATGTGGTTTTTGAAGGAAATCGGTTGATATCCAAAATGAAACTAACAACATTTGTAATTATGTGCTTAGTAACGCGAATATTATTGGAAAGTAAAAAAAAGCAGAGGCCTTAGTATATTTACAGTTGAGACCACTGATATTTCTGGAACTGAACAATCATCAATTTCCTCCTGGAATCACAAAATATATCTATTATTAAATTTTTCGGGAACCAAGGCTTCGCAGTATATTAAGCTCATTTTGCAACTGCTCAAAAGCCACCGCTTGATAGCGAAAAAGTCACCACAGATGAAATTATAGGAGATGCTATCGTCATTGCGAAAATGTCGCACTGAAGAAGGAAATAACATCAGTGCCCCGTGTCGCTTGAAGACAACTTCATCGAAACAATCACCCTGCAGAAAGCCTTTCACAATTATAGAAGAGATCTTTAACAATACCATACTTAGACACTCAACTGTTGCTTTTTTTAAAGAACGCTTTGCTGGATAAAGCACTTCATAATTCGCATTGTTTAAATTACACCCGGCGCAAATGCAAGCCATATCAGTGGAAAACGATAGAGAAGTTTGTGGAGCCTTCGCTCAATTTTATGATCTAAAATAGGTGAAATGTGACAAAAGCAACAGCAACACAGCAAACAACACCAGATAGGAAAAATCAAACCTTTTTGGACCAACTTGTCACAATCATAAAACCAAAAATCAAATTCACCACACATGGTCAGTCTTGCCTTGTTTGATCACATTAATGCTTGGAGTGTATGGACCCCTACTGAAGAATATTTTGACGTGTCAGTCCTGGCCTCTTGCAACTGTTCTTTTCACCGGTCGCGATTCTGAGCCAATGTCATTCAGTCTGACGTCCTTAACCTATGGGTGTCCTGGTCTACGCCACTCTTCCAGCGGAAGTTGAGTCTCCCGCGCTGTTGCACCCCATAGATCTTACCTCATCTTTCCAGCGTGTATGTGCCTGTTTAGACGGTTCGCTTCCAGGAGCGTTCCTCACGAATTTTGGGGATGAAGGGGGAAGTGGGAATGAAGAGAGGTACCACCCCACTTCTCCCTTCATCCTCCAAGTTCGTGAGGAACGTTCCTGAGAGCGAAGCGTCTAAACAGGCACTATATATACTCATGTTAAAGTCAAACTTTCAGTATCACAGAAAATAATTCCTTATATGAACAAAACTCCAACTACATAAGAACAACCCGCAACTAGTTCTAAACACGTCTTTTAATTTTTTACTTCTTGATTCACTTTTTCTCAATAATGGCATCGCAAAAAAATTGGGTCGTATTTATTTTCAGAACAATTTTTTTTTAATTACTAAACACACGCAAGAAATCATTCCTCGTGTGGCAAGGTGAGGTAAAGGTAACTTAGTTAAGTCCTCGAAATGAAAAATTCAGTAGCCGTGAATGTACACCCTGCTGAGGACTGGATGGGTCCCTTTTATTATTCAAACCCAGTTGCTGCTGCATAAGGAGCAGCCCTTGGCATGTTTTGTGTGGTCAACGGCAGACAGCTTTAAGGTCCATCGACTCAATTATTGGAAGATAATCCTTGTGGAAAGTTAAGTGGTCAGAGGGATCACGGGCTTACATCGGGCTCAGGGAAAAATTCCTTCTTACGATTGATTTGAGAATAAAAAAAGCGACGCGCTAGTTAAAAGACCAACTGACGTGAAATTGTCTCTTTTGTGTGGGCCTAGCCATCAAAAAAGATTTTTTTTGTTTTGGAAAATACTATAATCTTTTACTTCTGTTGGGTTTTTGGGAATGATATCTTGTGATTGTTTTTAGGAAGGCAAAAGAAAAAAATATTGAAAAGAAATATTGTTTAAAGTAGTTCAGGAGAATTGCAAGGGAGATTAGGTAGAGTTTTTGGATTTAGAGCATTGCGCAGTTTTACGACTTTCTTTAAAAATGCTATCAAAATAATCATCTTTCTATCTTTTTAATACGCTTTTATTAGCTTCACTATGTAATAAAATCTTGGAAGTTAAATTTACAGGTAGAATACATACAATAAGCTGTGTGGCGTCATTCCAAATTCAAAATGGCAGCCAACACAAAATTGCAGAAGACATAATAGAGTAAAAAGTAAAAAATACAACCGATCAACCTCAAATTGTGCACACGTTCGTAGTTCACGTGATAATTAGTGTATATACATGATGAGTTGAGGTTGAATTGAAAATAAAAAAGCATTACATGTTACAATATATCACCAACAAAACACAGAATTGCTGCTGTCAACTAAATTTAACTACTCAATTACTGAACTCACGTCTGTATGCATAATTTCAACTCAACCCGGGTAGTAGAGGTGAGTCGACAACCTGAGGTCAACTCATCATGTATAAATACTAAATGCAATGTGACCATTTTGTAAAATATCAAGAAGTGTTCCATCGATCCCACGACATGGGTATCAAATGAAATAAATACCCCATTCATGACTATGTTGAAAAATCGAGGCGAGGTGGAGTTGAATTTTCGACCACCGTATATGATGTCGAGTTGAGTTCACTTTGGGTTGAACTGAAATCAAAACCCAATCTCATATTTTTGTGTGAAATTCTCATTTACAGATACGTAAAAATACAGCACGAAATACGACCCCCAAGTGTGCCATGTCTCAGGGGGCGACACCGCGATCCAGTAATGTGTTCATTTATGTAATTGTTAAATGATAACACCTCCACAATACAAGACACAACGCCGGACATGCACAGGAGGTAAACAAAGCTTGTGTTTGAAAAAACATAAAAGACAGCTTGCAAGTATTATACCTTCTTTTGCAACTATTGCCTGCAGTTTCTACCAATAAACCAAAAACCTTTGCTGCTGCTCTCAAAACGCCAACTGTTGCCCGGCTCTGTAATAATTGGAACTTTATGGGAAATTTAAATTTTTATTACCGGAGAGTAAGACGCATTGTTTGCAGTGTGCAGATGTATACTACAAGCTTGTAACAAAAGTCTTTCGTTTGTTACTTTTACGAACTAGCGCTTAATGCTAACCTCGAGTAAAAATAAAAGATGGCCTTACAACGGGCGAACAACGACCCTGATTGAAACATAGTCCTCTGTCATGTGGCGGCCACCAGAAGGTTATTTGCCGGACTGTACGGCCGTACACCACACACACACGGGCATACACTTGCTTGTCTGTACAGCTCAGTATTCGGCCATTTACATTGTTTGGCCAAGCCTGGCCGCCGTGCGCCTGTGTGTGCTTCCAAACGGCCGGTGTGCGCCCGTTGTAAGGCCATCTTTATTTTTACTCGGGTTATTGTATAATTTGTGCATAAATAGGTAATCTACTTAAAAGAGATGTCGTCAAAAAGAATAAACATAAACAGAATAATATCTTGCACGGGGCCCGGAAATACCTAAAGCTGGCGCAGCCTATACACAGCTACAATCGTTTAAATATTTCTCAAGAAAATCCAAAATAATTAAATTAATATAAACAAAAAAAATCGATAATTCAATTTTCCACCAGGAAGTTTCCAACGTGGCAAGGTAATAATTAAAAACAAAAACGCAAAGAGGAAATGAACTGAAGCAAAGGGCTCACGCCACATAACAATGCTCCTCCGAAATGCCTTATAGAAGCATAATAATGACCAACCAGACTCACCATAATAACTGAAAGATATGGCGGCGTCCGTGGTGCTGCTGGGCCGCAGTTTTATGCTCGTAAAGTCGTCAGCAGGCGAGCATATAGCGGTACAATAACACCCGCGGGCTTTGATAAGGCTACAAAGTCGTGATTTCAGTATTTTTACGGCTTCCATGGCCGCAGTGTAGTCCAGGGGCTACTGGGTGAAAAATTATTAATAAATTCCAGCCACGGCAGCTCAGACAAAACAAATTCACGGCTTATCGGCTCTATTTTTTGTTGTTGTTGCTTCTCCATTATTTTTTTTATTTTTTTAATTCCACATTCATTTCTGCATTGACGTTCAACAACAACTTTACCGCGAATAGAATGTACTTTTATGCTGCAAAGCAAATAAATGCTGCACAATCAACGATAAGTTTTAAGTTTGTTTAGATTTCATGTGGACAAGGGTTTTTCTTAGCTCCTTTTCTGGGAAAATGATGTTTTTTTACTTTGCATCAGAAAGGAGGATGAAATTGTAGATTTTATTTTTAACCAGCATTACTGGTTGAACTGTGTGGGTACTGTAGGCGGTAGTTATCTCTGCACTCACAACTATTTCAGCGTTATCTTAAAGAAATACCCTAGGTAATCAACAATA
The DNA here is from genome assembly GCA_949987705.1 of Thereva unica. Taxonomy (NCBI): domain Eukaryota; kingdom Metazoa; phylum Arthropoda; class Insecta; order Diptera; family Therevidae; genus Thereva; species Thereva unica. The sequence goes on along the minus strand of OX465285.1, from coordinate 19,567,904 downwards.
TAAAAATAAAAGCAAAAACAATAGTGATAAGCACAGGGCCAGCGCTTGGGTTTTTTGCGCCCGGTGTACTATGCCATATTGCGCCCCATAAGCTGTTCAGACGCAAACACTCGCTGAATGGGAGAAAAAAATTTCATAGTTTGCGCAAAATTTAAGATTGCACCATAATAATGCGTATAGATAACATAAAAAAAGGTTACATACATATATAGAAAATTGCACATGGATCATCCACCCAACAAAATCGATTGAAAACGTCGTTTGCGGTGAAGATCGTAGGCGAGGACGATGGGGAGAGCAGCTGATTCTTCCATGCAATTTTTGAACCAAATTTGGATAACTGTGTGGTTGTTGTTGTTTTTGCCTCTCTTTTACTAGGAAAAGAAAACGCATTGTAACTTAAGGTCTTCATACACGGTCAAATTGGATGTACATCGGAGGGCGGTTGTACAGCAAAAACTATCGATTATGAGCTGGTCGGTCGATCAAAAGTCGTTACGCTTGTGGGTTTTATGATAATCTGAATGTACATCCAATTTGACCGTGTATGCCTTTATAGTTTGTTGGAAAAGTTGACTTTTGTGAAAACCCATGCAATTCTTCATCGGATTTCAGACGGGAATGGACGATTACAGTCAATTTTTGTTGATTGGCCTGTGTGAAACTGGCCATATTAATTTGCTAGACAGTAATACCCCAGCTTCACCGGTCGAACTACGCAAGTTCAATCCAATTGGTGTACTGAACTTCAATCCTGAGTTACATTTTCACATATTGAGCTCAGGAAAAATAAAACCTCAGTTCGCCCAACAGAACATGAAATTGAGATTGAACGTAAAAGCTTGCTCAAAAGAGAGAGATTAATTCCAGTAAACTTTTGCGTTCCTAACTTCTGGCAACAACAATTTTAAGCACGAACTGACTGTACATGCCAGCCGGTGAATCCAATTATGCGGGTTGAACTGAACTTTATTGAACTGAAGCCGGTAATGCCAGGGTATAAAGGGACAAATAAAAACGAACAATTAAAAAAGGAGTTCCTGTCACAAGCAGTTTTGCTGTCCTCATTTCGTCCATTTACCTCTTTTAACTATTCTTGAAACAGACTTTAAAAGTTCAGCAACGGCGCTCTCAAGTTTTTATCAATCATAGTAAACAGCAATACACAATACAGAGCCATCGGAACAATTTTTCCTTTGTGTGTGTGTGGATATGGTGCTTTTCACAGGATTTTCAAAAAGTGCTCCAAATAAAAGAGAGATTTCTCTATCACTTGGAGATTTTTTCCCCGAATTTCGAAGCTAAGATTTCTGGAAACGTCCTGCAGAAAGAGACGTTAAATTTCCCGTTTTTTTTGCACAAGAAAGCACAAGGCCAGAAATTCGCTAAATTGGTATAATTTCTTGCACCCATGAGAATTCTTTTAATTTTGTTTTCATAGTTTTTAATTTCTTTAAATCTTAATTTCTGAAATTGCGTCCCCGACAAATTGCGCCCGGTGTAAGTGCACCAATCGCAACTATGAAAGCGCCGCCCCTGGATAAGCACTTGCTTTACAAGAATCCTTCTGCAAAATGATTCATCATAACACCTTCTAAAAAAACAACCCAAAAAAAATCTTAATCATTAATAAAACGCCTCCTCTTAATTCTTATGATTTAATGAAGCCTCACTCCGCTGACATAGCACAAGCTCATGTCTTCTGCGGATTGAAAAGAGCGTGACTTAAGAATAAAATTAAAAAAACAAAACAAACCCTCATGCATTCAAAAACACCCAAATAAAATAATCCGCAGCTTAAGCTGATCTCATTTCTGCGCTTTACAAGTCTGCGCTGGGCCGATGGCGCAGGCGCTTTTACGACTTTTAAATGCTGATCGGTTTTCATCGGGCCAAAGAAAAAATTCTTCAGAATTAAATTTTTGTGTTTATCTAAAAAAAAAGTTTCGAAGATAATTCGACAGTGATAAAGCGCGCTTATCGAGGCAGAGAACGATAAACGCCCCTTTATCGGGAATTTGCATTTTTCGTAATGAATTCGAAATTAATTGAAAATTTATTGTTGAAATTGTTGAATTGGATTTGTCTAGTTTTATTGTGGCGATAAATAAACAAATAATTCCTTTTATGTAGGTTTTAACAGAATTTTACGACAGTGGGCGACTAATTAAAAAAAATTATTTGTGTTATGGAATTTTGCTGGATTACGTTAATTTTTTTATCTAAATATTTATCCATTAATGAGATAAGCGTTTTTTTGGTTATTAGGATTTTATTTAAATTTTGAGTTAATTCAAAAATTATTGCCTTGGATGCACAAGGGCATATTCATGCATTTGATTGTAATATTGAAGAGAAAGAAAATCGCTACTATTGCATAGGTTTTTTTTATAGAAGATATAATCAAATATTAAATATGTACTACTAAAAAACAATGTATCGTCTTTCGAAATGGTTCAGTAGGTACACGCCTCAACCCTATCTAAAATCTGGAGACAATTCGCGCCGAAAGGGCACCAGATACATATTATCTTCTATTTTAAACCTCCCATAAGCCTTGTAAAAAAGGTTTCCAAATAAACGGAAATTCCAAACTAAATTCGAACAACTTCGATGAAAATGTTCGGTATGGTATTATTATGAATCTGGCAGCATGTTTGCCTTATCATGTTTGAATCACCTTAGCTTGGCTGAAAAAAGTGTAATACCGCGATCTCAAACTTATTAGTGATAGTACCCTTAAAGTTAACAACCCTCATCTTCGCGCACACTTCGATTTAGAAATTCGTTTATAACAAGATCAACTCTACTGTGGAACAACCTACCACAGCCAGCATTCCCTAACTCATTCAACCCCCAAGAGCTCAAACGCAGGGTTCACCGCCATCTCCTCTAACACCTACTCGACTCCCCATAATCTATCTATCTTTCTCTCTATCCTTCTAGCTAAGCTTACTACTAGAGATTGCACCATGACGTGTACGATAAGACGGACTAGTAGTACAAAGGGTGGCACCTAAACTTAGACTATCATATACAAAAAAAATTGTACCAAAAATAATCTTAATGAAGACAAGGGGTAGTCCCATTCATGACCGTCCAGAAACTGCAGGCGTTGACAAGATGCACACGAGGGATGTTAACGCTGCATAATGTGTGAAGAGATTGAGCACTTTTAGGGAGTGGAGCTCGCAACGTCAGAATAATACGTTAACAGCAAAGATGCTATATCAAGTTAGACAACACTGACGCACATTAAGCTACTGAATTAGACCAATGACCTAATGTCACTAAGTTCAGGTGTTTCCGCACTGCCACTTGTGCAAGGCGATGGGCTGCAAAGGTATAGAGCGCAATGTTGGTGTCGATTTTTTGGCGGTAAAATTCAAACGAAACGAAAGACTTCATCCTCTTGCAACCTCGCTCTTATTTTGGCCTAGTCAGATTATGTGATATTGGTAGGGGAAGATATCGACCTTTTGGTGATTTTTATTGGCCTGTGTAGCCCTGATATATAGAATGTCGTCTTTATGAAACCAGGAAAATTAACGGTTTTTCAAAACGTCTAGAATCACCCTCATCAGCTGCTTGGCAAAAACCTTTTAGACAGTTTTTGTTCCTGCACTTCTTGAGTAGTTATGACACCACTTCTGTTTAGTTTAATCAGGCGAGATTTTTGAAAGTTCTGCAGAATAACGATGGCCCACAACCAGGCATTGATGTTTTCAAAGACCCTCATGCAAGATTGCCACAGCAGAAAACGTGTTTCTCATAGCTCTGTGTGCGAAAGGACATGATGAAAGATTTCAGGTTATACCAAAAAAAGAAGGAGTGATCTCGTACCAGTGCTAACGGGTTTGAACCCTGCAACGGACTCGATACTCTGGCACATTTATTGTAACTGCTAAAAGGCTTCATTGCTCTCGGTATGAACATCGTGCGAAAGGTTGTGTGTTAACGTCTAGCTCCGACAGCAAGACAACATTGACATAGACGATCATCTCTCAAAACTGGAAAAGACGGGCCAGAGATCGACAATCATGAAGGCGAACACTGGAGGAAAATCAAGGCTATTCCATGCAGCCTGGCGACACGGTCTCTCCGTGCACCAGTAAAGAAAGTCGCCCGTTTCAAAAAGAAAAGGACATAAAGTACTTTGAATACAAATAGACCACTGATTTACACTATGGCACAATAATTACAAGGTAAAGCTCATAAAAATCCCGTTACGTTACGATGGAAACAGAGCTTTTCCTTACGAAACTCGCCCGATCCTGGCCTGCAACAGGCACAGTGTCAAATCGCCTGCATGCGCGGGCACCCAAACTGTTGACGCTCGACGCTCTTGCTCCGTTTTTGCCATTGCAGTTCAATCTTTGCGATTTTTACCACAATCTTGTTTATTTTTAAGGAAGCTACATTTATCGCCCACGTACTTCGTTAGATTTTATTCACTATTTCCCGCTTTGAATAGCCCTCTCTTTGCAAAGCGCAAATCTGCCCCATTCTGCATCACTTGCAAATTTTCCACGAATCATTTTGTCACAATCAAGAAAAAACTTATTTTTGGCTCTTTAAAAATCTACCCACGCCAACGTCTAGTTTTATTCCACCGGCTCCCATCCAATACTACCGCGCTTATTATTCTTATAATGACAGGAGAAAAGAGCAGGGAATTGCTGTTAAGAGAGAAGACAAGAAACAAGGAATGTTATCTAGGTGGAAAGGACCATGCCACGGAAAGGAATCGAACTACGAAGCTCTTGGATGCCAGTTGAGTGCCTTAACATCTAGGCCACCGTGACCGGCATCTATTATTTTTTTGATTATATACCGGCGGCCTACAAAGTCCCCTGGAACTTTGCATTATTTGGATTTCTACTCTACCAGCTAATTCATATTAATCGCAATTTTTGTTTTAATTTTGAAGCCTGATCTTTACAGTCGATTTACGTTTATTCGAAAATTTTAACATTTAGGATTCTATATGTAATTCTGTGAAAGATATTATTATTTTTTAATATCACATCAGCAAACGATCACACTTGCAGCCCCGGAAATCTTATGCACTCATCCCTCTCATAATTTCGTCCAGCTATGCTAGAAGGAAAGTTTTAAACTCCAAGAAAAAATAAAAAAACACAAAAATAAAACAAAAACAACATTTTTGAAACCCACTTGAAAATGCATATCGTGTACCATTTGTATCATTTCATTTAGAAATTCGTCTAGAGAAGCGGCATTTCAATAGACCTTCAATCATGAAAAGAAAGAAAATGACAAACCTCTTTCAAAAGTCACTGATCTATTTCCCTTCTCCAACATATCTGCATATGTATGTATGTATACAAAAGGAAAACAATGTCGTCTATACCGCTCAGCCAGTCTTTATGGACGAACGATCGCGAAACAACGGACTATTTTCGATCTAGAAACATTTTAGAAAGGAAAATTATCTTTAAAACCCCTTTGGCTTGCCTGGTGCATGTCGTCAAAGTCAAGACGGAGAGAGTTTTTGATTTTTTGTTAAAAGAAGACGTCGTCGTAATCCACGAACAGATGGAGTCAGAGTTGCGAAGATTTCAGTTCGGGATACACACAATCACTCCCGGGGGGGGGTTGAAAATTAAGCAAAATCGCAAAATGTGTAACAAATATCCACGATTGTAACCGATCTTATTAGAGCTATGAATTACTATTCCGGGCCTTGAATGACCAGAGCAATGCTATAATAGCTGTGTGCAGTTCATGCCAATCCGGATCGGATTTCTAACAAGAGCACTGCATTGTGATCGTGTCGTTCCGCTTTGATGGATCCCCAGTGCAGAGCAATTATTTGCAGTTGCCAGAATTCCATTCCTCTTCCCTCGACACTAGACCAACTATTTCCCAGATTATCGAACTTTCTACCAAGATTGCCCTTTTAGGGAAAGGAACTTTTCGGTCCGTTTTTTTCCCTGAAAACGCCATAAAAATTACTTTTAAATCTTGTAATTCGATATTTTCCGAAACGAGGCTGGTACATAGGTCGTCGGTAATGAGGAAAATTCATCTGAGGTCGAGGGTAAATTGGTTTTCAGTTGGCAAATTGTTCCGACCTTTGCGCCGACGGAAAACCGCTGCGAGTGATTTTTTTTAAAAAAGGAGAAAAGGACATTTTTTTTCTTAGATAATTTTTCAAAACGTTGTAATAAATTATGTCAATAAAAAGTTTCATTTCAACCCTTTCGTGTTTGGTGGTTTTTTTCTTCATTTCTTTAATATTTCCTTATGCAGAGAATTTTTTACAATTATTGTTGGTAAAAGTAAGAAAAAACTTAACCCTTTCGTGAAAATTTAAATCTAAAGAATTTCAACCGTGAGAAATTCTTGCTACAAATGAATTCGACCTCTTGATTAAACTTCTTTTAACGTACAAAGAGTTTTGGCATCCAAAGGATCAGACGAAATCGTTAATTTTAAAACTTAATAGTAGACCTTACGAGCGGAGTAAAAAACGGGTAGTTTGAATAGAACCTCTAGAGAGGATCACCTTTCGGCTGCTTTGCGCTTTTTGATTTTAGTTTGTTCATATTCAATCAATCATGAAATTTGTTTGATTAATATTTAGATTTCCGTAGCGAAAAGTTGTTAAAAAAATGTTTGCCGAAAAAAGTACAAACTTGTCAATGATCTCTGAATCAGCCCAAGCCTAATTTTAAAGTTTCTACCTTAATAATAAAAATTTGCTTAAGTATTTAAGTCGTACCAGTATTTCTGAACAAATTGGTAATTTCTTTGTAGACACTAAAAAGCTAAGTCAAGTTACTGTAGATCATCCCAGACTACTCCTTGATATAACAAAGCAAAAAGTACACCCCCTGGATCTATTCCTGATTCACCCTCCGACAAAGTATGGGTTAATTCAAAACGTTCAATGTTTAGCATTTACGCTTCCTTCAAGCCACTGAATGGGATTTGTGTTACTTTAGAAGGAACGCAAATTCTCCCAAGTCTAGGCCGAATGGCTAGATTAGTGCTGGCTTAAAGAGACAGACTAGGCTTTCGAGGCACCTTTGAATATTCCATCTCCTCCCGGAGATTTGTAGGTTTGAAAAGAGACCTCTGCCCATTTAACGTGTTCCTGGTCGAAGATGTTCTCAAAGACGCTCCGGGAATATCGGTATCGGTGGTATGACTGTATCTAGGTGTCAAGGGTATAACCAGCCTGAAGTATTGGCCTTAAATAGTCCTCTCTGACCAGGCACTTCGGGGTATCTTCTCGGTTAGACGTGTATGAGCCATTCTGCATAATAAGAAGGAGCTTATCATTACGTTAGAAATATATGAATTTGTTTATCATGCGTGATACACCAATAGGAACTAAGGAACGGGTGTAGTAGTAGGCGAAGATATCGGAAGTCTAGATCAGCGATTGTTGATCTACGGGACGCTGTCTGATCGTTCTGATCATGTGGGAATTTGTTTACTGTGGCTTGCATAAACACGAAAATTAAGTTGTATGCGGCTGCCAAATACTCTCCGTGCCAGCAGTACAATAGCCAAAAAGAATGACAGTAACAACTTGTCATGGCTCCATTCTATCACTCGGTTTATTGTTTATCTTCATAATCGTCTCCTCAGCCCCGTCCAACTCAAAGCTTCACCGATGACAACTATTTGCGTTACTTTACCCCTGTTACAGTATGTGCGTGCGTTTCCCAAAAAAACACACACACAACAAACGCATTTAGATTTTTTGGTTATACGTGAAATCCGGGACGCAACGCAAGCATGCAATTATGTGCCAGTGAAAATTCGTCATTTACTGTGAAACCAATGAAAATGTTTCCAGTTTAAAGCCTGAACCTAATATAACGTGCCGTACCGTAAAAAAACTGAACGAATTTGAGCTTAGTTATGATGTGTTATAACGGATAGTCCTAAATGAAAATGTAAAGTGAATGAAGATTTAAGTGATTTATTTGATTTGTCTGATTTATTAATAGACGGTCAGGTAGTGACAGATTTAGGTGCCCTTTTTTCTCATCCTAGCCTCGAAGAAAGTTGAAAGGTACATCGATGTTGAGTTGGAAAAAGTTAAATTAAGGTACCGCTGCTGGGGATAACATAGTTAAAATTTAATTCTTCGAAACAGAAATGAAAAATTCGAGGATTTAACGACATTCGTCAAATTTATTATGTCAACTAGCAAAAGGTGTCGTGTGTTGCAAGGCCTTTTAATAAAAAAAATGTATATACGGTCCGAGATAAGTAAATAAAAGGTAAAATGAAAGAAAGAGGCAATCTGCAAAACATGATTTTGGGTCCAAAAAATTTTTTTATAAAAAAGATTAAGCGCCACATATCAGTGCCCAACAGACACATAGGCAATCTTTATTTGCAGAAATTGCCCCATGGAGACCTCAATATTTTCTAAAAAAAACGCTAAAAAGGACATCTATTTTGCAAGTTTTCGGCCCACTATGCACCCAAATAATTCGAAAAATAAATATATTTCGGCTTGAGACGAACATTGGCAACATTATACTCTACTGATTTGATCCTGAATAGTAGTCCAGGCGCTAGAGCAGTGAAACCTATAACTTTTGGTTTTGGCGTGATGTAACGGACTTTTTTGGTGGTATCGGTCAGAAATGACATCCCCAACAATATTTAGGGGGTGCGCAAGCATGAAACTCCCAGGAAAACTTTTGGTAGCCCAAAAACTAAAAAATTCACTAAAAATTCCCTGTTTTTTGACCTTTCTTGTTAAATATCTCTTAACGAAGACTTCTAAGCGAAAAATTTGTTGAGTATGTTTTGTTCGTTATTGGATTTGCTAAACCTTATCCTAAGGTGGATTTTTGAAATTTAAATTTTTGCATTGCAAAATAACCGAAAACCGTGAAAAAAAGTACCTCACTTTAAAGTTATCACAAGGAAAGGAGAGACCATTATCTTCCAATTTAATTTTGGAATTAGATAGTTAAAGACATGAATAACTTATATCCAAAACCCGATCACGGTCGGTCAAATAGTTTTTGCATAATGCTTTTTGCAATTAAGTGAATTTAAAAAGTTAAATTTGTTACTGCGCCAAAAGAAAAACTCCCATGTTGGTCCTGATTTTTTTACGTATGCTCTAAGACTCTCTTTACAATATCCAATCATTAGAATTCTGGTTTTTAAATTTTATTATGGTTTTTAATTTTTTTTAAGATTTTTGGCAAAAAACTGCAACTACGGCGTTTTTTCCACAAAAATTGCTAACACGGCGACGCCAGGAATGCTAGGCGCGTTTCAAATTCGCTCGGAAAAGGACTCAGTTTCTATTGAACTAATTTAGCTGTTTTTTTTTGTGTCTTTCGATTGTGGGTTTAAGTTTTCAATCTAATCCGATAGTACGAACTGATATTCGGTTCCAGTAAAATTAGTTTAAAAAAACTAAAAAATACGGTATTCTTTTAAGATAAACTAAAAAGTAAAATATAATTTTGAATGTAAAGTTTTTATTGCTCCACCCAGTATATGGAAACAACATACCTTTAGAAAAGTAAAAAAGCGTCATATCCTTTAATTTTATACCCATTTCGAGTGGGTAGTAAAGAAAGTGGCAGTCCGATATTTTGTGTTGGCCGCCATTTTGAATTTTAAATGACCCAACAGCTAATTATTGTATTCTAATTATCATTCCAAATGTATGTATATGCAAAATTTGAAGTTAATCGGTTATTTGTAAGTAGGTTAAAATCAAGTTGCAAGATTTGTCTACATACATACATGAGAAGCTTAGACCTATCAAGCGTATAAAAATAGCCCAAAACATGCCCAAAAAAATACTGAATCTTCCAAGTCATAACTCCCATCCCAATCGGATTAGTCGTTACCGAGTTTAGCTCGGAGAAGCACACAGACATACAGACAGACAAAAATTTTAAAACTACTTTATATAAATTTTTCTAACTACTTTATTTTGTTTTAATACCATATGAACTTAGAAATTACAACTATTTTCAAATCAACGACAGACACTCCAATTATATTTATATAGATTTAGATTGGTCCCTTAGAAGATTCATTAAGTTTTAGCGAAAGAACGACACTTTAACATATCAGGTTTATAATGGGATCACTAACTATGGCATCCTAAAGGGTCTATCCTTTTGGCCTAAGTGTATGAGCTCAAACCAACACCTCAGCCATATCTAACCTAACCTAGATCGGCTCCACATGAAAACCCAAAAGTTCGTACGTTTGGTTACGTACGGTTACGTTAGGATACGTCATGTTAGGGTCAGACTTAAGGCAACTATGTACTTGTCTCTATGATCGGCAGCTCATATCTAACTCTTTAGTGGCAGCTCATATCTAACTCTTCAGCGAAGATTTTAATTTTGAAACCCCATTCGATCTCGTCTTAAATACAGCTCGTTTATGTGGACTGCAAACCTCTCAAGTCGTGCTCGACAAATGGCAAACAGACGTCCTTAAACTCATAAAATATAATACCTACCATTTGCTCCTCATTGTCGGACGCACAGTGATGTATGAATATTTGTCGATAACTTCTAAAAGAAGCGCTAAAACATAAATTTATTTAGCTTAAGAAATTTCCTTAATTTTTTTTTTCATTTACAAATAAACTAATGTGGGAACTCATTCATGCGGGCTCTCCTACGCCCCAAAGTAGCAATTTACAATTGAAGAGCGATATTCCAAAACGTACTAAGTCAATTTTTGTTTAATTTTAATATTGTATTGCTTTCCAATCTATGACGTAGTAGTTATGCATTCACATAAACATTTATCACAAATCATACTCATTCCGATGTATAATGGGTCATACAAATGAATTTTCCATCAATTTCAATAGCTAGTATTCATATTGAATTTTTTAATGTTTTTTTTATATTAAAAATAAAGATTTGAAAAATACTATTCTTTCTTTTGCTGGGCTGAACTTTCTGAGGACTGAAAACATTTACCATAGTATCATAATTTTACTATGAAATTTTATTTCAAAATGTACTACTAAGTAACTGACTTAGTACATTATGAAAATGTACCACCATAAATAAAACCATTTTTTTCATATAAAATGTAGCAAATTTATTTATATTTTTATAAATAATAGTTTCTTTTATCGGTTTTTTGAGAAAGGAAATAATATTACAGCCCTTTAGGCGAGAGTGAAAGTGATATTCAGTTTTTTTTTATTTCCCACTAATTACATCATAAGAACTTAGCACGTTTTGGAATATCGCTCTTCAATTATCTCTCTCAAAAATTGTAAAAACTTCTATAAATACTTTCAGATTCTTTTCTCGAAAATAAGGGAAAAAATTAATGGACGAGTTGAAATATGGTAATTCTACATTATTTACCGATCAATAGGGGAAGAGATTACAAATTCGCATAGCTTTAAGCTTAAACCAGTTAATAAGCGACCAGCCAAGAGCTTCAATTCAAGGTGGAAAATAAATCAAGAAGAGCAAAAAGACAGGGGAGCATTTCATACGTGCGTTTGTGTGTGTAAAAATAAATCCGCCTCGCCCAGCGACTACTCCATGGCCGCTGGAGCACTTTTATGGATTCCACACCTCTCTTCGCATAAGGCGACTTGTCGTCATTACAGAGTCTGAGTACTTTTTTAAATGGCGGATAACAGACAAAAACACCTCCTCTTTGGCTGTTAAGGGAATTATATTAGCAGACTTTTTGGTGTATCTTTTTATTTCCTTATTTTTTAAAACGAAATCCCCCAAAAATCCTTTCCAATATTAGCATTCACTCGTGCACGCTTTAATCTCATTCATTTTTCACCCATGTCGTATTTTGTCGTCTGAAAGTAATCATGTTATCACAAAATGTCGACTAATCAACCGCAAATCCATGATAATAGGCGACAAATTAAGGTTTTTTTTGGTGGAATTCTCCTGGGCGGTAAATCGTAGAGTTTAGGTGAGATACCAAATCTTTTATAGAATTTTTTGTTATTTAAATTTTCTACTTGAAATTCGACGTGTGTGAAATATTAACAGGTATTTTTGATTTGTTGGAACGATATTGATCGTTGATGGGCATTTTGTAAAGAACGGCGAACGAAAGTAAAAAAAATTAAGACACTCTCTCTTTTAGTAGATTAAGTTCCTAAAATATTGCCTTCATGCAAGGGCGGTCGCACTATGAGTTTTCTGTATAAATTACTATTTTTCGAAATTTCTTCTTGAATGTAAGATAAAAGACTTTTTAATTAGTTAATTTTTTTTCATATTTGTCCAAAAATTGTAGAAAAAACATACATACATACATATGTATATGTATCATCATTTTCAATTGCAAATTCTAAATTTGATGATTTTCATTGAAGTCTTAAATATAATTGGAGTGTCTGTCTCTGATTATAAAGTAATTGTCATTTTTTAAGTTCATATGTTTATTTACATGATATTGTATTATTAAAAAAATCAAGTGTTTTTAAAATTGTTGTCTCTTTGTTCGACCGCGATAATCTCGAATAAAGCAAATCCGATTGCGATGGGACTTTCACAGGAAGATTCAGTATTTTCTTGTTTTAGACTTTTACTTGGTTCAGATGGAAAACTTGATCCGATAGTCGGAGGAAGTGCTATTTTTTATCATTCCAGCTGTAAACCTCAAAGTTCGGAAACGATTAATCTGATTTTACGTTTTCCCTGGATGATTTTGCATTTGATTAGTCGTTTAGCCTACCTTTAACTCTTATCCGATGAACGGATCAGACCGAAAAGATGACTCGATAATCGAAGGAATGCGAATGAAACGGCGGAAACTTCTTCCGCAGTTGCCTTCTAATCTTCCCACTAAATTTCAAATGCCAACTTTGACATTCCCGAACTTTGAAAGTGTGATCCGCAACAATTTTTCTGCGGATTTGAAATGTCAAATTCACCTAAGCGAACGCGAACTTCATAATGGCGTGAGTCTTCACTCTGAATTTTTTCGGTAATCAAATCGATTGGATAATTCCGCCGGATTTGGGAATCGAGGCCATTGTTTTTTCAATTTGCGGGAATACTGTGAAGATTAAACTAAAAAAATAATTACCCCCTATGAAAGCGCACCTTTCATGTCCCGTCAATTAGAACGGGGGGAGGGGGGCAGAAAATGGCAATGATGGGCAAGAAACGATAAAGCTAATACATTCCCAGATTACCTTGAAGAAATATTTCGGTCTAACGAGTTTGCCTCAGATGACAATACCACGGGGATATCTGTAGCCAAGAAAATGTTATAGCGCCATTTACTCATGAAGAAATAGCTGATGATATCAACACCTTGAAAACTAAAAAAGCTTCGGACTTAATTACAACCAGATGATTCAGGTGTTTCCTAGGCAGTACGTAGACATAATCTCATCCTACCAAAAAAAACGGACTATTTACAATTAAACAAGATGAGGAGTATTCTGCACTTGGAAAAATTAAAGCGGGCGTGCCACAAGGTAGTATTATGGGGCCTATACTAGACTTGCTGTACACTAGTGATATACCACAAATGGAAAATACACTTTTATACGCTTCATTTGCCGACGATACTGTGATAATGGCAGTAGGATCCAATTGTAGATGAGGCTACAAGGAAACTACAAAACGCATGTGTTAAATTACACCTGTGGACAAAAAATGGGAAATTAAGCCAAATGAATTAAAATCGGTGCATGTCAACTTCACTAATAAAAAAATAGTAAATCCACTTACAGTAAACTTAACTGGGGTGCATGTTCTTCAAGGAAACATGGTCAAATATGGCAAATGACACTAGATGTTAACCTAGGGTGGAAAGAGCACGACAAACAAAAAAAGAACTAGAAATAAAATAGAGATAAGTAGGTAAAAGATGTATATTGGCGAAAGAAAATAAGATTATGTTTGTATAATCAAATTATCTAGCCGATATGGTTGTACGGCATACAAATACGGAGATGTGCCAAAAAGACGCACTTACAAGAAAATGCAAACTTTCCAGAACAAAGTCATGGTATGTGCTCCCTGGTGTGTAGGCAATAACGACTTGCACAGAGATCTAAAAAAGCACGCGATAAAGCACAAAGCCCGTCTGCTAGATCATGTCAACGGTGAATCCCGGCGGCGGCGGTATATTCTCCTGGTTCCGCTAGGAGGGTTAAAAGAATAAAGCCTCTTGATTTAGCGTGATATTTCAGTAGCACTTCTACCGAAGATTTGTAAACTTCCAAAGATCAATGTTAGCATAAAATTAATGGTTGATGATCCTGCTGACCAGTTTTAATTACTTAAAACAGGGATGGTGTTTTAGTGGGTTAAAGTCCCATACTACTGTGTGAAAAACCTCGCGTTTGCTAGCAGTGCCTATCGATGGTTTCACCATCCTTACCCCAAAACAAAAAAAATCAGTGACAAAAAATATCGGCACGATGTAATCCATGAAAACAAATTTGGAAGAGCGATCTTGTTTTCATACATCCGACGAAGCGAGCCGACGATTTCAGTACCCTTCAGGCGTTGCCACCGATATTTTTTAATTTATCCCGAACATGAAACAATTTTTTTTTTTGAATAGGAATATTTTAAAAGTATTCAACAGAAATTTAGGTTAATTTTATGTGAAATTTTGTGGATCAATTTCTCGACATTTTTTAAGCAAATCATACTAATGCATTTTGGCTAATTCTGAAATATTTGTAAAATTTAGTTTCATATTCCACCAATTTATATAAAGTTGCGAACTCTGCTTCCACTTCCCAAAGAGTGCACATAGGATGAACTCCATGAACCCATTGAGATATGAGAGATCATTGTCCAAATATCAAAACTAAAGAGTATTTATAAATGCCATAGAATATTGAGCCCTCATACGGAATAAGCTGTGTGGATTTGAATGAAAAATTCATCCTGGAAGCCACTTACACGGAAAGCGTCTGTGCCGTTCCGTCACGGATATGTGTAGATCAACCGTAAACGTTAACTTTTTTTTGTGTCTTCAGCAGTGATAAGAAAAGAAATTGGTAACTTATATTTTGTGTTTTTATTCGTATTAGCAGTAGAAGCGTGTTTTAAAAACAGGACGATTTTATACACGTTTAGATATTCGTTGTTTAAGTGACACAGCCAGGGAAAATATAAATAGAAAATTGGTGCGGAAGTTTCGTTGCAACAGGTTCAATAGTATACAACCGACGGCCAGGCCCGGCCTAAGATCAAGAACAGAAGGAAACATATAAGGTATAAGAGCGTATCAGCTTTGGCTCTGCCAAAAACGGCGGTGTACCGAATTTAATACATGGATATGACAATTCATCCGTTTAAGCTACAATTGATGCAAGATCTTAAACTGCCTGAATATATGGCCGTCTCCAAGGTAACATCATATAAAGAAAAAGTAAATGTTAAGAATTGGACCAAAATCATTCCAAATTGTTTTCAGGTGTTCAGAGTGATTTTTGAGTGCTGACAAATAGAATTTTGGCCTGGAATCGCAATTTGTAGCCCACTCCCGGCGGTCATTGTGATGGGAAAAATTTGTCTCCCCAGCCTTGAAATTACTTTTGGAGCACGCCTGCGCCCTGCGCACTTAATCAACGCTGGCCAGACACGGCCTTATAAATAATGGCAAAGTATGTAAGGACTCAGCCGATTTCGAAGTGTAAAAACGATTTGGTTCAGTGACGAAGCAGATCACCATATAAATAAATGGGTTTCAACAAGCAAAACTGCCGAGATAAGCCCCAAAAGAAGAAAACCTTAGATTGAACCACTAGCAAGCGGTGCACAGCCAAAAAGATACTCTTTGGACAACTCTATCCACGAATGGAATAATCGGACCGTTTTCCTTTGAAAATCCTCGTCGTGAAGAGGTGATTGTTGTCGGTGATTCTTATCGCTGCAAGAAGTATTTTCCGCCGAGACGTTGAGAGCATCAACCGTATACATTTCGCATATGTAGATTCAGCAAGATTGCGCCACACCTCACACAGCCAGAGCCAGCACAAGTCCTCTCCGTGAAATTTCTCCAGAAAACTGATAAGTTGATTTGATGACACTGTTTTACCACCCAGATCGATTGGTACGAAATATCGCGGGAAGGTTGTGGCGGTTCCTTTCTCCCCGACTAGAGCTGCTGTTCGACATTGCACTCTATACGAAGAAAATAGATTGTCAACAGTATAAAGGGCCTTACCTGAGACTCTAGTCTTTCACATAAAAAAAAAAAAAAACTACCCAACAAAACGTATCGGGACTAAAAGAAAATATCGAGCAAGAAGTGATCGCTACTCCTACCGGGCTACTGAAACTCATTATATTTGATAATTTTAATATTGAATAAACAACTTGCACAAATTCTTCCTGCAACTAAAATAACACCGTTATCATATCCAGGTATAAATATTTCACTATTATCGCCTGACCTTGAACTACTTCCAAATATAACAGGACTCTACCAGGTCGAATTAAAATGAAAATCGAGGAAATATATGCCAGTAACAACAAAACAAATTATGTGTAAATTGATCCCTACGCCACTGGAATTCCTTATTTTGCTGCAAAAAACGTCCATGTTTCCCATTTCGTACGAAACGAACAAATCCTATGGCCGCGTTTCCCCCAACCAGAAAACAAGAACCTGAATACCTTTAGCCATATTTCCATTAGAGACAACTGCTGCAGCTCCGTTCTGAATCCCAATCCAAAGCTGTCAGCTATATCAGCTCGGGGCCCATGATATCCCGTGATATCCAACCAGTTTTTCAAATGGGTGTGTGCTCTCTAGTGATGGATGAGAATCGGGGAACATATAACGCAGCAAAAGACCGCCCCTCAGGTGATGCGAGTGCGATAGAGATTAAGTAAATAGTTAAAGAAAGAGATGACAGTGGTGTCAGTGTACGGCCTCCCTCATTGTTGATTTTTAAATGGAAAGAGGCGAGGCGAGTCAGTTGCTCGTTAACCTTATGCCGATTTAGACTCGGATTTAAAGTGTGTATACCGCCGGCGGTTATCGGGTGTCAAGCACTGTGGATCCTATTACTGTGGCACTTAATACCACCGATACCTGTTCGATTTGTTTTTTTTGTTTATATCTAACAATATCCTAACTTTGTCTACCAAAAATAACAAAAAAAAAAATAAATAGAAAAAAGAAAAAATGTGATAAAATAGTAGCAAACAAAAGTACGTATAAGTTGATCTACACACAAGTAGTAGCAAAAAAGATAATCTCTGTGAATTCCATATATGGAAATTGTGTGAAATATGTTTTATGTGAATACGAGATGTTTTCGGAATTTTTCTGGTGGCCCTCTGATGGCAAATTATAAAGATTAATAATAAATTGCATCTATTTTTGTTTATTTACTAAATTAGTGTTAAAACTGTGAATAAAAGAAAATTAGTAGTGTGCAAAGGTAGAGCAATTTCCAGGCCTGTTTTTATATCATATTTTTTTCTACAAGTATATACATATATCATAAGAGTTCTGGTTTTGTTTTTGCATACATATATGTATTTTGCTGCTCAACTTTTTTTTTTGATCTGGAAAAAAGGTAGAAACTGAGTTTTATAAAAAGAAAAAGAAAAAATCTGTCCGTAGAATACGCCTGTTTGCAATGGTTACACTAATGCCGTATAGTTACTCCGCACCGAGATGTGGATTAATTGAAAAAATGATTGAGCCAAAGGTATTTTGAAAAAGAAAATGTTTACAAATTAAGCAAAAAAAAAAAAAACAAACAATATTATTTAGATCAAAAAAGCACAATGTGCTATCAATATCAAATATGACGTTCAATTTATGTGGATAGCTTCATCACAGGTATTAATTATGGTTAAACTGCACTAAGAACGGAATATATTTTGTTTTTATATTGAAATATAGTATTATTAAAAATTTGGATAGGTTTGATAAAACAAATGTTTTTTTTTCACTCTAGTTACACCATACGTGGAGGGTTTGATACAGATTTATTAGTCTGTTTGCTATGTAGATCGCGATCTTGTGCCAAATACCTAACGTCATTAATGTCGAGCCGGATGATCAGTAGTATAATACTAGTAGTACTATAATATCTAGCCGGCTGATCAGTGTTTTGTATAATTGGTCTAAAAGCGATCTTAGCTCTTTTGAGCCATTGCTGGATTAAATATGTTTGCGGTTATTGACATATTCTTTCGTATATAATTTGGTGATCACTTTATTGATCTGTTCGCAAAATCAGTAAACATAATACTACTAGCTGGAACCCGGTGCGCTTCGCTGCCCCCATCATAGCGAAATAAAAGAACTTGTAAAAAATATTTGGACAATTTATCAATTGGTTTTCTCATCCAAGTAAGCGCCAAGGGAATCGGGTGGAGCCGTTGCCATTGGAAGAGCATATCCTAAATCCTTCTTTTTGAAACTTTAAAAGCATGACAATATTGGCACAATTTATCCATTGGACCAGACCAATCCCAACATTGGGGTGCATGCTGAAATAGTAATATTTATTGCAATTAAATTCTTAAATCTTAAAATCTTAAATTCTTAAAGCTTGAATGACATCATTCCAGGGACATTAATTAATAACAAACGTAAATAAAAACATTCATCGTTGGTGCGAAGCAATGTATAAATCTGCCCTAAAGCATCCGTCGAAAAGAGATTCGGATGCCCTCCAACTGGTGTTCCTTGTTTGTGATGTTGGAATGATTTTGCAGTTTGATTTCAAGTGTAATATCGTATGTTATATCGTGGCATTTCAGAGCAAAGCAAAGTTCTTGCAATCTTCGCACATCGTGAAAAAACTTGTCACGGTGGTAGTTCAACCTTTCCCGCAGCATTATTCGTTGTAAAATATACCCGTTGGTCATCTTCGAGATGAACTACCGAATTGTGTATTAAGTAATATACATAAATGACATACTCGATATATTGGCATAATCTTCCCCAGTCAGAATTTTCAAGCTTACTTACTTACTTATGCGTCTTTTGATTCTTCATTAGACATAGGGTGTGAAGAGCCCTCCAGCGGACTCTGTTTTGTGCGACAACTCTCGGTTCCGTCCAGAATCTCCCAATTGTTGAAGCCTTTGAAAATAGGATTCTCCTCCACGTTTTTCTCTGTTCTCTCTCGTCTTCCAACTCGACGGGTTACTTCCGGATTATAGTCAAGGGACTGTTTGGATAGGTTTTCGTTTTCGTGTCGCAAGGTGTGGTGAATCCAATTTAATTTCCTTCATCTGATTTCGTTATCTTTCGAGCTGATATAATCGGCATTTCTTTTACACTCTCAGGTTTCCTTAACGTATCCTCTTTTATTGCTACTAGTAGGAAAGTCCGTTACCAAAGTTCGGTCACCAAAAAACTAAAAAAATAAAATTCACGATTAATCCGAATTTAAATTAAATTTTTTTATTAAAAAGAAATTGAAAAACAATTATTCGCAATGGCGATTTTTTAGTTATTTTGAAACATTTCCATTGCCGCTCCAGATTGTCTAGACCGCATTAGATCAGTCGCTTACATCAGTCAGATACTTAATACGTAGTAAAACGCTCATAGTAAATAATGCAGAACACATAGTACATAGCACACAGTACATACTACACTGTACAGTATAAAGTACACAGTACATAATTCATAGTATACAATACACACTGTACACTAATTCATAATTTGTCACTCGTAAAAATCGGCGTGCTTTTATAATGTTAAACGATTTTTCTAGGTTTACACCCTATAAAACGTCCGGAAAAAGGCTTCTCTTCAAAAATGCACGCACAAAGTAAGCATCAACGTAGCTGTCATGCAAACTCAAAAGATGCTCTCTGTTGGTCAACATATTGTAAAAAGTTCGTTTTTACTTCGTTGGTCTTTCACTTGAAAACTAATAAAAAATATTAGTTGTTTCCATATTAGCCGATTGGGCCGGTCTCTCGGCAATACGACACATCGAATCGATCCGAAAATCTATTTATTTACTCGATACATCGATGTATTTTCATAAAACATCGAATCTCTTCTAAACTAGAATATACCTTGTTTTTAAAGACTGGAAGATTCTCTTGCCAAGGAAGTACTCGCTTATTCTTAAAGAGATTCACAATGGTTGTTATAGAGAGAATGAATCCCTTCACTATATCTACGATATTGGATCCGAGGTTCAAAAAAATACATTTTACAGACCCAATCGCTTGCTTTTCGATTATCGCAGAAGTCAAAGGATTGATGAAGAAAACTGTAGCACAAAATGAGACTGGGGAATTCTGACAAACCAGAAGAGAACTTTTCTTTGTGGGAAGATCTTCACCTACTTAATCACAAGAGCTGGACAACGGCGAAGACTGACGATACTATTTTTTGCGAACTGTATATTTACTTGCCTAGTAGTCCAATCGGAAGGCGCCATTAGAAATTTGGAATGATCTTATAATTTAGCTATCTAAACTTCATACAATTGTTTACAAATACTTCACCCTGGTGGGAACTTCAGTCCCAGCTAACCGTTTATTCTCTAAATCAGCTCAAATCCTTAGCATGCTGACTACAGCTTTGTGATGTAGTGTTAGAAATATTCGATTTTGAGAAAACATCGATGTTTCTAATTGATGCATGGAAAATCATTTCGATGTATGTAATCGATAAATTATCGATGTTTTTTCTAAATAAGACACCTCTACCGGCAGGTGGGCAACAACTTACGAAGGAAACCATTTTTGTTAATTTTTCGTTCACTGGTATTTTGCACTACAACAGCATTTGTAACAAATATTGTCAAAATATAATGACGTATTTTAACATGTAGTCGTTCGTCATAAATGACAAATTTTCGACATATTTTGATTGGCATGTGTTGAGGCTATAAGGCAGTGCACCATGATACAACCGATAACAGAACGAACTGCCAGGGGTAAAGATATTTATAGGGTTTAGACTACCATATAGGAAAATTTATCAACATTTTTCTTTAGGGGCAAATTTTCATATTTACTTTGATTTATTATAACTTACATCATCACATTATTTTGGGATGTAAATGCGTGAACATTAAATCAATCATCAACGATCTAACATCGATTATTTTGGGTTAATGTCTTCACAACGTTTCTTCCTTCGAGGAATTTTGAGACTATTTGCAAAACTCAGAAATATAGCATCTGCAACGGCTTGCATGTTATTAAAGAAACGTCTACTGTGGAACTCAAACCAGGAAATGTGATTATAAAGCTGCTGCTTTGTTGTTTATTGAATCGCCAGGTATTTTATTCGGTCGGTAGAATCAAGGGCAATGAAAATGGTGCACTTGCCCCGGGCGCAATAGGACGGGGGTGCAATTTCAGAAATTAAACTCTTATTAACTTTTATTTTAATCGAATGCTTACTTTAGTTCGTAGTTTATTAGTTAGTAAAAGGAATCCGAGTTGAATTTTCAATATATTATATGCACCGCTTTGATTCTAATATTTGTATTTCGTTGCAATTTCTTTAAAAGATTAGAACCTGTGTTGAAGCACTCGATTGCTTGATTATTTCTTGTTTAGTCCTCTGTTTTTACGGTGTCCGGTAGAGTTTGATACGTGATATTGAGGCAAATTACACGGCATAACATTTCTTCCATCAACACTTCCAATAATTCCAATAAACCGGTTTTATAGGCAAGGGGTCGCGGGGAAGTTTGTTACTTGTGCATCCCAAAAAATTCTCGACTGCACAGAGCAACACACTAACACAATCATAATTTCATTCTCGGGGCCTACGAAAATGACTTAGCTTAACTGACAGTTTGTACACAGCTACATAGACAATAGAATTGTTACACGAAAAAATGCAGAACAGTCAGTTTATCGTGTAATTCGTATAACACGCACAAACCGGTTTGTTACAGCAGAAAGTGTTATGCCGTGTAACAAGCCTCATTAGGTGCAATGTTTTATATGCTGCCCGGTTGATGCCTAACTTTTTGGCTTCTGTCGATACCGGTAGTATATATGCATCGCGTTGGAGGATGGTGTTATTGACGTATCTTGGGGGCCCCAGGAAGACCTGAGTATTTTGATTTGCATTCCGTTGGATTATCGCGATGTTTGTTGACTTTGCAGAGCCCCAAAATATGTCCATATAGGTTTTATGGGGTCCCTAGACTATCAACAATATTGTGCAAAATTCATTTTTACTCAATACTATGTATTGACGGTCTGTGAGTGATATTGATAGATTTTCTAGAGTAAAAATGGAAAACACCAATAGTTTGTCAATATTATTTATAGTCTAGGGGCCACTTAAGGATTGCTTTGTATAACACTATTTTGGTGTTGTTGATTAGTGGAGATCTTTTAGGTAGGAGCCAATACAAATTGTGGTGAGCTATTTTAAGTTATTTCTTTTTTTCTATATGATTCCTTCAAGTGAGGTTTGAGGTATTTGACTGATTGGACTTGTGCTACTTGTTTATTGTTGATGATAATTGGATGATTTCAGGTGATCTTTTTGAGTGCGAACATAATCTTTCCTTTTTTGGGCCCACTCGGGATTTTGGGCCCGATAATTTCGTTAGTGTATTCTTGCAGAAATCGTTTGGCTGTTCTATGTGTGCGGAGTAGAGCTGTGTCATCTGCGAAAGTGTTGGTTTTGAATTTTATATTTAGGGGTAGATCCGCTGTATAGATTAGGTTGAGTATCGGTCCAAGAACGCTTCCCTGTGGAACTCCCCTTATAGGATAGGAGTTGTTGAGGCTGTCTTTGTATTTTACTCTGAATTTGCGGTTTTATGAAGAGGATATGATAGAATTTGTGCGGTAAGCTCATAGAGATCTTTAACTTTAGTCCGCAAAGCCACACACGTTCAGGAAGAAGCCTACATAGAATTTTTTTTGGTCGAGGGCAGAATTGATCTGGTTTGTGCACTTGCTCTATAGTGCTGTGCTTGTTTCTGAAACTGAAATTGATGTTCTGGAATTACACCTTTGTTGTTTAAGGTTGGCAGAATTTTTGTCTTTCGAAGATTTTGGAGAGGATAGGTAGAAGATTGATTGGTCTGTATGATTCAACTTTGGTTCAATTTTTACCTGGTTTTGGTATGAGGATTATTCTGGCATCTTTCCAACTAGTTGGGTAGTTGTTTCGTAGTATGGCATTGAATATGTGAAGAATTGCTGTTACTCTGGAATTTGGAGTTTCCGTGAGGAATTTATCAGTTATTAGATCATGCTTTGGGGATTGTAGGTTAGAGAGTTGAGTGCTGGGGTGGGAAGGTCTGTGCAATTAGTGTCTGAGTTGTTTGGAGTGAATACGTTGGCTAGATGGAGCGCAAATGCTTCGGCTTTTCTGACGTTATCAGTTATCCAGTTGCCTTTGGAATCCCTGACTGGAGATTCAACCTCCATTGGCGTTTTTATTCTTTTAGTGACCTTCCAGATTAAGTAGTTGGAATCGGCAAAGTGATCCAAGTCAGCTACGAACTTTTAGATTTGGGTGTTTTTGACATTGCATAGGGCGTGTTTGAGTCTTTTGGTGGCTCTATTCAGGACTTTTTTGGCTCTGGGGGATCTTGGTTGTTGCCATTCTGATCTGGGTTTCCTCTTAGTGCGTAACAGTAGCAGTATTGGCCTTATGTGGACGTTAGGGGTTCTGGTGAGGTTGCTAATTCTACACATTGTGGGATCGTTTCTGTTAGGTAACGAAATAATTACCAATTATATTTATATAGATAGATTTCATAAAAAAATAATTTCAATGTTATGAATGAAAAAATTCCAGGATTTGAGTGGAAATACCCTGGCTTCTCCCTGACTTTTCACGATTACTCAACGACTTTTCCAGGTTTTCTAGGTATTCCAGAAAGTGGCCATCCTGTCTTACACAAAAAATAATAACATAATCTTTGTCTCGCCCCGAATAATTGATGTAGGTAATTACACTATAAAAGAAAACTGAAATAAGGAAATAGTCGTGTTAACCAGTAGCTTTGTAGAATATCAAAACAAAGACCACACTTACAAAAATAAGGATAATTACTATCTAACCACATTATTAAGTAATTCTAACCCATGTTTAAACATACCTATAGTTACTAAAACATCATCCATTAAATCTCCTCTTCACGATCAATCTTTCTCTAACAATTCGTTTTTTAATGATCACATAAGACACCTTGAAGCTAATTAAAAGGACATTACCTGCCAATACAGAAATTAATGTTGCACCGTGTTAAGTGATAAAAATTACTTAAACAAAGCTATAAAAGAGGCAGTTAAATCCTCGCTTATGGTCTATATTTTTCATATAAAACGCAGCGAGTACATCGTTAAAGCCTCGCTCACAATGCCCCAAAAACAAGAAAAGTTTTATTTTAGTGGTTTTCTTTCGTGGTTCATATAAGTTTGGAAAAAAATAAATAAAAATAAATAAAACAAAAATGCATATAAAATCTCACCTGAACAAACTCTGAACTTGAAATGACTTTAAGAAAAAAAAAATGAAATAAGCCTCCCAAGGTATTCTCCTTGTCGCCATGGATAGGGGCCCTCCGCTCTGTCCCCAAAGATGAGACAAAGCAGAAAGAGGTAAAGTAGGTGGCAATTGTACGGTCACGTTATCTTGTAACGAGCATAGATAAATGACAGAAAAACAACGACATCAAGAATGTAAAACAAAAAGCCACATACAAGGCGAAGATAATGTCAAAACGACACGAAGAAATAATAAAAACCGGGAACCGAATTGAGAGAATCTCGATCTCTGGCCAGGTGTAATTTATGATGAGATCACCTCGGCCACGATGATCTTCGCTCTGATAAGATCAGGACCACAAGAAGTGAATTAGGTAAACACACCGTCGAATGGATTGGAGATCCAGGGAAAAAACCTAGGGGTGAATGTGTTTTTACAAAATTTACGACACACTTTTACCTGCGTGATTATCAGCTTGAATATATGATAAAACTAATTTCGTTTTGGTGGAGACTGTGAGTGTACGCCGTGGAACGAACAACAAAGATTCCTTTTGGGGGAATTTATAATATGCGCGCTGCGCTATCGTGGAGAATGCGATACGACCGTGTTTCGACTATTCAGCATTATTACTTGATTATGAGCCTGGGAATATTGAGTGAATTATTGTTATTTTGATATTAAGCCATGTTTTACATGGGCTTTGTCGATTTCGTATTTGTTTTTGGTTTTTGGAGCTCAGAGGAGAGAAAAATCTTTTACAAAACGTTATATTGCAGTTAGGTGGGGTCTGGGTAATTTTAGGAGGACTTTATGTTCAAGGAATAGTCGCTTGAATCGGAAGGTTTCGGATGAAATCGATATGATTTTATAAGTTAAGATCTGTTCAAGTTGTCATTGTGCTGTTCAATAAAAGACCTATACAATACTTTATACATTAAAGAGTAAACACACGTCAAAATTTGTCTGTACTTACCAGATTTCCGAATTCCAATAATTTTGACAAACTGTTGACATTATGTATACAGTTATGACTGCGATGTAAAATCAAATTTGCACCTATATCATGTCATAATCTCTTTGGTTATTTTTTATTTTTTTATTCGGATGATAAATTGTTGATGCACCCAATTCAGAAAGCGGCATTCCCCTGCAAACAAACAATATTAACTCCGTTAGTTGTTCCTATTAATCCCTAGAAGCCTAATGATAAATGCTATGTTATTTTTGAGAACTACGATTTAACATATAGTAGAAACGATGCGGTAGTACTAAGTGCCCATTAATTAAATACTGTGACACTCCCCCGAAACATTTGAACTGGTCGCGGTGATCACGATGTTTATATTAAAATATTGCTTCTCAGCCTGGGGGTCACCATTAGATATGTATTAGGGAGTTGCAACCTGTCCAAAAAATAATTTAATAAACAATGTACTTTAAATTATAATCAATTGTTACATAATACAGAGTGTATTTTCTAAATTTACAAAGTAGACAGCTGTTGATAGGTTTTAAATAGACGAAAAAAAATTGTATACAGTGTGATCGTACGATGAACGTAAAAAACAAACATTCTTTCGTGGTTCGTTTGCGGCACTTGATCGCGTAGCCGAATTTAAGAGATATTAGCGAATCTAATCAATGTAAAAGACTTTTTGGACTGGACCGGAAAGACCAAATTGTTCGATAACTACTGGAAATTCCGAGATGAGCTTAAATTTCCACAAATTTTAGGGCGCGGAAAACAATCCCTAGCCTAAAAAGTGCTGAACTATGATTTGAAAATTTTTTTTGTGTTTGTAAGGGGTAACGTATGTTTTGCACTAATTTTAAAGTGTGTTAGGATTTTGATAGGTGACGTCTTGATGGGAAGCTTTAGCTCCACTGAAACCAGTAAAGGTAATACCACTCGAACGGCTTTCAAATGTTACGAAATTTTCTTCAGCGCATATTTTCGTTAATATGCTTCAATCGGCAACTCAAAAAAGTCTGTATCATTTTTGGTATACGCAATATCGTGCAGGTTCAAAAATCAAGATGGTCATTTAAAGAGGAAAACAGCTCGACCGAATTTTATGAAAATCTATTCAGATTATATATTCGCTGATACATGTCGATCGGCACCTCAACACCATCTGTATCATAATTGGTTCGAGCGATATCATGCAGGTACAAAAATCGCGTACCTTATTTAAACAAAAAAACCGCTAGACCAAATTTTATGAAAACCTTTTCAAAATATAACTTCGGTAATACCATACGATCGGAATCTCAACGAAGTCGGTATCATTGTTTCAACTATAAGCGTCCCCTTTGGGGGTCCCATCGCCCAGTTTGAAAACTGCCCCGTAAAGAGTACGGATGGAAGACTGCTGTACATCGACGAGGAGCGACTTCAAAGATGGAGAAAATTACTTCTTCTCGTGAATGGTTCATTATTACAGGAACCTGAGGAAAACAACAACATTGCACAGCCAATAAGAATCACCATTCGTCCTCCAACCAAGACAGAAATAGTAACCGCAATTCAGCAATGATCAATAGTAATGCTGCTGACAAAGGTGGCATCCTGCTAGAATAGTTGAAAGCCGACTCAAGTCTCATATCAGATGCTTCTACAATCCTGGAACTAGCATACAACACCTGTACCTTTCCGGAGGATTGAACGAAAGGTATTCCAGTCAAAAAACCAAAAAAGAGGACCTAACAAAATGCCACAACTGTAGATGCAGTAGAACGAACGCTCCCGCATAGACCATATCGTCTCTATTTTGCAAGAAGGAGCTAACCTACATTTTCAAACATTTCCAATAAACGCTAAAAACCAGATTGTTTTATGTGATAGACTAGAGTCCCAGGAAAGGTCCTTTATACTATTGACAATATATTTTCTTCGTATAGAGTGCAATGTTGAACAGCAGCTCTAGTCGGGAGGAAGGAACTGCCACAACCTACCCGCGATAATTTTAGTCCACCTACTCCCAACCATTACTATCGCGACTTTAACATCGGGGCATCGAGAAACAGCTCGCTGGAGTGTTATGCCTCCTGAAACGAGTTGAGCCTCATCAACCAACCGATGACATGTGCTTTGGTGGGGCGAAGAGCTAAGGAAGGCTATGACAGGAGGATCAGGAATGTAAAGAGGGAAGAAGAAAGAAGGAAAATTATGTATGTGGGAAAGTGGAAAAGGCGAAGGACCGTGGGGCTGGCCGGGATTCGAACCCGAGACCACTGGGATGGTAGTCACACGCCTTACTCCCTAGGCTACCGAGGCCCCCAGGCTTTGTATTACTGTAAAATTTTCAATTATGGAGCGATATATCTCGCTAAATATGAGACGTACCTTTGTATTATTTTTACATATCGCGCTCGACTACTAATACAAAATTTTATCACACTTAACTCATTTTTGCCTAGAATTATGGTTACCCCTTCTTGCATAATAGGGGCGATATTAAAACCTTGAGAATCATAGTGGAGCAGCCTACTGACTTACGATCCCCGATAATGAGGATTTCTGGACAAAATAGTACAATAATTGATAAAAGATCTATACAACAGTTCCAAAGGCAGAGTTCTCTATAATGTAAAATGAACTGACAGCTTTGAGGTGACTACTTTTGCCATTACTCTATCTTATAGCAACAAACGATACCCTTGTCAGCGCTCTAGTGAATCTAAAATTTAAAATGGCAACTCCCACTTTTTCTCACGGATTATGAATCTCCGAAGGGGAATATCAAACTTTTATCCGAAATTTTTATTTATTCGAAACCTTCCTGCACCCCCAGATGAAGGATTTTTGATGATGGGAGGAGGTGAGGGTGTGGGGGTGTTTTGTGTGCAAACGATTCCTCCTTCAAAGTTGAGCAAATTTTGCTCGAAATTTTTTTCACGTAAATCTACCATTCAGCAAATATCGGACCGTTGCCGGATTTTTGCCGCACCCTGTATAAATAAAACTATTTACGTTTGCTCTATATTGCATTAGTTTCTTTACACCATTTCAGTAACGATGATAAATTTAAAATATTGAAATCATTGAACATTTGCTCGAATTATGTGTTTCTAGTAATCTTTGCCTCGCCGTTCACCGGTGACCCCCATGGCATTCAATGTGTTAGTAAACAATGTATTTTAAATTATAATCAAGTGTTACATATACAGAGTGTATTCGCTAAGTTTACAATGCGGCCAGCTGTTGATCGGTGCTTAGATTAAAAATAATCGTATCGTTTACAAAAATACAGGGTAATATGTAACACTATAAAAAACGGGCAATAACGGGCCCTACGTACCGTCAAGACTTACCTGCGCCCCAGTGCATACGATTTTTTGTTCGTCTAACCAAAACCTATAACTAGTCGGCCGGGCTTTGTAAACTGAGAAAATCACCCTGTATAACCATGTAATAACAACTGTATAAAACCGAAAAAATTAGCCACGATTTTTCCAGTAAAGTTCGAGCCAGTTATATCCGTGACCTGACGACGACTTCAGTACAGTAACGACGCATCAGTGAAAAAAATATCAGTAATTCCATCGAAGCAAATTGAGCGCGGCATGTTCCCAAATAGTGATACTGGTGCTGCTAATGAAAGTGATGTCCCTACAATGGACGACGTACAAGAAGCTATGACGAATCTCAAAAACAATAAAGCCCCAGGAAAAGATAGCATAGCAATTGAGGTGTGGAAATATGGGGGCCAAGAATTAAGGAATGGATTACATAAACTTATAGAATCGATCTGGCGTCAGAAAAAGATCCCACTTGAATGGACGGAAGGTGTGATATGCCCCCTGCATAAAAAAGGAGATCAACTCGTTTGTGAGAACTATAGGGGTATTACCCTCCTCAACTCAGCGTATAAAGTACTGTCCACTATTTTATACAAAAAACTTCTACCCATCGCAGAAGGCATAATAGCTAGTTATCAATGTGGCTTTCGACCAGGTACATAGGTCCACTACAAACCATATTTCCACTCTAAGAAGAATTTTGGAAAAATCATGGGAGTTCAACATCAATATTCACGTACTGTTTATAGACTTCAAGCAAGCATATGACAGCGTCAAGCGTGAGGAGTTATTTAAAGCTATGGAGTGCTTCCGATTTCCAAAACACCTAATCGAAGTAACAAAAGCTACAATCGAGGTAGTACGATGCAGAGTACAAGTTGAACGAGACCTCTCAGATAGTTTCACATCACAGAGAGGCCTGAGACAAGGTGACGCGCTGTCATGCCTCCTATTTAACATAGTGTTGGAGAAGGTGGTGAGAGACGCTGGGGTAGAAACAACGGGATCCATCTTTAACAAGTCAACACAAACGATGGCTTATGCTGATGATGTCGCTCTAATAGGTAGGTCGTTTGCGAGTGTGAAAGAAACCTTCATCAAACTGGAAGCAGCTGCGAAAAAGATGGGATTGCTCATCAACGAAGCAAAAACTAAGTATCTTTGTACTTCAAAAAGATACGCAACTCCAAGACAAAATATCACCATAGATGCATATAATATAGAAACCGTTAAAGAATTTACGTATCTTGGAACCGTATTGCAAGCTGACAGTGGTGAGACAACGGAGATCAGAAGGAGAATAAACGTTGCTAACAGATGCTATTTTGGACTTCGACAACATCTTACATCACGCATTTTGTCTAGAGGAATGAAGTGTAAACTATATACCACGCTAATCAAGCCCGTTCTGATGTTTGGATCAGAGGCATGGACTTTGAAAGTGGCTGATGAAACTCTTCTAGGCACTTTTGAAAGAAAAATTCTACGTACAATATTTTTCGGTGTCTGCGAAAACGGTGAATGGAGAAGGAGATATAATCACGAATTATACCAACTGTACCGGGGACCCGACATTGTCAAAAGTATAAAATTAAGTCGATTGCGATGGGTGGCACACGTACAAAGGCTTGACGATAGCGACCCCGCAAAAATAGCGTTGAATCGAATTCCTGATGGAAAGCGAAATTCAGGTCGACCAAAAAAGCGATACATGGACTCCGTTGAGGAAGATTTAGTAAAGTTAGGCGTACGCAACTGGAAGGCATTAGCCAGGAACCGAACGGCATGGAGAGAAATGTTGGAGGAAGCCAAGGCCAATAATAGGCTGTAGTGCTACAGATGATGATGATGATGTTCCCAAACACATCCGACGCAGTACCACTCTTTTTTAAACTGAATAACAAAGTAGATATGTATTTATAAGCAAAAAAAACTTAAAAAATTGCTTTTATGTAAGGTTGCTTGAAAGTCCAAATATATTTCATCCTTTTACTACATATGTACAGACTCGTGTGGATCAACTTCTTTTTTAGGCAAAATGCTATTCTATATTATTATTTCTTCCACTTCGCTAAGAGTTCACATGAGAATAAACTCGCTTTCTTTTTATTTATTTTTTCTCCTCGTCTAAGAGCAATGCTGCTCTTGCAGTAAGATATTAAACCCTTAATTCCAGGATGCGCATGAGATCACTGTCCAAATTTCAAAACTAAAAAATAACACAGGCCTGCAAAAAACGGGTCATTTTTTTTTCTTTTCAATTTAATAGTCGTATCCTAAGTATTTTTTCGCGCTGAATCCGAATCCGTTGGCCAAATTGCCCTATCACGTCAGGATTTTGAGCAATCCTAACCTAAAAGTGCCAAAAATAGTGTTTTTTGCACTTTTGCGCAAAAATCGATAAAAATCGTCGATTTCGCGCCAAGAAGTTTTTCTTTTCAGTATTACAAAAAAAGTTTTTTCAAATTTCACGCTTTCGACATGGTTTTCTGTAGATTTTGGCATGCTGAAAACGATCCCGTTGTCCGATTTGCCCTATCATTCCATAGTTTTGAGATATTTAACGCGCAAAAGTGCAAAAAACTCGCTTTTTGGCACTTTTAGGTTAGGACTGCTCAAAATCCTGACGTGATAGGGCAATTTGGCCAACGGATTCGGATTCAGCGCGAAAAAATACTTGGGATATGACTATTGGACTGAAAAGAAAAAAACCTTGCAGGCCTGTGAATTCATTGATACGGAAAAGGCAATGCTTCATCACTGAAGCCACTGACACGTCGGTGGCATGTTGTCACGGATATATGTGGATCCACCGGTTTGACGGAAGAGATGGGACTCGATCAAACATGTTTGTTTTACCTAGCTAGATTTAGTTTTTGGTTTCTTATCAAAAAAATCACCCCAAATGCTTGGATTTTTTTCTTTTGACTAATATTACAGTGAGGGGGTCGCAAGATTTTTTACTTCATTTTTTGTTTTTTCGGAGATCGCTTCAGTTTCTATATACATATCATGATTTATCAATAGCGCTGAACACCTTAGGTCTGTTCGGCGACTTACTGCAGGTCAACCAGGAGCGCAAGGGTGGTAATACACGGCTCAATGCATTAACTCAATTGCCCCATCAAAATTCACTCTGATCCCCTACATTGACCTATCAATGACGTAGGAATTGAGTCAATACATCGAGCCCTGTATCTTCACCCTTGTGCTCTAGGTTGAGCTGAAGCAAATCACCGAACAGACCTATTGTAATATCATATGCCTATATCTCTTTAAAAACAAAAAAGTATAAGGTTCCTTCTTGGTCGAAAGATTAAAGATGAAAGATCTTTGCAAAAGACCATCTTTAGCAACAATTCTTCAATGTTATTCTATAATTACTAATTTTAAAGAATCAATTTCTAAATTCATATCAAATTTCAAAAGCAACCCCACCTTTCAAAACTAAACCAGGCTAAGAAATCGACTGTATCATTAAGTACTCTTAAAAATCTAGTTATAAAAGTGCCAAGAGATCACATCATATCACACTACTTAGTCACCGCACATGTTCTGTAATTATGCAATGGCACAAAGCACGACGACATACAGTTGAGAAAAACACTTTTTGTCTGAACATACCTCAAAAACACAAAACTACCGGCAATATGAGACACCGAAACATATACTCACTCCCTGATACGCTCCGTCAGGTATTTGCTGACTAAAAGACATTTTTGTGTGGCGTGATTAGGATCGGTATTTTATTATTCATAATTACATATAATGTATGAGAAAAGAGTGGGAAAATTGTTATACGATAAAAGTGCATCACGCCTGGGATTGGTATCATGCATTCTCAGCATGATGACATAAAAATAAAAACAGTGTACAATATATTTTTGGAATTTTTTTTTTATCTGCAACTCTTTTATATATTATGATGCATGAAATATGGAATTTCTTAGTCAAAATAAAATAATTTACCACCTAAAAAGTAGATTTATTACTTATATAAAAAATGCAGGTTTTTTCTAAACCGTCTTTTTTCTGTTTTTTCCAGGTTAAGCGACTAAAAACTGAACCTTCAGCAGAATCCAGCGATAGAAATAGGTGAGAACTTTATGTCTGGATTTTTTTTTGTGGTTAAAAATGCACGTTTTGCTGAATAAGATATAGTAAATAAGTATCATGTTTTGGATGTGTTTTTGAATGTCTACCGGTCAATTGGGTTGTAAGAATATACGTTACTTTTAAATTGTGGACTACATCGCAGCTAATGGTGGTGGTTCCACACGACAATGACTTTTGTTCACAGAGGTTTCTTGCTATAGACACCTATAGAACTTTGTCTCGGCAACAAAGTAGGGTATAAAAATGTAGTTACGTTAGAAAAGTCGGATGTAGGCATAAAATTGGTCCACATGATAAGGATTTCTCAAGAAGCTTTCAACAAAAATTGATTGAGTCTGTAATAATAATAATAAAAAGTCTGCATAGACATTAAGTCGACATGTCTATTCATCCATACATCCATCCATCCAATGGCGCTACAGCCCAAATTGAGCCTTGGCCTCCTCTAGGGCATTTCTCCAATTTTCACGGTTCCTTGCAGTAGTTCTCCAGTTCCGAATGTTGAGCATATTGTCTCTGCGTCAGCCGTCACAGAGTCCATCCATCTCCTCCTGGGTCTACCTACTGGTCTATTTCCTGGAATTCCTGCCACCAGAAGCCGTTTTGGAATACGGTTTTCGTCCATCCTAATTACGTGGCCGGCTAGTCTTCGTTTGTTGATTTTTATAAACGTTGAGAGTTGTGGGTCGTCAAAAATTTCATACAACTCGTTGTTGTATCTCCTTCGCCATATTCCATCTTCTCTCGTTGAGCCTATTATGCATCTGAGAACTTTCCTCTCAAACCTGTTGACTCGTTCCTCTATGTCTTTAGGTCATGCAAAAAAGGGACTGTTTGTTCCTATATACCCCGGCTTCTCCGGGCCCAGTTAAATAAAGTTCAATTCAATCCGTGAGATGTTAGAAATGCAAAAGCTCACTGGAATGAAATTCCATTATTCCAGTTGATTACTCTCTTTCGAGCGAGATTTTACGTTCAATCTCAATTTCATGTTTTGTTGGGCGAACTCAGGATTGATTTTTCCTCAGTTCAATATGTGAAAATGTATGGGAACTCAGGCAAAAATTGAAGTTCAGTACATCAATTTGCTCGAACTTGCGCAGTTCGGCCGATGAAGCCGTTGTATTACTGTAATTAGTATGGCGTAATCGTCAATTCCTTTTTGAAATTCGAACAAGAATCGCATGGGTTGGCACAAGAGCCAACTTTTCCAACAAACTATACGTTAGAATGCGTTAGCTTGTTGTTGTTGCTTTTAGTATTAATTCTCCCTTTCGCCATGTATGTCTTTGTGTCAAAAAAAACAGCTTATGGGACGCAATATGGCATAGTGCACCGGTCGCAAAAAACCCAAGCGCCGGCCCTGGCCGAGTCTGTGCAATTCTTTTGACAGTGCGCACAGCATACACAAATACACAATTCTGAAACTTTCGTGAAACAGAGAAAAAATCATACAAACTGCTGTGCGATAAAAGAGCTTCAAAGTGCACTTTCGCGTTGACTTTGGGATGTAAACGCGGCTTAATGCTTATGAATTAAAACTTTTATCAGAAAAGCCAATCTCTATTATTTTTCTATATAAAAAATAAGGATATTCTTCTTGAAACTAGAATTTATATTTATTTATATTAATTTGTGCAAAATAAACTATGTTCAATTATGCCATTTTTTTTATTTTACGTATTTCTTTGTGAAAATCCTTGCATATTTTGAAAAATAAATCAGAAGGTAAACTTCCAAAGTCACCACCTAATGTGTTATAATTTTTATTTTGAACTTCTACTGCACTTGAACTTTGAATTTCACTTACAATTTCCCCAAAGTCAATCGATAACATTTCCTCCTATCTTCCATACAATTACTTTTGCAGGAATTTTATTGATGACATTTTGGATGCAATTATATTGAATTCGTTAACCGAGGAATTTTTACAATTGCCCTCTTTTGCCCTTACATAAGAAAATGTATTCTCAAATATGGTGTAGATCAGCGATCAGTGATCTAGAAATTTATGTTTTCGGACATCCCCAAACTATTACTTCTCTCGAGCTCTCTAAGCAGCCGAACGCTCGCCGGTTTTATATTAACTAGATGAATAGAAAGCCAGTGCACAAAATAAAAGTTTCTTTTTTATGCTCCTAGAACGCTTTCGAAGGAGCATAAAAAGGTATGCTCTCCTGAAAAGACATACAATGTTAAAGAGTACAATGGAACTGGTATGGGAACGGAAGCACTGTAAGCTTTTTAAGAAGTGTTCAAACAAGGCTATTGGAGCACTTCATTTCCCGCTGGGTAGCGCAGAAGGTATTGATTCATTTATCGATGTTTCACTTGCGAAAATTGCATGAAACCAATGTTGAGGAACATTTCACCAAATTCATCAACTTTATTTCCTATGCTACGGGCATATTTACATTAGGATTAAGAATAATTTCGTACCTTAAAAAAGAAAAAGGCACAATTTTAAAACCATTTGTTTAGCATGTGTGTGAGTATTTTTGTTTTTTTTTTGTTATTGTTTTTAATCCGAGTTCTGCTAAGTCCCATTTTCTATGAAGCCCACTTTCAGTCGGCGTTTTATTTTGTTATGGGTTTGAGTTGAGGGTTTCTTGATGACGAGTTTTTGTTCGAAGTGGATACAGATGAGGAGCCAAAAGAGATCAATTCGGTGATAATGAAGTATAAACACAAATAACAGTACGATTTTCCGTGTCAATCAAAGGAGATTAATTTTTTGAACGGTTAAAGGGTCAAGGTCCCGAATTCATCATTGATAAATTGATTTTTAAGTTTGGTGGTCAGAATGGAGAAGTTTCAGTATGTGAGGAGACAATGCAAAAAGCGAAAGAATCGGAGCAGTAATTTTATTTTAGTCCAGTAATTTTTACATTAAATTGGATTTAATTATAAGGGATTAATTTAGGAGATTATGATTAACTACTAAGGAGATTATGATTAACTCGAACTTTTGGTTTGGAAATAAAGTTATTTTGTTATTACGTATTTTATAACAATAAATTACTCAAAAGCAGTTTTCACCTATGAACATGAATAAGACATGACTGAATCCATAACATTATCAATAAATCTTGTTCAGATAACAAAATTCCAAGTATCCCCCTAAATAATGTGTTTACAGATTTAAAAGGGGGAAAAAACAATTTTCCAGAATGATGCATGATCTTCATCTCGAGAAGGTTACCCTTCATATTACCAAAAAATGTCGAAGCAGATTAACCTCTTGAAATGTGTTAAGAAGATCATCATCAAAAAGATCGTTAGAGATCGTTGAGTTAGTCCACAAAAACGAACACGTGTTTAAAAAACACATATTTTAAAAATATTCCATTCTCTAAGGCAGAAAAACGAAAATGCCGCACACAAAAACAAAAATGTGGATTATTACAAGTATCTAGAAAATTTGGCACATGTTGAACTTTATTTTTTTTTGTGTGTCCTTAAAAAGACACAACAAGTGTTCGCCACAAGACCGGGAAATAGTCTTTAGCATTTTTAAGATGAATTAAACTGAGAACGAGCGACCTTTATAGCTAGGTTTTTTTTGCATTATTTTCCGGATGGTTATGAAATTTTGTTTTAAGTTTATATGTATATTTAAATATAAAAAAATAAAAGAGACGTAGTTTATTTTTATTAAAAGTGTTAAGAACGAAAGTGTTTGAAGAAGTGGTAGAACGAGAAGCCTTTGGTATTTACTAAAAGAGGAAAATTAAGTTGATTTTATTTTTTGTTCTCGCCCCTATTTACGTTTTGTGTATAATAAAAAAAATCTAATTACCCTACACTTAAATTGGGGTAGGCGATAAATTGAAATCTCTAGAAAAAGTGCGCCATATGCTGCCAAGTGTTTCTTTACAATTGAGTTATGCTGGAACAAAAAAGACACAGCCAGAATTTCTTAGATGTCTTAGCAATTATTTTTTCTGATTGATGGTTTTCTTTTTTTACTTGCAGTTCATTTTGATCTAATTTACTTTATTTAAGTAAGAAACCTTTATTATGGAGTAATTGGGAAATTTGGATTTTTTAATTTGTTGTGCCTAGCGTAGAAGAGAAGATTTTAGTAGCATTTGTTGTGCTTTGATAAAATTATTGTACATATTAGTTGTTATCCATTAGGACTAGTAAAATACCCAAAACTGGGGTGGCAGCACGTAAGTCGTTTCAATCGACTTGAATCAATCAATCAATCAATCAGTTTCAATCAATCTTGAATTTTTGTATGGAGAGGTCGATTGAAACAACTTACGTGCTACCACCCCTGTTTCTATCTTCTCGTAATTACCTTTACTCTTGTTTTTGAGCATTTCACGTATTCCAGCATTTCACGTATATCACTCCAAAGGTACTCTGAGGTGACACTCACTTCTAATAAAACCAAGTGGGAAAAATTAAGAGCGCTGCACAAGGGAGCTTATTTTGAGCGTTGTTAAATATGCTCCCGAGAGAGCATTACTGGAGATTTCATAAATTTTATAGAACAAAAAAACGTCGATTATATTCGTGTCGATAAAGGGTGACATTAGCAATTAGCATACTCAATTAGCTCTCGTTCGACACGGAAGGCAAGCAGCTTTAGAAGTGGATAGAATTTAGTTGGGGTTCTGCTTTGCTAAAACCACGCTCGCACTTGGAAAGCAAAAGGCAATCCACAGGTGTCCATTCTTTATTAAAAAGGTTTTTATATAATGCTCCTAGAACGCTTTTGAAGGAGCATAAAAAGAGGTATACTCCCTTGTAATGACATACAATGTTAAAAAGTATATGGAACTGACATGGGAACGGGAGCGCTAAAAGCTTTTTAAGAAGTGCTCAAACCTGCCTATTGGAGGCCCCCATTGGGTAGGAACTCCTATGTCGGATTTTACACAATGAAACACTAAAACAAAAAGTTTCCTGCAAGCTTGCTTGGTTTGAAGGGGAGAGGGAAGAGACGAGCTCCCTCAAGCCCTCTCGCACCCCTCGCAATTAAACTGAGCATGCTTCCAGGAAACTTTTTGTTTCGTCTTTCATCGTGTAAATTGGGCCTATGTGTTGAAGTGTTGTGTAATTTCTCAGCGGGAAATGGAGTGCTCCAATAGCCTTGTTTGAGCACTACTGAGAAATCCTTATCGGTGAGAGTGAATATCTTTACCAACGATACTTTTTTGCTAGAAACCAAATTAAGGAACCCACCCGTAATTACTACTCGCGCAAGCTTGATCAGTCATTACTATCTTAATAATTTGTTGAAAAACGAAAGTTAAGTGTTCATTGCAAAACCGAGAAAACTCATGACTTCGACGGAAAAAGCTTGAACACTTACTTCACAAGCAACCGTTACTCAAATCAATCAGTCACTCCCGCTACTTGCAACCAGTCTTTTCGCGCACTCAACAGAATAGCAATTCGTTTCTAAATGGAATTACTGGATAGTGGAATAATCTTTCACAGTCAGTGTTTCCCAGCTGCTACAACATCCAAGAGGTCAAATGCGGGGTTCGTCGCCACCTTTTTTCCCAGACACCTACTTTTTAAAAAAGATTTAACAAAAATGTTTTTTTTTTGGCGAGTTAAAATCCAACCGGATCGAATCAATAACCAACTATATATTCGGTTACCAGCGAAAGGCGAGCAACTCTTTCTGGCATTTAGTTCTTGCTATGAAATCTACCGCACTTAAGTGCCCCGTAGACGAA
Organism: Thereva unica; assembly: GCA_949987705.1. Taxonomy (NCBI): domain Eukaryota; kingdom Metazoa; phylum Arthropoda; class Insecta; order Diptera; family Therevidae; genus Thereva; species Thereva unica. Next base: position 19,529,358 of record OX465285.1, on the reverse strand, counting down.
ACTACGTATTGACAATAATATTGAAGTTCCTGTTAATACTTCAATAGCTTAATACAGCGAGTATCAATAAGGTTTTCGTGCAGGAAGATCAACAACAGAACAACCATTTGTTAACAGGAAATCCTGTTGAATTTAAGTTTAGCTTCCATATGTATTCAGAAACTACAAATGCCTAAGGTAGGAATACCGAACACCTAGGAGAACTGACGAAAATTTCGATGCAAAATGTAAAGTCCTATATCCTTGGTCGTTTGATCTGAAATGAAATCGGTTTATCAACTTGTCTTCCTTGAGCGACTGGATTAAGTCCTCTTTCCGTTTCGGATCGGTGTACGTTTGATAATTGAATTGTGACTCGAACTTTCAAATAAAACGAGAGCATTTTTGCCACGTCGAAGTTTGCTTGGATGCGGATTATACGAGTCAATTTTTAACTAAATTATTTTTAATTTATTGCTTATCATTCAATTGACCGGGTCACCCCTGACAAAAAAAGTGCCCGGGTTTTACTGGATACTTTTTGAAACCCCTCCGGGGCGGCCCTCGGACGCCTCTCATACTAGGACAAATCCGGAAAATCTCGGACGGCGGCAACCCTATGCAGTATACTCAATTAAATCTCGCCTAGATTTCTTATAGTGCTAATGCCTTGCATCTTCCTGCCTGCTTTAGTTCATCTATTTAATACCTGCCTTACTGCATCCAAGTTTCCTAATTCTTGGAATCTTGCCGATTGCTAAATGTCCAGCACCTACATGTCCCCGCGGACTTTCGATCTATCAACATCCTTCCATTTCTAGCAAAGGTGCTTGAAAAGCTAATTTCACTGCAAACCATAGAGTTTTGTGAACGAAATCAGGTGATTAATGCTTACATTCGAGGTGTCGTAAATCTCATAGCTGTAATACTTCGCTTCTCAAAATCACCACTGATATAAGGCACTCTCTACTAAATGATCATGACCTATTCGCTCTATTAGATTTTTCAAAAGCTTTTAATAAAGTTAACCACTTCTTACTGCTAGTGAAGCTCGCTCGTTTAGGCTTTTCGTCATTCGCGCTCAAGCTTTTGCAGAGTTTCCTAACCAATCGCTCGCAGTATATTAAACTGCTAAACTCTATTTCTTTTCCTGCTAAGTTATTATATGGTGTTCCCCAAGGGTCAATACTTTGGCCGTTTCTCTTTAGTTTATTCATTAATGAACTTCCAGCGGTTGTGACAAACTCTAATATTCTTATGTACACTGACGATGTACAGCTCTCTCTCACAATGCCTAAAGATAAGCTTAAAGTTGGGATAAGTGAATTGACCACAAATGAACACCTTGGGACTATTCTAAATGACATAAGGACCTGCTACGACCGCAAACAAAGAATACTCAGCAAAGTTTATAGAATTTTAAGCAAGTTGTGCCCTCCGATTGAGATTAGTAAAATCGCTAGTCTTACCTCATCTAATGCAGGGCCACGTTGTATTTTCTTCTCTGGATTATTCATGTCAAAAAACTACTGTGCCTTTCAACGATTGTGCTTTATATATAATCTTCGCAGGGATGATCACATTTCCAGGTCCTAGGTAGCCCTCTTCATATCTACTTGAACTTTCTTCTTGTTATTCTTTAAAAGCTCTACAACCAGAATCCGGTACTGGCCTCTCGCAATAAATGTGTTGTTCACTCTAAAACACTAAAGACTGACCCGCTTTGGGGCCACACTCCGTCACATCCCCCGCTACAAAATCAAAGCACTTGCGGCACATGCGTGTAATGCTACATGCTATTCCCCTAATCCGCTGATGACTGACCACTAAAAAATAAATAATAATAAAATAATAATATAATAAATAATAATGTATTTATTTATTTATCTATTTCCAGGATATGCAGTACAACAACATCAAGTGGACAATGCAGCCCATTAGCAATATCTTCAAGTATTCCAATCAACAATAATGGAAGCTTAATACTACAATCACCGCCAGTTTCTTTCGCACAATCGTCAATATCTCACCTAACCAATAATCAAATTGGTTCCGCAACAATAAACACATCCAGTTCAAGCATTGATGGTGGTGGAGGATTAAATCTTACATCACATGGAACAAGCACAACAAGTTCCGCAAACACCAATCAACTCGGGCTCCCTCTCAGTTCAAGTGACGTAGCATCTAATGATAATCTACCAATTAACTCCGGTATCAATCTTACGTCGTCGTCCAGTGCTGGACGTTTGCCGTCTGATCTGGGAATGTCACATTGGTTATCGGAATCTAGTGCAGTAAAGTCGGAAAATCGAAGTCCAGGAATTGATTCAGTTGTTGCTGGTACATCGTCTGCAACAGGCTTAATCGCACCGGGGCCCCATATTGATTCAGCCATATTCTGTTCGAATCCGAACACGAGTCTGGTTGAAGGTGCTTCCGCATCTTCTGTTCAAAGTACAAACATAGTTGCTAGTGGCTACGACCATAAGCAGGAATATTATAGTTACTACAATACCATGCAGCAATATACACCTTCGTTTTACCCGTCATATGGATCGCCGTATACAACAAGAGCGCCAGCTAAGATACCATCTCCAAATACATATTTGGCATCTAGTTACACTGCGGCTGCAGCAACTAATAATAATTCATCGCAGCTTTATTCCACATATGGCTACAATAACTTCGGACAATTCGCATCGACTCAGCAGGATTATACAGGCTACTACAACGACCAATATAGCAATTACTACAGTCCTACCGGCTATTCGCCGTATGTTAGTTCGCCAGGATCTAGTGCAAGTCATGGCTTTCATGTTTCGGCTGGTCTGTCTGAGAGTCCTTCTGATGGCCATTCAACTACACCAATACTGCATACACATTCTCCAAATTCGCCAATTCCTATTTCACCAAATACTGGCCTAACAGCCAAAGCCACACCAACAAGCAAGAGTGGCCGTTCCAGAGGGCGAAGACATGCACATCCCAGCCCAACAAGGAGCACTGCTTCAGATTCTGGAGCACCAGACAATGTTAAGTCACCGGAGCGTGTTTTTGTGTGGGATCTTGATGAGACCATAATAATCTTCCACACGCTTCTATCCGGATCGTTTGCAAACAGATATAGCAAGGATCCTAACCATCTGCTGCAGTTGGCCTTCCGAATGGAGGAGCTGATATTCAACATGGCAGATACCCATTTCTTTTTTAATGAAATTGAAGACTGTGATCAGGTCCACATCGATGATGTCTCGTCGGATGATAATGGACAAGACCTTTCAAATTATAACTTCGCCAATGATGGTTTTCATGCTGGAACACCCCATGCTGGAGCCCCGCCAAATCTGTGTTTACCTACTGGCGTCAGAGGTGGCGTTGATTGGATGAGGAAGCTAGCATTTCGGTACAGAAAAATTAAGGAGACTTATAACATGTACAGAAATAAGTATGTTGTAGACTATTTAGTTTCAAGATGGGTTTAATATACATTTTAAATTTTTTTTAGTGTTGGTGGATTGCTGGGACAACCTAAACGTGATCAATGGCTTCAAGTTAGATCCGAAATAGAATTAGCAACTGATAATTGGGCGAGCTTAGCAACGAAATGCTTGAATATGATAGCACAACGAGAAAACTGTGTAAATGTTCTTGTTACAACGACACAATTAGCGCCGGCTTTGGCTAAGGTCTTGTTATTTGGATTAGGACAAATATTTTCCATAGAGAACATATACAGCGCACATAAAGTTGGTAAGTAATATCAGCGTTTAAATATAACAGCAATATTTTTTTGTGGTAAGATGAAGCTCAGAAGTCACCCTTTGTACTATTACTCCGTCATGTCGTTCAAGCCATGGTGCAATGTATAGTAGTAAGTTTGATCTGAAGGATAGATGAGAAGGAGGGTGCATGAGTAGATGTCTAAGAACCTTACGTTTGAACTCTGAGATGTTATATGAGCTCGGAAACACCGACTGCGGAAGACAGTTCCACAATCGAGTTGTTCTATTTATAAACGAATTGCTAAACCGTAATGTGCGTGAAAGGGAGGGCTGCAAGGGGTGAGCCGAGTTGGCTAGTCTTGTATTGCGGGGAAAAAATTGCCGTGTAGGCAAGAGGTTTTTATTTCATTGGAGCAGTCGCTACGTTAAGAAGCTCGAGGCCTTCCAAATGCGATGTTTGAGGCAGATCCTCAGTGTCTCACTCCACGACCACCTTCGAAACGAGACAGTTAGACAAAGATGCGATCAGCAGACACTGATCCAAGAAGAAATGCAAAAACGTCGACTACGGTGGTTTGGACATACATATTTGCCGAATGGATGATAACCGTTTGCCACGTAAACTTCTCTGGCGAGATCGTCCCGCAGGCTGGAGAATCCAGCGATAGACACCGAAGAAAATCTAGCTAAAGAATATCGAGGATGACCTAAAGAATCAACGATTATCAGTTACCGAGGTTCGATGTCAAAAACCGGCAAGAATGGAAACGAATCGTGAATAGAATTCGAGACTCAGCGGCACCGACAGCAGCGTATCCCTTCTGGGGACGTATCGCTCGGAGCACCAGCTAACGGATCAAAGACAAGAAGACAAGTCGCTATGGTAATAGAGGTAAAACTTGCTGAGCGCTGCTACATTCCTACGATGGGTTAAAGGGTCGATGGAGGATCAAAGGGTGCTATCGCCAATGAGTTTGATGGCGCGGTTTTGCACCTTGTCGAGCCAAGCCTAGGTGGTTTTACAGGCGCCCGCCCAGATATACGAGTTGTATTCAAGGCAGGGCCGAATCCAGCTGGATGAAGGAGAAACTTGCATCTCTTAAGGAAGCCGAGGCATTAATACACTTTGCCGACTAGGGATATATGTATGATTATTCCATCGCAGATCGTTGGATCAAGTCACGCCGAGGATGTTACGAGATGGGTCAGCTGTTATATTATTCTCGCCCACTGAAATGGAGGAAGGTTGGTACAGGTTTTAGTGGAGAATAGACAGTACTTGGTTTTGGTTTCGTTGAACTCGACACGATTCTAGCGGCTCCAATCAAAAATGAGTACAATGTCCGCCTTAAGAGAGTTGGATATGAGTTCACGTTGTAGGAGACAAGATCTGGCTCTTGCTTGTCCTATGTTGTCGAAGGAGTAGGAGAGTGCCGTCATCGGCAAAACTATGAAGTGGATTGGAGGGGATTAAGAGCAGATCATTAATGAATATAAGAAAGAAAGTAGGTGAGAGAATCACCCCTTGGGGAACGCTGATCGAGATGGAGTAAGGTTGGACTCAACGCCATACAATACTACCAGAAAGAAAGCTCTCAATCCAGTTTCTTAGAACTGAGTCAATACTAATAGCTTGAAGATTAGACAGCAGAGCAGGATGCCATACTCTGTCGAGAGCCTTGAAAATATCCAGAGCAACCAAACCAGATTCATCGAAGCCATGAATGCTTTGGTTGATATGTTCAGTCAGGCACACAAGAAGGCACCAGTAGACCTTTTAGATGGTCTAAAATCGTACTGCCTGTTGTGTATAATTTGGTTAGATTCTAGATATTACATCAGCCTTCTATTGATTATTGTCTCCATGATTTTGGAAACAACAGAAGTTATTGCTATAACTCAAAGGTCGGTGGCTTCACCTTTTTTGGGAATGGGGTGAACATGAGCTAGTTTCCACGAGTTGGGAGAAACTCCGAAGAAGTATGACAGGGCAAAAAGTTTGCGCAGAGGTTTAGCCAAGGGTGAGGCACATTTCTTGTGTACCATAGGGGGAATATTATCAGGGCCAGTGGATTTATTGACGTCAAACTCTTTGTTACATTTATACACCTCTCGTGTTCTGGAGAAAATTCCGTCCCTTGAATGGACGTTGCGCTCGAGGACCGGTGGTGACGTATCTACTTCGAGTAAAGAAGAATTTGCAGCGAACAGAGATGCCAATAAATCCGCCTTGGATTTGCTTTCTGTTATCCCCTCCTCATAAATACAAAATTCTTCTTGATGGAAGTTACCAAGGACCAAAAGTATTTGCTGCTTACGTGAGTGTTGAGGATCTTACTTCTCAACTTGTCGTCAAATGATGCTTTGACCTTCATGCTGATGGAATTACAGGAGTTTCTCGCCTTTATATAATCACGCTGAAGTGACTCGTTATGTGAACGTCTGTACGCTCTAAAGGCGGCTTCCTTAGCTTGAATCGCGTTCCTACATTTCTCATGAAACCATCTAATTGGCCTAGGCTTTATAGATTTGGCAGAATGAAGAATGAACAAACACATTCCTGCCCGTATTATTTAGCAATGCAGAGAGCGACATATGTAGTTCGCAATGGCACTGCGGAAACACAAATTCCAGTCAGTGGCTTGGAAAAAGCGTATAAGTCCCAAGCAGTTAGCTTTCCCATAGTGCCAGACAGTTTTTTAGGGGCTGCGTTGGTTGGAGTAGAAGATGGATATGGGAAATTAGCGCTGACTAGTTTGTAGTTCGAGTTGGCAAGGGGTGAGTTAACCTCGACGGAGTATCGAGTTGGATGAGTAGTAAGAAATAGGTCAAGCAGGTGGGCTCCGAGACCTTGAACGTCATTCCTAATATACATGGCCACTCTCCTTTGGTCGAAGAAATTGTGGGCTAAGGTATGCCCAGCCACCTGAAATCGGTCGGAATCAGTATCAGTAACTTGAGTTTCACTTAGTGCGAGTATGGCCGGGGCATGGATATGAAGATGGCACATCATAGGAAAGAAATTCGCGAGGAGACCCCTGATATTACAGAAAACAAAAGAGAAGTATTTGTTTGTTGTTTCGGGGCCATTCGTGCGCAAGGTCCATGACTTCATTTGTGGCTGACTCAGCAATAGATCCTTTCCTTTGTAAATTATGTACATTCTCCCGATTCATATGTAACACATCTTGAGTATTAGAGATCTCAATTTACACAATATTAAACCTAAAAAAACTACATATAACTAAACAAAGTATTTCAATTTATTTTTAGGTCAAGAGTCATGCTTTGAAAGGATAGTAACAAGATTTACAAGAAAAAGTACTTACGTTGTAATAGGTGATGGACCCGACGAGGAGACAGCAGCGAAAAATCTAAACTTTCCATTTTGGCGCATATCAAGCCACAGCGACATCAGGGCATTGTATACAGCACTCGATATGGGCTTCTTATGAAATCCTTCAGATATAACAACGCACCACCAGCGACAAGAAAAGACTTTTTTCACTAATTGTAATTTATACTTGTACAAATATGCCAAGAAGTTAAAACAAATCAAATTTATCATTTTTTTAGGAATAATTTACGGATTTTTATAAATAATAGTTTTATTATTAAAAACGTTTTTTTTAAATAATAATTATTTTACATTATTAAGACTTATATACATATGCCGAAACACAAGCTGAACTTTTTTTTTAAATTGAAAGAAAGAAAAAAAAACAACCAGTGATCTTTAAAAAAAATTTTCGTGAAAATTGAAAACAAAAAAAAAATAATGCACTAAATAAAATTAATTTATGTAAACAATATTCTATTTGCATTTTGTCATGTTATTTTTATATATAGGGCGGATAAGTCCGCTGGGGCTGTTTTATAAGGAAAGGTGATGATTTTCGACCAATTTCGTTCGATTATTTATTTATTTAGTCTACCGATTAAAATCTGGTTATGTATTTTTGCACCGATTCAATTCTATTCGAATTAACAGCATACTGGGGGTGTAATGATGACGACCTCCACGTATGGTCGTCCTCCCAGCCTTGTGTTCTTTTACCGCTTCTAAATTCCTGCTGCCATCCCCAATTCCCAACCTCTGGGTCGGAGCAAGGTGTAATACCAACCGTGTCGATGATCAGCTTTGCTGCGGACCCAGTTTAAAAAATAGCTCAGCGGTGAACGGCATGCTCCGGATACTTGGCGATCTCCAGTTGTAGCTAGCCTTACTTTGGTATTGCGGATCTCTGGCCGGGTGGACCTTGTTTCTCCGTTACTCTTGGGAGTAATTATGGATAATTTAAAGCAAAACATAAAAGTAGTCCGGTTCCCCAAAACAAAAACCGGAAGGGGCCACAAAACCCGCTGTAAAAAAGGGTACGGCACTCAGGAGCCAACCCAAGTAGAGCCAAAACTAGCAAACCTGCTCTCCTTGCGGTACCTGTCGCTATCCAGCATACCAAGTTATCCTGGAAGACCAAGTGTCAAAGCACAGGATGACATTGCCAGTCCAAGACGCACGGAGCCAAAGCTATATCCCTCGCAGAAATGGCGAAGGATCGTAAAATAGTCTGGACGAGAACGTCGGAAATGGGCAGATCCCCAAACAATAATGGCGGTGGGTACCAGTTGCTCTCGCTAAAGTGGCCATGGAGGTGCTGAGGGATAACCTGGGACCTCCCCCCATAAAGTTAACGACCTGCGACAGCACAAGAACCCCAGAGCTGTACCAAGCTGCGGTAGCTAAAGTCGGAAAACTTAAACCTGGCGCCCGGCTGAAAGCAGTTAATGCCAGTGGTATACCATCACGTCCGAAGGCCAAAACATGATATCCAATAGTACATCGGAGCCTGAGGACATCCTCAAAGCCTTCAACCCTCACATTAAAACAGATATGTAACTGGAATGTTATCAAAACGGAGCAGCCTAACAGGGCCACAATGCAAGTTATTCTGCTCCTAAATGAAGAATGCATGGATCAGCTGCCAAAAGAAAAATACGCCGGGAACTACGGCTTCCAACAAATTGAATTGGAAGTCTATAAAACAGACATGGAAGCTTTAGTGAACCAGGCGCTTGCACCAAGGTCTTAAGCGAAGTAGCCGAAAATAGTCGCTCAGAGCGAAGTTGTCGCATCGACAGACTCCAAGCTGGGCAGAGCCATCGGTAACATGTACACCACGGAGACCCAGCTCCTTAACTCGGACAGCAACGAGATCATCTCCAGCGATGAAGAAGCGGAGGTGATTGTCGTCGAAGCAAACCTTGCGGAAAATGGTGCAAGTGATCCAGATAAATCTGCACCATTGTAAACCAGCGTTCGCTGGACTTTTGCTTCACCTGGCTTTAGATTGCCCTAGTCCAAGAACCATGAGTCCGCTGGTGACAAGATCTGGTTTAAGAACGCCTAAACTTAATGTCTTTTATATCAAAGGTAAGGGAAACCCCAGAATAGGTATTCTGGTCAAAAATAAGATAAGCACATTTCTTCTTCCTCAATTTAGTAACGGAGACCTTACTGTAATCGACCTAGAGTTAAAACAGAAGAAACTCAGAATGGCCTCTTTTATGTAGCTCACGAAGATGAGGTCCTTGTACCTCCTATGGCTTTTCAAGATCTAGTAAGGTTGACCGATACTACCAGGGTCTTGGTTATCTGATGGCCTAAGCTCGAGGGTCGAGTGGGAGGAGGAGTTTTCCCCCGGAGCTTGGGATTGAAGACTCTTTCCGACTACCCGATCACTGCAGTGTACACCAAGCGGAGGTTCTATCCATACAAAAGCCTGTTCTGCAAATCAACCAGCAAGGTGATAGAAATCGGACTGCGCTCTTGCACAAACAGCTCTAGAACTACCTCGGAATGTCGCAGATTTCTTAACGAGATGGCTCAGCAATTCAGGACCCTCCCCGTTTGGGTGCCCGGACCCGAAATATAGAGGGAAACTGTAAAGCTGATGAACTGGTTAGGAAAGGCACGACCGCCACTGGCCGACCGACTGAAAGGGTTGGTATGCCTTGAGCCACTTTTCAACTCCGATGCAAACAGCACACAATGCAACAAGCGAAGAAGCATTGGAGGGATCTTAATGAATGAACCTAGGCCAAATTAACCTCTCCCTCTTATGGGCTCAGGAGGACCACTTCACCACTGAGCCTCAGGAAACAAGACCTCTCAGCTATAGTGGGAGTGCTGACCGGACACTGTCTGTTAGGGACGCATACGACCCGCTAAAGTCTTGAGTTTCCGGATTGTAAGTCGCAAGCACGCCAATTCTGATACTTTCCGCTATTTGACAAAAGGTGGGCTTTGGAGTCGTTCTAGACTTCATTATGGGTGCGTCCGAGTTTTCTGAAGGCTTTTCAAAACCTATGGTCAAAGCCTTCGCCCTTTTCGCCGGGTTATTATGCCCTACAGAAGATCTAGATGATGTGACCCTCTTCTTATTAAGAAAATCGGTATCCCTTTCTTCCTCGGGGGCCACGCAGTCCCTATCAGCCTCTACATAAAACGTTTTCGCTAAAGTCTTGAGACCAACCATTTCTGTAAAAGCTGTAAGAATCCGGACGGAAAGTGTACTACATCTCCTCTGTCACTGCCCTTCCCTAAGCAGAGACTAACCACATTTGGTGGTGAACCCTTTCTAAGTACGCTTGTGGAAATTTCGAAGATTGGGATCCCGCAACTTAAAAGATTCATTACTTCCTCAGGATGATTTAGCGAAGAAACGACACTTCAACGCCAGGTTTAAAGTGGAATCGCTATGGGCCTAATCCAGCAGCTCAACCATGCATATCTAACCTAAGGACACCTTCCCTACAACTGTGCCAAAATTGGCTTCTACATGCATTTATTCACGATTGGGTAATTTTTGTCTTCGTTTCCTGGACTAGAATCTTATTTACAATTGATTTGAAAAAGACATAGCGTAATGGCAACTTAAATTATTCTATCGTTTTTAAAATAGCGAATTTTCTGACTTTTAGTGCGCAGTCTCCGAAAAAATTTATAAATACTCAGGTGTATAAGACACTCAAATTTAAATCCTTTATTTTAAATTGACCCTCAAATAGTTGCATGAAATGATTTTCGAAAGGTAGACGTTAAACGTTTCCATGTATTGGTTAATACTCTTTCCCCGTTATATACAAAAGCTGTTTCGGAGCCTCGTCCCATCCTGCCCAATAACAGTTCATAATTAAGACTATCCTTACCTTGTTTCCTATTTTATATTGAAAAATCATTTGATTTGCACCTGAAATATAAAAAGAAGTTTTCTCCAATCGCAGCCACAAATTTCAAGCTAATTTTTAACGGAGCAAAACTAAAGCCAAACACTTTAAAAAAATCACCACTTCACCATGTGGGTATGAAGTACAGCAAAGCAACTCCCGTTCTTACAAGGGCACGATGGTTTAAGTCATGGAGAGTATCCACATAAATGTTCTTAGCACTCGCAAGTAGATGGCCTCCTCTTTACAGCTTTCATGTCCCAAAATAATCCCAGACACAAAATTTTCTGGATTCCACAGCTTTCGGTTGTTTTTTTGTTCATCGAAACTTTTTGTGGTGCGTTTATACTTTAAGTAAAAATGTCAAAATTTGACAGTTTTTTAGAGAAATGCACGTGGGAATTGTTTACGAGAACTTATGATACAAAAATTAAGTAAAAATGTTTGTAAATGATGTAAATGATGTGAAAATTTATAATTTGAGCGCGGGGAAATCAATTCCAGATGTAAGACTTATATTTAACGTTAATTTACAATCCTAACCATAATTTCCTTCCAGTGGTTAACCGATAGAAGAAAGCGCTCCCAACTCAAGAAGAAAGTAGATTCTCGACGGCAAATTGAATTAATTCAGGACTTTGATATGCCGGGAGTTTCTACTTCTATACGAATGTCGCCAGATAATCAGTATATATTAGCTACAGGAACCTACAAGCCTCGAGTTAAGTGCTTTGAAGTATTAAATTTATCCCAGAAATTTGAAAGATGCTTTGATTCCGAAGTGACGACGTTCGAAGTCCTTAGTGATGATTACAGTAAATTAGTGTGTAGTTTTAATTAATTTTGAATAGGATTAATAGTTGATTGTGTTTTAGGTATTTCTACAATGCGATAGATATCTGGAGTTTCATGCTGCTCATGGGCGACATTACAGGCTGCGGATACCAAGATTTGGACGGGATTTAAAGCATCATGTTCCATCTTGTGATTTGTTTATTGTGGGGACGTCAAGTGTAAGTTATTGAGACACATGTAGGAATAAAGAATAAAACAAAAATTTGCTTTCTAGGATATATACAGATTAAATTTAGAACGTGGACAGTTTCTACAACCATTTCAGTCTGAAGGCAGCTGTTTAAATGCCTGTGAAATAAATCCTGAACATCATTTGCTAATAACTGGGTCACAAGAAGGAACTGTAGAAGCTTGGGATCCTCGTGAACGACGGAAATGTGCAACGCTTGATGTAGCAATAAAGCTGCCAGATTGCAAGACTTTTCCATCCGTAACTATCATAGCTAGTAGCTAGATATCATGGATTTTAATTTATTTTATATAATTTAAAGATTTCTGCCTTAAAATTCAAAAATGGACTACACATGGCCGTTGGAACAGCATCAGGTCATGTTTTGCTTTATGACATACGTTCAAGAGAGCCTCTTTTAGTTAAGGATCATTTAAATAAATTACCGATTAAAAGAATCAATTTTAATCCAAATGCTACCTCTGTGTATTCACTAGATTCTTCTATGTTAAAGATATGGAATGAACAAACTGTATGTGTCCTTTTTTTTACCAAGATTTCACTTTATTCATATATCTTTTGTTTTTCAGGGAAAACAAACAGCTTACATAGAATCACAGTCGAATTTTAACGATTTCTGCACAATACCAAGCACTGGAATGTTCTTTTTAACACAAGAAGACGTAAAAATGCAAACCTATTACATTCCAAGTCTTGGTCCAGCGCCTAAGTGGTGCTCATTCTTGGACAATTTGACTGAAGAAATCGAGTCCGAAGCTGTTGAACATATTTACGATGATTATCAGTTTATAACAAAGAAAGAACTTGAAGAACTTGGACTGGAACACTTGATTGGCACCAATTTGTTAAGAGCTTACATGCATGGGTAATTAATATGTACTATATCAAAAATTTTAATACCAACCAATTATTTTCCAGCTACTTCATCGATGTTCGTCTATATAACAAGGCCAAAGCTGTTGTTCAGCCGTTTGCATTTGATCAATTTAGAAAAGACAAAATTCGACAACAAATTGAAGCAGAAAGGCCGAGCCGGATTCAACTCAATGCGAATTTACCAAAAGTTAATAAAGATCTAGCGATTAGAATCCTTGAGGCAGAAGAGAATCAAACAAAGAAACAGAAGCGACCGAATCTGCTCCAAGACAATCGATTCAGTGCAATGTTTGAAAATCCAGACTTTACTGTAGATAAAAATGCTGAAGAATACAAAATGCTTGCCCCAGTCTTGAATCGATTAGGTAAAGACAAACCAGCTAGAAAAGAACGAATCGAAGTGGACAAAGTACAGGAACTCCATGCAGAAGAAAACGAAAAACAAGAAAGCTCAGATGATGATGAAAACTTATTTGTTGATAACGATGATAATGACGAAAGTGAAGACGAAGAAAGTTCCGATGATGAAACTAGAACGAGAGAGTTCGCAAAAGAAATGAAGAAAGCATATAAGCAAATAAAAAGAGATAAAGAACAGGAAGAAGACGAAGAAGAGACACAAACCGATAACGATACTAAAATAAAAGACGACAGCAATCATAACTTAGTTCCAGTAAAATCAACTTTATACAGTAAAAAATCGGTTAAATTAAGCCTACAGGATCGACTGAAGAAGCAATCTAAAGTCGAAGCATATTCAACAGGAAATAGTTTAGGTAATAAGGAAATGAAGTTTGAAATAAAGGCGCCAAATAAAAATATAAAGAAATATGAGTATGAAATGAAGAAGCATAAGGAGGAACGCCGGAAGATTATTAGGAATACAAAGAGCTTGAAACTAAAACGAATTAAAATGTAAATTGTAAATGAGAATAGAGATGTACAGTTTTGAATATATGTATTTTTTATAGTATGTAAATTAACGTAGAAGCAAGACTTAGGTTAAGGCGACTGGCGGCTATGTTGAGGTAGAGAATAATACAAGCGGATTTGGGAAGCAAGATGGTGATGAAATACGTCATCAAAGGTAAGTGGTCTGCTTCTTATTGTAGTTAGTAGCGATAAATAGCATACTACAAAAGATATGTAGATATAAGTGGAGCAAAGGTAGTTGCAAATGTTGACAACCTAGTGATAATAGGGTCAGGTGTGTATCCAACCGTGATTATTGAAATCATGCAACGATGCTTGAACAGAGTTAGCAGCTGGGCTACAGCTACTGGGGTTGGCAGTCGATCCTGGAAAAACTGAGCTAATTCTTATCACTGCGAAAATAAAAATTTCCTATTTTAACCTACTCAGGTGAGATGGGTATACCCTAAGACCCTCCACGCACTTGTCCATCTTCTGAATGGGTGGGAGAACATCTGTGATCGACATCACTTACGTGAGCGATTCAGTGGCGGAGGGTGAGCGATATGTACACGCACAGCGACTACCAATCCGTCATCTTCGAGGTGGGTTAGGGTATATGAGTGAGAAACCCTAGTTGCGGAACGGCTAGAGGATGGGCCGTTAAGAAACTCAACGCAGAGATGTTCGAGAAAGTACTCCTACATGATGCGAGGTCGGCAGGAGGTGCCAGGGAATGTGCCAAGCGGATTGAAGACTCTGTAAAGCAGGCATGTGATGCGTCCATGCCGACCGTCGACATTCACCAAACTTCTGGTGGAACGCAGAGATGGACGAATGCCGAAGGGCTTGCCTGAAAGCGAGAAGGAGAACTCAGAGAAATTGGTACCGACCGGATTTCGACGAGCGCCTTGAAAGATATAAGGAAGCGAGGAAAAGACTGAACAAGGCCAAGGTTGTGTAGAAAGGCAGACTGCGACCCCTGAGGCGAAGCCTAAAATGATTATGTGGGTGGTCAAGGACAAGCACTCTCCGTCGATCACCTGCCTGCGCTGCTCCAGAGTATAGTGTAGGTTTTGTTTCTGCAGAACGCACGCACCGCCGATACCTGCGGTAACTGCAGAGGAGATTCTAAAGGCCGCAGAAAAGGTAGCCATCAAAAAGGCCCGTGGCATACCCAGCAAAGCGGCGAAGCTAGCAACTACGATAGCGCCAAACAGGTTCGTTGAGATTTTCACAGCGTGCCTGAGAGGGGGGATCTTACCAGACCGATGGAAATGACAGAGACTCGTGCTCCTACTGAAGCCGAACAAGCCTTTGGGGGAAATCATCGTCCTACAGACCGATAAGCCTCCTTAGTTGCATAGGTAAACTTTTCGAGTCTATAACAAGATACCCCCTAGCGTCGAAAGGGTAGGTGGCCTATTGGACAAGCAAATCGGCTTCAGAAAGGCAAGGTCGGCGACTGATGCAGTCAACATGATGGTGGGCATAGCAAGTGCCGCCATAGGGAAAAACCACTGCTGTACACTGTTAACCCTCGATGTAAAAAATGCTTTCAACTCAGCGAGGTGGCGTAAACTAGAGGAGGCGTTGATCAAGCTAGGTACAGCAAAGTACGTGTAGGCAGCAGCGTTAAACAGAATTGCAAACATCAGGGAAATTGAAGGCCGCTTATGTTATAGTGTCGTAATTACACTGAAACGTCACTATCTTCAACTCAAACGACTTGTCACGAGCACGACTCGATTTTCAGCACAGGGGGCCATAGCAACATCTTGAATTTGCTAACCGAGGGTATGGTCGCCACAGCCACAGACTATCTTCCTTCTTGACTTACCTTCAGTAAGGACCTCCTTGATAAATTTTGATTAGTCGAGCAGAAAGGGATACAGGAGACACAGTTGCGGGTTCGCACTCAATCGATAGTGTCAGAGTCTTACTGACTAAAAACATCAAGCCTTTTCCATCACGATTGTGTCCAGACTGGCTTCGGTCTGGCGTCATCAAGGTAACCCTTAAAAGGGTGCTCCTCAGACCCGGAACATTGAGGCTTACGGATCAGCGATCTTCTATCTCTGCTTCGTTCGTAAAAAAAATAAAACCACCTTCTTATGATCCACTATCTAGCTGCTATTTCCTCTGGCATTGTTTGGAGATTCTTGGCTTGTTTGCGCCTGGCATTTCTTAAGGTTCTGGTTGATGGTCTACAGCGCTACTTCCATCTTTCTCCACATACATATCCTCTGACATCATCTAGTACAGGATGTTCTCCGCATCTCTGGATCTTCTCTGGGCATTTGAGGATATGCTCCGCATGTTCTTTATTGTCCGAACATTCTGGCACAGCAGTGACGTGTTAAAGAGGTTTGGGTTTATCCTGGGCTCCTATGTAAGGCAGCATCCTCGCGAGGGCTCTGCTGCTGAAGCACCTCAAAGTTGAGCGTTCAATAATCACAGCATGGGCTTGGAGCGGATGTCTTTACCTCCCACATGGCTTTTTGCAAATATCTTGATTAAGTAGCGGCGCCTACATACTATCGCGATCCAGGTGACATCGGCGAAACCAATAGCGACCACCTCTCCAGGGATTGTAAATCGTCATACGACTCTGCAAGTTGTCTAGTACTCGCATATTCCCTCGTCTTGCCCACAAGAAATTTTATCACAATGCGCACTAAATGCTTCGATGATCTCGCTACAATTCACGGTGTATAACACATTTTTCACGTGTTATCATTGTGCAAGGCTTTGCATCCATTGCGGCCATAGCATATTGACACCATCCGTTGTCGATCTAGCCTTGCTGAAGCCAAAATGCCTTTCCGACAAGTCGCTTTGCCTCTCGGCGATTGGGAGTAATCTGTTAAATAGCACCCGTCCAAAAATTTGCCCATGGTGTTTAGGTATCATATCGGTCTATCCAGGTCCCCTGGGGTCTTCCTTGCATTCTGGATGACCATAAGCTTTTGACGCTTCCATTGTTCCAGATCGCCCTCCTTTCCGTAGGCACACAGTGAATACTTGGAAGAATCCATCTGGGGCCACAGTGACTGCCAGCTTCACTATTCGGCATACCGTCATGTCCCGGGCCTTTTATTCCGGTAATCCTTTTCTCACCTGTCACAATTTCTTCCTCCCTTACCTCTGGAACTTCTGCGTCATTCATGTTTACTGCAGACAGTCCATAATATGTTCTGGGCGAACAGCGCCTGCGTGATTATTTTTCGCATTACAGAACAAACAACCGTTCGGATCGGTTAATCAGCGAAATGTTGTAGCATTGGAATTTTCATAGATAGCCAAGCCTCCATAATCTCCCGAGTGTCAGATATCGAAATGGTTTCTAGCTTAACAAGCCAAAGGCTGGGCATACTTATCCGGCTCTAGTCAAAGCCAGGCAGCGCACACCAGGCTGTTAAGTTTTAGAAGACCTAAAAGAGATCTCCAGACTTGAGATTAGAACGTTGAGAAGACTTCCGCCACAGTCGGTCAAACAATCATCTAACTTTAGCTACACGAGTTTTTAGCGCACCAAACAGCTAATTGTGCCTCTGATTGCACTGAAAGCAGCCCTATACTTAATGTACTATGAAATTGGGGTTCATTTCTGTTGACCATATTAATTACTTCAAAAAACGCAATCTTTACATGTATGGTGCTACTAAACGTAACGATTTATTTTTTTTTCAGCGAATTCAATGAACAAAAAAATCTTCCATCTAAAAAATAAACGGAATTTATGCATAAAATATACTTTTTTCTTATAAATTATTGGTAAATTAGGATGAGCAGAACTTGTTCAAATGTAAAATTTGTCTACTAACAACATTTGTCTTTACATTAAAAATTTTACAATACAAATACAAAATATATAACTTAATTTATAAATATATACAATGGTAAGCACTGGAATTATTTTAATTAATATTTGTTTTTTTTTTGATTTATCTATTTAGTGTATGTGTATTCTGGAGTTATTTTATGAGCATTCGAATTAGTATTGCTAACCGTTGTTTTATCATCGGCTAATTCTGGATCGTCACGTTCTTCCTCTTCATCAATAATACTGATATCTCTAATAGATGGTCGATGACTTCGTCTCCATCCTTTTTTAGGGGGATTTGGGGAAAATAGAAAATAAAAAAATGTATTAGTTAAGAGAAATTATAAGAAATAGTAGGTGGTTGTAGTTACCTTCAACAACTTGTGGCTGCTTCGTTTTCGTAAGCAGCTTTGTACCAGTTATTGATATTAAAATCGCCCCCAATGGTGCAGTTAGTATAATACTTAAGACTGCAATTGTCTGGACAATGACTGCATAATTCTTTTCTTCTTCGTCGCTATGATCACCTAAATGCTTGAGAGCGACAGGGCCTAAAGCTGCTTGAACTGTTGCTTTGGACATCCATGATAGGGCGACGAAAAATTTTTCCTTTAAATTAAGCCGATCACCAAATGCTATACCAGCTGTACAGAATATTCGGACAATAACACCAGCTGCTAGGCAACCAATTCCAACAGATACAATATCGGGATTTAGTTCATTGATCTGTGAAAGAAATTTTATGTATGTAAGTGATAAGAGGATGAAGTTCGCACATCATGGATGCGAATCGATTTTTTTTTATGTTATTAAAGCCGACTTAAAGAGACTTAGAAACTCTGTAAAGCTCAAAATAATTTTAATTTTCACTCACCTTAACAGTTGTTCCAGTAATACCAAATAGAATTGGCTCAAATATCATCCAGAATATTTCAAAAGCTGTTGAAACTGGATTGTCTTCAATTTCCCATCCCTGACGGCACCAGAAAAGATTGGAAATAAATGCGGCAAATACAACTCCTAAGGGGCCAGCTCCTTCGTATCCAATTTTCTCGCTACCAAATATAGCCATAAGTCCGCCAGCAAAAAGAAGTATCGTTCTTATAGGCACAACGTAGGCATCGCCCCTTTCTGGTATATATCGTGCCATTAAGCCCCAAATAACGCCAAACGCAAGACCACCAACTATGCATACTGGAGCTTGTGATATTTGGTATGGGACATCGTTTGCCGAAAACATGATGCTGCTTATAATACCAAAAATAGCAACTGACAAGGCATCGTCGATGCCTGCAACAGCTATGATTAGGGTTGGTATACCTTTTGCAACACCATAACCTTTCGTTCGTAAACGAAATAGACATGGAACAACAACGGCTGGGGATACAGCCGCTATGATGGAGCCCAATAAAAAGGCCCAGATCCATGGTAGATGGAGCAAAAAATGACTCATAACTGCAATAACACAGCACTCCACTAGCCATGGTATTATACCCAGTTTTAATATTGTTTTGTAAACTTTCTTAAAAGCCTCTGGCTCCATTTCTAGACCAGCCCGAATCAGGATAATTGTCAATGCTATTTTTCGTAATTCCACAGTGACAGCAGTAAAGTCACCTTCCAAATTAACCCAGCCGACATTCTGCGTTAAGAGAGAGAGGATGAGAATACCGGTAAGGAAAAAGTTTGAAGTTGTTATACGCTTTCAAGGTGACTGAATAAATAAAAGTCTTCTTACCTGAAATAGAATTCCGACCAGCAGCATTCCAATTAGCCTCGGCAGGGTTGTCAGGGATATAAGCCAACCTCCGAAATTGGATGCAACAGTTAACACGACTAATCCGAAAAGCTGCCCACCTGGAGCAGCAGATTTCCCTATTATAACACAAGCCGTAATCCAGATTAGGAGGCCTGCAGGTATGGAGGTGAAAGTTTTATGTAAGCAAATAATGTTTTACTTAGGTCGGATTATACTTACCGATGAGAATAAGCGAAACGATCCGGGCAAACTGTCGGAATGAGGGACATAATGGATAGGGACAAACCTTCTGCCAGTGCGGTGGCTCCCAGGATGGGCTAGTATCTTCGACCCGACACCGCAAACATAGACCAAATATCCATGATTGTTCAATGTTACTGTTGCTCTGCTGTTGTTGACTCAGGATCCTTGCGTTAAAGGAATCCAATGCTGAGGGGACATTCAACGTTTTTCCATTTTGCCTAGTATCTGAAAGAGAGAAAAATTATTTCACAGCATATTCACCATGTATGTATGTAGTGCTCCCAGTGTATCCCCAATATGCCATATGCGGATCTAGAGTATACACGTATGTAGGGATAAATTTATGCAAAATAATATTTCTGTTCTAGTGCTGATTCAGGATGGACTAGGCATTATGTACACAGACCTCTTTTTGTTGGTTGTGGTAAAGGGCAATTGCTTTGGTTAGGCTCTATGCAAATGATTTTGTGGTGGCTAGGGTGTGAGCTTAGAGACAAATTCAATTTGTTTAATGCAATTCGGTTTAAATATTTAAAAACATCTTTTATGTATGTATGCATGTATGTATGTTATATGATGTACATATGCCCAAAAACAATTCTAGTGCTAGTTCTTTTTCTGGACTGGAAAATGTCAACGTGGGGGAGGAAATATTTGTGAGAGAAATGCAATAAATGTTATCTGCTCTTTCCAAAAAAAAAACTGTGTGTATGTGGGGCTCCTGGGGATATAGAAAATTCTTGATATTCAATGTCTGTCCTTAGATGAAATTGTGTAAGGCTTAAAGTGTATGAAATGACCTAAGCTTTATAGTTAGTAATATTATTGTGTAGTTTTGTGAGTAGTTTGTATATACAGTAATGTAGGGTTTAAGAATACAAAATTAGCCAGGGTTGGTATGTATACATATTTTTGGGGGTCAAATGGTAGTAACGGCCTCCTGGACCTTTGGTGGTGCCGGTATACAAAAGGAAAAAGTTCTGAAACGGGAGACCTTGAACTTGGATTGTTAATCCATCTGCGCAACTAGCTTATGGTGCAGTTTTCATACACCGTACTAGGAGTTGCGCGAAACTTTCTTTTATGGAATTAGCTAGGGGGTTTCAGGTTTCGCCGGGAAGCATTGTCCATTGAATTTTCCAGGGTGTTCTAGGTTAATGAATTTATGCGAAATAGAATTTAATGAATGGATGAATTAATTTTTGTTTAGCGTTTTTAGGGATTTTTTTTAAAAGATGCAGTTTAGTACATAACAACCCCTAAAAGCAAAGCAAACGACTGATCTTCCAGGTTGGCCAGCTCACCCACTTGTCTCAAATGCCCAAGGCATGCCTGAGATAGAGAATCGATGGAGGAAGCCAAAGTCAATAATAGGTTGGGGATCTTCTGAATATGATGAGGATAAATGAACCATTGCCCTAACCCTTAATCCTATTTCCTACCTTGGGACCGGCAGTATATCTGGTAGTGGATTTTTCCTTTTCAAAGTTTTTTTTAAAAAATGAATGAGGGGCAACCCGTATGGTGAACACTGTGGCCTTTGGGGCTTATTACCCCAGATCAAGCTACTATGACACGACAAGGCGGACAAGATATGTACCACCCGAAGCATTTCCATTGCTAGTTACATTAGGACTGATACGAGGCAGAGAGGTAGTACCTTTAATATACCACGTTTATCGTCGGGCGCGGGATAAACGTGTGTTATACGAAGGAGCCGATGGACTGAATGCAGAGCTCCTGCAATTCAGCACGCGAGTCGGCCCTTCAGATAGGGAGGAGGCCCCAGAGCCAGTACGAAGTACTGTTGGTTGGAGCAATCAAATGAACAAAGTGTGTTAATATGCGAATGAGTGTAAGCATGGTGGGAATGCAGGCGTTAGCCTAAGTAGACTTAGGATCCCAATAGGGGAATTGGGTATAGATATAGAACTATCATTGTCATAAGTTTAGTTATAAGATAGGTAGGTAATTTTAAGGTTAGGATTAGTCGACTAGGGGTAGTAGTGCGCTGTAGTGATAGTGTCCGTTTAGGCAAAGGGTCTTATAAGATCTTTAGCCTATCTAAGACCTGGGAATAATTCCCAATAGGCTAGGTTTAGCCCCTTAATCCACTCCTCTATCAGGGTGGATCAAGAGATGGCACAGAAGGGTTCTGGTCTCAGACCCCTGCTTTGCGAGGCTGTCTGCAGCTTCATTCCCCTCGATAACCCAGTGGCCGGGGACCCACCAGAGCGAGACCTCATTTCTTCTGGTCAGGCTTTGGAGTACGTCAAAACATCCTACAACTATTTTGGAAGAAAACTTCCACGTTGAGAATGCCTTGATGGCAAATTGGCTGTCAGAAAAAATTTTAATGTTGGGGTTTTTTCAAACCTTTTTCAAGGTTGAACTTAGCGCAGGTCGCAATGGCATGTATTTCAGTCTGGAAAACAGAGGGCCACTTACCCATTGCAATCAAAATCTTAGAGTTGGGTCTTGCGACACCAGTAGTTGTGAACCTGCACTGCTGAAGGTGACCACCAACCTGCGGATGGCTCTTGATTCTAATGCCATTGCTTTTTTTGTGCTTCTAGACTTCAGTATAGCTTTTGACAGTGCTAGGCATAAGCTTCTAGTAACTAAGCTAATAAACCACATGAGATTTTCATCCTCCGCGTCCTCATTAATTCGAGATTACACACTTACATAATCGATCTCAACAAGTTTAGCTACAAAATTCAATTTCGTAATCTTTATTAATCACACGCGGTGTTCCGCAAGGTTCCATACTAGTACCTTTGCTTCTCAGCGTGTACATAAACGACCTTAGCAGTATTGTGACGAATTGTAAACTGCACATGTATGCAGATGATGATGCCGATCTGGAGCGTATCTATCAATGGTCTTTGTTACACCAAAGCTTTTTGGGAAATGCCTCTAAATCTTGTTGAATTCCAATATATAAGAGCCAATTAGACACTTCTTTCCTTCCACCTATTATTCTCATGAACACGTGCTTACCCTACTAACTTCGAGTTTGAAGTCTAGGTGTCCATCTGAACTCACAATTAACTTACTGTGATAAGGTTTCTCATACCCTATCTAAAATATATGGTAATTTGCGATGATTGTGGCTGTACGCTTCCGTTCAGCACACAGACACTCACCCAAAGTTAATTAAAACTCTAATATTATCGCTTGATCTTTCACTGTCTTGTTGCGTCATGCCGTGATAAACTCAATGTAGCCTTCAATGATTGTACAAAGTTTGTCTATAATCTTGGCCGATCTGACGATAATCAGCCGTTATCGTTCTTCTGTTGTGAGGTGCATCCTTGGCGCGTACTTGTCTCTCAAAGCAATGACATTGAGAGATTGAGACCCCCACTGTGTCTGAAAACAGCGATTTTGAGATTTCCTTCTTTTATGGTGCGGCCTCTGGCAGAAATTTTAGCGAATAATAGGCACACTTAGGAGGAAGAGGCAATGCTAAACATTCGGAGCTAGAAACATACTGGAAGCAAACATCAAACTTGAAAAAATGTCCCCTAGAGGACGCCAAGGCTCAATTTGCGCTGCAGCACCACTGAATGAATACACATAATTTTACAGAGATCTATCCCCCAAACTTTATACATAATAAGTGCCATTATCCATGTTATTCCAGATTTAAGTTGACTTAATTAAACCAAGTGTAATAAGCATTTCCTAAAAGTGTTCCATGAAAATTACAACTCCAGCTTTCTCTGACAAATTAAATCTTCAAAGGGGGGGAGAAAAGTACGAGTTGCCACAGGACGATAGAGAGACCTCGGGTACCTTTAATTTCCAAGTATATAACAACGAGCGGTTAAAGGTATATTCAGGAGAGAAAACCAATTAATTAGTCTTAGCTCTTCTGCTGCTATTCTACATAGAGACAGATGACATTGGACCGAAAACTACAAGGAGCACACAGCAATTGAAGGAAGGCAATTATTCTGTTTTAATTTGAATTTAATGCGGTTTCGTTTCATTTAATACAGCCATTAATTGACCATTGGCTGACTGTGCTGATCTTTTTATTGCTTTCTCGGATGCTGCACACAATAAAAGATAAAAGTAATAAGAAATGGTATTTTGTGTGGATAGCCTATCAATTTCGAATTGTGCTGGATGTATGTATGTGTCCCTCTCAAAGGATATATACAAAATGGATTATATTAAATGTTAACCAAGGGAGAAATGAAAGTTAATTTCAGATATATACTATATACAAAATGAATGAAACAAGAAAATGATTTGATTGCAAAAAAATTGGTGAACTTTATCAATTTCGGGATAAGTGCTTACACAATTATGGATAAATGCCTTTTTTTATGTATACCTCTGAAATTGTTTTGCACTTAAGGGCCCCAAACGTTTAAGTCGATCGGAGTAGTTATATAAAACCTCTTATTGTTAGCTTTTGATGTGATAATCAATTGAGTTTAATGAGTTATTGGAAATTATGACACGAATTCGATTTGGTCATAATGCATTTAATAATGATAATTTTCAGAATGTTTATCACTTTCAAACCTTCGAACGAGTGTAATAATTGAAATTAGTAACTTTAAAGACGAAAAATCGGGATATAATTCCGGCCCCAAGTCCGGAAATAGTAACCGCAATTCATGCGATGGCCAATGGTAAAGCAGCTGGAAAAGATGGCATCCCGGCAGAATTGTTGAAAGCCGATTCAAGCCTCATAGCAGATGCGCTTCAGCCAATCCTGGAAATAGCATGGAACACCTGTACCTTTCCGGAGGATTGGACGGAAGGTATCATAGTCAAAATACCCAAAAAGGGGGACCTAACAATATGCGACAACTGGAGAGGCATCTGTCTATTATCTACTGTGGGTAAAATCTTGTCCCACGTTATATTATCAAGGATAAGAGAGGCAGTAGACCGAACGCTTAGAAGGCAGCAGGCCGGATTCAGGAAGGGCCGCTCATGTATAGACCATATTAACACCTTGAGAATCATAGTGGAGCAGTCTACTGAATTCCGATCCCCCCTTTACCTAGCTTTCGTAGATTATGAGAAAGCGTTCGACTCGGTTAATAGGAGCTTTATATGGCAGGCATTATGGCGACGTGGACTGCCTGATAAAATAATAGAATTGATAAAAGCCCTTTACAACAATTCCAAATGCAGAGTTCTCCATAATGGAAAATTATCCGACAGCTTCGAGGTGAATTCAGGAGTACGACAAGGATGTCTACTTTCGCCATTACTATTTCTTATAGTAATAAATGACATCCTTGTCGACGCTCTAGATAATAGAACAGGCGGCATACAATGGGGTTTGCTAGACCGCCTTAAGGACCTCGACTACGCGGATGATATCTGTTTGCTGGCCCACAGACATCAGGAGCTAAAAAACATGTTAAACAATTTGGCAACAGAAAGTAGTCTAGCAGGCTTAAGGCTGAATCCGAACAAAACCAAAGAAATGCGGATAAATGCAAACACACTTGAACGAACTGCGCTGAATAACCGTGACGTGGAACTGGTAGATAAATTCTGCTACCTCGGTAGCATTATTACCGAAAATGGCGGTACAGAAGAAGACGTCAGTTCCAGAATAAATAAAGCACGAGGCGCATATGCATGCCTGTTCCGCATATGGAGATCAACGGAGATCTCAACTAACACCAAATTGCGGCTGTTCAACTCCAACGTGAAGGCAGTACTTTTGTACGGTTGCGAAACATGGAAAGTCACCCAATTCATCACAGGGCGCCTACAAGTCTTCATCAACAGATGCCTGCGTCGTATCCTAAAAATCCGCTGGCCAGATAGAATTTCAAATGAAGAGCTATGGCGCCGTGCCGGCCAAGAAAGGATAGACGACCAAATCAGGCGAAGGAAATGGAATTGGGTTGGCCACACCTTGCGACGCGATAACGAAAACCTAGCCAAACAGGCCCTTGACTGGAACCCGCAAGGATCCCGTCGAGTTGGAAGACCTAGAACAACGTGGAGGAGGACCCTACTAGCAGAGGCCGCAACAACTGGGAGATCCTGGTCAGAGCTGAGAGCTGTCGCGCAAAACAGAGTCCGCTGGAGGGCAACTGTTTCCGCCCTATGTCCCATGAGGGATTAAAGGGGCACAAAGAAAGAAAGAAAGAAGTCCGGAAATGGGATTAAGGGTTAGGGCAATGCTCATCAAGAGCTCCACAGCCTGTTGTTGGCCTTGGCTTCTTTCAGCGCCGCATCCATGATTCTCGATCTCTGGCCCGTCTTTTCCAGTTTTTTATTCCTAACTGTCTTAAGTCTTCCTCGACGTCCTTACCGGGTACCTATACCTTGTCGTGGAGGTGGGAATTGCATGCCTCGTGGTAGCATTAGGCTGTGTCGGCAGTGGTTAGTTGAGAACCAGCCAGCCACCGGTAGGAACACCCATGCCGGACAAGCTACTTGCGAAAAGGCCAGATAAAGTTAGGTACATCCTCTTTTCCCTACCCCTTATCTTCTGTTTTTTTCCAGATTCTATTTCCCCACTTCCAACCCAAGGTATTTACCGTGTTGATAGCTGCGTGGCCAGCCAGTGGTTAAAGGGTGCTGGTCGCAAACGGGCCCCTCCGATGCCTGGACAAGGTCGGAGTGTATACAAGTGCCTTATCCTGGTAAGCGGTTCTGGCAGGATGGACTCTTTTTCGGACTACTCTTGAGAACTTTTATGGAAAAATACAAAAATAAAAAACTGCTTGCCTCCAGTGTGGTTGGTAAAGTGCAAAATGGAGCTTTACACTCTAATCCGAAGCCCCCAATCTCTCTAAGTCAGTTACTTCGACAGAAGCCAGCACGGATGCAATTGGTGCCGATGCCCAATGCCTCAAAAGAGGCTAACAAAACCACCCTGCCTTCCCGCTCTAAAGGCGCCCAACCAGCAAGGATGAAATGCCAAGATCAATCCCTTGCTCGATTCGAGGGAGTTGCGAAGGGTGAACTCACCGAGAGGCAACAAGCCGCAATAAGGTGAGCGACGCAGGTTGTCAGCGAGCATTCTTCTAAAACTGAGAACCCAAAACCAAAGCGTCAGAGGTCCCTTGAGGAACCGTATCACCCTGAGGCTAAGCTTAGTAGGAAAAGTAACCATCTACTTCCTCCTACTGCTAAGACCTATACCCAAGTGCTAAAAGGTCAGATCGTGATCGCCATTATCGACGAAAGGGATCCAGAGGGCACCATTTTCCCTGATAAATGGAGGAAAATTTAGGTCAGGCTCGCGACGATATTCCTCCCAATTCTACTTACTGTCACGATGGCGGATGGTATCCTATGTGCCGATATCTCTATAAAATAGCCATATCCAGTATCGGGGAAGCGTGGCCAGGTGCTAAACTCAAGATCGTTATGAGGAACCAGCCGAGCCTCAGGCTATTCTAGATATCATTCGGTTGAGTAACCCACTGCTGCAGGCGTCATCGTGGAAAATTACGAAAATGGAGGATTCGAAAGGTGACGGCCGAGCGGTTACACTCGTAATAAGCAAGGAGCCGCTAGGATCTTTGGCTAAATCTGGTGGCGTCATAAGTTACGGTTTCCCTTCCATAACTCTGAGGCCTTTTAAAAAAGACATTTTACCCCTATAACAGAGTAGAGCGGTTTCAACTGTTCCGCTGAACCAAATGTGCCTAGCATTGCGGGTGACACAGGAACGGAAGTAGCTGATTCTAAGGTACCTGAGGGTACTCACCTACCCACCATCTAAGGAGTTCCTGAGGGACTTTGCCCAACTTCTTTCTGTGGGAGATGATGATATTACTCTCACACCGAAGGAGGACGAGGCTATAACGACATGATTGATTGACCCCGCTGCTCGCAACCACGATATTGAGACTAGCGCAGGTTAATCTCCATCACAGCAAGGCTGCATCCGCCAGTATCTGTTTACGCTTTTCGAAGAGTGATTTAGATTTCGCCCTGGTACAGGAGTCTTGGATTGTCCGGGGCCTTGTGTGCGGATTCAGGATTCCGAAATACAGATTGCTGTTTCGCAGAAATGAGGAAGGTAAACCCAGAACCTGATAATGACCTTAATGCTTTTATGTTGTCTAAATATAGTAATGTTGACAAAGTGGTGGCCTGCTTGGATAGCAGAAAGGTCAGCAAGGCTATGTGGATTGGATCAGTTTACCTACCATAAGAGCTCCAGTCTCTTCGATGCGGCAAAGGAAGCCAGCCCCATCATTGGATGTGATGCAAATGCTCACAACTTGGTTTGGGGCAGCTTAGTCACTAATGTAAGAGAGAGTTCGTTTCAAGGGTAAAAAAAAAGTGTACTGTAAAGTGACGTTTCAGTTGAATTACGAGACGAGACTAGAGTAATAATGCTAAATTGAGTTTAGGCCCTTGTGTTGCAAGACGTGATTGGACTGAAGCGCCACTTTCTCCAACTCAAACGACATGTCGACTCGATTTTGATTTGTGATCTGTGATTATTCTTGTGACTATTAGCTGTTTTGGTATTCTAAGCACAAACCACAAAAAATTCACCTCTAATGGTGACTTCGATGGGTCTTACGAAAAAGATATTGCTTCAAAATGTTGGTGAAAAAGATATTGTTTCAATTTATTGCTGAAAAAGATATTGTTTCGGTTTCTCGCTGAAAAAGATATTGTTTCGATTTCTCGGTGAAGAACATATTGTTTCGTTTTCTGACTGCACAAAATATCAGCCAGAAAACGAAACAATATGTTCTTCACCGAGAAACCGAAACAATATCTTTTTCAGCGAGAAACCGAAACAATATCTTTTTCAGCAATAAATTGAAACAATATCTTTTTCACCAACATTTTGAAACAATATCTTTTTCGTAAGACCCATCGACTTTGTATTCTTGTACTGAGATAAAGTCAATCCTAGGCGATAACGTAGCCAATGTATGTACATCAGAAATATTGATGAAGTGGCGTAGTGGGTATGCGAACAGCCAAGCACTGTCGACGCTGTCTGTCTGTCAAGTCTGAGAGAATGTTATGAAAAATATGTTAGAAAACTGCTCTTAATATTCTTGTGACCTACTATTTATACAGTCACATTTTTCATAGTCGTTGTGGCTGTTTGCGGATTGTCAAAATTGTGACTGCAAAATTAGAATATTGAATTGTCAGATTAGACTTACTACACATTTGTGATTGCGTTGTGACTTGTGACTGCTTTTGGAATACAGGTATACAAAACATATTTGAACTTATAAGAATTAGACAAAAGGAATGGTTTAATAGAACAAAAGAAGATCTTGGGGAATCGAAGCCCCATTACAGAAAATTTTTGTATTGACTTTTGTAACAGTATATGCACCAAGCCAATTTTTTCTTTTTGGTGTGAACTCCTACAACATACAGGAGTTCAAATACATCGCCTCCTTCTTTAACACATCTAAAGCGACGACTATGACATGACGGACATGACGGACTGGTAGTGCAAATGGGTACTCCTAAGCTTGGACTTTCCCATAAAAAAAGGAAGGAGAAGCATATGGTGACCAATAAATAGGCGGATGGATGACTTGCTAGGAGATATACGGAAACTTTGTATAAGGAATTTGAGATAATTAGTAAAATGTACAAACCCACCACATTACCTTTCGGAGCCTGGGGGTAAAATATGAATGGGCAGATTGAAGTTCCAAAAAATCTTTACTAAAACTAGTGGGATGTTGTGCCAAGAGACTAGCTACTAATTACGCTTTTTCATGGTATTCTTTCTGTTGAATAACACTTCAGACTGGATGACCATAAAAAATCAAGAAAATGATATTTTTTCACTTTAAATTAAGAAAATGTTTATGTTCTCCTGAGTATCATTATTAAATTGTATTTAACCATTGCGCGGCCGAGGATTGAACTTGGTTCCGCGGGATAGGATTCCAGCGCCTTAGCTCTAGGCTACCGATATATGGACTTTATTAGAAATCTCTTTTTCGTTGTTAAATATTCTTCCGGTTGAAATTTCCAGACCATTTTCTCAGTTTTAGGTCTCTTGATCAAGAGCTACAATTTGAGATATGGCCCAAGTCTGTAGCGGCAGTACTTTCAGAGATGAAAGAAAGTCACAGACGGACAGACGGATTGACGGACAGAGCCTCTGTATAAGCTTTTTTGTTTTGAAAAAGCTAAAAAATTTAATCCTTTTCAAAAATCTGTGGTAAGAATAAGTTCATTCGGAGCATTAAAAATAGAGGCCGGGCGATCGGTTCTTGAATCTCGAATGAGCCTAAATTTACATAGTACAGCCAAGAACGCAGCAGCTCTTATGTAGACTGGCCCGTATGTTTAGTTATGGTGCCAAATTTTGACCTTACTTCTAGCAGAATCCAAAAGATATCTATTGAGTGGTTATGATACGAACTTCTCCTTAATACACAATTGGAGCTTATACTTTAGAGCTTAGAGCTAGTGAAAAGACTACCTAAAGGGCAAGCCTATATAGGTTAAATATAGGTTAAAATGGTGTATGCTTTGTGTCTATTGTTAGACATAGAATGAGGTTCGCCTCCTGAAACAACGCACCAGTACGTAAGCGTTAGTTAATTGTCATCACATGAGGGTTTTAATTTGGGTCTCAATCTACATTCGGGGCCCCCTCTGACCTCGTGGGGCTCAAGGCAGTTTGTCCTAGTGGCTCCCATTGTGGCGGGCCTGGAAATATAGAGATATTTAAGAAGGAATCCTTTTCAAGTCCAGATCAACACTAGTCAAAGAAGAAATCTTTTTTTTCTCAATTTAAACCAGGGTCAATAACTAACTACTTATCACCACTTGAATATATTCTGTATACTGAAGAAGATCCCATATTATTATAGACTTAATTGGAAAGATTAAATAACTTTTTCACATATGTATTGACCTACTAATTCTGAGTGGAAGACAATTTAACTCTTTTTTTTGTTTTTGTTAATTTCGGATCGATTTATTTATTTTTATATAATAAATTTGTCATGCGTTCTAAATTCAACTTTTGAGTAGAGACAAGCCAATCAAGATAAGAATTAATATGACATTGATTTCGCAGATAATATAGAATTATGATGAGGTAGAGAAGTCATTGTTGTCATTTGAGTTGTGTGTATATAGCATACGTCATATTTAATTTAAATTTTCAATTTCATATAAAAAAAATTTAAAAAGGCTTAAATTTTGTCTTTTTTTTATGAAGTAAAGTGTGGTATAGCAACATGCTTAAAACTGTATGAAATCATGGTCATTTGTTAGGAACATGACAAGGATAGAATCAATCATTTTCGAACACTTGAAAATTTAATCCTTTTATAAAATTCATCGCTGCAAAAATATCTTGTCTCAACATTTTCAGATCTTAAAAGGCGTAATTGGAAAAAAAATTTCGAGCATTTTCCAATTCATTAGGAAATTTTGATCCCCCCCGATTGTCGTCTTAAAATTCCACCTGATTATTTACAATTGCATGATAAATCAATAAATCAATGGAAATTCGATAATGAAATGGAAAAGTTCTTCAATAACACCCGCCCCGTAAAAGCTATCAAATGTTTTAAGATAGTCATTGAAGTCGTTTACAATCGGAACGGACTACTGTCCACTTGAGAGAGAGACTGTCGTGTTTTGTATATAGTACGATAAGAATCGTGGTTGGTATAAATATTACTATGCAAATTTATTTCGTCATTTATTTTCTATCGAATGTACACCAATAAAAATTTAAATTTTAAATATGATTACAAGACTAGGAAATTGCATTTATTACTGCCTTCCTGTAATCCTTTTTATTTTTTAATTTTTAAAGCAATAATAAATATTTTATTTTTTTATTAAATGCGCTTTAAAATATAAAAAGTCAACCATAATAACGAATGAGGTAGACCAATTTATTTGCAAACAAACTACCATTTATTATATACAATCGGACAATGATTTATGGCTAATGATAACGCACTCTATATCCGATAGGGTAGCGGGCAGCGTGTTGTCGCAATCCAATGTGTAATAATTGCTGATTAGAAGCTTATTCGGTTTATTGTTGCCATAAATTTGTGGTGATATATGAGTGCGTTTCCAATGTACCTTGGCGGAGGGCACAAGGAGTTCAAGGGGAAATTGCAAATATTTAAAGAAAAAAAAAAACATACACACGTGAGATTTGATTGTTATTAAGTATTGTGGAAGGTATTTATTATGTATTGAGATTATAATGATAATTGAATGGTGAATTAAAGAATGTCGAAAAGAACTTGACGTTGATAAATCCACTGTGACGGATAATATAGGGACTTTGGTCCTTTGGCTTAACCTGGGCGCAAATTTTTTTATGCTATCATACTTCTCTGGAGTTTATCCACCCTTATGGAAAATAGCTAATAATAGTTCAGCTCATTCCGAAAAAAAGTGGTTCTAACAAATCTTTTAACTACTTCCCAATAGCAATTACTTTTATTATTTCTATGGAGACAATAATCAAAAAACATTTTCTGGGTGTATGTACATACATATGTGTGCGCTTAGCGGGGGCACCAGTCATCCGCATAGCTTTGATATTTTGCACGAAAGGCCCTCGGGGTATCCCATGATACATCTCGAAGCACGATTTTTGAAATTCAAAATGGCCCCCGAAATATAACCGAAATTCAAAATGGTCACCCAAAAATGAATTTGCCAATTGTCTTCCGATTCCAATGAAAATCGTTATCTAGGGGATTTTTAAGGTAGTAAAAAACGAATTTATGATCAAAACTTATAAATTTTAAATTTCGGGGCCAATATGTCGGAAGAATTTTGTGAAATAAGAGTGAATTCCCGGTCAGCTGTGGTAGGTTGTTCAAGAATTGGAAAATCGAAAAATCTAGACATCCTACATACTAGCTCCAAATGGAAAAACATTGACCATAGGTTACTTCCTCTCTTGTCGTGAAGTTTACCACATTTTGAAATGAAGGAAATTTCTTAATCTTCCCCTATCCCAGTGGTTTCCAAACTTTGTGATTCTAGGGCCCGCCAGGTACATTAAAAACCCTTGCTTCCCCACCAATAAAATATGTAAATTTGCATAAGTGGAGTGCGCCATCTAGACCTTCGGTATTTCAACATCTATAATAACTCTGACAGTTTTAAGTCGATTTTGACAAATGAGCAAGATTAATTCAGGATATTCTCTACCATTTATTTCTAATTAGTTTTTGAATGCAATGTCGATTAAATGATCTCCATTCGGAGTGTGTTCCGTAATATACTGGGAGCACTGTGATTTTAGACGTCATGCCAGTGCACTGCGAAGCACGTTCCGTTTAAAAAAGTTATACTGAACTAAGCAGTACATTTTTGTATACGGAACGAGCGCACAGTATACTGGCTCCGCCTCCATATTTTACTGCTCACGATTACATTTTTTTACAGCCACAATGCACATCTGTCAAAACCTGTTGAAACTACTGGGAGCACATTACCTCTTTCAAAGCAGTAGTCCCAGTAGTAAAAAGGGGAATATTCATGACGTCATGAATGTTCCCAGAGCACTGCGACAGGGCACTGTTTGGTGAAAACGGAACGACAAAACTACTACTGATAGTACTGGCGCAGTGCTCCCAGTATATTACGGAACGCACTCATGCAAAAAGCAGCTGTTTTCGGGCGTTTTAGCAGCTACTTCGACTCGTATGTTAGCTTTAAGTTCGTCAATGTTGTTCGGCTTGTTGGCATAAACTTTACTTTTGTAAGAACTTGCTGGTTTTTGAGCACATTTCGACCCGAACAGAGACTTTCTCGTCGTGCAATGGTGTTCATGAATGACGTGGGGTTCTCTGTTCCCCAAAATCGACAGTTTTGTTTATTTACTCCGCCAGAGTGTGTAAAATGAGCTTGGCCCGCCATCAACATTTTATTCTAAAGATCTGACTCGGCATCGATCATTCTTGCGATGGAATTTCATTGAGTAAGTTAGACTTTGTATGGAAAGAGGTGAAGATCTTTCTTCAAAATCCTTCTTTGACTCGTTCAACTTACATTTAGCTCCTGAGATCGGCGCCGGTACGATACATTTGGATTATCGAGTCGAGAGGCTACAGACGCGTACTCAAAGAAATTCTTCACTAAACTACGAATTGTTTTGTCTGAAGACGCTGAATTTCTTCCATATTTTTTACGATACGCCGCACAATTTTCACAATTGAACGATTGTTTTCAATGTAAAGCGCTACAATTCCAGCGCGTTTTTTCGATTTGAATGGAGTCATAGCTAAAATGGTACTGAATAACGTTTCAGAATCGCGTTCAGTTGCCGAAATAGGTTAAAAAATGTTAGAGCTATTCAATGTTGAAATACCGAAGGTCTAGTTGGCGATGAGATGTATAATAGAAAAGACCGCCTCCCCCCTTTGAGCTTAAAGCGCCCCCAGTTTGGAAACCGCTGCCCTACCCAGTATATAACAGTAAAAATGGTAGGAACGATAGAAATAGGTTTTCAATTTTTATACGCTTTGTACGCTTTAGATTCACCTGTATGTTGTATGTTTGTATAGTTTGCGTTAAATATCAAGATGGCGGTTCCAAGATGGTGGCTGAATTATGCAATAGTGCTCCCCGACCCCCGACATGGGTATCAAATGAAAGGGTGTGACAAATAGAATGCTATTAGCTGTTTGGCGTCATCCCAAATTCACAATGGCGGTCATTAGAAAATTGCGGTTTACCTTTTTGTTTACAACGCTCTCGGTATGGGTGTCAAATGAATGTGTATAACGAATATAGTACAGTAAGCTGGGTGACTTTATTTTAAATCAAATATGACGGTCACCAAAAAATGGCGGAGATATATAATTGACTAAAAAGTAGAAAATAAAAAATATAGTTTCAAAAAATGGTGAAATATGTGAGAACGTGTTAAAAGTTTCCAAGTTATTAGACCAGGATAAATGAGGATTATTAGACGAGGATGAAGGCCCGAAGGAGTTGACATGACTTTTCTCGACGAGAACACTGAAACTCCCAAGGATGATAAATGTGTAATTATTCTAGAAGAAGAGAACACTTCAATAAATGAACCAAAAAGCTCTAACAAAACAAATAATAATCCGACGAGACTGAGTAGGTACTGCACCCGTTACAATATTTTATGTTTTGATATTTGTTACATTCGTGAGCTTCATGTAAATTTCTTTTCTTTGGTGTGAAGTCCTGCCAAATCGAGGTGTTCAAAACGCTCAAATGACAAGTGGATGTTTTCTAGGAGTGTTTACGGTTCTCGATAATGTTGACATTCTGACGCCAAATCCATTGGTAGTTCACTATCCAAATTAAGGTGTGATAGCCATAGGTTTTGAAAAAAAAATTTTTTTTTTCTTTGGGCGATTGATAGAGCTCATCAGCCAGCAGGATCGACTAATTTCAACCAATATCTTTGTTGAAAATAATTACACTTTTATATGAAAGCTATCATTACATGCACACTAAAAAATCCCCAGCGTCTTTATTTCAGAATCGAAATTGAAATGTAAAACTTAAAAGACATTACAGATTGATTGGTAGTGCAAAGAGTGAATTCTAAGCTTGCGTTTGCCACATAAAAAAGGAATTGGCTATATATGTAATATGTAGGTATGGAATACTTACCATAACTGTGGGCAGATCCATGGCTGTATAAGGATTCGTTGTCATGAGTTACTAAAATACTTTTTCTTCTCACAGGACCAACTTCACTGTGTGAATGCACTGAGGCCTGAAAAATGAGAAAAAAAATACATATTACATAGTGCTAAATATATTTACTTAAATAAAGAAAAATCCTTGATTGAAGAAAGTAGCGTGGAAGAGTATGTGCTTATATTCGAGTGCCAAGATGAAAGTGAAGATTTTGTTAGAAACTTGCCGCCTTCGGTAGCTTAGGAGATAAAACGCCCGATTAGCACCCTAGAGGGCTGTAGTTCGAATCCACAAAGCAGTATTATCCGTCGTCTTTCTATTCATTACTCTTTCCAACAATTCCCTGACCTTTCTCCTACCATCATCTGTAGGCATCAAAATAACCGATGAAGAATGCTCGATCAGCCTTCGATCGAAGACTTCTGCCCGATCAGCGAAAATAGCGTGCTCTTTCGATAGTATTGGATGGAAGCCGGTGGAATAAGACCGCGTGTTGGCATTGACAGTTTTTTCAATCTACTTTTTACTATCTTTCCGACAAGAGCTCCGATATTTCTCTCTAGATATCCACGTCAACAATAGAAACTCGCTTATCTCTGAGCTTTTAGTCTTACACATAACGTAAAAAATATGTTATTGCACCCAAATACCTTAACTACTTGTAAACTCTTATCAATCGCGGTTTTTTATCGATAAATAGCACAAAAGTTGTAAATACCAAACAAGATAGTCAATATTATTAAAGAATAGCGATAATAAACCGGATATCTTGTTAACATTAAGTAATCTATATCTATAAAAATCTCGTGTCACAGTGTTTGTTACCGTACTCCTCCGAAACGGGTTGACCAATTTGCATGAAATTTTTGGTGTATATTTGGTAGGTCTGAGAATAGGTCGTAGGCTATTTTTTATACCTTTAACCAAAAAAGCAGCTGCAAAATCCAAACAAAAATCGTAATTTTAGGAATTTTCACTTCATTTTAGTTTCAATAGCTTCATGGCCTACCTATTGTTTGACAAATGTAAAATTGTCATTAAATTGAATCATTACATTTAATGAAAATTTCAAATTTACGCAGCTGTCAAACAATAGGTAGGCCATGACGCTATTGAAACTAAAATGATCCATGGCGGCCGTCTCAAGAGGGCGGTGTACCACTTTCTTCACAACCACCTCGACATGGGTATCAAATGAAAGGGTATGATAAGTAGAATACAATAAGCAATGTAGTATACAAAATATATCTTTAGATCCATGGCGGCCGTCTCAAGAGGGCGGGGTACCACTTTCTTCACAACCACCTCGACATGGGTATCAAATGAAAGGGTATGATAAGTAGAATACAATAAGCAATGTAGTATACAAAATATATCTTTAGATCCATGGCGACCGTCTCAAGAGGCCGGATTACCACTTTCTTCACAACCACCTCAACATGGGTATCAAATGAAAGGGTATGTTAAGTAGAATATAATAAGCAATGTAGTATACAAAATATATCTTTAGATCCATGGCGGCCGTCTCAAGAGGGCGGGGTACCACTTTCTTCACAACCACCTCGACATGGGTATCAAATGAAAGGGTATGATAAGTAGAATACAATAAGCAATGTAGTATAAAAAATATATCTTTAGATCCATGGCGGCCGTCTCAAGAGGCCGGATTACCACTTTCTTCACAACCACCTCAACATGGGTATCAAATGAAAGGGTATGTTAAGGAGAATACAATAAGCAATGTAGTATACAAAATATATCTTTAGATCCATGGCGGCCGTCTCAAGAGGGCGGGGTACCACTTTCTTCACAACCACCTCGACATGGGTATCAAATGAAAGGGTATGATAAGTAGAATACAATAAGCAATGTAGTATACAAAATATATCTTTAGATCCATGGCGGCCGTCTCAAGAGGCCGGATTACCACTTTCTTCACAACCACCTCAACATGGGTATCAAATGAAAGGGTATGTTAAGGAGAATACAATAAGCAATGTAGTATACAAAATATATCTTTAGATCCATGGCGGCCGTCTCAAGAGGGCGGGGTTCCACTTTCTTCACAACCACCTCGACATGGGTATCAAATGAAAGGGTATGATAAGTAGAATACAATAAGCAATGTAGTATACAAAATATATCTTTAGATCCATGGCGGCCGTCTCAAGAGGCCGAATTACCACTTTCTTCACAACCACCTCGACATGGGTATCAAATGAAAGGGTATGATAAGTAGAATACAATAAGCAATGTAGTATACAAAATATATCTTTAGATCCATGGCGGCCGTCTAAAGAGGCCGGATTACCACTTTCTTCACAATCCCCTCAACATGGGTATCAAATGAAAGGGTATGATAAGTAGAATACAATAAGCAATGTAGTAGACTCAATATACCGATTCATGGCGGCCGACGCAAGACCCATGTTCTTTGAAGCATTTTATCTGTGTAAAATTCATATCTCGAAAAATATTAAGTCAATGGATGGTTTTTATTGTTTACTATTGACTTATGGGTGCAGCGTAGGCGCACCGGGTCCCAGCTAGTATTAATTATAATATTTAATTATTTATTTTATATTATACTCACTTGTGATATTTTTCTACGTGGATTTTGTTCAAAGGCTAGATTGTCATAACCATGTCGGCTATCGCTGACAGGATCAGACACTATACTAACACGACGCTTTGGCTCTGCTGATAGTGTGTTTTGACCAGGTACCGCAAACGCTGTATTATGTGTTGGATCTCGTGTATTATTTGTCGGTGTGGCAGGTTGAATGGTGATAACAGGTTCCCCTGTTTCTGTCATTCTGTATGTTCTATAATAAAAAAATACGAAATAATAAATATATTTATTAATTTATGTAATTTATAAAAAAAATTTGAAATTTTCCTGTTTTTAGTAAAATTCATGCTTTGTACAGTAACGATTTTTCAATTTTTCTACAGAGTGTACTTTGAAACATATAGACAAACATATGGTATCTATACCATAAGGTATTAAAATACTAAGCAGCATACTAAATGTGTGTTACATAGGATTACGTTATTATCGATTAAAAAACTAGTGATATAATTCTTTTCTTCTTCCAATAGCACTACAGTGCAACTACAGCCTTGGCTTCATCTATTCTTCTCCTCCTGTCGTCTCGATCTCTGGCTGAAATTTTCCAGTTTAGATGAATGGAGAAGTGACTTTGCGTCCGCTGCAACCTTATCCATCCTCACCTTTTTCTCGGTTTTCTTAT
This sequence comes from Thereva unica, assembly GCA_949987705.1. Lineage (NCBI taxonomy): Eukaryota > Metazoa > Arthropoda > Insecta > Diptera > Therevidae > Thereva > Thereva unica. The sequence continues at coordinate 19,490,885 of OX465285.1, read as the reverse complement.
GGAATTTATGATCAGAACTTATAAATCACTAGCTGACGGTCTATAAACAGCTTAGAAGTGCTCAGCACAATAAAAGGAACCATTCTAACCGAAAAATTGCTTGGGGACTGATGACGCTTACGGATGCTAGTGTCTTGTGGCATTGTTACGGCACCATATGTAACTTGTGAAAATTTAACGAACATTCGTAAAGTTTATTAAGTCAATTTAGGACGGTACTAATGATCACGTATTCGCACTTTAGGTTACGTACAGTTACGTTATGGTACGTCATATTAGGTTCAGGTCCCCAGGATGCCCTAGTGATCCCACTTTTAACCTGATGTTAAAGTGTCGTTTCTTCGCTAAACCACCTCGAGGCCATATGAATTTTTTTGATTGCGGGATGTCAATCTTCGAGATTTCCGCAAGCGTGCTTATAAAGGGTTCACCAAATATGGTTAGTCTCCTTCTGATCCTTCAGACAGTGTCTGGTCAGCACTTCCACTATAACTGAGAGGTGTTGTTTTCCGAAACTCAGTAGTGAAGTAGTCCGCCTAAGATTTTAAGAGGGCCGGGTCATTTTGGCCAAGGTCTCTCCAATCCTTCTTTGCTTGTAGCATTGTGTTCTGTTCACTGTTCGCATCAGAGTTTAAAAGTGGCGGTCGTGCCTTTCCTAGCCAGTTCGTTAGCTTGACGGTTTCCTTCTATATTTCGGTGATCGGTAACCCATACGAGGAAGGTAGTGAACTGCTGAGCTATCTCTTTAAAAGTTCTGCGGCATTCAGCGATAGTTTTAGAGCTGTTAGTGTAAGCGTACAGGGCCTTTAGAGCCACCTGACTTTAAGAGGATTAAGGCCTCTGTGCTGAAAGTCGAGTCGTCGCGACACGATAAGAGTTAAAGAAAGTGACGTTTCAGTCGAATCAGGATTTTCAGAACCGGGGCAAAACTCAACTTAGCATTTCCATTCTATTCCGCAGTGCTGAAAGTAGTATCGAAACGTCTCTTTGTTCGGCTCACACGACTTGTCGTGTCGTGACGACTCGACTTTCAGCACAGGGGCTGTAGACAGTGCGATTTCTGTCGCCTTGCTGGTTGATATGCAGGACACCGTCATGTATGGCTAAAACCTTCGCTTGGTATACCCTGTATTGATCGGGTAGTCGGGAGTAGAGAATATAAGATATGAACGAGGGTTTTTTTTAGGACGGGTTAGAGTCCAACCTTCAAATGCATCTACGGGCATCTATGCAGCCAGTGAGTAGCTGCCTTTTTCTAATAAAGGAAAACGAGACGGAGTATCGGTTATTTATATGCCCCCCTGATCTGGCTCTGATGAGTTTATCCCTTCAAGGGACCTTTATAAGGATCACGTTGATTATGCTAGACCGAAGTAATGCTTTTAAGGCTTGTGTCGTTTTGGGCTCAACCGTCATGCAAAAGGGTTGGTGTTTTAGTCAGTAGAAATTTAACACTAGCGTTTGAGTGCGCACAAACGACTATGGCTCCTGTTTTTGGCATGGGCCTTACAGGTCCCACAGCTGCTCGATTGATGAAAGATTCTCACCACTCCCTTGTAAAAAAAACTACGCATCTTCAATGGTATCGATGCTATGATATAAAGCCACTATGCGTTATTACACTCTAATCTTAAATCACGTCCTCCGAATTATCAAATATCGAAGGGCACAGAAAGTTTCCATTCGCCCACATTTCTTAGTCTTTTTGATTGCATAAGAAAATTTTTAAAATTTCCATCTACCCGAAAAAAATTTGTTTGCGTAAATGCGGATCCCAAAAACAATAAGTAATTTTTATTTTTCACGATAACAATCGATCGATTCATTGATTAATGACTAAGAACAATTGTTTCTCAATTCATACTAGATAAGCGTGGCCCAGAAGATCTGATTCAATTTCTCTTGACTATCACCAAGAGAGTATCATTGACCGCGCGTGCTATAGAGTTCCACGTGCCGAACTTCGTATTTCATGTATCCTGACATTATTATAAAATTAATTACTCACAAGCAATAAGACACTCCATTTGTCTATTGTGTTCGTCCTCGCAATGCTGTTGTTGTTGAATCCCTTCCTACCCGACCGATGGCCGTTCTAGGCGCATTCTTTCGCCAAAATCGCGTGAAATCCTAAAGGAATTTGACAATCGCTTGATTGATAACGTAATCAACGAAAATTACTAAATTGAAGCCCATCTGCACGTCGATTGTTGTCTTGTTCACAATTTGGCATAATTCCATTTCGATCCGAGCTTAACTTGTCATTAATCAACTCTGGTGGAAGCTGGTCATCGTTGGTCGTACGTTTTTCGGGGGGAAATTTTCGTTGGTGAAATTTTCGTTGTGGGGGTTTTTATTTTTCCTGTGCCAAAGTGAAAAAGGCGGACTGACTAACTTCTCTCATACCAGGAGACAAACGGGCGCGCTTTTGTAAAATTAGGTCAAACATACTGTGGTGTTGTGCAGAGTGAGATAGCAAACTGGTTCTAGCTAGTCGTAGTAGGTGGGGAGTGGCGCGCTATAACATTGATAAAAGACTATGCACGAATCACAAGGAGAACATTCAATTCATAGACATGTTTCACAGATAGGGGGTCGTTAACATTATTTATAGTTTGTTGGGGATGTGATTGGGCTTTGATTGAATTTTATGCGAATTAACCTTTTCAGGAAGTTCCTCCTTGGTTTTATTTGCTTGTAAACTAGTTAATTAAGATGAATGATTTGTTAAACTTGTTTTGTGATTTAGTGGATGTTATAAACATACATATATAGCATTATTGGCTCCCTTTGGCGATAGCCGCCGTCAGACAGAATTCGTTAGAAAGTTAATCTTCCTTTCAAGATGGTATTTTTCTCTGTATGTCCGATATTGCTTTATTATGTGGAAACATCTATGTCTATGTATTTGTATAGTATAACAACAACTGGCGTGATTGGTCTGTTGCTTTTTGCAAAGTTAGTTTTTTTCTTGTTGTTGATTTTTTTTTGGCTGGCGTTTATTGATGAGGACAGGCTACAAACAAGTAGAGAGATACTCACTAAATAAGATAAGTTATTTCGTAATATTTCTTCGTGAACGAATTTTTTTTTTAGATAAAAATTTTATCGCAAGAAGTTGAGTGAGAGGGTGGGGGCTAACCTGATCGATTTAGTCGTTATATGGTTAGTTGGTTTTCCAAAGTTTAAAAAGTTTTTTTTTCTATCAAAGTACGGGGGAATTCCATATGGTAGGCACTATGGACACTTTGGACCTATTGTGCTGTTACTTCAAAAACGCTCAAGATCGTCGTCCGGACGTAGGCAAGAAGGTCCTTAATTGAAGAAGACCCAACCTGAGCGCCAGATCAGAGAAGGTCATTCACAGAAAATATGTTCCGTCCGGTTTCTACAGTACAAAGCCGTGCAGAAGTGCAAATTATGCGTTTCAAGAAAATCGCCTTCAAAGATTTTTATAAATATATGGGTGCGCCATCTAGACCTTCGGTATTTTAACATTAAATAACTCTGAATTTTTTTAGCCGATTTTATAAAATGAGCAAGATTTATTTAGCATATTCTCTACCATTTATTTCATATATTGTCGACAAAATGACCACCTTCATTCGTTAGGCAAAACGCAGCTTTTTTCGAGCATTCTGCATAATATTGGTCATAGTCTCGAGAACCTGGCAAGAACTTCCAACCATAGCGTTCGCCGACGAAGGTTTCTCAAACTTTAAAGAAAAATGGTCCGATGATAGTTTTTGAGCACACTCTGACCCAAACAGTGACTTTAAAGCACAAACAGGTTGACACGGAGGCGGCAACGATGAAGTGAAAAACGTTTAAAATACGCGGGCCACTATAATGGGCAGTAATGGACAGGTGGTGCGGAAAAATTAAATATATGGGAAATTCTGCAACATGCTGTCTTTGCACCTTTATCGTCGTGCAGTGGTGCTTCGTGAGTGACGCATCTGGTCGACAGATTCGACAGATTTAAGCTCTGATCATAAATTCGTTATTTTTTGCCTCAAAAAACACCAGATACCGATTTTCATATAAATCGGAACACAATTGGCAAATACGTATTTGGGCCTTGTTAAATTTCGGTCATATTTCGGCAGCCATTTTGAATATCGAAAATCGGGCTTCGAAGTGCAAAATGTCGAAGCTCTGCGATGACTGGCCCATTATACACATACAGAAACTTTCTATTAATATAGATTAGGAGACGATAACAGAAATCAAATGCAAACTATTATTATCGACTCACTTCTAAAAACTCAAGATTGAAAGCCCTTGTCTGCTTGACCGTCCGTTGCTCATGTCCAGCTTTATCAACAGGGGCATTGAGTTCACTCTGAGGCCACAAAAAATCGTCTCTAGATCGAAATACTTGTTTATCTATAATAATAATAGAGTTACCCTTCTAGCTCAGAAGGTGCACTTCTCAGCAGGGTTGGGAAACATTTACCACTGCAGTCGTGGCTCAGCTGAGACATGCAAACATAAAATATTAGATAACATATAAGATCACAAAACATCAAACAGAGAAGCATGCAAAAACAAAAAGGGAGTAGGGCAGGAAGTCACACCAAATTGAGAAGAGTCCTTTTAAGAATAGCTTCACTACCTAGCAGGCTAAACACACTCCCATTTTTGTTAATATTTATGAGCATGCGATTAACCGGTTCGAACATGCCATAATTAGTATTAGAGGAATAAATGTGCAGTAGAGGATCACCTCTCAGGTTGTAGTTATTCACTCTAAAAGACGTGCGGCTTCTTAAGAAACCTGAGTCCACCTTATCATTCATTAGCCGATGAACGAATATAACGTCAGCGACCTCGCGACGCTTTTGGAGAGAGCTTAAGTTGAGTAATTTAAGTCTGCTCTCATAAGGCGGAAGAATAAGTGGGTCATCCCACGGGAGGTGGCTGAGTGCAAACCGGACGAACTTCCTTTAGACCGATTCGATTCTACCAACATGGGAGGAGTAGTAAGGAGACCATACCTGGGAGGCGAATTCAAGCAAAGGCCTAGCCAAGGATACGTACAAGTATTTAGTTATGAGAGGGTTGTTGAATTCCTTTGACCATCTTTTTATAAATCCCAGGACTGAATTGCCCTTGGAGGAGATTTAATTGATGTAGGTGGAGGAATCCAACTTACTTTCTAACCTAACCCCTAGATCGATTACAGAGTTAGCGCGGAAGACCTTGTTGTCGAAAAAAGTATAGTCATAAATTATAACACCACGTTTCCTATTAAAAGTCATGATCTCGCATTTACTAATATTAAGGACCAGGTTGTTGTTGGAACACCAAGAATAGAAGATGTTTAGGTCTTCTTGCAGAATTTTGCAATCCTCTATACTCCTTATGTGGCGATACAGTTTCATGTCATCAGCATAAATAAGGATTTTACAGTGCCTTAGCAGGGTAACAATATCGTCAATTGATAAAATAAAAAAGAAGAGGGCCAAGATGACTGCCTTGCGGGACACCAGAGGACGCTTCGATGTTTTTAGATTTGACTCCACGGAATAGAACCTGGTAGGTTCTGTCGGCTAGGTACGACTGGAATACCACAAGGGAATGCGAAAAGCCTAATTTCTTTAGTTTCAGAACTATAATAGAGTGAGAGAGCTTGTCGAAAGCATTACTGAAATCTGTATAAACACAGTCAGTTTGGCAATCAGTGACAAAGCCTCGAACTGTGTGTGAAGAGAACTCTAGTAAATTAGTAGTAAATATCGAAATGTTTGGGATTTCAACCAGCGGTCCTTCGAAGTAAACTTACTGTACAGACGTTGCACCAAGTCATGACATGTATGGCATGGCGAACTGCTTAGACAAAGGACGATTATAAAACTTGGTTTTCCACATAGAAAAACATTTGTACAGATTTATAATAAATTGGCAGTTGTCCATCCTTAATGTAACGACCAAACACTAAGCCTCCCTTGAAAATCGAAACATAGCCATCACAACTGCATAAAACAACTTAATTAATGAATAAAACTTCATAAAAACTACTTCAACACTAATTTTCCAACAATTAAGTAAAAAAAATGTTTACGCTCGAAGGATTTGTTGAACTGGAACATCTTTTTACAAGGAATGAGAAAAAAGAACGAAATTTCTCGAATTTCTCCCTCCTCCATTATTAAAAAACCATTTTCAGTTTCAGAATAATAATGCACCCTCCTCCACCCCTGCCCGTCCTCCCTTTAAAGGAGCTCTACGACGAGATGATTGATCCCTTCTCCTACTCGTATTACACTTTCTTCTAGTCTTACAATTTCATCCTGGAAAGCTGAAGAGATCCGAGAGAGAGACTGATTGATGAAGGCTGAAGTTTTCAAGGATAATGAACTATCGAGATGAAGTGGACTTTAATTTCTATCTAGGATTAAAAACTACGCCAAGACAGAGATATGATAAATGAATTTAATTTAAACCATGTTCCAGTGTCACTCTCTTGCAATGGGGCGGCTAGTCGGCAGGACCTTGGGTTGTTTTTCACGCGACTTGCTTAGCTCAAGCGGTCACAAAGTTTGAGCGATAAATAAATAACCAAAGATCTGAACCTGTTCAAGTGGTCTACCCCACAAATCCAAGGCTTAGGGGTTGTGCTCAAAATACCGCCATACTTTTGTGATACCTCGATCCGTAAAGTAAAAGAAAAGCGAACTATGTTCTGCCTGAATAATGAATGAATTGTGGACAAACAATTTGAAAAATTCTATGTAAAATCTCTGAGCATAAATTTTATTCAGAAGCCGCAAAATGAAACCATGAAAAGCTTTTACACCCACATCCTGCGGGGCTTGCCTGAATTGAAAGTTCTTGTGAACTCATTGCCATCATTTATCTTTGACCTTTTCTGAGGAGTTTTTATTTTATTTTTGTCCTTTTGCGCTCAAGGAAACGCAGCTTTTGCTGCCTGCCATTGCTTGTTAGGAATATATATATTTTCTCTTCTTTTTTTTGCCTTCCATTAGAGCAAAATGATTGATGATTGTGGTGGATTTCCTTCGTCTTACACCTGTCGTCCTATTCGTCTATTTGTCAGATTATTATGCCTAGTTTTGCTATGAATTTTGTCAATGTTTTGTTTTTTTGCGTTTTGTGTTGTATTGTTGATGGTAATACCTTTTTGTATGAATGTATGTATAGTGGAAAATGTTGCATTAAGAATTTAAACTTTAAAAAAGGCTGAGGGGAACATAGATCTACACTGAAGTTTCCCGTACCTACCTACCAAATTCTCTCTATAAAACAAGAAAAACAACTACAAAATCGAACTCCAAGCTATACGGACTTGTCCCACAGCTACTATGGCAGCATTCATTGGACATCTCCATATGAAAAACAGCCACGATAAGTGCCTTGAGACGTCAGATCTCATTGAACCTCGTCCAAGGACATACGGATATTCTCAACGGTACCCCAAACTTCAAATTTGCCTCGTTTCCGACCATAAGATTGGTGAACTACGATTTCAAAGGTAAGGCCGATATCACAGGACCCAGCTCCAAGGTCTCGATTGCAATGGGTAGGGGCCCTTTATTTTCCAGACTTAAATATGTACATATATGCCATTGACACCTTCGCGCTAGGCTCAACCTTGAAAAAGGTTTGAAAGGGGCCAACGCTACAATTTTTTTTGGAGAGTCAAGTTGCCGCGTAGGCGAAGTTTTCCCCAAAACAGTTGCATAGTGCTTTGATATACTTCAAAGCCGCTTCTGGGTCATCAGACACTGGAGTATCAAAAGGAATGACGTTACTGACAAGCTCACGAAGGAGGGTTCTACGATCCTGGTATATGGCACCAAGTTTTTCTGTAACATCTGGGTCCATCTTGTGCCAAGCACCCTCGGTTGGTGGCCCAAAAAGGCCAACCTCAGTTTCTCGCATAAAAGCCAAGTTTAGTTAACCAAAAAACACAATCCAAAATCAATCAAAACAGCACTCAGGCGGTACTCCGGTCCTCAAAGGACGGGCAGGCTCGCCGGCCGACTGTGCCAATAATCTGGCATGGCATCTGGCATCTGGCGGTATATATGCGTACCGAAATTCGTTCGTGTTTTTTCCAAACATTTTTAGCCGAGTGATGTGTTCTCATCTGTAAAGGCCCCCATACACGGTCCAATTGGTTGTACAGCGAAGTGCGGTTGTACAACCAAAACTATCGATTGTGGGCCGGTCGGCCGATCAAAATACATTGCGCTTATAGGTTTGATGAAAATCTGGTTGTACAGCCAATTTGACCGTGTATGGGGGCCTTAAGAAAGTAAGGCCTCATTACACAGGGATGTGATTTGTCGAGAAGTGAATCAGTTACGTCGGAGTGCAGCATTTGAATGGGAAGTATGAAATAGATCTTACCCTAGAGCACTTGCAGTGTGATTTACGGTTGGTGTAGATTGTTAGTGCTAGTGAAGAGTGTCTCAGGGCCTATTCCACAAACACTACTGACATTTGGGTAACTCAATCTATTTATATTATGGATGTTAAAATCACCCACCTTAACAATGATTTCGCACCTGTGTTGGGAGGAGAGGATTCCGGAGATACCTTCTGAAATAGCATAGAATGCTTATTTGGAAGTTTCTTTACTGACATTAAGACTTTGTTTTTATAGAAACCAAAAGAACATTTTGGGGTTATGAAGAAATATTTCAATCCTAAGATTTTATGTAAAGAAAGCTTAGAAATTACTCCTTCTAGTACCAGTCACTCATGTCGTTTTGGCCATGGTACAATATATAGTAGTAATTTTGTTTGAAGAAAAAACTCAAAAATAATTCTAGTGTTCATGTTCGCGAAGGCGAAAACATTCTAATAAACTTGGGAATTCTTCTATGATCAGACAGGTTGTGCACTAAGGTTAGGTTAGGTTAGGTTAGATATGGCTGAGCTGCGAGTGCACAGCCTAAACACTAAGGCCAAAGGGATAGGCCCGTAGTGATGCCATAATGATCCCACTTTAAACCCAATTTAAAGTGTCGTTTCTTCGCTAAACCACCTCGAGGATGTAATGAACCTTTTTAGTTCCGTGATCCCAAACTTCGGGATTTCCGCAAGCGTGCTTAGGAAGGGTTCACCAAAAGTTATGAGTCTTCTTTTGCTTAGGGCTGGACAGGGACAGAGAAGGTGTTCCACAGCTTCTGCAGAAATCGTACGTTTCGAGACCTTTGCGGGCCGCATGCGTCCCTTTCAGACAGTATCCAGTCAGCACTCCCACTGCAACTGAGAGGTCTCGTCTACCGAGGCTCAGCAGTGAGGAGGTCAGCCTGAGATCGTAAGAGGGCCAAGTTATATTGGCCAAGGTTCATTTGTTAAGATCTCTCCAATGCTTTTTTGCTAGTTGCATTGTGTGGTGTTTGCATCTGAGTTTAAAGGTGGCCCAAGACATACCAACCCTTTCTTTTCCAGGAAGGAGAGTGGCGGTCGTGCATTCAAAGATAGTTCTGGAGTTATTATACTAAAGTATACCTAAAAGATATTACCCTGCCTTTGTACCACAGAAACTAAAAGCACCTAACCGACTTCGGCTGGGGAATCCCTTTTGAATCTCCCTCCGCTTCTTCATAGTGAAGTAGGAGGCTCTGGCGGGGCGAGACCTGTTCTCCCTTAAATCAGGAGATTTTGTGGATTACCTATAGACTCAAGGGGTTTAGCCTGCATCCAATGCTGGCATTGTCCGATACCATTCACTGTCAGTCTGGACTGGGACATCCCATTTATAATGGCAGACCTCTCTTTAACGAAAACATGGTTTTTAGGTATACGTACGGTTCCAAACCCGATAATGGGTAGGGCTGATACTATATGGACCAAGGTACAAAGTATCCATTGTTTTTGCGTGTGACATCTCCTTTTACGGATAATCACTATTTGTGTTTGTAAGTATGAAATGATCTTGATATTGATGAAATAAAAAAAAGATATTAAATGGAAAGGTTGATTTTTATTAATAAACAATATTAAATGGACAATGGAATTATAAACACGGAATAGCGTTATCTTGATGTTACTTCTTGTCTCTAAGCCTCTGTGACGATTTGGTAAATCCCAAACCGTATCTAACCCTAACGGTGTATAGGATTCCTTACCCGGTGTGGTTAGTCCCACTTGTAGGTAAAGAATAATTTGTATATCCTGGGACTCGCCTTTTATACTGTTTCCTTGATTCAAGCTCGCTCTGATATTTTAGTAGGCGAGCTTTTGATAACTTTTACTATAATTTTTATAGTATTAGAACTGCCATATATAGGATGCTTTGTTTTCCTGTCAACTCAAAATTAATTAATTTATTTGTCACCATTTATTTATACTTGTCACGTCAACATCCATGGCCTTCGGCACAATACGCACTGTTCTTCAGGTTGAGGTATTCCCTGAATAGCCAGATTTGTATTAATAGAGTTCAAAACAGGTAGAATAGAGCTCGAAACGTTTATGATGATGAGAAACGTACAAAGAAGTATACGAGGCGAGTGCCTTAATTAAGTTAATAACAATGTACCTACGTTTAGTTTTAAAATTGGGCTCCCAAAAGAAATTTCAATTGTTGTGAGTGATATTGATATTTCGCTCTGTTGCCTAACGAATTTGCCGATCACTAAAATTGGGCACTGCAGTTAAACTATATTTTTTTTCCATAAAATTTAAATACCACTTGTTAAATACCCAAAATTTCCTAAACTATTGACCAATTGATTCGGCAAATTTGTACTAAATTGTAATGGACTTCCATTGACGTAATTAGGTAGTTTTACATAAATATGTACATTTCGCAGACGTGGATTATACGGAAAAGTTACTACTGCACTCGGAAGATTATTAACAAACAACAATCAACACTTTATGCGAATAAAGACGACCCAATTAGTGCGTGTGGTCTAAATAGCGAGACTATTGCAGATAATTTTTGTATAAATTTGAATCTTTTTTCCACAGTTAAACTCAACCTGGAACTTTTTCCATATCCAACTTCAAAACATTAGTCACAGTCTCATTCACATTACAAAATTAATTAGTGGATAAACACGATAATCTTAACCCCTTCCCCTTTCCCACCAAAAAACGCATACCTTTATTTCCGACTTGTTTCGTCTTCGCATTAGCATAGGAGGCCTCACGATATTGGTTGGTCGAATTTGCGTAAACGATGTTTGCTTGCAGTAGCAGTTATCAATCGCTACCAATTGTCGTGTCGTATGCTGGTGGTATCTTTTGATCACGTGAAAATGATTCAAGAACACAAAATTTATAGTATGTGCCTTAACCCAGTAACTGGCGGCTTTGAACGTGACATATACATCCATACATACATACATATATCACAAAACAACAAAGTTTTCGATAAGCTTCTGACTACTACCTGTGTTACATATGTTTACGTATGTCCGTATATGCTGTGTTCACCTGCCGCTGGTTCTGGCGATATTGAGTCTTCTTGATATTTTCGCGGATTTTTGTATGTGACGTCTTTGTATCGGACGCGATACCACCTGAATTTTGATTATGCGCATCCGCGTAAACATAATTAATTGAAGCTTATCAGAAACTATTTAGCATATTTTTTTCGCTCAAAAGAAGCGAAGCTTTTGCTAAGGGAACTTCTTGGAAGTAGTATATTATGTTATTGTCGAGTGAGATAAAAAAAAACAATTTTTTTTTCAAGGCTACCTCAACCAAATTTGGCACCTGGAAGTTTTATTTTACGATAATGTCTTCGGAATTATTCGTGTAGAGTAGTTTTGTTTTTTGTGGGATGTAAAAACGTAAAAATTTAAATAAATCGGGTCAGTAACTCGTAAGATTAATAAAAATATAATTCATTGAAGAATCTGAGGTAAAGCTATAGGCATAGAAACTGGATACTTTTTAATGCTTTACGGTTGTATATATTTGAATAATTTGTTGTCAAAAAAAAATTATATATGTAGATCTGTTGTTTTTTTTTAAGTGAGCACTGGGGGAGTAAAACTGCAGCGAAAACTTAATGTAACGACACGATCTCAATGAAATCATGGTTGAAGTGGTATTTGTAAAACTAATTATTTAAAATATTACATCACTCAATAAATTCTTATCGTTGCATGTACATACATGGCGTCATTATTGGAAAATGTATATAATTTTTAGATATGTAGTACCAACCTTCAAACGAAAAAATTTATGATATTCCGACCACCGGAAAAATTAAGTTCACACAAAGCAAGGGCTAGACATGTGTTATTAGGACCCTGCTTCGTTGAGAAAAGAGGCAGAGAAGTGGTTTGCTGATTTTAAGCGCGTGAACTTGTTGTGGATCTATCAGTACACTCCAGAGTCATATCGGTAGTCAGCTGAGTTTATAGCAACCGAAAATGCCAAAAGTCCTTTTGATTTTAGACCTGATACAGTTTTACGAGGGATCAAACGTCACCAAAAGCGATTTTTCGTTAATATTTCAGTAATGCTCACTTTTACAGAAAAACTATGTAAATGGAATCTGTAGCTTAGGAAATTTTCTACAAAAGAGATTTTATATTTTTTTCTTGTAACAGTAGCCGCTTAAATCGATCAGGAATTTTTAAAATTTTCTTTAAAACAATAATACCAAATCAGCAAGAAACGGAGTATTGCAGAAGAGCCATCTTTGAGCACTTCTTAAGAAGCGGCTTTTTAAAATTGCATCTCATTAGAGGGAATCATTACTTTAATTACTCCTTTAAGAGCGTTTTAGAACGAGAGCCGGACTATTGAGTATGCTAACATCACCCTTTATGATCACTAAAATAATCGCCCGTTTTCTTCGTCCTAAAAAATTGTGAAAACTAAAGTAGTGCTGCCTTGGAAGCATATTTGGCAGCGCTCAAAATTAGTCTCTAGTTTTCCTGGACTGCAGGCTACGGTGTGTGGTGTGGTGATACTTGGCCTCAAGGCGAGAAACCTTCAGGCCATGGCTTGTCGGCGGCCTGCATATGAATACATACATACATTGCAAGATTTTATGCCTTCAATCACGTAATATAATCACATTATAATATGCAAATATATTAATAATAATGAAAACTAAACATGGACTCACTTGATGCATATAGATATTTTATTTTCTAATTAAAAAACCTGTTCTTTATATGATGTTTCCTTGGAGGCGGCCATATACACTGACACTCAGGTGGCCATGTACTTAGGCACGGCCCTGCTAATATGAAGAAAGAATGCTGGCCAGGATTTTCAATGATAAGAATCAGGAAAAAGACGCGTAGGGCGGCCAAGAAATAAGTGGATAGATGGCTGTTCATGGCCTGGAATCCACATCAATGTAACAACCTGTTGTTCCTGCTGAGGGATTTTACTTTATGGATAGTGCACAATCCAGGACAGCCTTTGATGACACCTTGTGGGATTTAATAGCCGACAGAGAAACTTGAGTGTCCGAGAAAATAACAATGTTAAAGCTCTATTAATACAAGTCTGGGGGCACACCTTAATGGCGAGTACCTCAGCTTGAAAAACAGTCTGGATGGTGCCTAAGGCCACAGATATTTTGATCCTTGGACCATATACAACCATCCATACCATATGTTCCTGGGGTGGTGTAGCCAGACACCTTACTCCATAGGCTACCGAAGCATCCTTAAAAAAGGGGTCTGCGGCGCAGGCATTCTGACCGACCTCTGATAATCGTCATAAATGGTGTCAAAGTCTAAACTGGCGATTTTTTAGAATTGCAAATGCATCCCACTTCAGTATCAATAAAAAATGGATCGAATAGTCCAAACGAAGCATGATACGCTCATACTTTATTTAGACTTAAAGGAGGAATATTGGGGCTTTGAGAAATTAAATACATAGGAGGGTGAAAACGGGTACATAGGCCAAGCAGCATAAAAGTTAGACATTATAGCAGGAACGCAATGCTCGCCATAAGCCGTGGGCTATGAAAGCTTTATCGCTCTCAAATTATGCCATCGCTGTCAATCGTAAAACCAAAATTATAATAGAGCAAAGCGATACCGTAGACGTTGAAAAAATTTTTTTCCTGTCAAATGAGTTTCAAATTTAAATTGAAACTAATTTAAACTAATATGAGAAAAAAAATGCAACACGTTCTTATTATTATTATTTTTAAAATCAAGCACCCTCAGACACAACAAAATTTGTCAAAAAGGCACTTTTTTTGTCAAAATAATAACGTTTTATTTCTTGACAGCGGTGTTTTTTGTATGTATGATTTGGTAGAACTGTAAGCGTCAACCAAAAAATAGAAATAGGTTCTAATTTGTATGGTCGTAGTTATGGTCACTTCGCCGATAGTTTCATTTTGTTCGTTCCTAGGATGATACATGGTATCTATTATTTGACAACGAAAAGCTTTTATAGCCCACGGCTTATGGTGAGCATTGTGTTCCTGCTATTATTCATAGGAAATATTCATGAAAATATCTATTAGGGTTACAAAAATACAGGGTAATATTTAAACCTCTACCAAAAAAAAAAATTCAAAACACCATACAACCTACTTATACACAGACAAACGTTTCGACATTTTCACTGATACACGCTGTATATATGTATAATCAAATTAGGTCTGCATCTGAAATTTTTGAATTTTGAAAAATCCCATAGTTAGCAAAAAAACGCACGAAATTAGACAAAATTCCAAAATAGCTGAAAATTGGTCCACAGCTTCCTTGGGACTTTTTAAGAAAACGATTTCGGAATCACAAAAAAACAACACGGCCGCCGAAGATGTCGAATTTTCGCGTGTTTTCCTTGTATCTCGGCTTCTATAGGTCGTACAACCCCGTGAGAAAGCCAAAAATGTAGACAATGAAATTCTCTACAACTTTAGCTCTTACAAAAATGTTGACCCGATTAACTCTTTGAAGGTTATTCAAGGTCAAAGTTTGCAAAAATCACTTTTCGGCCAAAAAAACACTCGATTAATTTTAGCAAAAAAAAATGCATCTACTTATACAAAGCATTATTGCCTACAAAATAAAATTTTAGAAGCTCCTTGAGCTATTTGAGTTTACGCAGAGTTTATTCGAGGCAGTACATTTGTCCCTTACATGACAGTAAATCGTACTGCGGCCTCAATGTCCCACTGCAAAATAATGTGCTACTACTCTAGGTATGAGTGTGTAAACCTGCCCCTTCACTCTCCCAAAACAACAACCTCAAGGGTCACAGGTTCACGCTTTCATTTTGACCCTTTTAGTCCATTTCTTGCTTTGATGAAACAATTATCATATAAGTTAGTACCGATAGAGTTAAATAGATCATATCCAGGCACAGCCAGGCCTAAAACACAGCTGTACATAAATTCTAAAAATTACAATCAAGGTTCACAAATACACTATATTATGTATCCAAGTAACAATGTAACAGTAAACTGAAAATGAAAGAAATCAATAACATATGTTAAACCGGGTGGTGGAGGTAATTGAGTATGCGGAATGTAATGACCGCATTCTGTCAACAGATTTCAGTTGAGAATAGCTCAAGGATAATACGGTCCGTTGCCGGTCCATTGTTGGGTCCAATTTTTACCCCCTATTTTTTTATTGGTACCTCTACTGTTTCCGTGGCCCGCTTTTTGACGATGGACTTTGATGATGTACCACAAAATAAGACGAAAATGTGAAATAAAATTTTTCGATATCACGCTTAGTTTTCGAAATATTGCTACTTGAAGTTGACGTTTTGAGGTATTTCCCAAAAGTTTTTAGTAACATATCAAAGCTCTCAGGCCAGGTCGGCAGGCACGGACTGATGAAGGCCACTAAATACTCAAGTCTGGCTGAGGGATGAAGACTTTAGGTATCCGCCTGACAGGCCGTGACATGCAGGTGACGTCATGATTCCCGACAGCCACACAGGCGAAGACGACAGTTCAGCTTAGCAGCGGGTTTAATTCAAGTGCAAAAATGCTCATGGCCTTATTGAAAATTTTAAAGGCTCAAACATATTGGTGACTGGAAAAACGTTTAAAATACACGGACCACCATATTTTCTATCACAATATGCAGGGCTATAGGTGTGGGAAAATCTCTCACAGTTGGCCACCTTCACTGCCTCCCCTCCAATCTCTTTGTGCCTTAAGGCAGCTCCGCTGTGAACACCCGCGAACAAGCGCGCATGTGAGTGTGGATGGTTTTCGCGCCTTCAGTTCCGAGTGAATTCGGCGTGAATTCTTGCGGTAAATTGACAGAGATTGAAAATAGAAGTTCAGATCTTCAGGGACAAACTGACGATAACTACCCATACACATAAAGATTTGCGTCAGTTTTCTTGGACTGCAGGCCCCATCCAGTTGGCAGCTGGGGAAGTGTGTGGTCATACTTGGCCTCAAGGCGAAAAATAGCAGAATGACCTTACGTAATTTATGGACGACCCCTTACGTGACGGGTTACAGGAAGTAAAACCGACCCCATTTCAAGAGGCTTGATAACGCCATAAATGTTTCACTTTTTAAAAAATTATGTCTATATTTTTTTCACAACATTTTAACACTTTCACACTTACTTGTTTCTCATTGCAGAAAGTCGGTTGGTTTTCTTACATTTAAACATACTCATTAAAAACACAGTTATATACTTTAAAAACTTAAACGCATCCACACCACTGAGACCACTTTTAAACAATTGCGACTATACACAAAAATTAACCCTGAAACGTTGCGACCTCCTCCTCCATTGAGTAATGGACCTCCAAAAAAAGGGAGTAAGTTCGTTATGTTTTTTTTTTATAGCATGCACCACAGAGCAATTTCGTTGAGTGACCACTTTAAACAACGCCACAATTGATTTTTGTTGTAATTGTTCCCCGAAAAGAGGGCAGCACCACATCAATGATGATGGCAAGTGCATCACCATTGAAATGCTGCTCGTTACTAGAAACGAGGAAAACCTATATTTTTTTACCACCGGGGGGGGACACACACCAGCAATGAAGTTTTTAATTCTTTTTTTTCCAATACCCTCTTAGAGTATTAATTTGACCACGATTGACTAATCGCTCGGCAGCCAGGCGTCCCCCGATTTTCTAATTAATTTCGAATTTTTTTTTTCGTTTTATATAGTAGACAAACACAGAAGAAAACCCTGAGTTTTCACAAAATTTTTAATTTATTTGTTGAACTTTGACGGTTTGAAATGTTCTTTTTTAATTAGTAAAAAAAACATCTATCAATTTTGTGGCTATTTTTAAAGGTGATGCCGTGTTGTGATGCAGCGCTTCACAAGTGATTTATACCTTCTGCTACTTAGTAGCAAAAATGAAACACTTCACATGTTGGATAAGATTTAGTGATTGTGCAACTTTTTTTTTTAAATATGCAAATTTTTTTTAACCTTATTTACTTAATGGAAAGTAATTTATCATATTTTATTGCAATTTAGTCAATCTCGTAAACAACTAACATCAATCTACATAAAAGGGCAATGACATATTTTTTTCTGACTAAAAATACAAGTTTGTAAATACACGAGTTTCAGGAAAATTGTTTCCGCAAATAAAAGTTATTAAAATCATTTGATAAACTAGATTTTTAGTGAATTAAAATTGATTTTTTGGGGGATTTAACAAAACTAGACTCTTCTAAGATAGTTTTCACCCAATGCTGGTCTAACATGTGTAAGTTGTCTAAACGCACAACTTTAATCGTTTCCGTAATATTTTTAAGTTGTTGATGGATATTAACTAGTCAGCAGTTGGTATTTAATTTTGAAAACAAAAACTTTGAAAATACTAATTATAAAGTAAAATACAGAAAAATATATAAACATTTATTTTATCTTATCTGACCTTGGAAATTTGATAAGAAGTTCTACTTCACAAATGACAGATTCAATCAATAATCTGAAAAGAAGTTTTAAAGATAGAAGAAGTCGAATGCAATTACTAACTTTAAATAGTTCGAGGATCCGAATAAAAGTAAAGAAACAGACTCAGCAGAAACGAACTGGTGATCAGAAGTTTTTAATGATTATTCTGTCATTGGCAAAAACTTCTTATCTTTAGTATCAATTCTATCAAGAAAGATTGCACTATACTTTTTTTACAAGGACCAGTACAAATGAAAAAAAAACAAGACCAATTTTCCAGCATTTTCCCGGTGCCCTGCACTGTTGTGTGCACGACTGGGGATAGGACATCAAAAGCTGCCTCTGCCTGGCCACGGAAAAGGCTGAACACAGCGGATCTAGTAAGTCCATACATGATAAAAATCGCAATTCAAATGTGTAAATAATCGCGTCGAAAGGGTGAATTGCGAGAATGTACTACTAACGATGGATTTTGTATATCTGGCGAGCTTCGGTTTAACTTAGCCTTCGCATGGTAAGGTAAAACGGAGCTCTACGAGGACGGAGGACTTCTGAGACTTCCATAGCCCCCGTAGTAGGATCTGCAAAACCCGTCTGACGCCACTAAACCAACAATAACGAGAATAAACAATGGCGACAAAGAGAGTAAAGGCCCAATCGTCGGACTCGAAAAGTCTCCAAATACAAATCCAAATACCGACGCATCCATAACGAAGCATAAGCCGAATTGTTGCCAAATGGCGGAAAGTGTTAGATTGGACCTCCTTGCGGCTGTCTATCGTTGGCGCGTACAGGAGTCTTCTGAAGGCGTTAGCCAAGCTGGGAAAGGGCTCAGCAGCCTCTGTAAGCCTCGATACCGTAAATGAGGACAAGCTGCCACACAGGCATGTTGTGATAGGGTACTTCTCGACCGCCATTCCCAGGGCCGGCGCTTGAAGTTTTTGCGCCCGGTGCACTATTGCGCCCCATAAGCTTTCACGGAATTTTTGAATCAACTTTTTGACGGCTGTGTAGTTTTTGCTGTTTTTTGTCTCCCTTTTGGTAGGAAAAAAAGAATAGGGGTGGCAGAAGGGGGAATAAATATTTAAAAGCAACAACAACAAACTCAAGCATTCTAACGAATAGTTTGTTGGAAAAGTTGGCTGTTGTGAAAACTCATTAGATTTTTCATCGAATTTTCGAAGGGAATGAACAGATTACAGACGATCGACAGATTGTTAGACAGTATTACACCAGTTTCACCGGCCGAACCGTGAAAATTCGATAAAATTGGTGTACTGAACTTCAATTTTTCCCTAAGTTCCCATACATTATCACATATTGAACTACACTCCAGAATAATAAAGCTTGAGATCGCGCAACAGAACATGAAATTGAGATTGAAAGTAAAAGCTCGCTCAAAAGAGAGTAATCAACTGTAGTAATGGAATATCATTCCAGTGAGCCTGGAATGATATTGACTAGTGCCTTTCTAGAGAAAAAACAACAAGAACAAGCATGAAATGATAATGCCAGCTGGTGAACCCACTTATATAAGCTGAATTGAATTTTATTGAACTGAGGCCGGTGAAGCCGGGGTATAAAGGAACAAATGAAAAAGGGCAATTCAAGAGTTCTCGCCACAAGAAGTTTTGTTCTTCTCATTTCGTTCAATTACATCTTTTAACAATTCTTGAAACAGAATTTAAAAGTGCAGCAACAGCGCCCTCAAATTTATATCGAACATGGTAACAATAAACAATACAGAGTTATCGGAACAATTTTTCCTTTGTGTAAGGGAATATGGTGCTTTTTACAGAATTTTCAATAAGTGCTCCAAATAAATGAGAGACTTTTTCCCGAATTTCTCAAATCTCGAAGCTAAAATCTCTGGTAACTTCCTGCGCGAGAAGAAAGTTCTTGCATGAGAAAGTACAGGGTCAGAAATAGAGTAAAATTGTGTTATTTCTTGCTCACGGGTGCAACTCGTGTTTTATTTTTTTATTTTTTCAAATTTTTGAATTCTTTTTAAATCATAATTTCTGAAATTGCGCCCCCGACAAATTGCGCCCGGTGCAAGTGCACCAATCGCACCGATGAAAGCGCCGCCCCTGGCCATTCCACACAGAAATGGTCCTAAGGGTGCAGCAGTGGAAAGTTTACCACAAAGTAAAGCGCCAACCATTCACAGAGAAAGCGTTCTCTGAGGACCAAAGATCTGTCAACCAGTTGAGGGTGACGAGAGACCAAATTGGCTACAACTCAGGATCAGGGAAAATGAAAGCCCATGCCCCAGCTAACCTTGCATGGGAAGTCGCAACCGTTAGCATCTCACGAGCAACCGCGACCCATATTCACTCCGATCACTAAATGAGGAGAAACCCTGAAGCTAGCAACTGAACCCTCTCAGGAAACTGCAGCGGGAATAGAAGAGGCAAGTATATCGAATATGATAGAAACCATTACATCCGGTGGTTTGGTGATAGGAGGAGCTATCTGTAGGGTTAGGTTAGGTTAGATATGGCTGAACTTTTGGTTCAAGCCCACACACTTAGGCCAGAAGGATAGGCCCATTGTGATGCCATAGTGATCCCACTTTAAACTTGATGTTAAAATGTTGTTTCTTCGTTAAAACCATCTCGAGGAAGTAATGAATTTTCTAAGTTGCGGGATCCCAAAGTTCGAGATTTCCGCAAGGTTGCTTAGAAAGGGTTCATCAAATGTGGTTAACCTTATCCTGCTTAGGGCCGGGCAGTAACAGAGGAGATGTAGTACACTTTCCGCCTCGTCCAGGTTCTTACAGCTTCTGCAGAAATCGTGGGTCTCAAGACCTGCGTCCCTATCAGACAGTGTCCGGTCAACACTCCCACTATAACTGAGAGTTCTTGTCTCCCGAGGCTCAGTAATAAGGTGGTTCGCCTGAGATCATAGGAGGGCCAGGTTAATTTGGCCAAAGTGCATTTATTCAAATCCCTCCAATGCTTTTTCGCTTGTGTGATTGTGTGTTGCTTGCATCGGAGTTTAAAGGTGGCCCAAGGCATACCAACTCTTTCCTTTTCTGGGAGGAGAGTAGCGGTCGTGCCTCTCCTAGCCAGTTCGTCAGCTTTACAATTTCCCTCTATATTTCGGTGACCGGGCACCCATACGAGGAGGGTCCTGAACTGCTGAGCCATCTCGTTAAGAGATCTGCGACATTCAGAGGTAGTTCTAGAGCGTTTTGTGCAGGAGCGCAGGGCTTTCAGAGCTGCCTGACTATCTGAGAAGATGTAGACAGTTCGGTTCCTATCGCCTTGCTGGGTTGATTTGCAGAACAGCTTCTTGTATGGCTAGAACCTCCGCTTGATATACACTGCAGTGATCGGGAAGTCGGAAGGAGACTTCAATCCCAAGTTCTGGGGAAAATACTCCTCCTCCCACTCGTCCCTCGAGCTTAGAGCCATCAGTAAAAACGTTTATGGCACCCTGAAACCTGTGTGGTCTATTTATCCATTCACGAGGAACTACGGAGTCCACATGCAGAATTCGGATTTTGTGGGGATAGTAACTGAGTTCAGTACCTTTGTGTGCCCTCCCCTGATTCCAGTCTAGAAACCGGAATCTTTTATTCTAAGGGCTGCGATGGTTGCGCTTTCCCTTGCCACAAGATTTAAAGGAGGGAGGTATAGCATAACATTTAGGGCATCTGTAGGGAGCTATCTGTAACGAGAAGATGATTCCTCTTCCATCACAGCATCACAAGTGGCTGGGGAAACGTTAATGGTCTAGCTTGGCTTCCTCTTTCGTAGCTCGTATCCAAAGTCCTGGCGGTGGCAACAGGTAAAGCCACCAGGAGATGAAGGTAAGCCCAAGCTGTTTTTTATATGGGAAAATCAAGCTTAGGAATCACATTTTCTACTATCAGTCTGTCATGTCGTTCATGGTGCAATGTTCAGTAGCAAGCTGGGTTTGAAAGATAGAAGAGAATATGATAAATGCGGGGGTCTGGGAGGTGTTGGAGCAGGCGGCGATGAACTTTACGCTTGAACTCTTGGGTGGTGTACGAATTCGGGAAAACTGATTGTGAGAGATTATTCCACAGCCAAATTGTTCTATTTATAAACGAACTTTTAGCTTGTCACAGCTTCGGTCTATATTGCTGCAAAAGAACTGCCGCGCCTTCAGGACTATTTCAGGCAATTATGTTGGTGACTGTGAAGGATGTCACTTAGGGCTGTATACATCAATGAAGATAACCCTAAATTGAAAGTTTTAACATGAACACCAATGTAGATCACTCCGCATAAAAACCAAGATTAGGGGTTATTTGATAACCTTAAGGGCAGTTTACACCCCGAACATAAAGTGCAAGATTAAAGTGGGCTTGTACAAAATACAAGCGTAAAGTTATATCGAAAGCTCGAAACGGTTTCGTATGTAAAATTTTTAACACGGTCGCAGAGGAAGCAATTTAATGAGCTGCAAAACCTTTTAGATACACTCTGTTGCAAATTTATAAATCCACTCAATCAATGGAGATTTTACCAAGAGCAATAAAAATTTTAAAGTTTTCTGAGAATTTAAAATTTTGTACTATTGCATAATTATAAATCCACCAGTCTATGTGAAGGTTTTGTAAAGTTAACACAAGTTGTACTCCGTGTAAATTTAGTCTAGTGTTCTTAAAATAAAATTTTTAAAAATTCGAAGAGGAAAATGTTTATAATGCCCGGGTTCACCGACCTCAGTTCAGTAATGGTCAGTTCAATCCACGTAAGTGGTTTCACCAGCTAAAGCCCAGTTCATGTGCAGTTCCTTCTTGAAACTGTTGTTGCTTTTTCGCCAGAAGTCAGAAATCCAAAAGCCCACTATTCCAGTTGATTACTCTCTTCAGTTCGAGTTCAGTTGGTTTATTTTATCCTCAGTTGAATATGTCTAAAATGTACCGAACTGAGTTTATTTGAAAGTTCAGTTCGCCATGCTTCACTGTACCTGCACGCGATCAACTTTATTAACGATTTTTGTTACTACGGCTTGTGGAAATCAGCAGATTATATTTTTTGGGTTATGTTTGAATTATTTCTTTCGAAATAAAAAATTAATTCGACGGCGCTTGTGAATGCCGAGGTCACGTTCTTTTTTTGCAAGTTTGTGACACTTCCACTTCCTTACGTCCCGCTCAAATTGTTAGAATATTGAAATGAACACTTTCCCGCATGTAATTAACCCACCATACCATTATCTGACGCGCGCTCGAGTATATCCAACTATCGACTTTTTTATTTACTTTTCTGATCGGCTGCCCTTGCGTGCGGCGCTATATAGCAGGCTTAGATATGGTAGAGGTACTCAACAGGGTGCAAGGTAACCCCCATGTGTTAACCTGCCGCGCTTGAGTAAATGCAAAAATCCCCGCTTGGGCCCCTCTACTAATATAGAATAAAGGTTCGAAAAAGTGCAATGACAGGGAGAAAGAAGAACTATAGCACTGCGTGAAATCGAACCACGGACCCCTGCGATGCTAGCATCATTTACTACAGAAATAAGCGCTCATCTGCCTTCACGGCATTCATGGAGCTCATTCATAAAAGCTGAATAATTCGAGAGTGGAACAACCTTGCACAGCCAGTAAACATTTCTGAACTCGCACAATATATCCAAGAGTTCAAACACCAAGTTCATTGCCATCTGCCGCAGCATCTCTCGGACTCATTAGAATATATGATATCTTTCGAGCTAAGGCTAGACATTGGTTCACCAAAAACAAAAAAACGAACGAGAAGATACACGGATAATAAAAAAAGTATTTTTTGAGTTTAGAACTTCCGAAAAAAAAAAATCGTCGTTAATCAATAAATTTATTTATTATGTTTTGGTCCTCTATGCAAATTATACTAACAAGCACAAGTCTTTTTGAAATTCACAATGCAGTAATATTTTTTGCCAGATCATATGATAGCGTGTTTCTTTAATAATTTAAAAGATCGCCCACCATAGTGATCAATTAATTAATTGATCACTATGTTTTTTTTTGTCTTCTGTGATCTGCTGGCCGTTAAAGTTGAATAGAAATAGATAAGTCATCGTCACATTTCTCGAAGAACTTAAAAACTTTTCATAAATAAATTAATTTGATTAATACGATAATAAATAAATGTGATTAATACTTCTTCAGAGAAACTTATCAGTGACACAATCATATTTACGAAATAAGATTTAAAAAACTATCTCCACTCATTTTGTTACTAGTAGATATATTTTCACACGTTTCTTTATTTATTTATTAATGTACGTGGGTGCAAAAATCGAAATCGTTTTGTTTTATCAATTTAATTATTTTCTACAAAGTGTAGAGACTCTTCACAATTTTAAGTAATTGTCTTTCTACATGGCAAAACAATAATTTACGCATTATCTAAATATGTTTCTTTTAAAAAAATACATGCAAGATAACATTAGAGAGATTGGATAAAAAAAAAATATTGGTAATGAATTTTTTTTGGAGAATTGCACCAATATAATAAAAAATAATGAATAATGTTTAAGGTATTTGGTCAATGGCGTAGCAAGAAATTGTTTCAGGGGGAGTGAAATAGTTATAAGTCGAGACATGAAGTTTAAAAATTATGTTTCAAAATTGATATAACTTTTAGTTATGTTTTAAGAGGAATGAGACCAGATGAAGTGTTTTAGAGGAATTCAGTTTATTACCTATTGGCTACATAATCAATGGTTCCAGAGCAATGTTTCAGTTCTATGTTTCTACGCTTTTCAGCAAATTTGTTGATTACTTCCTTAGCCGTTACGTCGATTTCCCTGTGCATTAGGAGCTATTGTCTTGCAACGGAGTAATTACGATCAACAGTTGCATCCATTACAATACATGAGTCGTAAACCCAGCCGAACAACCCTCTCACGCTTACGAGCTAGAAGTACTCGCCATAGTACACTCCCTGAGGGAGTGAAGAGTTCTGGGAAGGAGGACTAAGATTGTCACCGACTGCAATGCTTTCTTCCACTGAAAGTGGCTAGATGGGCTATATTTCTAAATATAATTACCAGATTGAACATCGTTCAGGTACAGAAAAAACGAGACCCGTAGATGTAGTCTTAAACAGGAACACCTACTTTATTCTTGAAGACTCCATCCATCTAATAGCGCTACAGCCTAAATCTAGTCTTAGCTTCGTTTAGGACATTGCACTGCACTGCAATGTTCCCTTGCAGAATGTCTCCAGTTTCGAATGTTAAGCCTCTGTTGTCCTCTTGGGGGTCTACCTACTGCTATATTTCCCGAAATTTCTGGTACCATAAACCGATTTGGTGTCCTCCATCCTCATTACGAAGCCGGCAAGTCTTACTCCGCTAATTTTTATCAAAGTGAAATGAAGACTAAGGTATTCCAGTTAGTTAAAAGAGGCATAGAATGCATAATGGCCGAAGGCAAGCCTGGGAAGCAGAAAGGCCTAATAACAGCCATTGATTAAAGGGATCGTGCTCTTCAGACATTGCATATATAGATCATATATGTAAGTCCAATGAAAGCAACTAAGAAAAGATAATCCCATAACACTAACAGTGGATTCGTTTTCTAGATTTGTTTGGTTGTACACGACGTCGAGCGCGGACACGTCGACTGATTGATTAAGCTGACATAAATTTTTGGTAGCCCAAGAAGAAGAACACCGGATCGAGAAAACAGCTTTTAAAGCCAAACTGTTTCATTTCGTCGAACTTAGAATTATCCGCGGAATACCTGGAAAAGCGCTCAATAATGACCCTTCATTAGTCACAAGGGCTCCAGATAGCTTTAAAGATTTCAAATAATTTGTGAAATGATATTCATCAAAAAAAATTTGAGCGGATCAGAAAGTGCTCTTCCGACCCTAAGATTGAAAAACTAGGGTCGGGAACGTTAGCGTGAAATCAAAGTACTGTATTGTCCGAATTAGAGTTGAGCTGGACTTACAAGAGGCAGATCATTTGTTCCGTACACGTAAATTGTACTGAGGGCTCAAATTTTTTAAATGTCCCAGTTCCAAAATAATGTACTACTGCGATATGAGCGTGTATCGTGCGATTGTAAATTACGAAGTGGAGAGACATATCTTACTTCTTTTGCGGCAGTAAAATATCCAATTTAAACCGAGCCGTGGTGAGATTGTAAATACGAACTGCAGAGTCAGTTTACGAACTACTCTGGGTCAGTTTAATGCACAAGAGATTCAAAACCGCGATTTTGAAGCCATGCCAGTATCTACAACTACAACATTGTCTCCGCTTTCGGAGCTGGAGTCTATGTAGTATTTGGGATGACTTTGATAAGCAAGTGTGTGACTTAATAAAAACCACAAATCAAAGAACTGAAGCCATATATAAATACCTTGTAGAACCACTGTTGCTAAGACACAAAGACCCAGCAAAGTGGTGGTATTCGAAAAAAGGTCAATATCCTAGACACTATCAACTTTTTAAACTAAGACTGTGCAGCGTTGTAACGTTTGTACCTTGAACGCCTCTTTTCTAAAGCGGGTCAAGTTCTGGGAGAAAGAAGAAATAGGTGGTGGTAACAAAGTGTCACTTGATACTATTTTTAAATCTCTATAACAAATAAAATATTTTCGTGTTATTTTCAATTTTAGGGAGTTTCATTTTAAATCTGTAAATATGTTTTTCTTTATACAGTTGACAAAAATTTTAAAGAATATTTTTGTAATTAACATTCCCATTCATTCATTCATCATTTATCGTATCCCCTCTTTCGCAAACGCAATAGATCTACCCACATCGCAACATTTGAGACACTCACTATGTAATGTGCTAGCAATACAATGACACCTCGCCTCATTTGAAGTGAGATATTGTACTCAGGACCGGCGTTAGAAATTTTTGCGCCCGGTGCAGTATGCCTTATTGCGCCCCCATCATTTCCGTTAATTTTTTGATCTTAGTAAAGGACAATGGTAAAAGGCATAAACACTCTTTGGAGTTCCATTGATATATGAAAATGAAGGCATGGGAAATCTTTTTCACTTTTTTTTCTGAAATTTAAAACCCCTTCCAATTCCGCCCGGTGCAAATAAATCAATTGCACCTATGAAATCGCCACCCTTACCTTTGTCTAATCAGGATTTGCTTCGCGATTTTGCTTTTGTGCTGAGTTTGCTTACGCTTTAACATCACAAAACTCTTCCGCTAGTGCTACTTAATGTTCCAGGGTGTTTTTTAGCTGCACGTCCCTAACTATTTCCAGTACAATACTGGACTCCGAAAATCTATAATACTATACACTCGAATCTTCATAATAGAAGTTTCGATGTCGTTTCCAAGCCTCCATATTTTGAAGGATAATAGGTGGTCACTGCAATACATGTATTAGTTTCTACGGTAAAATCTTGCATAGAAAAAAAAAACACAGTCCACTTAACGGCCTTACTGAGCATTGAAGGCATTTTCGACAACTTCATTCAGAACAGAGGCGATCCAGGTGTTTCTCGCCGAATTAGGGATCTATAATAGTACGGCTAATACGAACTACAAATCCAGAACTATGGCACCGTGCCAGCCAAGAAAAGATAGACGACGAGACCAGGCGAACTAAATGGAATTGGATTGGCAAGACCTTTCAGAAGACAATTGAAAAAGGCACAGAAGATGCATTTCCTGTAATATATGTCAATGAAGGCACGATAATACTTTTTCAATTTTTTTTTCGAAGTTTTAAATTTTTTTAAATCTTAATTTCTGAAATTGCGCCCGGTGCAAGTGCACCATTTGCACCTATGAAAGCGCCGCCCCTAATTGTACTGGTACAAAAGGAAAAAGAGGCTACTCTTACAAACTCATTTTATAATCATGTCCTACCGAACACTAGTCCGTATTCCTCCCTGACTTTAACCACTTTTTATGAGCCACTTACGATCTGCGTTCGTAAGCTCTATATTTCTGCAGATATTTAAAATAAATCAAGCTTTATAGTCCGGGGAAATTAGCATTTAAAGGAAGCAAAATTCCAAAATGGCTGAAAATTGGTGCACAGCTTCTTTATTATTACTTTTTATAAAAACCATTGCGGAATCCTAAAAAATAAAACATGATCGCCGGAGATATCGCGTTTTCCCGAGTTTTCCATGCATCTCGGTAATTCTCTACAACTTCAGTTCTTACAAAACAGTTGACCCGGTTAACTCTTTGAAAGTTATTCAAGGTTAAAGTTTTCGAAAATCACTTTATGGCCAAAATTTCACTCAAAAACCCGATATTATCGTTTTTTTTTTGATTAGTCAATACGAAACGTTATTGCATACAAAAAGTCTTCTTGTCATTTTTTCGAAAACTTAACCCTTTCGAAGTTATTCAAGGTTAAATTTTTCGAAAATCACTTTTTGGCCAAAAAATCACTCAAAAACTGTTTTTTTTTTCAAAAATTATATTTTGTAGGCAATAATATTTGGTATAAGTAGATGAATTTTTTTCGAAAAAACAGTTTTTGAGCGATTTTTACAAACTTTAACTTTGAATAACTTCGAAAGGGTTAAGTTTTCGAAAAAATGACAAGAAGACTTTTTGTAGGCAGTAACGTTTTGTATTGACTGATTAAAAAAAATTTCGAAAATTCCAGTTTTGTGGTGAAATTTTGGCTAAAAGGTGATTTTCGAAAACTTTGACCCTGAATAACTTTCAAAGGGTTAATCGGGTCAACTTTTTTGTAAAAACTAAAATTGTAGAGAATTTCATTGTCAACATTTTTGGCCCTCGCACTGGATTGTATGACCTATAGAACCCGAGATACATGGAAAACTCGGGAATAACGGGATATCTCCGGCGGCCAAGGAAGCTGTGCACCAATTTTCAGCCATTTTGGAGTTTGGTCTTCTTTCGTGCGTTTTTTTTGCTAGTTTCCCCGCACTATTAATTAACAACTATCAACTATTTCTACTGTATTATCTTCGCGCTGAATGTACCATCAAAATTACAAAATCTTCATACAAAAGGCGTTTCGGAGGGAAGTTTGTCCCCAACCCCCCTCCCCGTTCCTGCGCCACTGTATTTGGTAGTTCATTTCACTGAATTCATTTTTTTCATTTTATCAAAACTTTTTAACGATGTGAAAAATATTTAAAATATTTGTGCATTAATAAATTTATTAAATAGAGAGGGATATGTGAACGTGCAAATATTAGTTCTTTAAATACCTCTGAACGTGCAATTTTAGTAATAATGAATATAATCACTGCCATTGCTACAGCATTCATTGATTGCTGATAAAATGTGCTTGTTAGAATTTAATTGTTTTTTTTTTTTACTTTTGGTAAACAAAAATTCTCGTTAATTTTAAATAAAAAAATAATAAATAAATAATAAAGTACTAAAAATCATGCATATTCATACGCGAATTTGTAGTAATATCTTTCACCATATTTCCAGGCACAAACCACTTTTAACAATATGTATTAACAAACGTTGTTAGATCGTTTTTAAAATTTTGTTTTAATATTAGTGTTTGTAGTGTGTAAATTTTTTTAATAAGGATATTGTAAATTAATAATTTTGCTCCAATAACCGTTTATGTTTGTTCCCATCAAACACCAATATAATATGCCTTGTTTCCTTGTTTTTTTGATGTTCTTGTTGTGTTTTATGTAGTAAACTTACGGTTTTTTTAAAATAGAATTTGGCATCTTCGTATTGTATATGAATGTATTATTATTATATGGTATCCAAATCAGATTTTATATATGGCAATTATTACACTTGTTTTTTTTTCACTATTCTTCATAACCACAGAATTATAAAAATGAACTTGTAATTTTCTTTGGCACGTTTGCCCTCAAGTATAGGGGACCAATAAAAGCGCTTAAAAAATCTAATAGATACCAAAAAATTGCTTTAACGACGACTATCATAAAATTCAAACTGAAACTGAGCACAGGCAAAAGAACGAAATATTTATCACTTGATAAAAAATAAAATCATTCCGTTTCATCACTGATAAAAGAAACAAAAGCAGCAAAAAAAAAAAACAAAAAAAAAATTTCCAAAAATAAAAACATAAACTTAAAAACAGCGTCGAGATTTTTAAGAGCACATTGTGGAAAGCAGCGCGTCTATTCCAAAAAATTCTCTAAGTGACAACAACAATTAAAAATTGCACTCAATATAAATTCTCATCAATTTTTTTTTTGTTTTATCATTATACTTTCTACATTAACAGAGAGATAAACACAGTCGATACCTTTGATGTGAATTTTCGAGAGTGAGCTGGTATCAAAAAAATTTCTCCCTTTACTATTTTTTTTATATCCGGTAAAAATTTTGGGCTAATTTCACCCCTTCTTTGGGCAGCATTTACTCTTTTTTATTGTCGGTTAACACTTAATACAAAAATTTTGAATGCCCGCTGTTTTTAAAATTTCAAACTAAGCTGCGCGCGCACATTTTATTTATACACCACAACAGGGTAATGGATAAAAAATCGAAATCGTACTGAAAATTCAACGTGCTTTGGCACCGGCTTATATAGAGTTTTCAGGGGGTTTAATGTGATTACGAACTTTTATATATATTTTATATACAATGCGCTGCTATTGGTGTGTACATACATATATTACATTGAGAGTGACGATTGTGACGATAATACGTTAAGCCAACTGATTTTATAACAATACCAATTGGTAATGCGTTTTTTTTTTGTTGACAGTCTGCGGCTTATTTATTAGGACGCGGGCTTTATTATGACTTATTGGTTATTGGTGAGATGCCCTTTTGCTTAAGTTTTTGTTTTTTTGATTGCTTAGATAATTAGGGCTTATTTAGAGATGATTGGAGATGCTGATGGTTTGTATTAGATCGTATAGAGAGATTGAATAAAATGAACTGGATTAGATCGGTTTTGATCTGGTAATTTTCTGTAATAATGTAAATTTGAATTTTTTTTATTAAAACAAAACAAAGCTTGGGTCACAACTTTCTAAAATTTTCGATTTTTAAAACGCATATGGATTTGTATTTATTAGTCCTGTGAAGGATTTTAACATCGCCCATCAAGGATGTTATTCTAAGTTGCTAGCACAAGCTTTAACTTATGATTTTTTCCCTCTGATAGAGTTTGTTAAATTACAAAAGTTCCTTTTTGTAACAGTTCAAAGCTCAGGAATCACCATTTATACTACTAGTTAAAGTGGTGGCCAACCTTTTTGGAAGCAAGGGCGCAATTAAAATATTTCATGAACGTTGCGGGCCCTACGTCATATTTAGCCCAGTCACTTTTACAAAAAATGGTCAAACCTCTAAAGAAATGCAACTGGAGATTTTTCAGCGGGATTATCTTTATTTTGGGGTCACAAATAATATCCCAAAAGTCCATAAAGCCAACCACTCAAGTTATGGAGGGTCAAAGTTCACGAAAACCTAGTTAGTATATTTTGCAAAACTAAAGTATGTATATTTCTGATAAATGGCTCAGTGGCTCGGCTAAGACATGCAGACATAAAATATTAAACAACATATAAGAGCACAGAGAAAAAAAAGAAGGAGTGGGGAACGCAGGGAATCACGCCACGTTAATAAGAGTCCTTTTAAGGACAACTTCACTAATTAGCAAGCTAAAAACAGTCCTATTTTTGTTAGTATTTATAAGCATTCGATTAACCGGTTCTAACATGCCATAATTGATATTAGAGGAATAAATGTGCAAGAAAGGTTCACCTCTCAGGTTGTAGTTATACTCTTTAAATGACGTACGGCTTCTTAAGAAACTTGAGTCTACCTTGCCATTCATCAGCCGGTAAACGAATATAACGTCAGTAACCTCGCGACGCTTGTGGAAATTTCTTATGTTGAGCAATTTAAGTCGGCTCTCATAAGGCAGAAGAATAAGTATGCCATCCCAAGGGAGGTGGCTAAGTGCAAATCGGATGAACTTCCTTTGAACCTATTCGATTCTTCCAGCATGAGAGGAGTAGTAAGAAGACCATACCTGGGAGGCGTAATCAAGTTGGCCTATTGTACCTCACTTGAACAGGTTGAGGTTTGAGCCTTGTCACTTAGACTTGACTATTCGCGGGGCACTCATAGAGAATATGAAGCGCAGATTCATCGTCCTCAAAGCCTGCAGGTGGAACTATCCTCTATGTTTGGTTTTTGAGGGCGCAATGTCTTCAATCAAGCCAACAAGTGAACCCAACAAGTGTCCTCACATCGACAATTTGTAAGCCGTGTTGAGAAACCACACATGAAGGAACCGCTTAGAGTTGGCCAATCCAGGCGCGGATCTCTAGCATTCAGTCAGATCAAGGGCCTTCCTCACCAAAGGGGTCCAATAGCAACTTTAAAATTTGGTACTTTTTTTGTCCAATATTTCTATGGAGTTCGTTCAGATTTATTTTCTATTTTCTTTTTATATTGTATTGAAATTTCGCCATTTCTTGATAGCTTCAGTCCATCGCAAATAATCATAAGTAAATGTCGCTTCGCTACATTGTATTGAACTGCATTTGTACATCACCCCTTTTCATCCTATTCGGAAACGGTACAAGTGACAGCTTCTCTTCGAATTGATCATTCGACTTACATTGCGCGTGATTTTTCACCTTTTGTCATGAGAATTCGTCTATGCCATTTCAGTATACTACGCATTTTTTAGTCAGCTGTAGCTGCTATGTCAGTCGATACGAATTTATAATGAAAATAATACAGATATCCAATCCGGTCAGCTGTAGTCACCTTGATTTTTCGTGCAAGTCTTGCAAAACAGTTTCATTGAGCCTGAATATGATCTGGTGATCGTATTTTCTGGTGATCTCCCTTATAGATTTAAGATTAACAGGCACATCAATAGAGTGTCAGTGCCTAAGATTCGTAGTAGCCATAGGATATACAAATCCTACAAACAGCTTCTCCTCGATATAAGACCTTTATTTTCGGCTCGTTGTTCGAGAAGTAATTTCGGTGTGGTTAGATAAAGTACAAAAAGATTCCTCAAACTCATAGGCTATGAGAAAACGTTGCCACGTAACATAGCGATTGTTCCACCGCAATAAATGATCTCCAACCTCCACGGCAATCTTTTAGCCGCAAGACAAGATTAGACCGCTCGGCTCATTTCTTCTCTCTTCGTACAAATTTTTTCCCTCTATGCTATAAACTAGAAACTCGTTCCTAAATAAACATCTCAAATGTGTAGTAGTATTCCTCAATCTGTATTTCAGAACGCCTAAAACCTCCAGGAGCTCAAGCCCAGGTTTCATCGCCATCTCCTCCAACATCCTGCTGATTCGTTATAACCTCAAACCTATTCTAGCCTTCAAAGTAAACTTACTACTAGACATTGCACCATGACTTGACCAGGTGTTTTATTGGGAGTGATCTGCAGCCTGATGGCGGACCTCGGATATGAAGCCTCTCATTTCTCATTCCCAATATTCTACTAACGCCTTCAAGTATTGACCTTGTTAACTTTGAATGGCTCCTGCGAAATTGCAGCGGAAAGGAGGAGAACGAAAGCAGTAGGTGAGTGCACCAAGTCAAAATGTAAAGTTGTCGTAACGAGGGCTGCTTGGCAGTGGGTACTTTTGGGGTTGGATGTTTTTTTTGCAGTAGCTATAAGTCTACTCCTGAGTACTGCGTGATCAATTTCGCGTGGATGGTAGCGTGGTTCAATGTCCTTTTTTGGGCCTCCGTTGATCGTGTCAAAAGTAACGTTGTCAAGTATACATTCGATATCTTCGAAAGCACAGAGAGATACTTCTTTGGCCCGGAGGTACCTCTTGATATCTCTAATTAGCACGTGTTTGCCAGTCTCTGTACATTTGGCTGGGCGGTAGGCAAACTGCAAGGAGGGGAGTTAGTGCGCTCCTTCCTAATATATGTTTCTCTAAAACCTACTACCTCGTTTTCAGGACAAAGATTCTATAGGATTTTGTTTTCTTAAATGATCTTTTCTCCGCTTTGGGTATAAAGGTCACCCTAGCCCCTCTCCAACACCTGGGACTATTGATCTGGGACTATTGATCGGCGCAATGCTGCCGTGGAATATCGGCAGTAGGATTGGTAGGATCTCTTCTAAGCCTCTCTGAAGAAGAGTCGTGAACCCACCAAATCTTGAAGGGCTTGAAGGCCTATTCGATCTTACCTGCAGTGAAAATCCTGTTTTCCAGGCTCTTACTCGTATTATAGAAGCTGCCACCGATCAAATGTTAGGTTTTAAGGCTATTTCTGGATCGGTTAATAGATAACCCGGAAAATTAGTGCCATTAGTAGCTCCTACTAATTACTTACTTAAAGGTGCTTTGTATGGGCTGAAGCAAGTCGGACTCTAATGGAATACTGAAGTCAATAATGTTTTTCCAAAATTGGGGCTGATACGATCAAAATCGCTTCTTGGTTTATTTTGTGAGATACATACTTGTACCCATAACAGTCTAGGAAGATGATCATTTGATTCGATCGTTTTCAAAGATACTAAGAGCTATTCATTTATTTAGAGGGAGCTACCAACGAACTTTTATGTTATATCTTGAACATCAAAGTTCGTTCGGGTAGATCAAAATATTGTCTAATTCGTGAGATTGACCAAATTCGCCAAGAGGCAATCAAACTATGCAACAACACCATTCTGTAATAACACAACTATCAGAAGGAACAAAACCCACCCCAAAGGAAGAATGATCGGACGAATCTGAGTATTTACCATACCAAAAATTAATTGGTGCCCTTGTGTACCTATCCACATTGCAACCAGACCGAACTTAAAATGTCGAACTTGCACATTTTAAAAAACTCTCGTCATTTCCCGCCAATATTTGCTCTCCACTGCAGAATAATATTATTGCACAACTGGCACAGAGCTGCAGCTTCGGCGAGAATCCTTACCATAAACCAATAAACGTATTTTCATGCATGAAATAATTTCACTTTCCTTATGAATGGATTTAAAATACTTCCTGTATTCGCCGGCCGCGCCGCGTCGCAGTTAATTTTTGTAAACATGGAAATTTTCATTAAATTAATTGCACGGCATGAAATTTTTTTTATTATCTCTCGTGCAGCCCTAAAAAATCAGGCGAGTGTAAATTTGATTAAAATATCTTCCCTTCATTTATACCCGCAAAAAGCAGAATAAAACACCCCTGAGTAATTTTTTTTATGAAGTTGTTACTGATGTCTGGTATCAATGTGTGATGGGGGTGCCCAGGCGAGGGAGCAGCGAATTACGTTCGAGAGCTGAATGTGGGGAGCTCAGAGAGTATCGTGGGGGTGTGGGGGGCTGTGCGAGAGTGGCTTTTCCAGCAGCATAAAAATATAAAAAAAAAAGAGGCAAACAGAAATCACACATGATATCCGTACGACAGAAACAATAATGAGGATTTTTATTCCCTAGGGTTGAATGCCATAAATTGAACAATAAATAACCAATCACTGACCCAGGAGTGTAGAAATGTACAAAAGAACGGGAGTAGAGAGCCTTCTATACAAAACAACAAAAAAAGAAAAAACAATATATACTCTTAGATAGAACTGCCATATACACATACACATACACCCAACAGGACGGCAGACGGACAGATAGACTCACCAGAATATTAACTGGGGCATTTCAGGACATGATTCATTTTTATCCTCGTGAGAAGAGAGTGGCTGATTGGATTCGTGACTTAATTGAGGGTAAATATTTGTGGTCGTTAGTCTGTCTAAACAAGTGATTGACTTAAATCGATGGTCAAAAGTATTTACCACATAATGTAAGTACGGTAACACAAGTAATCCATTAACATCCTACCACTAATTGGACAGACACGTTTGTCAATGGCTGTCGTGATTTAGCTCAAGATCAATCATACGATAATCAACATCGGACCTCTACTAATCGTGCACTTCTGAAACTTCTTTCCTCTGTCAATGTTAAGATCGTTTATTATCCCAAAAATTTATTCTAAGATAATTCGAAATTATGGCCTGGTTTCAATTCACAATTGTTAGCGCTAATAGAAAGTCTGAAATTGATTTTTCCAATCAGCGATCGTCGATGTAATGACGAAAGTTTGTTACGTCATTGGAAGAAGTGCGTATGATGTTCAGGTGATTGAAACATATAGAGCAATATCATCATTGAAACTACGGCGAAGTATGTTTAACAAACACGAAACGAGAGTTTTGTAAAATAAAAATGTCAATTTGCTTTGGCATTGTCCATTTAATAGAAAAAGATGGAAACGACAGCGGCGAACTGGAACAGGGTGCTGATGGAAGAAAGTTTGGATTGTATTGTAGATGTACCAATCATAAGTTCAGTCTATTCTCTCAAGAAGGATGGTGATAACAAAATATTTTCGTATTTGGGAGACTACTAATCCCATGTAAATAAACACATTTCGAAATTCGATTCGTTCATGAAAAAATAATGGAACAACCTTCCGCAGTCAGTACTGCCGAATTCGTACAACATCCAAGAGTAGCAAAGGTTCATTGCCGTCTATTTTAAGGTTCTTACGCATTTCCTTTGTATCCTCAATATATCTTTTGATTTTACGCCCCTTTTCTAAATTGTGACCAGTCATAAGTCACAAGATTTTTGTGACCCTTGCTTGTCATTGAGAGTTTGTGACTATTTTTGTGACTGTTAGCTGTTTTGATATTCTAAGCACCAACTAACAAGTAAAGTCATCAAAAATTCACTTTTCATGGTGAATTTGTATTCGTGTAATGAGATGACGCAAAGTCTGGGCGACACCGTAGCCAATGTACCTCAAAAAATATTGATGCAGTGAGGTAGAGTTTATGTGAATGTCTGAGCACCTCTCACTGACGCTGACTGTGAGAATGTTTTAAAAATTTGCTATAAACCTGCTCGTTACATTCTTGTGACCTGCTATTTATATATAGTCACAATAGATAGTTATTGTGACTGTTTGTGGATCGCCAAAATTGTGACTGCAAAATTAAAATTCCAAATTTTCTTAAGTTGAGACTCACCATAAACTTGTGATTGCGTTGTAATAAACCATAAACTTGTGATTGCGTTGCTTTCAGAATATGGGTGTATGCTTACTACTAGATATTACATCGGCATAAAAACGAACCCCTAGTCGATATTTGTGGATAAAAAAAAAAGAACCGATTTCACAGTCATTACGTAGAGTGTTCAAGCGGCGAAATTCAATTCTACTGCGAAAAACTTTGACTTATAAGTTTAGGGAAATTTCTCTTTGAACAACAGGTACAGATGGCCAGGGGCGGGGCTTTCATAGGTGCGAATGGTGCACTTGCACCGGGCGCAATTTGTTGGGGGCGCAATTTCAGAAATTAAAATTTAAAAAATATTTAAAACTTGAAGTTTTCTAACGGGGGCTAGAAGTTACACAGATTTAGTCAATTTCTATTCCTGTACTTTCTCATGTAAGAAAAAAAGAAGAAATTTCACTTTTCCTCGTACAGGAAGTTTCCAGTGATTTTAGCTTCAAGATTCGAGAAATTCGGGAAAAAATCTCCCAAGTAAGACAAAAAACTCTCATTTATTTGGAGCACTTGTTTAAAATTTTGTTATAAAGCACCATATTCACTCACACAAAAAAAAACTTGTTCCGATGGTTCTGTATTATGTATTGCTGTTTACCATGATTTATATAGACTTGAGGCCGCTGTTGCTGCATATTTTAATTCTGTTTCAAGAATAAATGAACGAAATGAAGAGAACAAAACTCTTGTTTGATTGTTCTTTTTTGGTTGTTTCTTTATACCCCGGCTTCATCGGCCTCAGTTAAATAAAGTTCAATTCAATCCGAATAAGTAGCTTCACCGGCTGTCATGTTCAGTTCATGCATGAAATTGTTGTTGGTTTTTCGTCAGAAGTTAGAAACTCACTGGAATGATATTCTATTATTCCAGTTGATTACTTTCTTTTGAGCGAGCTTTTACGTTCAATATCAATTGCATGTTCTGTTGAGCGAACTCAGGCTTCATTTTCCGGAGTTCAAAATGTGAAAATATTTATGGGAACTCAAGGAAATATTGATGTTCAGTATATCAATTTGCTCGAACTTGCGCAGTGCGGCTGATGAAGCCGGGGTATTAATGTCTAACAAATTAGTAGGGCCAGTTTTACAAGGGGCCAATCAATAAAAATTAGCGGTAATCGTCAATTCCCTTTTGAAATTCGATGAACAATCGCGTGGGGTTTAACAAGAGCCAACTTTTCCAACAAGCTATACCTTAGAAATCTGTTGTTGTTGTTGTTTTTAATCTTGATTCTGACTTCTGACAACCAATTTCTTTGCCTTTTCTGGCAAAAGAGAGACAAAAAACAACAACAACCACTCAGCTGTCAAAAAGTTGATTTAAAAATTCAGTGAAAGAATTCAGAAGCTTTTCCGAATTCGATTTTGAACTATGTGAAACTTCCTATCTAAGTAATCTTTTTTTATGTTATAAACCCATTATTATGGTGCAATCTTAAATTTTACACAAGCTCCCATTCAGCGATTGTTTGTGTTTTTTTCCATTGTCCTTCACTACATTCAAAAATGAACAGCTTATGGGGCGCAATATGGCATAGTGCACCGGGCGCAAAAAATCTAAGCGCCGGGCCTGCAGATGGCAGTTCGGCCCAAACATCGGAGACGAATACACAACTGGCGCTGAAATAGTATCGGTTTATAACTGAAATTGTGTGTCTACAGCAGTATTGTTTTTATGAAATCCTCAATCTGACCGCATTTTCTCCCATTGGACTCTTGTGATGATCTCAACGATTTCAGCGATGACCTTCAGTGGAATTATCATAAGGTGGGGCGATCTCTGCTTACAGCTGTTAGCTCAAGTCGTTCTCAAGTCACCATCATCGCATACAGCGGCTTCTGCATATTCCCCACTGTTGTGTGTCGGTATTCAAGAATTTCCCCGAACTCATCCAGCTGTGACCCGGTATCTACTAAAGATTAATCTTGTACCACCTAGACCTCCGCTGTCGTCTGGTTCCAAGTCCAGTGAAAGGAGGAGGGTAGTCGACCTGCCGAATTGACCAGAATCGGGAAACCGAAGAAACTAGGCAGGAAACCGCATGGATATACGAACTAACTATTTACGAAAAATGCTACTGCATCAGGGATGGTCACACCAAAAATGGAAATTCAATTCGCCGCGTGGAACGTACGAACAGGACATCACGTCGGTCAAAAGGAAATCATAGAAGCTATCGAAATGCAAAATATCAGTTGCTGCGCACTATGACTTACCGGATCCAAGACATTGACGATCGTCTCGCCAACAATCGGCGAAACGATGACGCTTTACTATTCCGGTGGTGAGAAACGAATGCCCCGGTTTATGGTCGATCGATCGTTATCTCATTCCAACCGATATCCGAGCGCTATAACCATGGAACGATCAAGACGCATATTGTATCCGTTTATGCACCAACCGGGACTTGCCCAGACACGAACAAGGACGAATTTTGCGATCAGCTTTAACAGTTGCTGGATACGATACCTCGAACCGAATCAATAATACTCGCGGCGAACTTCAATGCACATTCAGGTGCAGATCAAACCGGCTAGGAAGGAACGATATGCAAATTCAGGCACGGAGTAATTAACGACAACAGGTTACACCTCCCTTTATTCGCAGCGTCAAACAATTGATCGTAGGCAACAGTATCTTCCGCCTTCCACTCAAACACCAACTCAAATCCATCCAGCAACGACTCGGCAATGTTTGACTATATTTTGATCCACGCAAGATTTCGATCGACGCTCAAAGACCTACGTGCAATGTGTGGGCTCCATTGCGAATCGGACCATTATCTTGTTCGAGCGAAATTGCAGCTGCGATTACAAAGCGCAAATAAAACGGGGCTACCACTAGCGAAAGAGAATTAGGCGTTCCTACGGGACCCGGCCATCGGGCGAGAATTTCAAATGGCATTATACAATAAATTCGCGGCGCTCGCAATACCGGACAATATCGATGTAGAAGAAAGGCAATTGTCGGAGTCTATTGTGGAGTGTGCAATGGAGTTGTGTCCACCTATCTGTAAACGGACGCAGCCGTGGATCTTGGACAGCTGTCTGGACCTTGTCGATCAGCGGAAACGAATAAAACTCGTCGACGATTAAACAAAGAAGTTCGACAGAAAATGATAATGGAACGTGAAGCGTACTGGAATAACATTGCGGCCGACATGGAAGAAGCGACGCCGGGGCACGAGTGTCGGACGTTGTACCAGAAAATCCGGCGGCTAGGCAAAACAACATCAACAAACGACAATATCAAAAAATCGAATGGATCTTTCGTGATCTGAGAGAATTCTTACACCAGCTATACAACCACGTTCCGCCACAAGCTCCAGCACCCGAACCGCCGATTATCGAACAGCCGATGAATCAGTTTCTCGATACCGAGCCGACAACGTCGTTCGGATAACGTTGTTCGACGTACGCGGAGTAAAATGACGATAGTGTGTAGAGCGGGCTTTAAGATACCACAAGCTGGATGGTACATGACATTTATATCTGAAAGGCAGACACCGGATTTGGGTCGACCGCGCCAGATTTAATAAAGCGTTCAGCAAAGGGACTTTTTCAAGGAGAGGAGCACGATATATTGACATGCAATTATAAAAAGTTTAGAAGGGACTATGCTAACCAGCTGATTTTATACTCTCTGACAACTATCAAAGCAATAAAGTGCTATGTATAGGACCAAGCCCAATTTAATTTGAGGCTGCTAAGTTTGATGCTTTTACTAGGGTTCTACATATGGGTAGATCTCTTGGCCATCAAGTCTACGCGGGCAATGAAAAGGTGGACCTTTTGGTGAGACAGAACTCTGGCCTGGCACTGTTTTCATCGTTCCGGAACCAGGTATTGGAGGCATCCATCACTTTGGTTATAAAGACCCTAGCAGAACGGAATCTGATGAAATATATCGAATATTGTAGATTGAGGCCGCAATACTACTTGGACCCGATAACGACTATTTTACTCTTTTGTTATCTTGTTTAAAGCATGAGGAATTGTTTATGAATAAAATATAATATATTCGGTGTGCAATCAGTAAAATGTTTTATGACCACAAATGTTTAAGGCTTCAATAAAAGGTTTCACAGAAAAACGCCTTGATAAGAGGTCATACTTATACAAAAACAACTTGATATCTGATAAATTCAATTTTCACGTCCATTATTAAAAATGCTGTATCGTAAAAAATCGGAAATACTTAAGATTCGATTAAAACATTATTCTCTACATTTGTCATTAAATTTGTTCCACTAAACTCCTGAATGTCACAAATCCGCTGAAATTGCCTTTTTTTTAACAGAATACATTCTGTCCAAAATTTCGTAACTTATCCTCGACTGTTGCTGCTGTTGTGGTAGTTTTTTGTTGATTTGATGCTCTGTTATCTAATCAGACGTGCAAAAATAACAACGATTTTATTCGCTCCAATAAAACATCAGTAAACAATGCACGCTCTGCCAGGTATGACCCTGCGGCAGCAAGCGGCCGGTTTAATGGTCAGCCATGTCATGTGTCTAGCATACATTATTAACATCTTTCTTATTTGCATACACGTCATCTGGATGTGGTTTGGGGAATTCGCACATGCCTTTTTGCCTGCCATTAAGAACGAACACAAAAAATCGACACCGGAATTAATCTATTTCGCAGAAAAAAACGCACAATCATATGACCTAATGGGGCATAAT
Source organism: Thereva unica (assembly GCA_949987705.1). NCBI lineage: Eukaryota > Metazoa > Arthropoda > Insecta > Diptera > Therevidae > Thereva > Thereva unica. Next base: position 19,449,407 of record OX465285.1, on the reverse strand, counting down.
TTATTACTTTCTATTTATTATTAATATTTTTTGTTCGAAAAATGGCAAACATAAATCAGCACTGTTTACTGCCAATATTAGTTTACATTTACTAGCAGTTAACCGGCTTCAACCAGCTTGTGTCCTGCTGTGGCCAAATGCATGTTTTTATCTGTCGATACCATCTGATTACCTAATTTGGGTGTCCTAGTTTGTAATTAAAAGCCCACTCAACTGCAATCGATAAGGCGCACTCGAGATTGCATTTTCAGGTATTGTAGCGTGGTCGATTAAATCAGTTCTAGGCACTCGATTTCATTCTTATCTTGAAGTAGGCAGGCTTCAAAATTTGCTTAGATTTATGTAAAAAGCGATTATTTTCAATTGAAAATAAATAAGAACGCTTGAAATCAATTCGAATCGAAAAGACACTAATTGAACACGTTTGTTTCTTGTAAACAAAGCTCCTAAGAGCTATAGCTCTTACCTAGTAGAGTCTATCAAGCTTGATTCTTTTTATAATATCAATGTCACAATAGCGTTCGTCACTGTAGAGGCCCCGAAATCGACTTGCCTCACATTATGGCTCTTACGCACACGGCCTAGAGCTCAGAGTGCCTTTTGCTGATCAGTCCAATATCCATATGTCTTTTTTGGCACCACTTTAAAGACTTCAAAGGTATGATCCTCTTACTCTAATTGTGAGACCAGTATCGATGTATCTACGTAGCTGTGGGCAGTCTTAGTAACCTATGAATTTAAAGGCGTACAGTTGCCATTCCAGAGATCAGAGATTGGACTACCACTAAGTGCTATCGTCTTTTATCCGTTCCTCTTCTCACTTGCTAACCGTTCACAAACGAAATTCAATTTTAACCCAGGTTTGGATGCTCAGACCCGATTAAAAATAAAGTATCTGGTTAAATTTTTTACAAGCACGCACCTAGCACGCATATCGAAAAATGTTTGCACGCTCCCACCACAGGCATGCATACTCTCGCGACAGGCACGCAAATCTAGAAATTCCCGCTAGACGCATGAATATTCCAAACCCTAGTGTTGTTTAACCAGGCAGTCTCCCATTCCAACTAACTACTAACCACGTCCCTTACTGCTTAACCTACGAAATCGAACGGGAACTGTTCTGCTGAGTATGCTAGTGGCACCTCTTTGGGTCACTAAGATAATTGCCGGCTTTCTTCGTCCTATCCAATTTAAAGCCCCAATTTAAAAGCCCCAATTTCGCTCCCTTTACTTCAGAAAAAGTGTCGGGGGAGTGTATGCCTGCGCGGGAGAGTGCATGTGGCAGTGTGCACACTAGAAATGGGCGTTTTATATTTCCGAGTAAAGATGAAACTAGCCCGCACCTAGCATGCACCAGGCATGCACTAGCCCACACGACGCCCGCAGCTAGCATGCACGCTTGATTAAAAATAGAACTCCCCGGGTCAATTGACACTGTTCGTGCGTTCCTGCTGCGTGCTAGGTGCGGGTAAGTCTTATATTTACTCAAGCATGCATGCTATGTAGCTGCTTTTTTTCTCGTCAGGCTTTGGAGTACGTTAAAACACCTTGCAACAATTTTGCAAGAAAACTTCCACGTTCAGAGTGCCTTGATGGCAGCTTGGCTGTCAATAAGGATTTTAATTTTGGCGCCTTTCAAACCTTTTTCAAGGTTGAGCCTAGCGCAGGTTGCAATGGCATGTATTTCAGTCTGGAAAACAGAGGGCCACTTACCCATTGGCACCTATGGCGGCAGATTTTCACATGCAGATATACAATGGAGTCAATCCAGTGATTGCCTCCAGCGCAGTTTTTGGGACAGGTCCGCATAGCTCTGGTAATGGGGAGGCATCAGGTACATCATTTGTGGTATAGGACCTGATGACTTACCCGAAAGCCTTTTGCAGGTCCATATGGCCCTTGCTTTACTGATGGTGTAGTCCCGTTGAGCATTCCAGTTCAGTCTCTTCTCTAACTTTAGTCCCAAATATTTGACTGTGTCTGAGTACGAACTGTGGTACCCTGGATACAGATAGAATCAGGTCCACTTTGTAGCGTTTGGAGAACGGAACCAGGACAGCCTTATTGGTTTGATTGCCACACCCTCCGTGGTGTAAAGCAACCTCTGTTGATTTCCCCTTCGTGTAAGCGAAGTGGTAGCTATGTAGATGAAAAGAGAGCTCCAGCTTGCACCTAATATAAAAATCTAGCAGCCTTTTCATCGTTTTGAAAAGAAAAGAGTTTAAGCTGATAGGTCTCTACGATTGAGGCAGCTCCAGAGGTCTGCTTGGGGATAAAACACCACCACGATCCTTCAGATGGTTGGAATGTATCCCCAGTTGTAGCTGGCTTTAAAGAGACAGACCAGGTTGTCGAAAATAATATCGAGGCACTTCTCAAGGAGTGCTGGAAAACCCCGGGAGACTTATAGGGTTGAAAAAAGGCCACTGCCACTGTCACGGTCGAAGATGTTCCCAGAAAAACTCCGGGAATAATGGTCTGGGATGGTCCTATGACTACAATGGATAAACGGTCTCGAGGGTTGACCCTGGAAAGTGCTCGATGGGCAAATATGTCAAGGTTTCTTAATGGTTAGAGGTTTATGAGCCATCCTCCCTTTTGGGAAGGCCCACTGCGTTGACGGACTCTTTGGAAAGTGGCTAAACACTTATTCATCTACAACTAATCTAGCTAAACACTTATTAAACATTTGGGGTAGTAAACACTTAGTTATTATACACACTTATGGAGCAATAAACCCTTTAAACGTTTTATGAAATCCTATCCCAATAGGACGAAGAAAAATATAAGTGCCTCATATTTCAGGCAATTATATTGTTGATGGTCAGCATATCCAATGGATAGACTGGTTCTCGTTCGATCATGAAAGTCAAGCAGCATTGAACGCGGTTAGCAATTAGTTGGGAGACCGCTTGAAAAAAAGACACTCACGCTTCTAAGGACGAAAACTCACCGCAATTATTATACACATACCCACAGGAGCTTTAAATTGGAGGATTTAGGAAGCCTTTTACCGCCTAAACCACTCTAAAAATATGTACTAGGGAAACACTTTAAGTGTTTACTTAAGTGTTTACTTTTTAAAAGTCAACTGCAACAGTTTAAATACTTTAATGTTTAAAAACTAAACACTTGAGTTTGCAGTGCAGACACCGCCATATTTAAGCTGAATAAGGTTAGTAGTTTCGATTCTGCGCAGTATCTTCCAAAACATCTTTTGTGCGATTGTGAAGTTACACCGAGGGTGATTTGGGATGTAAATCCTAAAAGAAATCTTTGATTAAGCCTTGACCTCGTAATTTTCTAATGACGAGGTTGGTACATTAGAGCAATAAGCCGCAGTTCTTGCAAAGACACGCCACCAAAAATAAAAGAAGCCAGAAGAACAACTCCATGTGAAGAACATCATCACAAACTGAATTTTAATGTTAATTTAACGTTATCTCTAATCTTTCGAAATAGCACAAATAAAAAAACCATTTAACTAGTATTTAGCAGTCGTTAGCTCACAGGTAGTGCAATGAATAATAGAAGAGAGTGTAATAAATATTAACATCCGTCGTTGCTAGTCTCATTAAACAAAACCGATTTTATATAAATAAATTTCATGCCTTTTCACAATGTCACAAATGTACTAAAAATTATGCAAATTGCACAAAATTACAAATTATCGATATTTTATTATCGATTATAATTTTTGTCTTTTGCATTTAATTTGTATCGAGATCAATTTTGAAATTTTGAAAAAATGTTAATTGATGGGAAAAATATTAATTTCTATCACACATGCTAATTTCTGAGATAAATCATTGTAGTTTTTTGTATCGAGGATATTTAATTTATTTAAGCACTTTTTTTTAAATATTATTAAATGATATTAAATTTGAAATTTAGATCCTTTTCACCGTATTTTTTTTATTAATCAGTTTCACTAATTTAACTACTTACGCGATTAAAAAATGTTTTTGTAAAAGTAATCAAACACTTTCAGGTGTCATTTAAATAAACACTCATTTAAACACTCTTGAACTTCCTAACTTGACCGACTGAGAACCAAGCACGAAAAGGACTAGTTTGGTGTATCATGAGGCCATCATCATTCTTTTTCTATAATCTTCAGAGCGCGTCAAAGATTCTTGTTCTAAGTTTTTGTGATTTTTTTTTAATCCTATATCATCAAAAATTTTTTTTGTTCTCTAAATGTTTGATGGACTTTTACTGGCTCTCACAGGTGTTTCAGAATAATCTAATCCTAACCCGTCCCGTAATAATAATCAGGTTGTCAGCATCTTTTAAATCTCGGCGATCATCATCAAGCAGCTCATCAATATGAGAGCGGTTTGACGGGATTAAAAGCCTATAAATCCAATTAGTGTAGTAAGATACCTGGCTAGCCTCTGGATAAATGAATGCTGAATAGGAAATCAGCTTCCCACACTCGCATATTCTCGCAATAATTTAGATATTCAAGAAAATTTTTTTTATCGGATTTAATATCACCAAAACAATTTCATTGCGCGAGGAGCGATGAAGATTTTCGTGGAAAAAAATTTACCGCGGAGTTGTGTCTGGGCTGGTTGGTGGCATCAATACTCCCAGCCGTCGCACAGGTGAGCGTTGAATACGAATTGACTTTTAATTTCATTCAATGCTCACAGAAAGTGAAAAAGGTGACAATGATATTTTTTTTTGTTTTGCGATGGGGGCATAAATTGTGGATTTGTTTTGTGTTTTGTGGCTTCGCTTTTGTGATATTTTTAAGGTTTTGTTTTCATTTATTAATTTTTTTTAAACGAAAGTCGTATGCTGGTAGGGGGGGGGAGAATAGTGATAAATCTGTCAGAAAACTATTAGCAGTGATACGTGGTTATCAAAGGTGTTTTCTTCTGGCAGTTGGGCATGTCGTTCACTTCAAGGTGCAATATTTGGTAGTAAGTTTAGCCCAAAAGATTCTATTCTCTGTTGCTTCTTTCGAGCTAAGCTTACTATTAGACACCCCAGTAAAAGTGAAACTCGGCCAAAGTTAGCATGCAGGAGGTACGCACTAGCCCGCACGGCGTCCGCAACTAGCATGAACGCCTGAGTAAAAATAAGACTCCTCCGGTGACCATAAGGGGTCTCAATAACATACTCAGTAGAGCGGTTCTCGTTTGATTGCATACGCAACATTGGACGAGGTTAGTGCTTAGCTGGGGGACTGCTTGTAAAACAACACTAACGTGCCGATGCGGATGCATTTATAAATGTTCATGCTTGAATTTTTAGATTTCCGTACCTGTGGCGGAAGCGTGCATGCCTTTAGCGAACAAATTTTTAGATTTTCGTCCAGGGAAGACAAACCTTTTTGGAAGCAAAGGCAATCAACAATCTTCATGAACGTTGGGGGCGCAACAGGATGTAACGACCTCATACTATATGTTTATTTATTGTTATTTTTAATTTTGTTTAATTCTTCATCTACAAGAACGGCGTGCCATACAACTACTTGGTTCACTACTAGAGAAGGGTCAAAAACTGAGTTTTATTTGGAAGGCAGGTAGACGACCTTATAATACAACCAATTTACCTGGACAGTGGTTGGGGTCAATGTATCCTCTTCATATTTTAGAGGCTTATTCGCCGCTGCTATCTTCACCCACAGGAAAAAATCCCTGATTTCAGTTTATCTACAACTATGGGCGTGTACTCAGCCCATTCCGATCAGCTAAGTACTTTGCCTTTATTTTGGACCCAAATCTGTATTGCAGACTCTACATCGAAGAAAGGGTAAGAACGTCAGTACAGCTTTTCATGCCAGTAAGCAGACCTTAGGCAAGAGATGAGACTAGAAGCCACACATGGCTTGGTAAAAGATATGGCAAATCTAGACTAGGCCAAGGCCGAAGAGTAAAATGTTGCGGAGTGCTCTGTGTACAACCACCATGTGGTTGGAGAAGACGTAGGGATATATTGCCTCTTGAACCATCTCAATGTCCTAGGCATACCATTAACCGAAGATCTGCTTTAGAGTAATCACATATTCCAAATCACTAAACAAGCATCACAATGCTTGGGGTTCTTTAAACTTAAAAGATGCAATTTCCTTCTTTAGCCATGGGCCAGGATATAATCTACAAATCATACATTCGGCCGGGCCTCGAACTCAACAACTCGAATCTCGGGACAGGGTCCGAGTAACACCTTAGCATGGCTGGACCAGAGGCAAAACCACGCCCTCCAATTCATTGGCGATGGCGCCATCTGCTCCACAAATCACTCTTTATGCCACCGCAGGAAAGTAGCGGCTTTGGTGAAATTCTACCGCATTAGTCATTGTGTTCCACCAAAATATATAACCCCCTGCCTCTACAGCAATGTTTTTCCCGCAGCGCAAAACCAGCCCTTTCGGTTCCATTTCCTCCTGCACCCCCAGACTCTCTTTAATCTGACTTGTCCATTCTCTATCCTTCGAGCTAAGCTTGCTACCAGACATTTGACCATGACGTGTACGCCATTACAGGCTGGTACTACAAAGAGTGAAACTTGAGCTTAGGCTTACATATACAAAAAACACTCTCACCTTATCCTCCAGAGTGAAATTTCTGGGTCTAATACTGGATCCTAAACTAAACTGGAAGTCGAACATCAACGAAAGGGTAAAGAAAGCTTGTATAGCCTTCTAAGCCTGTAAAAAAGCTTTTGTCCAAAAGGGGTCCTAAGCCAAATTTGTTCTGGCTTTGGTACTAATATGATGGCCAACGCTGAACAGGACCTATAACGTCATAAAGTTGAGAAAGGTCCATTGAATGGAAACAATAGGGTCAACGCGAATATGCCCTCTAGAAAGCCCTCGACGTTTTCTTGCACACTGCCCCCCGGCCATCACATCAAACATCTGGCCTCGATTAGTGCCATCAGGCTAAGGGAATCCGGGGACTAAACCGACCTCAAAATCCTACGGACATAGCCATATCTGGAATCTGCTACTCATGGGTATGGTCGCTACAACTCCTCCAAGAAGAGAGCGGAGAAACGGAGACGTCCTGCGATAGTTCGATGTACGAATATTCGCTGACGGTTCCAAGAAGTTAGAGGACGTCGGAGCAGGGGTTTATCTAGAGACCATAAACCACTTTTACTGTCGTGGCACCTTCCGGTGTACGCTGGTGTCTTTCAAGCGGAAGTGCTGGTGATCCTGAAGCCTACCAGACAATAAACTTAGAACCTACATAAGGATGTAGCATTGAAAATGTTCATAGTTCTATAAAAACTCTGGATTCAGTAACAATGCGCTCGAAGTTAGTGGAGCTACGTAGAGTTGAGCTAGATAGGCTAGGTAAAAAGCAGAATGTGTCTCTCACCTGGGTTCCCGATCATAGGGACATAAATGGGAACAAGGGAGATGACTTAAACAGACCCCTACAAAATATTGTCAGAATCGCGGCAATCATCATGAGACATTGGCTCTAAGAAAACCACTCTGCCAAGTTGGGCATCCAGTGCAAAGGCTGTTGCTGTAGCTAAGCGGTGACGAACGAGAGAGAAACACTTGTTCACTTCCTGTATAAATGCTCTGCTTAAGCTAAAGCCAGGCAGCTACTTCGTCGAAGACTAAAAGAGATCCCTCCCTGGCTTTAGGCATCCGTCACTCCCAGTCAAACACCCACTTAACACAAGGTACACGAGTGGCTTCCTTAGTTTTAATTGCGTTCATATACCTGCTTTAAATCTATGCGCGCTTGTCTTTATAACTTTAGTAAAATCGAGAATAAACTAGCGATTCACGTCAGTATAATTTTGTCATGCAAAGAACGACAAAGTAAACATCACTACTCCGGAAACACAAGTCCCAGTCAGCAGTTTAACAAAAACGAATAAGCTCCAGATAATTTGGCTTTCCCATAGTTCTAGACAGTTACTTCTTTTAAGAACTGTGCTGGTACAGGCAAGAAAATGATATGCGAAATTAGAGCTAACGAAATTTCTTGTTGGATGAGAGGTAAGAAACAAGTCCAGGAGGTGTGCTCCTTGATCTGCAATGCCAAAGCTACGATTGGAATGTTATAAAATTTGGTGCAGATTGTTTCTATCTGCAAAGAGATTAGCCAGAAACATTGGTACTATTTAAATACTTCAGCCAATTTACATTACGAACTGGCAATAATGATTTCACACTCCGAGTCCGAGTGTCAGAATTTGGAGATATGACTCTGAAAAGCTATCTTATATATGACATAAATAGCCGCGTTCTTTTTACACCGAAATCCCACTCAGATCATTAACTTTCAAGCAAACCAACAACAACAACTTGATCCAAAAAAGATTTGGATCAAAATCTGTGATACAAAAATAGCTTGTATAACAACCATATCCAAGACACATCTCATTGGAAAATCCAGAGCTTTTATAATTTTGTTCTGTTTTCTTTAATTTTAAAGGTTGGTAGTTCTGCAAAATTTCATAAATTTATTTGGAAAAATGATTGAAAGTTACCTTTTGTTAATTTTGGAAGTCAATAAAACATTTTTATAAAATCTTTTTAAATCAGAAATATTTTTAATAAGTTTTAGAGACTGATATAAATTGCGACAGAACATATCAAAAATCAGAACTACAACTGTAAAAAACTAAATTTCTTCCATGATCCAAGTCCGTTCTTTTATGCTCGGCTGATCTGATCTGGATCACGGTGTAAAAAGAACGCGGCTAATGACTCTCTCCTTCTCCTATGGGCCAAGATGCTTTACACAAAGGTATTCCCAAATTGATTTGATATAAATTCAGGTCATGGTCAGGTTTCACTTATTTCAAAGGTTGTGGAGTTAAACAGATGACAAACAATATAAAAAAAAATCGCAATAAGCCCACGAACATTGCAAATATCTATAACAAAGGTGTCAGCTGACTGGGCCGGTGCCACAACCATTGAGGTCAACGGAAGCAGGACTTTGTAAGATTATTATGCCTCTTGAAATGAAGGGAGTCCGGTCAACCATCATAGAACACTGTGATACCATCGAAGCCGAGCTAATGGTGTGGAAAGGAAATTAAGTACTCATTGATGACGTCCCCCTGTTTCCGTATGTGTAAGGTGATGGTGACCTTCACTTTTGCCTAGTCACTACTACATAGTCATTGATTTCTGGGTGGATGTTGGGTCAATTTGGGTTTTTTTTTGTTATTTTAAATCTTTTTATGAACAGTACATGCCTGCACCTTATCTTGACCCAGAACAGACCCAAAGTTGTGCAATAATATAGTTTCAATGTTCTCTAATAGTAATAACGAAACATTGCTCAATAATTTTTAATCTTTAATTTTAAAGTAAAACTTTCCCATCCTTTATTGCTGTACTTTGACAATTTAAAACAAGCATAAATAAACTCTCTCTAGCTCGTTTTACCCCATAGCACAAGGCACACACTCGTACCACAATTATCTCCATTTAGGTTCTAGAGCCAGTCGCTATCATCTATCTATTTACATTGCAGGAACTTCTTAACAATAAATTAATCTCAACAAAAACAACGGCAATTAAAGTATTCAAAATTTTAGGGGCACGTAATCAAAGGTGACCCGAGGGATTAAGTTGCTGCTGTCTCTCGTTAATATTAAAATAGCAATTCTAAAGAAATGCTCCTCCTAGCTATATCGCAAACGCAATCTGCACCCTAAGGCAAAGGTCAGGTCTTATCTGAAAATCGACAAGGTAAGTAGGGGTTGAACGTCTTGTTCAGCGGAAATTAGAGGAAATTGCTTGTGACGTACAACGATCGATTTTCGTTAGCCCAGGCTGAATCTACTGAAAAATTTTTGTTCACCCAGCCCCCGTCGCCTGTGTATAAGCCCCCGCCCCGAAAAAAGCCACCCTTAGACATCGTTTGTGCTCCTTCGACAGGTACCAACCAACAAGGAGTTGTAGACTAACAACGGTTGTCTGATTGGTTTTATTTAAAATCAATAGGAGAACTCGCAACGAGCAGCATTCTCTGACCCCGGAGCTATGTGACTAAAGCAAGTAATCACTTTTACTTACAAATTGATTCACTTCTTCCCTTGTGCACCCCAACCCCGCCCGAGCTCTCCTGTCACCCTTCAATACTGTTCTGCCTTGTATTTTTTTTTCTTATCTACAATCAATACCACCCCCGCCCTAATATCCTCCCCAGAATAAGTTGCACCAGAGCTCCGAAATCATCTCGCGGCCCTTAATTCCTTGGCAGCCTTTTCCACTTAATGAGTGTGCGACAAAAAGGATATATATATTTTTTTGATGATTTGTTTCATTGTGTTGGTGTGTGTTGACGGTGACTTCTCTTGAGCTGACAAAATCGGAACAGTCACATCCGCATGCTTTTCTAATTTGATTTCATGTTTCGGTAAATTTAACATCAGGGAAAAAGTCTGAAAAGTGATTTCCACATCAAGGGCCTAGTGTGTCACTGAGCACGAGTGAAAGGGAGTTAAAGGGGACACAATTTACGGGAAAAATGAAATTCCTCGACTTAAGGTTAAATGCGGAAAGGAAAGTTTAAAGTAAGAAACACATTTCGATTTTTTTGTTAGAACTAAGGTTTTAAGTCAAGAGATAGTGCTTTGAAGTTTAGAAGAAAAAGAGTCTTGTATGAAGGTTTGAATGTGGTTGTTGCTTTTTTAAACTAATCAAATTCGCGACTATGTTCAATATGACTCCGAACGAAATTCTGTACCCTAGCGATTATAAAATCACATGACGGAAGAGAATATAGACACGACGAGGGCCTATATTTATGTTAAAGTCTTGAGCAGGCATATGACTCCCGCCAATGACATCAAGCGCTTTAGCAAATTTGATAGGACGAAATGGAAACCGAAATGGTGGCCATAAAGGGTGCCGTTAGCTTATTCAATAGACAGATTCACGATCGATTACGTAGGTCAAGCAGCATTGGACCTGGTTAGTACAAAGTTGGGGGACAGCTTGCTCAATCGACACTCGCTGTTGGAACTCTGTGGACCATTCACATTCAAGACACAGAAATAAGGTAATGTAAAAGAGAAATGTCATTTTAGTGCTGAAGTCACTTGGTGACCCTTTTCCATATAAAATCGAAGTTGCTGTTGTTTCTGCATTAGTGCTGGTGACCCTTTCTACGGTATTCGAAGCTGTCAGTTTCTTTTACATTACCTTGTTGTTTTAAACCATGGGAATAGTCGATTACGAATATATTAATATCGGGATAGCATTTTTAGATTTTCATACCTGCAGCGGGAGTGTACATACCCGTGTGGGCAGGCGTATTTATTCGCTAGGCGTGTTAATTGCGAGTGCATATATGCTTTAAAAAAATAAACAAACTAAATTATTTTTGCTTGGGAAACTAAGGATGAGTTAAAGGAAATATACTTGAACAAGCCATAAAGAAAATGATGAACAACAAGAGATTTGATGAGTTTAGCGCGGGTGAAGAGTGTTAACGTGAGTTTAGAATGGGTGAAGATAACAGACTGCCCTGTAGCCGCAATTTACGAGGGGTGCCATAGATTTTAGAGAGCATTGATGAGACATGATTGCAGCTGGAGAGTTTGGAATTGACAACAATACCCAGGTTTTTTGCACATTCAACGTTTGGGAGAGGAACATTATCAAGTAAAAGAGGCGGAAACCATTCAGGTGCAGCGAGCAACGACTAAGGAAAAGTACTTGCGATTTAATTGGATTTAGTTTAAGAAAATTACTAGAACTCCACTCATTAATTTAAGACAGGGTGCTATTAAGTTCAGAGACTCAAAACTCAATCTGATTAGCAGGACACGAGATATATAGCAGGAGGTCATCAGCATAGAAATGAAAGGAGTAGTGACAGATAACGCATGAAAGATCATAAATATAGAGGAAGAAAAGCAAAGGACCAAGAACCGAACCCTGAGGCACACCTGCAGGTACTCTAATAAAAGAGGATGTAGCATTATTATTCCGAACACGCTATAAGGAACAAAAACAAGGCCTTCGATATTTAAAGGGCAGAAAAGCTTACTATGGACTTACTCTGATACTGATTGGGGTTGAGACATTGATGATAGACATTCATACTCTGGTTATGAGTTTATGTTCGCATTAGGAGTGGTAGAAGCAGTCTTGATAAGAAGTTTATTTTCGGAAGTTGGACATGAAACGAGCATAATAGTATAGCACAATACGGAACCCAATGTTTCAAGCTCGTTTAACTCAAAGTTGCTGAAAAGAATAAGACAAACTAAGTTGGTCAAAGAGTTAGGTTTTTTAGGGTAAAGGCGTGTTAGAAAATAACAAAATTTTATGTCAACAAAATGCAGTACGTCTCAAACCTTTGTATAACATTGTACTACATATTTTTTATAATTGAATAAAATTATAACAGGTTGAAAGTGGCCGGTGGAAATCTGAGGAGTAACTGTTTCTATTTCTTTCCTATGTGGCGTGCTCAAGAGTCAGTTCATCTGATAGCCTGGCCATTCCCCAACCAACCAAGCTCTAGATTATGTTGTTTACAGGAAGATGCTGAAAAATTAATGTAAAGTAGAAACAATAGTTTTGCTAACTAATTTGTTCTCCATTAAGGGACTATTAGGCACAACACAAAACACCGGAAGCATACAAGAAAGTAAACTGCTTCAAGAAAGGCTTCAAACCCTCCTCGAGTATATGAAGAACAAAAGAAGGTGCTTTAGTCACAGGCAGCGAAGATGTAAAGAAAAGATGGAAGGAATTTTTGAGTGAACTATTGAAAGCAAATGAGAGCATCAGACATGTACCAGAACCCCGTCTACAGCATAACAATGACACTAGAGAAACAAATGTATCCAACCTGGAAGAATAACAGAGTGCCATACAATTCCTAAAATACAACAAATCTCCAGGAATCGATAACATTCCAACAGAGTTGATCAAACAAGCAGGTGAATCGCTTTCAGCAGCTATACATAAATTACTATGCTGGATATAGAGGCACGAAAAAATGCCTGAAGATTGGGAGCAAAGCATTATCTGCCCAATACACAAGAAAAGAGATAAAGTCAACTGTGTAAGTTATAGAGGCATATCTCTTTTAAGCACAGTATATAAAGTAGTGACAAATATAATTAAGGCCACATTGGAACTATTTGCAGAAGTCGCAATAAGTAAATACCAAGCTGGATTAAAAAAATAGATTAACAATGGACCAACTTTTCTCAATAAGGCAAGTCCTCCGAAAATGCTGGAATTACAGCATTGACCTGTATCAACTTTTCATCAACTTTAAACAAGCATATGACAGCATCGATAGGGAAAAAATGTATGCGACAATGCTAGACCTAAAGATCCCCCTAAACATAGTGAAACTAACGAAAATGACAATGGAAAATACAAAGTGTACAGTCAGAATACAAGGAGAAATGACGGAGTTCTTCCCAGTCAAGCAAGGCTTAAAGCAGAGCGATGGACTAGCAACCATGCTATTTAATCTCTGCCTAGAAGGAGTAATTTGCAAAGTAAACATTGATGCGAACGCAACCCTGCTTAACAAATCAAAACAATTGGCAGGATATGCCGACGATATAAACTGCCTTGCTAGATCACTGTTATACCTTAAAGCAGGATTCACGGAATTAGAAGAGGGAGCCAAAGATATAGGGCTGCAAATAAACGCAGACAAGAGTAGGATTCTAATTCAGTCAAGGGTAGAAAGAAGAAGAAGAAACCAAAACACCATCTGGGCGGAATATAGCTTTGAACGAGTAAACCTATTTAACTACCGGGGGTCCACAGTCGGCGAAGACAACGATGAAACGATAGATGTGCAAAGAAGAATAAACGCCGCGAACAGAACATACTTCTCACTACTGCCAGTAATGAAATCCAGATACATCCACAGAAACACCAAAATAGAAATCTAAAAAAACCATCAGTAGCTGGGCTGGTGTCGCAGGACCCAGCTCCAAGGTCTCGATTGCAATGGGTAAGTGGCCCTCTGTTTTCCAGACTGAAATACATGCCATTACGACCTGCGCTAGGCTCAACCTTGAGAAAGGTCTGAAAGGCGCCAACATTAAAATCTTTTCTGACAGTCAAGCTGCCATCAAGGCACTCTCAACGTGGAAGTTTTCTTCCAAAATAGTAGCAGGGTGTTTTGACGTACTCCAGAGCCTGACCAGAAGAAACGAGGTCTCGCTCTGCTGGGTCCCCGGACACTGGGGTATCGAGGGAAATGAGGCTGCAGACAGCCTCGCGAGGGAGGGGTCTGAGACGTTGTTGCAGGGCCCAGAACCCTTCTGTGGCATCTCTTGGTCCACCTCCAAGTCCTTGATAGAGGAGTCTTCTTCTTTAATCTCCTTTAATCCCTCATGGGACATAGGGCGGAAACAGTTGCCCTCCAGCGGACTCTGTTTTGCGCGGCTTCTTCAAGTAGAGTTCTCCTCCACGTTGTTCTAGGTCTTCCTACTCGACGGGAACCTTGCGGATTCCAGTCAAGGGCCTGTTTGGCTAGATTTTCGTTTTCGCGTCGCAAGGTGTGGCCAACCCAATTCCATTTCCTTCGCCTGATTTGGTCGTCTATCCTTTCTTGGCCGGCACGGCGCACACTGGGGCAGAAAGCACTTTTTTGGTTCAAAAGTTTCTAGAGACCACAATTTTTAACCAATTTAGATAATTTTATTTTTATTTTGAAGGTAAGATGATTTGTAAGATATCTGTGGAAGCCGAATTTTGATTTTCCCTTACAAATATGCCTCAATTTTTTTTTGTTTTTAGCCATTTTTTGCCTCCCACGGCCCCAAAACAAGTCGTAGGGGGCACTATGACCCCTTAAAATGTTCGTAACAGTCCCTACTATAATTAAAAAATAACAAAAAAATCCGCCCTTGCCTCTAAAGGGCTGTCTGCCCTTAAGGTTGGCTGTGAATTGTAAAATGCACTTATGCACTTTATAATATTACCTCCCACGGCCCCCAAAAAAAATTGTAGGAGGCTCGGAGACCCCTTAAAATTTTCGTAATTTAACGTACAACAATAATAAAATAATATAAAAATCCGCATTTTCCTGTAAGGGGGTTAAAAAGTATAACCCTCATAAGCACCCAATGCACGCCACCCATGTCTAAATTATAAAACTAGTTAATTTGATTGTAATAATTAATAATCAATCAAAAAAAAAAAATCATTGTACCTCACCTGGAGCTCTAATTACATCAAATTGTCTCATTTTATCGCATAGATCAAAGCTAGTAAAGTGTTATCTAGCACAAATTAATTACATTTGAGGTTAGGTGCAACATATTTGGAAGGGAAAATTAAAATTCGGCTTCCACAGATATCTTACAAACCATCTTACCTTCAAAATAAAAAAAAAATTATCTAAATTGGTTAAAAATTGTGGTCTCTAGAAACTTTTGAACCAAAAAAGTGCTTTCTGCCCCAGTGTGCGGCGCCATAGTTCTTCGTTTGAAATTCTATCTTGCCAGCGGATTTTTAGGATACGACGCAGGCATCTGTTGATGAAGACTTGTAGGCGCCCTGTGATGAATTGCAGGGGCGGATTTACACAATTCCCGCCTAAGGGCTGGAAGAGATCTGCCGCCCCACCACCACCTCTTACATCATCCATCACAGGCGCGGATTCAAGGGGGGTCATGGGGGTCATGACCCCCCCCCCCCCAAAAGCTCGAACTATGCAATAATAGTTAAGATGGGAGAAACGAAAACCTGCTGATACGCTTCTGCTACTTGTCGAACATCTTGAATGTCTCAACTGATCAACGTCTCGGTCCAACATGTCTGGAGAAAGCATTTCATTAAATTCGGTAACAATGTTGTCCAATAAAGGAATGAAGATTCTTATTCTGGAGTTTGATTTTTTGACGATAAACAACCAGTGCTTCTTTGAATTCCTCATCCAATTGCGCAGCGAGATGTTGGGCTTCAGTAAATAACCGTCGAAAACCAGAATCTTCATCACATCTTTTGGTCAGCAAGGGTATCTTTGATCATATCCGTTGCTTTTTTTAAATGTAATGAAGACGTTTGGAGTATTCGGTTCAAAGGTAAAGTTGTACCGGATACGTACGAAAAGTAAAAGTTTATTATGTTATTAATGACTATGATAAAAAATCAAATAGTACGAATATTATACACGCCTAGAACGTCATTTAACCAAGCAGATGAAATTGGAAACTCTAGGAGGAAAAGTACAAGACGAAGATTTGCCGCAGCAGATGCAGTTTTCGCGTCCTCCCACACCGAAATCTTATTAAGTGCGTCACACTTTTTTATTAATTGTTCACCCTCAAACTGCATGTGCCCAACGTGATTTTCTACCCAACTAGTAAAGTTGGTTTCTACCAGTCTAGCAAAGTCCTTAAGTGATTTGCCACCAAGATCTTTTCTAAAAACGTTTGCCAAACCGTTAGCCAAAGCCAAAACTGCTCTCATTGTTCCTGAAGCATTGCAACAATTTGAAGCTTTGGAAGATTTTAATAAAGAATTGTTAACAAATGATTACTGCAAGAACAACGTCTTGCGTGAATGGCGACTTTCGTCAAGTCCTGACATACCCCTTTCAAATCAGACGCCATTAGCGAGCAACTATCTGTTCTAATTCCAACCAAATATTTTAGGTCCAAGTCGAATTTCTCACACAGATCGATGACGATATCCTCTGAACGAATTTCTTGGTATGCATCGCAAAATGTGATGAAATTCTCTGATTGTTCTGTTGCAGTAGTATTATTAGGATAAGCTAAGGTGTTTTGTATAAGAATTGTCGTTCGTCTCATCAAATACAACTGCGCAAAACTTTGCCGCTCTAACTCCTTTCAGAATAGCTTACTGAATTTCGTCTTTGCAGGCTTCCATAAGTTAATTTTTGGTGGTTTTGCTGATATATGTCGCGATTGAACCTGCGGTTTCCAAATGATGCTGAAGAGTAAAGTCAACAAATTCAACGAAGAGTGCCTTGAAGTTCCTATCATTTGCCACCAGAATATCTACTTTTCCGTCAGTGTCACGATTGTAGAGAAGTTCATTATCCCTACATAATAACATCGATCTCGGCTTTCTTTTACTTGTGAGTCCCGTTGTACACACAGATGCTGGGTTATGAAAAGTCTGAAGGAAACTTTTTTCAGCTTCTACCACCCTCTGATGATATTGGTTCCGTTGGTGAAATGAAAGCGTTCCATTTTGTACAAGTAAATCGTCGAATGCTTTCAATGTTTCGCTTTCTTGGTTTACTTTTAATTCCGTGACCCCCCCCAAAACAAAATTCCATCAACCAGGTTTTTATAATCACTGCTAACAACAATACTACCACACAAATACTAGCCTATCGCGAAAAACGTGAAGACTAAATTTAAACTTAGGTTGAATAAATATTATTTTTGTTATTTAAGAGTTATAACGGGCATTTCCCATCACCGATTAAAGATAAACAATTTTTATTACATTTCAGGGTCTGGAATCTCACTTCGTCTTCAACGTTTTTCTCTATCAGTGACGGAAAATGTCAGCAGTAATTCCTTAAAAACATGAACTCACCATCAACAACAATCATTTAAAATAAATAATATTCCTAATGTTATATTTTACGATAACTTATATTGATTTCGGAAATGAAAAAACAGAAATAATAGTTTTATAGATATATGTATATTAATGATATAGCATTCTTATCCTTTACATTACAATAAATTCCTTACAAAAAAGAATGTAATCTAACATTTCCACTCTGTAAAAGCGAGGGATTTTTTCTACTCTTACATTAACACTGAAAAACTCATAACTTGCCGTATTTAACTGAAATCACAATATCAGTTAAAAACTAAGTCATTTAAAACAATGATTTGGTAGCCTTTGAATTCAAAACTAAAATAACTTCCTTCGTGATTTTTTGTTTGAAAATGAATCGACGATATCATCAAAGTCCAAATTCTTTGTAATGTCATGTTCGATCGTTAAAACTGCAACATTCCTCAGGCGGGTTTCAGTCATTGTTGATCTAGAGTAGTTTTTGATTCTTTTAAGCACAGAGAATGACCTTTCTGCCGAACAATTTGTCGCGGGGATGACCAAAAATAGTTTTAATGCAATGTTTTTGTACGGGTAAACGTCTTGTAGATCGTTATCAATTAAAACTTCAAACAAATTCAAGATTGTTTTTGGCCGTTCTATTTCTCCAAGTTCTTTCAATAATCCCAAAAGGTGTACATACTCACTCACAAACTCTTCCGGTGTTGGCAAATCTTTGTTGTAGAAAGTGCACAAATTTTCGCTGTGTACAGCAAGTGCCTTCATGTCAAGATCTTTTTTTCCACTATTGACCAAAAATCCAAACAGCGAGTTTAGCTTATCATACGCAGCTTTTCTTTTTTCCAATTCATTGATCATTCGTTCTCATATATACGTTGTCCGGTTAAAATATAAAAAAATGTTTTGAAAATTTGCCGCCCCTAAAAATTTGCCGCCCTGGGCTGAAGCCCCTATAGTCCCCCCCCCCCTAAATCCGCCACTGATGAATTGGGTGACTTTCCATGTTTCGCAACTGTACAAAAGAACTGCCTTAACGTTGGAGTTGAACAGCCGCAATTTGGTGTTAGTGGAGATCACCGTTGATCTCCATATGTGAGACAGGCATGCATATGCATATGCGCCGACTTTGTTCATGTATATGGCCCTTATCTCGGATTACTAGATATATCACTTTAATTAAAAGCAGTATTCAAGGTTTATCTGCTAAAATTTTACATCCTTAATATAATTGTTTATCTTAAAACTGTATTTTATGAAATTTAATTCCACTAAACAAAACAACAGCCATATTTTAATCTCATAATCTCTGCTTGCGGATGTATTTAAGTTAATCCGTTGATTTTTTATAGTTTTGGTGGTAGATATGCTTAATTCCTACCTAAACCATGACTATATGTTCATATTGACCAAATATACAACGCATCATTTAATTCATTCCCCTATCCTAATTGTAATTATTGACCTCTCTCATACTCATAATCGGTAATTTTGGATTAAAATTTTTGCAAACTTTATTTACAATCAAATATTTATTTTTCTGTTTGTACAAACTTTATGGGTGTATGTGTTTAGCTAAAGGGGGGTGAAAATCTATGTATATATGTCAAAATTTTTTTTGGTATAATCTACCAGAGGTGTATGGATAACAAACTAACTACTACTAATGCAAGTCACTTTGCTCGGCTATATAGATACAAACATACATAAATATAACTGATTACCCTCTCTATACTCTTCTGGTTACGTATAAATCCGCTTAATTAGCATTTTAAAAAGAATTTATTTTAATTTAACCCCCACCCGTAAAAAAATAACAACAACATCGTTCTCTGGCTACCCAATGCTGACACCTTTTTTTCACCAACCAACAAAAATAATAATATCGCAGAATTTTCAGCCTAATTAAACAGAATTATATTTTTCATCATAACCAAAGTGAATCCGACAATTGCCGAAGGAGAACCCCACACGGAAATTAATGAATTTATTGTCTCTCTATATATAACAAAAAACCAAAAAAAAAAAAGATATCCAAAAATATAAACAACTGAAAATTACTGTACCTGCTGAAAGTCCTGTATTTACGCATACCTTTAGTCAAAATAACAGGTAAATCGGCACTTTGAGAGCTTAAAGCCCAGAATTAATTAAAACATCCTAAGGCCATACCAGAGCGCAAAAGTATATGGTGGTGGTGGGGGGGATAAAGAGCACAAAAAGATAAAAAATATATATCTATATATTGTCCTGCAACACACCGTTAATTTTTTGTTGTTGTTGTTTTTTTTTTTTTATTCCTGGATAATAAAATATTTTTTTCGTTGATGCGACATGGCGCACGGCGATATTGTCGTGGAGAGAGCAAAGCGCACCCGATACGATACGTTCTGATATCGATAAAAATTCACACAAAAACAATAAATTTCACATTCCGCCTAGTATCGGAATTTATCCAATTATTGTCATATTGTCACTCTCGGTTTCGATATTCGACATATACAGTTATATATCCACAAAAATGCACAAAGGTAATAACTTTTTTTTATTACTCAGTAATAAAAGGTAATGTTATTGCCCTTAACATTTTTTTTTATTACCACATCCTTTTTGGCACCACATGAAAACGATTTTTGCGTCTTTTACTTTTCGGTTGTCGGACAATGGGAAAATTCATGTCGTGTATTTTTGTTTTTTTTTTGTTTCTCCCTTTTAACTTCGCGTATAGATGGCGTAAAAAAAATTCTTATAAGTATATATATGTTACATTGTATTTCCGCGACGATCGTTTGATTCTAGTACACTAATCTTGGCCGAAAATTAATATCCGCGAGGTAGCCAGCCGCGCACCAACCGTGTATAAAAATGTCCAACCGACGCGATCACATTGCATAGTATATGCGCGGCTGGTTCAGCATCTTTTTTAATGGGCCGAGCGACCGCACAGAGTAGTATATTTTTAGCTGGATGGAAAAATCAGCACAGCCTCTTAAATCAATAGGAGGTCTCTAACTGTTATCATGAATTGCATCTTTCTCCGTGGGTTGTGGTCAATTTACTAGAGGCGACTTTGAGGCAATTTTTGAATTCCATCGCTTTAGAGACATAAGAAGAAGATGAGAAACGTCAACTGCTTAAGCGATATTATCATCATGCTTATCCCATATATATCTCTATATACATATGTGCATATATCTATTGTCTCACTAGTACATCATCGTACATACATACTTCAAACTTGACATTCATCTAAGTTCATTCGCCATAAAGGAATTTGAATAAAATATCTCTGGGAACGAAAAAAGCTTCTCTCTCTTGTCGCCATACATAACACAAGTTGAACTGATCTTTTGTAAGATCTATATTGTTTTAAGTGGAGACAAGGTATATATGGATGGGCATCACACATAATGTACGAAAGGTATGTAGTAACTACACAATATCTCTGATGATCTGCATACTAGCCGGGGGGGATACTACTTACTTATACTTATACTTTACTCTTGGGGCAGTAAAGTGAGCGTTAATTTTGTAAATTAAGTGATTTGTCCAAAGCAGCAACCAAAAATTTGTGTGTTTCGCGAGACTAGACAAAGCGTTATATATGTTGATCTTCTCTCCTTTCATTCCTTTCAGTGGTTGCTTGGTTGTTTTGTTGTTTTATCAAATTTGATGCGATTTTGATTGAAACTTCCGTGGGGCACACAGGAACGCAATGAAAATAATGTTTTTAGAGGGTTTTAAAAGTATTTTTTTACAAACACGTATTTTGTTTACAAATGGGATATGAGTAAGAATATTAGCTGAAGAATAATGTAAGGTAGTTTTGTGCACGGGACGGGATTGTATTGTTGGAATTGTATTTGTTACATAGCATGGTTTTGTCCTTAGAAGGAAAGGCTTAGTATTACAGGAAAGTTTCTTGTTGGCATAAGCCGTAAGTCGCTTAACAATTGTGATAATTCTCAAGATCAAATCGGTTGAGCATAGCTTAAGCAGTGATTCAAAAAAGATTTTGATGGACTTGAAACACAATGAAATTCATTTTTATATTCCATTTCTATCTTGTTCTTCGTTCAAATTTGTAAATACGACGTTCGACGTTTAAAGCTCTTGACTACCCAGAGGTTCATGGTTCGATTCCATGTAGCGCAATCTAGACAACATTTTCCCTCTCGTGTCTTCACTTCCTACAGAAATATCCTGCTCGTTATCTCGAGTAGTGATGAGCAATACTGGTCTTGCACATTTAGCCAGACCAAAGTAAGACCAAGACAAGACAGGACAAGGAAAAGATAAGACTATAATATCAAGGAAAGGACCAAACCGCTCACAACGGACGGATCGAGAGCCAGTGTTCACCTAGATGGAGCCCAAATGGAACAGGTTCCGATGTTCAAATATTTGGGATCATTGGATGAGGAAAAGCAAGTGGCTTCGACGGATAACATTCACAGCCGCATCGGCCAGGCAAAGCAACATTCGCCTCGCTCAAGTGGTACATCTGGAAACGAACAAATATTACCATCAAGACGAAAGTACGCGTTCCAAATCGATGGTTCTCGGTGTCTCACTCGGCGATCGCCTTCGAAAAGAGACAGCTAGACAAAGATGAAGAAGAAATACAAAAACGTCGACAACAGTGGTTTGGACATGTTTGCCGAATGGATGATAACCGCTTGCCACGTAAATTTCTCTGGCGAGATCGTCCGGCAGACTGGAAAGTTCAGCGATCGGCACCGAAGAGAACCTGGCTATAAGAAATATCGAGGGCGACTTAAAGAATCAACGATTATCAGTTATCGAGGCTTGAGACGTCGCTAAAAATCTTGAAATGGAAACGAATCGTGAATGGAGTTCGAGACCCAGCGGCACCAACAGCAACGTGTTGGCTGCTCACCCTTCTTTCTACTATTATTTCGCGAATAACTTGTTATTCGACATTGCCCTCTGGAAGGAACCGTCGACACTACGGCGTAATGTGTGGGGAAGCGGTTAGGGAGCCGATGCTTCGAAAGACGGGTTGTCCTGAAAAAAGATATACAGATAGTGTAGAAGAAGATCTACAAACCCTAGGCATAAGAAATTGGAGACTTCAAGCCAGACCGACAGTTCTGGAGGAGGATGTTGCAGGAAGCCATTGCCAATAATAGGCTGTGAAGCTATTTGTGATGAATTGGAACACAACCATCAACCTAGCTAATAGTTGTATTCAGAAATTATACGAGTGGATATGCATAAGTTGGCTTTAAATTTGGAGAAAATGCACTTCATCATGTTTGGCCAAGCCAGCGTAACTCTAAACCAAAACTTTATTAAGTTATGCGATTGCCCTTTTCAAAATCTTCCATATACTAAAGGTGTGATGATAGATAGGCGTCTTAAATGGGGATCCATATTGTTAGTATATCGAATTGCTCCATCGAGAGCATATAAAACTAAGGAATTCCTGCAAATCCTGACTGTCAGAAAACTCAAAACCTCATTTAACATTAAGTTGAGAAACAAGCTCGTTAGTGCAAGCGGTGGTAGCAAAAACTTCTGGCCCTTGGTAAGTTCCATCAAGAAGAATTTCATTATATCCACAACACCTTCCTTTATCCCCAAGGACAAGGTGACAACAGACAACAAATCCAAGGCCAATTTATTAGCATCACTGGTCGCATCAAATGCTTCGTTACCCGAAACTGATATGTTGTCACCAGCTCTCGAGCACAACGCCCATTCAATGGACAGCGATTTCTTCAGGACTCGCGAGGTGTACAGATGCCTCAAGTAGCTCGATGCCAACAAAACCACTAGACTCGATAATATACCCCCCACTCGTCTTAAAAACGTGCGCCTCACCTTTGACTAAACCTCTGCGCAAACTCCTGACTCTTGGAAGCTTGCACATGTTCAGCTCATACCGAAAAAAAAACACCAGAATTCCCTCCAACTATCGCTCAATAGTAATTACTTCCACTTTCTACAAAACCATCAATAAAAGCTTATGGGAAATCTAGAATGCAACCTGCACCTGCTTCCGACAAAAAAGATCCGTGATCGTGTAGTTTGCCTTACAGAACACCTCAACCAAAGTTTGCATCGATTTGGTGAGTCTAGTCTGGACGCTCTAGATATCTCCAAGGCTTTCGATAGAGTTTGGCACTCAGCCTCATTAGCTGAAATCAAAGCTATTGGAGTAGACTCACTTATCTCAGTTTTCTTCGAGATCGTTCAAACAAGGTACTATTGGAAGACGTCCGTCAAATCCGAATCTCGCCCCATTTCGCTAGGGTCTCCCAGGGGTAAATTTTATCACCTGATCTATTTCTTATCTTTATAAATGACCTACTTTCAATCCCCTGCTTCGCTGACGACGGTACCGTGCGTTACTTTTATAGCTTCGACAATGCACGACAGCCACGTGCCAAATCCTGTCTTGATGATCACGAAATATTGTCCAACTCTATAAATAAGGCCATTAAACTCATTCTAGAATGGGGAAGCAAGAATCGTGTCGAATTCAACCCCAAAACAACCAAGTACTGTCGTATTTCCAATCAAAAGTGCAACACCTGTCCATTCGTGCTGGATCATAATGAACTAATATGGCTGATCTCCTAACATCTTCGGCGTGACATTAACCAAAGACTTGCAATGGAATGACCACATATTCCAAATCATCAAACAAGCATCCCAACGCTCTCCTGTCTCCACAGCAATCTTACATCCGCAAAACAAGATTAGCTCACTCGTCTCACTCCCACCACATGCATCACGTATTTCCACGCACTCAACAAGATAGCACTTCGTTTCTAAATAGAACAACTGGACTGTGGAATTATCTCTCGCAGTAAGTATTTCCAAGCTCCTGCAATATCCAAGAGTTCAAAGACAGGGTGCATCACCACCTTATTCAACACCCATGTCCCCCTTCCGGGTCCACCCGTACTAAGCTTACTGCTAGACATTGAACCATGACGTGACAAACGATATAATGGCCGGTTCACATTATTCCAGTAGCAATCCAGTCCAGCGCTGGAATAATGTGAACCGGCACTGGAAAGTACCCATTCCAGCGAACAATCCACTACAGTGACTGGATTGACAGTCTACTTCTTCATTACAGTTCGCCCATTCCAGCGCCACTGGAATAGTGTAGAGGACCAATCCAGTGGATTAAACGTTGAACAGTGAACACGCAATGTTTTAGTTCCATAACTTTTAACAATGATAAAAATAACTGAAACCAAATTTTGACCGTGTTATCGACCCCTAAATTTTGAATGACTTCAATAATGTAGATGATATGATCCTCAGTCTGACACCGGACTGGATTGACTCACTGGATTACTGGACTGAAATAATGTTAACCAAGGATAATGAACTGGTAGTACAAAGGGAGATTTCTGGGCTTAGCCACATAAAAAAAGTCGGCCGTCAGCTGAGCGGACAGCAACCGAGAAAGCAGTCCAAAATGAGTTAAAACGTATTATCATGGCTCCAATGAGGCGAGTTACACGTCATAACACTTTCTGCTGTAACAAACCGGTTTGTGCGTGTTATACGAATTACACGATAAACTGACTGTTCTGCATTTTTTCGTGTAACAATTCTATTGTCTATGTAGCTGTGTACAAACTTTAAGTCATTTTCGTAGACCCCGAGAATGAAATTATGATTGTGTTAGTGTGTTGCTCTGTGCAGTCGAGAATTTTTTGGGATGCACAAGTAACAAACTTCCCCGCGACCCCTTGCCTATAAAACCGGTTTATTGGAATTATTGGAAGTGCTGATGGAAGAAATGTTATGCCGTGTAATTTGCCTCAATGAGGAGCTGTTCGCTGAAACAGAATAGCTTTTTGAAAGGTTGGACAAATCTTTCTATAAGAAAAGCATAGAAATGTTAGACAAGGGTGGAAATTATTACATCTGCTGTTCTTCTATTAGTCATCCTACGAACTTATTGAGTCATGGTATATTCACGCAATCAGAAGATGGGACTACAAATAAATACAGACAGGGGCAAGATTCTAATTCATTCGAGGATAAGCCACAATGACACCTGGAGGAATATAACTTCGAACGGTTAAACCATTTTAAACTGGCGTCCATAGTCATCGAAGACGACGATGAAACGGTAGATTTGCAAAGAAGAATAAATGCTGCAAATAGAACACACTTTTGACTGCTGCTAGTGATGCAATTCATAGAGTCATCAACACAAAAACTAAGCTAAAGACCAACAAAACGATCGACGCATAGTAGTTTCGTTTTAATTCGAAGCATGGACTATCTCGCAAAAATTGGCATATAGGATGGATATATGTATTTGAAAGGAAAAGTCTCCGAAGGACATACGGCGACAATGAAAAAAATGTGTGGATAATACGCTATAATCACGAATTGTATGAATATAGTAAACTATCAACACATTCCAAACTATAACGTTTACGTTGGGCCTATCATGTTCAATGAATGGATGACTAAAGTAGTCCGCAAAACGGTCTGAGTTTTCTACCAAATGGAGAGGTCGGTCACGGTGAGTAGATGGTGTTAGCACTGATACAACAAAACTACTCAACACAAGAAACTGGAGGAAAGCTTCGAGAGACTATCAAAGAGCAAGATTTTTCAGTTATTGACACATGTCAAACGTTTCGGTAAATATTAGAAATGCGCCGAATATGGGTTCGACCGAATACGAGTATTCGGTGAAAAATGTACCGAACCGAACATTCGGCCGAATTATTCGGTTCATTTTTGCGCAGTTCATATAGGTCGGCGAAGCGATCTGCGAGTAGCAGCGTTCGCCAACCCCCTTGAGCACTTCGCGCTAGCTCGACTCGCCGCTCACTCAATGCGCCGCTCTTTCTTTTATTGCCATTTCTAGCGTGATAGAATTATTGCCAAAAAATAAGGGAATAAAGCAAGAGTTCCATAAACATTGACGACGGATTTGCAATCCCAGTTTCAAACTGGTTTCACCATTATCACATTCACAACCAGTTTGCAACCAAAATGAAACCTTTGTCCACACACAAGCGCAACCCACTTTTCATCAATCGGTGTTCTGTGCTCACGAAGATTTTGTTGAATAAACTTAGGCACCTACAGATGAACCACGTAACTGAAACTGGTGATATTTCCAAGCGTACATGCGTTGCATTCGGTGATAGACGATATAGAAGTGTGTGTATTCAAATGCGACTTGACGGAATATTCCATGAATGGAATGCATGCAACTCAAATGTCGGTCTACTTTCAACTTTTTCTATATTGCCGCCTTCGAATAGCACACACAATCATGCACTCGTTACTTAGATCGTTACGGCCGAATACGAACATTAAAAAACACGGACGAATATACCGAATACGAATATTCGTCCGAACATTCGGCGCATCTCTAGTAAATATGATAGCCATGTTGAAATATTTATTTGACGGTGATTCGACTGTTCGTTCCCGTACGTTCCTCATGAGCATTTTAGATGAATGGGGGGCAGTGGAGATGATGAAGGGCTTCATCTCCACTTCTCCGTTCATCTAAAATCTCGTGAGGGACGCACGTAGGAACGAATAGTCGAAGTCGAATCACCGTCTTTTAGTTATCCCAAACCCGGCCAGTGTGGAACTATTGGAAGTTGATATTCACCACTGAATACGATCCATTAAACTTTTTTATTTTCTGTGTCTCACTTATTTGACATTTAGTTTTTTAACTAAAAATAACAAAATTTTTAAAATTTATGCAAATTTAAATCGTTTTGAGCTTCGATCTATTGGCATGATAATTCCAAGCCATTCTTCCAATCTTTTGTCTACACGCCTTGTGTTCCAACTCAGCCTTTTACACTTCAGGCAATAACTGGTGGCTACATTAACTCGTTTATAGGACTAAGTACCACTTAAATTAACGCTCAAACAAAGTCGTCAAAATGACATCTCCTTAAGCAGTTGCGGGCCATAAACTTCCGACTATAAAGAAGGTAAATTTCACTCTTGACACCCAAAAATGTCGGCTATGACAAAAACCCCCAAATTTTAATAAACACAATCCCCCCACCCACCACATCACACAAATGGAATGTATTATCATAAAAAAAAGTGTATTTTTAGATTTTCAAATACCAAAAACGAAAAAAAAAACAACGATCATTCACTAGACTTACTTCAAGGGACCAAGGTTGAACCGCACAGTGGCCATTTTGTTTATACGCGCGATATTTGCAATTATGATTTTCTTCACCGTTATTTAACGTGACAATAATCTCGCCTGCTTCCCGTGCAGCGCTGATTTATCCGCATCAAAACTAATTCACCATTCAAGAAATGTACACACACATGTCCGGCCGCTGTCCGGCTGTTCACTAACTGTGAATTTCAGATAAATTAATCCATAGACGGTCACGCCGCCCCAAGGCGTTTGGCTAAAAGCGGGTTCATTTTGAAAATTATTTTAAGTTTTTCCTGCGCGGTTATTGTCAACATGGATTCCTTTCGCCGTTATTTTTATCCACGCAGAGCGGTTCTTTTTCTCCATTGACGGCGCCCAGCAGCAGGAGATTTATTTTTAATAATTTGAATTGTTGTCTTGTCGCCTGCACATTCGAGAGCCGACACTGGCTAAATAGTAGCTAAGGGCGGAGTGGCGTTTATGTTGTGTCGTTGTTGGTGTCGACGTCAACCA
This sequence comes from Thereva unica, assembly GCA_949987705.1. Taxonomy (NCBI): domain Eukaryota; kingdom Metazoa; phylum Arthropoda; class Insecta; order Diptera; family Therevidae; genus Thereva; species Thereva unica. The sequence goes on along the minus strand of OX465285.1, from coordinate 19,421,232 downwards.
TTTTCGGCTTGAGAGAGTTTTTTTCTTTATTTCTTTATTTATATGTGGAAATAAAAATGTTTTTTTTTGTCGGAGTTGTAACATTATTAGAAAATAAAAACAAATAAATTCGGCTAATGTCAAAAGCATGTCTTTCTGGCCCGCCATCGTCACGTTGTTGCGGCATCGAAATGTGGGAGAGTGGGGGTTGAGGCTGCGTCGATCTCGTGCGAAACAGATTTGGGTTGGCGACGACATTCCAAAGTTCTTTAAATATAAAAAAGTAAGGAAATTTAAATTAAAATAAAAAAAATTGTTAAATTATTGTTTTCAGGAAATTATTTTTAAAAGAAAAAACCAAGAAATTACTCTTTGTACTGCCAGTACGGCATGTTGTTCAGGTCATGGTGCAGTGTCTATTAGTAAGCTATGTAAGTCTGAAGGATAAAAGAGAATAGAGGTGTTCTGAAGCATATGGCGAGAAACTCTAAGATGCTATACTAGCTCGAAATACTGGCTGCTGAGGATTGTTCAAAAGAAGAGTCGTTCTGTTTATAAACTAATTCATAGACAGGACTGGTGATTGAAAAGGAAAAAGGTATGTATGTAGTTGTATATGTGAGTCGAACGGGCTAATCTTATCCCAGTGGGAAAAATTGGGAGCGCTGCTCAGGGGAGCTTACTTGGAGCGTTGTTAAGTATGCTCTCGAGGGAGCATTACTGGAGCTTTCATAAATTTTATAGAAAGAAAACAAAAACGGGCGACTGGCTTCGTGACCATAAAGAGTGACATTAGCACACTCAATAGACTGGCTCCCGTTCGATACGGAGAACAAGCAGCTTTGAAAATGGTTAAAATTTAGTTGAGGAACTGCTTTGGTAAACCACGCAGGTGCTTGGAAAGCAAAAGGTAATTGCGAAAGAACAAAATAAAACCTTTTCGATATCGGATTATATATCCACAGGCCTTTTTATAATGCTCCTAGGATGCTTTTGAGGAGCATAAAAAGGTATGCTCCCCTGCAATGTTAAAAATTATATAGAACTGGTATGGGAACGGGACCATAGTGTAAAGGACAATGCTGTGGAGTGAAACACAATCAAGAATCTCTCGATAATAATCGGCCACCTTAAATCGGCCCTGTAATAAAAGGCGAGTCATATGGCAGTCGCATGTATATGTCGTTGTCGTCTCGTTTTTTTGGTTGGTGTGCTGAGAGTCGGTGGCGTGACGAGTCGTTTGACTTGAAAAAATTGTAGTTTCAGTGAAATTACGACTGTCAGCACATGGGTCAGAGAATGCATGTGTTAAGTTTTTGTGTTTCGTGAGGAATAAAAATTTTTGAGTTTGTGTTTCGCGAAAATTTTAATAAATTATAAACAATTTGAGATTAAACATGTTAAATTCTGCTGAATTGTAGCTTAGTAGTTCGGAAAATGAAGATAGCAAACGCGAAGAATTAAAAATTTTATGTTATTATTTCTTCCCAAACCTTTCCATATCTCTGCCCTTTAGGAACACTCCAAAATAACAAATGTGTATTTTCTTTCAAATTTTCCTACTTTGTCACTAACGGAAACAGCCCGACCAAAAGTGACAACAAAACTACAATAAAAACGACTGTCAGCACACCAAATAACCTGACGTTTACGTCAGTAGATTTAACACGATAAGAATTAGCGCTGTATTAGCGTCACTTCTTATAACAGCAAATAGGACCTTCAGTACAGGGGCCTTAGACTACCGATGGGACTGCACTAGATTCATATCGTTCGCTGAAGCAGGAAGAAGATTGGTGTATGTTTTATTAGAGATGAAACATTATTCTACTTTTGGAGGCATTGATTTCGGGAGGTTGTTGAGGGTTCGCAATTAGTTCGATGCTCTTGTTGATAGAGTTGGACATAAGCTTATGATCTAAATTATCATGTCTGGCAGGTGTTGTTTAATATTATTGTAAACTGCGATGGATAACACAATTCAAATCGCCAAACAAGTATCCGAATGCCAAGGATTTCTTAAGAGATGTAAAATATTCCTCTGCCCTGAAGCACGGAGTACTATTTATAAGTCCTTCATTCGTCCAAGCTAACATAAAAAATGAAAAAGAGTGCAAACCTAATTTCACCATGGTAAAAAATAAATGGTTAAAAAAATTTTTTAAAAAAAATTCTTTTCATTAACTAAAAAATGTACTGAAAAGTAAAAAATAAAAAATATTTTAAAGAAAGCGTGAAATTTCAATTTTAATGAAAAAGTTAATTAAAAGAATGGCGCATTTTTCATCAAAAATTGAAAATATAACTGTAAATCGCGTGAGATTTACAATAACCCTCAATTTTTTGCTTTGTTAATTTCAAATTCTAACAAAATTTTTTGATGAAAAATGCGCCATTCTTTTAATTAACTTTTTCATTAAAATTGAAATTTCACGCTTTCTTTAAAATATTTTTTATTTTTTACTTTTCAGTACATTTTTTAGTTAATGAAAAGAATTTTTTTTAAAAAATTTTTTAACCATTTATTTTATTTTCTACTTTTTAGTTTATTATATGTATTCCGCCATTTTATGATGGCAATTCTATTAGATTTAAAATTACGTCCCACAGTTTACTGTATTCATTTGATACCCATGTCGTGGGCTCGGTGGAACATAATTGCAAAAACGGCCGCCATCTCGGAACCGTCTTCTTGATTTTTTTTACAAAAAGGTCAGATTGCATTTAGTACTTATACATGATGAGTTGAACTCAAGTTGAACCCAAGTCTAACTAGATGTAAACGGGAGTCGAGTTGGGTTAAGGTTGACTGAACTCGACTCAGCTCTGCTACCTGGGTTTAGTTGAAATTATGCATACGGACATGAGTTCAGTATTTGAGTAGTTGAATTTAGTTGACAGCAGCATCTCTGTGTTTGTTTGTGATTTTTTGTAACGTGTATTGCTTCTTTATTATCAACTCACCCTTAACTCAACTATTCATCTCATCATTCATACACATTAACCACCCGAACTACGAGTGTGTGCAAAATTGGAAGTTGATCGGTTATATTTTCTACTTTTTAGTCTATTATAAGCTTTCCGCAATTTAGTGTTGGCCGCCATTTTGAATTTGGAATGACGCCACATAGCTTATTGTGTTCTACCTGTCATATCCTTTCATTTGATACCCATGTCAGAGGGCCGCGGAGCACAATTTCAAAAATCGGGCGCCATTTTGGAACCGCCACCTTGATATTTTTACAAAATGGCCAGATTGCATTGTCATCCAAACTAAACGTGTATGCAAAATTTCAGCTCTATCTGAAACCGGGAAGTGGGTCAAATTTAACTTCCAAGATTTGACGACAAACAGTGTAAGTGTTGGCCGCCATTTTGAATTTGGAATGACGCCACATAGCTTATTGTGTTCTACCTGTCATATCCTTTCATTTGATACCCATGTCAGAGGGCCGCGGAGCACAATTTCAAAAATCGGGCGCCATTTTGGAACCGCCATCTTGATATTTTTACAAAATGGCCAGATTGCATTGTCATCCAAACTAAACGTGTATGCAAAATTTCAGCTCTATCCGAAACCGGGAAGTGGATCAAATTTAACTTCCAAGATTTGACGACAAACAGTGTAAGTTAAATAAAAGCGGGCGCCATTTTGGAACCGCTATCTTGATATTTTTACAAAATGGCCAGATTGCATTGTCATCCAAACTAAACGTGTATGCAAAATTTCAGCTCTATCCGAAACCGGGAAGTGGGTCAAATTTAACTTCCAAGATTTGACGACAAACATTGCAAGTTAAATAAAAGAATTTAAAAAGGGAGGATGGTACTGTAGCTAGTAGTACCGATAACATCCTTGAGGTGTAGGAGAAGTGCTTTAAAGACTAGAAAAATCTCTAGGGACGATTGAAAGGAAATACTATTTGAGAAGAAGATCTAAGAAGTGCGATTTTTGATGAGAAACGCGCGCGTTGAGAGTAATTTATTTGCAACTTTAAATCGATTTCATGTGACAGGGTATGCGTTTGATCATCCCTCACTCTACTAAATCTATGAAGCCTAGGCCTAACTAGGATAAGCCATAATATGTGCCAATGTGCCTTACCTTTGGATAAACCTCTGCCCATATTTTTTGCCCCGTCTTATTTTTCCGGGGTGTGTCCTGACTTTTGGAAACTAGTTCATGTTCAGCCCATTCCAAAAAAAGGTGAAGTCTACGACCCTTTAAACTATCGCCGAATTAAAATAACTTCTGTTCTCTCTAAAACCATGGAGACAATAATTAATAGAAGGCTGATGAAATATCTGGAAACCAACCAACATATATACGACAGGCAGTACGGCTTTGGCCTAAAACGGACTACTGGCGATCTCCTTGTGTGTTTAGCCGAGAATCTCACCCAAAGCATCTATTAGTTTGGTGAGTCTAGATAGATTTTTAACAGAGTATGATGGAGAAAAGGAATTACAAAATATACTACAGCTGCAGAGATAAAGAGCAAACTCTAGGTACGGCATTTATCGTTAGAAAAAGCTTAAAACATGCTGTAATAGGATTCGAAGCAATAAGCGAAAGAATGTGCAAAATTCGAATTAAAGGCAAATTCAACAATTACTCCCTCATTAATATACATGCTCCAACCGAAGATAAGTCTGATGAAAAAAAGGAGGCCTTCTATGAAAACCTTGAGAGAAATCTCAGAAAATGTCCCAGGTATGATGTAAAAGTATGTAATTATAGGAGACGCTAACGCAAAAATAGGGCAGGAACGAATCTATTACCCAACCATTGGAAAGCACAGTATACATCCTGAGTGCAATGATAATGGTCGTAGACTGGTGGACTTCGCTGCTGGAGCTAACATGATAGTGGCTAGCACGAAATTCGAACACAAAAGAATACATAGAGTAACCTGGAAATCTCCTAATGAGGAGACGGTAAATGCTATAGACCATATACTTATTAGTACAAGGTACAGCTCCAGCATAATAGATGTTAGAACGTACCGTGGAGCTAACGTGGACTCAGACCATTTTCTGGTGGGTGCTAAGATAAGAGATAGGATTTCGTGCGTTAGAACAGGAGGAAGGGTACAACAAAGCGAGCGAAAATATAATACCGCGGCCTTCAACGAAGAACAAATTAGGGAAGAATATGTAGCAGAGCTAAATAGAAGGTTCGGTGCATCGAATAACGAAGCTACAAGTATCGATGCCAATATTGATGAGGAATGGGCAAAACTAAGTACCATAATAAAGGAAGCCGCTGCAACCAAGCTAGGCTATGAGAGACGAGCAAGACGTCAAGACTGGTTCGACGAAGAGTGCGCTAGAGTAACGAAAGATAAGAATGAAGCATATACTAATATGCTGCAAAGATATAGAACTAGAAATTCCGTAGCGACCTATAAGGAAAAATGACGACTAGAAAAACGTACGCACAAAAGAAAAAAGAAGACGTGGCTGGAGGAACAATTTGTAGAGATAAACGAACTCGGGAATAATAACGAAGTGAGAAAGTTATATGAGAAAGTGAACAAGCAACGTAAAGAGTTTAAACCCAAAGTATCGATGTGTAAGGACAAAAACGGTAATATCCTGAGCCAAAAACAAGAGGTTTTAGAAAGATGGGGGGAGTATTTTAATGAGCTACTGAATAGAGGCGACGAAAATGAGAGTGAAAGTGAGTGAATCAAACAAATAGAAACGCACCAACCAATAATGATAGTGATACTGGTGCTGCTAATGAAAGTGATGTCCCTACAATGGACGACGTACAAGAAGCTATGACGAATCTCAAAAACAATAAAGCCCCAGGAAAAGATAGCATAGCAATTGAGATGTGGAAATATGGGGGCCAAGAATTAAGGAATGGATTACATAAACTTATAGAATCGATCTGGCGTCAGAAAAAGATCCCACTTGAATGGACGGAAGGTGTGATATGCCCCCTGCATAAAAAAGGAGATCAACTCGTTTGTGAGAACTATAGGGGTATTACCCTCCTCAACTCAGCGTATAAAGTACTGTCCACTATTTTATACAAAAAACTTCTACCCATCGCAGAAGGCATAATAGCTAGTTATCAATGTGGCTTTCGACCAGGTAGGTCCACTACAAACCATATTTCCACTCTAAGAAGAATTTTGGAAAAATCATGGGAGTTCAACATCAATATTCACGTACTGTTTATAGACTTCAAGCAAGCATATGACAGCGTCAAGCGTGAGGAGTTATTTAAAGCTATGGAGTGCTTCCGATTTCCAAAACACCTAATCGAAGTAACAAAAGCTACAATCGAGGTAGTACGATGCAGAGTACGAGTTGAACGAGACCTCTCAGATAGTTTCACATCACAAAGAGGCCTGAGACAAGGTGACGCGCTGTCATGCCTCCTATTTAACATAGTGTTGGAGAAGGTGGTGAGAGACGCTGGGGTAGAAACAACGGGATCCATCTTTAACAAGTCAACACAAACGATGGCTAATGCTGATGATGTCGCTCTAATAGGTAGGTCGTTTGCGAGTGTGAAAGAAACCTTCATCAAACTGGAAGCAGCTGCGAAAAAGATGGGATTGCTCATCAACGAAGCAAAAACTAAGTATCTTTGTACTTCAAAAAGATACGCAACTCCAAGACAAAATATCACCATAGATGCATATAATATAGAAACCGTTAAAGAATTTACGTATCTTGGAACCGTATTGCAAGCTGACAGTGGTGAGACAACGGAGATCAGAAGGAGAATAAACGTTGCTAACAGATGCTATTTTGGACTTCGACAACATCTTACATCACGCATTTTGTCTAGAGGAATGAAGTGTAAACTATATACCACGCTAATCAAGCCCGTTCTGATGTTTGGATCAGAGGCATGGACTTTGAAAGTGGCTGATGAAACTCTTCTAGGCACTTTTGAAAGAAAAATTCTACGTACAATATTTTTCGGTGTCTGCGAAAACGGTGAAAGGAGAAGGAGATATAATCACGAATTATACCAACTGTACCGGGGACCCGACATTGTCAAAAGTATAAAATTAAGTAGATTGCGATGGGTGGCACACGTACCTACAAAGGCTTGACGATAGCGACCCCGCCAAAATAGCGTTGAATCGAATTCCTGATGGAAAGCGAAATTCAGGTCGACCAAAAAAGCGATACATGGACTCCGGAAGATTTAGTAAAGTTAGGCGTACGCAACTGGAAGGCATTAGCCAGGAACCGAACGGCATGGAGAGAAATGTTGGAGGAAGCCAAGGCCAATAATAGGCTGTAGTGCTACAGATGATGATGATGATGATACTCTGCTGTGTTGACCAAACTCCAAGCTCTTGGTATAAATTTAGTTCTAAGGAACTGGATTAAGAGCTAAATCAACTCAACTAATTCGAAGTTGAAAATTTAGCTGCTGCAAAAGAAATAGGAAATATCTTCAATAAGTATTTACAATTTCGCCTCACCTCATTTCATGATGGAAATTTTAATGCTTCAAAAAATGTAAAAAATGCCTCTCCAGTACTTATTTACAATCTCACCACGACTCACTTCAAATTTACAATCACACAATCCCTTATATACATAGATATAAGCTCATATACTATTAGGACATTATTTATGAACCAGGTCACTTAAAAAAATGAGGCCTTAGTATAATTTACCATAGTGTAAGGGACAAATGTACTACAGTGTTACTACTCTTTTACTACTACTAAATCTCGGCTCAACTCTAGTTGGAACTTATTATTGTCGAGTTTTCAGGATTTTCGATTTTCGGCTGCCGTGATTTCGGGTGCCATTAGCAGCTACATTCAGATCGGCTTCATTTTTCAAGAAATGTGGAAGAAAGCAATACAGTTTGTGTTAGCACTGAAAGACACAAGTCCCAGTCAGAAGTAAATAAAACCTAGCTAGTTGGTTAGTTCTTATACTGGTAGACTGATGGGGACTAGTCCTAGCAGCCAAGAGGTGAGTGAACATACGTAGTACCGTGGTGGTTGTTAAGTAAGAGAGCTGAACAACGTCTGAGGCTGTCGTATAATAAATTGCAGCTTGATGTAAATCAGGAAGGTCGCAACAATTTCGATTTCTTTACATAGTTGGAGGGCACGCCATTCCTAAAAGAACTGGCTATTAAGCGCCAACAAGCGTAGAAGTAATGAACTAAGGTGTTAGGTCTAGTCACCTAATATCGACATAAATCAGTATCAGGTGAGTCAAAAGCTAAACGCGATGGTCTCAACAATTCATACAGTAATAATTTTTATTTTAATGTATGCTCTTCTGCAGGAGTTACCACAGTACAACAACTGAACTTCGGCCTATTCCACCTATAGCACAATCAACTTTGGTACGAAACAGCTCAAATATTTTTCACTTTTTAATACTACCGCAAAATTTTTTAACACACCCTGTGAAACATTAAATCTTCACCGAGTTAAGTCTGCCTACCCCATCTTGAGCTATATGCCGGAGACATGCCGACATCGTCCTGGCACGTTACTGGGTTGTGTAGTGACAAACGGTCTATGTCATACGATCTGAGCCCTATTTGACTACTCATTAAAAATTCCCTCGAAAAGCCCCCACATAATGAGATGAAATTTATTTTGTAAATTAATTCTTTAAAACTTTTCTAAGAGCACACTTTCGAAAAATTTTCAATTGAGTGCGACTTAAGAACATCCTTCAATTCCGTTGCTGGTTGGATGAACTTTTCCACTACATCAAACGTTAACATCAGACAGCGCGCATCTCCTAAGGTATCCTTGTATCCTTTAAAGACGGCGAACAGACTTTTCATAAATATTCAATGAGTCTTGTGTATATGCCGTAGTCACCGTCGTCGGCGCCCCACTACCGTGCCCCCGGCCCCGACCCCCACCGCCTCCACGCCGCCCACACGCCCGCCGAAAATACACTTTTTTTTTACTTTCGGCGCTGTTGATGTATCAAGGGGATTTCATAAAGTTTTATCATAACCAGATTTTCTTATTTCTTGCTCTATTGCAACTTTTTACCTCGCGCATAAATTACAATCTCCCGGAAAAAAAATTGAACTTTCACTCACTCTCGGGGAAATTTCCTATCCCTGGCTTGGAATTTGTGATATTTGTTGCGCACCCCTGTTTAGGCGGGTTGGAGCGGGTTGGAGCGGGGAATTCTTGCTGCATGCCGGTGATGCGTGGGAGCCGCGGGCCCTTATCAAAGAAGATATCGCTGCTTATGACAAAGTTTTAATACCTGCGAATTTTAATTTAATGGGTTTAACGTAGAAACAGGTGCGGATATGTGTTGATGTTTCCAGCAATTCCGCAAAGAAAGGCTTGTGTTTTCCGCGAGCGAAACAAACACGGAAAATTCATGTTCGCTGCTGTTGTTAGCTGCGAAATTTTAAATGGAAATTTCACCACCACCAACAAAAAAAGCAAGATTTTTCCTTCTACTTGCAGCATTCAAATTAGTACTCCACTTGCTCGTAGTTTTGAATGCCGGGATTAATTCGGGTGAAAATTCAATTTCCCGAGCACATACGCTCAAATTAAGTCCAAAGACGTTCCTTAAACACAGAGACCGGCATTTATTTAGCCCGCGCACACATCCAGCACAAACTCTTTCAAAAACTTTAAAGTACACAAATACTTTCATTTCCGCCGGAGTGCATATTGCTAGGAAAAAGGAAATACACGTGCGGAATTTCCGAAAAACTCCATCCAGCGAACAAAAGCTGCACGCCCATAAGGCGGGCGGCGGTATCGCACGGAAGTTGCGGTCGCTTGTGTGTTGTAGTAGAGCAAAGGGAAACTTTGAACGTTATAGAGATGTGCTATAGCGCAATTGTTCCCCCGTCCACAGTCCTCCATATAGTACATGCTGGTTGGTTGCTTCAAGCGCCACTTTACGTAACTGCAGCAAGAAGTCTCACCCGAAAAGGAGCCTCTAAAGGAAGACTACAAGCTGCAATCGACACATTCAACAGGATTCCCACGTCCCGGCCACATGTGGAAATTTTCGTCCTTCTTTTGTTTAGAGGTCAGGGATATCCGTTTTCTTCCGTATGGCGGACAGAATTTTTGGCTTACAATTGTGAGAGTGGATTTTCATTGTGGCGTGGTTATGACTTTTTCTAAAGGAAAAATGAATTTTTCATCCTATAACAATGGAAGATTTTTTTTTGTTTTTGGAGGGGGAGAAAAGCACCCAAAAGATTTGAAAGGTGTTAAATTACATTTTTAGAGTGTGTTATTGTCTAAGTTTTTAAAGCCACGACGTTTTTGAGTGAAATTGCTTGAAATGTGGAAATACGTTCATAGGTTTGTTTTTGGCAGGCTTGTAATTGCATTTCTGCAACTTCTTTCGTCGATTCGATATTTAGACTGCAAATGGTCCAATCGATCATACCATATCCAATGCAGCGACAGTACTACAACTCGAAACAAAATGCAAAACCGTTTCGGATTAGCAGATACCAAAAGTCTATCCAGAGTAGAATCGTCTCTCTCTCTATCCCTGACGCCCATAGTCAACCAGGAGATATCATACTCGTTTCGACATAATAAGAAAAAAATTGAAATATATATAAAAATAAAATATCGATATTGAGAATTGAAACCGGCACTATTGAACGAACTATTCTATTTCGCGCACTTGATTCGCCGAGCATGTCATATTTGATCAATAATTTCAGAGGATGTTCATCCTCTGTGGATAGTTTAGGATGGTGAACGTTGTAGACGTAGGACCTCAGTCACCCAATTATAAATAGCGCATATGCAAATATGCCGTGAGCTGAACCAATGCAGCCTTGATCCCTCTCCACTTTAAATCTTTTAATCACCGCACGATAGTAATTTTGTCCCAACTTCGACAAAGAAAATTAAACCATGTGATTGATCATAGATAAAACTTGGACAGCAGACCACCAGCCCAATGGAGAGCTGATTCTCTCTTTGAAAGCTTCGCTTCGAAGCTTTAAAGCTTCCTACCCCGAAGAGCTTTCCAGTTATAAAAGAAACCGCTGCACCAGGCCAAATTCAGTCTTTCACCAGGCTCGTTCCGGAGAAATCATCTTTTCAAGTCGTATACCATGTGGAGGTGTACGATGCGGCTCGGTCTGACCACATTACATATTACATACTGAACATATATCGACCACTACCGTATACCTGTGGGATGTTTCCCAGGCCTTGTCGAGGTGTATGATCCGACAGTATTCCTGGCAAAATTTTTTAGACCAGTGTCGAGGTATGACCCTACCAAACAACGACAATTTACCGAATACCCCATTATACATATATTTCCATAGACCACAATAGTAATACCACTAACTAACCATAACACACATGTAGAGAAACGTAATAAGTAGACAGTTGCTTAGCGATACCTGTAAGAAACATGTAGCCTTGTCTTTAAATTTCTAAAGACTTATTAAACGAACCACGTAATTCACGTGTCACGAATCTTGTAGAAAACTCCGTCCAACAAGTGGATTGTATACTCAAGAATGACACAGGGCCGGCGTGGCTGGGCCTTTTGTGCCCGGTGCACAATGCCATATTGCACCCCATTAGCTATTCATTTTTTATCGCAGTGAAAGACAATGGAAAAAGACACAAACATGAATGGTGAACTGGAGAAATAATTTTCATAGTTTGTGCAAAAGACAACTTGATGAAATACATATAATATAACGATATATTGGTAAAGCATGATGTAATACAGGATGTATTTGCTAATTATACAAAGCGGCCGGGTTGTTTTGGTTCATCATCATCATTGCACTCCTTTTTTTTTATGTGATAGACTAGAGGCTTAGGGGAAGCCCCTTTGTACTGTTCAACAATCTATTTTTTTCGTATAGAATGTCGAACAGCAGCTCTAGCCGGAAGATAGAGAGTAGAAAGAGACAGAGAAGTAGGAAGGAGCTGCCACAACCTAGCCGCGATATTTTTTATTCCACCTACATCCAACCATTTCGCGACTCTGGCATCGGGGCATTTGAGAAGAAACAACTCGCTGGAGTGTTATGCCTCCTGAAACGAGTTGAATTTCATCAGCCAACAGATGACATGCGCTTGGTGGAGCGGGGAAGGACTAGCGAAGGCTATGACAGGAGGAATCAGGAATGTAAAGAGAGGAGAAGAAAGAAGGGAAGTAATGTGGGTGGGAAAGTGGAAAAGGCGAAGGACCGTGGGGCTGGCCGGGATTCGAACCCGGGACCTCTGGGATAGTAGTCAGGCGCCTTACCTCTAGGCCACCGAGGCCCCCTCATGGGACATAGGGCGGAAACAGTTGCCCTCCAGCGGACTCTGTTTTGCGCGACAGCTCAAGGTCGTCGTGTTGTCCATCCGGTTTCGAGGCATTGTTTGCCGATTCGTAGCAATGGTATTTTTTTTATGGGAGCGGGTTGCTAACCCTCAGCCCAACCGACTTTAAACTCTGTTTTGTGGCGCAGAGAGCTCGCCATTCGCCCGTCTCCCGTTAGCTCCTTCCGAAGAAGTACCCCAGGGGGCACCGCGGGGAGGTGGGATTAGGACTTGCTAACAGGTCTGCTAGGTGTTCGTCTGCAGTGACTTTTCTCGGGTTTTGGCAGTGGTGACAAATCGGGTGCCACCACCTTCCGAGGTCTTTGTTAGCCGTTTGCCCCCCAGGTTGTTTTGGTCACAAGAACAAAAATTTGTAGTGGTAAATCATAACATTTTAGCCGATAGGGACCGTTGATATTTTTTTTGTTAGAGTTTTACAGAGCATCGTTTTTTATTAATCCTAATTTCTGAAATTGCACCCGTACAATTGCTCCCGGTGCAAATGCACCATTAGCACCTACAAAAGCGCCGCCGGATGGACGTTGACCTTGTAGTGTGGTTGCAGTGTAGTTTTAACGAAGAGATACCTACAAACGAACAAATATGTTAAGAAGTCTAGGTCTTTGAGTTCGCTTTCCACCATCACATTTCTTACTAAAAGAGTGTCATGGTCCACAAAATCCAAAAAAAAACTCCTATGCTAGAAATGAATGTCTATACCACAAACAAAAACAATTTCAAAGAACCATCGAAAGTGTCAATTGATCTGTTTTCTGTCGCTTTCCAAAAAACATCAAACGAAATTGACAATATTTCAATCCACAACCGTGCAGTAACTATACAGAATACCGCAGGACCTTCAGCCCAAAAGTAAACGAGAAGAAAATGTGAAAGGACTAAAAGGAGAAACTAATTTCATTCTGTGCTGGTGTGGCACGAGTTTGCTCGACTATAACAGAAGTCACTTATTGGCTTCCATGTTCTTTTGAAGTAAAAATTCTGATGTACAATGCCCTCTCTCCCTGTAAGGCTTCACGTACAAAATTCCATCGATTTTATCCCATATGTTGAGCTCGTCCTTTTTTTTTGGTTTCATGAATGTATATGTGTGTGTATTTTAAGTTAATATAAAAGCGGAATTATGTCGATCATTTGAAGGGAATAAGAATATAGAAATTCAATACAAAAAAATAATGTGTTTTTTTCGTTAGGAGTGAATATTTGGGATGTTTTCCCCCCCTACTCCTTGTTTGAAAAAAAAGCGCCATGCATCAAATTTAAGTATAGAATTGGGAAAATATGTTTAACAAGCTTTTCTGCCGTGTGGAGCGCACATAGAAAGGACATTCCGGGCTCCACACGCGCGCCGCGCCACACACTTGGTTGGAGCAAGTTATTCCAGCAGGAATTCCCCCGTAATCATAAGGATTTTTTCATTGTAAAATGAAATTTAAAAAGTATTTCCCTCCTGCGCCAAGGAACGAGCACAGCCAAAAATGGGGAAAATGCTAGAATTGGTTACATATTCGATAATATCACCACATTGTGACGAGGCCCCCCCGAAAAAAAAAAATGGAGAAAATTCAATTATCCTCTCAATGGAATTCCTTACAAGGATAACACAGGGCTGCACAGGAACCGTCGACTGTAATTGAATGAGAGAGAGAAGAAATCCAATGTTACTGCGTTAGTGAAATTTCCTACAAGACAAGTATTTTGATAATGCCGCAGGATAAAGCGAGGAAAACACGTAAAAAATCCTGAAACTCCCATGAGAGAGAGGGCGGCTGTGCTTTAAAAAAAATATATATATAATAAGAAGAAGAAATCTATACAGCCCTTTTGTTGCACAGAGAGAATGTTTTAGGGCCTAATTAAAATTCTGTTCGTGTTGCGACAGTTTCATCCCCCAAAGGGTGAAGGCGACCCAGCTAAGGCGACGACGACAGCGCCACCAAAACGAACGAACGAATCTAAGACGACGACAGTCACTAGCGCGGATTGTGTTGCTTGATTAGAAATTTTAATACACCTTTAATTCCGTTACTCGGAAATTCTAATTGCGATTCTGTTTACAGGATAAAATAGCGCCGCGGCAGTTGTCGTTTTAGCAAACTAACACAGTGTTCTTACCGGCAAAATGGCGGTAATTTGAATTAAATTGAGGCGAAATTGCGTTAGAATCGTTTAATTAGCTCAAACGCCCTTAATTATTTTGCATATATTTAATATTATCCCCGAACCCCAATTCGATATGCGAACGGAACGTGTTCATTGTGCCGATTTTATCCTTTGAACATTATAACCAGAAAAAAAATACAAATACAATTATACTCTAGAAAGCATGAACGGGCAATTTAAAATTCAATTCCAAAAGGAAGAGTTTGGGCTGTTATCGTGCTAAATGTCCCTCGGTCATGTTAACGGCTAAAGGACACTTCAGCTGAGTTAGATACCCCCATTAAAGGATACTCAAAACGCTTGTAAACCAAATTAATTTTAAATCGCCCACAATCGAATGATCGTGTAACAGCCCTTAAGATAATCGCCCCTTGAGGATTTACTGTGAACAATGATTTTCGGCAGAAGTTAATTGGTATTTTTGTGAAAACAAATTTTTAGAATGGTCTGGCCAAATTCATGTTTTTTTTTTTTTTGTTAACAGTCATTGTACGATTTGGATATCAACACTTGTCATCACAAATTCCATGGAAAACTGTGACGAATGAACCTCCACAATTGAAGGTTCGTTGCAAAGATTTTTGTTTCGATTTTTGTAATATTCGCTGTCTTCATGAGAATATTCTCTTCGTAGAGTGCCATTTGTTGAATTTTAAACTACCGATTTGCGCGTTAGTGATAGGATATTGTAGGTATGGCGCAGGTCCGCCACAAAATAGGGCGGGGGGCAACTGAGTCGAATTGTCCGGGCCCCAAAGTCGAGGGGGCCCCGAAAATAGACTAAAACCCAAAAAATTTAAAACCACCAGATCATTGCTTTTTTAACGCGTCCAGCAGGCAGCAACGACAACGGTTTGAAACCTAAGCTCTAAAATGCAGAGCACAGAGTTTAAAAGGTACGAGAATTAAATATATTTTTAGTAATAGATTTATTGGAATTTCAAATTCCTTGAACGGGGTCCAAACGAGGTCCAAGAACTGTTAGAGTTCTGTCGCCAGATTAACCGACAATCGTCATCGGTAGTGATCCAAATATTCACCACTCTATTTTAGGGATTACCGATGTAAACGAGAGAGGTGAGTGTCTCCTAGAATTTCGAATAACATAGATTGGGATACAAACCCACTGTTGTCACTGGTGGTAAGGAGGAGGTGCTGCACTGGCGGGTTCTAGATGACACCTCGAGCCATTTGCACACACATAAAGATTTTCGTCAATTTAAGTAAAAGCATCACCTCACTTTTCTCGGATTATTATTATTATTTATTATTATTTATTAAAATTCATTGGTACATAAAGATAATTATAATGTTAACACGCTATAACACGTATGTACATCAAAAAAAAAAATGGAGAAAAGTTTATATAAATCAATAAAACAAAAATTAAACTTAAACTAAAAATTGACTTAAAATTAAGATACGCTACCTAAGAGAAAGAGAGAGAGAAAAGAAAAAAAAAAGAAAGGAAGAAATGTTAAAGAAAAAAAAACTAATTTGATGGAAGATTATTGACTTGTAATAGCATGTACACACTAACTTGGTTATCACTTTACGTGGTTACAAACTATTTCAAAACTAACAACTGTACACACTAACTCGATTGGTTATTTCTGTCATTTGTATTATTCGATATCGATGTCAATTCATGTTTTAATGTGTCAATTATATGTTATGTTTGTTTTTAATTATGAACGTAATGGTCATAAAAATAATAATTAAAAGAAAAAATTAAGCTACATATTCGGAAAGCAATTTGGAGTATAATTTGTTATGTATTTCTTAGCAATTTGGTGCAAATATGTTTGAATTTCTTGGCCACAGAAAATAGAGCCATGTGATGCTATGCACTCGCTATTCCTTTGAAAATGTGTGAATTTTTCCTATTTCCTTTTAACCCTTACCCTTGTGGATCAAACAGATCTTTTTTTCGTTGGCGGTCCTGCACGACTCATTTTAATTTCAGCGAAAAACTTAAAATTATGTCAACGAATAATATCCAAAATAAATATCATGACTGTTGACAACAAATTTTGGTAGATTGTTGAAAACTTTCATTGATAGGTGGCTCTCATGCCAGTTAATTATCGTGGTTAAACGAGCTAACCATTGAAATTTTGCTTGGTTTGTGATTTTTACTTGGTTTGAATATGTACGGCGAACCACGCACAAACCATCAAAATTATCATGGTTAACGCTTGAAACCATCTCAATAGTGGTAACCAAGTCGGTGTGAACATGCTATAAGGTAAATAGATACAAGCTTCCTGAACACTTTCATAGACCTCGCACTCTGAATGGCGTGTGGCAAATTGTTCCACATGCGAAGACAGTGAACAAAAAAGGACCTTTGCCCAACAAGCTGATGGACTCTAGGCGGGATAAAAAGTATTTTCCTTGTTGTACGACCGCGATGAAGATACTCGAGGAGGTAGGACGGACGTTCATAGCACTGAAGTTTATAGATGAATAATACTGCCTTGAGGAAAATTTATTGGTCAAGCGTGCAACCCAGGATAGAAGAGCGGTAAGGGCTTATATGGTCAAATCTGCGGAGGTTATACACAAACCTGGTACAATCATTAAAGGCAACGTTAAGTTTGGCCCGGCATGAGGCATCTGGGGACGGAACGGAGAGACTGAGCAAGCGTAAGTGAAGTGAGGTAGCACTAAGGATTTGATAAGCTTTGACCGAACGCTTGTAGGCAGAATGGACGCGAACAGCCAGAGGCGGCGCAAATTACCGTATATTTTGGATAATGTATGATCAGTTTGATCACAGCCGGTTAGTTGTGTGTTCAGGTAAACACCTAGGTTCTTCACTCGTGGCTGGTAGGGTAAGGTTGTATGCATAAGAGTAATAGGCGGTAAATACGAGGTGTCTAACTCACTCCTGTACATTGCGATGCATGTAGACTTGGCGGCATTTAGATGTAACTGATTTGATAATGACCATTGATATACTCGTTCGAGGTCAGCATTGATGTTGAAGACACAGTTTTCCACTAACCCAAGAGGACTATTTGAATAAAGCTGAAATTCGCATACATGTGGAGTTTGCAATCCTTGACAGTATTACAGATATCATTAATGTAGATGCTGAAAAGTAATGGCCCTAGAATGGAGCCCTGCGGCACCCCACATGTAATTGGTGATGGATCAGAGATAGAATCTTGAAACCATACCATTTGGGAACGATTACTTAAGTAATTCCGAATTAAGGAGATCGCTGAGGGGGAGAAACCCATATAGTTTGATAATTTAGTTTCGAGAAGCTTATGATTGACACTATCAAATGCCTTGCTGAAGTCGAGAAGAACCAGAAATGCAATGTTATCAAGAGCCATTCGAAGGTCAGAAGTTACCTTTAGCAGCGCAGTTTCGCAGCTACTATTTTTCCGGAAGCCGGACTGTGTACTTGACAGCAAAGACCACATTTCACAGTGGGCTTGGATTTGCCATGACATTAATTTCTCAAGTACTTTGCCTAAGAAACATAGGGTACTGATAATCAGAGGGGTTTTTCGGGGATTTGCATTTGGGTAAGGCAATTACTTTCGCTTTTTTCCATTGAAGTGGAAAATATGATTTCGTGAGGCAGTTATTAAAAATGTGTGTAAGATAGGGGGAGATTACAGGAAAAATGCACTTAAGGAAGGTTGGCGGAAGATCATCAAGTCCAACGGATACTGACTTTATGGAGTAAAAAGCTTTGTGAACTTCAGAGTAATCCACATTGCGAAAACTGAAGTACCTAAGGTTGCCATCAATTAGTCTCGAGCAGGAATTGCCACTGGTATTGTTGACAATCGTGGTAAAATAGTTGTTTAGTTCGTTTGCAGTGAGGCTACTCTGGACTGCACGGTCATCACCATGAATCCCAAGTTTCTTTACGTTAGCCCAAAATTTCTTCGCCGAAAAGAACTTCAGTTTTGCTTTGCGGATAGTCGAGGTGACTACATTCCTGACAGCTGTGTAAGTTCTACGGTTCACTTCAGTTTTATTTCTCTTATATCTTCTAAACAGGTATTCTCTCTCTCAGATATAAGACGTTTTATTTGAGGGGAGAGCCAAGTTGAGGTAGAGGGAAGTATGCGTCTAACTTTGATTGGGGCAAACGATTCGAGAAGGTGCTTGCACAGAAGGCTAAAGTGTGCTACTTGGTCGTCAATCTCATGAAACCAGAAAACATTGTCCCAAGAAAGTGCGGAACATTCATGTAACAGATCAGGAGTGTTAATGGCCTTATAATCACGGTAGGAAAGAGTTTTATTCTCGCTGCTTTCAATTGCGAAGTTGAAGGAAAGATATAGGATGTCGTGATCAAGATAACTTGGGGGCTGATCTGATTGTGAAATAAGACATTCACTCTATCCGACACGGATTGACTGCCAGACCGCAGCCTGCTGCCCAGCTGCCAACTTTATTTAGTCATCCTTGCATGACTTCACTAATCACTGTTGGAAACATTCCGGACACCATAATCACTAGGCCACCTGCGTATGCTACTACTTTAGCTCCGTTTTTGCCTAGGTTTTGTAGTATACTTATTCTTTCTTCTTCTTTCATCCGCTAGCTGTCGGTACGATCGGAATACGCTGCCGTCACTGCCGCTGACTCTCGAACTCCTTTGCGGATTCGTGACCTCTTCTATAATTGGGATGAAGACGACCCTTGCCCATCTCCAAATCATAGGGACATAGCTGAGCAAGAATGGGATTGAAACTTGGTCATTTAATTAAGGTAGTATTGAATGGTGTCGAATCAAAATTCGGTCGTTGCTTTCCATGGCTCAATGGTATTACCCGTTATTTTCCTTATCTTTATAGATGATCTACTCTAAATCTTCTTTAATCCAGTTCACGGATTTACTGATGAACTTAGATCGAAATGTCTGGTCTGACGAAGGGATCGCTTGGTCTTTGTCGGTAGTTCACGTACTAGCGGTTTGTGGTCCATCTAGATCTGCGTCCTTTGACAAAATAGGGGAAATGTTTGATCGCTGCATAGTTGGCGACGATCGAATTCAAAGTAAGTTTTTCCGCTGGTTACAGCCTTTTAGAATAAAGCAGTAAAGGTTGCCATTGGTGATCGTTTAATTGTTCCAGTACGTCTCGTAATCAAAGGCGTCAGTCGTTAGAATGTATGTGAGCTGAAAATGTAGCCTTTCTGATCGAATTTTTCCGGATTGCAAAGATATCTCAAGTACTCATTTCCTGAAACCAACATTTAAGCCAAATTAGGGTGATAAAAGTTCAGCAGACGTAGGAACTTTTGTATTGGTTTCAGAGAAGTTGGATGTGTGAGATCAAAAATGATCTTAACCCGATCTGCTGATGGAAGTATCGCATATTTCGACATATTAATTTCCGTTTATATCTACAGACCTCGAGCGTTCCAAGCACGCGCCTTGCCAAACAAAATATTAGTCTTCAATTTGGTATGTATGAACGCATTTACATCTACCGTAACACGACCACACAGTCGTGGACAGACATGGTTAATATTTTTTCTGCCCGGCTCGTGTCTGTACGTGTCTGTGGGTGTCTGCCGGGCAGTATAAATAGAGCATCGGAACCGTGCCGACATTTTTTCTTTTCTTTAACAATGTAATTATGGATAAATCTTACACTGAGAAATGTTGACACATTTGCAACAAAAATGTAAAAGTGTCTGTCGTCTGACGCGACACGCAAGATGTGAATAAACGACGTCTTTCGGTGTCGAGCACGGCATATGTCTGGCATGCTCGATGTTTGTCGATATCAACGGACCTTTATAGGTACGGAGGTTGTTCTCCAGCGGGCGCAAGCAAAAGTTATTATTATAGTTAAAGCATTGGAAGAGCTGACTCCGATGAGTCAAGTGTTCTCCCTCAGATCAACTTACAATGATTATATCATTAGACGAAGACGTCTCGCGACTTTATTCCCAAATCTACTTGAGGTGTTGGGGTTGGAGCACAATTACGTTATCCCAATACCATATCAGTGAACTTGGTTAAGCCAAACGGCGTAATAGGAGCATTATTAGGCACGTGAATGTAAACTTTTTCCAGTTAATTTTTGATATTTTCATATTTGGAATCTTGGAATTTCATACATTTCGACCACTCGAGTAAGTTAAGCAAGGCCCTCTCTCATCGTATAAAATTTTAATTTAAATAAATAACAATAAAAGCGCCCCCGTCTGATAAGTAGCGTAAAAGAAAAACTCTCGTCCAAAAAAAGGGCTGGGCGCAAACTTTTCATACCTTATGTTTGGTAAGACGCGAAACTTCCATCTCACCAGTTCAGGAATGGGGAGAATTTTCCGCTCAAAACATCATTTAGTCAGTCAGCTAAACAGAATCGAGTTAATATTGTTCCCATCTCATTATCGCCCCTTTCAACGAGCAATAATTAGTACAGTTCCGCAGCGCTATATTACAATTTCTATTGCGGGTGGGGCCGCTCCTCTTGTCGGGAGAGGCCCCTATAATTTTGCATCCAGGCGCTTCTCTCATAATTTTCCACCACAGAAAATTTCACTTAATTACTGGCATGGCTGTGGGTAATTAAAACTTTTTAGGCCTTTATTTAATTCAAGTTCCGTAAAAGGAGAAGAAGTATTATGTAAGGAGTTGGGAGCAGCAGCAACAAGGACTCGCTGGAGTGGGTGGGGGTGTACGTAAGCGTCAGACGATGAGTAGCGGAATGTAACCCTACTTTTCACAGCAAAAGCCGCGCTCGTTCCGGCCTTACTTCGCGCCATGTCCCATCAAATGCATCCTTTCCCCATTAAATTGAAGATGTACACACCATGCCGGCAAGGAGCGCTCTGATGAGTGGCTCTTTAGTTTTTGGGGTTATATTACTTAACAGCACTCAGCACTAGACCAAATATTTACCCCTAATATTTCATTTTTAACATCGTTAACAGGTCTTCGATTTTCGATGGCTTCGACGGGGCTGTTTGGACAAAGTTTGGCAACAATTATTTGGGAATAAACTTGAGTCCTTGTTGGGGGGGGGATACAATGGGAACTTTTCAATTCGACACGCACATTCGGCGGTGAAAACTCAATTAACACAGCCTTTTCCGAGCAGTTAAGAGCGAATAGAGGACAAATTAACTTTAGGCAAACACTAGAACGTGTAGTCTCCTTCTCTCTATGTATAGGTATACCCATAACCAACCGAGGGGCTACGGGCTACAACCAGCAAAGTTGCTGCTCCTTTTTCGTTTTTAAAGGGGAGCTATTATAACTTTTGTTTTTAGTTGGTATCCCCTATCTCGAAGTAATTCTCCACTCAAACATCACCCATTTTACAAGCTATAAAGTTACTGCGGTAGCAAAGTACATCTGTATATTCTTTATGGAGCTCGGCACATAGAGGACGCCCTTTCTCTCGCTCCCTGAACTAACGAGGACCCTATATTATAGACTTTATCATGGAAATGCTTGAAAGTTGGCGTTCTCATGCCGCACTTAGCTCCATCCGTAGCCGGAGTCACTGCTATATTTAAGTATTCATTAAGATGGCAGAGTAATTGTGGAAACAACCTAATGAAGATTTGAATGACACTCGTCAACGAGAATCATCCAAGTGAATCTTCCCTTACCCCCAGCAGGCGGCGGCTCGGGACGCGCTGAAGTGGACGAAATAGGGTAGTTTAATGGACTCCGGGACTGAATTGAGCTTATCGATTTCCAGGCAATTTGTTAATATGATGGGAATGTTTAAAAAGAAACTATATAAGAATCGGGGATTTACCGTATTTTCTTTCATAGTATGGTGGGTCTTTCTTCTTGCCATAGAAAACGTCGGGGTTTGGGATTTTCCTTATGATATCTAAAATTGTCTATAGATATGTTTTCTCAGTCTCTACACAAAAACTAGTGGTGGGGAGAAGGCACCGTCATAAAATACCAATTGTTTTTTGGTTTGGTGCAGAGATTGAAATCTGTTAATCTTTCAAACTTAAACCTTGGAGACGGTGGCCGATTGTCAATATACATAAATAATGAGTAAAGGGAAGGGATAACCCCAACTGCTCCCCAAAAAATTTATTGGTAGATGTGGGTAGAAACTGGGTGTGTATCAAGGCGAAGGTCTTAAATCCCCATTTCATTTAGCATCGGACTGAAATATTTGAAGTCTTACAAAAGTGCATGCGAGTATTGCCGAACTGGTTGGGTATGGTGGAGGGACAGAGGAGGAAAGACAAATTTAAATGTTTATTTATTTAGGATCGCACCATTTAATGGTTAAAATCAATTTTATATCAATTTTCAAGATTTTTAGCCTTAAGTCTGATATGGGTATAAGTCGAATGGTGGGTCGACATGATAGAGACTTTTGATCTTATAGACATCTGTTTATAGACTTTTATAGAATTTCGACTGTGAAACAAACCAAAGTTGTTGCAAAATCGTTGGAAAAGTCCTAATAGAGTCCCCAGAGAGATTCTGTCAACATGTCCGCACAGAAATTCCATCGGTCGTTGCACTCAAACTTCACAGTCTGTACAAAGGTTGCACAGAAAGACAGACGGGCATAAGTCTTTATAGTTCGTACTTTAATGTAAATTGAAGCAGATTTAAAAGCACCAAATTAATTTAGTTCCCGTCCCAGGCAGAGATAGTAAGTTGTTGCTCTGGGAGTGTTAACTTGATTATACTAGGTCCTGTTGCGAAGTAACCTTAGGGTCAGTATTAAGCTTAGGGTCATGTTGCAATGCCTAGTAGTAAGCCTATTTTGAACAAGATTGGAAAATAGGATAGCAGGTGTACTCCGAGCAGATATCGAAGAACCTTACGTTTATATACTACATATACTAGCAAAAACCCGCGTACGTCGCAACGCCTTTTAATAAAACAAAATTATGTGTGCCTAGTCCGGAATAAGAAAAGGGTATAATGAAACAAAGAACAAATGACATAATTATGACATGATTATGGATATATAAAAACTTTAGAGCTGACTATAAGGATATGTTTCCTACAACTTTTTTTAAAATTCGAGGTTAGCCATCGGACAACTTTACTACGTGCACACCAGATTCCTAGCCAATTTTATTCAGTATATGTCTTGTGCGCGTATATTTTGACGTTCTCAGATTTTGATGAACTTGCCCCATGGCGAACATGGCTGGAGACGAAGATTGCCAACATTTTAAGACGATACCACTGATTTGATCCTAAAAAGGACAGTTGCTGCTTCCCGTTTTCGTGTTTTCTCGTTTCCGGTCATACCGCCCGCACAGGACTGGTTAACAATCCACTGTAACGCTTGTTTATAAACGGTGTTAGATGTTTCACTTGGAAGTATTACGATGTTTGTGGCATTACTGAGTTGAGTCGATTTAGTTGAGTTGATATTTTCGAAATCGTCATAAATGTTGCTCATCAAAATTTCCTCGTCAATTACGAACTTTCAAACAACAGCCAGCAGCTCACTGTCATCATTCTCATTAACCTCAGAACATTCTCTATTGTATATCCTATGTTGAGGAGAATAGTACTGAATTGTGAGTTTTCCGACTGCGCTCTCATCTTTTGCTTTAAATGACGTTTTCCAATATGTCCCTAAATGAGTGATCATTTCAGACATGCATCAATATCATCGGCCCACATATTTGTCCGGACAGCCGGCAACATTTGCCCGGGATCTATGCCAATAAAACAGTTACTCGCCAAAATAATTGGTTTTTGCATCTTAAATCTCGAGGTGTTCTGTTAATAGATACTTCATTTGCCATTCTCAGACCGCCATCATGCAGTCTTGTAAAACTTTAGATTTTTTCACGCAGGTTTTTAGATTCGATTCCACGCCGGATTTTCCATATGATCTTCGATCGGTATCTTAAGCAAAGAATGAGCTGTTCTTCCTGATGTGAGTAAAGTTGCCGAAATCTGTGCTACTGTCCTGATCTTATATTGGCCAAATAACCTACCTTTCGAAATGTTAAAAAGCGTGGGACTTTACTTATATTCTTATTGTATTTTATTATACTGCCCCATATATTATATAGCAAAAAAAAGTTTCATTCAACATAAGTTTTTACTTTTTAGTGCATTTTTAAACAAAAGCCTATTTTTTAGTTTTTTAAACTATATTTTTAGTTTTCTACCTTTAAATTGATTATATGTCTTCGATTATTTTGTGTACTTACTGTACTCTACTCATTATACACTTTTATTTGGTATACACTTTTATTTGGTATACCGAAAGCGTTGTAAAAAAATGTAGCCCGCCATTTTGAGTTGGCTGCCATTTTCAATTTGGAATTACGCCACCCAGCTAATAGTATGTATTCTATTTGTCATATCCTTTCATTTGATACCCATACCGATCGTGATCTAATTAAAAAGTAATCCGCCATCTGTTTTGGCCGCCATTTTGTTCCGGCCGACATTTTGAATTTGGAATGACACCAAATAGATAATTATATTATGCCTACTTAACACTCCCTTTTATTTGATACTCATGTCCGGCGGTCAGCGAGCACAATTGCGAAATTCGGCCGCCATATTGAAACGGCCATCTTGATTTTTTATAAAATGGTCAGATTGCATTGTCACTTGCACTGCACATTTGTGCAAAATTTGAAGCTAATCGGTTATATGGAAGTGGGTCAAAAACAATTTTCAAGATTTACATCCATCCATACATACAGGCAGAGCTAATATATAGTGCATCTAAATAGCCTAAAACATGCCCGCCAAAATACTGAATCTTCCAGTGAAAGTTCCAACAAACAGACAGACAGACATACAGACATACAAACACACAGACATACAGACAGACAAAAATTTTAAAAATGCGTGATTTCATTTTAAAATCATGTAAAAAATCATATAAAATTAAAAAAACACAATTATTTTGAAATCACAGACAGGCACTCCAATTATATTTATATAGATAGAGGATAGATAAGATGTTGAGTTGGGAAATACTATCTGTGGAAGACCGTTCCACAGTCGAGTTGTTCTATTTGACTTCTAAATCGTAGTGGGAAGAGTTTAGCGTACCAGGTTGTTAATTCTAGTGCAAAAATGTACATGGCCTTAAAGAAAACTTCAGACTGGATAGATTTCAGATTTTCAGGCAGGGACTGATGATAAGTGACCACACACGTATAGGTTTTTGTCAGTTTTCTTTAATCAACGGTCCCATCCTGATGCTGACGGCATGTGAGTGTGTGGTTATACTTGGCCTCAAGTCGAGAAGCATTTGGGCCATGGCCTGTCGGCGGCCTGTGTGTGAATGGTGGCGTAAAAATATACATATACAACTAGGCAACTGCACATATGTATTATACCAGAGCTTTGGAAGAAAGAATAGTAGCCTGGATTTTTAATGATAGAACAACAGAAGATATAGGTGAATGGATGCCGTTTGGGAAGATATACGAAGAAATAGTTGAAGGAGTCACTATGGTATTAGCGGTGCCTCAATAAGATTTATGATTTATAGAGAAGTAAGAGATGTCACCACCGAGGAGTTTTATAACACAGTTTGGACCCGGTATAGCCACGATCGAGTGTCGAGGCGTTTGCCAAGATATACCCTCATGGGATATAGTGCGGAGATAGTTACCCTCAAGCGGACACCATGCTCTGGGATTTAATGAAAGGTATGTTATCCAGAGCAGCTGGCTGAAGGAGGAACTTGAATCTCCTTTCTTTTTTTATATGTAACTCTAAGCTTAGGTATCACCCTTTCCTTATACGATCAGGCAATTGGATGCAAAGATGTTATATAGGCCACGAAAACAAAACAGCCTAACCGATAACAAAATTACTTTGGCTTGGCTGTATTGCTAGACGGGATCTGGACGATCTGGAATATACCGGCAGAATTAGACAAGTGATAAGATTTTTGAAGGTTTAGCAAAAGACTTCAAAAACTCCTCCAGCCTGGAACCTTCTGAATTTTACAATTTTATTTTTCTAATCCGCCTCTTTCCGCTCTGTTGAGAATCTGCACTCGAAGGCTGAGTTAATGTTAAATTTCGGTGTCATGTTGTCAGATGCCCTATACCCGACAGCCGGCTTCCTGTAGCCTCTGAGCGCGTCTACTCCATGACGCACAGATCAACTGGTAACAAATCGAGACTTTCGTTCATTGCTTCAGTAGGACTTAAACAAAAAGCGGCACATCGTGCGTATGCTAATCTTTGAACATAGTTTGAATTTGTTATTTTCTAGTTGATCGTGATAGGCTTAGTGCTTGATCAGTGATTATAAGAGATATTGATGAAAGCGTCTTATATGTCCAGGAAGGCCGCCAATGTAAACTGGTTTTATTCTAGGAAGTATTTTACGAAGCAGTATGGTGCCCACCAATTAGCTCTGGTATAAGTATAATTTTAGCACACAATCCAGAGATTTCAGAGCAAAGGATGAAAAGCTTATCGGTCAATAATACTTTCCCGTTCCGTGCGTACGTCTTCGTACTTCAGATAACTTAAACCCTCCTTCGAGTATTTGCATCCCATACGACGTCCCATGATTTGATTCCCATTTGAAATGCCATCTTGGGCCGGTTCTACACGCACCACTTTTGTTCCGTTCAATTGTGTCCTCTGATATTCTTTTTTTCTTGAGCCTTTCGAATCGTATTCGCGCTGCGAAAATTTCAACTTATCCGGCCGTTCAGTTTTTGAGTTATATTGTCGCATTACAAACCAACAAACAATCATTTTTATAGATGCAAATATTTTATTAGCGAAGGACTACCACGTTGAATTGAATCTGAAATCACTGAGATGGTAATATCTAAAGCTGGAAACAGATACATGCGTGCGCGCGGTGCGTGCGGCGGTTCTACAGGATAGCTGGAAACAGATCCAAGCGAGCATACGTACGTTGCATTCGATCACAGAATGTATAGAAGTGTGCGTATTCAAATGCAACAAATGCATGCAACGCAAAAGTTAGTCTACTTTCAATTATTTCTGCACTGATGTTTCCGTCATACTTCACAAAAACATACCCAACAAATACTTGAGCTGTTACTTATATTTTTTGAATTATGTGTGGAAGCCTGAACGGAACGCAAACACGCAAATATAGCTCAATAGAAACTCTTCGACTCGATGGATCCGTAGGAACGCTTGCAATGCATAATTCTGTTTCCAGTTTTAAGCAGTAAGAGGTTCTTTTCAGCTGTTGTCGTAAGCATTACGACTTTTCCCGCTAAGATACTTACACGTACATACGTTCCTTTCGAACTTGTGTATGATGGCGAAAAGTGAAGATGGTAAGGGTCATCATTCCTACAAACATTATAATCATCTTCATATATAGGCTATTCTATAGACGTCTTACATCACTAGCTATACTACCAAACGCACCCCCATTATCCCGAAAATAAATACTTTTGCATAAATATAATTAAAATCTTTTATATCCTCCTCATCATTTACAATTTTCACAATTTTGCATAGAAAAATATTACAATGAGAGTGTAGACCCGCAGTATTAATCTCCATATCCCCCCACATACATACATACATACATACATATCCACAAAATTACCCCCGCAGAAAAATTCTGTCATCAATCTCTTAAACTGGGCTACAAAGTAGGCCACCACCAATTTCCTTGAAAGAAAAGAATGAATGAATGGCGCCAAGGGAAGAAGGTCCTGGAAAATGTGGTAATTTTCATGTAAAGATTAAATGCTGTGCGCAGCCTGGTAAGGAATTTGTGTGGAGATCGTAAATTTTGTCTCGTCCTTTTGATGTTTAGTCCTGAAAAAAATACTTTTTTGGGTGTTAGTATGGGCCTCTGGCAAAAAGGAATATAATGGTTTTATGCTGCATTCACTTTGGCTGATAGAAACACACGGTGTATGATAAAGGTGGAGTCGCTTCTGAGATGGTATAGAAATATTGTGACAGGACATGAAACAAGCAATCATTAACGGGAATTTTGGGTCGTTATATGGCTCAAAGGCATATTGTTGGGAAAATTAAGGACTCAATCAGCATCTGCCCCTTTTTTGTGTTGATTTAAATACGAGATCCTTAAACTCTTGAAAGCCTTGTAGTTCTCCGGGACAACGCAATTCCTGGAAAAGTGTTGGAATTCCGAATTTTATTATTAGAATCCCCCACCCCCAATGGTGGTAGCCAGCAGCATTCTTCCCAAGAATTGGTGTTAGAATAAACAATTCAGGATAAAAAAATCCGAAAGAAACATCGCAAACGCGAACAACATTCCGACCAAATCCGCAAATATTAACCACATTTAAAATCTGATGCAAAAATCGACAAAACCACATTTCAGGAGCTGGTGGTTATCCTTCAAAGAGAAAAGCGATGAAAAACTTTTCCAGTTTTCCACATTCAAAAGTCCACAACTCCCGGGCCTTAGAGGGATTTTTAGATAATCCCCAACGAAATGGAGTGGATTCCTTCTAGGGAATAAAAGTTTTCTGTAAAAGTTCGCTTTAGCTTAAAAGCGGTATTCGGAATTTACTGCTCTATATATCGTCCTTGTCCATACCACCCTGCAGCGGCAACGTCTCTATATATACATAATATATTCCTCCGATGGTCCTCTGGGTGTGCGTGTATGTGTAGGCGGGGTGGCCAACCGGGGCGGCGCGGCGGCGGGGGCGAGTACTGCACAAGGTTTATTTTAATTTTAAAATTTTCGCTCAGACTTTTCATTTATTTTTCCAATTGTAATTTGTGCCATGATATTTTAAAGTCGTATTTTATTCATAAAATTCTCCGGTGTTGGGGGGTGGGGGGAAAGTTCCTTCCATTTATTTGTTAATGGTTTAATTTGTTTTTAATTTACACATAAATTAGGAATGTAGTTGTTATTAATGGCTTTTGGGCGGTGATTTTGGTGTAGACAGTTTTGGTTGGGGTCTAGTTGTAATTTTAACAATTGTCAAGTTTTAATATGTAAAATTTTACCACAGAGTTCATTTTTTATGTAAAGTTTATTTTTTATACTACCAGTTTGTCATTCCGTTTTCCAGGTGGAACATTGGAAGCTTCCAAACCTGCCTAGCAATACAGTCATTCAGAGCGGAAGGTAATCCTGTTATCAGATAGTAAGTCAAGCGGCCATCATCAAGACATCAGGCTCGGCTCGTATAACTTCCAAGTTGGTCGAAAACTGCTAGAGGGAGCTCTGCTCTCTGGCCTGACCGGGATGTATCGAGAAGTCTGATGGATTGGCCACACTGGGAGCAGCTCTCGCAGGCGCATTGATACAGAAGCAGTTCCGCCTGAGACAGAGAGAGACATCTCTCCTTGTACTTTCTCTCAGTAGCTGGCTTCAGATGGAGAAACCTGTCATCCTATGTCAGGGCTAGGAAGACTTCACCTACTCACAACTAGATTGAGAATACCATATAACACTCACCGTCGTAGATGCGGGTAGGAAGAGGTCAGTTCCAACACTTTCCCCGCGGTTGTCCGGCTCTGGCCAATATCACTTTGGGGGCCTCGGTAGCCTAGAGAGTAAGGCGTCTGGCTACCATCCCAGAGGTCCCGGGTTCGAATCCTGGCCAGCGCCACGGTCCTTCGCCTTTTCCACCTACATAACTTTTCTTCTTTCTTCTTCCCTCTTTACATTCCAGATTCCTCCTAGCGTGGTTTTCCTTAGCCATTCCCCGCTCCACCACCAAGCGCGTGTTATCGGTTGGTTGATGAGATTCAACTCGTTTCAGCAGACATAACACTCCAGCGAGTTGTTTCTCGATGCCCCGATGTCAAAGTCGCGACAGTAATGGTTGGGAGTAAGTGGACTGAAAAATATCGCTTGTAGTTTCTGACAGTTCCTTCCTTCCCTGATTAGAGCTGCTGTTTGACATTGCACTCTATATGAAGAAAATAGATTGTCGACACAGTATAAAGGGCGTTTCCTGAAACTCTAGTCTTTCACATAAAAAAAAAGGATTTGGGAGAGGATGCAAAACTTAAAGTAGGAGATTTGAGCCGGTGTCTAAATAAAACTGGCTATTTCTACAACCTCTCCTAGTTACCTTCCTCTTTTTAAGCAAAATTTTTTACAAAAAGGCTTATTTAAGCGCCAATTGTACCAGAACCCCCAGTTTGGATGAAACTGTCGCTCCTACCTAGCGAATTTATTTATGTCAAGGTCTTTGAAATACCTTTTTACGAGGGTGTGGTGAGAATCTCTCGCCAGTAGTAGTGCA
This sequence comes from Thereva unica, assembly GCA_949987705.1. Taxonomy (NCBI): domain Eukaryota; kingdom Metazoa; phylum Arthropoda; class Insecta; order Diptera; family Therevidae; genus Thereva; species Thereva unica. The sequence continues at coordinate 19,390,598 of OX465285.1, read as the reverse complement.
CCAAAGGGCAGTGTGCTTGACCGCCTGTAGCAGGGCCAACGCGTAAAACAGGAAACATCGCTGAGGGTGCGCACTCAGACGGTAGTGTCAGTGTCAGTGTTAGTAGTTCCTTCTGACTAAAAACACAAATACCAGCCGTAAGGGTATTACTTTTGTCTGGCGTCATCAACGTGACACTGAAAAGTACCGTCGAAGGGGAAGCTCCTTCCCTCTGCTTACTTTTTGAGAAATGTGACTTTGCGGCTCGCTACATAATTCTCTGGCTACATAACTGCCCTGGTATAGTATTCTAACAAAGCTAAGCTATAGGTTTGTGGCCTCTAACTTGACCTAGAAAACCACCTCCCTGGCTAGATGATATCTCGCCTGGCATTTAGGCCCGCCACAATGGGGGAAGGCAACTGGGACGATTTTCCTCGGGCCTCAGCATACCCTAACGTACGAACATGAGTGTTCATTTGGCACCGACCTAAATTGGCTTAAAGGACTGTATATATTTGATCGTTAGGATACGTACGGTTACGGTACGACACGTCATATTTGGTTCAGGCTTTACCTGGACTTCGCCCGCACAAACCTCGTCCATATATGGGATGGATATACTCGGAGCACAAGTTTTTACCGCCTGCAGTTGCCGCGGAAACACCTATCCCAGTCAATGGATTAAAAAAAAAGCTACTAAGCCCCAACCACTTGACTTACATATATATGTAGCTCTAGTTCTTTTGGGTTATTTTGGTTAGGACAGAAGATAGATATAGGAGATTAGTGCTAAATAGGCATTGGTCCCAGTTGCCAAGGGGTGAGTCAACTTCGACGGAGTATGTGGTTGGATGAGACGTAAGAAATAGGCCAAAAACGTGACCTTCTTGTCCCTCAAAGTCTGATACTCTTACAATAACCTCTTTGTCAGGAACACTGCTGCCATTTGACTAATTTACCTAATTTCCATTATGCACGTTGAAATTACCCGCTTACAATGTGCAATATAACTAAAATCCTTCACACTGATTTGTCACACACAGAATATTCATGCAGCTGCCAGAACCATTTACATCCCTGATGAAAACATGAATAAACGCCAATTTAAAACAAAGCCACATTTGAAAACTCCCAACGCCAAATAACACTCTTTAGGCCTGCTCATTCCTCCTAAACTGTGCGTAAAATCTTACGGAAAGACTCAACTAATTAGTTCGGCTCGATGTCCCGCGAAGATTGAAAAAACAAAAAACGAAAACGTTCCAACCTCCTCCAGAGATTCAAGCTAAAAAGCATTCCTCCCCCATCCGCCGCCGCTCCAAAAAAAACACATCCCCACCCATGCCCCGCCACTTTCGGAGTTTTTAATGTAATTTCATACTCGCTGGTTGTAGTAATTAGCAGATTAATGAAATGCTCTTGGCTGTTTGATATTGTTTAAAATTTACTTAAGCAAGAATAGCTCCTTTTGAAGTCATCCCTTAATTTTTGGGGGAATGAACAATATGTGGAAGCAAGTATGCATATAAGTAATATGCAAATACACAGCCATACATCGCAGCCCTTCTCTGCACACACATGTGCGATGTGGCCCGGGCTCTCCGTGCCTCCTCGTCCCAACGCCCAATTAACCTCTTCTTTTACGAGCAAATGGGCTTTGGGGAGCATTCATAATTTAATCCTTTTTGGTAACCTTAATTAAGACGGCTCAAAGGACGGAGATCCAGGGATTGATTTTTGATGACGTGACAATCTCAATGTCTTTTATCAAGCTGATGGATTTTGTGTTTCCTCGATGTTACGGTTAGACACCTTTAAGGTATCTTGATATATACATAGTATACCTTAATCTTGTGATTAAACTTTAGGGATAACGTCGCCTTTAAGCCGTTTTCTTCTAAAATAAGGATACACACTTTTAATCCCTAGTCATTATAGAGAGATATTTTTCTAAAAATGTAACTATTACAGAGAAATTCTTATTAAGAACATATTTTTTCGTAATTCCATTTATCCGCCATTCTGCAGACGTGTAATAGATATTTTCGCTGAGAAGTCAGCGTCAGCTTTCTTCATCATTTATCAGCTGGCTAAAAGTTACAGGATTCTTCAGGAAAGTATTAAAATGTCAGAGTTATGAGTGACGTACATGCATCATATCCTGAAAATAGCACAGGGAATTTCACTTCAATAAATCTTAAGCTAGTTTGTACGAGGGAAATGTTCAATTTTTGCGAGAATTTCAAATGCGATTTTCGATTAGAATCTAATTCGTTTAGTCCAGTAAAATGGTGCAGAAAAAAGGCCCAACTGTGCATTTTCTGAAAACAGCAATTTTCTTTTTTCATTGTGTAGGGGGGTTGGTTGGGAGTATAAAACCGAGTTTTCGGGATCCGGACACGTGACGTTCGGCCGCCATCTTGTTTTTAGTGTAAAAAATGGTTTGTCTTATATCTCGGAAACCGTGAGACCTACAGAATTTTTGTAAATACATTTTTTTTAGATAATCAAATTATCTACAACTTTTGCAAATAATGTTTTTTCGTAATATTAATAATAAAAAAGATATGGATGAAAAATGACAAAAATTTTGGGGGTGACGAATTTTAAAGCGCTATAACTCTTTTATTATTGATTTTACATAAAAATTGCCTTAGAGCTTTTTTGTAGAGCATTTTATTACGAATAATTTGATGTGGTCATTTATTGAATTTGGGTTGTTCTTATTGATTTTAATGCAGTGCCAAACGAAGGTACGTCCAAGATTAATGTATTTTTTTATACAATTTTTCTGACGGTATTTTATGGCATTTTTCTGTATACCGTGTTGGAGTAAAAAGTTTTACTCAATTTTAAAATATGAAAATTGAATGAATTGGTTATTTTAGTTGTAAGTAATAAATGGCTAATTTTGAAACAAACAAAATGTATCGTAAGTCGTCCATTCAGGTATAAAAAAGGTGCATAGGTATAAAAAAGATGTATTTCTTTATACAAGTTTTTATGACGGTATTTTTTGGCATTTTTCTGCATACCGTGTTGGAGTAAAAAGTTTTACTCAAAATATGAAAATTGAATGAATTGGTTATTTTAGTTGCAAGTAATGAATGGCTAATTTTGAAACAAACAAAATGTATCGTAAGTCGTCCATTCACAGGTATAAAAACCAGTGCACAGGTATAAAAAAAAATGTATTTCTTTATACAAGTTTTTATTACGGTATTTTATGGCATTTTTCTGCATACCGTGTTGGAGTAAAAAGTTTAATTGCTACCGCGCGATCGAGATTGGAGATGCATTAATTTCTCAAAATATTGGAGCCAATTTTCAAGACTTATCATACAAGAGAAAGAACAAAGTACTTCCTTTGAGTGCGCTCTCGAGTTCGATTGAGGTGGAGAAAACTCCCGTCGTTATAAATCCCTTGCTTCTCTTTCAACGAATGTGTGTGTCGAAGGACTCTATTGGTCAAATGAAGCAATATTTTGAGTATGAACTCGCCCCTTTCCCATTATCTTTGTTTTCTGAGGAAGGTATGCGAACGTTGTTTAACGCCTTCGCACCGCTTGATGATCCCGTTGACCTTGGGTCAAATAAACTTTTTGTAATCGATGGCGGATATCTTCTGCACGCTGTTGTATGGGACCGAAATGTGTCATTTCAAATAATTTTAGACAAATACGTAAAATACGTTCGAAGTCATTACGATTCTAACGTGATAATTATATTTGACGGTTACTCAGATGATCCAGACATCGCTGGTACTAAGTCATGGGAGCGCCTTAGACGTTCCAAAAAACACATATCTACTGATTTCATTTTTAATCGCAGTAGTGTTCCGACAATTTCACAGGAGAAATTTCTTAGTAACCAAAACAACAAAAAAGCCTTTATCGACTTTTTGAAGATACAGTTATTAGAAACGTTGATCAAGCAGAAGGAGATGCAGATACACTTATCGTAAATTGTGCCCTTGAAAAATCAGACTTTTTTGATTCCGTGACTATTGTAGCGGAGGATATTGATATCCTTGTTTTGCTCACCGCTCTAGGCCGCGATCACCCGAATGTTTTTTTCTTAAAACCCGCAAAAGGGCGTTCACCGCAAAAAAGGTATTCCCAATCAAGTCTTCGACATGGAGATATAATAGCTAAAAATATATTATTTATTCATGCCTTCTCTGGATGCGACACAACTTCGGCAGCTTTCAGTCATGGAAAAATGAAATTTATTCACGCCCTTGAGAAAAACCCAGAGTTAGCTTCGGAAGTTGAGGTTTTTCAAAATGATAAAGCTGACCCCGCTGTACTGAGTATTATCGGAGAACGTTTCTTTATTGCCTTATATGGTGGTGAAAAGCAGGAAACATCATTAAATATACTACGGTATAGGCGGTTCACAAAATGTGTAGTTAAAAGCAAATTTAATCTCTCTACCCTCCCTCCTACACAAGATGCAGCTCGTATGCATATATTTAGAGTATATCACCAAGTACAAACGTGGTTAGGACGATATAAAGATCCCGAATGCTGGGGCTGGAGAAAAATGTCGCGAATGTTTGTACCAATTAAATGGACGATGGCGCCGGCGCCTCCGGATCTGTTAAAACTAATTTTTTGCAGGTGCAAAACCAAGTGTGGTACAGCCTGCGGGTGCCGGAAGAGTGGCTTAAAATGTTCTGCGATTTGTCAAAATTGCAATGGTGAAACATGTGAGAACGTGGTAGAAGTCTCAAAGTTATTAGACGAGGATGAACTCAACTATGAATGCCCATCAATGTTGCCCCAAGAAGTCGACAACAGTTTTCTCGACGAGGGCACTGAAACTCCCACGGATGATAACTGTGTAATTATTATAGAAGATGAGAACGCTTCAATAAATGACCCACAACCTGGCCCTTCAAAAACAAAGAAATAATAATGTTACCAATGTTAAGTGGATTATGCCTACAGGGGAACCACATTAAAAAAAACGCGCCGACAACTCTACCTCGCGGGTGGTGTGGAAATGAGTTCAATTTAAAATAATTCGATAAGACATCCTACAATAATATTAAGTATTACGAAATAGAAGCATATGCAGAACTTTTGTTATAACTACTCCGTTTGCATTGATACAAAATCAATAATAACAACAACAATTTAATAAATGACCACATCAAATTATTCGTAATAAAATGCTCTACAAAAAAGCTCTAAGGCATTTTTTATGTAAAATCAATAATAAAAAAGTTATAGCGCTTTAAAGTTCGTCACCCCCAAAATTTTTGTCATTTTTCATCCATATCTTTTTTTTTATTAGTATTACGGCAAAACATTATTAGCCAAGGTTGTAGATAATTTGATTATCTAAAAAAATTGTATTTACAAAAATTCTGTAGGTCTCACGGTTTCCGAGATATAAGACAAACCATTTTACATCACTAAAAACAAGATGGCGGCCGAACGTCACGCCTCCGGATCCCGAAAACTCGGTTTTATACTCCCAACCAACCCCCCTAGACAATGAAAAAAAAAAATTGCTGTTTTCAGAAAATGCACAGTGAAAGTACCATTTGACTGGACTAGTTGGATTTTTCTATTTTCGCGATTTTTGACAGTTGAATTTATACTAGAAGTAATTCGTAGTTAGATTTGGACACAAAAATTTGTTAGAAAGGTTTATTGAAGTTAAAGACGTGCGTTCATTCATTCAATTTAGATTGAGCTGCTGTGCACCCGCGCTCTGGAAATCAGAATCAGTATGACTTGAGTATAGCCCTTCAGCTTCATCCAGTGAGTTTGATCTAATATTTGTCACACATTTACGGACATTTACGCACCTCAATCAAAGCATTCATCTCTTAGGTTAGTCTGATCTGGTTTCTCTAGACATTTCAAACATTTTGACAGAATATGTCACCTTTTATTATTGACTCCGTTTTCTGGAACCTACCTTATCCTTATCTATTATCCATTTCAATGCTATATGGTACTCCCAGACATTTTCTGTATGATCGCAAGCTCACGTCAAGCTCGTATCAACAGGATCATTGAACTTATTTTCTTATTCGACCTTTGTCGGCCGATTGCTGCAACGCGGGTGTACATTAGACACAATAAGGAGAGAGGACTCGAAAGACGAATTGTGGCCTCGAAACGTGTGACTCGACCCACGACCCTGATATACGATGTCGCTTTACTGAGCTCACAAAAAAAATTAATATCAGAAAGAGCCGGAAAGATTCTCGGTGAGTGTTAACGATGTTTATACGGAGGGGGTTCAAGTGAAGTTTACAGAGTGGTGGGAGTGACTGGGACCGGGGTCCACTCATCAGGATGTTTGTGCCACATGAAAAACGTAACTTCGGCGATTGAATATGAGATGGATTTCTCGCCTATTGTGCTAATAATAAGGGCATTGCATGGCAGTAAAGAAGAAAGACAAGAATGAATTAATGTTTTTTACATGAGTGGTAGAAATGTAAAGATGAAGGACAACGGTTCTCTCCTTGATTCGAATCACGAACCTATTAGATAGAACTATTCAAGTTCGTATTTTAATTGAACTCGGACTGAACTGAGGGCTAACTAAACTGTCTTTAGACACCTCCTTGAACGATGAGACGAGACTTGAGACTTAACTCAGACCGCCCTAGACGACCTCAACTAGGCTTATCGTGTAAAAGTTCCTTAAAATACAACCTCTCACAATTATAGGTAGAAAGCAACAATAGACCTTACCAGAAATGAAGACAGAAATCTTAACTATCGTGACCTTAACCTGCTGACAATACTTTTCCATCTATCTTGTAGTTGAATGTCCTCTTCCAAAATTCACTCAAGTACAATTCTGATATGTTCTATTGAATTGCTAATTGCTCCAGCTTCTGCAAAGCTGTATGTGGTCGAACGTTGTTTTGATGAAAGAACACTTGTCGTTTTGCATCCAAAGATGGTCTATTTTTCTCTACCGCTGGCTTAAGCCGCTCAACCTGATTGCAGTAGATCTCTTTGATTATCATCTGGTTAGCGTTTAAAAGCCCCATAGTGGATTTAACCCTTTATATCCCAGAAAATTCTGGAATATTTTCTTTGTATAACCACTGTCTTCTGCGCTTAACAGGATCAATTGCTCATCGCCAGTCACAAGCAAATAATAATGACTGAAAGGTAGAAAGCACGAGGTGCCAATTGTCAAATGATGGGAAGGTTCCGCCAACTTCATTCTGATCCCTGTCGTATAAACTGACAATTGACACTTCGAATTGAATTAATGTCCGCATTAGGTCACGGTTGTGTTTGATGAGGGGGCTGCGTGTTGGCGTTGTCAGTTCTTTCTCTCTACTATCTTTTCGAATAGAGGTTACTGTCCGACATTGAACTCAGTAATAGAACCGTCCAGGGGCGGCGGAGCGCGTGGGGATGAAAGGAAAAGTGCACACGTACTCTCTGTTTGGGTGGGGAACTCCACTCGCTAAATAATAATTTCATATAGACCTTCTAACCCAAAACTATTTCGGTCGCTGGCGACCAAGGAATGTGAACGAAAGCTTTTAATACGAAAACTAAATATATAAGAGCTATTAAAACCTTATAGCTATATAGCCTAACCTTTTTAAACCCCACTAGACCAGCATTTAAAAAGAAGATTGTCTCAAGTAATTTTTGAAAAGCTTTAAAGAAATATCCTAATACCCCGGCTTCACCGGCCAAACTGTGCAAGTTTGAGCAAATTGGCGAACTGAACTTAAAAAAACAATAACCTCAGTTCGCATAAAATTTCCACATATTCAACTGAAGATAAACAAACCTCAGTTCGCCCAACTGGTCTCAAACTGCAGTTGAACGTAAAAGCTTGCTAAAAAAAGATAATCATCTTGAATAGTGAAATTTTATTCCAGTGGGCTTTCGCATTTTTGACTTTTGGTGAAAAAGCAACAACAATTTCCAGCACGAACTGAACATGAACTGGATTTTAGCCGATGAAGGCATATGTGGATTAAACTGAACATTATTGAACTGAGGTCGGTGAAACAGAGACATTAAGCTCGTCCCTGGAACCGTCGACAGCACGAAGGGACTTCATCTCTGAGCGCTGGTTTTTAACATAAGTAGCATAATAGAAAAAGTGTTGCCTTGCATCACTACATCGTCCAACCACACACTTTTTTGATCACTCTTCAAAAGCTGGGTGAGTTTAGTTGGGTGATACATCCAGCGAATAATCCAGACATAGCCCCCTGCGGCAATTACTTGTCGTAGAACATTCTCAATGGAATTAAGGATTAAAAAAACACTGAATACAATTGATTCAATTTTTCAACTCTGTACCAAAGAACCTCTTCACCAATGCATCATGAAAACTAGTTGTATTTTACTTAAAAAAGGCAACTTTTTCCTAGACCAATACATATTATCCGACGTTCTGCTGCCATATATTAACTTCCAACTATATTTTAAGGACTTATTATATCTTTATACAGAATGGCACTCCTTGCCATATGGCAAAATCGATTACAAATTTCCTCGAAGAAATACGTACTTCCTTTCATAAATTTATATGCACTTCCTTAGCCTTGCAATTCTCCTCCAGACTTAAACCCGATTCAGAATTGCTGGGTTTATTTAAAATCAAAGGTCTACTATATACATAAAAGAGCGTCCTAGTGCGCACTTAAAGAAAATATTATGGACATTTGTAACAAAGATAGCGAACTAAAAGCAGCAATAACTTCAAGTATATTTCTACGAGTAGTACCCCGAGGAGAATTCAGTCTGGTCCAATAAAAACTTTAAGAATAAACCAAACTCCTTGAAAATTTCAAATGTTATATAGAAAAAGACCTTGTTTTTGTTTAACATCTGAAACAAAGCACAACAGATGTGTTCCATACCCCGTAACAAATATGATTTTTCTTGTACTTATATGTATGTATGTATGTGTGTAACTAGATAAAAACAGATAAAAAATAAAGAAAAAACAACTAAAAAGGCAAAGAATTTAACGGCAAAGATGATAAGGGTCTTACACACATGAAAAGCAAAGTACGAAGGATGCAAACAAGAATTTTCAACGTGATTTCCTTGAAGAAAGGAGAAATCTAAGATGATTTGGGTTAAAATCATTTTCAAGAGATGCGATTAGAGCCTTTTTCAATTCAATTGAGCTCGGAGGCATTTGTATTATTCAAGCTCGTTTAACCTGTCTGGGAAACGATAAGGAAAAATATGACAAAGTTATTACACATTCTTTCTTTTTTTTCGCTTTCTGTGCTCTAAATGTTTTATGTATATGTGAGAATTTATCCTTGATATTGATTCGAAAAATAATGTTGCGAGAATGATTTATGCTGAATGGACATAATTTTAAGGACATAATTTTAATTTTAGTATTTTTAACTTCCCAGTATAGGAAGTTATTGTAATCGGTCCGAAAATCGAAATCGAAAATTTCAACGTATTTTCATCTTTCAAGGTCCCAGGAGCATTTTAAGCAAAAAATTGGGAGGAAGTATGTGTGTGTGTGTGTGTGTGTATGTGCGTACGGATGTGGTCATTTTTTCCTGCACGATATCGCGCGAACCAAAACTGATATCGACTTCGTTGAGGTGTCGTTCGAAGCGTATCAACCGAAATATGATCTGAAAAGATTTTCATGAAATTCGGTCCAGCCGTTTTTTTGTTTAAGCGACGTGAGTGATTTTTGTACCTGCACGATATCGCCCGAACCACGAAAGATATTGACTTACTTGAGGTGCCGTTCGAAGCGTATTAGCGACAATATAATCTGAAAAGATTTTTATAATATTCGGTCCAGCGGTTTTTTGGTTTAAATGACTTAAGTGATTGTTGTACCTGCACGATATCCCGCGAACTATAAAAGATATCGACTTAGTTGACGTGCCGTTCGAAGAGTATTAACCAAAATATGATCTGAAAAGATTTTCATAAAATTCGGTCGAGCCGTTTTTTGTTTAAGCGGCGTAAGTGATTTTTGTACCTGCACGATATGGCCCGAACGACAAAAGATATTGACTTACTTGAGGTGCCGTTCGAAGCGTATTAGCGACAATATAATCTGAAAAGATTTTTATAATATTCCGTCCAGCGATTTTTTGGTTTAAATGACTTAAGTGATTTTTGTACCTGCACGATACCGCGCGAACTAAAAACTATTTCGACTTCATTGAGGTGCCGAAAAACATTTACCCATCAATTTTATATTCATTTTCGTCATCCTAATCTTGTAGGTGCGCACATTTAGTTTGACATTTTAGCGAAAATATTGATAAACAATTGTGACAAATTCTCAGTATTATACATATATTCTATATTGTCTATTGTTCATTTATTAATAAAATATCCAATCATAATATTCAACATCCATCATACTGGGAAGTTGATCGTGTGGACCGAAAGGGTCGAACCCACATCCCAACTAGTTTTTTGTATTGTAGGTTGCAAATGTTGTTTGTTACTCTTCCCACAATTCAGAGTCAAGAGGTTCCAGACTGTTCCTCCAATTCATCGAGTATACTTCAACAAACTGACATGATGAGTGACTCCAGTTGCGAATTGCCCCCGAACTACTCATATAATGGTAATAAGGTACCTAATAGATCATCTGTGAAATCCTCTTAACGTTGGACCATGGCGCTGGAATCGAACCACGAGCCTTTGTGATGGCAGTCGGGCGTCTTAGCCCTTCAACTATTCGTAACTGCTAGGTATGTTATCAACGTTGTACTATCTTAGAAATAAATGATTTGTTTTGCTTCTACAGATGCCAATGCCTCAAGAGCTTAACATTAAAACTAGCAAATATAATAAGGAATGCTTGCTATGTTGTTAATTGAAAGTGATCCTGACGAACACGGGTATCGAAACGATTGTTTTCATGGCTCACCAAAAATATGTTTAGACGTAGTAAGTAATATAAGATAGGCATATATTTTACAAGTACAAGTTTTCTTTCTGTTCGGATTAATTCTGGTACCCCTGGGTCCTGGAGCGATCGCTCCACTAGCTCTATCCTAGGGTTAGCGCTGGTTAACAATGAAATTTTGGCCAGCATAATTCTGATTCTGGTATACTGTGAATATTCTTACTATCTTGGCAACTCTGGATCTGTCAAAGAATTCAACATTTGCTGCAATGCTATGGTAGCATCTTAAATTTGGTGCTTCAATCCGCAGTGTAACGTAGCGTAGCAGTAGCGTAACGTAGTTGATCTTGTTGAGTTTTTGCCCAAATGGCTTTGTCGATGTTCCTCATCTCGTTTTCATATCTGATGAGCCTTTATATTTTCAGGTTCTAGTATTGACGGGGCGTGTTCCCGGGCTGTCCTGGCCAGTGCTAGTGGATCGTACTTGCGCCTGGGTAGTCAGTCGGACAAACACACCCCTCATTGTGAATCGGAAGATGGGCTGACGATGTACAGAGAAACATGGGGTGTTCCGCAGGGATTCGTCCTGGGTCCTCTCCTGTGGATTACAATGTATTGAAGTTACGCCTCTTAAAAGAGCAGTCGCGATCGGGTTCGCAGATAACATCGAGGTAGTGGTCGTAAGACAAATTGTGAGGGAACGAACTAATCTGGGAGGTCCTAGCGTGGCAAGCGGTGGTCTGACACTTACTGAGCATAAAACTGAAGCTGTACTGATTAGTAAATGGAGAAAACCAGTCTTTGTATCCGTAAGGATCAAGGTATGGAAACAGATTATTTACTCACAGCCCACCCTAAAGTATCTGGGAGTGATCGACCATAGGCTAAATTCTAAAGCACCCTTAGAGGGTATGGCGGATAAAGTTGCCGCTATTTGTGCAGCAGTGCAGCACAAATTTGTGGGGCCGTAAACCGAGCCGTCGCTTCCTGATGGTGACGATAGCTAGCTCAGCCCCGCTATACCCAATGCCCTTGGGGTAGCAGCATTTAACAGTACGGCTAACAGCGGAGAATGGAGTACCGCATACAGACTACGTACCCTACGGGTGTGCTATGCATACAAAACCATGTCCAACGATGCGGCGTTTGTGATCGCGGGGTGATCTCCATAGACATACTGGGGAAAGAGGCGTGCTTCTCTATGATCCGGAATGGGGGAACCAAATACAGTGCCGCGGCAGATGATGCACTGCGAGTTTGTAACGGAATGGCAAGGAAAGTGGAAAGAGTCAGTTAGTCGGTGGGATGAAATGACGACGACCTCCACGTATGCGTGACGGCTCCATCACGCTGGTTCATCCTGGGCAATGCGTTCTCGACCGAACGTAGCCGACAGTCGTCCTCCCTACCTTACGTTCCTCTCCTTGTTATCAATCCCTGCTACCCATCCCCAAGCCACAATCCCCTGGGTCGGATCAAGGTGTAATGCGAACCGTGCCGATGATCAGCTAGGCTGGGGACCCAGATTAAAAAATAGCTCAGTCGTTTACGGTGTGCTCCGGATACCTGGCGACCCCCGGTTCTAATTAGCCTTACCCGGGTACTGCGGATCTCTGCCCGGGTGGACCTCGTTTCTCCGCTACTCGTGGGAGTAATTATGGAAAAATCCAAAAAAACAACAAAACCGGGGACCGGTTCCCTTAAACAAAAACCGGAAGGGACCACAAATCCCGTTAATAGCAAGGCTACGGCACCCCCGAGCCAACCCAAACCTAGCGGAAGTGGAGTCACAAGCTCCACCCCTCTAAAAAAGACCCCAGAAGCGACCACTAGCAAACCTGCTCCTCCTTGCGACTACGTCGATGCCCAGCGTACACCTGCGGGCACGGCCGCTGCGGGGGGATCAGGGGAGCGAATGGTCTGCCGAAGGGTCAAAGACCTAAAAAGACCAGACCCGGCAAAATCAGGTCCTAAAGAAGGGACCACAAATCCCGCAAACAACATGGCTACGGCACCCCCGAGCCAACCCAAACCTAGTGGAAGTGGAGTCACAAGCTCCACCCCTCTAAAAAAGGCCCCAGAAGCGACCACTAGCAAATCTGCTCCTCCTTGCGGCTACGTCGCTGCCCAGCGCACACCTGCGGGCACGGCCGCTGCGGGGGGATCAGGGGAGCGGTTAGTCTGCGCAAGGGCCAAAGACCTGAGAAGACCGGACCCGGCAAAAGCAGGTCCTCGTCACATCCGCATAGCCCGCAACATCCTTCGTCGCTTGGCCACCAACCCGATCAGGGAAGACCAAGTGTCCAAGGAGGACTTCACCAAAGTCCTAAATGACATTGCTTGGGCTAAACAAGTCATACCAGACTTTACATTGGAGTCTAGAGGTGCACCAGCCTCTAAACGCCAACGATCTGTGGAGGAACCAAGTACCCACAGTCCAATTCCGAAAAGGTCCAAGACGCATGGCACCAAAGCGATATCCTTCGCAGAAATAGCGAAGGATCGCAAAATAATCGGCGTCCTGGACGAAAGTAACGAGAATGGCAAGATCCCCAAACACCAATGGCGGTGGGTTCAAGTTGCCCTCGCCAAGGTGGCTATGGAGGTCCTGAAAGACAACCCTGGACCTCCCCCCTTATGCTTTGATGCCGGTTGGTATCAAGGCAATATAAAACTTACGGCCTGCGATAATACCAGATCTGCAGAGCTTTATAAAGCTGCGGTAGCTAGAGTTGGGGAAGTTTACCCAGGCGCCCGACTCAAGGCAGTCAATGCCGCGGACATACCATCTCGTCCGAGAGCCAGAGCATGGTTTCCAGTGGCTCCATCGGAGCCTGAGGAAATCATCGCTATGCTGAAGGCCTTCAACCCTCACATCTACACCGATAACTGGAAGGTTATCAAAACGGAGCAGACTAACAGAGCCACAATGCATGTAATTCTGCTCCTAAATGAAAAATGCCTGAACCAGCTGGCAAAAGAAAACTACACCGTGAACTACGGCTTCCAACAGATCGCACTCAAGGTCTACAAAACCGACATAGAAGCCGTAGTTAACCAAGCGGCCTGCACCAAGACCACTGACGAAGAACCAGAAAACGTGGAAACCGATGGCGAAGGCGCAGCTCAGAGCGATGACGATGCATCGACAGACTCCGAGCTGGGCAGAGCCGTCGGTAACCTCTTCACGGAGCGACAACTCCTTAGTTCAGACTTCGACGAAGACAATTCCAGCGACGATGAAGCGGATGTGACTGTCGTCGAAACAAAACACCCTGAAAATGGTGCAGGTGATACAGATAAACCTGCACCATTGTAAAGCAGCATCCGCTTCGCTTCTGCTTCACCTGGCATCAGGCGAAGTCGATGTTGCTCTAGTCCAAGAGCCATGGATCTCTGGTGACAGGATCTGTGGCTTAAGGACACCTAAATTTAATCTCTTTTATACCAAAGGTACGGGAAAACCCAGAACTTGTATTCTGATCAAAAATAACATAAGCACCTTTCTTCTCCCTCAATTCAGCAACGGGGACCTTACTGTGGTCGACCTAGAGTTGAAACAGAAGAAAATCAGAATGGCCTCTTTCTACCTAGCCCACAATGATGAGGGCCCTCTACCCCCTATGGCCTTTCAAGACCTGGTAAGATTCACTCATCCTACCACGGTTCTGGTTATGGGGGGAGATGCAAATGCGCACCATACACAATGGGGCAGCACGGACACCAATGATAGAGGGGAAGTTATTTTTAACTACCTACTGAGCACCAACCTTGCTATTTGTAACAAAGGTAATGACCCCACCTTTATTACCAAGAACAGAGAGGAAGTTCTGGACATCACCCTTGTCTCGGACTGCCACTCCAACCGAATAGTGGTCTGGAAGGTTTTGAAGGAACACTCCTTTTCAGATCATAGATTTATAGAGTTCCAACTGCAGGACTCGAGCCCAGCCACCCCTTTCAAAATAAAAAACCTCCAAAGGACAAATTGGGGCTACTATACTAGACTTATCGCAAAAAACCTTGCTCCCAAGCCTCCCTTTATTCCCAAAAACCGGGAACAACTCGACAGCATTGTGGACATTTTCACGAAACAATGCACTTACGCCATTAATAAAGCTTGTCCGAACAGGCCACATAAAGAGGCTTCCAAACCCCCATGGTGGTCTCGCGAACTTGAGACACTTCGAAAAGAGTGCAGAAAGGAATTTAATTCAGCGAGACGCAGCAACAGCGAAACCGCCTGGGGCTGCTATAAGTCAAAGCTGAATAGATACAAAACGGCAATAAGGAAGGCCAAACGTACCTCCTGGGCTACCTTTTGCAGTAATATAGAGTCCACATCGGAGACCTCAAGACTGCGTAAATTATTAACTAAATCGCCAACAATGCTTAGTTATTTACGCAAGGAAGACGGCGATTGGACCGACTCAAGCAGGGAATCCCTGAAACTACTTATGGACACCCACTTCCCGAGTAGTACTACAGTTGATACAACTATCACGATCAACTCTTCAGCCTCACAACAGCTGATCAGATCTATCATAAGTAGAGCAAAAATAAAATGGGCTGTAAACACCTTCCAGCCCTACAAATCACCAGGCCCTGACGGCATAGTGCCGGCACAACTGCAGCACACTCTTAGTTATATTATGCCCTGGTTACAAACCATGTTTACCGGGTGCCTCCAAAATAACTGCATTCCCTCTAGTTGGAAAGAGGTTAAAGTAGTTTTTATACCCAAGGCAGGAAAAGCCTCCCACGTAACACCCAAAGACTTCAGGCCAATCAGCCTATCATCCTTTCTATTAAAGACTCTGGAGAGGCTAATCGAAATATATCTGAGGCAGACCATATTGACCTCGGAACTCTCTAGCGCACAACACGCCTATACAAAGGGCAAATCTACTGATACTGCTCTTCACTCACTGGTCTCAACCATTGAAAAATCCCTCGAGGTTAAGGAATATACATTAGTAGCATTTCTTGACATTGAAGGAGCATTTAACAATGTTTTGCCGAATGCCATTACCCTGGCCTTGACAGAACATGGGATCGAGACATCGTTGGTGTCTCTTATCCACCAAATGCTTACTGGCAGGATGGTGAGCTCGATCTTGGGCGATAGCTCGGCCCGAAAGGCCGTAAATAGAGGCACTCCGCAAGGAGGAGTACTCTCCCCGCTGCTATGGGTCGTAACTATGAACCAGCTGTTGCGACGCATGCAGGCAGAGGGACATGACGTCCTGGCGTACGCAGATGATGTTGTTATCATCAAAAAAGGAAAATTTCCTCAAGTCCTCTGTGATCTCATGGAGGCAGCGCTACAAACCCTCTCAAGCTGGACTGCTACCCGCGGACTCAGCGTTAACCCAGTAAAAACGGAGCTGGTCCTCTTCACAAGGAGGTACAAGACCTCTCCGTTAACACCCCCCCGGCTTAACAAAGTTAGGCTCAAAATCAACAACAGTGCCAAATATCTGGGAGTAATCCTGGACAAGAAACTCCTCTGGCATGAAAACACAGAAGAGCGCATTAAGAAAGCAAACATCGCGCTTTTCGCCTGCAAAAAATCCATTGGTAAGAAATGGGGCTTCTCCCCTTACATTGTGCGATGGATCTACACAGCGATCGTCCGCCCAATTCTCCTTTACGGGGCTTTAGTGTGGTGGCCAACTCTGAGTAAATCCACCGTGTTAAACAAATTACAGAGAGTACAAAGATGTGCGGAGTTATGCATAACAGGAGCACTTCGCTCCACGCCTACAGAGGCCTTAAATGTTATGTTATACCTCCCTCCTTTAAATCTCGTGGCAAGGGAAAGCGCAACCATCGCAGCCCTTAGAATAAAAGAATCCGGTTTCTGGACTGGAATCAGGGGAGAGCACACGAAGGTACTGAACTCAGTTACTATCCCCACAAAAACCGACTTCTGCATTCCCGAAATTACCTTCACGAGGAACTACGGAGTCCACATCCCTTCACGTCGTGAATGGATAAATAGACCACATAGGTTTCAGGATGCCATAAACGTTTTTACTGATGGCTCTAAGCTCGAGGGTCGAGTGGGAGGAGGAGTATTTTCCCCAGAACTTGGGATTGAAATCTCCTTCCGACTTCCCGATCACTGCAGTGTATATCAAGCGGAGATTCTAGCCATACAAGAAGCTGTTCTGCAAATTAACCAGCAAGGCGATGGGAACCGGACTGTCTACATCTTCTCAGATAGTCAGGCAGCTCTGAAAGCCCTGCGCTCCTGCACAAACAGCTCTAGAACTACCTCTGAATGTCGCAGATCTCTTAACGAGATGGCTCAGCAGTTCAGGACCCTCCTCGTTTGGGTGCCCGGTCACCGAAATATAGAGGGAAATTGTAAAGCTGACGAACTGGCTAGGAGAGGCACGACCGCTACTCTCCTTCCAGAAAAGGAAAGAGTTGGTATGCCTTGGGCCTCCTTTAAACTCCGATGCAAGCAACACACAATCACACAAGCGAAAAAGCATTGGAGGGATCTTAATAAATGCACTTTGGCCAAATTAACCTGGCCCTCCTATGATCTCAGGCGAACTACCTTATTACTGAGCCTTGGGAGACAAGAACTCTCAGTTATAGTGGGAGTCTTAACCGGACACTGTCTGATAGGGACGCATGCGACCCGTTTAGGTCTTGAGACCCACGACTTCTGCAGAAGCTGTAAGAACATTGACGAGGCGGAAAGTGTACTACACCTCCTATGTCACTGCCCGGCCCTAAGCAGGATAAGGCTAACCACATTTGGTAAACCCTTTCTAAGCAACCTTGCGGAAATCTCGAAGTTTGGGATCCCGCAACTTAGAAGATTCATTACTTCCTCGAGATGGTTTAACGAAGAAACGACATTTTAACATCAAGTTTAAAGTGGGATCACTATGGTATCACAATGGGCCTATCCCTTCTGGCCTAAGTGTTTGGGCTTGAACCAAAGCTCAGCCATATCTAACCTAACCTAACCTAACCAGTTAGTCGGTGGACCCACCGGCTAATCCCAAAAGAGGTAGCGTGGGCAAGTGAGTTACGACCAGCACGACGACACTCCGTTGTGTCTAAAGTCTTCAACAATTGTAGAAAATCAGCTGAGTTCGGAATGACTTTCTCATGAAAACCATACAAAAGAACATTTTCAAGTCGAGTAAGTGTCTTGAGTCCTTTTAGGTAAAAACGTTCTTTCAATTGATTGATCAATCACTGCGAAATAGTTTTAACGGAGAATTGTTTTTGGGCACCAAGCACTGCTGGTGGAAAGGTATTTTTTTGAGTTCCATTCTTTTCGCTCTGGCTGTAGCTGGAAACTTCAAACCCAGATGCTGCCTCGTCACTTGCGGCTTCGTTAACCTTTTCAAACTCGGTCGATGATTTCACCTTCTCCAGTTGTGAAACCAACGTCTTCACAGGTCGTAGCAACCTTCAGCAATACTCTCTCACATTTACAAAATATTTTTATGCTCACGTTCAAGCCAAATGGCTTGTTTCAAACTTGAATAATATTTTAGCCACCCATGTACTGTAGCTTTTCTTTCGGAAGATATTACACCTGACCCACAACAATCTCCTGTATTGTCTCCTGGCTCCTTGGATACTCGCTTCTATATCTAACGAAGGCTTTATGACTACCAATCCTTCATCCAAATTTGTGAACTCTCCTTCCATTTCCCAAAGAGCCCATATGGAACTCACTCTCTTTTTTTAATCTTTTTCCCTTGTCTAAGAGCAACGATATTGCAGCAAGACATTCCACGCTAAATTCTATGATGTACTTGAGATCATTGTTCAAATTTCAAAACTAAAAAATATTTGGAGATTTCATTGAACATTGAGCACTGATAGGAAAAAGGCGGTGTTGTGTGAATGTCAGTGAAAAATTCATCACGGAAGCCACTGACACGAAAGCATCTGTGCCGTGATGACACGGATATGTGCTGATCGACCTTAATAACAAAATTTTTTTAAAGCATATTCTGCTCGAACGGGGTAGTCTAAGAGACAAGCCGACTGCTGAACTTGTTCATGCGGCGTGGCCTAAGGGTGTAGTATAATCGAGCAAGTGGAGTAACCGGGTTAATTTTGGACCCAATACGTCATTAACGAATAAGAAAGAGAAGAACTTTTTCTATGGTGTTTTCCATTATAAACAATTTGTAGAAAGCCAATGAAGGATTAATTAAAAAAAGGAAACCCTAGGAGAAGAATTTCATAATCAAAATGTGCGTTGTTTAATATTGTTCCAGATTTTGGGTCCAAGTACATTTGGTGGTTTCATCTTGAATCTCAAAACTGATTCCTTAATAAATCGTATATAAAATCGACTATAATGTAAACCCAAAAATATGTCCTATACACCACAACAACCCCTTCAAAGTTAATAGTCATAAACAAAACAAAAACGAACAAAAGCAAACAAAAAAAAAATTGTTGAAATCTTAAATCTCAGTCAACGTTTTTTTTGTCTGTTCTTTATATTTCTCCCCCACAGGTTTTCCACCATAAAACGAATATGGATGAAGTGGTCTTACATAAATAATTCCCTGTTCTCTTTTTTTTTACAAGGATATATACAAAGTCCTGTGACCATAAACAAATCCCACCATCTTTGCAGCACAGGCACAGCAACTTTTATGTCTTATCTATTTTATCAGGCGGGGGCTGAAGGCGAGAGCCTTTTTGCGGAAAGCATATGCCCAGTAATCACTTTGCTCCTTGGAATCCTATTCATATGCCAATTGCATTGAAAAATGGTGGCATATCGCTAAGGATATAAATCAAAGAGAGCACTCCCAAGGGCAAACTAAATTTACCGCTTAAACATAAACTTAGGGCAGCAAAACACACATACGTATATACATATGTGTATGTATGTAAGGATATGTTCTCTCATATTTATACTCTATGTGGTTTGCTTCGGCAGAGCCCTCTTAATGCTCCGTCAAAGAAACTTTACAAGACGGAAGGGTATATACCCCCACTTATGTGTGAATGGTTGAGCAAAATTCAAAGACCCAGTTGGTAGCTCACATGTAAGCGGAACATGGAGAAGAAGGACTCGCCTCTATATATATGAATACCAACTCCGCTTATAATGGTATTAGCATGTCATAAATCATAGCCTACAGCGGAACTTAAAGAGCTTCTTCTACTTTTTGTTTTGGCGAAAGTATACCACAGTGTACACCCCCACTCCTTGCTCACTCACAGCAGCAATCAGTTCCATGTTACAAGGCGTATGAGAAGAGCACAAGTTCCGGGACTGTTTAAAGGTGGCCCCTTACACCGCTATATGGAGCATGAATTTTTCGTAGGACGACTACGCAAAAATATACTCTCTTGGTTCAATAATAATACTTGAACGCAAATGCTCAAGAAGTTTTGTGAATGTGGCAGGATAAAGCTGTGCAGAATCACCGCTGCTCTCAAGGATATCCTTCCTTGTGGAATAAGGATAACGTAATTATTAGAGCTCTATGCCAGATAAAATTCTTCTCTCTGGCCAAGCTGCTTTAACTGGGAACTTTTTTATTTACTGTTCTTGTTTTTAAGTTAGGAAGGGAGTAACGCTTTTGTGCTCCTCCGTTGTCTGGTACAGCACCCAAAGAGATTGTAAATGCTTCGAGTTGCGGAACCCGCTACTTTCATTCATAAAGTATTACTTTGTTCAGATAACCGCAAAATTAAAGATAATTACTTATTTATGTGTGTACAGTGGGAGAGAAGTAACGGAATTCCAAGCGTATTTATACGACTTTATGCACAATTACTTACAGCCATAGTCAAAAGTTTCCTTTTATGTGAAAATTTGAGGTTAGGAGTCATCCTTTGTACTACCAGTACATCATGTCGTGTACTAGTCATTGTGGAATGCCTAGAAGTAAGCTTGGTTCAAAGGACAGAATAAGTTTGAGGTGTCATGAGTATTTTGGAGAAGATGGCGATTTATCCTGTGTTTCAACGTCTGAATGTTGTAGGATTTCGAATATGCTGATTGCGAGGAAAGTTGATCTATGCAGAACTGAGTCTGTAGCGTACGTGAAAAGAGGACTGTAGAGAGAGGAAATTAGCCTGGTTCCATGTTAGTTTATTCATACCCATGTTAACTTTATAGGTCTTATCGGACCAATTCATAAATCATTGCAGAACTCTGTGCTGACTCCGTGCCTTTACAATAACTAGATCTAAGAGCGCCGTCGCGACTTGAGGTATGGGGTCCAAAAGTACTGCGGTCATTCATTTGGCCTATTGTACTACACCCATATTACTCATATTTGTAGGCCAGACCTCTTGAACAAATTCAGCAGTCTGCCTAGTGGCTTGTGGCTTAGACTTGAATGTTCGAGCTTGGACTTCTCGACCAAAGAAAGGAGCAGAAAGGAGCTATTGCGGGGCACTCACAGATAACGTGGAAGGCAGACTTATCCTCCTCCAGCCAAAGCCTGCAGGTGGGGTCCTTCCTATCCTCAATAAGTAGGCGCAGTGCCAAGCGAACAAGTGTCCTAACCTCATTCCTAGTGCGCCCTAACAATTCCTTGGCCGTGTGAGGAGACGGCACAGAAAGGAAGCGCTTAGAGTGAGTACAGGCACGAACCTCCGGCGATCAGTATGTTTCATTAAAATCGATCAGCCAGGACCCTGTAAATTCGATCAGCCAGGACCTTGTGCAGCAAGCTGGTGGGTGCCCCGATAGCCGGCTCTGGACCGATGCACGCAATGTCAGAGCCCTGTTTAGCCAGAGCATCCGCTTTTTCATTGCCGTTGAAGCCCCAGTGAGCTAGGAGCCAGACAAGGGTAACTTGATTGAGAACGCCCAGATCACTAAGACCAAGTTGGCAATCCCAAACTAGTTTCGACTTGGTCCTACAGTGCCTTACTCCCCAAATTGCCGCTTGGCTATCTGAGAAGATAAAGATCCCTTTGTTCTGGTAGGCCCTTCTTAAGTTTTCATGAGTGCATGCCGGAATGGTGTATACCTCTGCTTGAAAGACTGTTGCGAGGGTGCTTAGGTTTATCCCTCTTCTGAATTTAGGGCTTCCACTTCAGATACCGACACCCATATCTGTCAGCGTCTGAGCCAAACAGGCCCTTGACTGCAATCCGCAAGAATCCCGTCGAGCCGAAAGACCTAAGGGAAGAAGAACCCTATTAGCAGAATCCGCAACAACTGGAAGATCCTGAGCTGAGAGCTGTCGCACAAAACAGTCCACTGGAGGGCAACTGTTTCCGCCCTATGTCCCATAAGGGATTAAGGGGGAATAAAAAGAAGAAGTTCCTCGCTCGACTGTGTGAAAAAGCCATCGGTTCTCCTAACAGATCCGAGATCTCCCGATAAATCCTTTAATTAAACTTTGTGGGTTTTTGTCTGTCTCACGAATATCTTCGATGCCCTTGCATAAATTTCTCCAGTTGATTCTTTTTGCTCGTCTGATCGCCCTCTCCACTCTCCCAGTAGTCGCTCTTCTTGACTGCGTTGAAGAAATTTTCGTGGCGGATCTCAACTTGCAGATATCGCTATCCCACCATGTAGTTTTCCTATTACGTGTCTTCATCAGAACGGGTCAGTTACCTTTGTAAGCAGCGGCAACCGCCTCCGCAAGGAAGTCCGCGGATAGTTCTACATTCAAAGTAGATTTGATTGAGCGCATGGAATCCTTCAATACGCTCCCAGGTTCGCCCCGAAAGGCTGCTCAATTCCTGTATCTAGGATTCCTATATGCCCTCACCGAGGGCACGAGCGCTCATATAAGATCTAAAAGGTATTTACCCCTTTTCTTCACTCCACTACTGCTCCAGGCATCAAGATATGTGTTCGCATATTATCATACGATGATCTGCAGACAGCTTCTTTTAGAGTGACGCACGATATCCTTGAGTTCTTTGGAGGGTGGTGGGTCCCTGGAGTCGTAGGGGAGGTATGCTGACTATAAAATAATCATACTCTTGCTCCTCGGGTAATTTGTATCTTCACCACTGCGAAGTCTCTCGATGTTTTATCCCCCTAGGGCATTTCTCTAAGTTAGACGGTCCCTTGCAGCATGTCTCCAGATCCGGATGTTGAGCAGTGCCTCTGTGTCAGCCGTCACACAGTCTATTCTGTTGCTTGAGTCGTTGCCGTTGAGTCCGTCCTGTCCGAGGCCTGCCTTGAGGATTCGTGACGGGTAGGTTTTTACGATGGAAGTTGTCAACCTGCCGCCCAACCCCCAACCTGGAGGACCAGTCCGGTATTTGCTTGGTTTTGAGGCGCGAAACACTCGCCTTTCACCCTCCTCAGTCTGTTACTCTTATAAAGAGAAGAGCATCCAGGGGACGCCCGATGTAAAATATACATCTTCATGGAGGTTGAGGTAGGATTCGGTAGTATATCGGAAAATCTTAGATCGGATAGACTTTAGATCGCAGCTGGCGTTATCTCTTTGATGTACCGGCACCATCAAAGGTCCCTTAGGCCGTTGCTACCATTTGACCCTCCATTTGAGAGGAAAGCAGTTAGTTTTGTTGTCCACATTACTGCATGCAATACTTACCCATGGCTCCTGTACGAGATCCACGTCAACAGTTTGGGTGGTCAGTACCTTGCCAAGGCAGTCCTACTATGTTGCAGGTTGTCCTGGACCACCCGCATTCTCCGGTTCTACCTGCTGCTGTGAGCCATCAGGAGTTTCATTTTTTATCCCAATCTCTTTAGCTTTTACTCGACCAAAATCGTGCTCTGCCCTTTTAGTTGCATGAGTCAATTCTAACGGCAAAAGTTTGACCGTTCTGGTCCACCTTCCTACCCAGCACCTGTCAAAAGGTCACCTCAACCATTGGGTCTTAAATTTGGGAAGGTCCTTCTCCTCAATTACTTTGAAGTTGCACCCCTCTCAAACTTGTAGTCTGGCGAAAGCACTAATCAACCATTGGCTGGTGGATTTTTGTCACAGGGGATCTTAATTAGACCCTTTCCCACCTTTGCAGCCAAAAACTGAGGTGAGCAATCATCTTCAAGACTTCTGTCCACCTCAGTTAGAATTGAGTCAAAAATTGCTGAGCATTGCTCTTTCGTCAATATGCCTTCGGAAAGTTGTCCAGGAACACTACCATTGTGATCCCATCAAACTTATCTGAGTATGAGAGTCCTAGCGACTCCCCCGATTTTTTCTTCCTCTTCCCTGCTCGGCTGGAGAATCCTCTGATGGATGCCGTTTAGGTAGTGCGCCAGATGGTTTCGGTATGCGAGTTTGCGCCCTATAATATATAGGAGCTGGTACTGCCAATTTTCTGGTGGGTCCAGGAAATTCTGGCAGAACAGCGGCTATCTGGGTCTGCTTCTTGGAGGCCTCCGGATTACTGACCGCCGTCCTGCCTTAAGGTTGTTGCGATGGAAATTGCGAAGGTGGGGCTCGGATGCGCTTTTTCCTTTTGACGGCGCACAGTGGGACGAATTGCCTTAAAATTAGGAAATTCAAAGTCACGGATATGTATACCTATAAATATTAGTTCAGTCGTCAGAGAAAAATTCGAAGGCAGACCGCTAACTAGATGTAAACTCATGAAACTTTTTCTAAAAAAAAATAGTTTTTCGTGAGTAGAGTATGAGTAAGTTTCGGAAAATTGGTTGTACGCTGCTCCTAAAAACAGCCCCCTAAAAACAAAAAATTCCTTCTTTGGCTAATATCTCTTAAACGGCAAGTCCCATCCTAAAATATTTTTTACAAAGTTTGTAGATCATGCGAGTATCTACAAAAAATGATATTATACATTTTACCGTGCGAATCGCCGTTCATGAGATATCGTCGTTTTAAATATGTAAAATACTCATATCCCCTAATTCGCAACTTGCATTGGTCATTAGACTTTCAATAAATCCTCTTTTGGACTAAATGGCTAATATTTTCAGGGGTGATTCCTGGATGGTTTTGGAGAAAAAATTGTTCTAAAGAGGGGGCTATCCCCACTATCCACTAAGGTACAGTGTGTTTAAGAAAGAAAAAAATGTATTTTTTTTAATATTTACTTAAAGGTGAATAACTGCTAGACTAATTATCGTAGAGCAACGTAATTCGGTTCGTCTTTTAGGTAAATGTGTATTCCTTTTTATGATATTAAGAACAGGAACGCTAGTGACTCCGTTTACAAAATATGTAGGTAATTAAAAAGTGTGATCTAAATTCCAATATTCTTCGTTTTTTCAAAAAAAAAAATCCAATATTTCAGCATTTTGGTCGTACTTTGAACCCACATATCTTGTAAATGATGTCACTCAAGTTCTTGTTCTTAAAATTTTCGAATTCAAGTATCAAATTCGTATTCAGCATGCTCAAAAACATATAAATACAAGTTTTGAACTTATTTATACCAATTTTGAAAAATTATGTCCGCCATATTGGATCCGCCATTTTGAATTTCCAAATTTTGACATCAAATTCGTGATCAGCATGCGAAAAAACATCTAGATAAAAGTTTTGAGTTTATTTCTACAATGTTTTAAAAATGATGTCCGCCATATTGGATTCGCCATTTTGAATTTTCAGTTTTTGACATCAAATTCATGATCAGCGGTGGCGATTAACCTATAATACCGAATTTCGTCCAAATTCATCAATATTTAGACTTTTGTCCATGTTTTCGGCAATTCGTCCCACTGTGCGGCGCCAGATTTTTTCCTGCTAGGCTGCCCGATCACAGCGGCAACTTGACAAGTAATTCTTCAACAACGTTGCCGCCAGTTGATTGAAAAGCCGAAGCTTCTGTGCTGGGTGAGGTATCTCTGACGGGTTCCTTCTTCACCTATGAGGTGATGCTTATGGCATCAGACCCACAACCTCCTTCTTCGTCTGATTTATTTTGTCTGCTCCATAAAAGTTTCACGAGAATGACAGGAAAAGTAAGGTCCATCCTGACAGAGCCTCCTTATCAGGATAAGACTTATACAATTGGGTGCGCTCGATGCCCAAAGAAGATCGTTCGGGACAGTGAACTACCCACTGCCATACACCCCTCGACACCATGACGTTCACAGCTTAGCTTGGTAGGCTTTGAAGAATGTGCTCCCTACTATCGTCGTTAGTTGCTCATCCAGGAGTGCGTTCAAAAACCTTACTATAGTAAACAACGAGGTAAGCTGTGGTTATGCTACATAACTTCACTTAACCGCGAAAGTTTATGTTTAACCATGGAGGTTTTTGAACGCACCGTGGTTAACTACGTGGTAAAGAAAATTTAAAATTTTTTTCCATAAAATAGTGTCGGCTATTTGCCTCAATTATTTCCAATAATTATTTATTTAAAATAATCTCACAAATCCCACTTTGATTTGTTCATTATTAACCTTAAAACAATTGTCAAAAAATTGTTTTTATTCTTCTTCTTCTTAACTATCGCTAACCATGCTCCCGAGCATGGTTAAAATTTAACTACACCATGGTTAACCACGGGAGTTTTTGAACGCCAAAAAGTTATGCTCGTGGTTATGTTGTAGTTAACCACGGAGTTTCTGAACGACAAAAGTTTACCATAGTTAACCATGGTTAACCATAGTAAGGTTTTTGAACGCGCTCCAGGAGTACCAAGAGGAGGTGACGGTTCCATTTTGAAACTGCTTAGTCTCCTCCAGAAGGCTGGTGTAAACCAGGACTCCCAGAGCTTGGGGAGGCAGAACTGGATGACATCGACTCACAATACGGACCAGTTGATCAAACAGTTGCGAGGGTCTAGGACCGGATCCCGGTTGTAGATCCGTTCAAGTATTTAGTAAGTGAACCGGGCCCCTAGGATCGCCTTAGTGCGATTGGAGGGGTTCCAGAATTGCTTTCTTAAACTTATTGGTACTGCCATTCGCTCTTGAACTAATTCATTATGCCACCGCAGGAATATAGCGGCGTAATTAATTAATTTTTTTTTTCTCAGAACCAAAAAATGAATTCAAAACGAATTTCTTTCCTCTTTTAATTCTACGATATTCAGATATCCCTCCAACAAAGATATTTCCTCAGAATTATCAATAATATCCGGAGTTGTTTCGCAAAATTGAAAGAAAATCGTGCTTTTGTGTAAATACTGTTCACTATGGCTGTGTATATTAGCAAGAATTAAAAAAGCCTGAGCTTCCCTAGAAATATGAAAGCTGGCTATTGATTGCTGACATCCAATTAAAACCTCATCCGCTTATACCATCATCAATGCCGGGCAACATTTCAATAAAACAAAATTCTCCAAATGGAAATTTAATCTAGTCCACCAAAAACTTCAATTTAAATTATTCAATTGTGGTGTGTATTCAATTATGTATTCCAAAACAACGACCACGGAGAGAGTGCTCCTTACTTTACAAATCACTTCAATTGACCTCCAAGTGGCGCGCTGCGCCAAAGTTATGCTCGTAAATAATGGAAACTCTGAATGGAGTTGAGCGATGATTTTCCTCCTTAAATAAACTTGTAAAAAATAAATTTCGCAATTTCATGACACAGTACAGTCAATCTGGCGTAAAAATGATGTTTAGCTGGAAAAAAATTTCTAACGACGTGGAATCGTTGAAGGGTAAGGAGACAAAGCGATTTGTCATAAATTTGTTTCGTCCACACCCTACGCTTTTTTGGAAATTGAAAAATACCCAAAAAATTTTGAAACGCATTTATCTCTGATTCTATGCGTTTGTCAGAAAAATTTATTGAACAAAAAATGTAGACAACAATGAAATCTTCAATTATTGTCATTGACTCAACACCGTACGATGAAAAGTGCGCGCGGTAGGTGGCGCTGAAGCTCCAAAACAAGTGTTTTTCGACTTTTTGTCCTTAAAAACATTATTTTTCAGCAAAAAAGTGAATGGCAAAGTTGTTCCTTATAAAATTACGTACAACTTTTATTTAAAACATTTTTCTCTACGACTTACCTCTTCAGAGTTATAGCGCAACAAACGCCGTGTAGGACAGTGAATAGTTTTATTCTTACTTTCACTGGCTGGATCGGCTTAAGGTCCAAATACACGAGCACTCCATTCCACCACGCCACGCCAAAGCAACAACAATTTGTATGCATTCAAAATTTCGAATGCATACAAATTGTTGTTGCTTTGGCGCGGCGTGGTGGAATGGAGTGCTCGTGTATTTGGACCTTTAGATGTACAAAAGGACCGAATTTGACGAGCCCCCTAAACACTGAGATGCGTACATTTTTCAGTCTCTCAGTGAATTTTGGAGAGTGATGTTTCACAAACGTTCTCTCTTAAAATGTCTGTTTGTTTGGTTTGTAACAAAGAAATCCTCGATGAAGAGCGTTCCGTTACTGCGCGAGGTCGCGAAACTTTGTTAAAAAGAGCCGTAACGAGAGGTGATGATGCCATTAAACAATTGCTTGAAGATGAAAGCAGTTCAATCACCATCCACAATAAATGCTACACCAGTTATTCTGATGAACGCCGTGCTAAATGTGATGCTCAGAAAAAACACAACTATGAAACAATTTTCGTAAAAATTGGTACTGATGGGTTAAATAGATCACATCGTGTCTCAGTCAGACCTAAAACATGGGTGTACACAGTTTTTTTTATAGCAAGTCAAAATAGGCATTGAACTGCAGCGTAATTCGGCCTTAAACTTTATAAATGAAATGTAGAATTTCTCCAAACATAGGTGGGAGCAAAAATACGACTTGGGACTCATGAGGTATCGCCGTTTTGAAAATAAATAAAATACTCATATGTCGTCAGAAGTAGCCCTAATAAGGCATCCCGCCAGTTTAACCGGTTAATATTAGGGTGCCAAAGTTTCGTTTAGGTCTGGCTCTCTCGTACATCCTTGCCTGCGGTACATCTTTGTTAGCTGGTAAGAGGGATTATTTCGGAGGCATAACCTGGTTCGCCACATCTCCTTGGGTGGTCTGGGGCAAAATTTGTTTGAGAGCCCCCTTTAGGATATTGAAATTCCAAAAACTATTTGATTCAAAAACTTTGTGGTAAGAATAAGTTCATTCAGAATATTGAATATAGATACTGAACGATCGTTTCTTTATTCGCGGATGAGCCTAAAGTTACTTAGTGTGGCCTAGAATGGAACAGGTCTTATGTGGACAGGCCCTTGTGCTTAGCTCTGGGCTCAGAGCTCATTTTTTTGCAGAAGATGCGGATTTGGAGCGCTGTTAATATGCACGATTGGAGCTTTCAGGAATTGTATGAGGCGAAGAAAGCGTACAAACGTAGACCGGTTCTCGTTCGATCCGGTAGTAAAGCAGCATATTGGACGTGGTTGGTACTTAGTTGGGGGACCGCTCGATAGAACTGATGTCGACACTCGTGTTTAGAAGAGCGAAAAGGCAATTGTAAAACGTGAACAAAAATTAAAAATGTTTAAAAATGATCAAGAGTACATATGAGTCACGTAGATATTATCAATAGAACGAGAGCTGGCAAAAAATATAGGCTATAATGTCATCACCGACATTGCGTAAATCCTATTCATATAATAATTCAAGTGTTACCAAAAATTCGATTAAAACAACTTTCGTGCTACCACCCCAGGCTACCTATCATATGCTTTTTATATCTTCAAGCTAAGCGTGCTATTAGACATTGCACCATGACATGGACGACATGACGGACTGGTAGTATAAAGGATTATACCTAAGCTTAGACTAACACATAAAAAATCGTGTCTTGGATAGTCTTACAATAAAATCCTCTGGATCCTTGGATCAGTCTTACAATAAATCCTCTGTAAGACTGGTTATCCTGGTGATCTTTGAAAAAAAAAAAGTTCTAGAGAGCGGGGCGATTCCCACTATCCACTGTGATACCGGGTATTTACGGATACAAGAAACTTGAGTGACTCAATTTAGAAGATATAACTTCTAAGAACGAGAAAATTCCAACATTCTTCGTTTTTTTAGCGTTTCGCGATTTAAAGTTTTTTTTGTGAGCTATTTTATTCTTAAGGAGTCAAGTTGTTTACTTTAATTTTTTCTGTAAACGGAATACTATTTCAGGTAACATCATCTGCAGATTTTGAATAAATTTGATTTCCCTGTTCCGTTCCAGGCTGTCCTATGTAACGTTAGGTCTATTCGGGAACCATTCAGTTATTTTTTCCAATTAAAGAAATATGTATCAATATACTCCAAGAAGTACTACCAAGTACATCAAGAGGTACTCCATGAAGTATCCAGGAAATACTCCAAGAACTTCTCCAAGTACTCCATGAAGTACAACCAGGTAGAAGTACTACCAAGTAGAAGTACTCCAAAAGGTATTACCCAGTAGAAGTACTACCAACTAGAACTACTCCAAGAAGTACTACGAAGTAGAAGTAGTACCAATTAGAAGTACAAGAAGTACTACCAATTAGAAGTACAAGAAGTACTACCAATTAGAAGTAGTCCAAGAAGTACTACCAAGTAGAAGTACTTCAAGAAGTACTACCAAGTACTCCAAGAGGTACTCCAAGAAGTACTACCAAGTACTCCAAGAAGAAGTATTCAAAGTACTAAGTACCAAGAAGTATCCGAGAAGTCCTCCAAGAATTACCCCAGAAGTAAATAGTGGGGTAGTTGGAAGCGCTGCCAAAAGATGCATGAATGGAGCGTTTCCAATACATATGTTATGGAAGCGCTCTGGAGCCATGCATTATGTACTCCCAAACTACGCACTGTTTTTCTCAAGTTTTCTCTAAATTCCCTTTATTTGGGAAATTGTGATTTTTGTAAAACCGAGTCAGTTGTGAAATGCTACTTCTAGTGAAAAAAATAATTGGAATTTTAATTCGGAATTAATGCTGTCGAATAATTATTTTAATGTATTTCAGATATTTCTATTTGTGTAAAAATTAATTATTGAAACTGAAAAATTATTGTGCAAAACAGCGATAATATTGATACTATGGGTTACGAAAGCTTCAGAGTACCCAAGAGCTTCAATTTCGCAGCTTCAATTGCGCTTCTTCAACAATAAAATATAAGCTCTTCGCTCTAATGACATGCCTGTGTTAAAAAGAAACGATTTGGGATATGAATAATAAGGGCGTTGGCATTCCTTTTCAGAAAGTCAGAATCAGTTCAAAAGCACTTCAATTCCCCGCTATAACTCTGAAGAGGTAAGTCGTAGAGAAAAATGTTTTAAATAAAAGTTGTACGTAATTTTATAAGGAACAACTTTGCCATTCACTTTTTTGCTGAAAAATAATGTTTTTAAGGACAAAAAGTCGAAAAACACTTGTTTTGGAGCTTCAGCGCCACCTACCGCGCGCACTTTTCATCGTACGGTATTGAGTCAATGACAATAATTGAAGATTTCATTGTTGTCTACATTTTTTGTTCAATAAATTTTTCTGACAAACGCATAGAATCAGAGATAAATGCGTTTCAAAATTTTTTTGGGTATTTTTTCAATTTCCAAAAAAGCGTAGGGTGTGGACGAAACAAGTTTATGACAAATCGCTTTGTCTCCTTACCCTTCAACGATTCCACGTACATTTGGTCGTTAGAAATTTTTTTCCAGCTAAAATGCCAGATTGACTGTACGAAATGTTTTACCCCACAACGAAAACCAAAGGAAAATCAATATTAATAAAATAGAACACACCTCGACTGTGTTGATCTATGCAAATTGAATATTTCTTTGTGCTCCTCGAGCTCCACAATTAACTCCACAATTATTTATGCACCTACACATAGAACAAATGGAACTAAATAATATTTTCATATAACATTAAAGGATTAGCAACATTGCACACATACTAGTGTTAAACCCGATTAATAATCAAAACTCGTTTACCTGGTGGTAAAAGCGGATTAAAAAGGTGTTTTTCACTTACCTGGGGAGAACGTCTCCAAAGTGCTCTCTTACACAGCTACTAAATGTCTGTGTGCACAAAGGCGACGCACACTCTCCTTTACCAAATGTCTAATTAATTATTAATTGAAATCGAAGCTTAGACTTCAGCTCTAGACTGGAGAAGGATGGAACGAGTTGAGTTGAGAGTTCTATAAGGCGAAATGAATGGTTCTGTGCTGTGCAATCTATTTAATGTTTTTCGGTGATAAGTTCCATTTATTGTGGAAGTTTTCAGATAACCCGATTGGGGGTGAAACAAGCTCAAGATGGCGATGAATTTGCTACAAATTGAAACTATTCAAAATAAATGTCCTTTTGACCAAGAAATCCTTTTGGGGGATTTGCGAACAAGTAATGAGGCGAAGCTAAAGATCCAATAGAATTGTGGTGTAGTGGAGTTTGGGATTTAATTTGATTTGATTGCTTTTGTGTGTTCAATCCTAGACTGGATTTTTGAAAAGGGTAAGAATACGTGATTGCTACATACAATCTATGTAATAATATTTAGAAATTAGAAGATCTGAGTCTTTATACTTCTTTTTCTTACAAGGTCTGCAGGGCCTCTTGATCTTCCAGACGTCTCAACGTTTTGTTAGCTCCTTCCAGTTTGGTAGTTATAAGTATTTCTGTAGTCTACAAAAAGAAGACCTATATTAATGCTTTTTTCCCAGCATTTTTCAAATATTTCTCTCATTATGAAAATCTGGTCTGTTCTCTCTAAATCATTTCCATGCAGACCACGTCTTGTTTAGTTGCTTGAGATTCGCCGATGAAAGGGCGGAATTAGAAGAAATGGCTGAAACGCCACTAACGCCCGAAAACAACTGGTGGGATCCGAGGAAGTGTAGATAAAAGTGGAAGTAACGTGGAAGACCATCTACATCAAAAAGTGTGCCCTTGAATCTAACCAAATTATTCACGACAGGCAGTACAGCTTTAGACCAAAACGGTCTACTGGCGACCTTCTTGTGTGCCTGACTGAACACATCAACCAAAGCATCCATGGCTTCGGTGAGTCTGGTCTGGTTGCTCTAGATATCTCCAAGGCCTTCGACAGAGTATGGCATCCCGCTCTGCTGTGGAAACTCCAAGCTATTGGTATTGACACAGTTCTAAGGAACTGGATTGAGAGCTTTCTTTCTGGCCGTTCAATCAAGGTAGTATTGGATGGCGTCGAATCCAACCCTCATTCCATTTCGGCCGGCGTTCACCAAGGGGCGATTCTCTCACCTACTCTCTTTCTTATATTCATTAATGATCTGCTCTCAATCCCCTCCAATCCACTTCATAGTTTTGCCGATGACGGTACTTTGCGTTACTCATACCCCTCCGACAACACAGGACAAGCAAGTGCCAGACCTTGTCTCTTAGAACGTGAACTCATGTCCAACTCTCTTAACGCGGACATTAAACTCATTCTTGATTGGGGCCGCAAGAATCGTGTCGAGTTAAATGAAACCAAAACCAAGTACTGTCTATTCTCCACTAAAACCTGCACCAAAATTCCCTCCATTTCAGTGGGCAGTATAACAGCTGATCCATATCTTAACATCCTCGGCGTGACTCTATCCAACGATCTGCGTTGGAATAATCACATACTCCAAGTCACCAAACAAGCGTATCAATGCCTCGGCTTCCTTAAGAGATGTAAGTTTCTCCTTTATCCAGTAGTACAGTAAAGATGTAATATTGATGCGCCAAAAATTCTTGGAAGGATGATTTTTCATAAATCGTTAATGGAGCATAAAAGAAGCTTAACTTTAAATTTGAGGGAAATTTCGAGTGGACGTTTTTTGGAAAACTCAAAAAGTTTTTGAAAAGTTTTTCTCTGAATCTACGCATTTTAGAGAAAAGTTGTTTAAACAAAAAATGTAGAGGACATTGTTACCTACAATTTGTTTCATAGAGGTCAGGCTGTACAACTTCAAATTCAGAAGCTAGGTGGCGCCAAAGTTTCCAAAAAAGTGTTTTTTCGGTTTTTGTCCCAGAAAAAATGGTTTTTTTTACAAAAGTGTAAATCAGTAAATTGTTCCTCTTAAAAATGTCTACAACATTTATTTAAACTTTTTTTCCCTCCGACTTACCGTTCAAAAGTTATAGCGTGCTG
The DNA here is from genome assembly GCA_949987705.1 of Thereva unica. NCBI lineage: Eukaryota > Metazoa > Arthropoda > Insecta > Diptera > Therevidae > Thereva > Thereva unica. The sequence goes on along the minus strand of OX465285.1, from coordinate 19,356,816 downwards.
AAGTGTGAGAATTGTACTCTGAAGACGGCACACAGGTTAATTATACAGTTAATTATACAGATAAAACACACACTCATTTTACAAGAGCAAAGTTTTGACGCTTTCACTCTCGAAAACTCGCATAGCAACTGAAAAATGGACGCTTCTTAGTATAACAATTGGACGGTTAACTACGCAGCGTAGCATTTACTGCCTATAACTTTTGAACGGTAAGTCGGAGGGAAAAAAAGTTTAAATAAATGTTGTAGACATTTTTAAGAGGAACAATTTACTGATTTACACTTTTGTAAAAAAACCATTTTTTCTGGGACAAAAACCGAAAAAACACTTTTTTGGAAACTTTGGCGCCACCTAGCTTCTGAATTTGAAGTTGTACAGCCTGACCTCTATGAAACAAATTGTAGGTAACAATGTCCTCTACATTTTTTGTTTAAACAACTTTTCTCTAAAATGCGTAGATTCAGAGAAACACGCTTTTCAAAAATTTTTTGAGTTTTCCAAAAAACGTCCACTCGAAATTTCCCTCAAATTTAGAATTAAGCTTCTTTTATGCTCCATTAACGATATATGAAAAATCATCCTTCCAAGAATTTTTGGGCGCATACCCCGATTTTCCAGTCCAACTTTACTGTACTACAGCTGCCTTGGCTACAATATACAAGTCCTACATTCGGCCACGCCTTGAATACAACTCGTATATCTGGGCGGGCGCCCCTAAAACCACCTTGGCTTGGCTAGACAAGGTGCAAAACCACGCCATCAAACTCATTGGCGATAGCACCCTTTGCATATATCCTTTCAGCCACCGTAGGAATGTAGCAGCGCTCAGCAAGTTTTACCGCTATTTTCATAGCGACTGCTCCACTGAAATCAAAAACCTCCTGCCTACACGGCAATTTTTCTCCCGCAACACAAGACTAGCCAACTCGGCTCACCCCTTCACCCTTCAGCCCTCCCCTTCACGCACATTACGTTTTAGCAGTTCGTTTATAAATAGAACAACTCGATTGTGGAACTCTCTTCCGCAGTTGGTGTTTCCGAGGTTATATGGCGTCTCAGAGTTCAAACGCAAGGTTCATCGACATCTACTCATGCACCCTCCAGACCCCTAACCTATCCTATCTCATCTTTCCTTCAGATAAAGCTTACTACTATACATGCACCATGACTTGTAAGACATGACAGACTAGTAGTACAAAAGGTGACTCCTAAGCTTCATCTTGCCATCTAAAAAAAAAAAAAAAAAAAAAAAAAAAAAAAAAAAAAAAACAGAAAGTTAAGACTGGAAGAAGACAAAAGAAATAGAAAAGGCTAAGAAATGCCACGAGCAGTAGCAGCTAAATAAAGCTGGATGCCTTCCGCGACGTAATGGCTAGTAGTAAATCCCGTGGAGGAGGATGTCGTTGAGTACGCCTTTTAGTTTAATATGTACAGATGCATATACATATACCTACATGTATTTATATGTGTATGTGTGTGAACGTGTGTATGTGTGTATGAATACATAAAGGTTAGAGTACAACATGACCGCCATGCGAGATCGACGTGGCGGTAGAATGAGCCTTTTCTTCTTCTTCTTCTTCTTCAAGGGCTATACAGCCGGGATCCGCTCCTGCCCCCTCGCAACAAAAAATGTTGCTCGTTCCGTAATAATTTTTTCCGGGTGACGTTATTAAACTAACGCTAACCTTACTTGGAAGGGAGTACCGCGATAATATTAGCCTATGCTCTCTCAAAGCTTAGTTACTAGTGGCCACCGCTAGGAGATTATGATGGCACTTCCATCATGTTATTCTCCCTATTCCGCTAATGACTGACCACCACAGCCTTTTACCTCCTCAAAAAAAGGTTCACCTTTCTTCTTCTTCTTCTTTGATCCGTTAGCTGGCGGTCCGAGCGGGACTTCCCGGAACGAATACGCTGCTGTCGGTGCCCCTTTAAAAAATACGGTTTATTGCCTAGTTTCTTTGGTTCCCCGATTCTAGTCAATTCGGCAGGTCGGCCGCCATCCTCCTTTCCCACCCTGGACTTGGGACCAGACGACGCACAGTGGTCGGATTCTAATGAAAATCGGCCAAAACTGTAGAATGCCGTTGACCGTCTTAGCAACTTGGTTTCTAGGGGTTTTCGGGGTCGCTGAATCCGAATTCGACATCAAAAAATTGTTTTTTAAAATCCAAGATGGCGGATTCAAGATGGCGACTAAAATATTCGATTTTTCTAGTTTATTTTAACGAAGAAACCTTTTTTTTCGTATAGTAAGTGTAATTTCACGTACTTGGCCTCTTCAAGAAAGTTTTCTTTACGAAAAAGCGGAATAATATGCAGTTTTTTGTTCTTTTTTATTCTTGTTTCAATTATAAATAAGAAATCACTAAATTAATCAAATAGAAAAGTAAATGTTGATTAATTGTCGACAAATTTCATAACCAAAAGTAAACAATAACATCAGAGGAACGCTCAAAAAAATTGTTGCATGAATGTTTTGGAAAAAAAACACACTAGAACGTTATTAAAGTTTTAAAAGTAATAATTTTGATCAAAAATTGGTAACTTCAAACTAGTTAAAGATAGATTCCCCGCAATTTTCCGCAGCTAATTCTTTTTCAAAAGTCTTCAGTGACCTTGAAACTAAAAGTTCACGGTCACTTCAATGCGACTTTTGTCGAATAAACTTTTGTTTTTATCGAAAACAATAGGTGCAAATGAAATCAAATTATTCTTCATTTTTGCAATATTGCCATTTTTAAATTGCAAAAACTTCACTTTCGACGGGAAAATTTTACTTTTTACTTGATTGTATGCATGTGTACCTTTAGTGTACAAATTTCAAAGTTCAACAATCAAAAATTTTAGTAAAAATGAAATTCGTTATATACGAAACCCTTTTCATTTTCGATTATTTCAGTCTTTAAAATTAAATTTAAATCATATGAAGAATAATTTGATTTCATTTGCACCTATTGTTTTCGATAAAAACAAAAGTTTATTCGACAAAAGTCGCATTGAAGTGACCGTGAACTTTTAGTTTCAAGGTCACTGAAGACTTTTGAAAAAGAATTAGCTGCGGAAAATTGCGGGGAATCTATCTTTAACTAGTATGAAGTTACCAATTTTTGATCAAAATTATTACTTTTAAAACTTTAATAACGTTCTAGTGTGTTTTTTCCAAAACATTCATGCAACAATTTTTTTGAGCGTTCCTCTGATGTTATTGTTTACTTTTGGTTATGAAATTTGTCGACAATTAATCAACATTTAGTTTTCTATTTGATTAATTTAGTGATTTCTTATTTATAATTGAAACAAGAATAAAAAAGAACAAAAAACTGCATATTATTCCGCTTTTTCGTAAAGAAAACTTTCTTGAAGAGGCCAAGTACGTGAAATTACACTTACTATACGAAAAAAAAGTTTTCTTCGTTAAAATAAACTAGAAAAATCGAATATTTTAGTCGCCATCTTGAATCCGCTATCTTGGATTTTAAAAAACAATTTTTTGATGTCGAATTCGGATTCAGCGACCCCGAAAACCCCTAGAAACCAAGTTGCTAAGACGGTCAACGGCATTCTACAGTTTTGGCCGATTTTCATTAGAATCCGACCACTGTGCGACGGCGGAGTTAGGTTCACCTTTACACACCAGAACAAAGATCGGAGACGGTCTAAAAGGATTGCCTGGAGGAAGCACTGTTGAGAGTCTGCAGACTATAACAGCGGCTACTAGACTTCAAAAGCTCCTCTTCAAAGCAAAGACTCGGAGGCCTTCTTAAAAAGAAAGATGACTCATACACCTTTAACTATGTAGAAACCTTGAGGTGCCTGCTCAGCGAGCACTTTCCAGGGCCCGCGAGACCGCTATCTCCTAGATGCTAGGTACAGTCATAGACCGTTATTCCTGAAGCCTTTCTCAAAACATCTTCGACCGAGACAATGGTAAATGGGTAGTTGCCTCTTTTCAAAACTCCTTCAAAACTGCCTCGAGCGGATTCTCAACAACCTGGCCTGTCTAATTAAAGTCAGTCAGCTTCAATTGAGGAACCACTCCAACTATCTGAAGGAATGCGGTTGTAACTTTTATCCCTAAACAGAGAAACAGACCTTTGATGGAGCTGCCGAAATCATATGGAGCTGCCGAAATCGTATAAACTATAGAGCTATAACCTCAACCCCTTTTTTTGTGAAAACAATGGAGAGGATGCTGAGCCTCTCTCTTCCTCTACATATCTGTTAGTTCGTTTACTGAAAGGGTAAATCAGCAGAAAACCCAGGAAGCCCCCTTGCTAAGGAAACTGCCTTGACATTGAGGATGCTTTTGATAACACTGGCTAAGATTCTATGAACTGCGGTATCACCGCTACAGCCTTGGACTTTCTCATTAGACAAAATACCGGCTCTACATGGAAGGCGATGAGATTTCCACACATATTGTCTTTCAATGTCTTGTTCTAAGCTTACTGGTCCTGTTTAAGGCCGTTTTTCTTCAACTTAGTAGCGTGGGTAATCGGTACTTCGATTGCGTGCTTCTACCTCTGCTGGGTTTATATTCCCTTTGCATTATTCCCAGACCTCGAGTATGTCATCGATACTACTAGCTATAGTACCAACCTCTCCCTTTAAAATAATGCAATTTATTTTTTATCATTTTTTAGAATGCGTACTTCTTTGTGGGAGCTCCTGGCACCTTCATTACTCTAGCTTTGTTTACTTTTGTTGTTGGGCACTCGCATTTTTGGGGATTTTCCAAAAAATTGAACCTTCCTTTTTTTGGATAATAAATTGTTAGGCACGATCCATAGTAGCTTGTAAATAATTATTCTCATTTCATTTTAGGGTCTTTCAGGGAAAATCACAAAATGGATCTATATCCACAGCAGGAGCCTAAAGCGCAGTTGGGATGCAATTTTCCAAGTTGGGCAAAAAAAGGAAATCAATTTGTGGAAATCCTCCGTTGAAGCTACTTATCGTTTCAAAATCAAAGCTAATATCGTAATCACCACTCTGCTCACAACCCGAGCAGCTTGCGGCATAATTAGCGGCGATCCTGACTCTAGAAAACAAAAACATGGATGACAGTAAAGGAGCTGACTATGGTAATTATTATGTTTTTGCTTAACTCTTCAAAGTAATTAATTTTCTTAAATTTCTAGTGCAATAAATTTATGAATGAAGCGCTCGCTGATGATCCACCCACCCAACCACCAGCGACCAACATAAGTAAGACTACGGAAAATAGTCTTTGAAAAACTGATCGACCACCGAACCACGAAATCGGGTTTTTGTCTCTACTAAATGTATCAAATCAACAGAAATAAAAAAAAACAATAAATTAAAGGTAAAAATAATTAAAATGTACATTGTTATAGACTTACTTATTATGTTTTTCAATTTCTAATAAAACTCATACGAGAAAATGTGTTTTTTATTCGTCATAAATATTTTAAATGCATAAAAAACATTGGCAAAATGAACAAAATGTCCCCAGCCCCTCAATATCGTGAAATTCACAAATTGCATACTTTTAGGGTACTGAAAACTATATCGAAAAAATTTTACGTTTTCTGGTAACCGCACGGATCCTGTATTAAATGACACAAATTACAATGCGAAGTGCTCAAATTCTCTCATACAAATATGCAAAACTTCGCATTGTAAATTTATCCATTAGATAGAGGATCCGTGCGCACATCAGAAAACGTGCATTTTTCTGATTTGTGAAATTAAATTCTTAAAAGTATGCAATTTCTTATTTTCGATGTGATCTGATTTTTCTTCTAAGTTTTCAATGTTTATTTACTTATTATAAACTTGTTTTGGTGATATTTATTTTTTATCATCTCGGGAAATATATTTTTCTTAATTTATAAATAAAAAGACTTTTCTTTTCTTTTGTCATTCACCGATATTTCCTTGGGAAAATTTTGGCCGATTTTTCAAAAGTGTTCTGATGTGGATGAATGGGGCATCGTTGGAAAGGGCTCGCTCCCCCGAATTCGGAGCAGTTGAGGTTGCCAAAAAATTCCAAGGGGTTCAGGAGTTATGCCCTCTTTTGTGAATTCCCAAAGGAGGGGCTGCGAAATGCCCTTTATCTGGAAATACTGGTCACCCCGGGGTGGGATTGAATTCAAAGACTCCCTGGGAGGTCCCTAACAATTTCCCATTCATAAAAGGGCCGCTCCAGAAATTGCCCAAAACCGGAAATTTTCAAAGGGGTACCCCTTGGGAAAATTTTGGCCGATTTTTCGAAAGTGGTCTGATGTGGATGAATGGGGCATCGTTGGAAAGGGATCGCTCCCCTGAATTCAGAGCAGTTGAGTTTGCCAAAAAATTCCAAGAGGTTCGGGAGTTATGCCCTCTTTTGTGAATTCCCAAAGGAGGGGCTGCGAAATGCCCTTTATCTCGGGAAATACTGGTCAGCCCGGGGTGGGATTGAATTCAAAGACTCCCTGGGAGGTCCCTAACAATTTCCCATTCATAAAAGGGCCGCTCCAGAAATTGCCCAAAACCGGAAATTTTCAAAGAGGTACCCCTTGGGAAAATTTTGGCCGATTTTTCGAAAGTGGTCTGATGTGGATGAATGGGGCATCGTTGGAAAGGGATCGCTCCCCTGAATTCAGAGCAGTTGAGTTTGCCAAAAAATTCCAAGAGGTTCGGGAGTTATGCCCTCTTTTGTGAATTCCCAAAGGAGGGGCTGCGAAATGCCCTTTATCTCGGGAAATACTGGTCAGCCCGGGGTGGGATTGAATTCAAAGACTCCCTGGGAGGTCCCTAACAATTTCCCATTCATTAAAAAGGGCCGCTCCAGAAATTGCTCAAAACCGGAAATTTTCAAAGGGGTACCCTTTGGGAAAATTTTGGCCGATTTTTCGAAAGTGGTCTGATGTGGATGAATGGGGCATCGTTGGAAAGGGATCGCTCCCCTGAATTCAGAGCAGTTGAGTTTGCCAAAAAATTCCAAGAGGTTCGGGAGTTATGCCCTCTTTTGTGAATTCCCAAAGGAGGGGCTGCGAAATGCCCTTTATCTCGGGAAATACTGGTCAGCCCGGGGTGGGATTGAATTCAAAGACTCCCTGGGAGGTCCCTAACAATTTCCCATTCATAAAAGGGCCGCTCCAGAAATTGCCCAAAACCGGAAATTTTCAAAGGGGTACCCCTTGGGAAAATTTTGGCCGATTTTTCGAAAGTGGTCTGATGTGGATGAATGGGGCATCGTTGGAAAGGGATCGCTCCCCTGAATTCAGAGCAGTTGAGTTTGCCAAAAAATTCCAAGGGGTTCGGGAGTTATGCCCTCGTTTGTGAATTCCCAAAGGAGGGGCTGCGAAATGCCCTTTATCTCGGGAAATACTGGTCAGCCCGGGGTGGGATTGAATTCAAAGACTCCCTGGGAGGTCCCTAACAATTTCCCATTCATAAAAGGGCCGCTCCTGAAATTGCCCAAAACCGGAAATTTTCAAAGAGGTACCCCTTGGGAAAATTTTGGCCGATTTTTCGAAAGTGGTCTGATGTGGATGAATGGGGCATCGTTGGAAAGGGATCGCTGACCAGTATTTCCCGAGATAAAGGGCATTTCGCAGCCCCTCCTTTGGGAATTCACAAAAGAGGGCATAACTCCCGTCAGCCCGGGGTGGGATTGAATTCAAAGACTCCCTGGGAGGTCCCTAACAATTTCCCATTCATAAAAGGGCCGCTCCAGAAATTGCCCAAAACCGGAAATTTTCAAAGGGGTACCCCTTGCGAAAATTTTGGCCGATTTTTCGAAAGTGTTCTGATGTGGATGAATGGGGCATCGTTGGAAAGGGCTCGCTCCCCCGAATTCAGAGCAGTTGAGTTTGCCAAAAAATTCCAAGGTGTTTGGAAGTTATGCCCTCGTTTGTGAATTCCCAAAGAAGGGGCTGCGAAATGCCCTTTATCTCGGGAAATACTGGTCAGCCCGGGGTGAGATTGAATTCAAAGACTCCCTGGGAGGTCCCTAACAATTTCCCATTCATTAAAAAGGGCCGCTCCAGAAATTGCCCAAAACCGGAAATTTTCAAAGGGGTACCCCTTGGAAAATTTTGGCCGATTTTTCGAAAGTGGTCTGATGTGGATGAATGGGGCATTGTTGGAAAGGGCTCGCTCCCCCGTATTCAGAGCAGTTGAGTTTGCCAAAAAATTCCAAGAGGTTCGGGAGTTATGCCCTCTTTTGTGAATTCCCAAAGGAGGGGCTGCGAAATGCCCTTTATCTCGGGAAATACTGGTCAGCCCGGGGTGGGATTGAATTCAAAGACTCCCTGGGAGGTCCCTAACAATTTCCCATTCATAAAAGGGCCGCTCCAGAAATTGCCCAAAACCGGAAACTTTCAAAGGGGTACCCCTTGGGAAAATTTTGGCCGATTTTTCGAAAGTGCTCTGATGTGGATGAATGGGGCATCGTTGGAAAGGGATCGCTCCCCTGAATTCAGAGCAGTTGAGTTTGCCAAAAAATTCCAAGAGGTTCGGGAGTTATGCCCTCTTTTGTGAATTCCCAAAGGAGGGGCTGCGAAATGCCCTTTATCTCGGGAAATACTGGTCAGCCCGGGGTGGGATTGAATTCAAAGACTCCCTGGGAGGTCCCTAACAATTTTCCATTCATAAAAGGGCCGCTCCAGAAATTGCCCAAAACCGGAAATTTTCAAAGGGGTACCCCTTGGAAAATTTTGGCCGATTTTTCGAAAGTGGTCTGATGTGGATGAATGGGGCATTGTTGGAAAGGGCTCGCTCCCCCGTATTCAGAGCAGTTGAGTTTGCCAAAAAATTCCAAGAGGTTCGGGAGTTATGCCCTCTTTTGTGAATTCCCAAAGGAGGGGCTGCGAAATGCCCTTTATCTCGGGAAATACTGGTCAGCCCGGGGTGGGATTGAATTCAAAGACTCCCTGGGAGGTCCCTAACAATTTCCCATTCATAAAAGGGCCGCTCCAGAAATTGCCCAAAACCGGAAACTTTCAAAGGGGTACCCCTTGGGAAAATTTTGGCCGATTTTTCGAAAGTGGTCTGATGTGGATGAATGGGGCATTGTTGGAAAGGGCTCGCTCCCCCGTATTCAGAGCAGTTGAGTTTGCCAAAAAATTCCTAGAGGTTCGGGAGTTATGCCCTCTTTTGTGAATTCCCAAAGGAGGGGCTGCGAAATGCCCTTTATCTCGGGAAATACTGGTCAGCCCGGGGTGGGATTGAATTCAAAGACTCCCTGGGAGGTCCCTAACAATTTCCCATTCATAAAAGGGCCGCTCCAGAAATTGCCCAAAACCGGAAACTTTCAAAGGGGTACCCCTTGGGAAAATTTTGGCCGATTTTTCGAAAGTGCTCTGATGTGGATGAATGGGGCATCGTTGGAAAGGGATCGCTCCCCTGAATTCAGAGCAGTTGAGTTTGCCAAAAAATTCCAAGAGGTTCGGGAGTTATGCCCTCTTTTGCGAATTCCCAAAGGAGGGGCTGCGAAATGTCCTTTATCTCGGGAAATACTGGTCAGCCCGGGGTGGGATTGAATTCAAAGACTCCCTGGGAGGTCCCTAACAATTTTCCATTCATAAAAGGGCCGCTCCAGAAATTGCCCAAAACCGGATATTTTCAAAGGGGTACCCCTTGGGAAAATTTTGGCCGATTTTTCGAAAGTGGTCTGATGTGGATGAATGGGGCATCGTTGGAAAGGGATCGCTCCCCTGAATTCAGAGCAGTTGAGTTTGCCAAAAAATTCCAAGAGGTTCGGGAGTTATGCCCTCTTTTGTGAATTCCCAACGGAGGGGCTGCGAAATGCCCTTTATCTCGGGAAATACTGGTCAGCCCGGGGTGGGATTGAATTCAAAGACTCCCTGGGAGGTCCCTAACAATTTTCCATTCATAAAAGGGCCGCTCCAGAAATTGCCCAAAACCGGATATTTTCAAAGGGGTACCCCTTGGGAAAATTTTGGCCGATTTTTCGAAAGTGGTCTGATGTGGATGAATGGGGCATCGTTGGAAAGGGATCGCTCCCCTGAATTCAGAGCAGTTGAGTTTGCCAAAAAATTCCAAGAGGTTCGGGAGTTATGCCCTCTTTTGTGAATTCCCAAAGGAGGGGCTGCGAAATGCCCTTTATCTCGGGAAATACTGGTCAGCCCGGGGTGGGATTGAATTCAAAGACTCCCTGGGAGGTCCCTAACAATTTTCCATTCATAAAAGGGCCGCTCCAGAAATTGCCCAAAACCGGATATTTTCAAAGGGGTACCCCTTGGGAAAATTTTGGCCGATTTTTCGAAAGTGGTCTGATGTGGATGAATGGGGCATCGTTGGAAAGGGATCGCTCCCCTGAATTCAGAGCAGTTGAGTTTGCCAAAAAATTCCAAGAGGTTCGGGAGTTATGCCCTCGTTTGTGAATTCCCAAAGGAGGGGCTGCGAAATGCCCTTTATCTCGGGAAATACTGGTCAGCCCGGGGTGGGATTGAATTCAAAGACTCCCTGGGAGGTCCCTAACAATTTTCCATTCATAAAAGGGCCGCTCCAGAAATTGCCCAAAACCGGATATTTTCAAAGGGGTACCCCTTGGGAAAATTTTGGCCGATTTTTCGAAAGTGGTCTGATGTGGATGAATGGGGCATCGTTGGAAAGGGATCGCTCCCCTGAATTCAGAGCAGTTGAGTTTGCCAAAAAATTCCAAGAGGTTCGGGAGTTATGCCCTCGTTTGTGAATTCCCAAAGGAGGGGCTGCGAAATGCCCTTTATCTCGGGAAATACTGGTCAGCCCGGGGTGGGATTGAATTCAAAGACTCCCTGGGAGGTCCCTAACAATTTTCCATTCATAAAAGGGCCGCTCCAGAAATTGCCCAAAACCGGATATTTTCAAAGGGGTACCCCTTGGGAAAATTTTGGCCGATTTTTCGAAAGTGTTCTGATGTGGATGAATGGGACATCGTTGGAAAGGGTTCGCTCCACTGAATTCAGAGCAGTTGAGTTTGCCCAAAAATACCAAGGGTTTCGGAATTTATGCTCTCTTTTGTGAATTCCCAAAGGAGGGCTGCGAAATGCCCATTATCTCGGGAAATACTGGACTGGTGGGTTTGAATATGAAGTCTCTGTCATATACCTTCCCTTTCCTACCATACTTATGGGATTGTTTTTAGACTAAATACATTGTATACATCGGTCCGAAGCTGGCTATTGGCGCCCTTACCAGTATGGGAAGAGGGTCCTCGTAGATCGATCTTGGATGTAACATGCCGTACGCTGGAGGTCCCGGCCTGGAATGATCAACTCTAAGCGGTTCCTTACTATACCGTATCTTAACGCGGGTAAGCAATTGTTGGGGCGTGGTAGAAAGGATGCCGGGACACTTGATGTCTTGATTACTGTGCTGTCAATTCACTTGTGGAAGATAGGAAGGCCTGCTGTTCATGTTCTGTGTGAGTGTTTCGTGATAGCTCAAACAGTCAAGTGTAAGCGACAAGCTATGCTGCGTCAGTTCAAGTGGTCTGGCTTACAATTATGAGGTAAAGGGGTGTAGTACAATAGGCCAAAATGAAAAGTCCGCGGTCCTTTTGGACCCAATACCTCCACAAAGACGACATAAAAAAAATGTTTGGGTTTTTTACAAGGCTTGAGTCCTCATTCCAGTCCACAGTGTAAGAGGACCTCAATATGTAAGAAACATTTATTTTGGTGGGTAGTTAGAATTTACGAACAAACCCTACCCTAGCCAAGTAAAGGGATGAAAATAATGAAATTCTAATCAATTCCCCCGCTCCCTCCCTGGCCTGTGTTTAAAATCCCACCGCGATATTAACTTTTTCATATTCAAATAATCTGACAAGAATTTTTATTAGCGCCGTCGTCGTCGAGTTATTGCGAATCCAGCAGCTTTCAAGCTGCTGTAAATTGCCAAGAAGTAAGCTATCAGAGCCCGTTGCGACTTCAAACCACTCGATTCGCGCTCAAACTCTGTTAAATTCGCGGCTATAAATTCCTTTTTATTTTTTTAATAATAATTCCGCCCTTTTCTTTGCTCATAAATTTTTATACCGGAAGAAATGAAGTGAAGGCGAAATGGTTTTTCAATAGAATTAGGGATGCTGATGGCGGGAAATCATCTCCTCCATTCCTTTCATTCTCTCTACTTTGAAACAGGAAAGTGCTTAAATTGCAAATTCTAGCCAGGTACATTAATTCCCTGGCAGAAGAACAAAGTGGCGAAATCCCTGAATAAGCAGCTTTCTACCCGAGCATTTACCACGCAATTATTTAAGCCCTAATAGGCGCCGCGCTGCTGTGCCGTGGATCGAGGCATCATAGCACACAATCCATATCCGTGTACTTAAGGAGCAATTTATATTTGGAATAGTCCAATGAGTTAGCCTAATAGATAATTAAGCTCCTGTCGCCTCTGCCTCCTCCTCGGGCTGGAAGTGTCTAATCTCGAATAGATAATATTTTGTTCGTTCTGTGCAAACTTTGCCGAACTCGACTGAACAAAAGTGACACTCTCTGACGGGAGTTGGCAAAGGAGCTAATTTGGTGCTCCTGTGAAACTTAATTCATGCCGTATTCGCTGGCGATGAACGAACACATTTGGTGTACACACCGAATTTCAGTTTTTCCAGTTTCCATACCAAATGGCAGCTCGTTTACTTTTAATTTATGAATTTAATTGACGGCACTCAGCATTATCCTTCCGGCAGTGAGCGTTAAAAGTAACTACCACCCAGGATGTATATGCATAGTATGTATATAATTAAAGGCACGCCAAAGCTAATGCAGACGACATTCAGTCGAAAGCTATTGTCACTGTGTTGCGGAGCGCCTTTACACTAATTAAAGTGGGGCCTCAATTCGCGCAATAGAGAGAGAGAGCGCGCTCGCAAAACGTAACTATTCTGTGGCCTGCAGCGCTACAAATGATGTCCTTTTATTGTTATGAATTTCTTTTTTTGCTCGCGCGCGGTCTCCACCACAATTATTCACCCGCAGGTCTTTTGTTAACAGTCGTTGGTCCTTTGGAGCAGAATTAAGGACGAACATTTTCGCGAGAAGTTTAATTTTCCTTAAAAGGTAAATGCAAGCTCATGAATATTCTATTACTTGAGGCGCACAAGCTAAGGTGGAATTTTTGTGCTTCAAGGATTATTATTTAACTTCGGAATATAAATATAATTGGCAGCAAAGGATAATTGTCAAGGCTCTGTAAAGACTTACGCGATATCCATAGGGTCTAACCAGGCGTGATAATAGAAGAAGAAGACAATAACTAAGCTATATGGCCTGGTAGTTGAGATGTAGGTATACATAAGGCCACCAGATTCAAAATCTAAAATTGTCACTAGTCACAAGTCACAAGATTTGGCGGCTCGAGCTTACTTCTTATGAACTTCTTATTGTGTTTCTATGTCAATGTTGACAGAAGATACGTTTACTTCACTACTATTTCGCTTCTACTTCTCGTTTAGTATAGGCCTTCAAGTTGGGACTCACTACACCCTTGTGATTGCATAGTGACTTGTGACTGCTTCTAGAATACGGAGGTAAGTGTAATAGTTTCGCTAATTGACAGCTAGGTTCCAGTATTCTGCTACAAATTAAAGAAATAGAATCAACCGACGACCATCCCGAAGGTTTGTAGTTCGAGGCCATGTCGCAAAAACATCCCTTGCTTTTGCAGTTCTCTCACTCAGTTAATGTTCTTATGCTCCATGTTCTTATCTGTAAGCACGATTTCCGGCCTCGGTCGCCTAGAGGGCTGAGACAGCCCGACTACTATACCAGAGGTCCGTGGTTCGAATCCACTCAGTGTCATACGTGGGTTTGAAGGGCAGGGGGGGCACGTGCTCCCCCCCAGATGGCTATAAATTTAAAAACATTTAAAAAGTATTATAAAAATGTGTGAGATCAGATGGTTAGAAAGTCGTCTTGCCATACCTGGAATTTTGTAAAATATGACTGATAATGGGGATAGATTTGGTGAAAGCTTGGTAATTCTCTCCGATATATTTGGAATCACGTTGCCTTGGCCTCAATCATTAAAAGCCATTGAAATTTATATAGCCTCATGATGTATTGGCTCTTGTCATCCTCCCATAAAGAAATCCCAGAACCTCCGGAGCGGAATTCGTTTTTCGCGTTGTCCTACTGTACATAACTTATTCCTTCTTTCTAGTCATCCTCTACAGCAATTCCTTTCTCTCGCCATTATTTTCAAGCACAATAAGCGAGATAACCACCTCTTGTTTAATCAGCCAAGTCAGTGTTCTGCCGTGGTAATATTGAATGGTCATCGGTGGAATAAAAATCGCCTGTTAGTTATTGCATTCAATGCGCAAGCCGCAAGACATAAAGGAAACCTTTTCCTACTTTTTCGTTTTTGGTGTTACCCCTGGATCAATGCTCCCGCGGGAATCCAGTTCGTTAGCGGTAGACTTGTCTAGATTTGTTGGTCTGTCGGGTTACCACCGCATCAACTCTCCGTGGATCTGTTGGTTTGTCGGTTTACCACTGGATTAACTCTCCTTTGATCGTTTTTTTGGTTTGGTTTGTCGGGGTACCACTTGATCAACCACTTGATCAAAGAATCCAGTCAGCAGGCAGAGGAATCAACACTTCCAATGTCTGATTTTAACAGCATGCAACCATCGAGAACGAATATAGTAAGTGTTAAGCCAAGATATAAAGCTATCGTATCGAGGGTACCTGCTCGTTTTTGCATAGTCGTTTAACGATCTGTCTAGCCACCTAGGGTGCCCCATTGGGTAATGCTTTATGCTGATATCCCGAGTAAAAATAAAGCTCGCCTGCTCCAAGCCTGCAACAGGCACGAACGGCGTAAAAACGCCTGCTCGGCACCTGAAACAGGCACTGTACGCCTGAGTAAGAATGAGACTCGCCTGCCCTTAGCATGAAACAGGCACGGTACGCCTAAGTGAAAATTCTACTTTACCAAATGCAGCCCGCTACAGGCACGTACCAATAAAAGACGCACGGAGTAGTACAAACGAACCACGGTATGCTCAAACCTTTTCTAGACTAATGGAAGCAAATTTGGCGCTATAAGAAATTCAATTATCTTGGTGACCACAAAGGGTGCCATTAGCATACTCAGTAAACCGGTTCTCTTTCGATTGATCAAGCAGCATTGGACGTGGTTGGTACTTAGTTGGGGGACCGCTTGATAAAATGACAATTGCGTTTGGAATGGTCTATCCTGATGCGGGTGAATTTATATATGTTTATACCAGTTTGGCTTGATTTCCATGCACTGAACTGTCACTTATGGAGGATGTGCCTGGGGCACGGGGTAAATTGTCTGCCCTTTGTAACGGGTCTGAGGCAGGCAGGCAGGATGGAAGGATGCCCGTTGTAGCAGATGTGAAGACATTACTCCACATATCGAACTGGAGACCTTCGGCCAAAAAACGAGAAGACTGGAGGAAAAGATCAGAGGAGGCCAAGGTTCGAGTTGAGCTGTAGCGCCATTATAAGAAGAAGTACGGAGGACCTCACCTGCAAACTTTGCTTTGAGAAGGATGTCTGCCCTTCATGTTCTCTGTAAGTGCCCCGAGATAGCTCAAACAGTCAAGTCTAAGCGACAATGCATAAGGAACACTGCTGAAGCTGTTAAAGTCGTTTGGCCTCATTTCACATTAAAAAACCCAAAAAACTGGATCTATTTTTAATTTTCCTGCCTTCAAGGTTTGAGGTTGTAAGATTCAGGACAATGGTGGAGGAAATTAGCGATGAAGCCTGCATTTGAATTCGTGGATGTTGTATGAGGTTGTTCGGAAATGCTGATTGTGAAAGATTGTTCCATAGTTGAGCTGTTCTAGTTAGGGATGAGTCTGCAGCGTACGTGAAAAGGGCATGTAGAAATTTCCCTTTTTGGTATATTTTACAATCTTGCCCTTTTCCAGCAAAATTGTTTTTTTTACTTACTTCTCATTTTATCACACCCTATGTTCTAATTTTTTGACCCCTTTCCATATCATTTTGTTCATACTCGTGTTACTTCACAGGCCCTGCCAATTTTGGGTCAATTCATAAATAATTGCAGAACTCCATACTGACTCGCTTACTCCACTGTATATGTCACTATGGAGTAATGGGGAAGTCTTTCACACGAATTTTAAGTAGTTCCATAAAATATCCTCATATCCCCAAAATCTGACATGGCGTATTGCGTGAAGCAACAAAAATCTCGACAAATTTCAATATTGGTTTACAAACTAGGTCCTTGCTAACTGCCATCCCCCCCCCCAAAAAAAAAGCAATATTTTTTTGTTAGGTTAAAACAAGGAAACCCCACATCATCGGGGACTTAAACTTAATTAGGAGCGCCCTTAATCCTAGTAACAACTTCCTTCCTTCACGTTGTTTATTAACCCTTATCCGAGTTTGTTGTTGTTGCTGGTTGGTGGTGGTAGTGGTGATGCCGTCGCTATGGGTTAAGCACTTGGTCAGCTCTAGGTTTTTGGGCAAAACATGGATTTCATATAAGTTTGTGATTTTAATATTTTTGGTGGTTATTGTTGTATGTATGTATGCATGTAGAATTATTATGTGTATACGTGACACTGTCATAACTTTTGGTTTATGTTTATTGTCCCTCAAGGGGGAATTTATTAAGCAGAAAGAAGTAGGGTGTAAATGCTGCTGATTTGCACGACTTTATTTTACTACTACGCCCCCCCAAAGTTTTGTCGTGGTGGTTCTACACATAATCTATTTACTGGGGCGCTTTATTATAGTAACTAGTTCATACCTCACGGGATTGTACTATGTCGTATAATCGAATTTTTGGGGAGGAGGATGTTTTTACATTGTTGTAATATTATGATATGTGTATGTGTTGGTAAGCGAATTTCGTTTCAAAAGTTTACCAACAGTATACCAACTGATATTGGATATGGCGATAGTTGTCATAAAAAGTTATTTTGATTTCAAAGGGTTAATGGTGGTGAAATTTGTGAAGTCGTAGGCAATTATGTAGAGCAGGGATTCTCTCAAGTGAATCGAAATCGTAATTTTCAACGTAATTTTCATTTTTAAAGGTCTCAATAACGTACGTAGTGCTCATTTTTTCTTGCACGATATCGGGCGAACCAAAAAAAAATCTGGTTGAGGTGTCGTTCGAAGCGTATTAACGTAAATATGAACGAAAATTTGGTTCAACCGTTTTTTTTTTTCAAACAACTTACCTATGTGATTTTTGTACCTGCACGAAATCGCGCGAACCAAAATCGATATTGACTCCGTTGAGGTGCCGATTGAAGCGCATTAACGAAAATATGATCTGAAAAGACTTTCCTAAAATTCGGTTGAGCCGTTTTTGTTTTTGTTAAAATAACGTAAGTAATTATTGTACCTGTACGATATGGCGTAAACTAAAAGTGACTTCTATGAAGTGCTGATCGAAGCATATTAATGAAAAGATACTTTAAAAAAATTTCATAATAATTTTGTGGGCTCTTTTTTGGTCTAAGCACCTTAAATTGATTACTTTTATCTAATATCTAATATACTCGTTGGAATTAAACCCGTTGTAAACGAAGTCACCTTTTCTAAATTCAGCAAAGCGATAGTTTGCCAATAAGACTTCACTTATCAAGTGCTCGAGCACTCTTGAAAAATCGTGCAAAAATAGCGTTAAACTTAACAAACATAGTGCATTTTTCAAATCTTAAATCAGCACTTTTTGGACGGATTAAAATTCATACCGGAATTTCTAGTAGTTACGAAATGTTTGGTCAAGTCTCACAAGTCCTTTACAGTTTTGCTGATATCTATTGAAATCGTTCTAGTTTTCAATTGAAGCATTAGTTTACCAGTTTATCAGCGGCGCTTCAATACGCACAAGGACGAATTCGGCGTGGTCGACTAGTCTAGGAAATGAAGTACGAAGGTACTGTTGGTATGCTAATGTTCAGGAAAAACAGATTCTCCCTTGATCACTAAACACCATTACATTTCTCTTGTCAGACCATTACTCGAATATGAACGAAGGTTTGTTCGATTCGCACTGAATCATCCTCCTTGGGAAAACCCAATAGTATTCTTCTATCATATGAATCTCGGCTTAAGTTACTTAAATTAAGGACTCTTTACAAGCGTCGTGAGGTGGCCGATGTTGTATTTGTTCATCAGCTCCTTAATGGAAAGGTTGACTCTGGTTTTCTAAGTCACCGTGCGTCGTTTAGAGAGAGTCGTTATATTCTGAGACGACCACCTCTTTTACAAATCAACTGTTCTAACACGAATTACGGCAGGTTTGAACCTGTCAATCGCATGTTCATTAACGTGAACAACAATATTAATATGTTTAGCGGGAATATTAGTAAAGATGTCCTTAAAAGGAGTCTTTTTAATCTCTTGCGACCGTTTAGATTTCTTTTGGTTGCGTATGTTACAGCCTCATCTCAGCGCTTGGTTGTACTGAGCAGGTAAATGTTTTTTGGACCAGCTGAGAAGTGCGCCTTCCGTTCTAGAAGGGTTTAATCTATTACTGTTTCTAATGGGATCCGCATATGTTTCGTTTTATTTTCATTAATAATCCAGATTTTGGTGCTGCTTTTACTAACGCTACATAGGATTCTTTTGCTCCAGCCATTGACCTGCCTATGATGACTATATCATATGCCATTAACTAAATAAGCTTGTTTAGAATTATCACTCTGAATACAATGCTTGTCGAACTGCTTTTTCTAATAACATGTTAGAGAGTGAGGAAGATAGGGAGTCTCCTTGCCTGAGGCCTCTATTCGTTTCAAAGGGGACCGATACATTGCTTTGTATTCTCACTCTGTTTATCACTTGACTTAATCAGGTTACACTGATCTGAATTAATTGGTCTGGAAAGTTCAGTTCCACCATTGCTTCGTTGATTTTTGGCCGTAGCGCAAAAACATATGCTGTCTTAAAGTCAATGAAAAAGACGTCGGTCTCTATAATAAATTCTTCCGTCATTTCAATTTCCTGTCGTAATATGAATATGTGATCAGGATGGACGGATTGGCCCACCCTTAGAGGCCCGAGTATTAGGGTTTTGACCGGCCCAAAATTTATATATTTTTTTAAAATATATTGTATACTTCGAACTCCGCGGAGAGGAGCACAAACAGCGAGGAACTCGACTCCCACCCTGTTCTCCGCCCTTCGGTACACCTTCATTCCTTCAGTAGAGAAAAAGTAGGAGAAATTCAAGGTACATTTTTTTATTTGATAAAGTCAAGCTTAGGAATCACCCTTTGTACTACCAGTCTGTAATGTCGTTCAAGTCATGGTCAGTGTGTAGTTGAAGGAAGCTTGATTTGAAGGATAGAGGAGAAAGGATTGGCTGGGGGTCTGTAGGGAGACATGAGTAGATGTCGATGAACCTTGAGTTTTAACTCTAAGATGTTATATGAGTTCGGAAACACCGACTACGGAAGACAGTTTCACAATAAAGTTGTTCTATTTATAAACGATCTACTAAAACTTAATGTGCGTGATGAGGAGGGCTGTAGCCTGTGGAGTGAGCCGAGTTGGCTAGTCTTGTGTTGCGGGAAAAAAATCTCCGTGTAGGCAGGAGGTTTCTAATTTCAGTGGAACAATCAAAGTGGTAATATCGGTAAAATTTGCTAAGGGCTGCTACATTCCTACGGAGGGTTTACACAGGGTCGATGGAAAAGCAAAGGGTATTATCGCCAATGAGTTTAATGACGCGGTTTTGCACCTTGTCAAGCCAAGCCAAGGAGGTTTTTGAAGCACCAGCCCAGATATACGAATTGTATTCAAGGCGGGGTTAATGTAGGACTTGTAGATTGTAGCCAGGGCAGTTGGCTGAAGGAGAAACTTGCATCTCTTGAGGAATCCCAGGCATTGGTAATGTAACGGCGGGCCTATCACTTTACTCAAAATTCACCTTGTAGGAACCACTTTGAAAAAATATATTTACAAAACCAAAAAATAGAAAATTTGGAAGGCTATGAAAAATTATGATTGGAAAAAAAAAACAAAAAAATAGGGAGAATGTTTCTGGACGGCCCGAGAGGTGGTCGATTTTGTGCGTAAAACATTTTTTTTTGCAATAAAGAAAACCGATTGTGTGGTATCTTTTAAATTTGTTTTGGCAAATCGTGGAATTAAGTTAGTCTCAGTCAACATATAATTCAGTGCGTGTGGAATGCCTTTGGTCCCGGCGTGAATTAGTAGCCAATTTCAAGCTTTTAAGGAGGAGAATGAAATTTTATCCGAGATGTCTGCCATGAGTCCTGAGGAGGATTAGTAATTCGTGTTGCTGTGGACTGGTGGGGCCCTGAGAGGAAGGGTGACTGGTGAATCTACTACAACGAAGCATAAGTTGGCAAATATATAGCCGCACAAGAAGATTAAGGTATTGTGCATTTCTTTGTTATTTACGTGTGGAAGGAGAAGTGGCCGTCTTTGAAGCAAAGTTTTCTACTGCACTGGTTGCCGGACGTCATCTGGTGTGGAATTGCGTGCATTGCAATTTGGTGACAGGACCAATATGAGGCGTGCAGCTTAATTCACAAAGTATTGTCGAAATCATTGCTGGCTGACCATTTTTGTTGGAGACGCAACCAAAACGCAAAAGTTTCGGGAACATTATCTTGCCTTACGTGAATCGAACTTGTTTTTTGAGGCTGGTTTTGATGGTGTGCAGCAGTGAGAAGCCCCTGGCAAACGTCATAAGTTAGTCGTCATGGAATCCTATAATATTTTCCAGTAACTAAAGATTAAAACAAGTTCTATTTCTTTTAATTTCTTTTACCACCTTAGACAATTATTTTATTTTACGTACTATATTATTAATGACAGTTCAAATAATTTACATTTTTATTGTATATATTGAATAATGTTGACGAAATTTTTTTGTATTTACGATCATTACAGTTTTTTGTGTCTCAAAAATTTTAATTCACCAATTCACGGCACAACACTCATATAGTAATTAATTTCAACACTTTTCATATATTAATATATTAATTAATTTCCATATATTAAGTAACTTCAACACTTTATACCCTCAATTACCACAAGGTGATTTGTTTTGCGTTTGACAGTCTCGCTTGTGATTAAGAGACTTACCAACATAAGTCATATATCGTTGTAACAGTGTAACGGTCGGAATTATTAGTTATTTGGGTGGGGAAATTTAGTTGGGAAATCACCTTGTAGGCAATGGGAAATTTATTGTAAATCACTTTTGAAGAAAAGGAAAAATTTAAAAAGAGGTAGGCGAGAACAAAAAAAATAATTGAGTTAGTCAGGAAAAAAAATTCAGTCAATGAGCCGATTCAGTTTTGGTAGAAGGGAATTTAGATAATTTTGCATGGAATTGTCCAGTTTTTTTTGGTAGCTGGATAATAGTTTGTTGGTGAGATAGTTTATTTGATGTCAATTGAGAAGTGTGCAAAAAAACGTGAAGTCTTTAGCGGATTCTATAGAGAAGCCATTTCGTTCTGGGAACTAGTGTATTATGAGCTTATGGAGAAAAAAAAATCAAGGAGGTGCAAATGTGAAAAACAATAACACTGGAATTGATTTCGATTGGACAGCGTTAGAGGAAAAAGAAAGAGGTTAAGAGAGTTGAGCCGTGGGAGCTATCGAGTTCACCCTAAGGAATGTACTTGGTGGATCAGAATTTGTAGAAGAAATTCCCGTTATAGTGGATGTTCAATTGGGAGAAGATACTTACCAAGGTTTGGTAATAATAATAATAAAAAAAACTTGTGGGTATAACTATTGTTGAAAAAGACGTTTACATCTGTTCTTTTAATTTTAACTGGGGTGTGCTATTAGTGGGCGTTATTTGAACATTCAGGGACCATACATATATCCAGCTCGAATCGAGTAATCACTTTTGATTGTTTTGTTAGTGGTTCCGATCTCCCAGGTGATTATTTAACCGCAAATTCAACCAAGAAGAAGTCGGTTAGACCAGACCGAGGATTATTCAACGTTACTCGAATATGACATTATCATAAAGGAGGAACGGTATAGTCCCTTACTAACAAATGATATCCCGTTCGATATTCAGGTAATTAAGCCATACCTACAGTTTATCCACCCCAGGGGGATCAGAGAGAAAAAAAAACACTTAGAAAAATATTACACAAAATAAAATAACTAAAAAATTTTCTTTTTTTTTTTTGCTTTAATTTAAAACAACCAGAAAAAATTTATTACTAAAATAACAATGTTAATATTAATAGTATTTAGTATTAACTTGATAATATTCTTTATACTTAGTTGTGAATTTGTGTTGCTCCTTGTCGGTAATAATTACATTTTGTTCTTTGTTGGTTCAGGAAATTTTGTTTTCCTCTTCTGTTGATTGTATCTATCATTTGTACAAAGTGAGGAGTCTTGGCCAATACTGCGCACTTTATTGTTAACATTCATATTCATGTTCCCTCCAAGTACGTAACTAGTATTTTTTTTTGGAATTGTATACGTTCACGGTTATTATGTGACATGGGCAACTAATCCGTTGTGTTAAGCTTTCCATGTAATGTTTATGTTGCGTTGTACAGATTGATTAAATGAGTATAATCATGAGAATGTCCCTGTGGTAAATTTTTTTTGGTGGAATGGTTGAGGGGGGATCATTTCTTTTCAGGGTTTGACGCGGCTCAGGCGACGATCGAAGAATGATGGGAGGAAGTCAAAGTGGCACCGATACAGGTAAGTGGTGAACCAACCGCGGTAAGCCCCGGCCACACACCCCACGACCCCTCCGGCGAGCTAGATAACTCCGTGTGGCCGGCGTAGGAGTTCCGGATTTTCTTTTTAATTCTTATGTATGGTGTTGGCTCCTTGGCCATGCTCTTCCGGGCTTGTGGCTAAGGGGGTAACACCTCGCATAAGTGGCGCCCACTATTTATATCGCGCCATTATGCTGTTACAACAGGACAACGTACTGGGCCCAGGGCGTCGTTTTGGTTTTTTTTCATAGTTAATAATTACGAAATTTTGTTAAAGTTTGCTTCATGGTGGAGTTTTTAAGTTACCAGTGAAGTCAATTGATTCAGTTCTTTTCTTTTTTTTCACACCTACTTATACAAACACACTTTTATACATTCTTTTTGTTGTTTATATATGTGAACCCATTTGTTTCTTGTGTAATAAATAAAATTGAATTACTTTTTCTCGTAACCGTACACGTCTTTCAAATAGGCATAAGGGCCTAAGAGGGCTAAATTTCTTTCAGGAGGGCCGGCGGATTTCCCTCCAAGGTTCTCTCTAGGGGTGTCCATGGAATAACGTCCCTTCCACAGGTAGATATCAATAGCGCTCGGTGCTGAGCGACGTGCCTCGTGAATGGACTGAAGAGGACTTCGACCTAACATTGAGGTAAGTGGTGAACCATATATGTATCGTCCCGGCCACACACCCCACGACCCCCCGGCGAGCTAGCGAACTCCGTGTGGCCGGCAGCATATCCCCTTAACATTAGGATCGGCGGTTGGGGAGGATAGGAGTTCCGGAAATTTTTTTCTTATGTATGGTATTGAATCCTTGGTCATGCTTTTCCGGGCTTCTGGCTAGGGGGACAATACCTCGCATAAGTGGCGCCCAATATATGGTCGCGCCATTATGCTGATACAGTAAGCTTGTTTGGCGATTTGGAATATGTGATTATTCCATCGCAGATCTGAAGATAAGGTTACGCCTAGGATGTTAAGAGATTGGTCAGCCATTACATTCTTTTTGCCCTCTGAGATAGAGCGACGGGCGGTGCAAGTTTTTGAAGTAAAACTTCTTTAGGGACGTTTGCTTAAAAAAAATTTACATGAGAGTGAATCAATTTCATTCGTGTAACGCTCTCACACATGAAAAATCGTCAGAACTTTCGTATAACGATGGGAAAAGGGGCGGACGGGGTACAAGAGACGATGACACTCGGGGCTGTGTGTGCAACAGTTAAAATACACTCTGCCTTACTGCATAGATTTTCTGGCATGTTAGCTACGTTGTCGCCCAGACTTTGCTTATCTCATTATAGGAATACAAATTCACCATTCTGTAGAGGTGAATTATTTCAGATTTTTCTTGTGGTTTGGTCACTGGCCGGGCTTATGCCGCGGACACTTTGGAGTTGACTGACATGTTGGAAGCGGCATATACGAGAAGAATTTTCGGCGGTGGTTTGGGTGCTTAGAATACCGAAAGGGAGTGGTGAATTAAATGTGTGAGGTGCTGTTGTTTTAAATTGGCACCCACTTCCCCTTTGGTGAGATGTGCTGGACCTTTCCCCTTTTTAAATTACAATTTTTTTAACTTGCACAAATCGACGAATCGTTTATGTCAAAACATTACACTGTTGTGAAAATCGTTCCTGATATGTTTTTTGGGTCGCTGATTACGAAAATCAGGGTCCCACAGTCTTAAAATATGGATGTCACCTTTAAATATGCTTAAAAATTCCCCTTTTTAAGTGTTTTCGCGATAATTTTAATTATAATCAAAACCAATCTAATAAAATACATTTTTTGCAACATTTATATTCAAAAGTGGTTGATTTATAACAAAGCAAATTTTATGATAAGGGATAATAGTAAAGGGCTGAAACTATCCCTACATCGAAAATATAAAGGTTTGTAAAAAATGTTTTTTCAACTTTATGCTTCGAATTCGGTTCAATTAGCCAAAATAAATTATTTTCAACTACGCCTAGAAAGAAGAATTTGAAAAAAGGTTGATTGCATATCTTTTTGCTCCCTTTAAAATTAATTGGCTCCCTAAAAGATTGTATGGGATGAAGTAATCAGGTAATTGGCTAGGTGGCCATAAAGGGTGCCAATACCCAGTGGCGGCTCGTAAGGTTCAGGATAAGGGAAGCAATACGCAAAGCGAACGATAAAAGTAAAAGTATCGAAGGCTTTAACTAAAAAAACTGAAAAATAACATATAGTGGAATCAGATAAGCAAAACATAACAAATTGTTTCCAGTTTCTAGTTACATCGAATTCTATACGAATCGCAAATCGTGAATTTTTGCATTTTCAATTTTTTCGAAATAGTTCCGCTGCTAGAGGGCATTTTGCGTTTTTTTTCAGATTCTGTTGATAATTGAAGCGTCTAAAGAAAAGCCATTGAAAAGCTGCAACTACTACTTTGATCTCGTTTAATTTTTCATGCAAATGCATAATTTTGGCTCTAAAGCTAAAAAAGATAGTAATAATAAAACCCTGAATACCTCGCATACACCCCTTATTTTCTTTTGTAACCTTCGCTCACCATCATTACAATCTTCTTGCAAATAAACACTTTAGGCAACCCGAACTCAAAAATACAATTCTAAACATATTCTCTATTCCTTTAAATCTTCTTTATAGAATCATAAAAAAATATAATGGAAGCTACAAAGTTATCAGCTTATTTTTAATAAACACCGCCTGCCACCCCCTAGAAAACCAAAAGATAAAGAGAATCTTCACCTGACTTCGATCTCTTTTTTCTTCACTCAATATACAATAAACGAAAATTCATATTGTAAGAGTCAAAAACAAATTTCGAAGTAAATTTGCAAGAGTAAATTTAGTTCTTACTCGAAACCAGAACATTACCAGAAACGAAATCAAGAAAACAAAGAGAATACGGTGGATACAGAAAATTTCTGTATCTTCGACTTCTCATAACCCACTGTTCGGCTCCAAAGAAGCTACGTTTAGCTCAGCTTCTGAGGGTACTGTATCAACGCAAACCTTTGCGTGAGTGTGAGTTCAATCAAATTGAATGTGTTGGAGTTTTCACATTGATTTTCTGAGGCAAAGAAGCTGACGATATCACAGCTTCCCATGTTGTGTAAGGCTTCGGCCACGATAGGAGCGGCGAGAAGCACTTTAGTATTTGCCACTCTGCCGCTCACCATTCGCCGCTCAAATCGTGGCCAAGACTTTACTCTTTTTATACAGTAGTGTGATAAATCTCAATGGTACATTTGGTATACAAAAATCTGTACATTGCATACTTAGTGTTTCCAGTGGAGGAAATATATTGAGATTTTTCTTCTGATTAATATTGATATATATTTCAATTAATTTTTATGAAGTTGCCTATTTGGTCAAGGGAAGCAGTGCTTCCTTTGCTTCCAAAGAGGAACCGCCACTGCCAATACCATACTCAAGTAGACTGGCTCTCGTTCGCGTAGGTAAAGCGGCTCGCGTAGGTAAAGCTTCATTGTATGTGGTTGGCGGATTGCTTGGTAAAACAATACCTGGGTTTGGAATAGTCTATGCCGATGCGGATGCAATTATTAATGATCATGAATGTAGCGGGAGCGGAGCATGCATACAGCTGGTGACATATCCAAGCGTACATTCGTTCAATTCGTTGATAAATAATATAGAAGTGTGTGTATTCAAATGCGACCTGACGGAATGTTCCATGAATGGAATGCATGCCACGCAAAGGTCGGACTACTTTTAACTTTTTCTGTAATGCCGCATTCGACACACATACAAGTATGCACAACAAACACATGCACCTTGCATGCACTCGTTACTTAGATTTTCGGGCTATGTGTGAAAGCCGGGACGGAAAAAAACCATGCAATTTTAGGAACCTCTGAATGCAATGCATGTACGCTTGCATATGTCACCATCTTACTTCCAAGAGGCGAATGTTTAGATTTTCGTGCCTGTGGCGGTAGTATCCATGCCTGTAGCGGAAGCGTGCATACCCGTGTGTATGCTTAGGTGCACCGCGTGTATGCTTTTAAGAAAATTAGCCAATAAAAATTATTTTTACTCGATTACTTTTAGGTTTTAATGTAAATAGGAATTCATAAATATTGATATTTTCAAATAGTATTTGTATCAAGTCCGTCAGTAGATTCGTCACTATTCTTCCTGCATCTGTCGTTGGCCTGAATTTTCTCCAGCGTACTATAGATCCGACAGACTTTCCACTATATCTATTGCATATTACTAGCGGGTGGGCATAAAAGTTTTACTTCTAAAGTGTGGTCTTAAGCACACACAGTACGCAGTACTTTGTTTTGATTACGTTGAATTCAACACGATTCTTGAGGCCCCAAACAAGCATGAATTCAATGTCCCTGTTAATAGAATTGGACATGAGTTCACGGTCTACGAGACAAGGTAGGGCACATGCTTGTCTTATCTTATCGAACGTGTGGGAGTAATGCACCATCACCATCACCAAGTACCATCATCGACGAATCTGTGAAGTAGGTTAGAATGGATTGAGAGCAGATCATTAATTAATATAAGAAAGAGGGCAAGTGAGAGAATCGAGCCTTGGCGAACGCCGGCCGGCCGAGATGAAATTAGGGTTGGAATCTACGCCATACAATACTACCTTGATTGAACGAAAGGCTGGAAAGAAAGCTCTCAATCCAATTTCTTAAAACTGAGTCGATACCAATAGGTTGGAGTAAAATATAAGGTATAAGGTCGTTTGGCTCTGCGCATCTATAGATAATCCCATACAAATTGTGGGCGCCACTATCAGCCATCTTGGGAAACAAATACCGATATAGATCTACTATCGATATGGATTGTGGTGCCCACCCTGCTGTTGATGGGTTCTCTTGTGTGTAAGATAATACCTTAAATTTTATGTACCATGGGAAAAATTAGCATGTTTCACGCCGTGCGCCTTTCGGACGGGCCGGTCCAGGGTCTATTGGAAATATACATTTTCAAGCAAACACTGCATAGTCTGTGTAACAATCGCACTGCACCCGCTGTGCGTCTATATTACGGTCTGTGCAGTACTTTCTCGAGTCTATGCTAATTTCGCATAAACCTTGGACCAGCCCGTGCAATAGGCGCACGGCACGCACAGTGCTAATTTTTCCTCTACTCTTTTGCTCGATTTAGGGCCAGCTCTGAGAAATTGTTCGAGAGAGAGAGGCGTGGAAAGGCCAAATTCGAGCCGATCTACGTGAGCGTAGTCACAATTATTACGAAACTTTAAGTGTCTCACAAAAAAAATCCTGAACATTAAACCTTCCGCTCGACGGCGGCCCGGCACTTCGAGTGTTTACTCGAATACGTCATAGCCCAATCCGGACCTGGTGATGGGTTGTGGAGTTTTGTTTTTTGAACACGCATTGGTTATTCCCTACTCTGGTGCAATAAGCGAGTATACAGGCTATACGATAATATTTTATATGCTACATTCAGTAACGCAAAAAAGTGCCGCGGCACATTGGTTGAGAATCACTGATGTAGAGAATATGGCTGGCTACACTACATCAGTATACGTTTTGTTTCCACAAAATAAAATTTTACTAAAATTCTAACAAAACAAGGGAATAACACTATGATTATGTTGATTATGCTATTTCACATTTCAATGAATCGACAATGTATTTCTATTCAGCCTATTTTGTCTTCATATCCTTCCCAACAATTCTCCTTTTTATTTTAGTTATCCTGAATCGTTTTTTTTTATATATATTTTCCTGCACACATCCCTTAATCAGGCATGTGGAAATAATCGCAAACGATTATTTGTTATGCAAATAACCAATAAATAATATTGTATCCAAATCAAGCCCGGTTCCTAAAAAGAAAATGGCTCAAAGCTGATCATCGTTAAGTCCCTACTACATCCCCACCATACCCGCCGCGACCAGCCAGTAACATGCGAACATGTACAATTTTGCCCAAGTCTTATTAAATCATTTGTAGGGATAATAAACAAAATTAATACCAAATCCACCAGAACTAATTATGTATGGCTGTCTCTCTGTTGAGCTGTTTCTGGCATAGACTATTGCTCCTAGCTCTACCCTTGTGTATCCGGGATCCGGTCTTAACGTATTATTAAACGGAAAATGTTTATTTTTGTTTTTGTTGTTTTTGGATAAAATATGGTTTTTATGACTGAAGGAATATTTCATTTTTGGATCAATATTGATAAGTATATGTGAAATTCATAATAATGTAACGAAAATATATCTAGGTTCATTGTAGATTACTCTTCTTGCAGTAGAAACAGTACGACAGACCAATCCACAAAAATATAGACCAACTCCATTGAGAGTTATCACCAAACTGACCCAGACGGCTTTCCATTTCGGTATACTCTAACGCAAACGCTTATTTTATCAGAAGGACATGCGCTATTTTTTTCGGATAAAATGTAAGAGACAAAGTTCTAGGGACTCTCTTTCTCCGAAGGATATTTCAAGAGAGTTCAGAAAATCTACTACATTGTACTGTCAGAACATGGGGCAAGAAGCACAAAGTAATGGTATTATATCCTTCAAAATTTTTTGGCACTTATACAATATATCTATATGGTCATCATAGTCAAGCCGTTAATTCCAGAAAATAACGAATATAAAATTCAAAATTCATTCGAAACAAAATATATGTTTTTCTTAAAGTTCCTTTTATGGATATAGAGACTTCGACAGCATCTCCCATTGGCAACCATTGGTGATGAAGAGCAATTAGTGGTTGTTAATTTAATGTTATTAAAGCTCACGTCTGCGTGAGTAGAAGAACGATGAGAGCTTGATCGAAAAAAGAAAATTGCTCAACCGATAAGGTGGATAGTTAATGAGATTCTTCGAGAGCCAGAAAGAATAATAACAAAAACGTTTGGCATACGAGAAAGTCTGATGATGAATTCCCTCCTGCATTATAACGATATACCGATGCCAAAAAAGGAGTGTAAGATTTAATTTAAATTGACATGCCAATTCGTCTTCGTATTTTTTGGGGGGATGGTGTTATAAGCTTAGGGATCAGATTTTGGAGTAGTGTTCGTGGTGTCGTTGGTCACGGTATTGTGGAATGTCTAGTAAGTAAGTTTAGTACGAGGATAAAATTGAGGTTTGAAGTTATGAGGAGTCAGGAGGAGGAGGTTGCAGGAGATAAATTGATGCCGACGAACCTTGCATATAAATTCCTGGGATTTATAGGAGTTCGGAAATGCTGATTGCGAAGTAATATTGTCTACTCGAGTTTGTAACGGCAGGCTATCCCATCCTGAAAGTACACCCTGTAGACACTATAGAATTAGGAAATTGATCAGAGCAGTTTTGATTAATTTGAAAAGGGTTAGGCGAAAGAGAGATTTTTGAAGAATTTTTTTCGAAAAGGAAGTAGGCCGGAAAACAAAAAACAGAAAGAAAAAATAAAACTAGTTGGGATGTGGGTTCGACCCTTTCGGTCCACACGATCAACTTGACGATAGTATGATGGATGTTGAATATTATGATTGGATATTTTAATAATAAATGAACAATAGGCAATATAGAATAATATGTATAATACCGAGAATTTGTCACAATTGTTTATCAATATTTTCGCGTGTTGACGCGTTAACTTCATTTTCAATTCGAACGATTTCAGGAGATAGTACCAAAATTAATCAATGTAACGTATTTGTCAAACTTGTCCGAAAAGGCCAAACTGTAATCACTGGAAATCCCGCGATGAACTCAATTCCCAAAACTGTAGGACATGGAAAGCAATCCGCCGTTCAAACAGTTCTGAAATAAAGTTTGAAAATTTCGTCTTGTTTGTAATGGTTAACGTATTTGTTGAATGATTTTTAAAGAAAACTCGGATTTTGACGAGTGATGACTCTTTGGGAAGCTATTGCTCGGCTGAATCCATAAAAGTGAACTTCATTTTGAACTGGTGTCATTCCAACGCTTCGATCGGCACCTCAATGAAGTCGGTATCATGGTTGGTTCGTGCTATATCGTTCATGTACAAAAATCACTTACGTCGCTTAAACAAAAAAAACGGCTGGACCGAATTTCATGAAAATCTTTTCAGATCATATTTCGGTTAATACGCTTCGAACGACACCTCAACGAAGTCGATATCAGTTTTGGTTCGCGCGATATCGTGCAGGAAAAAATGACCACATCCGTACGCACACACACACACACACACACACACATACTTCCTCCCAATTTTTTACTTAAAATGCTCCTGGGATCTTGAAAGATGAAAATACGTTGAAATTTTCGATTTCGATTTTCGGACCGATTACAATAACTTCCTATACTGGGAAGTTAATAATGGGAGTTTCTTTTGCTGAGAGTTTTGAGAAGGCTGTGTGCGTAAAGAAAAAAAAAACCAATGTAGGAAGTCTAATTAAAATAAAAAGTTTTGTTGAAATTTGGAAAAAAAAAGTACGCTTAAAAGTTTGTACTAAGGACCTTGGGTTGGTTGCCCGAAGAGGCCAACCTCGGATCCTCCTACAAAAACAAAATAAAAATTGGTACAAAACAATTTAACGCAACCTGAACATCGGTGATACCCCGGCCTCAAAAGTAGGGTTGGTTCATCTGGAGTTTGTGCAATGAAAAGCCTCCGGAGATACTTCCTAACATGCTGCACCACAACTCATCTGAAGGGGTGAGTGTCCCCTCAGGGTGGATTCCGAGTACTTAGTTGAATAGAGTCAAGTACCTGTAAACACCTTCTGTTGCGGGAGGCATCGCTCGCTGCCAAACCATCGTGAGACCCTATCCCATCATTCTGAAAAGAAAAAAACTCTCTACCTGAAAATCTCGTATCAACACAATAACTAAAATGAATAGAACAAATCTTTAATTATGGCAACTTAGTATTACAAGATAAGATTTTTTTTAACCAAAAGTCGAGCTGTACACGAAGCTTTCACTCAGATTATACGTACGTCACAAAATCAGAGACTGCCTGTCATAGAAAGTAAAACAAAGTACATGGTAGTTCCGTCTGCAAGAAGGCCTCACATTAATGAAGGTAGAGGAGCACAAGTTTGAAGTAGTAAATCATGGACGCTCACGATGCAGGCACAAAATTTCCATTATAGAAGTATACCTGGCAATGTTACATACATGAATGTATTCGTAATTCACCATTCCAAATACGAGAGTCATTACACCGAGCAGTCCCCCAACTAAGTACTAACCCGCCAAATGCTGCTTGACTTACACAATCGAACGAGAACCGATCTAATAAGTGTGTTAATGGCATTTTTTATAGTCACCAAGTTGATTTCTTGTTTTCTTCGTCCTGTAAAATGTTTTAAAGCTATTATTGCTCCCTTGAAATAAAATCTTGTAAAAGTAGAATTTTTAATCAGCGTACCGTTTGGTTTGAGTGCCAGGCAGCCGCGATGCGTGCCTGTTTCAGGCTAAGAACGAGCGAGTGTTATTTATACTCGGGGTATATGAAATTCTTCGCTGCCTAGCACTGCTATACAATTCATGCTGATACTCTCCTCCGCAATGGATGAATATAGGTGTCTCAATAAGCTTGATATTAACAAATCCACTGGCCCTAAAAATGCACTGAACCCCCATTCGCCCTAAAGTCATGCACTTCACATTTAACTAAACCTCTGCGCAAACTCTTTCACCTATTCTTCTTCTCCAGAGTATATCCAGACTCTCGGAAACTTGCGCATGTTCAAAGCTTGCCAAAAAAATTGACTCAAGCAATCCCTCCAACTACAGTCTAATATCAATTAATTTTAAGAATAGCAAAACTTGTTTTAGCAACCAGGGATCTTTGTTATAGCAACCAGGGATCGGGCGACCTCTTGGTGTTGCCTCGTACACACATAACCAGAATCTTATTTAGATATTGGTCAATTTGGCATCATGCAGCCCATTGCACTAAACATTGTCTCTGCCGTGGAGAGGAACTGGCCAAAAAGACAATCACATTTCCTCTGTGGCTGTCAACATCAGACACCGTGTACTTAGGATCATTTTCTTATAGGATTTGAGGAGGTTTCAAAGCTCAAAATAGGCAATTTCATCTGGTACCTGTAATATTTAGGGCTGGAGCTAAAATCTTTCCTACCCTACTGCATTTTTTATGCAAATATTTTGCACGAGTGCGGCTAGAAAACGGCACATCTCAGTGACAATTGCGGCCGAACCTAAGGTTCCAACACATAATCAAGTTATACTGACTAGGACACGTCAACAAAATCTTACATCTTAGGTTAATCAATATATTTTATGTTACTTATGCTTATTTATTTTATTATTATTTTATCCCTATGGGGCCTGAAAAATAGGAAACCCGTCCTGGTACCATGACGCTTTTTTACAAAAAAATTTTCGGAGTTAAAGATCTCTCTTTTGAGGGTCTTGTTAGTTAAAAATAAATCTTAAGACTAATTAAATTTTTTCTCTAATTCTTAATCTGTGCCTCGGTGTAATATAAGTAATTTTGTCAGGTGAAAATTTTTCAAGAATAAAAATAAAGGTTACCCTTGGTCGCCATGAAGTGCAAATATTGCGATAAGAATTTCCAGAATTGAGCTTATATTGCAAAGCAAAGATGTCATGTTTTGCATTGAAGGAAATGTGAGATTTAAAGATTAAGAGTTGATTTTCTGAATATTTATATAAAATTTCCTGCCGCTCGGTTGGGTCGGGTTTATACATAAACATAACTCGTGCTATCCCTCAATGAGATCTGAAAACATAAAATTTATTAGAGAAAATAATATTCTGAAAAAAAAAAATGTAGAAATTTACCTGTTTTCGCTTCAATAAATACAAAAGCAAATAAATTAAAATACAAAACATAAATTAGTAATCCAAGGCCCTTTATATACCGCTGTTAAAAAAAGTATGTACAGAGATTTTTCTTTTTATTTGTGATCAACCCGCGGGCGGGGAGTTGCCACCCCTGCTCTAGATGATAAGGGAATTGGTGCTGCGGGTGGGACTAGAAGCCTTGCTTAGAGCTAGAGCAGGGGCTGTCTGGCTGTGGGGCTACCCAATTCCACTATGGTCCTTTTTGTATATTCGGCCAGGGCTACAATCTATAAGTCCTACATTCGTCCCCGTCTCGAATACAACTGGTATATTTGGGCTGGGGCCCCGAGAACCACCTTAGTCTGGCTGGACAAGGTGGAAAGCCGCGCTTTCAAACTTATTGGCGATAGCGCCATTTGTTCTTCAATTGACTCATTAAGCCACCGTAGGAATGTAGCAGCTCTTGCAAAATTTTACCGTTTTTACCACGACTGCCCTACTGAAATAAGTAACCTCATGCCTCCACGGCGAATTTTCTCCCGCAACACTAGATTAGCCCGTTCGGCTCACTTTTATAGTCTACAGCCCTTATCTTCCCGCACACTCCAATTTAGAAATTCGTTTATAACAAGAACAAGCTACCTCAGTCAGTATTTCCGAACTCATAAAACACCCAAGAGTTTAAAAGCAAAGTTCACCACCATCTCCTTCAACATCCATCCGACTCCCCCTAATCTATCCTATCTTTCTCTATCCTTCAAGCTAAGCTAACTACTAGACAATGCACCATGACGGACTAGTAGTACAAAGGGTGACACCTAAGCTTAGACTATCACATAAAAAAAATATATTCATGCTACTATACAGATCTTTTGTATCAAGATCAATTTTGTGCCTGCTCATAAATCTAGCAGAACTTCGTGCTGACTGATTGGGTCACATCTTACAATCTTGCCCCTGTTCAGCAAAATTCCCTTACTTACTAACTTTAGATTTTACACCAGGTATTGTCAATTTTGGGTCAATTCATTAATGACTGCAGAACTCTATGCTGACTCGGTCTTTCCATTTGCGCTGGTTGCGTTACCTTCTACAATCTTGCTCCCCTCCAGCTTAATTGGAGAGAGCCTCTATTAGTCCAGTAAATAGGTCGAAAAAAGGCCTTCGTAATGCGAAAAATACCGCACGCGATTTTTTTTACCAAATGTTTTTACATATTTTTGTGAGCTTAAATTCAAAATGGCGTCATCCCCACCTTTATGCTTCAGTTACAATGAAGGGAAACGCGTTTAATTTTATATCTCAGAAACTATGCGTTTTACGACAAAAATGTATATAATCTTTTTTGTAGATAATTAAGTGATTTAACTTTTTTGTTCAGAATTTTTCTTTGTAAAGGCAATATGTTCGGAGTTATAGTGCTTCAAACTTTATACATTACTTTCTTTGCACTATATTTCGTTAACGGTTAGACCGCCATAAAAAAGTCCTGCCTAAGACTTATAGAACACACGATTATCTATAATTTTTGCCTTTATCATTTTTAGATAGGGCTAATATTTCACGAGTTATAGCGCTTTAAATGTCGGAAAATGTAAATTCAAAAAAAAAACTTTCGTAAATTTTCCCCGTTTCATTTCAAAACTGATTACATCGTGTGTTGAGCTCATCATTGCCCACATTTGTTGCCTTTACTTTTTTCTATAAAGTTGATATTTATGGATTTATTACACCTCAAAAGTTTATTAAAAATGGTTTTTTGCAAATATCTAGTCAACTATTTATTTACGATGACAAGTTATACCCACAAATTTGTTTGTTATAAAATTCCGTTGAAATTTTACTTCAAACATTTTTTCTAGCATTTATACTTTAGCTAATGTTCATACATATAATTAAGAAATTTCGTTGGCGTACAATCGCTTTTCCACACCACCCTGGAGGTCGAGTTTTTGGCGCGTTTTTTATTGTGGTTTCCCCAGTAGGCCTAATCCACAAGAAAACGAAACAATGATGCTTTAACATGTTATTTAGCCTCATATGTTTCGAAGATGTCGGTTGACAATCGGATAGACCAATGAAGCTGCCATCTAATGACTTGACGTTGTCTTCGTCGAATGATATATCTGGGAGACTTGAAAACTCGCAAATGTTCTCATTTATTTCATTGTTTTCAAGGAGGTTTGCATCCTTCGTCACATTTTCGCAATTTCCTCCACTGCAGTTAGAGCAAATTATGGTACATTTGAGACCGGCCTTGCGGCATTCACAGGAACCGCCACATTTTTTCCTACATTTGCAGGATATTAATTTTAATAAATTTGCTGGTGCCGGAGCAATTGTCATTGGGACTGGTTGTAAGCCAAATCTTTTTCGCTTCCAGTCCCATTCCTCCGGGTCTTGATAACTATGAAGCCAAGTTTGCACTTGATGATATACTCGAAATTAGTGAAGTCGAGCAGCATCTTTAGTTGGAGGCAGAGCTCATAAGTTCACTTTGGTTTTGGTAGCCGATTTTCCAAAACATTTGAACCTTAGTGAATGCTTAAACAAACGAATTTCCGGACGATTTTCCTTGTCGATTAACGCGAGCAACTCAGAAACTCTAAATTGACATTCCTCACTGTTCGTTATAAAGCTACTAATAACTTGCATCACCTCGGACATTTCTTTATTAGGACGACCCCTTTTTCCCCCTGTAGATGGTGTGGTTTTCAAATCTCGCATACAGGAATGATGATACCTAGCACCTCTAGCTTTGGCATCAGAAACATTTGCAATACGTTGCACAATGTCCAAACTTCTTTTATCATTCCGATTCCGATTATTGAAAACGAAAATATGATACCAACTCACCAGTTTGGATTCAGAAAAAACATTCTACCATAGAGCAGGTTCATAGAATCGTCTACGTTATTGAAAAAGCTCTGGAAGAAAAAATGGTATGCTCAGCTATATTTTTAGATGTTGCTCAAGCGTTTGACAAGGTATGGCATGAAGGACTACTATATAAGTTGAGATCACTCTTTCCCGAAGAACATGCGACAATTTTGGAATCTTATCTCTCAAAAAGATTCTTTCGCATCAAGCAAGAGGATGCTTACTCCCACTTAAAAGAAATAAAAGCTGGAGTACCTCAAGGAAGTATATTAGGTCCAATGTTATATCTACTTTTCACGAATGACCTTCCAGTCCCCTCAAATAGTATAATAGCCACTTTCGCCGACGATACAGTAATACTTGCAATAGAGGAAAGCGAAATAGAATCAACCCGTATACTCCAAAACGCTGTAGATACTGTAGTCAATTGGACTAAAAAGTGGCGTATACATCTTAATAGCACTAAATAAGTACACGTTAACTTCACAAACAAAAAAACACAACCGCTTCCTATTACCATCTCTGGAATGCAAATCCCATACTCCAATACTGCAAAATATTTGGGGATGAACTTAGATGCAAAACTTAGGTGGAAAGAACATATAAAAAAGAAAAGAGAGGAACTCAACATCAAATTTAGAAAACTATACTGGCTTATTGGTAGACGATCAGTTCTATCAATACACAATAAACTGCTTATATATAAACAGATATTAAGACCCGTGTGGACATACGGAATCCAACTGTGGGGGTGTGCCACTGAAAATAATATAGAAACTATCCAACGGTTCCAAAATAAAGTAATAAGAGGAATAGTGGATGCGCCATGGTATATAAGAAATACTGATCTCCATCGCGACCTTAAACTGAGCACTGTAGCAGAAACGATTGTGGAATACGCAGGAGCCCATGATCGAAAGCTGAGACAGCACATAAATCACGAGGCAGTGGAACTCACCAATACGAACGGACTAATTCGAAGATTGAAGCGCACCCAACCACATGATTTAATTGGTGGCACCTAAATGTTTTAAAAATTTAAAATAATTCTGTATAAAACTGTAATATTCTTTTCTTTTTGTCTTTTAATGTATGTTAAACTTAAACTACTCGTTAGTGTGAACTAGTTGTAGTTTTATGAAAATGTAAACATTTTATAACATTTCGATAAATAAAAAAAAAAAAAAAAAATTCCGATTCTGCAAACTTACGCCAACGAAATTTCTTAATTATATGTATGAACATTAGCTAAAGTATAAATGCTAGAAAAAATGTTTGAAGTAAAATTTCAACGGAATTTTATAACAAACAAATTTGTGGGTATAACTTGTCATCGTAAATAAATAGTTGACTAGATATTTGCAAAAAACCATTTTTAATAAACTTTTGAGGTGTAATAAATCCATAAATATCAACTTTATAGAAAAAAGTAAAGGCAACAAATGTGGGCAATGATGAGCTCAACACACGATGTAATCAGTTTTGAAATGAAACGGGGAAAATTTACGAAAGTTTTTTTTTTTTTTTGAATTTACATTTTCCGACATTTAAAGCGCTATAACTCGTGAAATATTAGCCCTATCTAAAAATGATAAAAGCAAAAATTATAGATAATCGTGTGTTTTATAAGTCTTAGGCAGGACTTTTTTATGGCGGGCTAACCGTTAACGAAATATAGTGCAAAGAAAGTAATGTATAAAGTTTGATGCACTATAACTCCGAACATATTGCCTTTACAAAGAAAAATTCTGAACAAAAAAGTTAAATCACTTAATTATCTACAAAAAAGATTATATACATTTTTGTCGTAAAACGCATAGTTTCTGAGATATAAAATTAAACGCGTTTCCCTTCATTGTAACTGAAGCATAAAGGTGGGGATGACGCCATTTTGAATTTAAGCTCACAAAAATATTTAAAAACATTTGGTAAAAAAAAAAAATCGCGTGCGGTATTTTTCGCAAAGAAAAAGTACCTATTTACTGGACTATATATCTAAGTGAGTCCATTGCCCACAGGCGATGGTTAAAACCGACAGTGCACCCACAATAATGCACCCCCTAACACGATGACTATACATCTAGGTTTAGTAGCCCCGATCATATTAGCCCATTCCTTTGAGAACAACTTACAGTGGCCATCACGAGAAGGTTATGATCACAGTTCCACCAGTCCGAGATAGTTTAGGCACACGTATACAATACACGTTGCCTCCCCTATCTCGTTGTTGAATGTCAACCATATCTACATATGACTTACCTACTTTAACTACTCTGCAAATGGAATCTGGTCAATACCAGAAGCCGTTAGTACCTGACCATCAAATGAACAAGTAGGAGTACTGACCGCTAGATATCCCATTATTAACTGGTTAAGCTAACGAGATAGATGGCTTAGTAGGGCTAATGCTTCAGAATGGTTCAATTACTGAATTTTACTAGTTACCCATGTCTCCTATACCTCGGCCTCGGTAGTCTAGGGGTAAGGCGCCTGACTACTATCCCCAGAGGTCCCGGGTTCGATTCCCGGCGGTGCCACGGTCCTAGCCTTTCCCAATTTCCCGCCTACATAACTTTCCTTCTTTCTTCTCCCTCTTTGCATTCCTGATTCCTCCTGTCATAGCCTTCACTAGTTCTCTTCCCCGCTCCACCAAGCGCATTTCATCGGTTGGTTGATGAGATTCAACTCGTTTCAGGAGGCATAACACTCCAGCGAGTTGTTCTCGATGCCCCGATGTCAGAGTCGCGAAATGGTTGGGAGTAGGTGAAATAAAAATACCGCATCTAGGTTGTGACAGTTCTTTCCTTCACTTCTCTCTCTATCTTCCGACTAGAGCTGCTGTTCGACATTTCAAAAAAAAAAAAAAATACTTCCTTTATCGATTTTATCTACCTGAAAAAAAAAAAAAAATTGTAACATATCCTAATGAAAGGTAACACGTTCACTACTTTATCCCTTCTTACTAAATAAATTGGTAAAGGTTTTTTTCAGCAACCAGGTAAACGAAATTGGAAATGAGAGACTCCCCAGTGTCAAACCTCCATTTCTCCATTGACAAAATTGAAGAGGATTCTCTTTCGTCGATGCTTTTAGAGTAATTTATCACGAAGTCTTCTTGAATTGTTTTTCGTTTGATTTTTCTCCAACAAAGTTTATAAGATTTACAAAGCACACCCCCCAGTCCGCTTGAAAGAAAAAGATATGAATTTTAAGGTGCGCACTTGTTGCATTTACCTGTGCGCGTTGTTATCTTAAAGAAGAAATGAAAGATGGTGTATATGTGTATGTATGTACTGTACCGACAATGGCCATTCATCTTGATGTAATATTCTTTCAGACTTGTGAAACATTGTCTAGAAATAGCTTGGGTAGACACAGGACAATGCCCGTTTGTTATTGAATATAGTCTGGCAACACACGACTTTTTGGGTTATCAGATGTCCTTTTTGAGGAGAAGTTATACAAATGAAGCTTTGCAGTTTGACTTTTTTGTTATATGGGCATTGGATCCAACAAACAGTAGGTCCTTGGAGCTGGTCCACAGTAATAACTCGCGCGCTATCCAGGATAATTATACAAACTTAGATGGCATCCCTGAATGTGTTGTTTCATTTGACTGGAAAAGCTTGGAAGCTATACGAAAATCGGGGCGACAACAGCTGGTTGGTTGGTAGGTATGTAGTGTAGGTACAGAGAAGCTCAACCATTTTCCGAATTTTCCTTGGTACGAAATCTAGTACAATCCTGCTGCGATCCTTAAAGGGCAACCATAGAAGCTTTTAAGCTCTGCTCGTAGAGAAGTTTTTGAAAACATGGATTATATTTTTTGTTGTTGTTGTGTTCTGTGTGTTATGTTCCTTCCAATTTTATCCCAAGGATTAAAGCTGAACTTTTTTCTATACATATATTCATTTCGAATGACAAAAAGAAAAAGATTTTCTAGGATTTAAGTCTCTACGAGTAATAAGGGGAACGATCCAAGGATGCCAAGAATGAAATTCAGGACATGTGCGCATTAGTACATTAGCATTCGTCAGCCTTTATGTGTGTATACTGGTGTGCTGGTTTTGTCCTATATATATACATATGCATATATAGATGTATATTTCATTCCTTTTCTTCGTCCTTAGCAGTTGTGCTTTTCGTGTAAAATGATTTTGGGATATAGCCTGCGTAGGAAATATTTCTAGTTTAACAAAAGAACTTGAAAGAAGGACATTCAAAATACGAATAAAGCTTTTCGTTATTGTGATTTTCTGGATACTTAAACTAGCTGAAAAAAAACTGGATAACAAAAAAAAAAAAAGGATAGGGAAAAAAAGGATAATTTGGCCAATTTTAATAACTTCATATTACACAACCATTTATGACTCAACTGAATTGTAAAGAACGAGATGAATCTTTTAATCCGTAAGGTGAAATCATATTTTCTTCTTTTTTATGATTAGGAGAAGGTCCTTTTTTTTTATATGGAACTGCTTAACGATAAGCTGTCAGATAAAGGGAAAATCAATAACTCAAGTGGATTTTCTTTCAGTATATGCAAAATTTAATGTTTTGTTCCATATATATAGATATAAAAAAATAAAGGATATATAGATATATTTCCAAGAAGGTTTCCTGCGTGTATGTATGTACGTACATATACTTAAACTGAATAAGGACGAAAAAAAAAATAATAAAAAAAAAAATAAAAAAAATATACATACACACCCACACACATCCTTTTTGCTATCTATAAGGAGCCAAGCTAGGATTATTGAGGATTATCACGATTTAATTTTGTTCTGTCCATCAAATGTTTTGTTTACTATAGGGAAGAAAAGGTCAAAAGGGAAGGATTTGCAACGTAGCAAAGCTTTTGAGCCCCGTCTGATAAATGGTTGTTTTTTTTCTTCTTATTTTTTTATTTTTTCAATAGATTTTCTCTTCTGTATGGCAAACCATGATGCTTTGCCTCAACCCCCTGGCACCTACGCGCTTATAACACACCCCATATATAGTATACTACAAGTAAGTGTCCATATGCAAATTAGGAGATTTATTCAAACACATTCCCTCTATATGTGTGGGGAAAACTGGGAATAAATTTACCGCAATAATTTTTTTATTGAAAAAAATTTCCAAGGTGTGACTAATATTATTATATATATATTTTTTTTTTTTTCATTTTGCTTTGGGGGTATGAAGAGAGTTTTTGGACCCTCATTTAAATGGTCCAGTTTTACCTTAGCAGATTTAAGCATAATTTATTATATTATACCACGTCTCTCGTTTTTGCGAATAAGAACCTTATTTTGGGTGTGTGTTTGTTTGTATGTACATATATATGAATGCTTTATGCGTTGGCCAGGATATATTCGAGGGGGGGGGGGGGGTTTATAGAATACCTAAATGGAGATGTAAGGACTGTTAGGGATTAGGTTTTGTAGGGTGTATTTTATGGTAGTAATAATGTATATTTTTCTCCATGGAAATTTTGAGCTGAGGTGAATTATTACAGATTCGACATATAACTGTATGCCATTTGTCGAAGAATGTGCAAAAATATATGTATATTTTTTTTGGTGTATTTTTAAATTAATGCAAAATTGAAATGATCTAAATGAATATGTTTAACGCTTTTAGAATACTTATATATGTATGGCTGTTTTGTATATCATTGATTTCAATCAACGTTACATTTAAAGAAATTGTGTTACTATTAAGTATTCTATTTATTTCGTTATTCATATGTTGTTATATGGCAACAATAGGAGAACCAGGGTACCTGCCCGCTCCCGATCTTCCTATCAAACACCTATCCACGTGCAGTGCCCTCAGACTGAAGATATCCCGGGTTTTTTTTTTTGAAGTTATATTTCTTTAGGCGCGTTTTGAAAAATATTATGAGAGTGAATTTTGAGGATTTCGCAACGCAACGCAACACAGGAGAAGGCTTAGCACGGAGGATATCGGCGAAGGGGTGGAGGCAATGGAGGGCAAGCATTTAAACTTCCATTCTTCATGCGCACAGGGATTATCATTATTATGGGCATATGGAAATTCATAGCCGATGCCGGTTCACGATGTCGTTGGGTGAGGGGGTTTTTATGCCGAGGCTATGGAGGGAAATAAATTTCATGTTCGATTCACCAGCTGGGATTTTCGTGGGCATAGGAAGATTCGTAGCGTTTTAGGCACAAACAGATTAGTTGCGCCAAACTGGCTGTGATTTTATTTTTGTATCGCTGACTTACATTTGTCAGAGATATTTTACTAGTATACTTAATTTTTAGTTCGCCCGCCCTAAGGCTGATGTTTTTGGGTGTTTCAAGTTTACTATTTATTCATTTGCTTGGTAACTCTGCTGCTTTCATAATGCCTTCACTAGCTATTTTTCTTACCAATTCATTCGGGGGCTTGATTGCGAAGTCTATTTTGCATTAGCTGGAACATGTATATCAGGATTGGTGAAATTTTCGCCCATTTTCCGCTGCTATATAAAGGAAGGTACAGTGTCTAAGTATTTTCCTTTCCAAAAACTGCAACTTATTTGCCACCTTTGTGGATATTGGGCACCATATGGGGAAGGCTTAGGTTAGTACTGGTCGTACTATTGTCTTATAGCGCAAGTGTTCAGTTTCTGTTGCTGCGTCCTAGATTTCATTAACGGCTTTAGGCTAGTTACTATTATACGGGCGTTTATCAGTTTGAGTCTTACGTGTGGGTTCCACATGAATCTGTGATGCATCTGGACTCCCAGGTACTTCATAAAATAATTGTGTGACCATTAATGATTATTTTCCAAAGTTTTGATTACCGTTGCACGTTTCTATGTCCTTTACCTGAGATATTCCTGAAGGCTGAAGCAGGTTATTAAACTTTTCCCTGATTAATTTCTACGTTCTATTTATTTAGGTTATCTATTATTTTGTTGACGTGTGTTTGGATTTCTTCTGTGGTTTTAATAGGTGAGACTTGTATTCCAAACAAATGTATCGTCAGCGTATTATATGCAAGTTGTGTTAAGAAGGGGAATTATGTTGAGGAAGTCGTGTATTGGAAAGCTTGAGGCCTCGGGGAACACCAGATTCAAATTTGAACGGTTGAGAGGTTAGTTCTGCGAAGCAGTCTGAATTTACAAGTTGTGATAGCAGTATCCGCTCCAAAGTATTAGTATGCAGTATTTGCTCCAAATCAAAAATCTAATTTTTGAAACAAGTATTATGGCCATATAAAAAAGACTGAGAAGAAGTTATTAGCAGAGGCGAAGATTCCCGTCCACCTATTAACTTTCTCCAAAATCATGTAAATCTAGCCATGAATAATGATCGATTGGTTCCAAAAACACGGCACGGTACCATAAATGATGCTGTATTTGCCCGAAACTCTTTGTATGATATTTCAGTTATCTTAACGCGCTCAATTTCATTGAGTAACCACAAGTAGAAGAAGCTTGAGAAGTAAACATAATTTAGAAGTGACGTTGATTTCAGTAGTGTTAAAGGAAGTAAAATTAGTCTACCCAAGGTCGATGAACTCACAGGCTCATAACAAACGTGGAAGGATGGGTCTCGAGAGAGCATGGAGAGGTGAGTTATGAAGGCATGCCCGGCATTCCTAAATGTG
Source organism: Thereva unica (assembly GCA_949987705.1). Taxonomy (NCBI): domain Eukaryota; kingdom Metazoa; phylum Arthropoda; class Insecta; order Diptera; family Therevidae; genus Thereva; species Thereva unica. Next base: position 19,312,875 of record OX465285.1, on the reverse strand, counting down.
AAAGAGGACACAGACCATGCCCTTTTGGGGCGTCGAAGATTAGCCGAGGAAAATGCTGCGCTGTAATCGACAACTAAAGGCACGGCTAAGAGCAAAGAAGACTATAATGGTACTATTGTGTGATCTATGGAATAAAGTGGAGGAGAAGTTAAATATCCTCTATTGGTAGCTAAAGCGGAAAGAAACCAAAAGGAAGAGAGTAAGGCTTAGAAATAGCAGCAGTATTATCAGGTAGATAAGATCTGAACCAGCTGGCGACGCATATGAAGGTTAACATTCTTTGCGTGTTGACAGGAAATCAGCCAGCCTTAAGAAAATTTGATGAGGCATCTTAAAACCATTATAGTTAGGCCTGATAAGTCAACTAGTAGGTGATTTCAGTTAGGATTTGAGTCCGGTATAATCTGCAGGCTAGAGCGTGTCGGCATCATGATGCTTCCAACTTCCAACGCATGAAAATAATAAGAATCCAATTAGTTATTTGTATGCCAAAGAAGTATAACTTCTAATGCACGTACATAAGTACACACACCCACTGTTTTTTTTTATGTGATAGACTAGAGGCTTAGGGAAAGCCCCTTTGTACTGTTCGACAATCTATTTTTTTCGTATAGAATGTCGAACAGCAGCTCTAGCCGGAAGATAGAGAGTAGAAAGAGACAGAGAAGTAGGAAGGAGCTGCCACAACCTAGCCGCGATATTTTTTTTTATTCCACCTACTTCCAACCATTTCGCGACTCTGGCATCGGGGCTGGCCGGGATTCGAACCCGGGACCTCTGGGATAGTAGTCAGGCGCCTTACCTCTAGACCACCGAGGCCCCCCAGGTTTGGTTCTAAAAACCGGTCGGTCATTTCTGCTGCATCAAACAATTACATAGAAAAGTTACATACACAAGAATGGCCTGGATCGTATAATTTTCCAGCCTAGATCGTATACATATGCTCCATGAAGGATTTTCCAAATGATCTTCTTCGATTGGTATCGTTCTTCCTGCGTGAATACCCGCTAACAACCATGGTTTTCGCGACTTGTTTTCGTTGCTTCGGAGCAACACTATTGCGTTAAGTGCTTCCATTGTACGAGAAGCAGTAGTCCAGAACAAAAGGCACCAAATCAGCGATTATCCAGACACAGGCACTCGTACTGAACAATATCACGAATCCACTACTAAGCACTAATGTTCTAGTAAAACTCCAATTGGCAGATCGAACGTTCCACCTGCCAGGACATATCGACACCCTGCGGACATCTGCTCTACAATCATCATGGACAGAGTTAAAAAAGGCGCGCCGATTGAACGCCAGTAGCTCAGAATATGATTTCTGGATGGATAATCTCTGGGAGATAACTCCCCTACCACAGTTAAGGACATATCTCGTGACCTTCTTTAATCAATCAAGTAAACCCTGATACCAACCTAAAAAGGTGTGAGGAGTTGGAGTAATTTCCCTCAAAACCAATATGGACGAAAGAAGAGACACGGAGAAAAGACCACATCGCCGATAACATCATCAGGTGTGAGGACAGACGACTTCAAGCCCGGCATAAATACACAACGAACAGAGACCTGCCTGACAAAACCGATAACCTACATGACAAAACCGATATTCTAAGTCATGACAGCCATTGACAGAGCTATTCCTAGTCACGGTCTAAGAACACTGAGCACAATCAGACTACCTAAGATCCAGCAAAATCCAGAATGCCTTAACATACTGCATCCAAATCACACAGAACCTCGAGTTTAGAATGTCTTCGGATTATTCTACCAAAGTGAAAGTGTCCACTCACAAACCATATAGATAGAGCCCGTACCAAAAGAGATAAGGTATTTTCGCGCATGTGGGAAAATGAAAATTACACATAAATAAACATTGCGAGCACCGGTATAAGGCATGCGATTATGTATTTTCAAATTTCCTCTCGAAATCTGTTGTCATTCTCACTGCACATGAAAAATGCTTGTTTTGAGATACCTCATCTCTTTTGGCACGTACTTTAAGGTTTATCGCGAGGCGTTCTTAAGCGGCACTCAACTGATGTTACACACTTATAGATGGAAGTACTGGATCCTTAACGCACAACATGCAGTCAGATCAAAAATTCAAAGATGTATGCGGCGTTTCAGACAGATTGCAAAAGGAGGAACGTGATTGATGACCAATCTTCCGGCATCCGACCCCTCAGTTTTTTCACTTTTGTCAGCCTGCTAGATTCCATTAGATAGGGTCTTGTACTGCTAACTTACAATTACAACATCGATTTCCTTTTCGTACACAAGTTTTTGGGCCACCTTACAGTTTAGTTGTATGAACGTTATTTGCTTCGCTGTTTCAATGCCTTTTGGAATTTTCAATGGACACTTGCTACTGTTCCTGTTCAACACACAGCTCTCACACCACCGCCCGCAGAAAACTCATCCTATTCGGACCTTTCCCCGCTTTTGGCGCTTATTTCGCTAATTTTACCGAAATATCGTGTGGTGGGCTTCTGGGTGCCCAGCCATCAATCCGATGCTCAGCTTTGCACTTTCAGTAGGGAGTACTTTGGAAGTGATCTTGCCCAGATGCCTGATCTAGATAGCTACCTGGTTGGTGCTTGCTGTTACCTGTGGTGTCTCTCCTAGCGAGGATTTAATCTTCTCCCGGAGATCCATCGTTTTAACTTCTCCCTTCTTCAATTCCGTGATCTCTTCTCCGAGGTCCCTTAACCCAGTGTTCGTTCTTACCTTCGTCAAGATCTCCGCGTAGAATATCCTGCTTGCTGCAGTTATGATAAGCGCTACCGGTCTTATCTTTTTTCGCGGTCTTACGCTATTCTCCAGGTGCTTCTTTTCCTGATTTTTTTCGGCTTTAAAACTTGTTTTTTCGTTCGATCTTGGTCCAGGCAGACCCTTCTTTCTGGTTTTTTCCCTCTTCAAGGGACCCGGTTCACCTCGTCTCTCCTTTCGGGCGACTTCTCGTTCCTCTTCTTTGGAGACCTTTACTGGCACCCTAGGGCGGTTGCATGGTTCCGAAATTTTTGTGGTCTCCTTTGACCGTGTTACAGTCGCCGCAACGTTCGTTCTAGTGATCTTCTTATCGGTGTACTTAATGGGCACTGTTTGTGCCGCTACTTCCGCCATTTTCTGTGCCCTTTCCGCCCCTTTCATTCTGCGCCTTGAAATAGGACGAACTAATTCTTGTAACCTTCACCAAGATTGTGTAGGCGATGTTGCTCCTTCCATTTAGGTTCTCCGTGAGTCCTTTTATTTCGATTCCCAGCTTCTGGAAAGCGTCTTCCTGTTTCCTTGGCGCTGCCCCCACTGGATTTAGTCAGGGGCGGCGCTTTCATAGGTGGGAATGGTGCACTTGCACCGGGCGCAATTTATGGATGGCGCAAATTCAAAATTTTAATTTGAACTTGGAAAAAAGAAATTGTAATGTATTCTCACAGATGCAAATTACAAAAATTTCCCTAATTTCTGCCCCTGTACTTTCTCATGCCAGAAAAATCGAGGGAATTATACTTCTCCTCATGCAGGAAATTTCCAGAGATTTAAGCTTCAGGATTTTCATCAAATTTTATTGAAGACATGTTACTCGAGATTTTACTCACAAAGTGAAGGAGAGTGTGAGAGAAAAATCTCACATTTATTTACACCGTTGAGTCAAGGTTGAGTTGAAATTTCGACCATCGTCTATGATCTCGAGTGCAGTTCACCTTTGGGTTGATATGGAGTTTCCTTTTTTAAAAAGACGCAAGGAAATAATTTTATATTCCTGTGGAAGGTACGATGATAGTTGACTTCACGGATGGTAAATAAACAAAACAAATGTCACTTCAACCCGATTACAACTCAAACCGCGTATGTGAGGTGAAAGACCAACTTGACCCAGGTAGGAGAACTGAGTTGAACCTAGGTTTAACCTTTCGGCGAGAATTTCTCTTCAATTTATATAATACTGTCTAATAAATTAAAAAGGCCAGTTGCACACGGGCCAAGCAACAAAAATTGGCAGTAATCGTCCATACCCTTTTGAGGTTCAATGAAAAGTCTCATGGGTTTTCACAAGAGCAAACTTTTCCAACGAACGATACCACAGAATGCTTTAGCTTGTTGTTGTTGTTTTTAGTTTTAATTCTCCCTTCTACCATTACTATTTTTTCCTTTTTCTATCAAAAGGGTTACAAAAAACAACAAAAACCACGCAGCTGTCAAAAATTAGAATTCAGGGGCTCAAAAAATCTGCCCAGTCCATCATCTTCTCCAACTCTCTTCTCCGCAAGCGACATTTCCATCAGATTTTTGTGGGCTGGATATTGACCCATGCCGATGTAATCTTTTTTTTATGTTGCACGCATTATTATGCTGCAATCCTAAATTTTGCACAAATTTTGAAAATTGTTGCTCCCATCAAGCGAGTGATTGCGTCTTTTTCCATTGTCTTTCACTGCGAATGAACAACTTATGGGGCGCAATAGGGCATAGTGCACCGGGCGCAAAAAACTCAAGCGCCGTCCCTGGATTTAGTGGGGGTATTACTGACTAGGCGACACTCCTTCCCTCAGACACACTGTGATTGAGATTGGCTACCAGCTTCACAGGTCTGTTCATTCGACCAGCCCAGGGGCTTTTCAAACTGCCCCAATACCTCCCTTACCTCTAGGATGTCTCCGTCATCCACGTTTAGTGCAGGCAGGTTGTCCGTGTTCAAATCCTGTGGGACCAGGGTCTTCTCGATGTTTTGCAGCGTTATAGAATAAATACTCTTAATCGACGATATGTAGGCACACTCCTCCCACGGTTTACTATTAACTTCATCCTATAGGCACTTAAAGTGCTCAATTTTACTCTTCCGGATGGAATTTTTTAGCCCTCATCTTGCCTCCTTATATCGCATAAGGAGCTTCTCGAATTCCTGCCGTTGCCGCCTTCACTTGAATATCTTTCAATCGCCGAACTTGTGTACCTAAAACAAGACTGCGACATCAAAACGACACGCCAAAATGGTGATTGGGTCTTCGGTCACACTACCATATACCTAACTTAATCTAACCTAACCTTACCTTAACCTAAATATCCCGTTCATGCGGAATTCAGACTCCCCTTTAAAATGCATGTACAAAAGTGTGGGAAGTTTAGGTTAGTGTGCTCTTTGAATTCAGCATTCAGCCAGAAAGAAACATAAAAGTCTCGACCTATGTACGAAACTCACCACTTATTGGATCTCGGCAAACCTCCCTTGTCCAAAAAAGCTTTTGGTGCAGAAGCATGGTCCCTCGTGTACGAATGGCCTATGTGAAATGTTTGAAAGTAATTACATCATCTTAAGAGAGGTAAGGCAAAAGTCTTAAGAAACTCTCTGGAATTCATTTAATTAAAGTGGATTCGATTTCTCCATCTAAAAGCAAAAAAATCGAGCTCATAACTTCTAAGAGCTCATAACTTCTCAGAACAAAGGTATTTCCTAGAAAGGTTTTCAGATGCGGACTCACCAGAGATTACATAGTTTTACATAATCTCCAATTGAGATTCTCATCTCATAATCATAAGTTTGTGAAGTTTGTGTACATATACTCCCACACTGCCATTAAACATATTTGTTCCCAAAAGCTAAATTCTCAAGAAGATATCACAAAACTGACTCTAAACTACACATAAGTACCCCAAAACATCGAAAAGAATACAATTTAATCACTTGAAAATATCTCAGTTTAACTTCAATTCCCCGCAACTGTAGCGAATGTCCTTTTTCCTGAATATCCAGGATAAAGTAAAAAATCCCCGTAACCATCACCTTTTTCACCTTATCACAACTACATCGCTGATTTGAACTGGTTGGGAATCCCTATTAAATGTATCTTACACGAGCGAGATACACCAATCTCTCCTCACCAACTGTTCTTTGGAGGAAGGCAATAACTTTAATACTGTTGAATAACACTAAAAGGTTTGAGCTTAGCAGGGGAGCTTCTCGCTCTAGTTTATATGTTTAATTCCATTGAAAGTTGTGGTTTTGTGCAAATTGAAATAAAATTGTATCTCATTGTGGCTTATTCTGGAGCAAATAAGTGTGAATGTCACATTAAGGTCGATGTAGTAAGTATCTATTAAAGGAGTGCTAAGATGAAGACTTTTTATTAAAGCAGTTCTGGGTTGAGTTTGGTGGGGTTTTATAGCGGGAGTTGGTGTCGCACCATTCAAAGTGGTTGGTTCTATTAGATTTTAGAAATGTTGTCGTTTGCGTGAACTCCTTCAGAAGTGCAGGCAGGTCATAAGCCATGTATACGGAGGCTAAGTAAGATCCCCTTTAATCCTATAACTAATATCTATCTGAAAGATGAACTGAAGTTAGGGCAGTGGTATACTTAAATGTGCCTTTTAGCAAGAATAGAAGATCGTGCTATAACCTAGATAGATTTATCTGCATGATAGTTTTAAAGATTAGCTTAGGGCTTAGAGTTAGAGAGTTATAGAGTTAGATCTAAGTAAGTTCAGGTTAGTGGTGCGAGCCTCCACTAACTCTTGGTATTTTCCTTAACTCGAGCTCGTCACCTAGGCGAAGTTCACTAGAGGCAATGCCCTGTATTTCGCCCAGGTAGTTGTATTAACTTTACGGTAGCAAAAGATCTTACGAGGTGTGACAATTAATTAATGAGACTGATTATATTGCCGCGATTGTGGCTAGCGCTTAATACAGATGCGGGGGCGGATCTGGAGCAACGCCAAATAGTCCCGGAGTCGGTGCGAGCGTCAGATGGGTCTACGGCCAAGGTGATAGCGTTACTACAGTCCCCGGTAATCAGAAGCATGCCCTATGGACTGACGGCCACACGACGATCCCTGCCCTTGTGGCTGCTTCGTTTATCCTTAAGAATCAGCCTGGTGTGGGAGAATCGATTGGCGATTTTCCGCTTCAGACTAATCAAGTTAGCCAGCAAAGCGGTGCTCAACCCACCACTGGTCCAGTTTCCACTTATCAGCTGGAACCGAGTTATGTACGGCTGTAGTCAGGTTTGAGCAGAATAACAGCAGCCAGCCTCTCGAAAGACGGCTTGACTTTGACTCCTGCTTTTCCGATAACGACATCAATGATCGCCTCCTGGAACTGTGCCATTTGCTCACGTGTCAGAGGGGCGGTTGACCATGTCAGTCGAAATGAGGCCAGCTTAATATTGCTTTCCACTTGGATAAAGGTGGGGCGAGTGGGCTGTCTTGGTCCTCTTTTGTTCCGGGGGCTTCCTCTTGTAAGCGAATCCTCTTCAACTCCGATCCTTTGGAGGGCTCTACCAAGCCTTTTTCAACGGCAAGAACCCAGGATAGGCCTTTTGCCAGTGCCTCTTGGAAGCATTTCCTCTGCGTCTAAAAACTCATCTTCATCGACTGATGACCAGTCTGCAGAACCAGCGAGCCCAATGGCTCCACTGGTCGAAGCAGTTGATTTTCCGCTCCGTTGAAGCAATTGGTTCAAACCTTGCGTGTCCATCCAATGGCTCCGCTAGTTGAGGCAATTGCTATCTCTTGGGTCCCTACGGGCATAATTGACGACTGCTGCTGCATAAAGCCCATTATTATATTCTGTTGGAAGGCTAATTAAAACTGGAGGATGCCAGGATCCAGAGTTCGGATATTAGAGACCAAGCACCATCGTGTTTTTGCATAATAAACGAGGGGCCTAAAGTCAGTGTACTGTCGTGGTAGTAATTGGACGGAGATCCACATAGAATATAACCACATGTAGGCGTTGGCAGCGCTTTTAATCTTCTTTCTGCAATCTTTCCGCCTAGTCCTGGCTGTCCGACATTATACCCCCAGTAATAGAACCATCGGCAGGTTAACGAGGCTCTATCCCTGAGCGACTAAAAAAATATAAGAAACATTATTGTAACTTCATCGACAGAAGCGCAAAATAAGGTACGTACCTATCTATTCCTACCCAAAAATTGGTATAACAACGATACGACATCCTTTCTGCAATTAAAGGTTTGATCGAGGGGTCTTGTCTCAGTCCTTTTTATTATGTCCCTGCCTATGCATAAAGAATATCGATCCCCATGTTCAATATGATTTTAACTGCATGTAGGCCAACTTTAACACTGAAAATAACACAGAAAATTCAATACGATTTCTGCTACTGAAAAGAAACACGCACACACAAAAACCAATAAACAAATATTTAATGGCGGAATTTATATGCAGATGCATATGTGTACATTAAACGTAGGTATTCCATAAAAGACGAAATGAAAGGGCCGCATTCGAAAATAAAAAAGCTGGCAATCATAATATTTTCTACTTTCGAAAATTGTTATTTTATGGCTGTCGTTATAAAATAATATCTGGTTATTTTCCATCAAATATAATGATGGTAACTTTCAATTCATTCGCCATACATTTAAGAAATTGATACAACACGACGTTATAAAACGACTTCTGCCATACTCTGCCGAGAGGAGAGTCGATGACTCGGAAGGAAAGTGAAGGCAAGGCAACGCAAGGCGCTGCTCCTGCAAATGTGGAGACGGGCCCGGGCCCCAATATATACTTATGTATACGGGCGATTCCCCACGATACATAATCAATTCAGACTCAGAAATAAGAGATCCCTTGGCAGCTATAAATACGGAGACATATTGCGTCGACCTAAGTGGTGCGTGAAAATTTCACTTTTGGTCATAATTAGGATGTGGAACCTGGAGCCAGAATCAAAAAGGATCCTTTTAGGAATCGTTTAATAAAATACATGCATGGACATATCTCGTATATGGGAGTATATTGCGAATATGGCAGCAGAGCCGACAAAGGGCAACGTGTGAGAGTATATATGGCCACAAATGGAACCGTAATAGAGGACTTGGCTCTTCCTTTATTATCTGTTTTTGCAAGCGGAGATATTTATGGTGAAAATAGAAAAACTGATGATATCGCTATCAGCAATGAATTGCACACACACTTCAATCAATATCGTCATATTCGACACGCATGAATGTGCACTCAAATTTCAGACCCAGAGAGTATAGACATTTTTTGTGGGGGATGGAGGATTGTGTATGGATAAAGGATGTTAAAGAAAAATGAAGATTGAAAGTTTTGTGGTATATAAATATGTATGTATGACAAAACATTTTAGAGGGCTTGGTCGATAATCATACAGGCTTTGTTTTGACGAGGGATGATGAGAATCTTACATCAGTCGATGTGTGTTCGACCGCCTATCGACCAAGAACGCTGAGGATCCGCAATTAGACGGTGGAGTCAGATTCATACTGACTAAACACGCCCCCCGTTTCGAGCGGGGCATTACTTCGGGCGGGGGTCACCAACATGACCCTTTACGTGTCCCTCCTGTCATGGGCGAGAAGATGCCAGGGCTCAGTAGAGGCAGATCAGCGACCCTCCGTCTCCATTTTCTTCGTCTTCAGGATGGCCTGTACAAACTGCGCCACCCTCAAATCCACCCAGGTGTTCAGCCGGCCGATCAGGGAAGCTGTCCACCGGTCTCTGGAATCACCATCCCAGCGCATTTGCCAGACCTCCATGGTGTTGGCCCTGGCAACCCTCACCGCCTCACGTTTCCCCATCCTCCTCCAATCTCTCTGGACGGACTGTCTCTCCTGGGCTAGCAGGTCGATCGGAATGACTGTAACGACCACCAGCACTGCAGGTTCGGAGACTGTGTGGACCCCGTGAGACGGAGAGCTTTTTCATATTGCAGCGCGTCGGCCCACACCTCTGCTCCGAAGAGCAAGATGTACTCGGTCGTACGCACGAGCAGACGTCGCATGCATGGTCTGGGGTAATGAGCGTTGGGGCCACATCCCTGCTAAGCGACGCTGCCAACGCCGCTACCCTGTTCGCCTCTCGCCGCACATGTACCCCGAAGAACAGCTTGTTATCAAGCATCACTCCGAGGGACTTTACGGCTCTCGTCTACTCCATTGTCGCGTCCCCACCACGAAATTGCGCGCCATTTTGATGCGCTTTTTCGTGAGTAGCACGATTTCCGTTTTATAAGCTGTAAGCTCAAGTCCGCAGTCGTCAATCCAGGAGGATATTTTGCACATTGCCTGGCTGAGGCGCAGCTGAGCGACATCGACGTCTCTTGCAGTGATGATTACCCGTCGTCTCCGTACCCAAGCAGGAAAACACTCTAGGGCATCTACAAATGCAGGAGCCCGTTGTAGGAAATATTACAGACGTCAGGACCCAGAATGGAGCCCTGAGCGGCCCCAGATATTACCTCCCTTCTTTGAAAGCCAGCGTTTGTCTCGTATTTTAGGAAACGCTCATTCAGATAATCTCCCAGTATCCTTTGCAGGTACTGAGGGAGGCTGAAATCGCGCTCCATCACCGAGAGTACCCTGTCCCACCTGACAGAGCCGACTGCATTTTTCACATCACACGTGTCGGGAGAAGTGGTCCCCCGCTCAGTCGCAGGCACATGTGTCGGGAGAAGTGGTTTCCCCCCTCAGTTGACCTGGCAGCCTTGACCACTTGTTGGATCATATCAGCACGAGTTGCACATGTCCAGCAAAGGAGAGGGGTGACTGGAAGCTACTGCCATCACTATTTCTGCTGGAAGGCCATCCGGACCTGGAGCCTTCCGGTTATGCACTGTCTGCTCCTCTTCACTGAAGGGGGATCCAAGATCCGAGGGTAGTAGTTGCTCGGATGGTCGCCGTCGATGGGTGGGGAAAAGGGTACTCACGATACCGTCCCGAGTGGCTGGATCCTCGGGGACTTTTCAGCAAAAGGTCCCAGCCTCTTCGTGACGATTCTGTACCCTAGTCCCGTAGGGTCTCGGGCCACATTCTGTGTAAGGGTTCTCCAGAATCTCCGCTGGCTAGACTTGATAGCTTGCTTCAGGGATTTCTTCGCTACTTGGAACGCTGCGGCCAAAGGGGTTGCGTAGATATCGCTACCTCTCGCCCTCTGTACCTGCCGACGGAGTCGTCGGAGTTCCGCGATGTCATCCGTCCACCAGTAAGCAGGACGACCTCGTCGGCTCGACCCGCGTCTCGGCACTGGTTCCTGGCAAGCGTTCCACATGATTTGCCGTCATGATTCACCCGTTCCGCCCGCTCAGATGGCGATGCACCTGGAACATGATGTACTGGTGATCGCAGCCCGTGAAGTCTTCGATCACCTTCCAATCTACCACTCGCGCTGCCAGATGTTCGTTGGCTAGGGAGACATCAGGCCAGGCCTTCTGAAGGTTGGGGTGGAGCAGGTGTTGGGCACAACTAGTCCCAGCCGGGTTACCATGTCCATCACCCTTCTTCAAAGGGAGTTAGGCCGGGTCTTCCCTCCATTCGACAGCTCTAGCGTTAAAGTCCCCAGCGACCACCAGATCCTCTGTGCCTCTCGAAGTGCGTCATCCAGATCGTCCAGTTTTTCCAGGAAGTTGTCTATCCGGTCGCTTGAGGTGAGATACACGCTCACATACACCGTAGCGTTGTGTTTCACCCAAACGAAGCCGCACCCAGATCCCACTCCCTCGATACAAAAGTTTCGTGGGCTTGGGATCCCGATGGCCGCAGTGCCGAGGTCGTCGGCATGCCATCCCAACCCAGCTCTTTCCCGGTACTGTTCGCTGATAACCTCTATATCAGGGCCTTTCTCGGCGCAGATCTGGGTTAAGGGGGAATAACACCTTTGAGGGTCCGAAAAATTGCAGAACAGAAAATTTCTAATAGAAAGGCCATGAATGACGAAGACATTAATGTAGAAGGACAACTGTATGGCGCAGGCATTGCCGATTAACCACCAGATCCTCTGTGCCTCTCGAAGTGCGTCATCCAGATCGTCCAGTTTTTCCAGGAAGTTGTCTATCCGGTCGCTTGAGGTGAGATACACGCTCACATACACCGTAGCGTTGTGTTTCACCCAAACGAAGCCGCACCCAGATCCCACTCCCTCGATACAAAAGTTTCGTGGGCTTGGGATCCCGATGGCCGCAGTGCCGAGGTCGTCGGCATGCCATCCCAACCCAGCTCTTTCCCGGTACTGTTCGCTGATAACCTCTATATCAGGGCCTTTCTCGGCGCAGATCTGGGTTAAGGGGGAATAACACCTTTGAGGGTCCGAAAAATTGCAGAACAGAAAATTTCTAATAGAAAGGCCATGAATGACGAAGACATTAATGTAGAAGGACAACTGTATGGCGCAGGCATTGCCGATTAACGTTGAGAATTAATTAATTACAAGTTTGTCAATCCAAAACTTCAAACTTGATTTCTGAAAAACACCTTTTTTCAAACTGGTGTACATCAGAACTCCCACAATTTTTATCAGATTCACTTGAAATAAAATTTTTTCTTCTCTCAATAGACTTTTCCATGGAAGTACGTAGCCATTTTTTAATTGAACTGTTAGTTTTTTTTCGGGAACTCATTTAATGCAAGATTTTTGAGTATAAATGTTACGTTTTTTGTTCAAACGAGTGTCAAATTCACAAAAATTAATATTTTTCAAAAATCCTACGTACTTCCACAGTTAATCTATCAACAATTAATAAATATATTGGATTTTTGTTGTAGGTCACACCAGTTAGCCGAAATCGTGTACACCACCCGGACTCACATGACGCAAGTGGTCCCTTAAAACTGTCTGAATTCAGTGTTTGTTTATTGATTTTCTACATAAAATTTTTTTTTGTAAAACTAGAATTTATAATAAAAAGATAACTAAAAGCCTTTTTTCAATAGCTCGATTTCTTATTCATTAAAAAAAATCGTAAAAAAGAGGCCGAAATTCAAGCTTCAAGGTGTTATACCCCCTTAAGAGGACATGGGCCACCCTGCTCCTGTGGAGATTTGCCTGCAATATACAGGTCATCGCAAAACCTTGACCGAAACCTCCCGGAAGGCTCTACAGCCTTTTGACCCCGCCACGTGGTTTGAGTCCCCCAAGTTCCTCGCGGAACATAAAGGCCCCCATACACGGTCAAATTGGATGTACATCAAAGGGCGGATGTACAACCAAAATTATCGATTGTGGGCCGGTCGGCCGATCAAAACTCATTGCGCTTATGGGTTTGATGAAAATGTGGATGTACATCCAATTTGACCGTGTATGGGGGCCTTAAGAAACACGAAGGGTCTGCTATACAGCCCACGCCTTTGTGGTCTGCCAAGCAACAGCGGTAGCACAGCCTGCTCAGGTCTGGTCCCTTGCAGGCTGAGCGAAGACGCCCGTATCTCTCATTTTTTGAAGGTCTTCTAATAACATTTGTTTATGAGATTAATTAAAACTAGTCTAACCGAAAAGAATCCGCTACATCTGAAGATTAACAATTAAAAATATATTTAAAATTCAAAAAGTACGCTATCAATAACTTGTTCCGATACGCACTCTGTACACAAAAATGTTCACAGGCCAAAAGTGGCGGAAATTATAATTGAAAATCGCCCAAAACTTTCCAAATCCTATCCGCATTTCAATGAATTTATAATTTCAATATCAAATTCATCCTAAAACATTTCTCGTTTCATTTTTTTTTTTTGATTTTTAAATTATCAAGTTTCAATTCGGTTTCATCAATGTCACTCTCTCTCTGTGGCAAGTTGCTTCCTCCTCTACTGGGGAAAATCATCTCGGGACTGTTAACCAACAAGTATCCTTGGGGCACACAGATATGAAAGCAAACAAACCTTTGCAGCTTATTGACATTTATTTATATTTTCAAATTGAATCCAAACATCACTCGGAGAGTCGGCAAATTTTTAAGGATATAAAATTATTTTAAATTCATATTCTTCTTCTCAAGGATACGGTTCTAGTGCTATATTTGAATTTAATTAAGATTAGTGTCCTGCAGCTTGACGGGGCCTGTTTGAGTGGTCGTCTGTGGCATATATTTTAACGGATATTGGAGTTTTACGATTGAACGACACTGATCTCTGAAGTGGATTATGGGTCACATCCTATATCAAGGATTTTCATTATATTTGAAAGGATATCAATAAGAAAGGATCGATTTAATGGTACGAATGCGTTGTATATCGTTTTACATCTTCTTCTTCTTTTGGTGAAGTATTTTGTCCAAAAAGCACCACGGTCACTGGGTTGGTCTATCTCAGGGGTGGCCAACTTTTGTAGACAAAATCGTTGATCCATGTAAGGAATTTATAGCTCTCCTCCCACTGGCGCTGAAGTTCCTGATATTTCCCTTTCTGTCGCCGAGGGTTGAACTTTCTGTCGCCGAGGGTGTCCCAAATTTCAGGTCGCTTGGCCAGCTTTTGGAGAGGAGCTTTTGAAGTCTAGTTGCCTGTGGTAGAGTCTGCAGGCTTCCACACAATGCTTCCTCCAGGCAGTCCTGTATCAACTCCTTATTGTAACCTGTTATAGTGTACTTGTATTCCTCCCTTTGCCCAGCAAGTTGTACCCTATTGAACAATCTCCTTCCTGCGCATTGCAGCCAGTCTGCAAGGAAGGAACAGTATTGTTGTCATGGTAAGAGGAGATCAGCACCACAGTGAGTTGCGTTGCAGCCATCTTTAGTTCACACATTGAGCTGTTAGAGCCGGCTAGCAGGTCTTATTTCGAGGCCACAAGTCCTTGAAAGTTGGATCAGTTAGTTGTGCGAAGTCGTAGACAAAAATGTTGAACAGTTTCGGTCCCAAGATGGACCCCTACGGGTCTCCAGAATTGGCTGACATCGACTCGTCCAGCTGAATAAAAGCAGACCTATTAGTGAGGAAGCTGTACACAATCTTTGAGATGCTAAACGGGCAGTGCAGTCTATTCATCTTGAAAATGAGGCCTTTGTGCCATACACTGTCTAACACCTTCTTTACATGAAATGCACACATGACCGTGCATTTCTTAGCCCTCAGGTTCTTGATGACATTCTTCTGGAGAAGACGTAGCGCATGTTTTGTGGAGTGTTGTTTTTCGAACCCGAATTGGAGCTTGGGATAATTTCGTTGGCTGAACAAAAGTCTTCCAGGTTTTTTAAGATGATCCTTTCCAGCAGTTTCGTGAAGTTCGATAGTAGGGAGATTGGCCTCAGGTCATCCAGGGTTCGTGCTTTAACAGCTTTGGGTGTAGGTATGATATTTCAAACCTCGGCGAAGTAGCCGTTGCATAGACAGTTATTGATGATTTTAGGGAGATATTTGGAAACTGCGCCCCCGCATTTCTTCAATAGGAAATTAGAAATTCGACAAACCCTTGTTTTTGGTTTCACCGCTGATCCACTCAACTTTTGACGGAGTGGTGAAAAGCTCTGATCTTTCCATAGGTCTATCCGCTCTAAAAAGGACACTTCCAAATCGAACATAGACATATCTTCTTCGATGTTTGCGTCATCATTTCTTAAGGGCCAAACTCATGAGCGCTCCATCCGACCACGCCACGCCAAAACAAAAACAATTCGGGTGCACTCAGGGATGAGGTTACCTAACCAGAAGGGTATTGGAAAGGATGTCCGTCCTCCTAGCCCCGTCATCCAGAGGACCTCATTAAAATCTTGGGAATCGAGCCTTAATTTAAGTTCTTGCTCCAACGAGGTCAGTACCCCGAAGATAATTTACATTTATAGCTATCTTTTCCTCAAAGCCCATACGGAATTGCTCATACGCATCCATCTTTCGCTCTACTCTAAAGAGACAGTATTTTAGCCGGAAGGCCTTTAATTTTAACATTACAGTTCCCAGCAGTAAGCTTAGTACGGGGGAGGGATGGGAGGGGTATAGGTTAAGGGTTAAAAGGTACGGGGGGGGGGGTATTGAAGAAGGTGGTGATGAACCCTGCGTTTGAACTCTTGGATGTTGTAGGAGCTCGGAAATACTGACTGCGAGAGATTATTCCACAGTCGAGTTGTTCTATTTACAAACGAATTCATATCTTGTTGAGTGCGTGAAACGGGGAGTTGCAGGTGGAGGGAATGAGACGAGTGGGCTAATCTGGTCTTGCGGGTATAAGATTGCCGTGGAGGCAGGAGAGCGTTTAACTCGGAGGAACAGTCACTATGATAGTAGCGATAATTTTGTCAGTGCTGCTACATTCCTACGGTGTGTAATAGCATAATGGCGCGATAAAATAGTGGGCGCCACTTATGCGAGGTATTACCCCCTTAGCCATAAGCCCGGAAAAGCATGACCAAGGAGCCAATACCATACATAAGAAAAGAAACAAAATTCCGGAACTCCTACGCCGGCCACACGGAGTTATCTAGCTCGCCGGAGGGGTCGTGGGGTGTGTGGCCGGGCCTTACCGCGGTTGGTTCACCACTTACCTGTGACTAAGTAAATCTTCCGTTTCCATCAACCTTCGGGCATTGCCTGAGCCGGGTCATTGTAGTCCATTTCCTTGCCAGTTGATAGTATGAGTACCATCACCTGACCAGGAAATACAGCACCTAAGAACCCTGAGAAGAACTAGATTCCGCCCCAACCATTCCCCAAACAAAAAAATCTAACAACTTGAGTTCATCATTAATAGCTTAAAAATTTTTTTTCGTTTATTTCAGACACAGTTATCAAAAACAAGAAACACCAATAGGTAACATCAATATTCAATGGGACATGAAATAAGAACAATGTCATACTAGATCAACACATCTACATTTTCAAATAAAAAAACAATTTACAATTTCCACTGTCGGGATACTTCCGTATGATAAATGATTTTAAAACGCGTCGTATTGGTACCAATTTCGCCTCGTTTTATCACAAATGGTATCACAAATATCGTGTTCAATTTTAATTAAGAATAAATTATTTGAAATCAACCTGAAAATTATTTTGCAAATCAAAAAAAATTTTAAGCCAATATTTAATAATAATATAACTACGTTACGGTTAACTGCCTGTACGAATATTGACAACAAGCAAGATCAATTATAGTAAGTTGTTGTCAGGTGTGTGTCGTGGTGTTTTTATTATATAATGAATAAAAAAGAATAAAAAGGAAATTTCGTTTAAATTAGTACATAACAATCTGGTGTCATAACAACGTGAAAGTTGTACGGGAACAGTGAAAGAACTACAATTTATAAAGTATTTGCTTGGTTTCCAATTGTTAGGCGATTACTTTAGATTGGATATGTACTTTAGGTTTCGGTGAACACAACAACGGGTTACTAAATAGTTACTAAAATGCCAGCTTCCTCTCCCAGAATGAGACTTTCCCCACTTCTCGCCTTGACCTTGCTCCAGAAGATAAATAGCAGACGTGGCTTGAAATTGATTTAATTTGGCTACCTCCAGCACCAAACTTTCTTCCACCGCACAAATAATGACAAGAAAAATATACCTGGACGATGAGCTTCGGCGCTTGCACCTACAGATGGATTGTGTTCTTTTTTTTTTTTTTGGTGGATACTTGTATTTCCAGAAAGGGGATATTCCTCTACTTCCGCACTCCTGCCAGGAGGTCTCGTTTCGCTGCTCAGGGTAGTACCTACGGTTTTTCTCTTCTGCTTGGCCAAAGTTCACTTTTTTTTTTGGATTGATTTCCTCTTACTGAGGGATACTCGAAACCCCGTTTTATTTAAAACTGATTCGACAAACAATAGTGGAACAATATAAAGGAGGTAGATATGACTTGATATTTATCTAGTTTTCAAATTTCCACATTAAATCGTGCTAGTGGTAAGTAACAGTCCTATCATTTTCAACCTCCCCCAAAAAAAACAAAACAAAACTGACAAATCTCCTCCGATTTTTTCCTATTTTCTCTTTTCTCCCCTACTTGATTTTCAAATTTTGTAAATTTTGTTTTCAGGCAAGTGATTTCATAGAAATTTTTCAAATTCCCGCGAGGGGGATTCAACCGACCGTTACAGGTGGCTCAAGGGGTCGATGGTGGAGCAGGCGGTGTCGTCATCAATTAACTTGAGTGCCCTTTTTTGCACCTTATCTAACCATGCCAAGGTGGTTATTGGGGCGCCGCCCCAAACGAGGGAGTTATATTCGAGAAGAGGCCGAATGTAGGATTTATAAATAACAGCACGGGCCGATGGCTGGAGGAGGAACTTGCACCTCTTAAGAAATCGCAAGCACTGAGATCCTTGTTTGGCGATTTGGAATATATGGTCATTCCATCGCAAGTCTTTATCTAATGTCACGCCTAGGATGTGTAATGATGGGTCGGCCTCACTTTCAAGGATGGTGAGGTGTTGATCTTTTTCTTTGAAATAAGACAGTACTTGGTTTTGGAGGGGTTGAATTCGACACGATTCTTTTTCCCCCACTCTAGAATAAGTTCAATGTCGTTATTAATAGAGTTGAACATTAGTTCACGATCATCAAGACAGGATCTGGCATGTGTCTGTCTTGTATCGAAGCTGTACGAGTAACGTAGAGTACCGTCGTCAGCGAAGCTGAGAAGTGGGTTGGAGGGGATTGAAAGAAGGTCATTTATAAAGACGAGAAATAGGGCCGGTGATAAAATTGACCCCTGGGGGACCCCCGCAGAGATCGGGTGGGATGCGGATTTGACGCCATCCAATACTACTTTGATTGAACGGCCGGAAAGGAAACTCTCGATCCACTTCTGTAGAAGTGAGTCAACTCCAATAGCTTTGAGTTTAGCTAACAGGGCTGAGTGCCAAACTCTATCGAAAGCCTTGGAGATATCTAAAGCAACCAGACTAGACTCACCGGATCCATGCAGACTACGGCTGAGGTGTTTTGTAAGACAGACTAAAAGATCGCCAGTGGATCTTTTTTGTCGGAAGCCATACTGTCTGTCGTTTATGAGTAGGTTGGATTCTAGATATCCCATAAGCTTTTTGTTGATTATCGTCTCCATGGTTTTGGAGAGAATAGAAGTAATTGCTATTGGGCGGTATTTGGAGGGAAGGCTGGAATCATCTTTTTTCGGAACGGGCTGAACATGGGCAAGTTTCCAAGAGTCGGGATAAATTCCGGAGGCTCCCATTAGCCAACAATAGCGTTCTCTATAAAATATCCTAGTCGGAATGCGTTGCATACATTTACAGTTGTACCACGTGAAATAGAGGCATCGTGAGCGATCGGCAAAATTGGCCTTGTGGTCGACCGGTAGATCACGATCAACTTGTTGGCCACCCCTACTCCATTGTACCAGCCCGCTAGAACAGGTTTAGCCGTCAGTCTAGGGACTTGTGGCTTAGAATTAACTGTTCCAGCAGCGTTTATTTAAGCAACGGCCGCAAGGGCATTGTCCAGGAACCCAGCCAACAAGTGTCTTGCCATTCTTTCTACTGCACCACAACAATTGCTTGGCCGCCACAGGATAGCACCGCTGAAAATTGTCCAATCCAAGCGCTAACCTCTAGCCTTTGGTGCGTTTTATCAAATTTCAACGGACGTTGGCCCTCTTCATCAAAGTTGTAGGTTTCCAAATACCTGATGTAATGTCAGAGCCCTGTCTAGCCAGAGCATCTGTTTTTGAAACTCCGATGACTCGTGACCCAACCAAGACTAACTTGATTAAGAACACCTAACTCACCAAGTCCCAGACTAATTTCAACTTGGTTCTATATGACCTTATCGTTCTGAGTAGCTTCCACTCCATATTCCAGCGCTCACACCTAGTTCTGTTTTGCAGCCATCCGTGTACCAGTAGGATCAAATTTCTCTACCTCAAACTGGATTGATTCCAAAATTTAGGAGAGTCTCCAACATTGTGGTCAGCGAAGTGAGGATAAGATGATATAAATGTTTCGAACTAAATAGGAAAAAAGTAAGTAAACTTTCTTATAGATATGCACCATCCGTTATCAAATTCATATTAATGTTTTTTTTTGGCTTGGCAAGTCTATTCTGTTCCTCCAGTTAGCATATAAAATTAGTCGAGCTACATTAAGTCACAATGAACTCGCCTTCGCGCTAGAGTTATATATATTTCTTCCAGCCGCTGGTTGGGCATAATCTAAACCGCAATCACGTCTCCCTGTAAATCATTTCAATAGAGATCGGCGGCATTATGTCATGAAGTAAATCCTGATAAACCCCATCATCCTTCTACAGGCTTCAACTTTATGTCAAGATACTGAGCGCGGGTCTTGAGGAGGCGAGACACATAACATGTTATAAATGCGAAAGAGTTCGACAAGGCAGTTACGTTGAGACCAACGAAAAGAAAAAAAAATATAAGGAATTTTTTTTTTGGTGGCTGAACATTGAAAAAATTCTCTCCCTGAATGTCCTGGAAGTCCTGGAGCGATATAAAAATCCATAGTCGCTTAGTTTGTTATTGGGTTTTGATTGAATTTTCCATGAATACATATTTCGCTCGCAATGTCAAAAAATTGCGTAGCGAACAAGCATATATGATTTATGACCCGCCCCCGCCCTCTTCTCTACAGTAGCTCATTCCGGGATGAACATTAGACTGAATGGGAGAGAGGTCGTTATGCGAAAATATTTTGATATGTGCTCGATGGAGGTGCTGTAGGGTTGTTGTTATGTATGCGGTGCGACCTTACCCCCCCCCCCCAAATATACGCCCACTCCCCCCGCCCGACCGCTGGAAAAACAGCGAACACGGAAGCTAAAGGGGTGAATATGACTTCTATCCTCGAGAATATTGTCAGAGTCAATTTTTCCCCCTGATATATTTTTTGGAAGGAATTTTTTGCCCCGTTGCTCGTTGAGATAAGAAAGCGATATTGTTGGGAAATTTTTATTTTTTAGAGGTGAAGAGCGAATAAATATAAATTGAAAACACTGAATACACAAAGGATGTAAATTCGCACCCAGTTCTACACAGTTTGATATTTTCAAATTCATTGTAGCAATTTCAATTGACTTTTTGAAGGATTCTTTGTGGAAGTCATTTGGAAGGTATTGTCATTCAAATATAACTGATTATTTGGGCATTGGCAATTATCTGTATGTATTTGGAATTGATGAAATAGTCGTTAGAATTGTGACGAATTTAACGAATCCAAAACTAAGTATTGACTTAATTTCTGGCATAATCTTAACTGAGGATCGGCGATGGAATGACCATGATTCAAAACGCCAGACTAGATTCATAATTAGCTTGGCCAGAACCCTGCGCTACAATTTACAAGTCCAAATTTAAGCATAGATTCGGCCTCATCTCGACTACTTCTTTATCTGCGCTGACGCGTCAAAAACCATCTTAACGTTAAGTTGACAAGTACAAAACCGAGATCGTTGGTAACATATTTTCCATAGCATCGTGAGCCACCATTGGAATGAAGGGACTTTGTCAAAGTTCAATCGCCTCGAAGCTACTAGGGGATATGGTCACTACATCCACAGACCATCTTCCATCTAAATTGACCTTCAGGAAGGATTTCTCTACCAAAATGCCCTCGAAAAGAGAGTGGATGAAGGGCGACGTCCTGAGGAAGTTCAGTCACCGACTGGAAAACACTGATCGGCTGATTATCAAATTTAAACGTTGGATAAGAAAATGCAATTTTTCATTACCTCCGTCTATTAGCCAGCCCAAGGTGGAAGCCACTGGAGACTTGTACTATCTTTAGGACGACTTGGCCCACTTATATCAATGAAAGAGCAACATGGGCGTCCTTCTCCGACAGTCAACCTGCATTGCTGGCTATTAAATCTCACAGGGTGTCATCAAAGACTGTCCTGGATTGTCTCCGATCTATGAAATTCCTCAGCAGGAATAACAGGCCACGAAGGTCACATTGATGTAGCATTAAGTTGAGACGTTTGTCGGAGACAGCCCTACACCTAACCTAACGTAAAACTACCGCACTAAGCTCATTCTCAGGGCCTGCACCCCTTCTTTTACGAACACTACGGTACATAGTAACTTTCTTGTGGAATAATTCTCTCCAGGCAGTATTTCTTTCCGAAATCATGCAACTGCTTTGAGTTCAAACGTTAGGTTCATTGACATCTACTCGAACACACCTCTTCTATCTTTCAAACTAAAATTGGTACCAAAAAGGGTGATTCCTAAGTTTGGGTCCTACACATAAAAAGGTGATAAAGAAAGTCTGCCGCTCGACAGCTACAACTCAGATTTATAGGCCAATCAGGAAAACCCGATTGGAGTTGACCTAACTAGTTATTCGGTATAATTCGCCAAACTCCGATCGTTGCCAAGGGGTCGTCCATAAATTACGTGAGGCGTTTAGGGGAGGGAGGGGGTCGAGTCGAATCTCACCAAATCTCACGTGGGGGAGAGGGGGGTCTCGGCAAATATCACGTAATTTTTTTTTGTTTTAAAGAAACAGTGTAAAATGCCGAGAAAACTGGGTTAAATTAAGTAAAACATGTTTCTCCACTAAAGACCTCCATTCACTTACAGGCCGCCGGTAGGCAGTGGCCTGTCAGACCAGGTCGACCAGCACGACTAAGCTTGATTCAGTCTAACTGAGGGATGATACTTCAGGTACCCGCCAGACAGGCCGTGGCATGCAGATGAAATCATGATTCTCTACAGACACACAGGTGAAAACGACTGCTTAACATAGCAGGTTATTAATTCAAGCGCAAAAATGTTCATGGTCTCAACGAAAGCTTCAAGGCGGCTCCAGCCTCACGCCGCGCCGTGAACACCCGCAAACAAGCGCAAACGCGAGTGTGGATGGTTTTCACGCTTAGCTCGCGCCTTGCTTTCTGTTACGAGTGGATACAGCGTGAATTCTTCCCCTCAATTCACGGCTCGAGAGTGAATAGAAGCTCAGATCTTCAGGCCCGAACTGACGATAAATCCGATTTTTGTCAGCTTTCTTGAGCTGTAGGCATTCTTGAACTTCAGGCCATACAGTTGGCGGCCGGTGATTGTATGGTAATACTTGGCCTCAAGGCTAAAACTTTCAGGCCACGGCCTGCCGGCGAACTGTGTGAAAATTGGGCCCTTAAGATGTGGGTAAGGTAGGACACACAAAAAAATTACTCGATTGTTTAGCCTCTAAAGGCTAGTCAAACGCGCGACTCGTCGAATGCTGCAGAGTACGAGCCAAGTAATACTGAACCGCGAAAAGGACATTAGAATTTAGTGCTACAAGAAAGTACATGCCGAATTTTAGCGTAATGAAATGTTGGGTGAGTGCTCACGTTTTGGTAGTTGTGTGTCCACCACAAGCAGAAAAGCGAGGAGAGCAAGCAGTCCGCATAGTCAATTATCTCAAATAAAATCTTGCACCCAACCCCCCCCCCCCATCACACAGATGAACTTTTTATGCACCTTTCACTAGATTTCACTACGGTTACGTACACGGATTTTATACGCGAGGGCCTTTCCTACAGTTCTGTATTCAAACTCTGTGGTTACGACCGTAATTTCGTATTTTTAATGTAAATACTATGGATTTTATAAAATTTGAAAAATCTCACGTGAGATTTGGGGGGGAGGGGGTTCGGGACAAATCTCACGATATCTCACCAAGGGGGAGGGGGGGTTGAAAAATCGCAAAAATCACCCACACACACGGTTCCAAACCGATGAACATAGTACAGCACATCTTGTCTAACCAACTAACCAATCTTTCTTGCACTTCATGACTTTTAAACTCCTGACTCGACTGGAAATATGCAGCTCAGCAAAGAACACGTTGATAGATATAAACGTGTTCGTAACTCTAAGCGCTAGTATCGTTGTACTAAATGGTCCCCCGACATAGTACTAACCACGTCCAATGCTGCTTGACTCATGAAATCGAACCGGAATCGTCCTATTGAGTATGCTAATGGCACCTTTTATGGTCACCAAGATAATTGGCAGTTTTTGGCCCCCCTTTACAATTTCGTAAATCTCCGGATACGCTCTTGGTTGATGATGTCGTAGCTGCATCAAGTTTTTTTTTAATTATATCCTTAGTACCTGTATACGGAAAGGCTAAATTAAAACTTCACGACGCAATGTATTCAGACTTCGGATATTTGTGACCAAGCACTTCGTTGACCTCGTAGATTGATGTATTTTTTTCAAGTGAGTGTTCTTTACTCCGTCCAACTACCACCAGCCAGAATTCCTGGTAGCAGGTGCCAGCAGTCTGTTTCCTTTTGCACCCACAAGGGCGACTACATCTACACCTAGGATTTTCAACGCCACAATAGCGTAATAAAGGCAATCAAGTCGAAAAGTGTTGACTTTTTGCCAAAAATGTCAACAATCTATACCCAAATGTAAAACCCATTGTTGCATCATTAAATGCTTTTCATAATAAATTCCAATCGACTACTATCCACAACTGTCAAAAATGAACAAACAAAAATGACAGTCAAATCAAAATGGCTGCCAAACAAAATGCCCCCTTGTGAATTATAAAATGCACCCTGTATATAAATCACAATACTTCAGTTACAATTTAACACGAAGTAATGATTTGCAAAATGCTATGCTCATTCCAAGTGATTGTTTGCATTTAAAAGGCTCTCTGCCATTACACATTTAAAAGTATGTCATATAACCAACAATGGGGAATAATAATGATATCCCAGCGCCGAGCCACCACCCAACGGTCCCTTCTTTCCATCCTCTGGATCCTGGATGCATATTCCATCACCTTTTAATATGAATTCATCCACCCACATTATTATTGTTTGCTAGCCGGTAGGCATTAATTTTTCACGTGACTGAATATATGACCTATTTTGTTTTTAATTGAAAATTCAGTCATTCATTAAATTCAAAGGGCTTTTATTGGAAATTATTAAACAGGGTTTTTTTTTCGTTGAGCCAAGTTTTTACTTGGAATTTTTTGTTTAATATTAGTTTTTCCATCCCTTATCCCACATAAAAATAAAAAATAAAACATAACCAACGAGGATATTTCGTAACAAGGAAAAGCACAATTTTTTTTTTAAAACACATCCGAAACAAATTACGCCTTGGCAAAATGTTATTCTTTTACATTTCATTAAGTAATTAATTGAAAATAATTTTGAAAATTATTTTTTATTAAAAGAGAAAAAAAAAAATCATAATTCCCTTTGGGGTAGTAAAGTCATAAACAGATTTTTCCATCAGAATAAATCTTTATAATAAATAAACGGAAAAAGTTTGGGTGCAAAACTCTTTGTTGTCGTCATCACAACCCCCCCGAGAGTCATGGCCCGCGCTTCCTTGGCGTTGTCTTAGCCATAAAATAATTTCATCCGCGAGGACCTTCCCGAAAATATTTCCTTTCCAACTTTTCACGCGAATAAAATTTTTGCTTCGGCTGAAACGTGTCACTCCAGGAAATGAATATAAATTCGCCTTGAAATTTTCTTTAATTATATAAAACGAAAGTTTTCGCAACCTACCCCGCCCCCGCCTCCGCCCCGGGCACCAAGTTTGGGAGATAATTAAATATTAGCTAAAAGAAAATTACGTTGTTTTTTTGGTAGAATCCTTTTATGAATGAACTGAATGAAAACTCACCCCCGAAAATCTTTTACCTTTTTGTCATTTGGTATAGGACAAACTATTTAATTTTATAATTGAACGTTTTTCATTCTCTCTTTCTTACTTTGAAAATGATTTTCCCTAATTGAATGAAAATTAAGTGAAAATTAAATTCGTCTTAATCCTGTTTGTTCGCACAACATCAAATAACCAATAATAAGTTATTGTAAAGCTTCATTCATGTATTTTACCTGAACTATGGTTCAAGAGATTAAATAAAAATTGAACAATTTTCCTCCAGAACAAGGGTATTGAGGCTTTGATAGAATCTTCAATGACTAATTAATAAGTTTTATACATCGGGTTACCGGCAGGATCGTGAGCTCCAGCCTTGCCAACTTCTGGGCCGTCAACAGAGATACCCCGCAAGGAGGAGTACTTTCTCCACTTCTATGGGTCGCGACTAGGGCATCCAATTCCGCAAACGCACCTGGATCAGAAATGCGGGACTAGAAATGCGGGATCCGCGGTTTAGGCCTTCCGAACACGAGTCGACTGATTTCCAATTCTAGTTGCACACGCTACTGTTTCATGACTTTGCCCGTGTACGGAAGTGGGAATCAATACGTGTGTCGACGGAAACTAGTTTGAACTGTTCGCGTGCGACTGATAAGTGCTTATGACCGAAGATTTCATTTTAATTGTAAACTGGTTTTGCTCGTGATTATTGTGAAACCAATTGAAAATTGGGATTGCACATCAGTCGACTCGAGCGCGGAGAGCCTACGACTCCACAAAATTTAAATTCGTTAGTTGAAGATATCTGCCTACTAAGCAATACAGGAATAACACAAAATCGCCCAAGTATATTTATGTGCGTGTATCCCAACGTTATTGAGTTTCCATGCAGAGTTTACTCTGGGTTAGCTCAGAGTAAGCGCCCATGGAAACGGGGATTGAGTAAAGTTTCGTCAAATCCAAGAAAACTTGACGAAACACGTCGGATTAATCCGGGCTTTGCATATGTGTTTGTTTAAGTGCACATAAGTGGGAATGTAAAGTTACCCTACGCCTACGACAGGGTATGCCCTCATACATTACGGTGTTTCCATGAACCGAGGTAGAGTTTTCGTTGAGTAAACAAAAACCTCTTTCCCTCAAGTTAACTCGATTCTGTGGTTCATGACGGCTCTGGGCGAAAGTGACAGATAGATAATATTACATTGCGTTGCCGTTGGTATATGTGAAGTAAAGGATACGCAATCACATACATATGCAAAACTCGGCTAAACCGGACTGGTTAACAAAACTTTACTCAACCTCCGTTTCCATAGGCGCCTACTTTGAGAAAACCCAGGGTAACGTCTGCATGGAAGCACAGTAGTGAGCGTAAGGGGATTACACACGCGGCTAATTGGGTTGTATTTCAAACGAATAACTAAGTCTATTAAACAAAGTATTCAGGAAATTTCTAAACTACGCTGGAATTGATTCGGTTGAAATTTTGCTAACATCGGTGGTAACATAAACTATGCTGTAACAGAGAGCAATTTCGACATTAAAATTTATGCTAGCTACTATGTAAGAAAATTCCAGCGTGGGTCAGAATTGGCCTTGTTTGACTCATGCACATAACCTTTGTAACAGCATAATGGCGCGATAAAATAGTGGGCGCCACTTATGCGAGGTATTACCCCCTTAGCCATAAGCCCGGAAAAGCATGACCAAGGAGCCAACACCATACATAAGAAAGGAAACTAAATTCCGGAACTCCTACGCCGGCCACACGGAGTTATCTAGCTCGCCGGAGGGGTCGTGGGGTGTGTGGCCGGGGCTTACCGCGGTTGGTTCACCACTTACCTGTGCCGGTGCAATCCCGAATTCCACCTCCATCACTCTTCAAGCCTCACCTGCGCCGCGTCGTTGTAGTTCGGTCCCCTTGCCAGCTCATCGTATGGTTGACCACCAGCTGACAAGGAAAAGGCACTACTTAGGAGCCCTGAAAAAAATGCCTCCCATCCCAACCATTCCACCAAAGAAAGTTAATACATGGCCATAATAGTTATAATCATTTTAATACATTGCAATAAACTTGTATCTTACAGGCGCAATCAACATGCCAAACAACATAGTGAACAAGGAACAATTTCACTGATGATTATAGGTCTCCTTGGCAGATATTAAAAATATTATTTTATCCTATTAAATGATCAATTTCAAGGAACTTACAATGAAATTTTCTTAAATATACATTAGTCCGAGGATCAAGAAGGAAAAAAAACGCGCAGTATTGGCACCAACACTCCTCTTTTGTACATTCGTTAACACAAACGTTTGGGTCAATTTACGGATGAACAAATTCCCGAAAAAAAACAACACCGAAATTAAGAAAGTAAGCAACGCAAGATTAAAGCAAATAATCCTAACAAGGAGTCACCAAAACACGACTTCATAAAAACTTAATAAATTGATTCACAAGTTGTCACCTAAGGCTATCAAAATGATTATTATAGCAATATATGTACTAACTTAACCTGAAAAGTGTATGTTATTAAATAAAAAAACAAACCAAAATGTGTCTATGTAAATGGAATCATTACAAGAAGAACTATAAAAATTAACTATAAAAGTTATGTGTCCAGAAGCAAATACCATCCCAGCTGGAGGAGGACTAGCCGCTAATCTTCCTGGTCTGGTAGCCGCAATTCGAACTGAGGGTTAACTTCTGGGAGGACCGGGCGGTGTGAAAAATTCTTCCTCTACAAAGCGAGTG
The DNA here is from genome assembly GCA_949987705.1 of Thereva unica. Classification (NCBI taxonomy): domain Eukaryota; kingdom Metazoa; phylum Arthropoda; class Insecta; order Diptera; family Therevidae; genus Thereva; species Thereva unica. The sequence continues at coordinate 19,284,842 of OX465285.1, read as the reverse complement.
GGCAGCGTCGGGCAGCGCTCTGTTAAATACGGCACCGACCGTCACGATCAAGGCTTGCTACCACTCCTCCTGGTTCTGGCCCTCACGTTTTGCCTAGCAGCCTTCCGTCGGGAATCCTACTTACAAATTATACCCAAAAACTTACGCGCAATCCGACCGGTTGGAACCCGGGGCTTCCGACACTGAAGTCAACAGATCCTGCAGGTTGGGATCTTCTAGTTCTTGTGGCATGAGATTGGATTCGAAATCTGCATAAATGAGGAATTCTTCTTGCTCGTAATAGTCTTCATCGCTGTCTACATCCATTTTTTTTTTTAATTAAAACTCGTAATTAATATTTGAAATTAAAACGGACATCGAATGGGGGCTTTGGAATCCAGATCCAATTTTTTCTTTTTTATTTAATTTTAAATTTTTCCGAACCAAAAATTTTTGCAGTAAATTTATGCATCTCTCAAAATTCGAACTCCCATTTTATTTTTTTCCATTTCTCCCCGCCTACCTATTTGTTCCCAACCAACTACTCGATTTTCTTCCCCACAGTAATTTTTAGTCAAGTAGATATTTAGGCAAAACTGACCGTTACACCTTTTAGAACAAAATCTATGAATTTTTTTGTAGTCCGCAAATCCCGTGGACTGCCGGAATCGAGGTCAACAATCCCGGTTGCGGAGATTTTGATGCGGGATTGGATTCCCTAGTCGCGACTGTGAACCAGCTGCTGCGACGCATGGAGGCATTAAAGGAAATATTCCACAAGTTCTCTGTGATCTCATGGAGGCAGCGTTACTAACCCTTTCAAGCTGGGCTGCCGCCCGCGGACTCAGCGTTAACCCTGAAAAAACAGAACTGGTCCTCTATACGAGGATGTATAAAACTCCACTCCTAACTCCTCGCCGGTTAAACAATGTCAGGCTAAAATTTAGCAATAGTGCCAAATATCTGGGAGTAACCCTGGACAAAATGCTCCTCTGGAATGAAAACACAGAAGAGCGCATTAAGAAAGCGAACATAGCGCTTTTCGCTTGTTAAAACTCCATAGGGAAGAAATGGAGTTTCTCCCTAACCTACAACGATGGATCTATACAGCGATTGTCCGGAAGAAGGCAGAAGATCAGGAGAACTTTGCCAGTCCACAATCGAGCAGCTGAATCATCATGTACTGGAAGCGGAACATCTTAATGAGTTACTGTACCAAAAAACGAGAAGCCTCGCATTCGTACCAAAAGAGCGCTATTAGAAATTTAACATTTCTCAACAAACTCTTCGGAGTTCTAGATCAAGATTGCGCAGAACAGTTTGAAACTAAAATCAACCCAATTGCAAAAACTGAGAACTATTTGAAATTATTGTTGAAAAACCAGTCGTCTATTGTAGAGAATACGATCATGAATAAGAATCAGAAAGCTGTGCAATTGCACCTATCGAAAGTCAAGCTACAGATCGAAACTATTGTGAACAGACACTCTGAATATGAAATGTTGGTGACCGAAGCATTTAATTCAGCAACTGTCTTAATTACTTAAATATACAAAGGAGTATCATATCAGTTGTAGTGGACACCAAACATGGCAGAATTAACTCAACACCTGTTCAGCGCAATGAACTATTAAAGGTTATACGAGAACATCTGCCTTAACACCTGCAGTGGTGCAAAGCTCCCACTAACAGTGCCGGCGAATCGTGTTGGGCCCGGGTGGGTAGTCAGAGAAACACACCCGCTCCTCTGAAACTGTTAACACAAACACAACCTTTCCTAAAAAGTAACAACCTTGCCTAAAAAGGAAAGAAGGTAGGTCACTTCATTGTGAATTGAAAGATGGACCGACGACGGTGTACAGAACATGTGGCGTCCTAGGACCTCTCCGGTGGATCACAATATATCATGATGTGTTGAGACTACGTCTCGATGAAATTGAATTAAGCACAAATGAAGCTATTTGAGGAGCGTGGCCTGAAAGCGCCAGCCTGCCGTTTGCTGAACACAAAGGTACCTGGGAGTGATGATCGACCGTAGACTTAATTTTTAAACACAATTGGAGGCCTTGGCGGATAAAGCTTCCGCTATTTGTGCATCAACCCTCCTTCTGTTAGCGAGGACGGTGTGCTTAGTCCAGCTTTACGCAGTGTCAGTATAGGCAAGTTGGCTAACAGCAGAAAATGGAGTGCCGCACATAGACTAAAGTTGGAAACAGATACGTGCGTGCATACAGTGCCTGCGGTGCATGCGGCGTATTTTTGCTGACAGAAAGTTGCGCTCACGGAAGCACCAACTACGCATAAATGCTTAAGCGTCCTTCGCCTGCTGCGTATATAGAACCACATCCAACGATGCGGCGTGCGTGATAGCGGGAACTATACTTATAGAGATACTAGTGAGAGAAGGCATGCGTCACTATGATCCAGAATATTTTAGAGGGGTGACAAAGTCAGTGTGACAGCAGGTGACGCACTGCGGAGGATTTGGAAAATACTTCCATCGTTTCGAGCACGATAGCTCAGCGCTGACTGGTATGAATAATGAAGAGCACGTTTTCTTTTATTGTGTTTATTGTGTGAGATTCGGGTCTTTATTCCTAGAGCAGAGCTACACGTTGACGTCAACTGTAACAATGTATTCTACCCTCAAACCTTAAGTGGAACTGAAATTTTTCAGTTAAAGGACAACTGCTTGATTAACCATCAAACCCTACACCTCACTGCCAATCACCTTCAGTCCACTCTTGAATTGTCACTTACATCTGAAAACAAATTATGGCCTCGATTCCCAGATCCGGCGGCGGGGAAGTGAGTTGCGGATTTGACACTTTGCGATTCTCAAATCTGCAACCCCGAATTTCTTTTTGACATTTTCCGCGCTGTAAAAGTGTGATCCGCAACAAATTTTCTGCGGATTTGAACAACAAAAGCGCCTAAGATAATCCGACATCGTATATTTCATTATCGCGTGAGTCTTCACTCCGAATTTTCGATTTAAACCAATCCGGGACTGCGGATTTGAGAATCGCAAAGTGTCAAATCCGCACTCACTTCCCTCCCGTCGGATCTGGGAATCGAGGCCTATATTCTGATCACATAAACCAAAGGCATCAGTAATTCAACCTGGCTGGCATTTCGACAAGTAATCAAAAAGGTTCAATCTACTGACCTAGTTCAACTTGACAAGGCAATTCAAAAGCAAAAACAACATTTGAAAAGTATGTCAACCGTAAATATCCATGACCTACATAAATCACTACGGCAGCACGTGTATTCTTGTTACCGGTGTTCTCGCGCTGTTACTCTACATATGGTTCAAACGAAGACGAGGCATCAAATTATACACCAAAGTAAACCCAACCCCCGCACCAGGAACTTGCAGACTGGACCATCAATCCCACATAGAGCTTCCGCCAGTAAACCTTGAGGCGGGAGAATGTTTGAAATTATCTAATAAACAATAAGAAGTTATTGTAAAGGCCTATTCATTTCGCCAAACAAAACTCAGTTCACTCAGAATTTCATTGACAACATTGTATCGATGGCACTCGTTGAATTACATTTTGTTATCTTTGATGTTATTATTAATTAATAAGCCGTTTTTGTTGATTTACATATAATGAACTTGTTTGAAAATAAATTTTGAATTGTTTTGTCAGAACTCAAAATGATTTACTTAAAATAATCCCTGTTTATTAAACTTACCTCCAGCCAGCACCTACCCAGCATACCTGGAAGGTGGCGAAATCCTGGCATGCCACAAGTAATCTTATCGTGGCCTAGACTATACCCCGAAATAAATTGGCGTACACGGAGCAGCATTCATATGGGGCTAAAGCATCCCTTCAGTACATCAAAAATCCTTAATCCCCCCCAAAGCCCTAGACGGAACATATTTCACAGCAAAAGAAGCTCTGCACAGGCTGACCACATCGATTAACGAGGACTCTCTCATCAACTACCGCAGAGCGCTGCACAAGCATCTCTACACCCGAGGAAAAGTTTCGCTACAAGTTTTAGTGCCTTTTGTTTCTTGTTTATATGTTTTTATGTTTCATTCAATTCCAAGATTGAGCCAATCATTTAGTGATAGCCAATACATTTAACGACGTCATTACAAAATAATCTACTTTAGCTACCCACACCCGAGGCTTGCCAAAAACCCAGACCCTCCTCCTCCTCCACAGTCTGTGTGCAACTTTGGCCAGATCAGACGAAGTCGTCGAGGTGAAATTGCACAGAACACGAATTTCCCAGCTTCAATTCCCATTTAAGTTGCAACAAATTTTTGGCATCGCTCCATTCAGTACATACCGAAATCTGCAAAAGCGACGTGAAACAATGTTACACATACACACACACATACATCCATACAATCCACATCTAGATGAACGTGTTTTCTGGAGGTTCCTAGAGGTGTCGGCACGATAATTTCACAGTTTGGTCCTTTTGGCAGATTGTATAGATACAGTGAACATAATTCACGTTTCAGTTAACACTAAAATCTAATAACTATGAGACGGAGATAGTAATTGCTTCTGGTATATGCCTGCTTTGTCTTGCGGAATCGGGTGTGTACTTTTGGGAAGTGTGTACATATAACAGCTTTGTCTAGTTTGCATAGGGATGATGCTTACGGCATGTCAATCGTACGTACTATACCGTCTTTTCACAGCATAGCACTTCTATGCACACACGCCTGTATCCTTCGTGCCGTATTGAAAGTCTGTGAAACTAGATTGGAATTTAGATCGTATTTGATGCAATTGCGGTAGGCAAAATTGTTTGCTGGAGTAAAGATCAAAAAGACAATCTAATTTTGAAAGCATATAGCAAATGAATGTTCTTCAATGTTCTGGAAGAGATTCTAGAAGGGGACAGTATTTGGGCTGCATGCCTCAAACGTCTCAAAGTTTATGTCCTATTGCGTTAACATATTAGACATACTAGGCGAGCTGGAATATGTCTTAAGATACCGCATTCTGAACTCGTACATATATGGTACACGGATGTTTTCAATAGTGAGGATCGTGTAGGTGTTGCAATCTGTAGTCAAAGTTAGAGGTTTAGTAGAGCACTCAACTTGGTCCTTTTAGCAACAGTGTTCCGTGTAAGAATAAAACTCGCCCGTTCTGTGACAGTCTGGAAAAGCTCTCCAAAAAACTATGCTGAAAAGAGGTCCCTCTGAGGAAGGAACTATGCATCGTCCAGTACAGAATAGGACCAAAATAAGCAAGGGACCCGCTCGCTAAACCTTTAGTCAGGTGGAAAGCAATGCGATGATTGACTTCATCTCGACTAATACTCGACTCGACTCGACGACTGGTCAACCATCCCTCGTACCTGAGCAGTAGGCACAACTGCAAGACGCAATCATTGACCTTGGCTTACAAAAAAGTTTGCGAGGGAAGCTTCTGTATCAACTATGGGACTATGTGCCGTTGTTAAGTATCCTGTGGGGAGTCTAGCAACGGGCGGACAGCGAGCACTCCTGCTTGGAGTTGGAGCAAGGGGCAAAAAGTGCCTTTGTAATGTGACCTCGGATTGGGATGCCCGAAGAGTCCAACCACAGACCTCATTCAATAAACACAAACATTTTCCAATCACCAAACAAACTGTCAAGGTGTACTCTGGGCCTCCAGATAGGGGGTGATCTTCGGGGGGTGGGGTCGTGTTGTGGGGAGATCCGGGAGGTACTCCCTAGCTACGTTCAATACTTACCTGTACGAAGGCATTCTCCAATCCCCAAAAAAAAATCTCGGAGAGAGCTATGTCGTCCTAGCAACCGCCCTGGTACCAAAACGATTCCCTTGTTGACCTTAGTTTTGACGTGACCGATAACACCCAATACATGCTATTCGCTGGCACAAGTTTCCCCTCACTATCATTTCGTGCAATTCTCAGAATTCAATGTTCACGGCAAGGACACATGAAATGAAACTTAAAACGAAATGATAGTGACGGGGAGGGGGAGGGTGGTGAATACGGTACTAAAATAATTTCTTCGAAAATATTGCAACAATTTTTGACATTTTAAGTTGTTTTTAAGTTTCCGTATGAAACAAAATCTTCCTATTTCTTTTTGCGGAATCCGAACCTGCAAAATTCCCATTAATATTTTCAAAATTACCCTCCACCCCCCAAAGAGGGGGCTGGGTGGGGGAGGGTCGGTCAATTGTATGGTCGGTTTCAAAGTAGAGCTTCAAAAAATAATGAACACGTGTTTTTTTTTTCAATCCCAAATTTCCGAGATATTTGGGTGGTACGCGTGGGCTAAACTCGCACTTAGCACATCCACTCTAGGCCACTATTCTGAAAATCGTAATTCGATTAAAACGTCACTTTCTTCAACTCAAAAAACTTGTCACAAATCACGACTCGACATTCAGCACAGGGGCCTAAATAACAGCTTTAAGAAAATAACATAGGTACAGTAAGTGTAAGTGTGACGGGCCTGGGCTCTTGGATTATTATGGCGAAGTTCTATTAGTGAAAAAAAGTGTTGCGAGGTGGTTGATTATAGTGACGGATACAATGGGGGAAATGAGGGACACCCCTCCCAAAAACCTTATTGATATATATACGGATTACTTTAGTTCTGAAAAAATGTTGAGTGAAAGCAATTGAAATATGAAATTCACCTCTACAATATAATCATAAAAATTACTGTCTGTAGTTTTAACGAAAACAAAAAAAATCTTGAAAATTTTTTAAAGTGTAGCTGTCTGCTTAGTATGAAATGTTATCTGCACTGTATCTGAAATTGAAAATTTTAACTCTCATTCAATAAACCACTAACTACAATAGCTTTGTGATATATTTGATTACTACACTACCTACGGTTAGAGTTAAGCATGACTTACGTGAGGCAGTACGTTAGTTCCTTACATAACGGTAAATTGTACTGAATTGTCCTACTTCAAAAATAATATCCTAGTACTCTTGATAATTTTCAGTTTTTTCTGCAAATATCTCTTAAACGCTGCGTCGTATCATAAAATATACAAGGTATTTACGAGAAACACAGAAACTTCAGTGTCTCCATTTAGAAGATATGTATATACATATGTATGTAGCATGTTCTAAGCACGAGATAATTCCCCTGTTAGTTTTTTCGGAGTTTTGCGAGAATTACAATTATTTTTGGTGTGTTATTTAATTCATAGAAAGTCAATTCATTTTTAACTCTACACCGAATACTATTTTAGATAACATATTTTCCAGATTTTGAATAATCTCCCCCCCCCCCCCATTCAAGAATTTTTCCTGGATCCACCCCTGGTGATTATGACGTGGAAGATAAGCGAACCCTTACGATCATTTAATAGCGAAACAAATTTTGGGTCATGCATCAACATCGACAACCAAGCCAAACAACATATACATTACAGGTACATTATGAACCATGTGAAAACATTTTATGCGTTTAAGTCGATCATTCAAAGAAAATGGCCACAATCCGAGCAAAGGCATAGCAAAAAGATTTTTCAGCAAGGCAACGCTCGGCCGAATGTTGCTAATATCGTTAAAACTTACCTGGAGACACTGAATTGAGATGTCCTACCGCCCCAGGCATAATCTCCAGCCATCCTTCTGATTAGCCCCAGTTTCGATAGATGACGCATGCATTGGATAAGCAGCACTTCTGTTATTACGGAGAGACGAAAGATAGGAAATAGTTGCAGCTAGTGATGGACAATAATTCGAAGAATCAATTATAATCATGTTTCGGTTTCGGGTTACCGGGAGCTCTTTAGTTGTTTAGGGTCCAAACAAACACCTTCTTACAAAAATAATATCAGTTCATTCCAAAATCCTTATTAAGTCACAGTTTTAATCTCTTAACTCTAAGTAGCTACTTATTATTTCTAGATAACATGTATCTTACTAGTATGGCTAAGAAGGCTACGTACCTATTATCTCTGCATACATGTTGATATCGGTAAGCAGCTATCTGTTTATTACTCTTCTCTACATGTGTGTTATGGTTAGTTACTATTGCGGTCTAAGGGGATATGGGTATATTGGAGTGTTCGGTATATTGTCGGTGTTTAGTCGGGTCACACCTGGACACTAGTCTAGAAAATGTTGCCGGGAATACTGTCGGATAATACACCTCGACAAGTCCTGGGCAACATTCAACAGATATTCGGTATGTGAAGGATCATACACCACGACACGGCATAAGACCGAAGAAGATGGCCTCCGGAAGAAGTCAGGTGAAAGACTGAATTTAGCCTGCTGAAGCGGTTTCTTTTATAGCTAGAAAGCTCGTCGAGATAGGAAGCTTTAAAGCTTCGAAGTGAAACTTTCAAAGGGAGAATCACCAGGCCTGCTGGGTGAATTTTTATTTCCTAAAGCTTTGTTGGGAGAGGAGTTAGTAGTATAATGAATCGCGGTTCGTACAATACGCAATAAATATATAAGCACAAGAAAGCCTTAAGTTTTGCAGAAAAACAGCGGTTTTCATTTGTATTCCTAGTAGTACTTACGTAATACTTTCCTTTCAGACTGCCGAGAAGAGTTTCATCAGTGTTTATTACCACCTTCTCACTATGTAAAATAGGAGGCATGGAGCACCTCACCTAGTTTCAGGACCTTTTCCTATATGAAACTTTCTGTGCGGTCTCGGTCAACTCTTACCGTTCATATTCGTTGGCTTCAACTCTATAAATAGCGCGACAATATCTATGTGGAATTCCTATGATTTTTCTAAAATTCTTCTTTGGATGGAAATATGGTTTGCACTTGCAGTGGACCTTCCTGGTCAAAAACCACATTTAGAAGTAGAAGTTTTTTGTACAAAATAGTGGACAGTATGTTGTACATTGCGTGGAGGAGGGTTATACTTTTGTAGTTCTTACATACTAGTAGGCATGGGCGGCGCTTTCATAGGTGCGAATGGTGCACTTGCACCGGGCGCAATTGGACGAGGCGCAGTTTCAGAAGTTTAAATATTAAAGCCGTCATTTTCATATATTAAAGGAACTCAGCAGAGTGTTTCTATGCTTTTCCATTATAATTCACTAAGATAAAAAATGAACAGCTGATGGGGAGCAATATGGCATACTGTACGGCGAAAAAAACCAAGCGCTAGTAGGTCGTTTGTTTTCTCCAGGGTATATAACACACCTTCCGTCTAGTGGGATTTTATTGTGACGACAGATCGATTCTCTAAGCTTGTGTATAGTCCATTTATCAATTATGGGGCATTTCACGTGAAGCGGACAACGAAAAAAATGTAAAGAATTTATGTAATGGAAGTACGGATTTTCGGAAGCGGTTTTTCGAATTTAACAAATTTTAGTAAAATATTAAACTGAAGTGATTTCTATAGGAAATTCACTGTTCTTTTTAATTATGAAATCAGATTTGAGATTTGATTTTTTTTCTTGTAGAAAACCGGAAGTAAACATTTCAAATCAGTATTTTAATAACTTCGACCATTTTAATTTTAATCACTTTAATTTTAAAAAATACCATAAAGAATATAGATAATACACTGAAAGTTTCAAGATGAGATCTACTTTAGTTTAGGAGATAGATGAATTCAAGTACATCGATGTCGCACTGAGCGTGGTACCTGTTAATATTTTACTAAAATTTGTTAAATTCGAAAAACCGCTTCCGAAAAAACCGTACTTCCATTACATAAATTCTTTAGAAGCCCATAACTTGACAACTAAGCCGCAGAATACAAAAAAAATAGGTGTTCACATTCACACCTTCCAGAAGTACAGTTAGGCCGAAAGTGAATGAATTTCAGAATCTCACATTTTTTTCGTTGTCCGCTTCACGTGAAATGCCCCTTATCGGAAAGAAAAACCCTAAGAAGAATTTTTGGATCTGTAAGGTTTAGCTGATTAAAACGAAGGAAGAACTTGTATGACGTAGTAACATATAAAATTCGGGAATCTACGATGATGGGCCAGCAACAATAAGAAGCGTAGGAAGAACAAGTAGCATGTGGATGGATGACGTTCCAAAATGTATAGGAAAACTTCGGGTAAAGAACTGTAGAAGACTAGAAAAATGTGGGATGATTGAAAGACGACAATTCAATAGATCCGAATCCTACAAGAACTCTAACCCTATTGAGGAAGTTCGAAGAAGAAATCATTTTTCCGTATTATATTGTAGGTACACATCCAAGTAAGAGCTGTCTATAAATAAGGATTTCCAAAGAAATTATCCTTTTATGTGGCCAAGAAAAAAATGTAGTTTTACTTCGTAAAAAGGAAGTCTTTAATTACTTAAGACGACAAAAAATTACGAGCAAATTTTCTACACATTTCTGCATGCTCGTTCCTTAAAGCCACTTCCATTAATTAAATTAAATAACAAAAGTCCAAAGGATCAGATGTGGGGCTACAAAAGATGCACAGAGAAAAATAAATACTCTTTGGTGTGCATTTGTGTTTAATCCCTACAGGGGAAAGTATTCCTGGCAACAAAAGTAGTAGCATTTTAGCAAACCGCACCAATTAGCCAAAAATCCACTTCCTACCAGCCACGGGGATGGGACATATACCAACAGGCTATTACTGCATACTTTTATGTAACGGCAGGAAAATTAAAAATATATATTTATATACATATGTATATGTGAATATACATATCTATATATATAACCCGAGCGACATCCGAAATGAATGTTTACGTGCTGTGTGTACATCTCTTACAGGTAGATTCACTTCCCTCAGGTATGATGATATATGAATGGGTGAGTTCTCAGGTAAAGAGATGTAAAAGTTTTAATTATTTTGAGCAATAAATTGTTTGAAAGCATTTTGGGGAGCAATAATTTAAGAATTATTATGTAAAAAGGTTGTTTTAATGTGCTTAACAAGGATTCGTGGAACTTGTGCAGTTTAGCAAAAATATATAAAAGCCAGGGAACTAGGAATTAATGAGAATTCTTGAAATATAAAATGAAACGTAACAAATTCTTGGTACTCGAAATAAGTTTGACAGGATGAATGTGTATTTTTAGTGATATAATTTAAATAATTACTAATTAAAAAATGATTGTTTCTAAGAACGAAAAAAAAAAATAGCCATATCCTACTTAAGTGGTCAATTTTCTACAATAAAATTGTGTTTTTTGCATTACAATCATCATCGACAATCAAAATTAAAAGAGAAGTCATCCACAATTACATAAAATTCAATTTTAATAAATTCATTAAATAAAATAAATTACGCCTCCACAACAATATTTTTCGAATTGTAGTGTTTTTAATATGAAATGGACAATTTACGGTTTTATTGCGAAAGGACTAGTCAATTTGATTATATATTGGGAGGGAAGTCCTTTCGTGGAATTATTAATCAATTAATGAAATTGAAAATTCCCGGAAGGGATTTAAAAATAACGTAAAATATTATAATTCAAACTGATTACATTCGTAATTTTTGTTTAATTCTTTTGTTCTTAAGAAATTAAATGGTATGCCTAACCTTTGTCAGCAGGTACTTACCTACACTTTGTGATGGTGGTGAGGCTTGTGTCCCTCAAGGTTAACATGGGCTATATCGAGAACAAGCCAACGAAGCCAAAAATGCTTGCAGGTATTGGGGCAGTTGGTCATGGGAACTATGTCATGACCCCAACGATTGAGACCAAGCTCGTTTTATCCTACGATTTAAGCCTGAACCAAATATGACGTGTCGTACCGTAACCGTAAGTACCCTAACGTACGAACATGAGTGTTCATATGGAACCGACCTAAATTGACCTAATGAACTTGTTTATGTTTGTCCGTTTGAGTACATATGGTTACGATACGGCACGTTATAGTTTTTTCAGGCTTAAGTTGAAGCTGCCAAGAAGCTGCACTTTAGTAATATCGAAAGTAAAAGTAACATAAGCTAATGATGGCAGGGAAAAAACAACGGTTTGATCTTGGTTTCAACCGTCGCAGTCATAACGATTCTCCCGCGATTTTAAGCCACGCGGCCTCAGATTTCGAAAAGAACTTGCGCGTAAAGCTTTATCCTCGATTTTGGAGACTTTAAATAATCAGACTTTCCCTTCAGCAGTCCTATGATTAAAGTACATATTTTTAAAGTTCTAATATTGCAAATTGTCATTATTTTTGTTTATTTTCTTGTTAGAATTAATTTGGAAGACGTTTTTTCTGCAGCGGTGGCGGCGGAGACCACGCCAACTGCTGAACAGGCAGTTCAACAACCCAGCGGGAGGGGCTGCAAGACGCCATGGCTATGCTCGCAATTGCACGATTCTTGTACAGCACGAGTGCATGAGTCAAACAATCAAATGCGACACCTTTTCTATTGCTCGACAAACCGACGATTGGCTCAAATTGAGTTCTCCGTGTCATCAAACAGTGTTTTGATACTATCCGCCCGCAAAAAATTTCAATGAAAGCAGCACTTTTAACTCAAATGAAAACATTGAGCTGCGATTGTCATAAAATGAATCTAGAGTATCGATTAATTTCCTGACAATCCATTTTGGAAATCGAAAATTTTGTCGGAACTGCCGATCACGTAACGGATTGCTCGTTTCTCCATTCCTGCATTTCACCGCCGCATTTCACTCCTATGTCGCCTACAAGAAAGAATCGTTGCAATTTGAGGACTAGCTAGTCCATGTTTTATTTTTTAAGCAATTGTTTCATATATTTTCAAAACCCGTGCCTCGGTAAAATTGAATACCGAAATCATCAACAAGAGCAGCTCGCGTGTCGCTGGCTATATTCATATTTCCAAAGCTTATAATTCCTCTCTATTTGTTAGATCGGGGGCGAACGGCTAACAAAGACCTCGGAAAGTGGTGGCACCCGATTTGTCACTTCTGTCAAGACCCGAGAAAAGTCACTGCAGACGAACACCTAGCAGACCTGTTAGCAAGTCCTAATCCCACCTCCCCGCGGTGCCCCCTGGGGTACTTCTTCGGAAGGAGCTAACGGGAGACGGGCGAATGGCGAGCTCTCTGCGCCACAAAACAGAGTTTTAAGTCGGTTGGGCTGAGGGTTAGCAACCCGCTCCCATAAAAAACACCATTGCTACGAATCGGCAAACAATGCCTCGGAACCGGACGGACAACACGACGACGACCTTTGCTTTTCGAACAAGGACACGAATCGGATCATGGAATGTGAGAACACTGCTTGCTGAGGGACGGCTGGATGAAGTCCTCAACGAGATGAATCGATATAAAATCAAGATCATGGGACTTAGCGAGACCAGATGGCCCGATGCGGGGAAACATATCTGCCCAAACGGTGAGTCCTTCTTATATTCTGGTAGAAACGAAACTGAAAGCCGTAGGAGTGGCGTTGGCGTAATACTCACCAAAGAAGCCAGGTTCAGCCTCATTAGCTGGTCACCAGTTTCTGAGAGGATTATTACCGTGCGCCTGCGTACCAGACTAAGAAATACTACGGTAGTCCAATGCTATGCTCCAACTGAAGAGGCAGAAGATGTCATCAAGGACGAGTTCTATATGCGACTGAATGAGGTTTTTCGCTCTATTCCAAGGGGAGACATCATTGTTTTAATGGGTGACTTAAACGCACAGATCGGCCGTGACAACACCGGCCTTGAACATACAATTGGAAACCAAGGCCTAAGCCAAGTTACCAATAACAATGGTGAGCTTTTCGTTGACTTTTGTAGTTCCCACCAACTCATGGTATGTGGAACTTACTTTTGTCACAAGAAGATACACAAAGAAACCTGGGTATCGCCCGATGGTAGAACGAGAAATCAGATAGATCACGTGGCCGTCAGCCGCAGATGGAGAACTATCCTTGAGGATGTCAGGAGTTTCAGGGGAGCAGACACTGGAAGCGACCACCATTTGGTTGCAGCAACTATTCGCCTTAAAATCGCCGCAATCAGAAACGTGCAACAAACTGCTAGAACCCGTAGACGGTTTAACGTAGACCTCCTGCGGGAGAGCGTTAAAAAGCGGGAATTTGCTGGAAACCTACAAGACTTATTAAACCAGCAATCGTTTCTGACGACACAAATATTGAAGAATTGTGGAGTACGACGAAGGGCGCGATATTGACGGCTGCGGAAATGAGCATCGGTTATGTCCAAAGAAACCAGCAACACTGGATCTCGGACACAACCTGGCAAAAAATAGAACGCAGAAGGGCCCTCAAAAATAACGTAAACTGTACAAACGACCCGGAAAGACGCCACCAATTAGAACGGGAATACTCCCAATTACATCGGGAGGTTAAGAGAAGTGTCCGGCGTGATAAAAGGCAGCAGATAAATGAGCTCGCAGAAAAAGCGGAAAACGCGGCAAACACTGGCAACAGTAAGGTGCTGTACCAAATCACTAAACAGCTCTCGGGAAAGCACTCTACTAAAAAGCATGCCGTTAAGAGTGCGGATGGAAGGCTGCTGTGCAGCGACGAGGAGCAACTCCAAAGATGGAGAGATTACTTCTTCGCCGCCCTGAATGGTACACTTACACAGGAACCTCAGGAAAACAACAACAATGCACAGCCAATAAGAATCGCCACTCGGGCCCCATCCAAGACGGAAATAGTAACCGCAATTCATGCGATGGCCAATGGTAAAGCAGCAGGAAAAGATGGCATCCCGCCAGAATTGTTGAAAGCCGACTCAAGCCTCATAGCAGATGCGCTTCAGCCAATCCTAGAAATAGCATGGAACATCTGTACCTTTCCGGAGGATTGGACGGAAGGTATCATAGTCAAAATACCAAAAAAGGGGGACCTAACAATATGCGACAACTGGAGAGGTATCTGTTTATTATCTACTGTGGGCAAAATTTTGTCCCATATATTACTATCTAGGATAAGTGAGGCAGTAGATCGAACGCTTAGGAGGCAGCAGGCCGGATTCAGGAAGGGCCGCTCCTGTATTGATCATATTAACACCTTGAGAATAATAGTGGAGCAGACTACTGAATTCCGATCCCCCCTTTACCTTGCTTTCGTAGACTATGAGAAAGCGTTCGACTCGGTTAATAGGAGCTTCATTTGGCAGGCACTACGGCGACGTGGACTGCCTGATAAAATAATAGAATTGATAAAAGCCCTATATAACAATTCCAAATGCAGAGTTCTCCATAATGGAAAATTATCCGACAGCTTTGAGGTGAGCTCAGGAGTACGACAAGGATGCCTACTTTCGCCTTTACTATTTCTTATAGTAATAAATGACATCCTTGTCGGCGCTCTAGATAGTAGAACAGGCGGAATACAATGGGGTTTGTTAGACCGCCTTAAGGATCTCGACTACGCCGATGATATCTGTTTGCTGGCTCACAGACACCAGGACCTCAAAAACATGTTGAACAATTTGGCAACAGAAAGTAGTCCAGCAGGCTTAAGGCTAAATCCGACTAAAACTAAAGAAATGCGGATAAATGCAAACACCATTGAACGAACAGCGCTGAATAACCGTGACGTGGAACTGGTAGATAAATTCTGCTACCTCGGTAGCATTATTACCGAAAATGGTGGGGCAGAAGAAGACGTCAGTTCCAGAATAAATAAAGCACGAGGCGCATATGCATGCCTGTCCCACATATGGAGATCAACGGTGATTTCCACTAACACCAAATTGCGGCTGTTCAACTCCAACGTTAAGGCAGTTCTTTTGTATGGTTGCGAAACATGGAAAGTCACCCAATTCATAACAGGGCGCCTACAAGTCTTCATCAACAGATGCCTTCGTCGTATCCTAAAAATCCGCTGGCAAGATAGAATTTCAAACGAAGAACTATGGCGCCGTGCCGGCCAAGAAAGGATAGACGACCAAATCAGGCGAAGGAAATGGAATTGGGTTGGCCACACCTTGCGACGCGAAAACGAAAATCTAGCCAAACAGGCCCTTGACTGGAATCCGCAAGGTTCCCGTCGAGTAGGAAGACCTAGAACAACGTGGAGGAGAACCCTACTAGAAGAAGCCGCAACAACTGGGAGATCCTGGTCGGAGCTAAGAGCTGTCGCGCAAAACAGAGTCCGCTGGAGGGCAACTGTTTCCGCCCTATGTCCCATGAGGGATTAAAGGATTTTAAAGAAGATTTGTTAGATCTGACATCCAGAATACTGAAATCCTCGCTTTTTCTGGCAAAAGCACATAGTCTTCACCGAAGGGGCAAGAACATTGAGCTTTTTTTCCGTCTTCTGGTAGTCAGATTTTTGTGATCTAGAATCGCGGGGATAATTTACATGCAAAAGTGCCCCATTACCTACTCAGGATAATGCGAAGAGGTATTACCGATTTCTCACGCATTCTGTTACCTCCATTCCCGTCTACATCACTTTATTGATTACGGCATCGATAGCTGTGGTTAAATAATGCTGGTCGTAAGCGATTCCCTCTGATGCTCGGCGAAAGGTCGAAGCGTATAAGTGCCTTATCGTAGTAAATGACTCGTAGTGACGGACTCACTTCCATATTACTCGTAGGACTTGCATAGAAAATATATATTGTAAGAAAAAGAAAAATTGATTGCAGTCAAACAGCGTGGAAGTAATCATCAGCTGTGCAGCAAGTACCAGACAAAGTATACTTAATCAATTACTATTTTTAACCTCGCCAGAGAGGCGACAGACAACAGCAATTGAGCTAATCTAAGCCGGTATACCTTCATTAGAAGCAGAACCGGTTTTGTAGGAGAAAGGACAAGAGGAAAGTTCTGCAAAACCTACCGTAAATTTTGGCGTGAAAACTTAACACATACACAATGTGTTTTTGCTTATTCGCTCTGATGTTCACTTCTTAACGCAGATATCTCCTTGTAAAGACAAGAAAGTTACTCGTTATAAAGGAATACCAGTGGAGACCTAGACTATGTCGTGCAACTGGTGTCGTAGAAATACCAGTGTATATACCCTCATTTAGATGAACACCGATTCGATGAGTGTCAGCCTTAGTACATAAGTTTTAGATCAGATCGCCCGGTGAACTGAATCCAAGAAGGCGGAAGTCGGTTAATACGCTTATGAAGAATCAGTGCCCTATTCACACTTGGCAAGATCATCACGAATGAGAAAGCTAGTATTGTCTGTAAGCGGAGCCAGTCGGATAAAATAAAGTACCAGAAGATTGTTGATGTATCATACAACAAACGGCTACCACACAATCAAGTAAATTATTCTAATCCACAAAAGGGACAGAAATGTCCTCGTTTTATTCTTAAAGAGAAGATCGAAAGAGTCGCCAATGACGCCAAAATTGCTCAAGGTGCCCTCCAAGAAAAAGCCTGCCGCTGCCGGTTTACTAGCCTCAGATAGATCCCAGCAAGGCTCAGAAAGGTTGCTGAGCGAGATAGTCTGAGATAAACTGTGGCCTTGATCGACAATACGACTTTGGGAGGACGTATTAGCCTCGGGACCTCGGTGGAGATGGAAGTCAAACTACTGGATATCGTTTTGGAGCATAACCTATCAGGCAAAGGAGAGCCAACGCCCCGCTATGATTCCTCGGAGCTAGTAAGTAAGCTAAAAACTCCAGATCAGGTTCACTTGGTTGTGGCATTAAAACAGCGCGCAAAAACGGTATTTGGGCCTCCGGTCGTACTGAAACTAGTCTTAAACCTAACTTAACCTAAAGCACACTTTGTTTTCAGTTTTGCATTGTCAGCTGCGGATTTAACTAACTAGATTTTTCTTTAAAAGTTTGACTAGCCTGAACTTTTTAAATTGAAATGCAAATGGAAGTTCTTCCGCAAGTTCTTCTTCAGCCGTGTTAAACCGAAATCGTGTACTTCAAGGGTTAGATATATAATTAATAGCGACAATTTAATCAAAACCCCAAAGGAAACCCCAACAACCCCTTCTTTTCATTACACATATTTTGTAAATCCGCAAAACAAAGGAAAGTTAATCACTTAGTTCAAGTGCAAAAGAACTTGTTCATTATTATTTATTTCACTCTTCTGACTTTAGTGCCATTGAAAGGAGCTAATAATCTCCGCCATAAAGAAAAACTTATACTCCCCGCTTTCATCTGGGGCTCCAGCTAGTGCTAGGGCCCCGTTCAATGTGCAGGTATGAATTTATGGCTTGAACTAGTGCTTTTACACAACATTCAACAAACAAAACGCAAAAACTCCTCCATTTTGCAAAAGCATTGATTTCTGTGATTATTATGTGGAAACTCACGAGGGTAAACGAGTGCGCTTATTCCTCCGTCTGCTACCACTAAATGGGAGCACTTATAATAATGCAGCAGTTTTTTTTACACTACAGTAAATCCATGGGATGAACAATACGAAAAAAAATGAATTTCCAGGTATTTATGTTAAGTGGGGATGGAAAAAGAATTGCAGAAAAGTTTTATTTTTTCTGCCCTCGGGTTTTTTTTTTATTATTATTAAGTGGGAATTTTAGGTAAATTTATTCTTAAATTAAGTGACTTTGACTTTTTTATGTTTAAGCCGGTGGAAATTTTTTAAAAGTTGGAATATTTTGTAATGGATATTTGGATTTGGAGTGTATTCTCTTTAAAACACTAGGCGTGGTCTAGACAGTGGCGTAGCGTGGGGGGTGCCGAGGGGGCCATTGCCCCGGGCGGCGTAGATGTTTGGGGCGGCGGCCAAACTGGATCGAGCTAGAGATGCTGCTGGTAATATCAGTCCCTAACCATTGCCACATCCAGCACGATGTCCTGGCTGATGGTGTCTATAGGCCAAACCTAAATGGGAATAGAAGTGAAGTGATGTGAAGTTAGGTACCATTCCATATAAATGTATGAGAGCAAGGACGGCGCTTTCATTAGTGAAAATGGTGCACTTGCACCGGGCGCAATTTCAGAAATTAAGATTTAAAAAAAAATTGAAAAAGTGATCCCATTGTCATATATTACACGAAATGCACCTTCTGTGCGTTTTACCATTGCCTTCTGCAAGGTGTGGCCAATGCAATTTCATTTAGTTTGCCTGATTTTGTCGTCTTTCCTTTCTTGGCTAGCACGGTGCCATGATTTGTAATTCAAATAAGTCGTACTATTATAGATCACTACTTCGACGAGAAACACCTAGATCGCCTCTGTTCTGAAGTTTTTGAAAGCGGCTTCTATGTCCAGTAAGGCTGTTAAATGGACTGCTTTGTTATGCAAGACTCTACCGTAGAAACCAATATATGCAGTGCAGTGACCACCTATTATCCTTCGAAATATAAAGGATTGGAGAACGACTTCGTTATGGAGATTCCAGTTTGTAGCATTATTAGTGCTGGAAATAGTTAAGGGAGCGCAGCTTACAATGAAAATCATCGGAGAGCATTAATCAGCATTAGCGGGAGAGTTTTGTGAATTTAAAGCGTAAGTAAACTCAGCACAAAACAAGATCGCGAAGCAAATCCTGATTGGACAAAGGCAAGGGCGCGCTTTTATAGGTGCAACTGGTGTATGTGCATTGGGCGCAATTGGACAGGGCGCAATTTCAAAAAAGTGAAAGAATAATTCCGTGCCTTCATTTAAAATGAGTGTTTGTGTCTTCTTTCATTTTCCCTTATTGCCATATGTATATAGGCGCAATATGTATATGCACCGGGCGCAAAAAAGCCAAATGCCGGCTTATTATGAGAGTGACCAATATGGTAGTAAGTGGATGTTACATCTACTTCAGTGGAAGTTACGTCTACTTTACTTCTGCGTTACTTTTCATTTAGGTTTGGTCTTATTTCTGGACTCTCCTATTTGACGGATTATCAAAAAAGCGTACGCCTGTGATGGAAGACAACCCCTTCTCTATTAGTAAATTATTTGGCGTAATTCTTTCGATTATTTGCAGGGCATAATTTCTCTAGTTGTCCATATTAGAGTTGAGAATGAATCGTCTTATTAATTGGAAATACAGAATGCAGACAAACAAATCTATTGAAATTTGGACAGGACAATGACTGTCGAGTCAGCTAACTGAAAATATAAATGAGCATATTGTATGAGACTCTCAATGCGCATGGAAACAGCGATTTTAAGATTCCCTTCTTTTATGACGCGGGCTGTAAATGCTGAAGTTTGAGAAGGGCTCCAACAGCTGCCGGATTTGTCCTTAAAATCCTCTTTAATAGTATTGGGCTACGATGATGGGGAATAAAACCTCCAGATATTGGACAAAGAAGTGTTTAAAGACAGACTAAAATAAATTACAGAGAGAAATTACTGATTCAAGCTCTCTGGGTTTGTTAAAGTTTATAATTCAGCCCAACCTTGAAGCACGGATATAGCCTGCGCCAAAACAATTGGAAATCTCAAAATCGATTTTTTTGATGCGCAGTGAAAGTCTCAAATCTTCACCATGAAAGTAGCTTCGAAAAGAAAAGTGCACCTCGTCATTCCCTTTCGTTTAAAACCCCAAATCACCCGCTCATTTATATTTTCAATCAAAAATTCAATCCGTCTCACTACGACTCTTTTCCTGGTCAGATGCTATGGTGGAGTGTTGTTCCCGGTAAACGAGTTTCAAAAGGGAAATTAAAATGCATGTGCGCTTGAGTTTTATCCATACACGGAATGTTAATGTATGTGGGAGTTGTCATTTCTTCGCCTGCGCGTAAAATTCCCATTTATTTTGGCGCGCACTATACCGAACATTCATTAGTTACATATGATTCATTGCGTTTACATGATGCCTTGAAATCTTGGATTGAAAATTACTTGAAATTTAAGTTGGGTTTTGATTCATTGATTAAAAGAATCAATTCGAAAGTAGGGGGCAGCAAATTTATGGTTCGCCCCGGGTGGCACAAATCCACGCTACGCCACTGGGTCTAGATAACTTTCAAGCTGATTGAAATCGGCTAAAAAGAGTTCTCTTCGAGCTAGGAGTTACAAGATCACTTTACTGAGGGTACCTAATTGTTTCAATCGAAAGCTCCAGGTGGAGGAATTTAATAACATGCGTGAAATCTAGGAAGACTTGGCTTGACTACAGGATCACATAGAGATCAAGCAACCTCCTGATGTAAACATGGCGGCCACATCGCCAGAATAGTGTCGATCATCACTGCACACTTACTAATTGGGAAACATGAGTCCCAAACAACAATGGTCTCCAAACTTTTTTGACAGTATACCCTTATGACGAAAATAATAATAATAAATAAATTGTGCCCTCTAGCTACATAAGAGCGGTATTATTCGTACCATATGTGGATGCACGGGCATACCCTGTCATGGGCCTACAAAGGATACGGAGATACCGTTTCACGAGCCTACACAGGCAACGGCCTACTTTTTGGTAAGAATTTCCTTTTATAACTGGCACTGTCACACTTATAATAGAACTGAAATTGCGCGTACCAAAAGTGCAGTACTTTTCGTAAGTACAATAGGAGGAATATTGTCAGGGTCAGTAGATTTATTTATTGACATCAAGCTCTTTGAGACCTCGCGAGCTCCGAAGAATACTCCGTCCATTTAAGGTTGGCGTTGTGCTCAAGAACAGGGTTGGCCTATCAGTTTTGGGTGAGGTGAATGGAGGTGTTAATTAATCGGCATTAGATTTGCTTTCTGGTATCACCTTCTAGTGATGAGTAAGACTGGTCTTGCACATTTAGCAAGACCAAGATAAGACAGAACAAGGAAAAGTCAAGACTGCAAGATCAAAACTGCAATGCTTTTTGCTCATCACTAAATGGCAAAAATATTGCAGTAATGAGCAAAAAGTTTTGCCTTGCACATTAAGCAGGACCAAGACAAGAATGCAAGACTTTTTGCATTGACTTGACTGCAAGACTTTTGGTACTTAGTCATAAGCAAAAAGTCTTGCAGACTTGTCCTGTCTTGGTCTTGCTTTGGTATTGCCAAATATGCAAGAAAAGGCAAAACTGCAAGACCGGTCTTGCTCATCATCAAAAGCTAGTTGAAAATTGTGGTATTTTCATACTTTTTACTATCTTGAATTCGTAGGAGTGAGAAACGGTAGTGAGGCATGTGAACTGATATGGCGATTGAACAAACTCTAGTGAATTTAATGAAGACAAGTGATGGTCTCACTCGTGGCCGTAACGAAACTGCAGGAGTAACAAAATGTATACAAGGGGTAACAGCGCTGCATAATGTGTGCCAAGAGATTGAGCACTTTTTGGGAGTGGAGCTTGCAACGTCGGATAACACGTTAACATCAGAGATGCTATGTAAAAGCAGGACAACACTTCCGCGCATACGAAAGATGTCGCCACGACTAGTTATGCGGCAGTTATGTATCATATGTCAAGTGAAACTACTAATCCAATACTCCTCTTGCAGGCATCGGCCCCCAGCTGTTATTTATTGATCGCACATTCGGCCTCTTCGCGAATATAACTCCCTTGTTTGTTTCGATAACCACCTTGGTATTGTTAGATAAGGTCCAAAAAAGGGCCGTTTACTGCCAAACATTGAACCATGATGCGACAAACGACATTACGGACTGGTAGTACAAAGGGTGACTCCTGAGCTTAGCATTGCCACTGCTTCCCTTCCCATACAGGTTCTATATAGCACTCCTTTTAATACTCTTTTAGAAGCGTTTTTGAAGCAGTAAAACAGAGCTTTTCAATAAATAATTCGTGTTACCAAGCCGGCCCCAACTATTTACCAACCACTTCCAATTCTGCTTGACTTCCATAATCGAGAGAGAATCGGTCTACTGAGTATTTAATGGAACTCTTTGTGGTCACCTAGATAAGTAGCCGTTTTTCGTCCAATACGATTTCTTAAAGCTCAAAACTCACTCCCATTAGTAGCGCTCCGAATTTTTCTCACTGGATGCCTTATTCTGATCTCTGTTGGGATGCAGCCTACCTTTTCCTAGGCTACTCATGGGGCTTTTATGGAATTATATTGTATTCATCGGTCCGGAACCAGCTTTTGGGGCACCCACTAGTATGGTGCAGAGGTCTCTTGCGCATCGGGCTTTGATGAAACACACCGATCGTTGGAGGTTAGAAAGGACGGAGCACCCAATCTACAGGTTTTTTGTATTGAGGATAAAATTGGTCTGGCTGTCATTTTCTCTATTAACACCCTGCGATAGCGAGGAGCAACGTCTGACCCACAAATATATGAGCGAAGTGGAGGGACCCAATACATCACCAAAAGCGGTAGTAAACATTCCCACACTGGATCGAAAATTGTATACAAATAAGTCAATCATTTTACAAAACCACGCACCATTTTATTTAGAAAGATCCTTTGAATCAGCTCTGAAATTTTCAAGGCGCCATTTCTCAAAAGTATCATTTATTACGTTTACATGCTTACTTGAAGTATACTTGAAGTAGATTTCACGTAACTAAATATGCATGTAAACTCGTCCTGACTTCAAGTAAACTTGAGTCAAGTAAATCACAAAAATTTGTTTGATTGACTTGAAAAAGCTCATGTAAACGCTACTTGAATACTTGAAATTTTGCATGCGTATTTTTTCCTTGGAACAAGAAGAAGATAAAAGCTGTAGGGAGTGTATACTTTTGATGCAATATTTGTGAAGTTATTTATATTATAATATGGAGCGACTTTCTGTTATAATATGAAAGGTCAAATGTCAGTTCAAGAAAATTTCAAGACATTTTGAAGTCAAGTAAATGAACCGAAAACGCAACTTGAGTTTCAAGTAAATTTCAAGTCAAGAACTCAAGTAAATCATGTAAACGTAATGATTGTCATTAATATAGACTTGTTAAGCCACCGTTAAATTGCATCAGCCCTACCAAATTGAAGCCTGTTACACGCCACAATGAGTGTCTGCAGTCTTTTTATGTGTACACGCCCTATTAAGCGGGGGCCAAGTAATTCCCAATTCATATCTTCAAATTTTACAACTTCACATTATTACCCAAAAACGAGATTTAAATAGTTAACCATCTGCTAACAACTGAGCTTAAAGTTAAAAATATCTAACAGTGTTAAAATTCTTATTAAATATTATTCAACGGCCAATAACAGCTAACAAACCAACAAATGTTCCCATCATTACCAACCGAAGAACATGTTCGAATGAAAAATTCATGAGATAACAGGAGATATCCTCAGGAGCATCTTTCTAGTACAGAACATTTAAATTCTGATTACATCTCAATGGATCAGTTCACTTTTCTTGATACGAGCCTCGACATTTGCGTTTAAGCCATTTTTTTGTCGGCACCTCCTGTTCCTTGTCGATCTTTGCAACCAAGTGTCTGATTCGCAAGGACCAACAAAAAAAAGGAGCAGCAGCAAAAAACCAGGCGAGTAGGGAACAACACACACAGCCGAAAAGCGGAGCCCGAGGATGCTGCAAGCTCTTCAAGCACTTCCATTCCATAACTGTAACTTACTTTGATACAGAGAAAAAAATCCGAATGAATAAGGACGAAGAAAGGAATCTTCCAGTCACAAAAATGCTACGAGCACTTAACACAAAGCAAATCCCCAAAGTTCTGTGCTGAAACCCATGGCATGAATAATGTATCACAGTTCCGATAAGACGACGAATGTTTAAGATTCCGCTGAAACGCCTCGGGCTGGAGGAGATGGGGCCCAACGCCCGAGCGGGCCCTGCAAGGATATATCCAATTTTATTTACATGTGCACATCATATTAGAGGCTATTCTTGCGATTCCTCTCTGCTGATGGCGGAAAGCCTATTCAGGACACAAAGGAAGCTGAAAGGGAATGTGATTTGATTTAATCTGGTAAAAGGATTAAATGTTGCCAACGCGTACCGTACCTGTGCTTTGCTTGTTTCTTTTCTTTTCCGTTTTTTTTGGCTCAAAATTATAAAGGAAATTTATTTATTGCCGCTAAACATTGGCTTGGCCTTTATATACTGCGCTGGCAACAAAAAAAGGTCTGTAATATTGTAATTTGTAATATGTGTGACGGTATCCTTTTAGTTAATCGCCTAGAAACGTATCGTGTATTTCTTGTTCTGCTTAATGCATGGAATCGAGGTAGATTGAGTTGAAGTAATGGAATCAGCTCCTGTGAATGCTTCAAAAAAAGATGTGGTTAGATTTTCTCGGAAAAAAAAAACTATTGAGCTAGCAGGATCAAAATCAATTTATTTCGGCAAAACTTTCTCTGTGCCAAAAGTTAAACCCTCTCCCTTTCTCCAAACCCAATCCATTCAATGAATGATATTTTCATCAGGACCCGCAAAGTGTGTAGGTGTATCAGAAAACTTGAAAACAACAATCCACTCACCCGGGTGTTATACTTCCTACGGTACTTATAAAATCTGCTTCATCTTGGCTAAACCTCTGCGTAAACTTTACGCGCAGTCCCACTTATATGGAGTATATCCACACTCCTTAAAATTAACTCGTGTTCAGCACATTCCAAAACATCTGTTTTCTGGATGTTCCCCACTAGTATTAAGAGGTGCAGATAGAGCCCCTCTATGAGGCTAGCCACACTGCCTCATGTGGACCTCGTGGGGATTACCTTATAAGGCCCACAACGGGTATCTAACGCTTTGCCCATCCTGAGTGAAAAATAGAGGCTCACAAAAATTTGATAGTTTTGGCATGAATTATGCGAGTAATAACTGCAGCGGGGTCGAAAGCGAGTGTCGTTTTTCCAAGCGGTCCCCCAACTTAGTACTAATCTCGTCTAATGCTACTTGCCTTGCACAATCGAACGAGAATTGGTCTTTTGAGTATGCTAAAGAGCAACTTTCACACCCGTCAACTTAACCGCCTACTATAAAAAGCGAGGCAACGACAAAAAGTAAAGCTTTGTATGAGTAAAACTGTAACTTAAGCTTAAAGCTTTCTAAAAATCTTTCCGAATACAGATTTTGGGATTGCCACATTTCATTTTGTAATGAGGTTTTCCTCATAGGGCCTTGATGAGAAATTGATAAGGTATACTGCAAGAATAGCCTCTTCAGTATCGCAGATTTGCCTTTGTGTGGTGCTCCTCAGGGATCTAAGCGGAAGGCCCTCTTTTGCCATGCCCCTTATTTGCAACATATCGCTCACACGCTGAATGAGGCATGCCTCCTTTAAATACTTTTAATGATTACCATGATAACCGCCAAGCGAAAATAATAGCCCTAACTATAATGGTCTTAAGATACCTTAAGATTTTTTACGCTCCTATGAAATGTATAATACCAACTATAATGGCCTTAAGCAATCTTTCGTTAACTTTTCCAATCTTTCGTCAAGTCTTTAATGTACGGTAACGAGCGTACAAATCTTAAGCAATCATAAGAAAAGTGTAATTTTCTTTAGTGTTTCTAGTTGCAGAAAACGTTTTTTTGCAAAATGAATAATTTGGAGTTATTAAATAATTTGGCGTTATTAGTGAAATTGGTAGAAGATGTGAAAAAAAAACTTAGATCGTGTTGTGTAAGAAAAATAAATAGAGACAATAAAAAAACAGTTTTGAACTAATTCAATCAGTTCTTCATTAAAACTATTGTTAATTTCCATTTTTTTAATTTATTGGACGCTTTCCCAGACTCGATTTGTTTACCTTTTACAAATGTCAAAACGTCTTAAGGCTATTATAGCTGAGATTAAAATTTGACAGATAATTAACCAGTCTTAAGAGAATTTGACGAAGAATCTTATGATGTCTTAAGATCATTATAGTTAGGGCTAATGCCTTTACCGCTAGATTCAAACGTCATGCAAAGGGTTTATTGAGTTTAGCCAATAGAAATCTGACACTAGCACCTGCATGCGCACCCCAGCATTGTCTTCCGTGCATTAGGCATTAGGCCTTACACAAGTTCGAGGGCACATCATACTGCTGCTCGAGTGATGAAAGATTTTCACCACTCCCTTGTAAAAAAATACCAAAACATTGGTGAGTCTGGTCTAGTTTTATCGAGTACTTTGTTGACTAAACTCTGAGCTAGTGAAATAGACTTAGTTCTAAATAACTGGGTTGAGTGTTGTCTTTTTGACCGTTCGATCAAAATAGTATTGGTTGGCGTCAAATCCAAAAGCTAAGCCATCTCTGTCGGTGTTCTATTTCCTTGATTGGGGTGCGGGAACGTGTCGAATTCAATGTCTCCAAACCGATGTACTGTCATATTTTTAAGAATACCTGCAACACTTTAATCAGAAAGGCTAAAGGTGCGATTCCGAATAAGGCGGCAGATTGTAGACAGCAGACCCCAGAGGGCAGTGCAGCTGCCGCTTGCAGTCGGACCAATGTTGAACGCGGCGACAAAAAACCTTCAATCGCTTCAAAAAGCTTTTAAAAAGCTAACGTAGACAAAAACTCATTTTCAAAACACGCTCACAACGACAAAATGGTTCTCGACCAGTGATGCGGCCTGCGGTCATGTTTAAAAAATCATACAAACTAGTAGTGTCGCCTGCAGTTTAATATTGAGGTTTGCAGTCGACAGTGGTGGTCTGCAGTCTGCCATTTTGTTTGGGATGGTAGTCGGGCACCTTAAAGTAGTTGAACTTGTGTTGAACCTGAGCTCAACTCATCATTTATATGTACTAATGTAAAACTTTAACAAAAAAAAATCAATTCACCCT
Source organism: Thereva unica (assembly GCA_949987705.1). Taxonomy (NCBI): domain Eukaryota; kingdom Metazoa; phylum Arthropoda; class Insecta; order Diptera; family Therevidae; genus Thereva; species Thereva unica. The sequence goes on along the minus strand of OX465285.1, from coordinate 19,257,426 downwards.
AGTGGCTGAGCCGTTACGTTTGTTTGTCTGACCAAAACCTATCCACAGCCGACCGCTTTGTAAACTTAGGGTTTACACCCTGTATATATAAAAGGAAAATACTACTAACTTATTACGAAATCTCCGAAACTAGCCAACAAATTTGAAATGTGGCAGGTTAGTTCCTTATAAGGCAGAAATAGTCCACCCGAGCACCAGCACTTGGCTTCCTAGAGGACGATGCATACTAGTATCGCACTCTGGAAAAAGCCTCTGTCGTTATTATGCGTTATTTGCCATAAGATTGGTATTTTGCTAAATTGAAGATCCTCATTTTAAATTGTGGGAAAAATACTATGGATCAGCTCTTATCTGTGTGAGAGCACCCCATCACGACGGACGCTGAGTGAAAGAAATTTCGGAGCAAGATTCATCGTCGCCACTATGCCATCCATCCATTTTACTGAAACAAAACCAAACACTGAATTGTTCTTCAAAACTACTAATTTAATTAAAATAACTAAAATATTACCTACAACAACAAAAAAAAAAAAAAAAAAAAACAGTTGGTGTAAATTGTCTTTCAACTTCATCCATAAATAGAAAAGAAAAAAACCCGCCCTGGTACCATGACGTTTTTGTTTTTACAAACTTACTAGTTACTTACAATAGAAAAACGAAATAGTGGATATTTAATGCAATTTTTCTTAAGAAGTTGGGCTTCCGATTTGTTAAGAATATACCAAACTAGGCTAACATGGAAATAAAATCCGATCTCCTGTTTGTTTCTCATTCTTTCGCCTACCCTCAAAAAATTCTAGGATCAATTCAAAGTTGCTGCCAAGTGGATTTTGAGAAGGGGGCATAGGCCCGCCGTTACATCTTTCTCGATAATGTTGTCAGCCAAAGTTATAGTGTGTGCTGAGTGCATCATGGCAAGGTATCGAGGTATCATAGAAAGGTATCAAGGCTCTAAACAGGATTCTCCAGGAGATTAGAGGCTGGAACCCGCTTATTGGTGGAGTTACAATACTTTTGGATTGTGGCTTTAGACATCCTTGCTGTTGGAAGATGAAGTTAAGGCCTGTATCATATCCTCCATATTGCGGCCTTGAGGGGAAACAAGCGTGTCCATCTTCAACGTCATTTGAGGACACAGGATTTTTCTAATTTATTACTAGAAATTGGTAATTGAATGATTATGGAAAAGGAAGACAGAATAAATATTCCAAGTAACCTTTGCGACAGATAGAATATACACAAACATTTATCAGTCTGGACTGGATTGCGCATCATGCCTGAGGGAGAGAGCTATTCTGATTCCGACAAACGACTCAGCCAACAGCATCGTTAACTTTCTGCTAGAGAAGGTGCCAAATGTGCATATGAAGGATGAATCTGTGGTCTCGCTAATGGAGGTCGAAAGGCTGTACATTGCTCTGTAGAATCTACCTAACCTCCTCGGTAGAATCGGCCTAACTATCTACTGGAAAGACAAAATTCACTTGGGGTCTAAATTTTTGTTGGACCAACTCTATAAATTTGTAGTTGTTGCGTCAATGCCCAGACCATCTGATCTAACTTACCAAACCTACTATCTTCTGGGTTTCAACCTAAGCCATCCGACATGGTACACTGATAGTTCAAAGGGTACTTTCTAAGCTCTAAGATACGTAATGGCTACGATCTAAACTTGTTACCCTAATCCTGAAAAAACTCTGCTACCTTGTGACTTAACCTGCTATATTCACCTGCATTTTTTGTAAAAAAAAAAATATAAACAAGATTCCTGCATTGTAATTTTCGATTTGTATTCTTTCAAATCAATAAACAATATTCAACTCAATTACGAAACTAACTCCAACTGCAATAAATTACACTAAACAAACATGGGCCCCAGCACTTGTGGTATCTGGGGCCATAGTAGAGCTGCACATGGGGGATTTTCCCAAAGATTTTTTCCTTGTTACAAAAATTCTGCATATTGAATAAAAGTTGTGCATAAACTTTCCAACTTTCGATTAAACTTTCTCGAAATAGTTGATCGTTGTACTTGCCTTAGTAGAATTCCATTCGGCCATGCAAATTTGAATTTTGCTCTTTCTCTGCCGGCAACACAGGGAAAAAAAAGAAAGGGGGCCATCGAAGTGGAGTGCATTGAAACTTTCTCTGCCAGAAACAAATTCTTTTGAGTGGAACAGAATAAGAACAAGATGGAAAAAGTTTCCTTGAATACTAAAAGTTTTTTTTTTTATTTATTTTTTTTTGTTTTCGTCCTTTTTCATAGGGGAAAAAAGGAGAGCATTACAAGGGAATTTTATTTTATATTGTATATTTATTTTTTTTACGGTGGATGTTGTACAATTGGAAAATAATAAACAATTTTGATGCCTATAGCAAGGGAAATTGACATAAAATGAGAGAAATGTAGCATGAGAAAATGATTTTTTTCGGTTCGGAATCTTTGGAATATTGTGAGGAATTTTGCCTTTTGAATTCGGGATTTTTTGAGGGAAGTCGCTTTTTTGTGTTATCATATTCCTGTGATTTCCAATTTACTGAAAGTACATGATTCGCAGAAAATGTAATGTATGTAATGTATAGAATGACTTTTACTTTATGGAAATTTACATGGAACTTCACTATGTTTAAAAAAATATATAAATGCAAGATTTTCTTATTTCATTTTAAAGAAATCTGCCCATGCTTCTGAAACAGAGTCACATGATCTCTTCAAGATTATTTTCATATCAACATCTTGCACGACTCATCAGCTAGTAATCTTGAAACTAGTACCCGAATACCCCCAGTGTTCTCAAGCTCAATTCCAAACCTTGATATTTATGCTAAACGACGAGTTATAAAAAAAGGTACCAACGTACTATGTAACGAACCACAATTCGTTACGAACAATCCCTTTCCTAACAAAGCTTTAGGAAAATAAATATTCACCCAGCAGGCTGGGTGCACTGACATATAATAATGGACTGCTCATCTGAAATTATTCCATACAAATCGATGGCACCCAAAAATATAGTTGTCGCACTCATCCATAGACCCCCAAACTAACAGAAGCACTCAGACCTGATTTTATATTTTCCCTTTTGCACTAGTGATGTTTATATCTTTTGCTCTTTTCCCCATAGACCCCCGGATTTTGACATACAGAATGTCAGTTGCTAAAACAGGCGTTAAGAACTTAAATCAGATACACATAAAATTTGGAAATTAATGAAAAAAAGGCATTTTGAAAGGTGAAAAAGTGAAAATAGTGTTTATTAATTTTTTTAAACAAAATATTTGTGTTATTTTAATGTTTTAAGTACGTATTTAAAAAAATGTAAATTTCAAAAGTGATTCCGGTGTTTACATGGAGTGAAAAAAGGTTTGTAGCCTATGGAACAAATTGGTGCCATGAAAAATTCCTCATGAGCTGTCCATTCTATATGTCAGTGGCTGGGTGATTCTCCTTTGAAAGCTTTACTTTGAAGTTTTAAAGCTTTCTTCGCCGAAGAGCTTTCTAGTTATAAAATAAGCTGCTTTACCTGGTCAAAATTCAGTCTTTAACCAGACTCGTTCCGTACACTGATAGAAAAATTGTTTTGATTCCAGCAATTCCATAGTCTTCGTTTCGTTGTTTTGAGTAGAAACATTTTTCAGTCTTAAAGCCTAGTATGGAGTTCGAACGGAATTCCGTTCAGCATTTTTGCAATTTAATTCTACACGGAAAAATCCGTGTAGAAAACATAGTGGAGAAAAAGTAAACAGCTGACTTTTGTGTACATATTTATTAATAAATTAGTGGGGCATATGCGTTGGTTGCAGAGCCAGAAGAAAATAACATAAAATAAAAAGCATTCAAAATGAAATATTTCATTTATTTAAACCGCAATTATTATTTTAAATTTAATAAAAGTCAGAATTACAAAAAAAAAAACAAAAAAATTTAATAAACTACAAAAATCACCAAGGCAACAGCTATTTTTCTGGCGTTCTGTCAAAATTACCAAAAGTGCAACACGGAATAATTGTCTAGCTATTTATTCCGTTCCAACGTGAACGGAAAAAAGTCTCCAATTTCCCTTGCAGAGCCATCTATTAGAAATTTGCAAGTGATATATTACCAACAGAATTCCGTTTGAAGTTCGTACTCACAAAACAAAAAGTACACGGAAAAATCGGGTGAACGGAATTCCGTGCATCTTTTTACGTGTATTTTATATGGGGAACGGAATTCCGTTCGAACTCCATACTAGGCTTAACATGAGAATGCTGCCTCAGAGTAAGACACTAGAAATTCTTCAGCCAAGCAATTATATTTCTTCGCTCAACACTTATATTTTCGAGCAAGATATTTTTTTTCTCGAAATAAGATTGTTGTAATTTTTATTCAAGAAACTAAATATTTTTTATTAAAAACAAAATTTGTATTAAAAAAAGACACGATGAAGCTTTAATTCGAGAATAATTATTGAGGCAATTCACTATTTTATTACCTTGAGTTGCTTAAATTAAAAAAAAATGAGTATCTCAAACCAAGAATTTTTTTTCCTTACTTCTAGTCAACTTTTGTCTTCATCCAAGACAATAAAACCAAGACTATGAGTATTGCTTATCCGAAGACAATTTTATTTTCGTTATATCCAAAACATGATTTGCTTGGTTCAAAAAAATTTATCTTAAGCCAAGAATGTTTTTTTATCAGTGTAGAGGTCACCTTCTCCGGTCCTATACCTTGTCGTGGTGTACGACCCGGCACTGGTACACTATACCCATTACGCACAATACACACATTACCTGAGGAATGTTTCTTAGGCCATGTCCTGGTGTACGATGCGACAATGTGCCAAAGTAGCGATTTCTAGACCGTGTCGTGGTGTATGATCCTGCACGGTTAGACTGCAGATATAACACATACCGACCGACTGCCGAATACTTGAGGAGTGTTTCCTGGACCAGTGTCGTAGTGTATGATCCACCGCTCTTTCCGGCAGCATTTCCTATACCAGTGTCGCGGTATGACCAGATACAAGACCGACCATATATCGAACACCGCATTATTCATATACCCTCCTAGACCGCACCAGTAATACCACTGACCCCAGCTTATGCACATGTAGAGTATAGTAAAGAGTAGATGCTTAGCAGTGCACCAGTAAGAAGCGTTTACATAGAGATAATCCGTAGTTAGTTACTTAGATATACCGAATAGAAACCTAACTCGTCGCCTTCCAAGTAGAGTCAGCAGGTACCGCAGTCCTACATGGCCAGTGAGATAACCCACCAGCAGCCTTAGGTCCGCTCTGTTTAAAATGATAGTGCCCCTTAAGACAAAGGGTCTTATAAGATCTTTAGTTTGTCTAAGACCCGGGACTGATTCGTTTCAGTCAGGCTAGATTTATTCCCTTAATCCACTCTTCTATCAAGGACTTGGAGGTGGACAAGAGATGCAACAGAAGGGTTCTGGGCCTGGGAACAATTATCTCAGACCCCTCCCTGCAGCCTCATTCCCCTCGACACCCCAGTGTCCGGGGACCCAGCAGAGCGAGATCTCATTTCTTCTGGTCAGGCTCTGGAGTACGTCAAAACACCCTGCTACTATTTTGGAAGAAAATACGTTGAGAGTGCCTTGATGGCAGCTTGGCTGTCAAAAAAGATTTTAATGTCGGACCTTTCTCAAAGTTGAGCCTAGCGCAGGCCGCAATGGCATGTATTTCAGTCTGGAAAACAAAGGGCCACTTACCCATTTCAATTGACACCTTGGAATTGGGTCCTGCGAGCCCCTCCCCTGTGCCATGTTCCATCTTTAACCCGTCAGTAAACCAGTGGAGATGTTTTGGATCCCCAACAAGAATAAGTTCCACCCACTCAGAACGATCCGGGATAATCGCCCTGAATTTCCTTTGGAACCGCGCAGTTTACCAACCATATGGTCGGATACGCGCCAAATGGAAATGTTTGGGATATTGTTAAGGATGTGTCCTTTGACCGTATAGGGCCTGTTGTATGAGATCTGAAGTCGCGGCGATTTTCCATATGAAGGGCTGCAAAGGGGTCAATCCAGTGAGCGGGACAGGTTCGCATAGCTCAGGTAATGGAGAGGCAAACAAGCCGTTGCAGTTTGCTGCACTTGAGGATCGACGTAATCTGTTTAGTCTTGGGTCATCAATCTATAGAAGCATAAGTGATCACAGGTTTAGCGATCGTATTGTACATCCAGTACATCATTTGTGGTGTAAGACCCCATGTCTTATCTAGAAGCCTTTTGCAGGCCCATATAGCCCTTGTGGATTTGCTGATGACGACGTCAAATTGAGCGTTCCAGTTCAGTCTCTTGTCTAAATTTACTCCCAAATGTTTGACTGAGTCTGAGTACTCAACTGTGGTACCCTGGATGCTGGATACAGATAGGACCTAGGTCCACTTTGCAGCGTTTGTAGCTAGCAGTTGGTATGTGCACAATTTAATAATCCGTAAATAAAACAAAAGCAATAAAATCTTTAATATAATTTTAAAATACCCCTTAAATTCCGAGATCAAATGTTAAAAAGAAAAACCGTCTGTGATTTCTTTACAGCAAAAAAAGAAGAATTGGAAGGGAAAACACAAATACCGAATTATGGCGGCGAGCTTAACTCAAACTAAGCCACTCGAAAATGATGTTTCCATGTAGCATGCCAGCAGAACTAGCAAGAATATTGAAGTTAAGTCATTGCAGACGTGCACTTAGAGCTCAGCAGTTTCTCCTCTATTTCTCGAATTTTTCTTTTTCTGTTTATCATTGCAGTTTTCTTTAGGCAAGAGATTACAGAGGGAAGGATGTGGCGGGCGAGAGCTCGTATTCAATTCTTATAAAAGCTCTTCTTAAAATGTATTGCAAAGGATTTGGGATTGTTTTTTTTTTGTTTAAGTTTTGTCTGGATGAAGTTATATATTTAAACTGTGAATCCTTGGGAGATTCTTAAAGATGTAAAGATTTCGTATATGTATCACCCAAAAGAATAAGTGGTTTAAAAATGGATTTTCCAGTGGGAAAAAGTGGTCATGGAGAGATTTTATTTGCATGAAAACGTTTGATGAGGTTTTTGTAAATGTGTCTGGTTCTGTAGGAACTCTGATGTAGGGTACTCATGCAGGGGCGGATCCAGGGAATCATATTTTACTTAAAATCTTGAGATGATGTTACCTGAAATAGTTTCGGTCTTCAGTAAAAATTATAGTAAAAACTAGACTCCCTAAAAACAAAAAATTACTCAAAAACAAAACGTAAAAAAAAAAAATAAGAATATTGGAATTTTTCTCGTTCTTAGAAGCTACATATCTTCTAAATGGAGTAACCCAAGTTTCTTTTTCCCGGGGTAATTAAAAAATATGCCTCACCTTTGGCTAAACCCCTGCGCAAACTTTTTGCCTTGTCATACTTCTCCGGAGTTTACCCCAACTTTTGGAAACTAGCTCATGCTCAGCCCATTCAATAAACCGAAGTCTCCATAGTTCCGGTGAGTCCGGTCTGGTTGCTCTAGGTATTTCTAAGGCTTTTGACAGAGTATGGCATCTCGCTCTGCTGTCTAAACTCAAAGCTATTGGTATCGACTCAGTTCATACGAACTGGGTTGAGAGCTTTATTTCTGGCCGTTCAATCAAGGTAGTATTGAATGGCGTCGAATCCAACCCTCATTCCATCTCGGCCAGTGTTCCCCAAGGATCGATCCTCTGACCTGATCTTTTTCTAATACAGTGCTCTGCGTTACTCCTAAGCTAACGTTAGACAAGCAAGTGGCAGATCTTGTCTCCTAGACCTCGAACTCATGTCCAGCTCTCTTAACGCGAACATCGAACTCATTCTTGACTGGGCCGCAAGAATCGGGTCGAATTTAACGCATCAAAAACAAAGTACTGCCTTATCTCCACCAAAGCCTGTACCGACTTTCCCTCTATTTTAGTGGGTGAGGCCAACCTAACACCTGACCCATTTCTTAACATCCTGGGCATGATTCAATCCAATGATATGTAATGGAATGGTAACATATTCAAAATCGCCAAACAAGCGTATCAATGCCTCGGATTCCTTAAGAGATACAAGTTCCTCCTTCAGCCAGCTGCTCTAGCCACAATCTGCAAGTCCTACATTCGACCCCACCTTGAATACAACTCGTATATCTGGGCGGGCGTTCCTAAAACCACCTTGGCTTGGCTGGACAAGGTGCAAAACCGCGCTATCAAACTCATTGGCGATAGCACTCTTTGCTCCTCCATCGACCCTTTAAGCCACTGAAGGAATGTAGCTGCAGTCAGCAATTATTACAGTGACCGCTCCACTGAAATAAAGCACATCCTGCCTACTTTTTTCCCGCAACACAAGACTAGACAATTACGGTATAAAAGTACAAAGGAACAACTCGACTGTGGAACTGTCTTCTGCAGTCGGTGTTTCCGAGCTCATATAACATCTCTGAGTACAATCGCAAGGTTCATCGACATCTACTCATGCAGCCTCCAGACCCCAAACCTATCCTTTATATTCTATCCTTCAGATCAAGTTTACTACTATACATTGCACCATGACTCGAACGACATGACGGACTAGTAGTACAAAGGGTGACTCCTAAGCTTCATCGTATCACAAAAAAAAAAAAAAAAAAAAAAAATACCCTGTAACATAGTGGATAGTGGGGATAGCCCCATTCTCCCCTGAAAATATAAGCCACATAGCCCTACATATCATTGGCCACATATGTACATAGTCGTTCATGTTATAGTGAAATGTCTCATAGCAAGCTTGCCCAGTCACTTTATACATGAACCTCTGAAAAAATACAACTGGAGATTTATCAGCGGGATTCTATTTATTTTGGGGTCCCAAATAATTTCCCAAAAGTCCATAAAGCCAACTGACCGGCTACTCGAGTTATGGGGGTCAAAGGTCCCTAAAATCTTCTTTTCTCCAATATCTCGTAAATTATCGGTTTTACGCAATTTTTGGCTAAGTAAAGATTGTTCGTGAGATGAATCTGCATAAAAAAGTCCTGTACAAAATTTACGTAGAACCAATAGTTTTTGAGATATGGGGCTGAGAAAACTCGGCCATCGCGCTGCATTCGTTTCCGCACCACCTTTGAAGTAGAATGCAAGGCGCGTTTTTTTACATGGTATCCCCAGTAGGCCTAGTCCATAGGTTACAAGGTCGTTCCTCGTTCAACAATACATTTGGTGCAGATTCTTTTTTGGCTCAAATTTGCCCTCAAATGCCCTTTTGTACAGCTTAGTTCTTCATTTAAATCTTTTGGCCATCGTGAGACCGTATGTCCGTACCGTAAATGGTTAAAAATTCTGCGGCCGTCATACCCCCTTTAAAAACCCAAGCGGCCGTTATTCGCCCGCCATAAGCCCATTATTTATTTTTACTCGGGTATAAAGATGATTTTAAGATCTGTTAAAATTTTTAGCTATTCTCGATTTCTGCTGCAGTTCAATGTCTATTTTGACTGGGTATAAAAAAACTGTGTACACATATGTAAGTTTTAGGTTTGACTGTAAGACGATGTGATCTATTTAACCCTATCGGTACCAATTTATACGAAAATTATTTCATTAATGCAAGAAATGAGCTGAAAGAGTTAAAATAAATGTGGCCTTTGAGTTATGTGGGTTTGAACGAGTGATGGTGCAGGTTTATACGCTCATACCAAGAGTAGTAGGTCATTTTAATTGAGGCGTCAGTACGACTTACCGTCGTGTAAGGGACAAATGTACTGCCTCGCATTAGTCCTACTCAACTCTAGCTGTGGGGGATGTGTTAACTAAGTAGGTTGTAGAGTTATTGGACATAGAGAAGTACCTTCTAAAATGAGTATTCTATTAAGCCGCGATTTAAAAATTCAACATTTTCAGAAACAGACCTATTTTGATTAGATAGCATTTCAAAAAACATTTTTTTCGTTGAAAAGAAAGACAGTAGTTTTTAGGATTACATAAAGAAGTAAATTACCTAGTTCAATTGGGGATTTTTCAGAAGTCATAGAGCTCTTGGGGGGGAGGGGGGTTGTTCCTCATCCCCCCCCCCCCTTGTATCTGCCACTGGCTCATGCATGCTTTTTTATTACGCCGCTTTTATTAGCTTCACTTGTAACTATGTAATAAAAACTTGGAAGTTAAATTTGACCCACTTCGTTTCCAATTGAACTGAAATTTTGCATACACGTTTAATTTGACTAATTTGTAAAAAAAATCCAGATGGCGTTTCCAAAATGGCGGTCGATTTGTGCAATTGTGCTCCGCGGGCTTCTGACATGGGTACCAAATAAAAAGATATGACAAGTAGAATACAATTCGTTGTCATTCCAAATTCAAAATAACGGCCAGTTAAAAATTGCGGAAGACTTATAATAGACTAAAAAGTAAAACAGAAAAGAGATTCTACTGTCAACGAAATCCAAATACTCAATTACTGAACTCACGTCTGTATACAAAATTTCAACTCAACCCAGATAGAAGAGCTGAGTCGGGCTCAGTCGACTCTAAGTCAACTCAACTCCCATCTACATGTAGTTGGCCTTGGCTTCAAATTGGCTTCAACTAAACATGTATAAGTACTAAATGCAATCTGACCATTTTGTAAAAAAAAAAAAATCAAGAAAGGGGTTCCAAGATGGCCGCCGATTTTCGCAATTATATTTCACCGAACCCACGACAAGGGTATCAAATGAAAGAGTACGACAGGTAGAATTGAGTAAGCTGTAATTTTAAATCTTATATGGATGCCGCCACAAAATGGCGGAAGACATAGATTAATAGACTAAAAAGTAGTAGTAGTAGTAAAAATAAATGGTTAAAAAAATACGCTTTGCCTTTTAAAATGAACCAAAAGTAAAAAATAATTTTGAATGTAAAGTTTTTATTGCTGCAGCCACTTACTTAAATGTAAAAAAGCGTGGGGCGCTAATGAAAAGTTCCAGTAATAGGTAAAGGGCGCTTAAAGCACTTTCACAAACTATCCACAAAATGGCTTTAAAATTACTCCATAGATACCTGAAAAATGAAATTTTTTGCTATCTTTAAATCGTGGATCGAGAATTTTTATCCTGGTATAAACTTTATTCAAATTTCCCCCCCAAAAAAAATACCATTGAATACACCACAATTTCTCATTAGTTGCACGGTGGTATTCAAAAATCTACCCCCATGGATTTATGTCCTGTCACACAGCCGTGATAAGGGTATCAAAAATTGACTTTCTAATGATTAGTTCTACTTTATATGGCCTCGAACTTCACCTTGCACGTTCCTTCCCTGATACCTGGTTGTGGCCTCTAGCAACAACAATACAAAAACAAAAAAAATATCCTTTAACTATTTTCCAGTATATTCACAAAGATTTTCGGGGTAAGGACCAAAAATACCAGAAAACCACCGGCACAAAGGATTCCCTTTGATGTTTTTGACATCGATATCCTTCTTATGTCATTCTGTCAAAGAAAATATACATGTGTTAATATGTACCCAATATAAAGCGAAAGCCAACATGTTACACGTTACAGGAACCGGGCCGGGGGTGGGGGGATGAGATGTCAACCGCGATGCTTTTCGATCAATCATCCTGGGGTGAAAATTGTTCAGAGAAAAAGTTCCATTTATCGAAATTTTTCAAGTTCAGTGATTTACTTTCGATGGAGCTTCAAAAGATCTCAAATTATTTACAAGATGGTCTGGGCGCAGAGAATCCACATCTTTTAACTTATTTTTTATTTATATACTTATACAAGCTTTTATGTGGATGGCAGCAAGAAAAAAATTCGACTGATGATATAAAAAAAAAATTCCCAAAAAATATGATGAGTTTTTCAATATCAATATCAACTTTTTTAGTCTTCCTTCGTGTTCTCTCTCGTTTTTTTTTTGTGTGCGTGGCATGACGAAGTTGGAAATGAATTATTACCAAAAGAACTGACAGAGCTTTGTTATTGAAGAGTTTATGGATTGTGAATATATATATAAAAAAAATATGCTATGGAATTTTTCTGCACGTCAGCAATGGCTAAACAATATATTTGTTCTACATATACATACATGGACAATTTTGACTATAACAAAAAGAAGGATTCTATCGTAATATTAGCTACATATGTCCTCTATATGTATGTATATGCAAGAGGAAACATGACTATCAGTAATCAATGAAAGGGTTTTTAACAAGGTCATGAATTGTAAAAAAAAAATATATTCAGCTATTTGTAAAATACATATTCCATTAGTCTAATAGAAAATCACATGGAAATTTCTTTATTTTTTACGTTACGTGGTACTGCCGAGAGCACAGCCTTTGTCGGCTGGTTAATTGCATAAAAAAATAAACTTGTACAAGTTTCAAGAGTTAAACTCTAGGTACACCGCCTCCTCCTAATGCATACCCTAGACTCCCTTAATCTATTCTATCCTTTTTAGTCCATTCAAAACGCGCGTTAGGGTGTTCCAAAATAACACCGTTAAGAAAGCGAACCGTAAAGGTTTTTGGGGTCGCTGATCACGAAAATCGGGGTCCTCCGGTCCTAAAACGTGGGCGTCACCCTTAAAAATGCAAAAACACCCCTTTTTAGGGGGTTCTCGCGATTATTTCAATAATAATGAAAACTAATGCAATGAAATACATTTTTTTGTAATATTTATTTGCGAAGGTGGTTGATTTGTATTAAATCAAGGCGAACTTTATGATAAGGGGTAACCCTAATAGCGTTATGACCAGGGGCGGATTTACGAAATTGCCGCCCGTAGGCAGGCAACAAAGTGCCGCCTTTTTTTCTTAATAAAAATCTGTTTTGTAATTACAAAAATTGAAAAATATTTAAAGTTATAAATTAAATAACCTTTTAATTTTGATTAAGATTTACAAAACAAAAAAATACATTTTTCAAATATTTCAAGAAGTAAATCACAAGTCATTTTGCGCGCTAACTAATGTACATTATGAATGTACATTTTTACGGCGGACTTTTTCAAAAGCAAATCTATCGATGATTTTGTTCAATATCAACTTTTTGCAAAGTTTCCTCTGCAATACACATTATAGCCAAAGCATTAGGCCAAACCTAAATGAAAAGTAACGCAGAATTGGAGTAGGCGTTACTTCTACTGAAATAGATGTAACTTTCACTTACTTCCATTTTGGTCTCATAGTTTCATATGCAATGGTACCTAACTTCACCTCTCTTCCCATTTAGGTTTAGCTTATTGAATCTGTTCTCAGTCATCGTCGAATGCAAATAATATTTGATACGTTTCAAGCACGAAAATGATCGTTCCGCGGTACAATTTGCTGCCGCAGTACAAGTAAACATTCTAACAGCGATATTGATCATCGTATGCACCTGGTGTAATTTTTTCTTCGCGCAACCAGGATTGGTTGGTTTTATTTCTAGATCGAAAGTTGCGAAGTGAGACTTCGGATGTAACAGCTCTGGGACGAGCGTATTCTCGAGATCTTCAGGATAATGTGCCCGCAAATTTTCACCAGGTTCTTCCAGTTCCAACAGGGACATTTTTTCCAAATCGATGATGGCCTTGAATTTTTCGTTGATCGCAACGTACGCCTCCCTTCTCTTCGTCTATTCCGCGCGCAGCTTGTCAATAATCACGAGTTGATCCTAAAATTCTCACGACTCGAGAACTCCACTTCGTTGGTCCTAGTTTCATCGTGTTGCAATTTCCTTCTTTTCTTCCTTCTTAGGTCCGTTTTGTATGAATCGATCGATGACAATTTCTTCGCATTTTTTTCAAAATAGTCAAATTCATCCCTGAGTGATGGTATAAATTGGATCAGAGAGTCGTAAATTCCTACCACAGAACTCAAGTCAAAGTCGACACTTTGCAAAATTTTGTTGGACTTATTTAAGCGCTCTAAAACGCCCCTAATTAATAATAATTTGTATGCCAGAGCATAGGAAAAAATTAATTTTTTTTTCTTTTTTTCAAAACTCAAATTCAAATCTTACATGAACCTAACAACAAAACCCACACCAGCCACACGCCCTCTATTTTTAAGAGTCATCATCTAATTCCTGTGACAAGTTGTATTTTCATGTTCCTTGAGTTTGCATGGGCGTTTTTCCAATCATGAAATCCATCCGATCAAAACAAGACAGACTCCACAAAAGATACACCTCTACTTGCAGATACACAAACCATGAGTGCGATATTTGTTCTCAATTCGCCAGAGTGCTTTCGAACATATGTTCGACGTGAGACTGCGTGCCTTGTCATCATTATATTCCCATTTCGAGTTGGAAAAATCGGCGCCTTTATTTTGGTCGAAACCATGTTTTACTATGTTACTGCGATAGCTTCATTAATTTCCCACATAGCTGGATAGCCATCCAAACTGTTCCAAAACAACTGGAACAGTTGGAGTTCGCATTTCCACGGTTTTAGTGACCATTTCCTCGGTACATTCATTATCGTTCGTAATAATCCTATTAAATTAATAATATGTTAAAATTCTTGAATTGAACAGACAAATACTTATGACAAAAAACAACGATCAAAGTTTGTGCAAACTTTATATAATTTAAACAATCTTGCAAGATTTTGCCGCCCTATTTTTTTTTGCCGCCGTAGGCATAGGCCTAATTTGCCTATGCGTAAATCCGCCCCTGCTTATGACACTGGCTTCATCGTAGGCTGAAAATACTGTCTTGGCTAGGCTGAAAAATGAAAGAAAAAATTCAAAGGAGATTTTCCCATATGTAAGAGTGAGAGGAATATACTCAAACTTTCCTTGGCTGAATTTTAACTGTTATAAAAAGTCTAGAAAACTGTTATAAAAAGCATAGGAAAAGAATGAAATTCGTGTTCTTTTTTATATGCTTTTTATAACAGTTTGCTGCACTTCTCGACTTTTTATAACAGTGAGTGAGAATAAAAATAAATTGAAGTGACAACAAAGATAATTTAAGTGATAATAAATAATATGTAATTAATTGAAGCGTAAATTTTGGAGGTTTTTAGTGGGTTTTTTGATTGTCCCACAGTCATGGCGTGGGAAACATATTTCACGTTTCATGGCGTGGGAAACATATTTTTCTTATTACAACGGAAGGACGCGGGTAGCGAATTGGCGGAATCTGAATTTTGAAAAAAAAAATAAATTTTTTTGATATCTGACTTAGTTTTCGAGATATCGATATTTGAAGTTGTTGAAATATTTTTGAATACATCTTCAAATTGCAGCTATTGCTTTACTCTGGAGCCCCAATTCTAAACATTTACCATTCATTTTATAATTGAATTGATAAAAACTATATATTTAAAAGAGTGCGGTGAAGTGTGAATAACAATAAATTAAAGTGACAATATATATAAAAATAAATAATATTTATTTTTAAATATATTGTCACTTTAATTTATTATATTATAATTTATTATATTATAATAATAATGGATAGAAATACATAGGAATTTTAATTGCCTATTTAATGTTTAGGAAAAAAGTGTATTTTCTACACCAACTGCGAAGAAAAACAAAAAAACGTGAAAGAACTCCCCATTGTGGTTTCTTCGCAGAGAATCGGAAGATTTTTCCCATTATTAAAGGAAATAGAGGAAGTGGGCAGCGGGTTGTACCGGAAGGTTTTGAGGGTGACGCCACAGCAATTTGAAAAGTTACTCCAGAAAGTAAGTTCACTAATTGTAAAACAAAAAACAAACTTTAGAAATCCTATCGGTCCAGATTTCCAATCTATATATGTACAACTATCCGAATTTTTGATTATCCGAATTGCCCCAATCCCCAATTAATTCGGATAATCGGTGTTCTACTGTGCAATAAATTTAAATTACATAATATGATTTAAATCATAATAAATTTAAATATTTTAATTATTTCCCCACGGATTTCTTCTAGGTTCACAACTATCTGTTATAATAATCAGACAATCGTTCTTACTCGCACATACTATCTCTGTCACACAGTATAACAGATTACGTCATTTTCAGCCTAGCCAAGGCAGCATTTTCAGCCTACGAAAAAGCCAATGTCATAAGGCTATAAAGGGTTGAAACCACCCTTAAATCGGCTAAAAATAGAAAAATTGTAAAAATTACTTTTTTTCAAGTTTATGCTTCAAATTCGATTGTGGGGGTACTGTTAGGCAAAAATAAATTATTTTCAACCCTTAAGGGGTTAAAACTACTCCTACAATTATAAAAAAACAGCTTTATATAAAAAAAATTGCAAATTTATTTTTTTTTTGCTTTTTGCTTAAAATTTAGATCAAGAGGTACCTATTATCAGCCAATAATTTATTATTTTCAAGCCTTAAGGGGGTAAAACTACCCCTACATTAAAATTGTACTTGAAAAATATGCAAATGCATTTTTTTTATATATAAAATTGATTTTTATAATTGTAACTTAGTGAAGCCAGATTCAGGCGTTCGATACCAGCTTAAGCATGCCCTTACGCATCGTCTTTTAAAGACCCAAAGCTTTTCCATATATGAAGGAGATATCATTCATTTCATTTCATTGCGCTCCTTCAATCCCTCATGTTTTATTAGGGGAGTAGTGTGGGCTTCCACGAACTCGTAAAGCTTAGTACATCTTGAGTCCATGGAACCCCATCGCGTGGACGGTGCCAGCTGAATCAGCACTGCTTCTGCTAGCCCCTGACCAGATAGCTAGGCTAGTTAGGTTAAGTAAGTTAAGTTAGTTAAGTTTTATTTTATACAAAAAGAAAAAATTTATACATAGTTTTTAAGTTTTTCTTCAAAAAAAAAAAAAAATCCGTCTACTTCCTACTATAAATAAACCAGATACCAAAATAAAATTTCTCACTATTCCCATTCATAAAGTAAAAGTGTCCATCATTTATCTTAACTCCTTTCAATCTTCCAACACTTTTTAAAGTTTCCCATTCCAAAAGCAATCGTCAGTGTTAAAAAGAAAAGAGTCCAAACCCATAACGACTTCCACATTGTAAACATTTACTAAACTCAAAGAACTAAAAATAATATAAAAAACAAGCAACTTTTTATCTTTTCAAGCTGCAAAAGGTAAACATAGTGGTCCTCTTTCCCAGTAGCGCAACACTTCATTATTCTGTTCCTTCTTCAAACTAAAAAAAAAAAAAGAAACTAGAAAGAAGAGAGCGAGAGCAACAAGTCACCCTGTAATCTGTTCTAAGCTAAGCAGGTGCTTTGCAGAGTACATTAGCACACCGTGATACTTTGCTCAAAGCGCCCAGAAGCTAAATCTTTTAGAGGTGTACTGGTACAGTACAAAAAAACTGTCTCCTGTAGGGATCTGCCAGGAAATTGCTACGTGCAAAGAAATGACCTTCTTCTGCTCTCTCTATTTTCTTTCTATCAGGGTCCTTTGTGTATAGGAGAAGTAGGAACGACTTTGTTTGTTAATAAAGATGTAAATTTTTTAACTGCAATTGGACAACATTGGTGCTCATACTTTGTTATGAATTGAAAATTGCAATATTATTTGGGGTATTATTCACAGTTTTATGATTTTGTCATTTTTAATATCACTACTTCTTATCTAAGTAGATTATTAATGCAATTGTAATTATCATCAACTGAAAAGCTTAAAAAGCTTGATGAATACTATTCAATATCAAAGAAATATCTAATTTTCATGCACTGTGACGAACTGTCAGTTTCAATTTCTACTACAATTTCGATAAGTAACGAAGTTAGGCCCATCATAGACGAGGACGTATGCATCCAGACGTAAAAGCTTTTTTGAAAGTTTTCTAGAAATAAAAATAGCAAAGGCTTTGGGTACAAGTAGTAGCCTCGACACACGCACACATTTATGGCGAAAATTCAGCATTAATTAAGAATATGAACCTCTTCAATTCCATCAATTGAATAGCATAGTTTGAATGAAAACCTTCTCCACGGACGAACGAAAATTCTTTCCGGGCATCGCTTCATCGGTAACACATCGCATGGGTTCGAAATTTCAATACTGAAAGTTCCAGTTCCGGCGTGGAGAGCGAAGGAGTAAGGTCAAAGCTGTAAACCCCCCTATCACAGCCACTGCACAGAACAGTAGGACAGCAGTAATCCTGCCCACAGGTAGCAGGTTAACTTATAGGAACATTTTACATACCTTAGTATGACCAAAGATTCAGACGTGTGAATATTACCCAACTGTAAGAACTAAGGAACCGAATTCCTTAGAATTGAAGGAGATATGTTGAACCATATTGGGCAACCATAGGTCAAAATCGGTCTGACCAAGGCTTGATAGCAGATCACTTTGACCCGTGGGCCTTTTTGTCATGTGCCTTTTATTCATTTTTGAAGTCGCTGCATAAAGCGATTCGTCGGTCGACCTTTGCATGTTTACAGCATGAAATCGAATTATGCACGAACTAACCCTACACAATTCTATGAAAGTTGGAGTTTGATGGTAGAGGTCCCGCCAAAAGAGTTAATGCCGGAGCGCGCAGCTGGGGAAATTAAAGCTGCACACAAATAAAAATTGCGCACATGTTGCTAAGAAATGCGCTTATGTAATTTCAAATTTCCCCTTTCCCGAAATTTGTTGCGACTAGGCTAAGGGACGGGAACGGCATGCGGGGATTCTACTGCGCATGGAAAACGCGACTTTCTCGGCATCAACTCTTTTGGCGCGACCTCTATTACGCATCCTGTTACCGATACTCAAAATACGAGTGTCCAATGTCAAGCGTCCAATGCTCGTATTCGGATACGTTCGGGCTTTTGTCGATACTGACTCAATCGTTGGAAGCCAAAATTCGAATGAAACGTTCCCCGCGTTGTGTAGAGCCGGCTTAAGAAATTAAAACGTGTTCGAAAGCGATTAAAACGTGCTCCAATGTTCTCAGTGGAATGCTTTCCAGCGCCGGGGCCCTAGAGCGAGCGTGTGTGTTTAGCTCAGTCTTATTTTAGGTTACGCCAGTATGGCAGCAGCGTTCAGCAAGACGGCTAACAGCAGAAAATGGATGACCACATACAGACTAAGCGTCCTCCGTGAGTGATGCCCGTACAGGACCATATATCTAATAATACGGCGGCGTTAGTGATATAGGGTGCGCCAAAACAATTGGGAATTTTGCACGCAGGCAGGGAAATGACAATTCCATATCCATTAACATTTCGTGTATGGATAAAATACAAGCGCTCATGCATTGCGATTTTTTGTTCGAAAGTCGTTTACGGGCAACGACACTAGGCCATAGCATCTGACCACTACAAGTGTCGCAGTGAGACTAATTGAATTGGGAATGAGAATATAAATGAGCGACTGATTTGGGTTTTTAAACGAATGGAGTGACGTTGCGCTCTTTTCTTTTCGAATCTACTTTCGTGGTGGGGATTTGAGACTCGCACTGCGCATGGAAAAAGCGATTTTGAGATTCCCAATTGTTTTGGCATGATCCCCATAGAGATACTGGCGAGAGAATGCATGCTTCTCTATGATCCAGAATTTTTTTTTTAAAACGGAGCCAAATACCGTGCGGTAGCGATGTAGATCCGTAACGTAATGGAAAGGGAAGTGGGACGAGTCTGTTGAGGGTCGTTGGACCAGTAAACTTAACCCAAACATGGGGAGATGGGTTACGAGAGAACGTTTTGAAGTGAGTTGCGATCTCAAGCAGTTCTTGAATGGAAATGGGGACATGGGGGATGTAGTAATTACCTCTATTATTTCGAGCACGATGACTCATCGCTGTGCGCGGTATGTCCAGACATCTCTAGGATCAAGAGCACGTCTTCGTTTATTAGTGATATTCAGCGAATATAAGGCCCGTACTACAGCTAATAGCTGAGACGCCACTACCACCGACAAACATCCTAGGAGACATGTTCAGAAAATAGGGTGGGTGGAGGAAAGTGGAACGTACGCTGAAAACCCGGAAGTTGGGGCTGGAAGAAGCAAAAGAAAAGAGAGAAAGGCAAAGAAACTGTAAGAGTATTCGCAGCTGATCCATTGTCGAAACGCTATGCTAAAAAAACCAGTCATGCCGAGAGAGTGGAAGACCAGGAGGTGTTTTAGTGGATTGGAGTCTTACTGAGCCGGCATTCAGAAACCTGCAGCTTTTCACCTTGCAATGAACGAAAATAAAAAAAATTAATTGAAGTCGAGGAATTTTATTAAGATAACATTGAATAAAATCGAAAGTGCGAAGTTAAATCGGCATATAAGCTTACAAATTAGGACTACTTACTCTCAAATACCCACATTATCCGCCGGCTTCTTATTCTTCTTCAATGGCTCTATAGCCCAATTCGAGCCTTGGCCTCCATCAGCTTCTACCTCCAAACGCCTCTCTGCTCCGCAGCTTATCTCCAGTTTCTTGTGTTGAGCAGTTTTGCTGCATCGGCCTTAACATTGTCTTCCCATCGTAACCGTGGTTTGTCAACTGGTCTTTTGCCATCTGGTAGTAGATACAGGGCTTTTTTTGGTATCCTTGTTGGGTCATCCATTCTTTGGACATGCCCAACGTAAAAGTAGTAGCTTGGCATGGGTCGAAAGTTTACATCCTTTGTATAAGTCGTACAATTCGTGATTGTAGCATATTCTCCATGCATTGTCTTGATTGATTGGGCCGTATATCCTTCCTTTCGAATGTATCCAACTTGTCGGTGGATTTTTGGGAGATACTCCATGCTTCACAACCATACGTTGCTACTGCTAGTGAAAAATATGTTCTGTTCGCGGCGTTTATTCTTATTCTATCGTTTCATCGGTGACTGTGGACTCCAGGTAGTTAAATTGTTTAACCCGTCAAATTTATATTCCTCCCAGGTGGTATTGTAGTTTCTTCTTCTTCTTTCCACCCTTGACTGAATTAGAATCTTGCTCTTCTCTGCATTTATTTGCAGCTCTATATGTTCCATCTCCATCTTCTAATTCTGTGAATATTTCTCTATGACATATGACAGTGATATTGCAAGGCAGTTTATATCGTCAGCATATCCTGCCAACTGTTTGGATTTGTTAAGCAGGGTTGCGTTCGCATCAATGTTAACCTTGCGAATTACTCCTTCTAGGCAGAGATTAAATAGCATGGGTGCCAGCCCGTCGCCCTGCTTTAAGCCTTGTTTGACTGGGAAGGCCTCCGTCAATTCTCCTTGGTTTCTGACTACACGTATTTTCCATTGTCATTTTTGTTAATTTTATTATTTTTAGGGGGATGTTTAGGTCCAGCATTGTTGCATACATTTGCTCCCTCTCTATGCTGTCGTATGCTTGTTTAAAGTCGATGAAAAGTTGATACACGTCGATGCTGTATTCCCAGCATTTTCAGAGGATTTGCCTTATTGAAAAAAGTTGATCCATTGTTGACCTATTTCTTCTGAATCCAGCTTGGTATTCACTTATTGCAGCTTCTGCGTAAGGTTCCAGTCTGGTCTTAATTATATTGGTCATTATTTTATATACTGTGCTTAAAAGAGATATGCCTCTATAGTTTACACAGTTAAATCTGTCCCCTTTCTTGTGTATTGGGCAGATAATGCTTTGCTCCCATTTTTCAGGCATTTTTTCGTTCCTTCATATGCAGCATAGTAATTCGTGTATAGCTGCAGCGAGCGATTAGCTTCCTTGTTTGATCAACTCTGCTGGGATGTTTTCAATTCATGGAGATTTGTTGTTTCCTGATGATCTTGTATGGCACTTTGTTCTTCTTCCAGAGTGGGTACATTTGTGTCTCTGGTGTCATCGTTATGTTGTAGACGGGGTTCTGGTACATGTCTGATGCTCTCATTTGCATTCAGCAGCTCGCTAAAAATTTCCTTCCATCTTTTCTTTACGTCTTCGCTGCCTGTGACTTTAATGCCTTCTGCCGGCTATGGTTGGAGATTTTTCATAACCGACTTAACAGTTACAACCTCGGAACTCTGACTATCTCAGAACTGTCGATGAAAGGCTTTTAGTAGTAGGTATACGGCTTTTATGAGATTGTAGCGCGTCAATCGTTGCATTCCTGTAACAGTCCGTGCTGTTCTTCGTCTTCATTTTTGGTGGGGTTTTGTCCACAGTCTGTGTAATGAGATTATCCACGTCTGTCAAGTATGCGTCGATGTTAGGAAGTAGATGGATAGAAATGAATTTATGACACGTAGATTCTGTATGATCTAATTCAAAAATAGTGCTGAATTGGAAAGGTTACAGGACATCACTATATGGACCACACTCAAATCGGTCTTTTCTCTAAATTAAATTATTAGATGCCCTAAACACCACTCCAAACAAGATTTTCTCTCGCCCTAATATCTCTGTTCATCCCCATCGTCGCTAAAGCATCCATGGCATGTAACGAATATAAAAGCATTTTCTTGCCATGTCTCTCTCTCTGTTCCATGCATACACACTACGGTGCTGTGCATTCAGCCCACGAAACCATAATTCACTTTGTAAGACGTCAATCTTGATTTCAGTATTACCCATGGCATTATCCGAGGCTGATTCCTCCCTGTCATCATGCACCCAGGATGTACTACATGTCCTCCTCCTTATATTGTGCATGTGGAAAATTTCACTTTGAATGGCTTTAAGATGATTTTCGGCCTTGGATGTTACCGTCTGAAGCGATTTATCAGTAAGAAAGCAGCCTGCGATGCTCCGCGCCAAAGGATTTATCTAATTCGCCCAGGAAGACAAGCCAAATTCAATTTGGCAGTGTGACATCTCATACCAACAGATTGCATCTTGTCCTTTACCCGGAGGTTTCCTGCATTCCTTGCGGGTGTAATGGGGTTTTTGAGGGTAGAATGGCGCTGAAGCTATGCTGCTAATTAGTGCAGCAAGGACAGGAGACAACTTAAGATATTAGGTTCGAGGTTCGGTAAGAGGCTCGATTTATCTTACGTTGTTAACAGAAATTTACTGCCATTTCATTAATTTGTTGAGAGAGAGAAAATTGGACTGTATTGTAACAATATTAGTGCATGACATAGGCAAGGACATTTGAGCATGTCAGTACTGTCTGTTCCACAAAGTTATCTGAAACAAATAGGTAGATAAATAACTTCTATGTTTACTTTGTAACTCCATAAACTTTCACATATTAATTTAAAGGTAGCTAATTGTTTCTTTTTTAATCACACAAAATAAAATAATAAATACTCAATTAACAGTATAAAATCAACAATCCTATCAGTTCGCATCGATAACACTTCATTACCGGTGGCATAAATATTTTATGGCATTCGCTTACGTAGAAATAAAATTTAATAGCAGAAATTAAAATCAAAAATCAATTAAATTTCAATCAAGGTGTAAGTGTACAAAAGTTTTTTTTAGTGTGTGTGTGTGTGTGAATATAGTTGGGTTTAATTAACTAGAGGAGCTATTAGTATTCTTCACAGCACAGTTCATTATAATTATACTGAAATATACAAATCGCCTTAGGATATCATAGAGTCAATAAAGTGCATGTAATTGAAGCTATGTGAGTAATGATGATAGATACCAGAACAAATATTTAGTACAAGCGTAAATTGGTATATTATAGATGCTAAAAGGTTGTGGGACGCGATTTTTTACTTCTATCAAAAATCTCTGGGGCACTTCTTTGAAAGGAGATAATGGAAGAAGGTCGAATGACGAGTCCTCTGCACCAGAAAATAGAGTTTTAAGACGGTTAAGCTGAGGGCTAACAACCTTTTGCTCTATTTCTACTCAAGAGCTGCGTGATATCATAACTTTCTTCGACACACTCCCTCGTAAGCCATCTACGTTTGGGATCGGTCTGAGGTCCACCGACTCCTAACAGATTTGTTCAATTGCCTTTACTTTACAGACTCGCAGCACGTCAACTGCCGCCATACTGTATTTCTCTTCTCTCTAACATATTCTGGATCTTAGTGATGCATGTCTTGTCTTGCTAATATCTCTATGTATATAATTCTAACGCACGCCGCATCGTTGGGTATGATCGTTTATGCATACGCGAAGGATGTTTAAGCTCGTTACAGCTTACAGGTACATGCTGATATAATAGAAAATAAAAACGTGCTTTCAAATGCAAACAGTTACGTAAACGGAACGCACGCAACGCAAAAGTTAGTCTACTTCCAAAGTAAAAGTTTGTCTACTTCCAACTTTTCCGCATTGCCGGATTCGCTATAGTCTCAAATACCCAAATACAAGCACACACAACAGATGCATGCACTCGTCGCTTCGATTTTTTGGTTATTTGTAAAAGATCAGACGAAACCCAAGCATGCAAGTGCCTGTCAGCCAAAATCAGTCGTATACACCGTAAGTACTGTAAGCACTTTTTCCATTTTTTATGCTGTCTTCCATTTTCTGTTGTTAGCCCTCTTACCCAATACGGCTGGCCACACCGGCACTGCGTAAAGCTACATTGAGCTAACTTCCCTCTCCATCAAGAATTGACGGATCGGTTGGAGCCCTCTCCCCCTTTGGACAGCGTTCTTGGAAATGCTGCACAAATAGCCGAAGCTTTATCCGCCGTGCCCTCCAAGTGTATTATAAAATTACGGCCCCGGCGGAATTAAGTATCCGTAAAAATAAAGCCATGATCATTGATCAATGATCATTGACTCACAGCTCTTGTAAAGGTACCTGAGAGTGATGATCGACCAGAGGCTTAGGCCTTAGTCTTAGGCACGGCAAGTTGTTTAAGCTGAAGAAATCGACATTTCAGTCGAATAACAACTTTCAGCACAGGAGCCTAGAGTGGAAATGTCATGTTGAGTTCACGCCCTGTATTGAAAGTCGTAATTCGACTGAAACGTCGACTTCGTCCGCTTAAACGACTTGTCGTGTCGTGACATTCAGCACCGAGGCCAAAATATCTCTCTCTAATAATTTCCATCTACGGCTTTGAATTCGCTATTTATTCTTCACTTTCGCTTTAGGCCACTTTTTATCACTTCCAACACTACTTCAATCGCTTTTCAAATCAAAACTTACTCACAATAGCAAACAAGCCGAAACCCGTAAGAGTGACTTTGCCTTAATACTCACTATGGCAGCCAGGTCCTGTTTCATTAGCTGGCCCTCAGCTTCTAAGAGCAACATTACTGTGCGACTGTGTACCAGACTAAGGGCAGTAAACATCATCGAGTGATACTTTAAATACTGTAATACTCCGGCTATGTGAATTTCTGCATATTAAAAAAACAGATCTCAGTTCGCTCAGCTGGAATCGAACTTACATACACATAAAAGCTTGCTCAAAAGAGAGCAATCTACTGGACTAGTGGAATGCTATTCTAGTGGGCTTTTGCATTTCTGACTTCTGGCGAAAAAGCAGCAACAATTTCAAGCACGAACTGAACATGAACTGGACTTGAGACGGTGAAGCAACTTATGTGGGTTGAACTCAGGTTGGTGAAGTCATATCATAAAGGCGCGTTTCCAATACAGTTTTCAGCGCAACGTCAGCGTAGCCCTGTTTCAAATAGCAGCTTCAAGTTGGTCGGAGCAAGTCAGCTTTTTCGAAATTATAATATTTTTCAAATAATTTAACTGTCAAATGAAAATATTGTGCACTACTTAAACAAGCCATGATTTATTTTTGTGATATTTTCCAATAAGCACTTTGACAGTTTAACAACAATTCGAAAATGCACAATACAGCTTTTTCGAAAATACAAGTTTCAGTAATAAATAATAGCTGAAATAATAATAATAACTTTTCCAATATTAAATTTTCTTTTACTAAATTATGAAAATACAGAATTGAATAAAATCCGTTTAATTAGTTTTTTTTTGCTAATTTCTTCATTCAACAAGAACATTGCGCCTTTGCACCATCTTGTGTCAAATAGGTGCAGCTAAAATTTCGAAAGCTTTCGCAGTTGCCAACGCGAAAGTAGAACTAGAACCAACTTTTGCGCTAGCGTCCAGTGGCAATGTGAAATTTTGAAAGAGAAAAAAAATACGATGCTGTCATGTGAAACGTAGAGATACCAAATAACGTGAAGCTCCACGCTGTATTGGAAACGCGCCTTAATACATGAGCATTTTTAAGCTTGGCAATTCTAATCTATTTTTTTCGAAAATCACTGGGATTTTGTACGAAAACTTTTGTCCACGTTTTCGC
This sequence comes from Thereva unica, assembly GCA_949987705.1. Classification (NCBI taxonomy): domain Eukaryota; kingdom Metazoa; phylum Arthropoda; class Insecta; order Diptera; family Therevidae; genus Thereva; species Thereva unica. The sequence goes on along the minus strand of OX465285.1, from coordinate 19,231,394 downwards.
ATGAGTTCTCAGAGAACAGCTAGTTCTATCGTGTTTAGGGACGCCTTGACCTATTTTAGTTAGTCTATTGTTTCAGTTCTAGTTCTTTTCACTCCTGCACCATTAGAGCCTTGTTTTGGACCCCTATCAACTTTACGTCATGGGGTCTTCAGATGCAGCCTGAAAGTACCCTACCACAACATGGGTGCGCCGCAAATTGCCCTCGTGTACAGCGACGACACTAGCTCCTTCCCAGGGCTTAAGGTGGACCATAACAAACACCTGTCACCTATGTAGCAGTTGTCGAGTTGGCACAGGTGACCCAGAAACCACGCACAGAAACCACTAGGAGCCTTCTCTGTTCTAACCCCTGTCTCAACTCCTTTGCACGGCAATTAGTTGTTCTGTAGTCAGCAAAGTCTCCGGATAGTCATTCGCGAGCACACCCATCTTGACACTCTCTGCCATTCGACAGAAGGTCGACTTTGGAGCCATTTTAGGCTTCATTTATGGGTTTGTCGGACTTCTTTAGTGAACGCTTTTCAGCCGGTTTTTCTAACCGTTTGGCTGTAGCCTTCGACCATTTCGGGTTATTGTAGTCTGGAGAGTATTCAGAGGATCTAACCCTCTTATTATTAGGAAGCGCGGAGTTCCCGCGGCCTCGTCATGGGAGTAGCCAGCTTCCAGAAATCGCTTAATGCTGTAAACATGCTAAGGGCGAAAATAGTTTCCACAGCGACTGGCAAAAACGAATAGAACACACAGCTTTTCTATGAGTATGAAAGGTGCAGTACAATATGCAGACCACTCGACGACGAGGTCGCCGAGAGTGGCGACTCAATCAATCCAAGTTCTATTTCGTAGCCGTCGCCCCTCAAAGTTGCCTGGGCGGTGTGACATGGGATTGTGTTGCTATTCTCGTATGTTTCTGTGCGCGTGTGTAGCATTCGGATGTCGAAGATGATTATTCTTGTGTGTGCTTTTTAATTTGTGTGCACCGTCGCCGTCGCCCTTCGCATGTTTACAGCATAAAACGTTTTCGGGCTGCGCGAGTCCCCTTCGCTGGGGACATAATCGGCATGGGTTCAGAAAGGTCCGACCGGTCCTGTTGAAGGGCTCTATGGAAGCCCCAGAAGTTCTTAGCAGTTTTTTTAAGGCGTCCAGAGAAAGGACGCTCGCCCATGGAAGAGCTCCGCATTACCATGGAAATGCTAATTTAAACGCCTGGTAGCCGGAGCCCACTGTTAGTAGTACCTACACTCACGCAGTATAATTCATCTTTTCAGCACGATTGCTTACACCTTGGGATTCCGTATATCTACTTTAGTCAGGGAGCCCACACGGGGTCTAGCAAGCCTCACCACCACGACAAGGTGTAGGTATGATGAAGAGGAGAAAGCTTATTGATATGCAAAATAAGAGCTTTTAGTGTCGCGTACGTTATCTAAAACCATATCATTGTTGTTGCCTTGAGTTTTCAAAATTTTTCACATAACAAATGCTTTGTAAAGTTATCAAATTACCCGTAATCTTGTATTTTATGCGGTTGATGTTCAAGTTTAAACTTAAAATTTAGAGTTATCTTCCTTGATGTACATATATGGCACAAAAAAACACGACGCTAGTCCAATGCTGTTCTCCAACTAAAGATGCACGACGATGACATCAAGGAAGAATTTTTGAGGTTGATTGGATAAGGTAGACCGTTTAAACTGGAAAAAACTGTAAACCAGCAAAGCGTTTCCTATGAAATATATATTGAAGAGTTGAGGGGTACAACAAGGGGCGTTATAATAGACGGAAGGGATCGGTCTACTATGCCAACAGAAAACGGCAGCACTTTTCGGAGTATTAAGGCTAAATTCGATTAAAACTAAAGAAATGTGGATAACCACTTGCCCACCCACAGGCCCTTGACTGGAATTCGCAAGGAGCCCGTTGAATTAGAAGACCTAAAACAACGTGTAGGAGAATCTTATCAGCTGAGGTCATAACCACTGGCAGATCCTGGATGAAGCTGAGAGCAGTCGCATAACACAGAGTTCGATGTATTTCCGCCGACGAACTACTATTTTGATGGTGAATTGTTAAAATAAATAATAAATAAAAAAAACACACTTTTACATATACTTTAAAATTATGTGCACAATTAGAGATTTGACAAAATACTAAAGGAAAATATAAAAAAAAGAACTGTAAAAATAAAAGTGTAAATTTAATATAATCAAGTTAAGAAGGTGATACGCTGTTAGGCATCTCTCAACGCCCTAAAGTAATACGTAATATTGGCACAGAGAAAATTCATTTAATCAAGTCATCACTTTCACACAAAATCCACACTAGGATATATACAGGCAAGGAGAAGAAAGTAAACGAAAGACAATTTCACTTCACACAGCCCAGGGCGGCATTTTCCACAGACCTCTCTCACATATTTGGTTGAAAGAAGGCATTTTGTAAGCAAACATATCACATGACAATGCCGTCATGAGGGAGAAATACACCGTCAACAGTAATAGGATGTGGAAAAGTAAAGCTTCAACTTCAGCTCTTCTCCTTTATTTTTTTTTGTTTTGTTTTTTATTTTAGAGCCTGTGCTGCTCCTTACTTTTCCAGCCAAGCGCCTTGTATATCCTCTATTCCCTACTAACAGTAGAACAGCCGGGGGACGAATTTTCAAAAGAATGCCATTCCTTAGATCTCTCTCAATGCTGAATGACGTGTGGATAAGTTGACAAACCCAATTTAAGTTAGAATGGCATATTAAAGCGATATCCTTAGAGGAAACTACACTCCAAACACAAGAAGTAGGTCTAAGGACTTTAGATTAGTCCTGCGCCTTGACTTCCATGTATATACTGTACAAGTGGTGGGGGAAGGACTTTTATTTTTAAATTGCTTTTTAACCACGTTGCCGAGGCTTGTGCGAACAAATTACTCTGGCGATGGTACGTCAATGTGCTTCAAATGTAGAGACGGCGCATCATCTTAGAAATATTTAATGGCGAGATTAAATTTTATTGCATCAATTAGTGTTGTAAGTAGCGGCAGCTTCATATAAGAACTCACTTGCGGAAAAATAACACACTCGATGTGCTTATGTATGATAAAACGAATGCCTTAGTTTATAAGTATCCCCCCCCCCCCCTCGCAACAAGAAAGCCCACTTTGAATACCAAAATACACGCTTTAAAATGTGCCAGAGTGAATTTCATCCCCTAATGAACGATTAAGGGGAAGTTTTTTTTTCGTGAATTATGTGGAGCATGTTAAGGGCTGTTGTTCAAATAAATTTTCAGGGAGTGACAAATACTTAATTATGTGTATGAAACTGGCTTTTCAAGTTCTCCTGTTTAAGCTGTACAAAATACAAATTTTTTAACTATACCCAGAACCGACTTTAGGGGTGGGCGAACCCGGGCGACCACCCAAGGGCGCCATGTCCTAGGGGGCGCCGCGCCGCACAGTGGTCTGATGCATGGTCAAAAAGTAAAAAAAATAATATTTTTAGATATATAATAATTAACGGTCATTTCACATAGTCCCTAGATGCCTGAGATACAGCGTTGCCAACTGATTCCTCGAGAGACCACTAGGTTGGACTTTTAAATCCACCAGAAAACCACTAAAATAATTTTCTCTTCGCCAAAAGTAACTACATATTCCAGTAACAGTTATTCCAGTAATAACTGCGCAAGTTCGAGCAAATTAGTGAACTGAACTTTAAAATACCCTCATCGTTCGCATACAATTTGAACATATTCAACTGAGGATAAACAAGACCTCAGTTCGACCAACTGGACTCGAACTGAAGTTAAACGTAAAAGCTCGCTCAAAAGAGAGTTGTCAACTGGAATATGCCATTCCAGTGAGCTTTTGAATTTCTTACTTCTGGCGAAAAACCAATAACCATTTCAAAAACGAACTGAACATGAACTGGACTTTAACTGGTGATGGTGGTGTTTATATGGATTGAACTGAAGATTATTGAACTGTGGTAGGTGAGCATTATTCGGAACTCTAAGGGTATATACGGCTCTAATAACGGTTCTTGCCAAATTCATAGAAGTTTTTTGCTTTGCAGCTTAAGGATATTGCCACAATCATGTCAATAATAACGGGTCACTGGCAAGACGATAATATTGCTTCCAGAGCTTCTTGGATTTATTGAGAGAAGAGCTTTCAACTTTCGAGCGCAAATACTCTTTTCTGCCCAATCCTGGAATATGCGTGGCTGCTCTGGGACGCAACGGTAAGTTGGAAATAGTAGGCATGCAACGGTAGGTTGGAACCAGCATAAAAGAAATTTTTCCTCTTCGCTCTGAGAAACCTGCACACCCGCGCGAATTTCGCACGTTTCCGCCCTCCACGGACAGACTCAAGAAGTTGAAATTCGTGCCACTGTGGAAAGTGCTCTCTTGATTTACTTTGGACATCCTAAAGGATACCGATAAGCTACAGTTCCTGTCTGATAGAATCAAGTTCGACACCATAGGCATACAAAAATGTTTCAGAAGTTCAACCCTCATTAGACAGAAAATTGCGGAGGCCAGACAAAAACTGCAAAAACCCCGGACATTTGGGTGAAGTTGAGTTTTTCCCCGGACACCCATTTTTTTTTTAATTTAACGAATATGTCGTATCGATTCGATAACCAACAATATATTCGGCTACCAGCGAAGGGCTGGAAACTCTTTCAGGCATTAATTTCTTGCTAACCTACGACACAACCTCGGACAGGTCAGAAAGTTGGAAAACTTAGGGTAAAGATATCTACATCCCGTTTATGACTAGGTTAAAAAGTTGAGTCGGGGTTGAGTTCAAATTTCGACCACCGTATATGATGTCGAGTTGAGTTCACTTTGGGTTGAAATATAGTTTAACTGAAATCAAAACACAACCTCAAATTTTTATGTGAAATTCTCATTTTTACGAGGATGAAATGTTCAGCGATCATAAGAAAAATCGGGGTCTACCTCGGCGGAAGTAATGTCCAAATTTAGTATGTCCGTTTTCCAGAAAATTTTTGAGACCGCAGTGTGACCTACCGAGTAAGAGCTTGGAATTACTCTTAAAATTTAGTACTTAAGGAGTAAAAAAAATATGTTGGTCTGCCTGGTCAAATTTGGAGCTAAGGTCTTGGCAGACCACTTTTTTTTTGTTGTTGTTTTGGGACCACAACTTACCTATCGAGTAAGAGTTTCAACCTACAATCGAATTAAAGTTTGAACATTCTTATACTAGAAAACATAGATATGCCAGGTATGTGCCGGTGCCAAGTGTCTGGCAGCTGCTGGTCATTTTGATTTGGAAAGAAATCGGTTGGACGGACATTGAGCCGTTTGATAACTAAAAATTTGGTTTGCTTGAACGACTGGACTAGTCCTCTTTTCGTTTCGGATCGGTGTACGTTTGATAACTTTTTTTTTTTGCATTTTTGCCACGCCGAAGAATGCTTGGATGCAATTTTAGTCAATTTTTAACTAAGATTTGTTTTAATTTATTAAGGGCCGTTTTCACAATGTTAAACTGTCAGAAAACTTACAGTTTCTAAACTGATAGTTAATTTAACTGTGACCGTAAAGTGCCAGTAAAAAAATTTCATTTTCACCAACTATGAGTTAACAAACTTGAAGTTAAAGTAAAAAGTACTAGTTTTCATATATTTACAGTACATCAAATGTCAAAAGTGTTCCTTTTCATTAAAATACACTTGTAAAGTGCAAAAATGTCAACGCCAATGTGAAACTTTCAGTTAAATTAGTTAACCAGGAGAAATTCGTCCGGTTAACTTAACTTCCAGTTGTAAATTAACTGACAGATTGACTCTAACTAGAGATTGTGAAACGGCATTTTTAACTAACTGCTGGTTATTGTTGCAGTTAAAGTTTAACCGGAGATTGTGAAAACGGCCTTAAGTATAATTCGATTGATCGGGTCACCCCTGACACAAAAAGTGCTCGGCTTTTACCCGGACACTTTTTAAAACCCCTCCCGGACGGCCCCTGGACGCCCTCCAAACGAGAATAGCTCAGTTCGCGGTCATATAAACCGTCGCAAACTCTTATGTGCTCCCAAGCGGCCAGTGTTCGCCCGTTGAAAGGCCATCTTTTATTTTTACTCGGGTTATTGTGTAATTTGTATATTATAATATAGGTAATCTACCGCAAAGAAATGTCTAAAAAGTTAGGGGGCACATAAAAATATCTCGCACGGGGCGCCAAAATACCTAAAGCCGGCCCTGACTATACTTTTCCCTACTTACACCCACCCAAACTACCCCAACACGTACTCTATTACTTAAAAAAAATCAATAATTTCACTTAAATACTTAAATCCATTGTGTATAAATTACACTAAAAATACCCCCATACTAGGTTCTCTCTCACATACCTCCCCCACCATTTTGATGCATAAAATATTCCGCAGTTCACCAAAAATGTAAAAAAAAATAACTATATAAGCAAGTGTGAAACCACCTGAGTTTAAATTTTATATGCTTCAATTCTGCATAAGGCCTGCCTGGTTCCCTTTAAGCACGGGGGGAGAGACCTGCAATCAACAGGTTCCCAGGATATTTGTAAAATGAACAGATTCACCACGGAAATTTTTAAAGCTAAAAACCATGTGAAAACTTTCCACCTGAGAAAATAAATTGCAAATTTTAAAACCTCGTGTACCTGTGAGAAGCACGAAGTGAGCACTTAAGTAAATGAAAACCTAATTGCATTTTATTGCAGAAATAGTTTCCGTATTCTGGTTGCGCTTCCACTTTTCGGAAATGAGATATCAAATGGATTTTTAACTGCTTTTTTCGTTATTTTGTACTTTTTCTATAAAATTTGTAGTGAAGTTTAATGCAGGTCCTTTTAAGCTATTAGCAATTTGTGGTACTTAAAAAACACCTTGAGATTCGCTGTACCGTCAATTGAACTAATTTGTAAGGGTAAGAGAGAAATTATTTAAAATAAACGAAACGTCACAAAATGTGAAGGAGTAAGTAATGTAGCTAAGAGTGCTTTACTCTAGTTCCTTCGGCTTCATAATTTCTAGAACAAAACGAGATACTCGATCATATTGTTACTTAGGGGTCGTCCATCTATTACGTGAGCCAGGGGAGGGGAAGGGTCTCCTTAATTTAACGTGGAGAAAGGGGGTCTCGGCTAATATCACATAATTTTTTTCCTCAGGAAACAGTTTAAAATTGCTAGAATAACCCAGTTTTCCCAATTTAGTAAAACATTTTTCTCCATTAAAGACCCCCATTCACTTACAGGCCGCCGGCAGGCCAGGTCGGCAGGCACGGACTGATGAAGGCCACACAATAGTCAGTCTGACAGGAGGGATAAGGACTTCAGGTATCCGCCTGACAGGCCGCGGCATACAGGTGATGTCATGATTTCCTAGACACATAGGTGAAGACGACAGTTTAGCATAGAAGGTTCTTAATTCAACTGCAAAAATATTCATAGCCTCAACGAAAACTTCAAAGGTACCGGGAAAACCTTTAAAATACACGGACCACCATATTTGCTGATACAATGCGCAGACGGCGCGGAGAAATTAAATGTATGGGAAATTCTCTCGCAGGCGACCGCCTCCGCGCCAATATGTTTGTGCCTTAAGGAAGCTCCAGAATCACCCGCGCACAAGCGTGAATGCGAGTGTGAATAGTTTTTACGCCGTATATTCACGCCTTGAGACTGAATAGAAGTTCAGATCTTCAGGTACAAACTGACGATAAATGCCCGCACACATAAACGTTTTTGACAGTTTTCTTGGACTGCAGACCCCATACAGGTGGCGGCCGGAAAGGTGTGTGGTGATACTTGGCGAAAACTTTCAGGCCACGGCCTGCCGTCGATCTGTTTGTGAAGGGCGCCTTAAAATATGGTCAAATCCTGCACAAACACTTTTATGCGGACGCCAGAAAGTATCATAGTAGCCCGTTGATTAGGCGCAACCGGCCAGCCAAACGCACGACTCGACTAATGCTGAGGCGTACGAGCCAAGTAACACTGACCTGCGAAAAGGCGATTGGAATATAGAACTACAGGAAGGGCCTTCGCCGAATTTTAGGGTAATGAAATTCTTGTGTATGAATGCTCATATTTTGGTAGTTGTGTGTCCACTACAAGCGGAAAAGCGAGGGGGTTATTAAAGGGGGGGAAAGTAGGAGCTTGAATTATCTTCTTCTTCTTCTTTAACGGCCCGGGATCCGGCGCTATCGTGCCACCAACGAGGTTTGATTTTACCCCTGTACTTCCTAATGGGACAGGCTGCTTCCAATGCATTATTCGGGTGGTTGCTGAGATTCTTCACCTGATGCTCGAGATATTCAGAGATCCAAAAACAGGTTGGAGCATCTTCGGGAAGTGATCCTTCCACCACTTGTCTATATACGGCCCGATCTGGGTTTCGGAAGTTCCTGTAGCCAGAGGGCCTTCTTCACAGTTGTGCACATATTAACATGAAAAAAATGGCTCTGTGGTCAGAAGAGGAGTGACTCAGTAACTAAAAGTAACTCACCTCTTACATTTGTGTCTGAGCTGCCCCAAACGGAGATGTGAGCATTTGCTTCCTTAGCCGCATTGAAGAAGCTGGAGCTGTGTAAATCTCCCGAATATGGTAGATAGGCAGATCCAATCCACGTAGCTCGTCTTCCTCCGGTGTGAGAGATATTATCACCTCCCACCGAAAAAAGTTGTTCAAAGTCGCCCAGTTCGTCCTCCGTCATTGATAGTGAAGGAACGGCTGGGATTTGGACATCCTCTGGAGCTTTTTTGGACCCAAGGTTGGTGAGTACCCTCAGGCACCTTAAGATTAGTTACTTCCGTACCGGTGTCACCCACAATGCCTGGCACATTGGGTTCAGCTACTTGCGGACATTGGGGCCTCGGTAGTCTAGAGGTAAGGCGCCTGACTGCTATCCTCAGAGGTCCCGGGTTCGAATCCCGGCGGCGCCACGGTCCTTCGCCTTTCCCACCTAACTTTCCTTCTTTCTTCTTCCCTCTTTACATTCCTGATTCCCCTGTCATAGCCTTCCCTAGTCCTTCCCCGCTCCACCAAGCGCATGCCATCGGTTGGTTGATGAGATTCAACTCGTTTCAGGAGGCATAACACTCCAGCGAGTTGTTCTCGACGCCCCGATGTCAGAGTCGCGAAATGGTTGTGAGTTGGTGGAATAAAAAAAAATATCGCGGCTAGGTTGTAACAGTTACTTCCTTCTCTTCTCTCTATCTTCCGGCTAGAGCTGCTGTCCGACATTCACTCTATACGAAAAAATAGATTGTCGACAGTACAAAGGGACTTTCCCTAAGCCTCTAGTCTGTCACATAAAAAAAAAAAAAAACTGTTTCACCCGCAGTGCTATGTAACGTTGGGTCCAGAAACTTCCGTACTTATGTTACCCACAGTTCCCGAGGGCTCACTATCTGCAGACGTACGTGAAGCAGTTGAAGCCACTTCACTCCGCTTGAGGGGCAAGATATTTTTTTGAAAGGCCTCAGAGTTATGGAAGAGAACCCGTAACTTATGACACCACCCGATTTCGGGAAAGGTCCGAGCGAAACCTTGCGAATTAAGAGTGTACCCGCTCGGCCGTCACGGCCACCGTCATTACCTTTCATGATGACGCTTGTAGCTGTGGGTTACTCAACCGAATGATATCCAGAATGGTTTGAGGCTCGGCTGGTGCCGTTGGGATCCAGGAACGTGCTTTCGGTCGACTCGGGATCTCCTCCCTTATAACGACCTGCTTCACCAATTCTGGATATGACTATTTTGTAGAGATCGAAATATCTCTGATCAGTACATGCGATGAGCTTCACGCGGCCTGGCAGTGCCAGGATGCTCCAAAAGAATTGGGAGGAATATCGTCGCGAACCTAACCTCAATTTTCCTACATTCATCCGGCAAAATGGTGCCGTCTGGATCGCTTTCGTCGATAATGGCGATCACGATCTGACCTATTAGCATTGGGCTATAGTTCTTAGTAGTAGAAAGAAGAAGATTGTTACTTTTTCTACTACACTTAGCCTCAGAATGATTCGGTTCCTCAAGGGACCTCTGACTCTTTGGTGTTGAGTTGCCAATCGGCGATGTATGCTCGCTGCCAACCTGCGTCGTCCACTTTATTGAGGCTTGTTGTCTTTCGGTGAGTTCACCCTCCGCAACTTCCTCGAATCGAGTTAGGATTCTAAGGACGCTGCGTTGCTCTTGGTACTTTACCTTTGCTGGTGGAGCGCCTTTAGAGTCGGAAGGCGTGGTGGTTTTGTTAGCCTCCTTAGAGGTACTGGGTATCTGAGGGGCCTGCCTCTGTCGAAGAAACTATCTTAGAGGGATTGGGGGCTACGGATTAGAGTCTAAAGCTCCTTTTTCCCTTTACCAACCTTACTGCTCTTAAAAACCGCAGGTTTGGTTTTCTGAGCCTTCATATTGGAGGTGGAAAGTTTTTTATTCGGGGATTTTGCCATAAAAGGTCCCACGAGTAGTGCGGAAAAGATAGTCCATCCTGCCAGAGCCACTTACCAGGATAAGGCACTTGTATACTCCGACCTTCCCCGGTCATCAGAGGTAACCGTTAGCGACCAGCACTTTTTAACTACTGGCTGGTCATGCAGCCATCAGCACGGAAAAACCCTGGACTTAGAAGTGGGGAAAAAGGAAGGGGAAGGAAAAAGGAAAAGAGAAAGGGGAAGAGAAGATGATGTACCTAGCTTTGTCTGGCCTCTTCGCAATTAGCCTGTTTGGCATGGGTGTTCCTACCGGTAACGTGATGGTTTCCAGCTAACCACCGCCGAAATAGCCTAATGCTACCACGAAGCACGCAATCCCCACCACCACGACAAGATATAGTTACCCGGTGAAGACGCCTACCTTTATTATATTCGAATCCCAGTTTTTGATCAATTTTAATGCTATTCCATAACTAATTGCCATACTTTAAACCCAGATTGCAATACAATTGCTTTCGGATATTTGTGCAATGTAAGACTTGCCTGATCCTTTTCAAAAACATTTCCAATAATAACAACAACAAAAAAAATGGAGAACCAGAACCAAATCAAATTGTAGCTGTCACAGAAGCTGTCCGGATGCGTACGGATGTATATATGAACATCCATAGCTGCCCATTTTGATAAGCTTAATTGACACACATTGACTCAAAATGAACCGGTATTCACTAGATAACACAATTTCTCAACAATCATGAAGAGTAATTGCGTGGGAAATTTATGTACAGAACCCCCTCAACCACCCCTAGAACGAAATAATATGGACGATGGGGAATGAATGGCTGATGCTGTATATGGACTTTGTGAAAACATCCCCAGGAGCACTTTACGTAAAGTACGCTGGGGGGTTCAGCCATACGTAAAGGAAAAGGACTCGAAATGAATTAGAATCACATATCCTGTTTATCTGTTAAGATCATCGCTTTCATATGGCAACAATAAACTCCTAACAACGGGCTCCGTGAGTTTCACATAAAAGGGACTGATGGTGGATTAAGCCCTTCAGATGGCATCAACTTGGACAAGGAATTCAATTAAATTTATCTCACTGGCGGAAAATAGCAGGATTTGTCCATTGTATCAGCTCAGAGCAGGCCACACGAAACCATTAGGGTATATTGCCTAATCCCGGGCCATCTTCAATGAAACTCGATTGAGTGGGGATAACCGTGCTCCGGCACAGGCCACCATTGCTGGTAGTGCCATACCACAAACAAAAGTAGGCCGCCACACAGAATTAAGTTTGCTGCTACTGCTGCCCTCGAAAACACAGCTAAATATGTCCCAAGTTTCTCTCCCTCTATGGCGAGATCTGGCTAGAAATTGTTATTTATTGCCCCCGAACGAAATCTATGGATAGTCCTCCTCTCTTTTTCGGATATAATTAATTTCTGGTGACCCTTAAAAATTTAATTAAAACCAAATAATTCTGACTTTGCTTCTGTAAATAAGAAGGGATGGAACGGAGCAGCAAATGCTAAGCGATATCCTTGCCGGGATATGGGGCCGAAGGGATGATGAGGGCACAGTGGCTGTATGTATTTGGGAAATTACTTTCTGTGCTTTCTCCGCGCCTAATTCCACTGTAGAAGGACATTTTGATCTACTTAAAATTGAATTTCTCTTAAAGGGGTTTAAAAAAGTGACCTTCAATTGAAAATTATTTAAATTAACTCTCTCGCGTGTAGCTCTGGGTGCCGGGCGCCGGGCCCTGTTGCTTGGAGCTTAAAATTTTGAATTTTATTAAAATATTGTGTATATGCGTGTGCCGCCCGCCCTTTGATCAATCTCTTGTGAAAATTTCAGCTTTGCTGTGTTACCAAGTACGCGCTGACGTGTTTTCTTTTAGCTTTTTGTTTTGCATTAGAGCCCAATATCGTCTACAACAGAGCACAGAGAAGTGGATTTTGAATTAATCTATGGTAAATGCCTTGCCTCGTGCAGATAACAGATGGAAATTCTCATATTTTAAAGTACAAAGCATTTATTCTCTCTCTCTCGCTTAAATTACGGAATTGCTAATTTTTTAAAAAGGTCATAAATTGCTAAAGTATACTTTTGTTTTTGCCACTTTGGAGGTAGCTGGTTAACAAGCACACGAACTCCTAGTACCCTTCAGAGCCATAGCAACACTTTTGCGTCTCAATTTTACCTTTCAGAATTCAGTTAACTCAAAAGGTATATACTCGATTCAATACTATGTATTAATAAGTTTTACTATTAGGTTTTGATAGTAGTTGTGTTATATTTCCCCAAGTTCAAGCCCTAAGCTAAGGCGCGCACTGAAGTGGGGTGGCGGTGGCATTATGATTATGAAGTGGTGTGACAGAGGGATGGCGTTGAAGTGGCAAGCACCGGAATCGATGCATCCCATGAGTTTTTCAATTAAAATGTGGACGTCGGACCTTGAAGATGCTCCTACAGGCGTGCAAATCATTTACCTATACATTAAAATAAAGAAAAAAGTGTATTAGGATTCATCCAATGTGGGAACAAAATGTAAAGTACGGGATTTATAATATTAACCCAAGTTGGCAATTAAACTTGTCGGACTAGTGGCAATCAAATGGTGCCACTCCATTTGCAAAACACCATACTACCCCACTCCATATCGATGCGCGCTGCCTTCCTTAATACCGTGTGATTAAAATATTCTATTTGACACTTTGTCACCTTAATTGCTCACCGCCTCAGTGCGGGCCTTGCCTTAGAAGACATATCGCCGGCTTAACCGGTTAATAATAGTGTACCAATGTTAGGTTTAGGTTGGGTCTTCGCCTTGATGACGGATGGTATATCTACACTGTAAATTCAAATGGGTAAAAAGTTTTACTGGGGGAGTGTTTATTTAAAAAAAAGAATGGATTAATGCACAAAATTTAAACACTCAAGTGTTTTATTCTTAAATGTTTAACAAAAATTAAACACGTAAGGGTTTAACAAGAAATTCCCAGGGACATTGCCTCCCCCTTTCCCACAAGGGACATCCCCCCTCGGAATTCGTTTGATTTACTTTAGCCCTGAAAAAAGTCGAGTAAAAGTAATTGAACTAGGAAATTACCTCTATATATAATCATAAGAATTACTGTCTTTATTTTTAACGAATGAAAAATGGCACCCAATTTTTAACCTGTAGCTCTGTGCTTATTTTGAAATATTATCTAATCAAAATGTTGAATTTTGAAGAAAAACAAAAAACCAACTGAATTGAAAACTCATTTTAGAACCTGCTATTTGATTTACACATTCCCTATGGTTAGACTTAAACAGGACTTATGCGAGGCAGTACATTTGTTCCTTACACGACGGTAAGTTGTACTGAGGCCTCAATTTTATTAAATGTCCGACTTCAAAAATTCCCTACTACTCTTGGTATGAGTGTGTATACCATCACCCACCCAAAACCAATCCCATGAATGAATCTCAAGCAACACAATCAGTCCATTTGTTGCATTGATATGCAGGTGTATACAGGTTTTTTAGCGGCGTGCCTATTCGAAGCAAAAATATGGGTTTCACGGGCCACACGGGCTGCACAAGGCCTATACGGGCGACACAGGGCCCGGGCAGTAATTTCTTCCAGAATCAGAAAAATCTTCATCCGTGCAAGCTGTGCTCTATCTACTGTCGGAAATGAATAAAAAAAATTCCAAGCCCAATGAAAGTATGCAGGATAAGAACTTTCCTAGAGATATACATGTGCAATTTCTATCGGCGTTTCATTCCTCTGCCGTTCAAAGAAGAATTATAGAACTAAGATCAGCTGGGATGCTTACGCCAATAAACCGTTCAAATGTTAAGCAATCTGTTCTGTCGGAAACAGCAGTGTTAGCTTTTCCTACGCATCGCGCCCCAGTTTCGATAGTTACCGACGTCGTGCCAGATTCAGCACTAGATGCCATGTTACAGCAGTCGGTTAAAGGAGGCTGGCAACCCGTACGATTTGTTTCGCGGAAGCTTTCAGGTACTGAGAAAAAATATTGCGCGGTAGGGATTTATTGGCGATATACGCAGGAATAAATTATTTCCAACTTTTCTTAGAGGGGACTCTTTTTACCACCGTGGTAGACCGCAAACCTTTGCGCTATGCGTTTCATCAGACCTGCGAGATACTGTCACCAAGACAAGCACGACAATTGTATTTTATCAGTCAATTTTCAAAAAATATAGTTCGCATAATAGTGCAGCCGCTGGAGGTTGTTGAGTATCCATAATATGAGGACCTAATTCCGTCAACAGATTTCAGTTGAGAATAGCTCAAAGAGAAATAATACGGATGTTGCCGGACAATTTTTGGGTCCAATTTTTTTTGACCTCCTCTTTTTTATTGCACCTCTGCTGTTTCCGTGGCCCGCTTTTTGACGATGGATTTTGATGAACCACCACAAAATAAGACGAAAATCTGAAAAATTTTCGATATCACGCTTTGTTTTCGAGATATTGACACTTGAAGTAGGGTATTTGTCCCAAGGTTTTAATTGTATCAAAGCTACGATTTACATGGCGTGGATGTTTTAATTATGAATTTTGATAAAAAACCCTAAAATAGGTCGAAAATTTAAAAATATATTTTTTAGTTATGTCGCTTCGTTTTGGAGATATCGATACTTGAAATTTAAGGTATTTTCAGCGTTAATCGTGTCCATGCAGACTCCGGGTTGCGTTCGACAATGGTACGGGGTCAATGTGCCACATACCGCCCCATGCCGCGGCACACTAATTATCGTGATTAATTAATTAGTTTGACTTAGGGGCACGTCCACACGTGAAAATTGGTTTAACTTAAGATTAATTGGTTTGACCTTAGGTCAGGATCAAAGTCGAATGTGGTTCCCATGCCCAATCATCCTAATACCTACTCCAAGCTACTCGAACAGCTGATTTCACTGACGAACCCAGCGATAAGGAGTAACCGGAACTACTTCAGCCACTGCATGTTTTTCGTGGAAACTGCTTTGCCGTAACGGGAGCTAGTTATCGGATTGTGGGAGCGGCATCTCCTACATGCAATCCCATTACAATGGAACAGTAAGGTGAGACAAAATAAAATTTAAATTTAAAACGAACATGAGTCGCCTTCATATCGAAAGCGCCGCTGATAAACTGAGAAGCGAATGACTTCATTTGGAAATTCCAAATCTTTCCGGAAATATTGGCAAAAATAATCTCGTTAGACTTGACCAAAAAAAAAATTTTTCCGCAACTACATACTTGAAATTCCGAAATGAGCTGCAATTGCCTCAAACAGTAGGACGTAGGACGACAATTCCCCATCAAACAAGTGCTGATCTAAGGTTTGAAAAATTCGTAATGTTTGTAAAGGGTAACGTAATTTTTACACGATTTTTAAGGAGTGTCGGATTTTGACAAGTGATGTTTTGTAGGAAAGCTATCACTGTTCAGGATCCAAACAAGTTCACTTCGTTTAGAGCGGGTCTCAATACATCGAGTTTATTAGATATTAGCAAAACTTATCAATTTGAGGTCTTTCTGACACGTTTTTCATTTAAACAAAAAAGAAACAAAAAAGGCTTGACCGAATGTTATGAACTTTTTTCAGAGAATTTTTTCGTTCAAAGAAGACGATATAGTTTTTGGTTCGCGCGGTATCGTGCAGGTACAAAAATTACGAAAGTCGTTTAAACCAAAAAACGGCTCAACCGAATAATATAAAAATGGTTTTAAATTATATTTTCGTTAATACACTTCGAAATACATCTCAACCAAGTCGTTATCTTTTTTGATTCGCGCGATATCGTGCAGGAAAAAATGACCACTGTACGTACGCACACACACATACTTTTCTCAAATTTTTGTTAAAATGCTATTGGGACCTTGAAAAATGAAATAGATTGAAAAATTCGATTTCGATTTTCGGAACCGATTACAATAACTTCCCTAGAAACTGGGAAGTTAAAAAATTAATCTTAGGGCCTGTGTGAATTCGATGACTAAAATTTAGTGTCGATAATACAGTATTTAGTCTTTTGGCGAGGAGACTAAATTTTTTGACAGTTGACTAAATTGATGATGAATTTGTTTCAAAATAGTTCAATACAATGGGAAATAAAGTGAAGAACTAATAGGCTGCTGTCAATAATGATATCTTCTGCATCCATAAATTTAGTTGCTTACTGTATAACAAAACATATACTATAAATTATAAAAGTAAAAACTATTGGTCAATTGAATTTAGTCATCAAATGAATTCACACAGCAATTCCCTTCATTAACGACAAAAACTGCAAAATTTAGTTTAGTCATCAATTTAGTCCCAATTCACACAGGCCCTTAGTAATAAAATGAAATGTATGCTTCCTCTCGCTTTCCAATAAATATATCCTGAGGCCAATGGACTGAATCACAATTTAATCCATTTAATAGCGCACACATATACTAATAACAAAAACAAATATTTAAATAAAGAAATATTGAATAAAACTTATAACATTTGCATTAAGCGAGCACTTACTCATTTCGGAAAGGTCATTCAGCGCGACATATATCTCCATTTTTTTTTTCTGTTCACTCTTAAAAAATAGTCCTAACTTCTTCTTCCTTCCAAAAAACAAAAAAAAAAAATATAAATAAATAAATTACTTTAGCTTTCTTTTGAAATTCAAAACAATTTTTTTCCTCCGTGCATGCAGCAAGACGTTTATCCCACAAAACTTCCGTACCGGAAAAACTCCTACATTAAAAAAGAAACCGACAGAAAAAGGAGAAACATGTCACTTTCACAAAAGTTATGTCCTGTCCCCCACTGCCCGGAAAAAACTTTTTGCCTGAATACTTCCTTTAGTTATGAGATCTAATTTAATTTATTTGGGTCAGGCCATGAACTAAGATCCTGTGTGGCAATCGCACAAAGCACGGGTCCCCGAAAACGTGCTATAATTTATGGGGGAATGTCCTTCAGCTGATAGAATAGAAAGAAAATGCTCTTTGATACATTTATAATAAATTCAATTAACCTAGACGCCTTAAACTAAAATATATTGCAGTTTTTTGTTTTTTTGTTTTGCTTTAATATTTAAATTCGACAAGTAGTGTGTTAGTGATTTATCAGTTCATTTGGAGATGAGTGGTGGATTATGATGTCATTGTGGTTTTTACTACAAAATATATCTTTTTTTATGGGAAAGTCCAAGCAATGTCTAGTAGCCTTGTAGTGATTTTGGTTCGAAGGAAGGAATAAAGGACAGGAAATGTCAACAGGAGTCATAGACTCCAATTATAAGAGTCTGTGAAGCGATTTAACTCGATGTTCCTGTGACGCAGTACCCATTGAAGAGTAGTTACCCTTTTACCTCCCGCCCAAGGAAGAGAGATCCTTCTGGCAGTTTTCGACCAGCTGGATTGCCCTGGATCCTGTATGATTTTATTGATAGAGAGGATGGAAAGATTGCCAAAAGTGGAAACTACCGGAAAAATTAGGCCGGCGACAGCATTTTTGGAAATGGACCCAAACATAGTATATACGGCCCAATCAATGAAGACAATCAAGAATTGATCTATACAAAGAGTGTGCTACTGCGTTCACTTTGGGCCGGTAATGTACAAGAAACGGATGACTCAAGGTTACCAAAAAAGCCATATATCTACTACCAGATGGCAACAGACCAGTTGGCAAACCACAGCCAAGGTGGGAAGATAACTAAAGGCCGATGCAGCAAACTGGAGGCAAGCTGCGGAGCAGAGAGACGTCTGGAGGAAGAAACTGATGGAGGCCAAGGCTCGAATTGGGCTGTTGAGCCATCGAAGAAGAAGAAGACTGTTTCATTGTAATTCGATTACCTATTCCCAATCTGGCAACTAGTTTCTGCGTTACGACAGAACTGTTCCCACGAAGAACTTGCATTGGCTGAAGTAATTCCGGTGACTCTCATCGTTGAAATCCTGCAGTTAAATCAGCTGTCAGAGTCGCTTGGAGTAGGTACCAGGGCGACTGGGCATGAGAACCAAATTTGACTTAAAATAAGGTAAAAACAATTAACAATTAATTAAAAGTAGAGGCTTCGAAATATGTATAATAAATAGATCATCAGACGATCATAAATCCTTTTTTGGACAACTAGTAAACACCCCATTGAAAATATTAGCCACGTAGTACAAGAAAGGATTTCATTATACGTCCGATCGCAAACAAAGGCAAATGAGTATTTGAAATCTTTAAACTACAGGGTGGGCCAACTTGGACTGACTGTTTTTAAAAATCTGTAACTTTTGCATTTTTAATTTTTTTAATTTTTTTTTTTTTGCAGATTATAAAGAATGTTATGAAATTTTATAATGGCTACATACACGGTGCACGAACGGGTCAAAATTATTGAATTTTATCATGTTTCCCGACGATCTATTGTTGCAACGCAAAGAAAATACCGTCACCATTTTAATACTGCAACAGCTCCCAAAGCAAACATGATTAGAAACCTAATGACCCGTTTTGAGGAGCGGGGTGCAGTATTTGATCTGCCACGATCACATGTTCATCGACCTGTTCGCAATGAAGAAGCTGTGGAGGCTGTACGACAGAGTGTCAACGATGATCCAACTGTGTCTACTCGTCGACGTGCTACTCAATTGGGCATCTCCAGAACATCGCTAAGACGAATTTTGAAACTTGACCTGAAGATGTTTCCATACAAGATTCAATTGGTCCAACAATTATTACCACGTGATGCAGAACAACGCCTACGATATACCAATAGATTCGTACAGCTAGCCACAGATGATGCCAACTTTTTAAACAACCTCATTATGAGCGATGAAGCACATTTCCATATCTCATGAATGGCAATTCGTACGGGAAAATGTATAATGTTTTTTTTGTTGCAGATAATAACATAATCTAAAAACTTTGTAAAAACTTTTTTATGATAGGAGATATTTGCAAAAATTGCACCTTTTGATATTTGAAAAAAAAAAAAAAAAAAAAAAAACTGGTATTTTGACCTTTTGACCTTGAATAAAAATATTTGGCACCGACCTTTCGTAGGAGGATTCGTCGTTTTATCTATAATGATACTTTTAAAGGCTCAATTTTCAGCAACTTCAGCGATATCAACCTCTTTGAACATTTTTTCGTTTATTTTGACTGGACTTAACACTAGAAAAAGGCGCACCGCAGCATCAAGCTCCGAGTTTAATTGATTTGGCAATGCTCAGCTAGGGCCGACAAGTTCCGGGAATTTTTTATTGAAAATATAAGTGTTTTTCCGAAAAAATTATCTCGTCTCCGCAAAAGATTTTGTTTTGTAAATTTGTAAAAAAATGTCAGCTATCCACTAGCAATAATGCTATTCCAATATAATCTCAAAAATGATGACGAAAATGACTTTTTGGGGTATAAAAAATCGATCTCCGCAACAAATACGCTGCTGTCAGTACAGCTGAGTATCGAAATCTATTCATGATTCGTTTCCATTCTTGCTGGTTTTTGGCGACGTCTCAAGCCTCGGTAACTGATTCTTTAGGTCACCCTCGATATTCTTTAGCCAGGTTTTCTTCGGTGCCTTATGGGGGAACTGCCATATTTATTTATCGGCGAGTGACGTAAATTTTACCTCCATATGTATGTACGCCTGATCCGGTTACAGCTTGAACGAGGGTTATTCCTTGGATAACATCAGAGTGCGCAGCAATTTTGGAAACTAAGTGAGGGCCCGATACCGATTTGGATCCATCTGTATACAGCAGAAATCGGTATGAAAATCTCCCCATTCCTCTTTGGTAGGATTTTGTATGATGAGGTCCTACTGGTGAAATTAGTTCTATTGGTAAAAAGCATCAATTGTGTTTTTTTTTTTTTCGGATTGTGTAGAGTAACTCTCAGGGTACCAGTAACAATCATCAAGTTGTCCACATGGGCGACTGCCTTTATCCTATGATTCCCTACTTTCTTTATGAACTTGTAAATCGCTATAAGCCATAAAGCTTGAAACAGATGCATGCGGGCGTGCGTTGCGTGCAGTCGATTCACAGTACGCGACAAGTTTTCACAGAAAGATAATTGCGTGCTTGCGTTTTGTCTCATCTTTCGCATAACATAAAATTAAAATAGAATCGACGAATGCATGTGTTTCTGGTGTGTGTGTGGTGCTTGTGTTTAGGCATTTCAGGCCATTTCGAATATGGGAGTGCGGGGATAGTTGACCAACTTTTGGGTTGCGTCTGCTCCTTCCAGGCGCCCTGTACATATGCAAGTTCGCATTCAAAAAACAGGCATTTATATGTATAATTTACTGTCGCACGCATTGCACGCACGCATATATCTGCCTACAGAAGCGACAGGCCTTCTTCCTAGGTTTGGATGGTGTCGTAGATCGACTATATCACTCTGCTATTGCCCCAGATTCTAATTTCCAGAATGCGGAGGAGCTTTTGATTGATTTCATCACCAAAAACCTTAAGTCAAAAGGATGTTTATCTGCGCCTCGAGAATTGGAGTGCGCCATCTATGGCTTCGTACGCATCGATCGCTTACTAAAACTTTATCAAAACGACACAAACAAATCGATTTCGATAGACATTCTAAATCCTGTTTTTGGTTGTGGCCACAACAACGAAGTCGAGTCAGATCGAACGAGAACTTTGCGTTAGTCCCAAGACCCGGGGATTGCATATGGCGTATAACTTAATCGATAAGTTTATGCAAGCCACCGTAAGGAAGTTCCTGTCTCTAAACAATATATCTCTCGCCTTGCAACACTAACTACATCGGAAACTGGTTATTCCACGAGGAGTAGTATACTATCTTTTTTTGCTTCTCTCTCTATCTCCTTACATCCGGATTTGGATTATCTCATTTTTCATTGACTTCTCTTGGCTTTTATATAAAAAATTTTTGTGAATAAAAGATTTCAATTTTCTTTTCTTATTTTCCATTTCCTCTTAACGACATTTATGTACATAACTTTATAGTACTTAAAAACAACAAAAAAAAGAAAGCTCTCTCCTTGAAGACTGTAGTATAGTAGCAATAAACTGCAGAAAATATAGTTGCAAAAAATGCATTTCAGAGAGCTAAGGAAGAGCACAACTTCCCCCTCCAAAAAGCCAACATTACTTACGG